>OX940789.1:73475510-75875510 GCA_954870985.1 Trifolium fragiferum | reverse complement strand
TTTTCTCTACGTATCCGCTTATTTAGACAGATTTGAACATCATAGTTGCGTTTATAATTTAACCTCTTTATGCTTGCTAAGGTTGATTTTTTAAAATTTATTTATGCCTTTTTAAATAAAAATAAGTAAAAGGTCAAAGATCTAAATTTTTTCGACTTTTTTAGAAGAAAAACAAAATTAAGCAAACATATTGAACTTGATGAAACGAACTCCGTTAATTGTGAATTTTAAACGAGTTGAATGCAAGTTGAAAAAACATTAAAATCAAACTTCAACAAACCAATCTTATCGAGTCAAGTTCAAACGATTAGATTTTATCACATTTGGAGAGTGTTAAAGGAACGTTAGTAGAAACACATTGCACTTACCTATTTCGGCCGGCGATGATGATCCAAAGGTCGGGCAGAGATTGGAGAGTGCAGTGGCAGTTGATCCTCCGACACGACCTGTTCTCCCGAGGACCAATACTCTTGAGTTGTGGATCTTCTCCGGTATCTCTGGGAGGTTGGTGGCGGTTGTAGTTACTTTGAAATTGAGAGATAATGAAGTTGGCGCCATTAATTTTGATGAGATTGGTTCACTTCATTTTCCTCTTTTTTTTTTTTTCCTCAGTGTTGCACTTTCTTATCACAAAAAATTCTTATCATGTTTCTTTCGTTGCTCTTTTACGATCAAAATGTATTGACTTATTTTTGAATTTATTTGAAACAACTTATATAAATAAATAAATTTTTATGTATTATGATAAGTTTTTCAAGATAATTTATACAAAAAAATCCATATCATAAAATAAAAATTACAGTAATGCCATAATTTTTCATAAAAGTTCTACATTGCCCTATTTTTTGACTGAATTTACGTGAGGACCAATGCTTTCCGTTTTCTCTTATTGGGATGGGTTTGAACTTTGAAGGTTTGGAGTAAGTAAACCAAAAAAAAAAAATTATGACTTAGATTTGATTTAATTTTTTTAACTAAAAGAATTGATTTATAAAAAAAAATTAAAAATCAAATTGATTTATCAAAAAATTATAAATTGGTTTATAATTATTTTACACTAAAAGAATTGATTTGTTTATTCCAATTTTTTTTTGTTAATTCATTAATTGAGAAATGATAAGATTTGATTTGTTTTTGTTTCATAAA
Organism: Trifolium fragiferum; assembly: GCA_954870985.1. Classification (NCBI taxonomy): domain Eukaryota; kingdom Viridiplantae; phylum Streptophyta; class Magnoliopsida; order Fabales; family Fabaceae; genus Trifolium; species Trifolium fragiferum. The sequence continues at coordinate 75,874,364 of OX940789.1, read as the reverse complement.
ATAAAATATTTGATTTGTTGGAGAAATAAATAAAAAAAAAAAGGATTGATTTGAACATACAAACTTGTCTTTCAAGTATGAAGCCTATATATATAAGTTGTGTTGTTGTTACATTTATTTATTACAATTGACAAACAAACTTGTCTTCCAAACAACCTCTCACTCTGACTGCTGTTTGAGAAACACAATCCAATCCTGCAGTCTAAGGCCAATAAAGGTAAATTTCATTCATCATCATCAAATCATCCATGGAAGCTCACACCAACAACACATACGTTTGTTCCACCAATACTACCGATGTTTGTCTCAATGATCCTTCTTGTCTCTTTGGTTCTACACAAATTGCAAACAATACAAAACGTGGCCAACAAGAAAGCAACACAATCGATACTACACATTGGGATTGCTCAAGAATCGGTGATTTATATAAGGATCTTGACACAATTGTATTGAACCACAATGCTAGAGATAGAGGCCACTACATTAATCCAGTCTTGAAACCGATTGAAAATCTCGTTCAATGGAATCTTGCTAAAGAGGCTAAAAGTGATGATACCATGTTGGCGGGAAGAAATGTGAAGAAGCTTAATGTCAGAGACAGAAAACATCACAATAATCCTGTGTTAAATCCGGTTGAAAATCTTGCTCAATGGAATCTTACGAAGGTCAAAAGGGTTACATTCGCGCTCAAACAAGTTTGAAGAATTTAGTTTTCAGTTTAGATTTTAAGGGATTATGATTCTTTCAAACTATCTTATTTTATATATAATTTGATTGACAAATTTTTATATAATGTATAATCTGTAGTTAACCTTTTAATTTTTATTTCCTTTAAGTGAATATCATTCGATTAATATAATATTTATTTTTCTGTTCGCAATTTTAATCTTTCTTGCTTGATCTTCTTAAAACTTCTAGTGTTAAACCAAAGTTAAAGTAAAGATTAAAGAATACAATACAATCTAATACAAACAGTTAATAGCTTAGAAGTAATTATTGTTTTAACTATTAGACCCGTATCCAGTCTAATGCAATGATTCATGACCCATTTTTCACAACTTTTGACCCGAAATCCAACCACACTCGATCGGGGAGGCTTCGATGTATTTTAAGTTATATTGATTTTGAGTTAAGTCGCTAGTTCATGCTTTGCTCTAGCTTTTCTTATTAAGCTCTGCTCTAGCTTTTCTTATTAAGCTCTCTTCTATTTTTCTATCCAATTTGGGTACCAATTCTTTTGAAATTAAGCCTCCTCTATTGGGATCGTCTAACTTCCTGATCAAATTTAGTTGTAATCGACTAGAGACAAATTTAATATGTTCCTTATGTACAATTCATTTGATAACTACAAGACACTGATAAATAGTAGTCTGAATTTGAATTCAAAATTTTACATTTAAAATATATAAAGCTAGCCATTAAACAAATATATAAAATGCACACACACACATAAACAAAACTACTATATAAAAAAGAAGAGACAAATTTTCTATATCATTTATTGTGAAAAACGTTAACGCGTGTCCTTAGAAAGCACATGCTTTTGGCCCATATTAAAAATACAAATATAACAATATTCTCTTATAACTTGTGTATTATAATTTTTAAATGTTGAATTCTTTTTTATTATTAAATTCAATTTTTTAATTATAGATACATTATCATATATCAACCCGTTATTTATTTTTAGCTTGTGTCAAAGTCCAAACCTTAAATTAATTAGCTTAAGAAGAGTAACAATTCTCGTAAAGAAAAAAAAGTAAACAACTCAACTCAAATGCCAAAACTTGAGTTACTTGGCAGAAGCTTAGTTCATTGCACATACTTTATTAAATAGACATGACAAGAACAATCATCAACCGACCTTAGCTCAGTTGGTAGAGCGGAGGACTGTAGTTGGAAACCTCAGAAATCCTTAGGTCACTGGTTCGAATCCGGTAGGTCGGATTTTTTTATTTTTTTACTTTTTTATTTTATTTAATTTCCAATGCTATAATTGATTGTCTTATCTTGAAATTAAACAAAACAAAATTCACAAGAGTAGGGACCTCTGTAGTATGGGCCCTTTACTTGAATGAATGATGGGTATATGATATATATGAATCTTTGGTATATACATGCAATAATATATGAGTTATCATTATCAACAATTATATACACCAAAATATAATTGTTGTTTGGACCTTTCATCTATAGTACATTTTTCATATTGAATATGACTACTCATTGAATTAAAAAAAATTCAGTGGTCCATTTTTATATGTACTCGAATCTATAAATAAGACTGTAACAATCAACCAGAAATATTAGAACTACTTGAAGAATAAAATGTGTTTAGTTTTATGGTACATATTTTAAAACATTCTATTAGTAGAAATGAAACTATATGTATGGTTTCAGTTTTGGAGAATACAAAATTGTTTCTAGAGGTGTGTTTGACATATATTTGGTTGTGTTTAAAAAATTGGTTTTATCTATGGAATTGATTTTAAAATATTTGTTTTTAACTAGGGATTGATTTTAAGTTAAAGCTCAATTGGGTTAAAGAAGTTAATGCTTTAAAAGATGAGAGTTATAGGGTGTGTTTGTTTCGGTTTTAAAAAAATATATTTTTTCTTTGTATATTTGAAAATAGATTTTGTAAAACCGCTTTTCAGAATATTATAAGTTTTTTTATATTCATTTTTTCTAAATTAAAACACTAATTTTGACTTCATATAACATAAACATACATTATTGAAGATCAAAACACAGTCAAAATCGCAATTTTTTTAAAAAGTTGTATTTCAAAAATGATTTTTATGAAAATCTATTTGAAATAGCTTCATATTAAGTGATTTTTTTGAAATTTTGATATCAAAAAAAATTTCAATAAAATGATGAAATGCCTAAAATGACATTTTAAGAATAACTATTCAAACCAAATTTTCATTTGAAACTTTTATAAAAAGTTTCTTTGTAAAAAAATTTTACTTTTCGACAAAATTATATAACACTATAAAATTTATTTTAAAAAAAATCTAAAACAAACTGGCGCATAGTTTTGATGAAGGAGAAAAATATATAGATTATTAATAACTATTTACTAATTTTTCCCTTTTTTTTTGTCATAAATATTTCCCGTTTTAAAAACAAATAAAAATATACTTCTTCCGTTCCAAAATATAAGCGATAAGAAATTTAATGTGTTTGGTTTAAAATTTGGTCCAAATACATTCATTTTTATTGACCAAATTTTACTTATATTTTGAGACTGATGAAGTTGAATTTTGAGAGTTTCATTTCAGAATTGATTTTTGGATTTAATTTTATTGTTTAATAGCCTTAACTCTTTAGCCTATAATAGCATTTAGTTATGGGAATGTAGGATCAATGATTAATCCAACATGTTTAATTTTTTTACTTATAAAAAAAAGTTTAATTTTTCATTTGATATGAAGAAACAACAAATTATTGTTTTTCACAATACATGAAAATTCATACAATCTATTACTAAAAGCTAATATTTTTTTTTTTAAAAAAAAAAAAACTAAAAGCTAATCTTAAAAGTTATATTATTAGAACTGAGCAACACATAACAAGATCTGATATTTTCTTACAACCACTTGTATATACCCAAAGTTCTGAATAGAAACAAAACTAAAGCTGCATAAAAGGGAAAAACATTGCTAAAGAGACAACTTTGTCTCATACAAAGGACAACGTACACACTTTTTTCTTCCTTTTTGCCTTTCATGTGACCCTTCAATTTGCATAATGTTCACATTTGCCACAAACAAATAATTCTGATCAATGCAGAGCCGTTTTCCATTGAAGCAATATCTCAAAATTGTCTCTTAAGGGATTCAAATTCTCTACCGTCATATGCGCAATAAGCAAGTCTGATTTGTTCGAATGACTCAAGTCTGAGTTTAAAATATAAATAGTCTTAGATCAGACAATTCAGGTTTACTGACTACATGACTGCATGAATTTTTTTAATATAGAAAACTTAAACACATGATTTAAGACACAGGTATATTCAAACCGAAATGATCCCTAATTTCATTAGGGACCCAAGCGGTCGCGAACACGCAACTATTTCCTTTCCATGTAAGAACCAACATGCTTTCATCCTTTTTCATTCCCCATCCACTAGCATGTTCATCAAGCAAACCCTTAACTTCCAAAATAGTTTCATCACAAAATGGAACACTAAAGTAACCAGCATTTTTCATTCTTTGTGACATTTGCATCCCTGATTCCAATCTCTCAATTCTTTGATTCCCTTCATAGCTTATAATGTTCTCAATTTTTTGTCCTATGTCAGATTCAAACTCTATCCTTTGACAACTATCTTTAGGTAAAAAAGTGTCCAATGCATCAAAGGGTATCCATAAATGATTAAAAGAAGCTGTAATTCTTGATGTTAAACTTGATGAACTAAGATCACAATCCTCATCAACCAAAAGAACAATTTGAGGGTTAAGTCCTTTAACTAAATTTATAAAAGCGTCTCGAATCGAAATATTTTGACCTTTTCTATCATCGGACAAATATCGTAACCAATTTTGACAATTTATAACCAAAGCTTCATCTTCCCTAAGATTTAACATGTTAGGATTCAAGAGACTTAACATTGATTCAAAATGAAAACTTGTTGATTCAATATTGCTCAATTCTTCAGAAGTCAATGAAACAGTATCTCCAATAACATTAAATTCAAAAGGGACATCCTTAAACTTTGCAAAATTACCTAAACGTTGACCAACTTCATGTATTGAGATATTGACCAAAGGTGGAACCATTGGCCTAAAAAATGGAACTGTGATTCTAAGTGAAGGAGGACCTTCTTGTAATTTAGCCAAAGAATCTATAAAAGTAGGCCATTGCATACAAGGTGTTATGCTAAAATCTAAAATATGTACCCTTTTGAAACCTTTAATTGCTTTGAAAATTTCATTGTTTGAAGCACAAAATCCAAACCTATGCCAAGGAATTAAATCAACATACCCGGCGAGTTCGGTAACCGACATCAATCTTCTTTGAATTATGTTACTTCCTTTGAAATTCATTGAAGCAGGACAAATTCTTGAAGCTCTAGAGATTAATGCTCTAAGAAACCATGAAGTGAGTCTTTGGTTTGTGTCACCTAATGGTGAAGCAACGTTGTTTAAGACCCACATAACTTGTTGAGCTAAGGTTATGTCATTACTTTCCAAAGCACTTGCACAATGAAGTAAGAGCTTTTCAATACATGCTCCATCTAAGCTACCTAGACAACCTTTAAGTGCTTCTGGTTCAGGAATAGGAGGAATGTTTTGGTGTGTGTTGAAGAGTGTTTGGTTTTGAAAAGAAATTGATGTTGCTTTTAACTCAGCTTTCATGTGGACGTGCATGTGTGATTTTCTTGAAGTTGATTAGTGAAATTAGGAATGGAAGAAGTTGGTGAATTATGTAAGAAAAGCTATTATATTGAGATATATGATATAGGGTAGAAATGAAGCTAAGCTAGCATATACTTCATGAGAATCTCTAAAGCTTATTATATAGTAAAAGATTGAGCCCAATCTTAGGGTGTGTTTGGGATACTACAAAAGTTTATCCCAAAATAACTAATAGTCATCTCATGAGCAATAATGTTGAACATGTTTAGGGTGTGCGATAACAGGTATAATTCTATTTATGAAGTTTTCTCTCATAGTCCCCCACGTTTTTTTTTACCCTAAAAAATTCGATATTGCCTTAATAAAAATTTCGGTTCGCCGAAATCAAAATTTTTCTAGTTCAAATTTCAGAAAATTTCGGTTTCTAGAAACCAAAGTTGTATTTCAAGACAAAAAAAAAATTCGGTTTATAGAAACCAAAGTTTTTATTGAAGGGCAAAACAGAAAATTCGAGGGATGAAAAAGAAACGTGGGAGGCTGGAAGAGAAAACATCTCTATTTATTTATGATGAAAAATAAAATTATATAGGTGGAAATTTTATAGGTTAAAGTTTGAGAAGTCTAAATTTTTTTTTCTTTTAAAATATTCAAGATATTTTAGCTAGGTTTAAAAATAATATTGATCGCTTGCACGAACATTTGATGTGTTGAAACGCATGTTTAAATTCACAATTTTGCATTTCTCCAAATTTAATGTGAAATCCTTTTTTATATGAAGAAAATTTACAATGAGGGATGTGTCTCGGTCCAAGACAAATAAGATATTAAAATTCAAAAAACACTTGCAAAAATATATTTATATTTATGTTTAACTCCCTTAAGAGTATTAACGGAATCGACCTCTCAAATTCAAGATCCGTCTTTTTACCGATAGATTAAACCCTTAAAATTAATGTGTGGTATTTTTTCTACAAGACTATTGGGAGAAAAAAAGGGCCACTTACGTACCTTTTTTTAGTACTAGGAGTGCTTAATTTAACACACTTTTTTTTCTTCTTGAAAATCTATTTCTTTTGACTTTTTTTTTTTTTTTTTGACAAATTTTGAGTTCTCTTTGAGCCCTAAAGTCTTCCCTGCTTTGGACTGGGACACCATCTCCTTACCCTAAATTTTTGTAACAAAAAAAAAAATGTTTTAAGTTTTCAGAATTCGTACCACTTATATTATTTCATAGTTGATTTTTCTCTACCACTTAGGCTTTACAAGAACTCTCCACGGCCATTGCAACATAGCCAAAACTACAATATTCTTATTGAGGTTTGTTAATTATTCTCTATAAAAACTTGAAATTATCTTGCACATTTGAAAAATAACAAATAATTAGAGAATTTTTAACAAAAACAAGCTTTATGATAATAATGAAACTTCAAATCATGCGTACATTGTGTCAAAAAATAACAATCATTCATATAAGATTAATTTCAAAATCTTTTTATGTTTAAATTAATAACATGTTTAGTGAATCATGAAGTGGTCAAACATATAGACTTCTAATCAAGAAAAATTCCATTTTGGATAAATCTATTGAACAAGCACTACGTGGCATTAATAAGTTGATCGAGAATGAACAAAAGATATCATACATGCAAACCTAATTTGGAGGTTTCTTAATCGTTTATTATTTAAAAAGCATGATTTGTTTTGTAGTAATTTTTGAATAATTTTGTTTTGTAGCAATGATTATGATCATTATAAGTTAATTAAAACACATGGTCACAAATAGGTTAAAAAGGGTATACTAGCCGGCCCACTCTTGTCGAATTTGTTTTCATGAAATACCTATTTATTAATTTAAAACAAGATCCAAATTATGTTTACCGCAACTAATTTGATTTTCCTATTGCCTTCATTCCCATACTATACGTAATAATGCACATATTTAATATATAAATATAACTAGAACAAAATATATATATAATCCCAACAATGAATTAGTTCAAGTAGTAAGAATTTTCGATCTTTTAAGTAAAATAATCACATGTTGTCAAAAAAATAAAATAAAATAATCACATGTTCGACTCATAACTCATATATATGAAAATAATTCGATTGGGAGAAAGAATCCACCTCATATACTATATAAATTTAAAAAACTTCACACTAATTTTATAATGATAACCTAAAATATAATTGAGTTGTGCCATGAGATGCCAAAACTAAAGACAAATTAGAACTCTTCTTGGAAGGACATATTATTAGGGTCACTTTTATGTAACGTTCTTTCTCATGTTTTTTTCTTCTCTTCTTGTTTGAAGAAATCTACTTGTAATAATAATTAGTAAAATAATCACACATAATTAGACAAGTGCACGTTGTAGTGGATTTTGTTGATGGATATATAACTCATAAATCAATAAGTGTAATGTGTCATCCATTTGAGGTAATTAATTTCAGGTTCACACATGAATTAGGAGGAATACTATATGATATTATAAAATAATATATAATCACTACTATGTATACAAACGTTACTCTTATATTATATCCTCATTTCTGCACCAAAGCCAATATTTTAAAATTTGAAAGTCATTGAATTAGTAAAGACATATTAGTTCATAAATCATTGGTTCAGTTGTGCAAATTGTGCTCAATATATATAAGTGTAGGCAATACACACAGTATAGAAGGTGATAAACAAACATGACCACATTTTTGAGTTTAAGCAACAATGCAAAAATATGGTTGAAATCAAAAATGTCTGTAGACTAAAGTTTAAGCAATGGTTTTGTAGTGTTGTCTAGATAATTGTTGCTTATTTCTTTTGGCCACAGCTTAATTTACTTTTGTCCCCAAAAATAAAAGTATAAAATATGTTTTTCTTCCCCGGGTGCTAGCAAATTTCAATGGCAAAGTCCAAATCAATTAAATTGATTTTCTAAAATTAAACAAACTCAACTTTTGATTGTTTGCATATTTTTTATCACATTATTCAAAATTAATTACCAACGGCCCAAACAAAACCATTATTTTTTTATAAAGATAAATTTAAAATATGGGGATGGTGTTTGATACAAGGTAGGAAAGATCTTGTAGCTCTTAAAATATTTACAAAAGTAATTATATTTACCTCCTTCAAAAACACTAAGGCTTTGTTTGCGAGTTTGGAAGGGAGGGATGGGGAGAGCTTTGGAGGAAGGGAAATAGAGAGAAAATTAGAAAAATCTTTTACATTTTTTGAGAAAGTATTTTTTATAGAAAATGACAAATAAATACTTATGATTAATATATTATGAATTTAAGAATATTATAACAACATTAATTAAATTTGAAGAATTCATATAAATCCTTCAAACCCCCTTCAAATTCCCATCCAATACAATTTTTGAGTTCCCCCAAATTATGGGGTTTTTGTGTTATGAAGAAAAAATAACCCTCCAAACTTCTTCCCTCCCAAACTTCTCTACTTTTTTCACTTGTTTCTTCCTTTTTAGCATTTCCTTCCCTTTCTTTCTCCTTCAAACTCGCAAACAAAGCCTAATGGAGCTCAAACTTAAAACCCCATAAATTCAAAATATATTTTTTTATCGTTAAATCAAATATATAAAGTATATTTTAGGATATATGATTTTGCTAATATATAACCACCTATTTTTTAGAAGGTTAGTACTCTTCACTTTTTCATTTGACTAAAAATTCCACCTCTTTTATTAATTTTTTTAAAAACAAAAACATATATTGGACTAAGACCCCAATAGACAATGAATATAGAAAGGGCCATGGAAGCAAAATTGCTATTTAGACCCTCAATCACGCTCTCAGACCTCCTAAATTTTTTAAAATACTTCCAATTTTGATCTTGGAAAATTTCGTAATTTTGTGTAGGTAACAAAATCTAGAAAACTTCAGTATGTATATGACGAAGCACTTCATTTATAAAAAATAACCAATATTTCGTTGTGTAGACAACGAAGAGTGTTAAAACAATTTAACATTATCAGGATATGTCTAGAAAATATCTTGTACGGTAGATGACTCACCAACAGTTCTATGCTTGTGGAAGTATATGTGGTCTTCAAGACACTTCAATAGTTGTTGAAGTTCTGACATTTGACCCATAAGATCAAGTTTGTATCTTTGACGAACGTTGTAAATTTGACTCATTTAGGTCTCGCTATCTTTATTTCTCTCTTCCAACGTCGTCAAAATATCCTTTGACTGTACCAAATTCTTTGTCAACTCATGAACACACTCAAATTCTTTGTCAACTCGTGTACCAATAAACATACACACTTAAACACAATTTCTAAAAATCAACCTAAACAATTTTTAGAAAATGAAATTTAAACATAAAGACAATTTCTCTTTAGGATTATGTTGTGATAAAGCTTTCTCATGTCCTTCTTTCGCAGCCTCTTCTTCAGTCTCTTCTTGAGCCTCTTCTTCAGCCTCTTCTTGATGAGCCTCTTCTTCAGCAGGATGAATAAAGGCACATCTTTCGCCAAATGGACATACTAAACCTCTACTGACAATGTCGCACACCTCTGTTTTTGTGGAGACAGTGTTGAACACTTGGGCGAAGGTCGTCAACACCATGAGCATATGGGCAGGTTGGTCCATGGAAGCAAAAGCCCCTTTTAAAAAACTTGCATTAACGTGTCTTGTACATCAGACGTGTTATCTGATTCGGTGCAACAATAGCGCTAAGATGAGGACCAACTGGATTAGATATGACTAACTGCCTCCAATTTATATATGGAGGAGCTATGAACATTTCATAGCACCTTTTATCATTTTCCTATAAAAACCAACATAATAGCAATTAGCAAATCTTACTATATTTGGAAAATAGAAACAATATTAACCATAATGTGAATGAACTCACAGTGTTTGAAGACATTGTATGGAACGCCGCCTGACAGATTTATCACATGTTAACGGATAATGAATTTCATCATTTTCTTTGTCGGGAACTGTATTTGGCAACTATCAATCAATTAAAAAAAACAATTTTGACTCAAGGTGCTGTTTTTCGGATTCTGATGGGCCAAACACTTTTGATTCGAATTAGGAAGTTAGTGTCTATCGGCGTCTCCATGAATTGGGTTGGTGTCTTCTCCAGTGGTCAATGATGATTTTCATTTGATGTAGTGTAAGGGGTGGATTGAGGTGATGTTTGATGTCTTTTTGATTGGTTAAAGTGTTTTCATCACTTTGCCTTTCGTTGTTTGATTCAACAATTTCTTATACTTCTTGTTTAAAGAATTGTCCATTAATAAAATTTAGTCAATTCCAAAAAAAATAAATTAATCCAATATACTTATATGTATGTTCATGCACACAACGTTTTTGAATGTTTAATTCGCGCAACGTTGGGTCTATAAACTAGTAAACAACAAACTAGTACTCCTACTAGTCCTTTTTAATTTTTATAATAAACAACTTATTTTTTTAAGTTCATTAAATATTTGATGTATCTAGTCTGTATTACAGATCAAATACATCAGTTTTTAATAAATTCAAAAAATCAATTATTTCTTTTAAAGAATGCAGAATGTACTATTACACAAAGTAAACAAAATTTATGTCATGCGTCATTTTCACATTTACTTTTAACATTTTTTTTTAAGTTTGATTTTATTTATTTAACATAAATATCGGAACAAAAAACATAATTATATTGATCATATCATATCCACTAAATATTTATTTAATTTCTAATTACTTTGTTTTTTTCAATAAGTTTCTCTTTTTTTTCTGTGACAAACAAATTCTTAATTTTTTTAACTTTTTCTATTTTTGAAAATTGATTTTTTTTTTATTTCTTTGAATCTATTCACTAAATATTTAATTATCTTATGATATACTTCCTATGTCCAAAAATATAAAGGAAAATTGGTCAAACAAAATTAATGTATTTAGTCCAAATTTTTAACCAAATACATCAGCTTTTGTTGACTAATTTTCCTTTAAATTTTGGGACAAAGGGAGTAATTAATTAATATAACCTAACTTGTTTCGATAAATTTATGATTTCTTTTTTCAAAAAATTAACATTTCATTTTTCTTTTCTATTTTTCAATTTTCTTTATTTGATATAAATATCTCAATAAGCTACATATATTAATTTGACCTTATCCACTATATTAAATTTTAATATCTTTAACTAGTTTCTTATTAATATATGGTTGAATTAATCAATGTCTAATTTGATTTTACCATCATTTGTTTCAATAAATTTAGGCTTTTATTTTTGGATGTTGTTTTTTATGCACATTTTATATACCAACACATTAACAATTTTCCTAATTAAAAAGGATTATTTTTAAGTAAAAAGAGTCAGATGCCCAAAAAACCAAATTTGATTATTTTTTTAAGTAGATGTCCCGTGAGTTTAGCTCAGTTGATAGAAAATTGCAATATATATGCAGGGGGCCAAAGTTCGAACCCCGACAATTCCATTTATTCACCTTAAGATTAAATTTTTAACCATTAAACTATTTGAAAAAAAAAAAAATCAAATATCCACAAACCAAATTTGATTATTTATTGAAAACCCATTTGGAATTTTCCCATCGAGTCAAAACAAAGCCCAAATCTATACCCCCCAATAAGGGTATTTTTGTATGTCAACTCACGTATAATAATAAAAGGATGTTTTTTGAACAAATAATAAAAGGATGTTATTACAAAAAGAAAATAATTGAAGATTCTAAAAGGAAGGTTTTCATGATTTGGTCTTTAATTATTATCCTTTATATATACGGGTATTTTTGTATTTCAACAAACCAATAAAAAATAAAGAGGAAATTATTAAATAGAAAAAAAAAGTTGAAAAATAATAATACATGTTATGAATAATATTGGATGAATGTCTATTAATGATTGAATTTTGTTGTGTCTTATAAAAAGGATTATCATTTTCATGTAATTTACACATTTGAAATATATGCTTTTATTCTCTCCATATATATTCTCTTGCTCTGGTACTTTATTTCGTAACACATTATCATCACAATAGTCTCTTATAAATAACTGACCGCATATTTTCAAAGTTCTTCCACTTCTCTTCCAAGCAAGGTATTACAACTAAGGACAATGATACTTTTATTTTTCGTATGTTTTTTATTCTATTTTTTATAAGGATTTTTTTTTTAATATTGATCTACTACCTACGGTCTAAAAGCACCACAGTGAAATATTTGAAATATGAACCATAAAGATTCATAGCCTTTGGAGGCATCATGGTAAAATTTTTGAAATATGAATTCTCAAGATTCATAGCGTCATGAAATTTTAAATTATGAATCTTGAAGATTTATAATCATATGTTTCTAGAACTACCATAAAATACCTTTTAAAATATAAATATTGAAGATTCATAGTTATAAACAAAATGAATTTATATTTTTTTATAATTTTTTTGTGTTAACCTTTTTATGTTTTATTTTTATTTCATTTGAATTCCATAAGAATCCAGTACTCATGCATCCCTAAAGGATCACTCAAATGATTATTATTATATCATAAAATTATGTTATACATAATTTTTAAAAAACTTAAAAACTCAATTTTATTTCCATTGAATTCCAGAAGGATCCAGTATTCCAACATCCTTGAAGGATTGTCCACTTATCAATTAAAGCGATCATTATTATAATTTTAAAAATAACTTTTATTATATTGTATCGGTGAACCTAAAGCGATCATTATTATTATATGCTTATTATTCTAATGCAATATTGATCTTATCCACTAATCACTATATTTAATTTTAATAGTTTTAATTAATTCCTAATCAATATATGGTTGAATTAATTAATGTCTAATTTGATTTTAACATAATTTGTTCCAATAAATTCAATATTTTATTTTTGAAATGCATATTATACCAACACATTAACAATTTTCCTAATCAAAAAACCAATTTTTGTTAGTACAAAAAGAAAGTCAAATGACCAAAAAAAAACTAAACATTGATTTTTATTTTTTAGTATAAAAAGAGAGTCAAATATCCAAAAAAAACCAAATTTAATGATGTGTAGCCAATGAAAAACCCATTTTGAGTTTTCCTCATTGAGTCAAAACCAAGCTAAAATCTATCATAATTTTTAATTATGAAAAATGCTAAATGCCCCTGGGCATTGATTAAACATATTAAAATATAAATTTTATCTTAAAATGCGTGCATTTAATGTCTAAAAAATATAAAAAGTTGTCTTTTTAATATTAATTTTATTTATCCAAGAGCACTTAGATGAGATGACGCGGGTCTCTTCTAGCTTAACCAAGGTCCTGGGTTCGATCCCTGGCTTGGGCATGCAGCAGTGTTAAAACTCTTAGGAAGAGTTTGCCACCCATTTGGGTCCCACAAGACTCGAGGAATTAGTCTCTGCAGTTGCGCGCAGAGGATATCCGGTATACAAAAAAAAAAAAAATTATTTCCTTTTTTTGCATGCTTAACCAATGCCCCGGGGCACCGTTTAGCATGACACTTTAATTATTACCCTTCCATAAGGATATTCTCGTATTTTAATAAAAAGGAAACTTTATTTCTTACAATAAAAAACAGAGTTGAAAATAATAAAACGAAGGTTTTCGTGATTTGGTCTTTAATTAATCCATTCCAGAGCGAGAGCAACAACAAGAACGAACACACAAACGCAAAGAAGAAGAAAAAACGAAGCGCGAAAGAGAAGAAAGAAAAAAACCCACTGTTACTAATTACCCTTTTATTCATTCATTCATCAATTTTCATCTCGCGATAAATTCACACTTCTCGATCTCATTTCTTCTCAATCTCGTAGATTCATCACCACCACCACAACGCTTCTTCTCCGATCTATCTCTTTCATTTTCTCGGTAATTTCTCATCTCCATCTTCATCTTCTTCCTCTCGTTTTTCCTTTCAATCCAGTAGCTTCTTACTGTTCGAATCACGAACCGAATTTATTTTTTCTCACGTAAAATTTGTCGTTCGTTTGTGTATTTTGGTTTTGAATTGAATTATATGCATTTTTTATTGTTTGTTTGTTTTAATCTCTGTGCTAATTATTATTTTTTTGGTGTTAATTTAGGGTTTTTGATTTTGCAAGGATTAAGAAGAGGTGAAGAATTTGCAGCATGAGCATCAATAGTCCCGGAGAAAGAGAGAGTTAGGGTTTTCTAACGTCGCAGGTGAGATTTCCATGGGCGATGGAGGTGTCGCATGCATGCCTTTGCAGTATATTATGGAGAAGTTATCGAGTTCAGAGAAAACGCATTGCGGAGGCAGTAATGGGAATGGCTTCAACTCCAAGTTGCTTAAGTTTTCTGATAGTGAAAGGAAGAATATGAAGTTGAGAAAGAGTGAATTAGGGTTGGATAGAGTGAGTAAGAGGAGTAGTGGTGATTTTGAGAATGGTGAAGTCAAGGAAGAAGTTGAAGAAGGTGAATTGGTTACTAGTAATTTGAAGTGGCCTAGAAGTGAAATTGAAGTTGAAAATGGGGAGTTTGTGCCGGAGATGAATTCGATGCCGAGACGAAGTGAGATTGAGAATGGGCAGATTTTTGGTGATAGATGGAAATCGAGGGAGTTTGAGAAGGGAGAGATTCATTCTGGGAAGTGGAGAAGAGACGGCGTGGAAAGAGGGGAGATAGTTTCTGAGAAGGGTAGGAGAGGAGATAATCAATATGGATCGTGGAGAGGTATGAATCATGATATTGAGAAGGGAGAATTTATACCAGATAGATGGTGTAAGGGAGAAATGAGGAAGAGTGATTATGGTAACAGCAGTAACCGACGACATTATCCGAGTAAGGACAAAGGGTGGAAATTTCAAGGCGAACGTACTCCACCATCTTCTTGGAAATATACAGGTGAAGATTCTTTTAGGAAGAAAGAGTTCATTAATAGAAGCGGGAATCAGCATGCAAAAAATTCTCCCAGGTGGGAGAATGCACAGCAGAGGAATGTAAGGATCAGTTCAAAGATTGTAAATGACGAGAAAAATGCTTACAGCAATGGTAAGGATCATACACGAGATTACACTTCTTCTGGAAGTCGCTTGAAGAGGCTCAGTGATGATTTTGACAGCAATGAGCGGAAGCATTCTGCAGATTTTACAAGTTTAAAAAGTCGAAGGCTTTCTGATGATAGCTATCGCTGTGGTTATTCAGAGAACTATTCTCGTCGCCCTGCGGAACAGTCTTATAGAAATAATAATTCTACTAGACTATCTGCAGAAAAATATTCTTCTAGAAATCATGAATCTTCTTTGTCTGCCAGACCAGCTTATGACAGGCATGAACGCAGCCCTGTTCATTCTGAGTGGTCCCCACGTGACCGAAGCAGGTATTATGATCATAGAGACCGCACTCCAGTGCGCCGATCACCCTTTGGTCGTGAGAGATCTCCATATAGCCGGGAGAAATCCCCCCATGGCCGGGAGAGATCCCCCCATGCTCGGGAGAGGTCCCCATATATGATGAGCTGGGACAGAGGTCGACAACATGACCATAAATTGAAAAGTCCAGCACGCACCAAGCAGTCACCCCAAGATCAAGGTTGGCGACAGCATGATCATAAGTTGAAAAGTCCAGCACGCACCGAGCAGTCACCCCAAAATCAAGGTTGGCAACAGCATGATCATAAGTTGAGAAGTCCAGCACGGACCGAGCAATCACCCCGAGACCAAGGTTGGCGACTGCATGATCATAAGTTGAAAAGTCCAGCACGCACCGAGAAGTCACCCCAAGATCAAGGTTGGCGACAGCATGATCATAAGTTGAGAAGTCCAGCACGGACCGAGCAGTCACCACAAGATCAAGGTTGGCGTCATGATCGCAGGGACTTTACTCCAAATTTAGTAGAACGATCCCCCTTTGACCGAACTAGGGAAGATGTTCATGAAGAAACAAGTTGCAAAACCTCATCAAGTGAAAACCATAACTCCCCAAATAGTTGTAAGAGTGATGAAAATAAGCACATTCAAAGGGAGTCAAATTGTTCAGTTACAGAATCTCAAGGTGAAAGAAATATTCAAAACACCAATGAGTCAATTGAGAAAGATATTAATAGTAGTCAACCCGTTGACGTTGAGGAACAGCAGTCCTGTAGCCCAACTGTCAACCACAAAGAATCTCCCCACTGTGAGCCACAACCACCTCCTGATGAGCTGCTTTCAATGGAAGAAGATATGGACATTTGTGATACCCCTCCTCATGTCCCTGTGGTGACAGATTTGTCATCAGGGAAATGGTTTTACCTTGATTATGAAGGTGTAGAAAACGGGCCTGCTAAATTATGTGACATCAAGGTCCTTGTTGATGAAGGGGTACTAATGTCAGATCACTTTATCAAGCACTTGGATAGTGACAGATGGTTAACAGTTGAAAATGCAGCGTCGCCATTGGTTGCTCAGAGTTTTCCTTCCATTGTGTCAGATACAATAACTCAGCATGTAAATCCTCCAGAAGCTTCTGGTAATCTTTTGGCTGATACTGCAGATATTCAATCTGGTCCTGAGAATCATCCTGAAATCCTGGCCCCCACGCCGCAAAGTGCGCTTACGTCTGAACGTTTGGACAACTTCTGCATTGATGAAAGAGTTCGAAATCTGTTGGAGGGTTATGACGTCATTCCTGGGATGGAACTTGAGGCAGTAAAAGGTATTTTATTCTGTGAATGTCATTCTTTTGAATTTTCCTAAATAGTGTGAAAAATATATCAGAAATTTAATTTCCCTCCTCTATTTACTCTGAAATATTTTTTTCCAAACTTGGTAATTATTATGTTTTATTTGCAGAAGCTTTGCAAATGAAATTTGAATATGTGAAAGAGGATGGATTAGGAGACTATGAAGGTATATATTCTGCTGTGGTGATTTTAACTGTTGGTCTTTTTGGTAATTTTCATTTTCTTTTGGTTTTAAGTTACTTCGCATTATTGAGGTTGTTTTATTATGGGGAATTGTCCGTTTGTGCATTGTCGTGATTTTGGTAACAGTTGAGAGATTATACATGTTTGAACGTTATATATAAGCATTGACTTGATATGTACGGTAGTTTGGTCCTCGGAGATAGTATTAGTTTTAAGTATATGCATTAGGAGTTGGTGCCCGAAATCTGAATAGCTTTTGAACGGTCTATAAAACGCTTTGGTGATTATATATAAATATAAGGTATTTTGCAATTTGCATGTCATTTATTCTTTACTCAATAACCCTTTTCTTTTGTAAAAAAAGAAATAAAAAATTCTTATGCTTGCCTGCCTTTTCTAATTCTCTCGATTAAAAAAAAGTTTGTGTCAATCCAATGGTTTTTTTTTTTTTTCATCTTTGCCATTGATATCGTTAGTTGTTATGGTCTAATATTTTGAATTCATTTTTACATTGGAAGCAGATTAACTAAATAAAATCATACTTCTAATTTTTTATTTTAAAAAAATCAAACTAAGTCTGGTTATAATTACATCTTATATGGAACTCAAAGTTGCAATTTAATTCGTGGTGTTATTCCAATGCACCAAAAACTATTTTGTACATTATCATTATTCTACATCTGGGAAATTTCAAAAAGTAAATTGGCATGCACATAGAGCTATATGTCTTGTGAGGCTGTGACAAAAGTGTTTGTCTCTCTGTTCAGGTATTCCTTGGCATGTTTCCTGCCATAGGAAAGATTGTGATTCAAGTATTGATTTAGCAACAAGAGATTCTGAATCCCAGACAAGTATATCTTTTGACAACAAGGATAATGGACTTGGCTTTGGCATTCCTAATGATTGGTTTTCCACTCGTTGGTCATGCAAAGGTGGTGACTGGAAGAGGAACGATGATTCCCAAGATAGATCTTCTAGGAAAAAACTTGTTCTAAATAATGGTTTTCCATTGTGCCAAATGCCAAAGTCTGGATGTGAAGATCCTCGATGGCCTGAAAAAGATGACTTGTATTTTCCTTCTCAAAACAGGAGGCTTGATCTCCCATTGTGGGCTGTTGGTGCCGATGAGTGGGTTGATTGCAATGCTGCAAGTAGGTCAGTTCAAAGTAAGCCTCCTTTTGTCAAAGGAGTGAAAGGTAATGTTCTTTCAGTGGTAAGAATAAATGCATGCGTTGTCAATGACCAGGGATTGTTGCTCTCTGAGTCACGCCACCAGACCCGAAGCAAGGATAGACAGCATACAAGGTCAACTCGGCCATTCATTTCAACCAGCGATAGTAGGAGATCATCAACCGAAGAAGATTCTCAGTCAAAATCAGTTAGTGATCAAGGTTCTTACCAAAGCATGGAGTTCACTAGTGTCCCTAAAGACCACCTCTGTACTATCCAGGAGTTGCAGCTACATTTGGGTGACTGGTATTACATTGATGGTTCTGGGCGTGAGAAAGGGCCTTCATCATTTTCAGAGCTACAATATTTAGTAGATCAAGGAATTATAAAAAGGCATAGCAGTGTGTTTAGGAAACGTGATAAACTTTGGGTTCCTATTGCCTCTGCTGCAGAAACTTCAGATGTCTGCCTCACGAGCCACCAAAAAAGCAGTTCAACATCGGGTGCATGCTCTGATCATCCATCAAAGCAAACTCAAGGTGTTTTCTATGGTGAATCTTACACAAGTTCAAGTTTGTTTAACAGGGTACACCCTCAATTTGTTGGTTTTACTCGTGGGAGGCTACATGAACTGGTTATGAAATCATACAAGAGCCGGGAGTTTGCAGCTGTTATAAATGAGGTTTTAGATCCCTGGATCAATGCAAGACAACCAAAGAAAGATGTTGAGAAACAGATATATTGGAAATCAGGTATTTATTAGTCCTTCGCCCCCCCCCCCCCCCCCCCCCTTCTCTATCTCTGTGAAATTTCTCGTCTTGTGCTTGTGTTCACTAGATTGGACTTATTCTGCCAATTCCATTCAAGTGGACTCATTAATTTTATTGATTTATTTTCTTGCTTATTTTGTGTGTATTGGGGCATGTAAAATATCAGAAGGCGACACTCGAGCTGCGAAAAGAGCCCGGATGCTGGTTGATGATAGTGAAGAAGACAGTGGTTTGGAAGATGATGTTACCATTGACAAAAATGAACCCACTTTTGAGGATCTATGTGGTGATGCAACTTTTCCCGAAGAAGAAATTGGTCTCGCTGATTCTGAAGTTGGAAGTTGGGGCTTATTGGATGGTCCAGTTTTGGCACGGATTTTCCATTTTTTGAGATCTGACTTTAAGTCCCTTGTATTTGCATCAATGACCTGCAAGCATTGGAGTGCTGCTGTAAGGTTTTACAAGGAAGTCTCAATACAGGTCAATTTGTCATCCTTAGGGCATTCTTGCACTGATACTGTGTTCTGGAACATTATGGTAGGTTTGATATATATTTTCTGATTCACATTTTTGGTATGTTTTTAATTCTTCCTCCACACATGACTTGTTTATGTTGTCTGCAGAATGCTTATGAGAAAGCCAAGATCAATTCTATAATTCTATTGGGTTGTAACAATATTACGGCTGAAATGCTTGAGAAAATTCTTCTTTCATTTCATGGTTTATGTACCATAGACATCAGAGGATGCAGCCAGTTTGGTGAGCTAACTCCTAAATTTACCAATGTGAAATGGATCAAGAGCAGAAGTTCACGCAAGGATAGAATTGCAGAGGAGCCTCATAAAATTAGAAGCCTTAAACATATTGCAGAGCAAGCTTCATCTGCTTCCAAATCCAGCAATTTAGGAATAGACGATTTTGGTCAGTTGAAGGAGTATTTTGATAGTGTGGATAAGAGAGACTCGGCAAAGCAATTATTTCGGCAAAACCTATACAAGCGGTCCAAACTCTATGATGCTAGAAGGTCCTCTTCCATTCTATCTAGGGATGCTCGTACTAGACGTTGGGCAATTAAGAAATCTGAAAGCGGTTTTAAGAAGATGGAGGAATTCCTTGCTTCAAGACTAAAGGAAATCATGAAGACAAACTTCTGTGATTTCTTTGTGCCCAAGGTAATGTGATGTATTCTTTAAAATTTATTACCATAAAGATGCCTTTTGTTACTCATGATTTCTGTTTTGTTATTTTTTATTAATAGGTTGCAGAAATCGAGGCCAAAATGAAAAGTGGTTATTACAGTAGTCATGGATTGAGCTCTGTCAAACAGGACATAAGAAGAATGTGCCGTGATGCAATGAAGTAAGTTCTCTTTTTCTGTTTTTCCTTTTTTCTTGGGAGAAGGTGATTGTTCTCCTTTTCTCTCAATGCCTGGTTGATATACGTCATTGGACACTGAAATAAGATGGTTGGTAGGGTTCCTTAGTTTTGAAGACAAGGATACAAAGATCCTATAGTTCATAATTTTGCCCGAATTCTGTTTAAGTACTGTATCATCTTGTCTTGGAGGTTCATTAATTTGATTCTCATCTGTATGTATAAGCTCTACTGTTTTACATTATGGCTGTTTTCCATCCATGTTAAGTTTAGTGGGTTTGCATAAATCCCAGTATCTTGCTTTCCCACCATGCCCCCAATATTTATGTTAAAATTTGACTCATGTTTGTTTATTGATTACAGACTGAAAAATCGGAGTGATGCTGGTGAGATGAATCACCTTGTCACATTATTTATTCAACTGGAAACACAGTTGGAAACAAGTTCTAAGAATGTGCACGGCAGAGATGTCCTACTGAAGTCATGGGACAATGACTTGCCACCAATGTTAGCCTCTACTTCCTCAAAGTATAAGAAAAGTAGATTAGTGAATGAAAGGAAGTACAGGAGTAATGGAAAACATAATGTGTTGGATAATGTAGAGTATACCTCTGATAGAGAAATTAGGAGGCGCTTATCAAAGTTGAATAAGAAATCCATGGGCTCAGAGAGTGAAACATCTGATGATCTTGATAGGTCTTTTGAAGATGAAAAGAGTGACAGTGATACTACGACCGAGTCTGAAAGTGACCATGAAGTACGTTCAAAGATCATGGTTAGGGAGCCAAGAGGGGGTGGATGCTTCTCACCTGAGGGAGAGTTGGATTTTATAACTGATGACAGAGAGTGGGGTGCTCGCATGACGAAAGCAAGCCTGGTTCCTCCAATTACCAGGAAATATGAAGTCATTGAGCATTATTGCATTGTAGCTGATGAGGAGGAGGTGCAGAGGAAGATGCGGGTTTCATTACCAGATGATTATGCAGAGAAGCTGAGTGCACAAAAGAATGGCACAGAGGAGTCAGATATGGAACTTCCTGAAGTCAAAAGTTTCAAACCTAGGAAACAGCTTGGAAATGAGGTTATTGAGCAAGAAGTTTATGGAATTGATCCTTACACACACAACCTTTTGCTTGACTCTATGCCAGAGGAGTTAGATTGGTCTCTGCAGGAGAAGCATTTGTTTATAGAAGACATGCTCCTTCGAACATTGAATACGCATGTTAGGAGCTCTACTGGAACGGGAAATACTCCAATGAGCTACCCTTTGCAGCCTGTTATTGACGATATTAAAAGACGTGCTGAAGAAGGTTGCGATACAAGAATGATTAAAATGTGCCAAGGTATTCTAAAGGCCATAGACAGTCGCCCAGATGACAAATATGTAGCTTATAGAAAGGTATATGTTTGTGTTATTTAACTCCAATTTATTACTACCATCCAATGTCATTTTCTCTGTTTACTGCTTTTAAACTGTTTTTTTACCCAGACTGTCTGTTCGGATGGATCATGCAGGGGCTTGGTGTTGTTTGCAACAAGGAAGAAGGCTTCTCTCAAGATGATTTTGTTGTGGAGTTTCTGGGAGAGGTAAGGCATCATATATGCTTGTGTAATTTCACCCATGTAGCTTCTTTCTGTGATTATTTGATGTGGAAATTATACATGTTTTATGGTTACTCTTCCTTTGGACTAATTGCAGGTTCCTGGAATAAAGTCACGTGCATACATTCTGTGTTCTCTAACTTGATTAAACTAGTTATGATCCATTCATTCCAAAATCTAAACATTTGTGTTTTACATATGCTGCATAATGTCAAATACTTGGGCAATAATCTATCTACCAGATAGAATAAAAAATTGTGAACACATCTAATTGCTGTGGCACTCTTTGTCGTGAATAAAATGTTTTCTTTTTCTTCTTTTTTTGAATGGCTCGTGAATAAAATAAGTATGATTTATCTACAATTCTTGACATTTCTACGCCTTACATTTAAAACATTAAATAGGCATTAGATCTTTTGTTTTTCTTGTTTGCCTCAGAGATTTGGGCTATTTTTTGCTTTGCCAGCTATGGTTTTGTATTGAGTGTTTCCTGTTTCATTCACAATGTGTTCATATAGGTGTCTGTTTTCCTGAATAGATGCACTGTTATGGTTTAGTGTATCTTCTATACATTAGAAGGTCCTGTTTAAGAATCTTTGCTTTGGCATCATATGTTTTCATGGGAAGGTATTGTAATTATATTTAATCTTTTTTATAGGTTTATCCTGTGTGGAAGTGGTTTGAGAAACAAGATGGGATTCGATCTCTGCAGAAAGATAGTACAGATCCAGCACCAGAATTCTACAACATCTACCTTGAGAGACCAAAGGTGCCTGTCAATTCAAAATGAAAAGCTTATGATGTTTAACTCAATGCAGTTCGCCCATCTTTTAGTTCTGCACTTACTAATTTAGCAATGTTCATGATAGGGCGATGCTGATGGGTATGACTTAGTTGTCGTTGATGCCATGCACAAGGCTAATTACGCCAGTCGAATTTGTCATTCATGCCGACCCAATTGTGAAGCCAAGTAAGTTGTTTTTATCATTCATGCCACTACTCATATCCACAAAAGCTTATGCGCATACATTCCCCTATTTACAGTCATGATTTAATTTTAGTTATAATTTTGTTGTACATTTTATATCATTATCTCCTTAGTTTTCCACCATTTTGGATGCGTCTTCACCTGGCTTTCTTTCAAAAACCTGTGACAGAAGGCTTTTAAATATTAGTTTCTATGGTCAAAGAATTGCTTTAACATGCTAAAATTTTAGTAGTTATGTGTATGTGATACTACCTTTTTAATCTTATTGTTAATTAAGTCTACTATTATTTGCTATTCAAAACATAAATACATGGTTTTTGTACATTACCATACTACTGGATTGAAAATCAATGTGCAAAGTTGTTGCTTTTATTCTCTTGTTGCTGAGGATTATAAATCTGGGGCATATTCCTTTTGCTATATTTCCCATTTCTAGCTATCAACTATTTTTTCCCCCCCTTTTTTTCAGAGTTACTGCTGTTGATGGTCAGTATCAAATTGGTATTTATAGTGTTCGTAAAATTCAATATGGCGAGGAGATCACTTTTGATTACAATTCTGTTACTGAGGTTTGTCCTGTTGCCTGCTGGTTTCTATTTATTCAAATCAATACAAGTATCTGTGGTATATACTATCTTTGTCAGTTTGTCTTATGAAAACTTATTCTGTATTCATCTTACTGTAGAGCAAGGAGGAGTATGAAGCATCAGTTTGTCTGTGTGGAAGCCAAGTATGCCGCGGGAGCTATCTGAATCTGACTGGTGAAGGGGCTTTTCAAAAGGTTTGGACTCGAATAATTTTCAACTTATAAGTGCTAATAAAATAAAAGGAGAAATGTGATATTTTGAAGAGATCTGTGAAAGGACTGGACACGCTTTCCATGGTTGAAACAAATTGTTTTTCTACCCACTCTGATGCTACAATATAATATTAAGTAATTTCTGTGTGTCTATACTCGGATCACACAACTTCTATTCATAATAGTGTTACAACAAATACATTGAACGCTTAATGAATAAGCACTAACCTAGGAAGTTGTATACTCTAGGAATTTTAACAATCAATCTAGGAACTTGTTCAGTTAAAGAAATATCTTTAGATTTACTCAATTCTAACACTCCTCATCAATTACATAATTTTATAGAAACAATGAAACCCTGGTTGCGGTTGCTTTAAAAATTAGGACAATACAATTTATATTTCCATTCAGATCATTTGGTTACTTCATCTGTCGAGTGAAATTTGTTGTCCCTCCTCTCAGGTTCTGATAGACTCGCATGGAATTCTTGATCGGCATTATTTGATGCTAGAAGCTTGTGAATCAAACTCCGTGTCTGAAGAGGACTATAATGACCTCGGAAGAGCTGGTTTAGGAAGTTGTTTGCTTGGGGGCTTGCCTGATTGGCTTGTTGCCTATGCAGCTCGCCTTGTATGTGCCTTCTGTGTTTTTCCCAATATTTTTTAGTTTTTGTGGTTGTTGCGTATTAAATTTGGCTGACATTTCTCCTGTTTTGAAGGTGAGGTTCATCAATTTCGAAAGAACTAAACTTCCCGAAGAAATTCTGAAGCATAATCTGGACGAAAAGAGAAAATATTTTTCAGATGTATGTCTTGAAGTTGAAAGGAGTGATGCTGAGGTTCAGGTGTGCTCTCTGTTCCCTTCACGTGCTTCATTATCATATTTCAAGACGGCATTTTTTTAAGAGTTCTATGTGGATGTAATTTGGCTGGTTTGTTAGACCAAACCCAAATTTTAAGATGGTATTCAAGCCTACCCCAAATTTGTTGGATCATTTTAAGATGGTCATGTTCTAGATGAGCATGAGGGATAGGGTATTTTTGTCCCACAATGAATGTGATATAATAGTCTATAGGCTGTAAATTTGTATAGGTAGGACACATCACTCAAGTAAAAACCTGTTTTGTACGCTTGAGTTGGGTCCATTCCAAATTCTTAGAATTCTCATATTCCGTTGAAACTTTTATTTTCATTAATATCTTTGTTTGACTCAGGCGGAAGGAGTGTACAACCAAAGGCTTCAGAATCTTGCTGTCACTCTGGATAAGGTGAGTGTGCCGCTCTATTTGTTTATTTGTTATTCTTGTTTATAATTTTGAGAAGAACAAAGTGTGGCGCACTTAAAACTTGTTCATAAAGGAGGAATGCTAAAGACTAGTGTTTCTATTATGTGCTTGTTAAAAGAAGCACCAAGCTAATACTGTTAAGGTAGGAAGGTTAAATGTAATGACAGTTTCTAGATGATCAAGAAATTTCCCTCTGTGCATGTTGTAGGCGAGAAATGAAACTCTTTTATACAGTTTTATATTTCACTGCACATCAGCAATTTTCCATTTCATTTTGTAGTTTGAAGAAGATTTTAATCTTTGATGGGATATTACAGGTAAGGTATGTTATGAGATGTATTTTTGGTGATCCGCGGAAAGCACCGCCTCCTCTTCAGAAGCTCAGTCCTGAAGAAGTTGTTTCGTCTCTCTGGAAAGGAGAGGGCTCATTTGTTGAGGAACTTCTTAAGTGCATAGCTGCTCATGTAGAAGAAGGCATCTTGAATGATATCAGATCCAAAATTCATGCTCGTGATCCTTCAAGTTCGGCAGATATTCAAAAAGAGCTTCGGAAATCTCTATTATGGTAATTGATTCTTGCTTCTAGCTGGTCTGTATTTTAACCTGGTAGAACTTGCGATCTTTAAAGTTTGTTTTCTCCCACTTTCTACATAGGTTGAGGGATGAGATTCGAAGTCTTTCTTGTACATATATATGTCGGCATGATGCTGCTGCTGACTTACTCCATATTTATGCTTATACCAAGTACTTCTTTAGAATACAGGTATGTTTTCCAAACGTGAATACCAAGCTGCAAAGGGCTGTGGATTTTTCTTTGCATTTTAAACTTCATATATTAAAATACCTTGTTTTCTTTCAGGAATATCAAACCATTACTTCACCGCCTGTCCATATTAGTCCACTTGACTTAGGCCCCAAGTATACAAACAAGTTGGGAGCAGAGATTCCGGAGTACCGAAAGGTATATGGTGAAAATTACTGTTTAGGGCAGCTGATTTTTTGGCATAATCAGAGTAATACTGATCCAGATCAGAGCTTGGTTAGAGCAAGCAGAGGGTGTTTGTCTTTACCAGACATCGGTTCCTTTTATACAGAGGCTCAGAACCCATCACAGAATCGTGTTTATGGTCCAACGACTGTCAGATCTATGGTGGCAAGAATGGTTAGTTCTTTTTAATATAATTATTATTGAAGTTCTTAAGTAAAATTTTCCCTAAAATGATATGGTTCTATCAACAATTGCAATGAAGTCTTGTTCCATAGATGTATAATATGTTTTCTGTGATTTTTGTCTTTGATGTCGGTGATGATAATCTGTTTTGTTTATCTAGGAGAAGCAGCCTCAGAAATCTTGGCCCAAAGACCAGATATGGTTGTTTAGAAGTTCTCCGAAATTCTTTGGTAGCCCAATGTTAGATGCTGTAATAAATAACTCTACACTGGACAGGGAGATGGTTCAATGGTTGAAGCACAGACCTGAGGCCATGTGGGACCGTTAAATTCTTCCATTTTCACGGAGGAAGTGGACAGAGACTTCCTGGTGAAACAGCTATTATCAGATATGGAACGGTTCATCATTCAGAGCTACCCGCCTCTTTTAGAGTGGGGTTCTGTAATTATTAATCCAAGGCGTTTTCCCATGTGCCGCTTCTCAGTCATTCTTGTGTACAGTTTTCTTGACCATTGGATTCTAATTCATTTGATTGTAGGGCATTGTTTACTCCTGTGTAATATGAAATGATAGTTAGGAAGGAGGAAAAAAAAAAGGCTAATTCAAGGCCTTGCTATGTTGTCATCTAGTTGTTAACATAGGGTAATATTTTATATGATAAAATGTGCAATGTAGTTCTCTTGATGAATGAATGGTCTCAGTGTACTAGAACTAGAATGGATGTGGTATTAGTTTCATAAAAAATGGAGGTTGAGTTGCTTTATGTTTTCCATCCAACTCACATATTTCTTCTAAATTATATTGCGCTATGTTTGTACTCTGGTGCTGGCAATAGGACTAAGCATATGTTTATTTTCATGTTGAAATTTCACATAATCTGAAACTATTTTGGAACACGAGAAAGAGTAGACAAATAGCGAGCCAAACATGTATGCTGCTGGCTGGAATTGACGTAATTTAAACGGTATTGCTTGTAATCAAAGCCTAAAATCCTATGTTGTCTACGAAGAAATGATATCAGCCACATTAATGCTTGAGTTTTTAGGATGTTATCAAAGCTCTTTGTCTAGTGGCAGAATTCGATTTTGGTTCTTAACTTTCTTTGATTTACCAATTTTTCTTCACTATTGGCTAGAATAATTCCACAAAAGAATGTTTCTTACGCAAGTAAGCTCCAACATTGCAATGCATTTTCTTATATACAACATTCACATAAGTGGCCGTTAAAGATAGACACAAACTGATTAACCAAAGGGAAAATCGATTTCTCCAGCATATGAGCTACCAAATTTTGCATGCCTAGAGATTATGGTTAGCAATTTTTGTCTTTATTTGCTTGCCTGACGTCCTTTACTTGATGCATAAAACTCTTGTACGATTTTGTGTGAGCATAAAGCAGCATCTATTTATATTATATAATACATGGTGATAGTGTTACACATCATTAAAATAATTTGTCATCAAATTCATGCTGTTTATTATATTATACAATAATTTGAAAACAACATTAACGAGTAGTTATATATTGTTAACTCTATAAAAAAGTACTAGTTATTTTTAACGAGTAGGCATCAACTAAAAATCAACATTCATATTGAGCATTGTCTATACATATTATTACATGAATATGGACATAATATATTGGTTTTTGTATGAATCACAGCAACAAACGTACAAATAAAATACCATATAAAAAAAATACTTAAAATAATAGATAAGCTGAGCTTATTTGTACGTTAAGTCGTTATATAATCAGAGGCTGGGAGTGCACTACAACCAGCTGTTGGCTACATTTGGTGGTGGTGCTAGCTTATTACCCAAAATAGACCTTTCCCTAGTTGTTGTACAATCGAGATTGATCTTGTGCTATAATAATTGTTGACTGGTTTAATTAATAATCATCAAATTCATTGAATTTAATCACTTGATAGAAAATGGTGTTTGATAATTTGATTTTAAAATTAGCTAGATTAGTCTAAATATAAGTGTTTACTAAGAAACATATTTATTAATTAATGTGGATGAATTAGAAAAATTGATGAGGAATTGATGATACTAGTAGTTATATGCAATGAGTGTTTAAGAAACATCTGACATTTATATGTCGGAGTTTGTCTGGAAATTGTAGTGATACTGATACTAATAAATGCAGTACTACTACCACTACTAGTGACTAAACAAAAAAAAACACATGCTAGTTTATATATGAGGTAGTGGTAATTTGGAATTGCAGCAGGTGGTTAAGGTATATTACTCCATTTATAGTACAATTACATACTATATACTAATGGTGTACGTACATGTATATGGTTATATATGCATCATGCATTGATGTATATTGGCCACATGCATATGCATTATCCTACCTCTGCCGTACTTGTGTTGCTAAGCCATATAATGTGCTTAGTGCTTACAGCTTACTCACACGCGCTCACTGATATCATTACAATTTATTCCAAATTATTACAATTAAATTCAGCTATATATATATATATATATATATGATATAAATGTATAATTAGGGTGACCATATATAACATAACATAACATATGATAATGAAATACTATTATGTGTAGTGTACTAGTAGTAGTATATGTTCATATATATAAGAGAACCATCACATCACATAGAGCAGTTGGGTGGGGGATTTTTAGTGCATATAAAATTAGACAATTGTTTTTGGAAATTCGATATCCGGCGTAAACCAAACCTACCATCTATTTACGGGGATTCTATTTAAAGTCAGAGTTTTTCTTTTTACTCTGAATGGATTAGCCCACCAAAATTGATATTAAAGAAAATCGAATCAACTCAAATGAGTTTTTTATACCATTGATTAATTTAATTACATGTCTTGTGATGATTATATCATATTAGTATTATATGTAGAAAAGAAGGGTATATACTTACAGGGATTAGCCTGCTCTTTGTGTGATCAGAAAAAGACAAAAAGGAGAAACAAGTCATGGACTCATGGTGGTGTAGTCACAGACAGACATACCTGCAAAGCAGCAAAACGGCTAACAAACTATTTGCTCTCTCTCTCTCTCTCTCTCTCTCTCTCAGGCTGTGTATAGGTACTAGTACTACCCAACTATCTCTCTCTCTCTCCCCAAAACAAAATCATAACCAAATTTTATCCAACCTTACCATATTAATTTACAGTTTTTATCATTAAAAATACCTAATTAACTTAACATTTTATATAATAAACTTTCATAATTATACTAATTAACAAACAGAATTATATCATTTCCATATTACAATTTTCAATACATACTAAAATAGTCTCTTAATTACTATTTGTGAGAATTGAAAAAGATACAAATTTGATGACCAACACTATTTGTGATTATCTCTATTGA
Source organism: Trifolium fragiferum (assembly GCA_954870985.1). Classification (NCBI taxonomy): domain Eukaryota; kingdom Viridiplantae; phylum Streptophyta; class Magnoliopsida; order Fabales; family Fabaceae; genus Trifolium; species Trifolium fragiferum. Next base: position 75,844,615 of record OX940789.1, on the reverse strand, counting down.
TTTTCAATTATATGTATAAGTAATTTTCATAACTTTTTGTCTTTTATGGAGACAGTGTTAACCTATTAAAATGTTGAATACACAATTGAAATGATGAATACACACTCACACACACGGGTGAGTACTAATCTCATACATCATTAACAATCACAACATTTTCATATTCATTCTCTCTCTAGTCTATACCATCAATCAAGTACTATTCTTCAATTACTAACTAATAAACACAATTAACATATTGAAATGATTATCTCAATTGATTTTCAATTATAAGTTTTAAATAAAGCTCTGGTAGCGCGAAAAATATTGCGATAAAAGATTTAGATGCGTATCGTTACTATTTTTGTATGGTGAGAAAAAATCACGTCAAAACGTCAATATGGCCGCGATGAAACACCGATACAACTGTAACAAAACGTAATACGGCCGCGACAAAACACTACTAGATACTTAAATAGTGACTTTCATTTTTTCCAATAAAAATGAATAAAAATCACATTTTTAGTACAAATATGACGGAAACAAATTTCCTAAAGTTGTTTTTGCCACAATTTTAACGTTGTTTAACATCACATCCATCAGATTTAAAATGTATGATCAAAATTGATTTAAGTGATTTTATAACTACGTTAATCTAGACCGTCCAATCTGCAATCAATAATTAAAATTTAAAACAATGTGTAATGCTAAAGCAGCAAACCCACATCCCAAATATAACATTAATTATAAAGTATTATCTCTTTTTAACACTTTTCTAATTCAAAACTTTAAATTCATCTCAAATTTAAGTTGTTATACATATATTATAATACAAATAATTTTAATAAAATTTGTGTGATATTGTGATTAATTCACATCGCAACAATCGTAACAACAGAAATCGCGAAAGTCTTAACGAGACCGTGACCGCTATTTAAAACCTTGATAGTAACTTAAACTTTCATAAAAGATTAGTAATTAACAAACAAACTTACCATGTTTTTACCACTTAATCACCCAATTATCTCTATTGATTTTCAATTATATGTATAAGCACTTTTCAATCTGTTAGGACCATTTTGTCTTTTATGTATACACAAAAACACTCTCACTCTAATTCAAACGATGAATACACACAGAAACACACGAGTGAGTACTATATAACTGACAATAATCTCATTCATCATTCACAATCACTCTCACTCTCTTCTTCAATGGATCCAAATTTCCATCATCTGTTTTCCGGTGAAACTTCCGACCCAATGTTCTCAAACTTCACCCTCCAATCACTTCTCACTCACAACAACCCTTTCTTCTCCGACGAATCTCCTCCTCTTCCTAACCTCCCTGAAACCATCACTCACCAAATTCCTCAAAACATTGTTCCAAAAACAGAACACCCTTTAAACTTTCTTCCTCCATTAGACCAATATCTTCCAATTCAACAACCCTTCAACTTCTTCCCTTCACCACCACCGCCATTTGAATCCTTCAACCGTCTTCCTCAACTCCTTCAACCCACTACCAGGAAACGTCTCCGCCACCCTGAAACCACCCCACCACAACCACCACCACTGATTCCTCAGAGCAAGCTAGCAAGACAGAGAAGACAAAAACTAAGCGAGAAAACTCGTTGTTTACAGAAACTAATGCCATGGGATAAGAAAATGGATCAAGCTACACTTTTAGAAGAAGCTTACAAATATGTTAAGTTTTTGAAAGCACAACACTCTGTTCTTCAATCAATGCCATCATTTTCAACCACAAACGGCGGCGGAGCTGGAGCTGGTGTTTTTGGTGACTTGGAAATGCTTAACAGAAACCAAGCTTTGCAAGTTCTGGTAAACTCACCAGTTGCACAAACAAAGCTTTGTTCACAAGGTTACTGTGTTTTTTCCATGGAACAATTTTCTCTGCTCAGAAAGTTATCAGAGAGAAGACAATTGCAGCAGCAGAATAATTTAGCTTTTTCTCAAAGTTTCTTTCACTGAAGAGAAACAAAGAAAAAAAGAAACGACACCGTTTTTTTATCTTATTGGGTTTTGCTTGGTTTGGTGCTTACTCTCTGATTCTGTCAAGGTTTTTAGTACTAGGTAGTGATTTTCTTGGTTTTCGTTTTTTAAGGAATAAGCTAGATTTTTCTGTTTATGGTTCTACTAATTATGGTTAAGATTAGTTAATTAATGCTTATTATAGTTAAGTTTGGTTAAATTAAATGACTCTGTGTTTTTCATTTTTAGTTTTGATTTACTGTTATTAAGTTTTTTACTGTTATGGTGCTATGGTTATTGTATTTCTGGTTGAGTAACTTTTAATTAGTGAATGTTGATTTTCAATATTTCATAACCATAAGTAGTTTAACTAATAGTACTATTCTATAGTCCCTAATGAAAGTAATACTATAAACTATAAAGAATGATTTATATATTATAGGTAGTTTGTGTTATTTAATACAAATTAAGAAGTATAATTAATTTTGTATGAAAATGAAAAATTATAAAATTATTCGATTAGACACATCAAAAAATAAGTTAGTTTATAAAATTATTCGATTAGACACATCATTATACTTTTATATGAAGAATACACGTGAATTTGTCGATGAGTTAGCACGGACAAGATAATTGTAAATGGTAGTATATTACAATATATGTTACATGAAGAACATTATGTATTATTTGTCAAAAGAAAAAAAAGAAGTATATGTATTATTGAATTGGCTAAAACAAAACCATTGTTGAATTTGTAACTTATAAATACATTATATAGTAGATAGAGGAATCTATATTAATTTTCAACATTTAACCAATGACAAATTTATTTGATCAATGAAATATTAATCTGACATCAATTAAGGTTGGATTTAGCAAAAGAGTTTAGACTCATTATTAGTCAACTGATATATTGAATAATAATATCATGATGATACTATCATAACTGCACATTATTGCAGCAGCTGTGCATATCTCCAATATATGATTAGTAGCATCAGTTTAATTGTAAATAGCTTGATACTAGACAATTATATTTGGAATGATTAGATATTGTATTAAACCTTGTACTTGTATATATATCAGGTCAAGAATCAATGAAAACATGAAATTCCATCTCAAATCAATTCTTGTTATGGTACCAGAGCAAGAAAATACATATCATAAACAATAATAGATTTGAATCATGTCTGACAACAAAAGCTCTCCTGTGAAGAAATCTTCCATTAAAACAAATGGAAAGGAAGGCAAGTCAGACAACAATGGTGATGGAGTAGTCATCAGAAAGACCAGCTCCCCCTATGATATCACTTCCAATGATAATCCTGGAAGTTTGATAACACAGGTACAATTAAAGGGAGAAAATTATGACGAATGGGCTCGTTCACTCAGAACAGCTCTTCGAGCAAGAAAGAAATTTGGTTTTGTTGATGGAACGATCAGCAAGCCCGACGAAGGATCGTCAGATCTTGAAGATTGGTGGACAAACAACTCCCTATTGGTCTCTTGGATCATGAATACAATTGAACCTTCATTACGATCAACTATATCGCATATGGAAGTAGCCATGGATCTTTGGGAAGACATTAAGGAGCGGTTCGCCGTCGTGAACGGACCACGTATTCAACAACTCAAAACAGAACTTGTTGAATGCAAACAGAAAGGATTGACCATTGTAACATACTATGGCAAACTGAAGAAGTTGTGGGAAGAATTGGCAAATTATGATCAGATCCCTGCATGCAAGTGTGGTCTTTGCACATGCAATATCAGTTCCGTGTTGCAAAAGAAACGTGAAGAAGAGAAAATTCATCAATTTCTCATGGGATTGGATGACACTCTCTTTGGAACAGTTCGATCCAATCTTCTCGCACAAGATCCTCTACCCACACTGAACAAAATCTATGCAACACTGGTTCAAGAGGAACGACTTCGCTCGGTGACTCGTATGGCGGAAGATCGTGGTGAGGCGATGGCGTTTGCTGTGCAGTCCAACTTTAAACGTAAAGAAAAGGAAGGCACGTGTAGACATTGCAATCGTGGCGGTCATGACCCAAACAACTGTTTTGAGGTCATAGGATATCCTGAATGGTGGGGAGATCGACAACGTGGACCGATGAAGGGATCCAGACGTGGGAAATCAGAACAATCCAATAACAAAAGTCGTGGAGGTACTGCTAAGGCTCACGTGGCACAAGCAAAAGGGTCAATGAAAGAGATCACTGCTGAAGTTCCAGGGGCTGATATTGGTCTTACTAGTGATCAATTGCAAACACTAGCCAGTCTTTTAAACAATGTCAAGCTTGGTTCAATTGAAAAGCTTAATGGTAAGTGTTCCCTTTTGCCATGGATTGTTGATACAGGTGCTTCACATCATATGACTGGTCAATTGGAGTGCCTGAGTAACATACACAATATTTTTGAGTGCTCTATTGGACTCCCAAATGGTGAAGAAACAGTGGCCACCAAAGAAGGAACCGTGGTGCTCAATGAAAGGCTACAACTGCAAAATGTCCTATATGTGCCCAGTTTGCAATGCAATCTTATTTCAGTGTCACAGCTGCTGAAAAATTCTGATTACACTGTCCAATTTACTAACAAGTTATGTGTTATATAGGACCCCACTTTGAGGACGACGATTGGAGCGGGTGAACAAAGAGAGGGGCTGTACTATCTTAGAGGGAATGTCAAGGTTGCTGCAATGAAGACTATTAAAGAAGTATCTTTTGATTTGTTGCATCAAAGACTAGGTCATGCATCTTTGAAAGCGCTGCAAATGCTTCCAAATGTTAGGCTTAGTAGCAAAAATAATTTATGTACTCAGACTTGTGACATATGCCTTAGAGCAAAACAGTCGCGAGACAATTTTCCTATTAGTGAAAATAAAGCAACCACCCCTTTCCATTTAATTCATTGTGATTTATGGGGGCCTTATCGAAATGCTACTTTTTGTGGTGCTAGATATTTTTTAACTATTGTTGACGACTTCTCGAGAGCGGTATGGATTTATCTTCTTGTTGATAAAACAGAAGTCTCTAGATATCTTTATCAATTTTTAGCAATGGTTGAACGACAATTTAGTACACAAGTAAAGATCATTCGAAGCGATAATGGAACTGAATTTACTTGTATGAAACCAAATTTTCGTGATCGTGGTATTATTCATGAAACTTCATGTGTTGGAACACCACAACAAAATGGAAGAGTGGAGCGAAAGCATAGACACATTCTTAATGTTGCTCGTGCTTTGCGCTTTCAAGCCCAATTTCCAATTGAGTTTTGGGGCGAATGTGCTCTTGCTGCGTGTTACTTAATTAATCGAACTCCTACAAGAAATTTGGATGGTAAAACTCCATTTGAACTCTTGTATGATAAGCCTCCTTCTCTTGAGCACCTTCGTGTCATTGGTTGTCTAGCTTATGCGCATAATCAACATCATAAGGGTGACAAATTCGCTAGTCGAAGTCGTAAGTGTGTATTTGTTGGTTATCCTTATGGCACCAAGGGATGGCGTATGTATGATTTAGAGTTGGGTGTTTTCTTTAACTCAAGAGATGTTGTTTTCTGTGAAGATAAGTTTCCATTTGCTGCAGAATTTACACCGCATCAGCTTGCATCTAAAGATGATCACATTTTGTCTGATGCCTCTTTAAATAATAATGTTGTTGAAGATGATTCCTTTCAACATGTTGTTACTGTACCTGCTGTCTCTTCAGCTCCAGCAGTTGAAACTATCATGTTACATGATCATGACGAATCAGATGTCACACAACCAGTGGTTCCGGTAGTATCTCATATTGAATCTTCTTCTCTTGAGTCCCATGACATGGCACCAGCTGTTGAAATAAGTGAAGAACCATCTACTACTGATGTTGTCGAAAATTTGGGACGTGGCCACCGTACCAAAATTCCTTCTACCAAGCTGCAAGGCTTTGTGACTAATACCATCTCTAAGATATGCCCCTCAAATCGTTCTACCGCTTCGTCACGTCCTTCAGGTACACCCTATCCCATAGCTAAATATGTGAATTATGCTAACTTTTCACCACGGCACAGGAAATTTTTAGCCGCTGTTTCCGCAACCACAGAACCGCAAAGCTTTGCTGAAGCTGTCAAAGATATCCGATGGCGAGATGCCATGCAGCTAGAAATTGAGGCTCTTGAAAATAATGGCACTTGGACATTAGAAACACTTCCTCCAAACAAAAGGGCTATCGGCAGCAAATGGGTGTATCGAATTAAATATCATTCAGATGGAACTATTGAACGGTATAAGGCAAGGCTCGTTATTATGGGGAACAACCAAGTTGAGGGGTTGGATTATCATGAAACCTTTGCTCCGGTTGTGAAAATGGTAACAGTAAGAACCTTTCTCGCTGTTGCTGCTGCAAAACATTGGGAACTTCATCAAATGGACGTTCATAATGCTTTCTTACACGGTGATCTTGATGAAGAAGTGTATATGAAATTACCTCCCGGTTTCAGAACTTCTATACCAAATCAGGTGTGCCGCTTGCGCAAATCTCTATACGGTTTGAAACAGGCACCCCGATGTTGGTTTGCCAAACTTAAAAGCGCTCTTCTACGGTATGGTTTCACACAGTCCTACTCTGATTACTCTCTTTTTACTCTACAGCGTGACTGTGTAGAGTTGTATGTGTTAGTTTACGTGGATGATCTTATCATTTCGGGTAACAACAAGAAAGCAATCGAGTCCTTCAAATCCTACTTGAGCACATGTTTTCATATGAAAGATCTTGGCTCTTTGAAATATTTTCTTGGCATTGAGGTGGCTCGCAATTCTACTGGAATTTTCTTGTGCCAACGAAAATATACACTTGACATCATCACCGAAGCTGGATTATTGGGTGCTAAACCTGTTGGTTTTCCCTTAGATCAAAATCATCGTCTTCCATTGGCCACTGGAACTCCACTTTCCAATCCGGATCGCTATCGAAGACTAGTAGGTCGTTTGGTCTACTTAACTGTAACTAGACCAGAACTTTCTTACTCTGTTCATATGTTGGCTCAATTTATGCAAAAACCTTTGGAAGAACACTGGAACGCAGCTCTTCGTGTTGTTCGCTATCTCAAGGGAAATCCCGGCCAAGGTATTCTTCTCCGAGCTGATTGTGATCTTCAACTTAATGCCTGGTGTGACTCGGATTGGGCAGGTTGCCCGTTGACTAGGCGCTCTCTTACTGGATGGATTGTTTTTCTTGGGAACTCACCTATCTCTTGGAAAACCAAAAAGCAACAAGTTGTCGCACGTTCCTCTGCCGAGGCAGAATATCGTTCCATGGCTACTACTACATGTGAGCTCAAATGGTTGAAAGCACTTTTGTTATCTCTCGGTGTCCTTCAATCTAGCCCGATGAAGATATATTGTGACAGTCAATCAGCATTGCATATAGCTGCCAATCCAGTTTTCCATGAGCGCACAAAACACATCGAAGTTGATTGTCATTTCTTACGTGATGAACTCCTCAAAGGCAACATTTCAACTCACCATGTGTCCACTAATATTCAACTAGCTGATATATTAACTAAAGCATTGGGAAAACAACAATTTGATCACTTTCTAAACAAGTTGGGCATTCACAATTTGCATGCTCCAACTTGAGGGGGGATATTAGTCAACTGATATATTGAATAATAATATCATGATGATACTATCATAACTGCACATTATTGCAGCAGCTGTGCATATCTCCAATATATGATTAGTAGCATCAGTTTAATTGTAAATAGCTTGATACTAGACAATTATATTTGGAATGATTAGATATTGTATTAAACCTTGTACTTGTATATATATCAGGTCAAGAATCAATGAAAACATGAAATTCCATCTCAAATCAATTCTTGTTATGGTACCAGAGCAAGAAAATACATATCATAAACAATAATAGATTTGAATCATGTCTGACAACAAAAGCTCTCCTGTGAAGAAATCTTCCATTAAAACAAATGGAAAGGAAGGCAAGTCAGACAACAATGGTGATGGAGTAGTCATCAGAAAGACCAGCTCCCCCTATGATATCACTTCCAATGATAATCCTGGAAGTTTGATAACACAGGTACAATTAAAGGGAGAAAATTATGACGAATGGGCTCGTTCACTCAGAACAGCTCTTCGAGCAAGAAAGAAATTTGGTTTTGTTGATGGAACGATCAGCAAGCCCGACGAAGGATCGTCAGATCTTGAAGATTGGTGGACAAACAACTCCCTATTGGTCTCTTGGATCATGAATACAATTGAACCTTCATTACGATCAACTATATCGCATATGGAAGTAGCCATGGATCTTTGGGAAGACATTAAGGAGCGGTTCGCCGTCGTGAACGGACCACGTATTCAACAACTCAAAACAGAACTTGTTGAATGCAAACAGAAAGGATTGACCATTGTAACATACTATGGCAAACTGAAGAAGTTGTGGGAAGAATTGGCAAATTATGATCAGATCCCTGCATGCAAGTGTGGTCTTTGCACATGCAATATCAGTTCCGTGTTGCAAAAGAAACGTGAAGAAGAGAAAATTCATCAATTTCTCATGGGATTGGATGACACTCTCTTTGGAACAGTTCGATCCAATCTTCTCGCACAAGATCCTCTACCCACACTGAACAAAATCTATGCAACACTGGTTCAAGAGGAACGACTTCGCTCGGTGACTCGTATGGCGGAAGATCGTGGTGAGGCGATGGCGTTTGCTGTGCAGTCCAACTTTAAACGTAAAGAAAAGGAAGGCACGTGTAGACATTGCAATCGTGGCGGTCATGACCCAAACAACTGTTTTGAGGTCATAGGATATCCTGAATGGTGGGGAGATCGACAACGTGGACCGATGAAGGGATCCAGACGTGGGAAATCAGAACAATCCAATAACAAAAGTCGTGGAGGTACTGCTAAGGCTCACGTGGCACAAGCAAAAGGGTCAATGAAAGAGATCACTGCTGAAGTTCCAGGGGCTGATATTGGTCTTACTAGTGATCAATTGCAAACACTAGCCAGTCTTTTAAACAATGTCAAGCTTGGTTCAATTGAAAAGCTTAATGGTAAGTGTTCCCTTTTGCCATGGATTGTTGATACAGGTGCTTCACATCATATGACTGGTCAATTGGAGTGCCTGAGTAACATACACAATATTTTTGAGTGCTCTATTGGACTCCCAAATGGTGAAGAAACAGTGGCCACCAAAGAAGGAACCGTGGTGCTCAATGAAAGGCTACAACTGCAAAATGTCCTATATGTGCCCAGTTTGCAATGCAATCTTATTTCAGTGTCACAGCTGCTGAAAAATTCTGATTACACTGTCCAATTTACTAACAAGTTATGTGTTATATAGGACCCCACTTTGAGGACGACGATTGGAGCGGGTGAACAAAGAGAGGGGCTGTACTATCTTAGAGGGAATGTCAAGGTTGCTGCAATGAAGACTATTAAAGAAGTATCTTTTGATTTGTTGCATCAAAGACTAGGTCATGCATCTTTGAAAGCGCTGCAAATGCTTCCAAATGTTAGGCTTAGTAGCAAAAATAATTTATGTACTCAGACTTGTGACATATGCCTTAGAGCAAAACAGTCGCGAGACAATTTTCCTATTAGTGAAAATAAAGCAACCACCCCTTTCCATTTAATTCATTGTGATTTATGGGGGCCTTATCGAAATGCTACTTTTTGTGGTGCTAGATATTTTTTAACTATTATTGACGACTTCTCGAGAGCGGTATGGATTTATCTTCTTGTTGATAAAACAGAAGTCTCTAGATATCTTTATCAATTTTTAGCAATGGTTGAACGACAATTTAGTACACAAGTAAAGATCATTCGAAGCGATAATGGAACTGAATTTACTTGTATGAAACCAAATTTTCGTGATCGTGGTATTATTCATGAAACTTCATGTGTTGGAACACCACAACAAAATGGAAGAGTGGAGCGAAAGCATAGACACATTCTTAATGTTGCTCGTGCTTTGCGCTTTCAAGCCCAATTTCCAATTGAGTTTTGGGGCGAATGTGCTCTTGCTGCGTGTTACTTAATTAATCGAACTCCTACAAGAAATTTGGATGGTAAAACTCCATTTGAACTCTTGTATGATAAGCCTCCTTCTCTTGAGCACCTTCGTGTCATTGGTTGTCTAGCTTATGCGCATAATCAACATCATAAGGGTGACAAATTCACTAGTCGAAGTCGTAAGTGTGTATTTGTTGGTTATCCTTATGGCACCAAGGGATGGCGTATGTATGATTTAGAGTTGGGTGTTTTCTTTAACTCAAGAGATGTTGTTTTCTGTGAAGATAAGTTTCCATTTGCTGCAGAATTTACACCGCATCAGCTTGCATCTAAAGATGATCACATTTTGTCTGATGCCTCTTTAAATAATAATGTTGTTGAAGATGATTCCTTTCAACATGTTGTTACTGTACCTGCTGTCTCTTCAGCTCCAGCAGTTGAAACTATCATGTTACATGATCATGACGAATCAGATGTCACACAACCAGTGGTTCCGGTAGTATCTCATATTGAATCTTCTTCTCTTGAGTCCCATGACATGGCACCAGCTGTTGAAATAAGTGAAGAACCATCTGTTGAGACCTTTTAGGGTGTTGGCTTCATTTGGTAAAATAAGCCTGATTCCATGATGTGGAGCATGATGTGTGGCACAACAGGGTTCACATCTGGACGCCCTACTGGACGCGCTTTCATTTATTTAAACGCGATCTTTTGAAAAAGATTTGTTTTTCAAATTAAATCGTGCCAGCTTTCGCGCCAAGGAACAAGATAATCTTTCATGGTTCTGTTTTATTTTATTGGCCGACTTTGATCAAAAAGATTTGAAACAAACAATTAAAAGATTATGATCAAATAAATCTCAAGGCAAAATTTATCAAGGCCAACTCGTCAAAGCCCATGAAGCTTGTTCTATATAAAGGAAGACTGAAGACCAATTATTCATCAACTGAAATCAAGAAGCTAAGTCTACAAATTGAGTCTTAGGGTTTTAGTTCTTTAGTTGTTCTTTGTTCTTTGTGAGCCTTCACTTGGATCATAGTTTTGATACAAGTAAGGACTGAGTTTATAGAGTTGTAATCTCTAGTTGTCTTTCTCCAAAGCTTTGAAGCAAGGAGTTAGATTGTGCAACACTCTAAGCCTTTAGGTACGAGTGCTTTGCTTGTCTAGGAGTGTGTCTCCAACTGAGTTTGTTATTAAATCCTTACTGGGTAAGGTTGAGGGGGAGTGAGCAGAGGTTCTCATATCTAGGAGTTCCTAGGTAGAATTAGCACGGGTAGTGATTAAGTGAGAAGTTGTAAACGGGGGAGTTTAGCTTTGAATTGATACTACCATAGTGGATTCATCCCTGGATTGGTATCCTCCAGAATAGGGCTTGTTATAAGTGCCGAACTGGGTTAACAAACTCACGTGTTCTTTTGTTTTCTGCACTTTATATTGTTTACTTGTTCATCAAGTTCAGTTGTCCACGATGTTGACACATTAGGCTACACATCGTACGATTCCTAAAGTGTACACATCGTGCTACACATCTGACACTTGCCACCAGAATTTCAATTGGCATCAGAGCAGGCACCCTGCCTGTTTGAGGGTGAGCTCCAGGGAAGTTACTTTCTGGAAACATGGACAAGGATGGAACAACGGTCAACAAACCACCCCTCCTGGATGGAACCAACTATGACTACTGGAAGCCAAGGATGATTGCCTTCCTAAAGTCACTTGACAGCAGAACTTGGAAAGCTGTGCTCAAAGGCTGGGAGCATCCCAAAATCTTGGATGCTAATGGTGTTGACACTGGTGTACTCAAGCCAGAGGAAGATTGGTCAGCTGCAGAAGACACTGCATCGCTTGGAAACTCCAAAGCTTTGAATGCTTTATTCAATGGAGTGGACAAGAACATGTTCAGATTAATCAAGCAGTGTACTGTTGCAAAGAATGCCTGGGAGATACTCAGAACCACTCATGAAGGCAATGCCAAGGTAAAAAGCTCAAGAATCCAACTTCTCAACACTAAGTTTGAAAACCTCAGAATGAAAGAAGAAGAATCAATTCATGAATTTCACATGAATTTGCTTGAGGTGGACAATTCCTTTGAGGCTCTAGGTGAGAAATTGTCTGAAGAAAAGCTTGTGAGAAAGATGCTTAGATCCCTACCCAAGAGATTTAACATGAAAATCACAGCTATTGAAGAAGCTCAAGACATCCCAAGTATGAAACTTGAAGAACTTGTGAGCTCTCTTCAAACTTTTGAGATGAACTTAGGTGAGCAAACTGAGAAGAAAGGAAAAGGTATAGCTTTTGCATCTTGTGCTGGTGAAGAAGAAGAAGCTGATGAATCAGATGACGATCTCTCAAATGACTTAGCCATGTTGGGAAGACAATTCAACAAGCTTCAAAGGAGGGTGGACAGAAGACCAAGGAGGAATGTGAGGAACATCCAGACTGACATCAGTAAACTAGGTAACACTTCAACAAAAACCAAAACTGATGATAAGTCAACTCAGAACAAGGGTGTTCAATGTCATGAATGTGAAGGCTTTGGTCATATAAGATCAGAATGTGGCACATATCTGAAGAAGCAGAAGAAAGGCCTAACTGTTTCATGGTCTGATGAAGACTCTGACACTGACTCAGAGAATGTTGCTGCTAATCATGTTAGTGCCATAACTAGGGTGGATAATACTGATGTTGAATCTGATGATGAAGAACTCACCTTTGATGAACTAGCCTCAGTCCATAAAAAGCTATTTATCAAGAGTGAGGAACTGTACAAGGTCAATGAAGAGCAGAAGGAAATCATCAGTCAACTGGAGACAGAGAAGGGTCAACTACAGAGTCAAGTTGCTAGTCTTGAAAGTGAAGTTGAGTTACTGTCAACCAACTTGAAAAATATGACCAAGTCTGTAAAGATGCTCAACCCTGGAACCAACATGCTTGATGAAATTTTGAAAGTAGGAAAGCATGCTGGTGACTCATCTGGTGTAGGATTTAAGAACAAACATCACAGCAAGAAGACAAATACTAAGTTTGTTCCTGCTCAGAAGAAACCTGACCCTAGCAGAATGTGGACACACCACACTCCACATCAGAGACCTGCTGGCAAAGAGAAGTTTAATGCTTGGAGATGCCACTACTGTGGGAAGAATGGTCACATCAAGCCCTTCTGTTACAAACTCTATGGGTATCCCAAGAAAAAGCCTCAGGTGCAAGCCAAAACAGCAAGGGTCACTCCTAAGAAGATGTGGAAGCCTAAAGTCTCTGAAACTGCACATATTGCTCACACTTCTCTTAGAGCATCTTCTAGTAATGATTGGTATTTTGATAGTGGTTGTTCTAGGCATATGACTGGTGTTGAGAAATTTCTCACTAATATCAAGCCTCATACAACAAGCTTTGTAACCTTTGGTGATGGAGCAAAAGGTGAAATCAAGGGCAGTGGTAAACTCAGCAGCAAAAGCTTACCTAACCTAGAGGATGTGCTACTTGTTAAAGGCTTGAAGGCTAATCTTATCAGCATAAGCCAATTGTGTGATCAAGGTCTCAAAGTCAACTTCACAAAGAATGAATGTCTTATTACTTCTGACAAAGGAGAATTGCTGATGAGAGGATCTAGGTCAAGAGACAACTGCTATCTATGGATTCCTGATGAAACAGCTCACTCCACTACATGTTTGATAAGTCAGGAGGAAGAAGTAAAGCTTTGGCACCAAAGACTTGGCCATTTGAATCTGAAGGGAATGAAGAAGATTGTGTCCAAGGAAGCTATTAGAGGTCTACCAAAGCTTAAGATTGTTGAAGGCAACATATGTGGTGAATGTCAAGTTGGAAAGCAGGTTCAGATGTCACACCCAATGTTACAACATCAGGTGACATCCAGAGTTCTTGAACTGCTACATATGGACTTGATGGGACCAATGCAGGTAGAGAGTATTGGTGGCAAAAGATATGCTTTTGTGGTTGTAGATGATTTCTCAAGGTTCACTTGGGTTAGCTTCATCAGAGAGAAGTCTGACACTTTTGATGCATTCAAAGAATTATGCCTTAGACTACAAAGAGAGAAGGATAGTGGCATTGTTAGAATCAGAAGTGATCATGGGAAAGAGTTTGAAAATTCAAGATTCTCTGAGTTTTGTGCTGATGAAGGAATTGGGCATGAGTTCTCCTCACCAATCACACCCCAACAAAATGGTGTAGTTGAGAGGAAGAACAGAACCTTGCAAGAGGCTGCAAGAGTTATGCTACATGCCAAGAAGCTACCTTACTACTTTTGGGCAGAGGCCATGAGTACTGCATGCTATATACACAACAGGGTAACTCTGAGAAAAGGTACCTCAATCACACTGTATGAGATATGGAAAGGAAGAAAACCAACTGTCAAACACTTCCATGTCTTTGGTAGCAAGTGCTATATCTTAGCTGACAGAGAGCAAAGGAGGAAGATGGATCCCAAGAGTGATGAAGGAATCTTTCTAGGCTATTCCATAACCAGCAGAGCCTATAGAGTCTTCAACAACAGAACAAGAACTATGATGGAATCCATCAATGTTGTCATAGATGACTGTTCAGATAATGAACCTGATGTTGATCCTGATGTGGACACATCTCACCCCCTGCCTGAAGACTCTGAAGTTATAGAGATTCCTGAGAAGACTGATCAGCAAGAAGATGTGACTCCAGTGAACAAGGGTCCCTCTGTTAGAGTTCAAAAGAATCATCCAAAAGAACTCATAATAGGGAATCCTGAGTCAGGGGTTATGACAAGGTCAAGAGAGGTTGTATCCAATGCTTGTTTTGTGTCAAAGGTAGAACCAAAGAATGTGAAAGAAGCCTTGACAGATGAGTTTTGGATTGAAGCTATGCAAGAGGAGCTGAACCAGTTCAAGAGGAATGAAGTGTGGGATTTAGTTCCTAGACCTGAAGGAGTCAACATCATTGGTACTAAATGGGTTTATAGGAATAAATCTGATGAAAGTGGTGTTGTGACTAGAAACAAGGCTAGGCTTGTGGCTCAAGGTTACTCTCAGATTGAAGGAGTAGACTTTGATGAAACATTTGCTCCTGTGGCACGTCTTGAGTCCATAAGGTTACTTCTGGGAGTAGCATGTATCTTGAAATTCAAGCTATTCCAGATGGATGTGAAGAGTGCTTTCCTCAATGGCTACTTGAATGAGGAAGTTTATGTGGAACAGCCCAAGGGATTTGTTGATCCAAATTATCCAGATCATGTCTACAGATTGAAGAAGGCATTATATGGATTAAAGCAAGCTCCTAGGGCATGGTATGAGAGGCTAACCAAATTTCTTGTGCAGCAAGGTTATAGAAAAGGAGAAACAGACAAAACCTTGTTTGTCAGAGAAGAAAAGGGCAAGTTCATGATTGCACAAATCTATGTAGATGACATTGTGTTTGGAGGAATGTCTGATCCAATGGTCAAGATGTTTGTGAATCAGATGCAGTCTGAATTTGAGATGAGCCTTGTAGGTGAACTTACCTACTTTCTTGGTCTGCAAGTCAAACAGATGGAAGATACAATTTTCATCTCCCAAAGCAAGTATGCCAAGAACATTGTGAAGAAATTTGGAATGGAGAATGCAAATCACAAAAGAACTCCTGCAGCAACCCATCTCAAACTTTCTAAAGATGAGCATGGTGTCAGTGTTGATCAAAGTCTATACAGAAGCATGATTGGCAGTCTACTTTATCTCACTGCAAGTAGACCTGATATTAGCTTTGCTGTTGGTGTGTGTGCAAGGTACCAAGCTGAGCCCAAGATGAGTCATCTGAATCAAGTCAAAAGGATTCTTAAGTATGTCAGTGGTACAAGTGATTATGGAATTCTCTACTCTCATGGTGAAGACACAAGATTGTTGGGTTATTGTGATGCTGACTGGGCAGGTAGTGCTGATGACAGGAAAAGCACTTCTGGTGGATGTTTCTTTTTGGGAAGCAACCTTATATCATGGTTCAGCAAGAAACAAAATTGTGTTTCTCTTTCTACAGCTGAGGCTGAGTATATTGCAGCAGGAAGTAGTTGTTCTCAGCTACTTTGGATGAAGCAGATGTTGGGTGAGTACAATGTGCAGCAAGATGTGCTCACATTATACTGTGACAATCTAAGTGCTATAAATATTTCCAAAAATCCTATCCAACATAGTAGGACAAAGCACATTGATATACGTCACCATTTCATTAGAGATCTTGTTGAAGACAATATTGTGACTCTAGAGCATGTTGCCACAGAAAATCAACTGGCAGATATTTTCACTAAGGCTTTAGATGCAAATAGGTTTGAGGTGTTAAGGGGCAAACTAGGTATTTGCCTCTTTGAGGATCAATAGCCATAATTGCTATTTAGACGTGCAACGGTTACCTGTTTTTTCCCTCCATCCATAGTTGCACGCAATCCAAAGGCAATATTTCCAACGGCTATTTCGCGTTCAAAACTCCAAGAAATCCGTTTACTCAAGATTTTTCTTATTGCCTACCACATTGATCACCATATTCGTTTCTCAACCACTCAAACGACCAAAAATTTTCTTGATCTCTCTCAAACCCTTTGTTCATCTTTCTGAAATTTTCTTTGAAATCTTCATACAAAATCATCATCATCATCATGTCTACTGCAACCAAAACATCTCCTTCCACAAAAACAAACACTCCTCCATCATCACCAAAACCTATTTCCCCACATCAAAAAGATATTCAAGGTGACATGATCGTCGATGCCACTCCTGTCTCAATGATCAAGCCATCTGGATCAAAGAAGAAGAAGTCTAAACGATCAAGAAGGGAATCAACCCCCATTGCCGCAGAGGAAGATGTTGTTCCTTCTCCTTACACAGAAAAATCCAAAAAGAAGAAGAAGAAAAGCAAGAAGCCAAAGATTGGCTCACCAAAGAGGGTTCACACCATGGAAAGTCTGCATGTTGAACCTCTTCCTGCAAAATCTGGTGATGCAAATGCTGAAGCATCTATGGGTGTAGGTTCTTCAAACCCTAACCCTGAGAAGGCTGCTGTGAAGATTTCTGAGGGTCAAAGGCACCCCTTGACTCAGAAGATCATTGATTCTGTGCTCCAGGCCCTGCAAGAACCTAATGTTGCGGCAGATGTTGGCACATCATTGCCACAAGGTGAAGAAGAGTCTCCTGCTGAAGAAGAGACTGCTGCTGTTGAAAGACCTGCTGTCATTCCTGATTCTCCTGATCAGGTATTTGTTGAAGAAGATCAACCTGCTGAGGTTGAGGAACCTGAAGATAATATCCAGTCTGACAAAGTTGTTGTGGATGTAGAAGGCTACAATTCTGACATCCCCTTGAAGAAGCTTACTGAGGAGAGTATTGCAAGAAGGACTAGAAGTGGTAAAGGTCCTGCTGTTGTTGAGATTTCTCCTGCTGCTACTAAGGAGAAGAAGAAGCCTGTTAAGAGGCAAGTCATGTATGGTCCCAAGAAGGGATTTAGTAAAGCTGTGGTTCCACCTGCAAAGAAGAAGACTCAGAAAAGAAAAGAGCCACCTACAAGTGACTCAGAGTACGATGTGGAGCAGGATGTAGCTCACATCAGTGAGTCTGAGGAAGAATCTGCTGAGGAACGCAATATGGAGCTTGATGTGATTCACATTGAGTCTGCTGTGAAGAAGAGCTATGGGAAGAAGAAAATTCCTCAGGGAATTCCTGACATCCCAGTTGATTTGATTTCCTTCCACAACCCTGCACATGCTGGAAAATGGAAGTACATTGCTCATAGAAGGTTAGCTCTGGAGAGGGAGCTCAGTGCTGAAGCCTTGCAGTGCAAGGAAGTTATGAGGTTGATCAAGCGTGCTGGCTTGATGAAGACTGTTACTGGACTGGGTGACTGCTATGAGAAGGTAGTCAAAGAATTTTTGGTAAACATCCCTGCTGGTTGTGACAATCCTTTGGACAAGGAATACCAAACTGTTTTTGTGAGAGGTAAAGAAATTCACTTCTCTCCCACTGTTATCAACAAGTATCTGGGCAGAAGTGAGGAGCCCTTTGCTGAGATGGAGGCAAATGACAACTACATAATCAAGGCCATCACAGCTGGAAAGGTCAAGACTTGGCCTAAGAAGGGAAAATTGCAAGCAAGCAAGCTCACTCCAATCTACAACATCCTGAACAGGATTGCTGCTGCTAACTGGGTGCCTACCACACACAACTGTGATGTGGCTACAGGTTTGGCTAGGTTCATCTATACTGTGGGTAACAAAGTTAACTTCGATTTTGGTACTTATATTTTTGATCAGACTATCAAACATGCCAAAACCCTAGCTGTCAAACTACCCATTGCCTTTCCTTCCCTACTGTGTGGAATCATATTGAGCCAGAGACCTGATGTTCTGGGCAAGGATGATTTGTCTTGCAGAAGAGAGTCTGCTATTTCTTTTAGTCTCAAGCAGTCTGATGTGACTCCTGATGTGGGCACATCCAGCTCAAACAATGCTATGTCTAGGACAGACATGATTGCTGCTTTAAAGGAGACTTGCAAGGCTCTGGATGAGAAGAAGGCCAAGCTGGAGGCAGTCATTGCTGGACTGGAGCTTGAGGATGAGCAAACAATGGCTGAGGATGAGGAATTGGAGGAGGAGGAGCCCAATGACTCTGAAGCTGAGGAAACTGATGGGAGCCAGGATATTTGAATTATTGTAATTCATTAATATTTCCCTGTACTCAGTATTTCCTTGTTTTTGCTGGTATTTTGTGGGCTATGCCCTGAATTTCTGATGCACCTTTGCGTGCCTGTTCTGTACTTGCTGCACTATTAACGGCCTGAGTGCCTCTTTCTGTTCATGCACCATCATCTCTACATCTCATGCTATCTGCATTCTATGGTGTGTTACTTACTCTCAGTATGTTTGTCATAATTTATGGCTAAAAAGGGGGAGTAAAAATTAAAATGAACAACTTTGAAGTCTTAACTGCAGCAAATTGTGATGTGTTATTAGAGAGAATAGAACGAGAGAATTGAGACGAGAATTAAGAAAAAGATTCTATTCATCCACATGGGGCAACTTCTGAGCTTCTGAAGCACTACAACTTCTGAAGCTCTGCTCAGCTTCTGAAGCACTACAACTTCTGAAGCTCTGCTCAGCTTCTGAAGCACTACAACTTCTGAGGCTCTGCTCAGCTTCTGAAGCACTACAACTTCTGAAGCTCTGCTCAGCTTCTGAAGCACTACAACTTCTGAAGCTCTGCTCAGCTTCTGAAGCTCTATAACTTCTGAAGCTCTGCTCAGCTTCTGAAGCTCTGCTCAGCTTCTGAAGCTTCTCCAACTTCTGAAGTTCTGATGTGTGGCACATCTGACTACACATCTGGTATACATGCTTATTTTTCTTCAAATATTTTATCAACAAATTTTTGAAGAATTAGTTTTCTAAAGCATGTTCTTCTGAAGACCTTTTCTGTACATTTTCAACTGGGTGATGCATTCTTAAGAAGTCCAATTGAAGATGTTATCTAATTTCTACATGGTGATGCATTCTTAAGAAGCCTGTAGAAGTTATTTTGTGTGATGTTTGACACATCTGTGAGTTTTAACTTGGTCATGCATTCTTAAGAAGCCAAGTTTAAAACTTCTCTATTTCTCTCTAGGTCATGCATTCTGAAGAAGCCTATAGGGGATATGAGATTTAGGGGGAGTACATGGAAAGTGCTCTAGTTCAAAGGGGAGTAGACTATTACTGGGTTTGCTACCCTCCCTTATGTGTACATGGAATCTCATGCTTGTATGTGTCTGAGAATTTATTTTTCTCAGTCTTTGGGAATTTATTTTCCTATCTTGTGAGAGTTTATTTCTCTCTTTATTTGCGAGGCCCTAATCCGCTGCTGCATGCCTCTGATGTGCCTACACATCTCTCCAAGTTTAGTTGGGTGACTCAAAGATTATTTTAGCCCAAAATTTGCCAAAGGGGGAGATTGTTGAGACCTTTTAGGGTGTTGGCTTCATTTGGTAAAATAAGCCTGATTCCATGATGTGGAGCATGATGTGTGGCACAACAGGGTTCACATCTGGACGCCCTACTGGACGCGCTTTCATTTATTTAAACGCGATCTTTTGAAAAAGATTTGTTTTTCAAATTAAATCGTGCCAGCTTTCGCGCCAAGGAACAAGATAATCTTTCATGGTTCTGTTTTATTTTATTGGCCGACTTTGATCAAAAAGATTTGAAACAAACAATTAAAAGATTATGATCAAATAAATCTCAAGGCAAAATTTATCAAGGCCAACTCGTCAAAGCCCATGAAGCTTGTTCTATATAAAGGAAGACTGAAGACCAATTATTCATCAACTGAAATCAAGAAGCTAAGTCTACAAATTGAGTCTTAGGGTTTTAGTTCTTTAGTTGTTCTTTGTTCTTTGTGAGCCTTCACTTGGATCATAGTTTTGATACAAGTAAGGACTGAGTTTATAGAGTTGTAATCTCTAGTTGTCTTTCTCCAAAGCTTTGAAGCAAGGAGTTAGATTGTGCAACACTCTAAGCCTTTAGGTACGAGTGCTTTGCTTGTCTAGGAGTGTGTCTCCAACTGAGTTTGTTATTAAATCCTTACTGGGTAAGGTTGAGGGGGAGTGAGCAGAGGTTCTCATATCTAGGAGTTCCTAGGTAGAATTAGCACGGGTAGTGATTAAGTGAGAAGTTGTAAACGGGGGAGTTTAGCTTTGAATTGATACTACCATAGTGGATTCATCCCTGGATTGGTATCCTCCAGAATAGGGCTTGTTATAAGTGCCGAACTGGGTTAACAAACTCACGTGTTCTTTTGTTTTCTGCACTTTATATTGTTTACTTGTTCATCAAGTTCAGTTGTCCACGATGTTGACACATTAGGCTACACATCGTACGATTCCTAAAGTGTACACATCGTGCTACACATCTGACACTTGCCACCAGAATTTCACCATCTACTACTGATGTTGTCGAAAATTTGGGACGTGGCCACCGTACCAAAATTCCTTCTACCAAGCTGCAAGGCTTTGTGACTAATACCATCTCTAAGATATGCCCCTCAAATCGTTCTACCGCTTCGTCACGTCCTTCAGGTACACCCTATCCCATAGCTAAATATGTGAATTATGCTAACTTTTCACCACGGCACAGGAAATTTTTAGCCGCTGTTTCCGCAACCACAGAACCGCAAAGCTTTGCTGAAGCTGTCAAAGATATCCGATGGCGAGATGCCATGCAGCTAGAAATTGAGGCTCTTGAAAATAATGGCACTTGGACATTAGAAACACTTCCTCCAAACAAAAGGGCTATCGGCAGCAAATGGGTGTATCGAATTAAATATCATTCAGATGGAACTATTGAACGGTATAAGGCAAGGCTCGTTATTATGGGGAACAACCAAGTTGAGGGGTTGGATTATCATGAAACCTTTGCTCCGGTTGTGAAAATGGTAACAGTAAGAACCTTTCTCGCTGTTGCTGCTGCAAAACATTGGGAACTTCATCAAATGGACGTTCATAATGCTTTCTTACACGGTGATCTTGATGAAGAAGTGTATATGAAATTACCTCCCGGTTTCAGAACTTCTATACCAAATCAGGTGTGCCGCTTGCGCAAATCTCTATACGGTTTGAAACAGGCACCCCGATGTTGGTTTGCCAAACTTAAAAGCGCTCTTCTACGGTATGGTTTCACACAGTCCTACTCTGATTACTCTCTTTTTACTCTACAGCGTGACTGTGTAGAGTTGTATGTGTTAGTTTACGTGGATGATCTTATCATTTCGGGTAACAACAAGAAAGCAATCGAGTCCTTCAAATCCTACTTGAGCACATGTTTTCATATGAAAGATCTTGGCTCTTTGAAATATTTTCTTGGCATTGAGGTGGCTCGCAATTCTACTGGAATTTTCTTGTGCCAACGAAAATATACACTTGACATCATCACCGAAGCTGGATTATTGGGTGCTAAACCTGTTGGTTTTCCCTTAGATCAAAATCATCGTCTTCCATTGGCCACTGGAACTCCACTTTCCAATCCGGATCGCTATCGAAGACTAGTAGGTCGTTTGGTCTACTTAACTGTAACTAGACCAGAACTTTCTTACTCTGTTCATATGTTGGCTCAATTTATGCAAAAACCTTTGGAAGAACACTGGAACGCAGCTCTTCGTGTTGTTCGCTATCTCAAGGGAAATCCCGGCCAAGGTATTCTTCTCCGAGCTGATTGTGATCTTCAACTTAATGCCTGGTGTGACTCGGATTGGGCAGGTTGCCCGTTGACTAGGCGCTCTCTTACTGGATGGATTGTTTTTCTTGGGAACTCACCTATCTCTTGGAAAACCAAAAAGCAACAAGTTGTCTCACGTTCCTCTGCCGAGGCAGAATATCGTTCCATGGCTACTACTACATGTGAGCTCAAATGGTTGAAAGCACTTTTGTTATCTCTCGGTGTCCTTCAATCTAGCCCGATGAAGATATATTGTGACAGTCAATCAGCATTGCATATAGCTGCCAATCCAGTTTTCCATGAGCGCACAAAACACATCGAAGTTGATTGTCATTTCTTACGTGATGAACTCCTCAAAGGCAACATTTCAACTCACCATGTGTCCACTAATATTCAACTAGCTGATATATTAACTAAAGCATTGGGAAAACAACAATTTGATCACTTTCTAAACAAGTTGGGCATTCACAATTTGCATGCTCCAACTTGAGGGGGGATATTAGTCAACTGATATATTGAATAATAATATCATGATGATACTATCATAACTGCACATTATTGCAGCAGCTGTGCATATCTCCAATATATGATTAGTAGCATCAGTTTAATTGTAAATAGCTTGATACTAGACAATTATATTTGGAATGATTAGATATTGTATTAAACCTTGTACTTGTATATATATCAGGTCAAGAATCAATGAAAACATGAAATTCCATCTCAAATCAATTCTTGTTACTCATATAAGATGTAAAATGTTTGCATATCGATGAATATAAGTATTCATATTTAATATTTAACACGTTTCGAAATAAATTATCAATAATAATATGAAAAACCAAAAAAATAACATACTATCATTTTAACTGAGGTAACGATTAATTCAAATTTCAAAACATAAAATTGAATTTGTAAGAGTGGACAAAGGGAAATTATAGATGTTTATGTAATTTGTTTTTATTACAAGGTTTAATCAATAGTTTGCACTCTCTAAGCTAGGATTCTAGACTGTGGCCACAGACTGCACTATATATAGATCAAAAAATCAAACTAAATGACTTAAAACTTTTTAGTACTGATATACAGGGTCTATATTGATCTATTGCCATAACTTTTTTTTAAATGGTTTACGTCAACTTATAAAAATAACTTATGATAATTTTATAAGTTTTAATTTTGTTTATTTTCATAAGTTTTCTTATATAGCATATGAAAATAACTTATAACATGTATAAATATAATTTATTTTTATTTATCTTTTATTGAATAGTTTATGTAAACTTATCATAAATGTTTATCATGATAAGTGATTATGCTAAAAGATGCAAATTAATTGTTTATTCAAACATGCCCTTATTTCCCTTTTCCATTTATGAACTTAGCGTTGTGATAGTGTTTTTTAAATTCATCCAACTATTTGATATAATTAATTATTAAACAATTGAATTGAAAGCTAATTTTAAATCAAATTTAATTTAATCTAAGTCTAATCCTAATTCTAGGGCAAATTCGTTGATCATGGTGACTTCAAATTTAGTTTCAGATGTTTTGACATTTGAGAATGTTCTTGCCGTGTTAGCCATTTACTTTTGCAAATCTTGTAACTATTTACACCCCCATTTACGTATCGGACGAGTATTGATATCGGGTACGTATCAGACACGATACTTTATCATTTTTTGAGTATTGGAGCTTCATAGATTTACATAAAAAAAAATCTAATCGGAATTTAAAATTTAATTCAAATCTTATTTTAATCTTTAAATCAAACATTTATTTTCAATGAAAATTTGAAACAAATAAAAATTTATTTGTATACACTCACATTAATTTTTTTTATCTCTATGTCTAATCAAATCATATAATGTTAATATTTATAGAGGCATTTTATGAATTATCCTAAAAAAAACACTATGGTGTGCGGTATTTGATATTATTCTTATGTGAGGTTTTTTTATACTACTAGTTTTTGTTTGATATGCAAAAGATAAGTGCCAGATAAAATATAATAACACAAGACATACAAGGTATTAAAAAAAATCTTATCTTATATCATGTTTGCATGACAAAAGACTATTTTATTATTTTAGATAATTTAATTTTTACATAGACAAAAAATTGTCTCATGATTTAATAAGAGACAAAAATTTTAGTTTTTGTCCAGCTCTCCGACTCCTAGTTCTCCGACTCCTAGTTTTTTCAATTCCAAAAATAATTTTAAATTCAAATACAGTACAATTTTCAATACCTTATTTTTCAAAGAATATAAATTAATCTCAAATTATCAACATTGTTAAGTTGAATATTTTCATTCAAATTTAAACATAGAATTGTGTAGTTGTATGTGTTGTTTTGCCACTTGATTGCCAAAAAAAAGTTTTAAAATAAAAAAGTAATTATTTGTCTAGAGGGTTTAGTGTCACTCACGACATCCAATATTCTTGGGCTTTATCTTGAATTCTTGATGCCTTGGCTCGTGCTCATGTGATGGTTACTTTGATTGATGGGAAAACAAAATGAAAGAGAAGGGAATTTTTTCTGTTACTTTCCTCATATGAATATCAATCCTTTGCTTTCTAACTATGCGAATAATTTTCTTTGAATGAAAGGGGAGTACTACTAGTTTCTTTTGTGAAATTTTTTTGTAATTTTTTTTTTTGAAGAAATCAAAATTAGATATATATTAAACTAAAGAAGTCGCTTCCGCACAAGGTGTGCCGAAAAAACTACAAGAGTTTACAGATACACAAAACGAAAATACAAGTAAAACACTGTTAAAACAGTTACATCATGCCCAAACAAATAATTTATTTTTTGAGTAAGATACATTAATTTGATGAGGTAATAAATGCAAGATATTGGTTTTGCATGTGTATGCAGGAAATAAATTATTTGCCACTCCATATAAAATAATTATTGAAATATGAAAAAAATATTCACAATCATTTGTACCACTTCATATATATATATATATAGGCACGCTATTGTATGAGTTGGTTTATACCCTGCTTTTCTTGCACCTTGATCTAAAGAATCCAGCACTTAAAAAAAGAAAGAAAAAAAAAAGACATTAAAGTTTATTTTGAACAGTTTATATAAAACAAGCTTTTCCTACCATTATGTTGATATGTGATTTCACCCCTATATCTTTTCCTCTCTTTCTTAGCTAGCACTCTTGGTAAAGAAAACCACACTAGAAACAAAGAAATGGCTAGAGGATTAGGCATTTTTCTATGTCTTTTGATTGTTATCATGGATGCCACAGCTGGAATTCTTGGCATAGAGGCTGAGATTGCTCAAAACAAGGTATGTTTAAGAATTAGAAAACTTGTATTACCATAAATATAGTTGGAGTTGTTATCCGATCACAATATAACATATCCGTAGTGTGATCGAAGAACAACACCAATAATATCCAATTATCCATGTTAATGTACATAAGTTTTCTTAATTAAGAAATATATATAACTTATGCTACAAGGAATATATTAAGATGTAATTGTTTTTATCTTACACAATCAGGTTAAACACTTGAGAGTGTGGATATTTGAGTGTAGAGAACCAAGCCATAAGGCATTCATGCTTGGTTTAGGTGCAACAGTACTTTTGGCTTTAGCCCATGTTGTAGCCAATTTGCTAGGTGGTTGCAATTGTCTTTGTTCTCAAGAGCTTCAAAAGTCTTCACCCAATAAACAACTCTCAATGGCTTGCCTCATTTTAACATGGTAATATATCCCTAATTCCACTATTGTCTTAGACAGTGTTTTAAAAATCGAACCGAACTGAATGGTTCAACCGCAATTTTTTCATAACTCGAGCGGTTTAAAGCATTTGAGTGTGCGGTTCAATTTTTTAAAACACTGATTTTAGAGTAAAAAGTTGTAACACTAACAACATGAGAAGTGCACTAAATCTATATGTAATACTTGTTTTAATGTTGTTGTTGATCAGGATTGTTTTGGCTGTTGGATTGAGCATGTTGGTTATAGGAACAACATCAAACAATAAATCAAGGGGTTCATGTGGTTTCACACACCATCATTTACTATCCATTGGTGGAATTTTGTGTTTTGTTCATGGCCTATTTTCTGTTGCTTATTACGTTTCTGCCACTGCCTCTTAATTAGGGACTAAGGAAACACCTAGAGTGGAGGCCACTTCTGCTTTTGCTTTTGTGCTTTAGAGATTTTAGCTTTACCAAATTTGTTGCTTTACTAATATGTCCAAGACATTTACACCACTTGTAGTACTTATTATGTATTGGTAATGTTCAAGGTTGGATTATTAACTAACTCTAGATATCTTAATCTCACTAACATTGATCACCAAAGATTTAGAATATATCATTTCAATGAGTAACAACTCATAACATGTATCATACCTTTCCTAAGAAAATTGCAGTATCAAGATTGTTCCTCAAAAAAACTAATGATTAAATAGAGAGTAATCTTGAAAAAAAAATAAACTACCTCAACTACGGTCATGCATTCCATTGACTTCAAGATTAACCATTAACCTGATCGAAAACGATATCCGTCAAATAAACGGAGGAGTAAAGAAACAACAAAAAACAATCTCTCCCCCTCCTAACACCCCCTTTCTTTTGGGTCGGTAAGAGAACCTTTCTTGTTGTTCACACATTGATGAGGAATACTATATAGTTGACATCCAGTAGTTTCCATTGATCAACAAGAGTTACATAGACAGAGTACACGCCCCTTCCCTTCAGGGAAGTTTGAGACCCTGCCCTTCAATTCTCTGACTTTACAGTTTACATGCAGTTAAACCTGTTGCATAATGAAGTAGAGAACAGTATACGCTGATAAGTCAAATTCACTTGCATAACATCATATCAGAGCTACGTTGGTAATCTCTCATTATCGTCATCGTCGTCGGAACTAGAGTCGTGTATTCTCCTCTCTGCTATGGCTGGAAAGAGCCTCCTATGCATATCAGGTGATGGTTGATGAGTATCCGGAGATGATGACATTGAAGAAGGCTCTTTCTTGCATGAAGAAGGATCCTTAATCGCTAGCTTCTTGGTTGATAGTTTAACCTCTCTGCACACCTTGTCCAACATTAACAAGAAATCGCGTACAATCACAAACAAACGCAGCCCTTCATCTTTTCCTGCGTTTCCATGAAAATAATCTGCAGTGTTCTTAACTTCGGCCATTATCCTCTTCTCTTCTTCTGTCAACCATTTCACTTCCTCTTTTGCATTCTCCACAAAATCTTCAAGGGAATGTTGAAACTCGCTCTCTTCTTCTAGATTCTTCAGATCATTATTCAACAGATCTTCGGTTTTTGTTAATCTATGATCAAGTTTCAACACTGCAGCTGTTAGAGCATCACCGTCTATTACTGCTGCCTTTTTCACATCTTCTAATTCGGTGCTTAAACCTGAAACTACTTGAAGGCCAAGGCTGCGGTAGTGCTCTTCTGGTTTCCCATTTGAATCATCAATGGAATCCTCGGTTTTCATACTAGAATTGCTTTGTCTTTCTTTCGCTGTTCTTACAGCTCTTATTCCCTCGGAACGTATGATCTCTTGAACCACAAAGTGTAACAGTGTGGTCTTGCCATCTGTTCCTTTTACATCTGCAAGTTTCAAAAGTGTGTCAAGCTTAAATGCTTGAGCCCCACCACGATAGGTGCCATCGTTCAATCGGTTTCCTGTCTTTAGAACTGCTTCTAATAGCTTTTGGAAGAGCCTGCTTTTTCTTAGTTCGTTGCAAGAAACCTGCCATTAAAATGAGATACAACAAGAGCAAACATGTTATATTATCAATATGTTCTATTTTTTAAGGTAACTAACCACTAATCATAGGTCTTGAATGCATAAATATCACTTCAATTTGTAGTAGTATAAGCAGAAGATTGGGTAAAAGGCAAAACATGAAGTGAAGATTTTAAATCATTGTCACAACATGGCCTTTGATGTTGTGAAAATTGCGGTCAAATACGACTGGTGTGGTCGCAGTTGTTTATATAAAACATGGACCTGTTCCAACACAAGCAAATCTAATAGATTATCGCAAACGATAATGTTTCCCATTATATTTGTTTTGGGCCTTTTTTCTCTATCACTTCATATGAGAGAATCTAAATTCGTTTCTCTCATAACCCTTTCATTTTTACTCATAGCCGAGAACCGTAAAATAGCTATATACAAATTGTATAACATTCAAAATATATTGGATATTTTATTTAAAAAAAGGTCCATGAATCCAATTCTTACCTCTAATGTTGTAAAGCATTCCTTAATGCTTGAAGCCTCTTCCGAAAGTGTAAACATGAACAGTAAAGCCTCAAGACGTTTGAAAGCTAGTGGAATATCAACCAAGGCCTTGAGAAACCTCTCTGCAGGACCAAGTTGAGAAATGTCACCTGTGAATAACTTTAGCTTCGATTCCTCATCCATTGTTGGCCACATCTTCAATACTGTTTGAATGAGCTCAACAGGAATCTCATCACCTAGTTGAATCAACATATTGCAAGTAAATCACGTTGATGTAGTTATATGTCAATGCTAATCTAAGAGAAATGCTGAAAACATATATCACCATTGAATTTTGAATGTGAAAATGAATGAAACAGAATCATAATCGAAAAAATCTTAAAATGTCTTATCGTTCTATGTGCAATCTATGAAAAAGCTCCATCATATTCACCAAACAATCATCAGAGTAAGAGTTTATCATGTCCTAAATACAGATAAAAGAAAGAACAGGTGACTATGTTTTTGATATCATAAACGCCAAATGTCAAATGAACAATATATATTGTTAAGTTAAGCCCTATTGGTTACTAACTAACTTAAAGTAAGAGCTTTCTTAGTGTGTGACATATATAACCATATCATGAACATGTCATATAAAATAGAAAAATAATCATGAAATAACTACAAATTTTAAGGAAAATAATAAGTATACACTTGCAGAGAAAAATTTACTTAATTAGAGTTAAAGCATCAAAGTTGGCCACAATTCTTTTATGACTGAGATTAAAGTAGCATGCCCTTCATTGTATGAGAGAGAGAGAGAGAGAGAGAGAGAGAGTTACCTTCATTAAGGGCGTCAATAACTTCTTTTGTACTCACATTCAGAGCACGTAAAAGAATCGATAAATTCTGTGCTTTCTTGGGTTCAATGATCTTAATGTACTGGACCGAAGATTCTAAAGAAGGAGCATCTTTTCTTCTTTCATTTCTGTTCTGGTTGTTGCAGCCAAATAAAGACTCTATCTTCTCTTCACTGAACCTGGTAAGTTGTTATAAGGTTCAGCATTGATAAATTTTACAATTATTCTATGGAAAATTTGATTTTAACGTGACTTAAATGTTTCTTACTGGAATGACCCGGCTCTGATCTCATGCCAGACCATAGCTTGATCAGGATTTGCTGAAACCTTATCCCAGAAAAATGGCTTTAATTTTGGTTTTGGAGCATCGGTGTCATCATCGCCCTCATTAGTACGATGTGGTCCTAGAGGTGATTTTTGGTTTCTACCTGCCATTGGTTTGGGAGGAGCAGGTGGAGCCCGAGATATTTTTGGAGGAGGTGGAGGCCGAGGTGCAAGAGCAGGTGGTGGAGGCGGAGGTGGTGGTGGTGGAGCCTCAGGGACTGATCTTCCTGGAGGATGTTTTAATTGAGACACCGGTGCTTGTCCCTTGTCATCTGATGACGTTATCTCATTCAATGAAGCATTGTTGATTTCATTCTTAATGGAGAAATTCGTAACAGTAGAAGGATTCATTCCATAGTTAATACCATGTTCTCTCATATCAGAATTTTCAAAAGCAATAGACTTTTGTGAACTACCTGAAATGCAAAAGAAACACTTAAACTTAAATGTTTAGCTATCATTAACAATTATAGGTTATCATAGAAAGCCGAACATAAACATACCACCAGAGAAGTCACTCGAGCTTAATACGAGTAAAGGCCTGTCATCTTTCTCGAGTATTTTGCTCTTCTTCACCTCGCGACAGCATAAGAACAAGCCTATTAAGATTATAATTGCTGATGCAACTCCAGCAATAATAATTGATTTCCGTTGCTTGTCGTCATGAGGAGGAGGTGGTGGTGGAAATGGTGGAGTGAGCAGAAAATCATCATATGGAAGTCCAGGAGTTGGAGGTGTCAAAGTGGCTTGTGCTGCAACATGACTTTTTGGCTTTGGTGATGAACCAGATGATGGAACAGAATCAGGACTTGGTGGTGTCTGATTATGTTGTGACTCTGAGAGTAAATATCTATGTCCATCCGATAAACCTAAAAACGACTCATAATGCTTCTTCAAGAAATATCCCTCTTGTTTGGAAACACGAATAGGAAAATTTCTGTTTAATATGCAATCTAGAAAGTGTTGTTTCACATGGGGAGGTAGAAATTTAGATCTCTTTTCGCCCATCTCATCCAATAAATACAAGTCAAATTCTTCGATATCATAATTCCTGTCTATCATTTCATTTCTACAATGTTTCCACACTTGCTCTGCCTGTATCAACCAATTGAACAAACACAATCCATCATACAACAATTTTTTTTTGAAAAGGCTAAAGAATTATATTAAAAAAAAAGTACAAGGAATGCTAAAATTTTAAAAGCCAATACAGGTCCACCCCTATTCTACAATCAAAACAAGGATAGGCCAGCAAGATGCCACTAGACACTACTCCAAAACTAAACATAACAGCTCTTCTCTGCAGAAAACCAAACACAGAATGCTAGCATAACATCGACCACTCCATTTGATACTATAATCCTAGCCAGAAATGACCACCGAACATCCGAAGAGAAATGCAAAAACTATATTCTCAACTAATCCGATGACAAAACGGACTAGGAGATTGTGATGCAACCAAGAAGGCACATAATTTGATTAGCTATCCAAAAATGCAAGAGAACCCTCACATTGCACCGGTTGCAAAACTCCATCACACGATAGTTCAACATGTTCTTTAACTAAATCTTGAAGCTAACTACTAACCAGGCATATTTTGGTTATATCAAAGATGCTGAACAACCTCAGTAAATTCCTTGGAGTGCAAGATTAAAATTATTATTTAGACAAACGATACATGATAAATAATAGTAGACTTGAACATAGACCTTCTGTATAGAAGAATAACACAATCAAACTCAACTATGAAGCACGGACTCCGACAGATGTGCCAAAGGAATGTCTAAAGTGTGTTGAAACAAAGAAAAAATAAATTATTTTGTGACACTCGTCTGAGTCGTCCGACACATGAATACGAGTGTCAGACACTGCGAGACGCTTAATCAAAGAGGTGTTGGTAAGACTATATATTGAATATACATTGAGAATAGTAGTAATCAAAATTATTAATAAATGAATGAAATACAAAAAAATAGTACCTTTTTTCCAAGATAATATCTATAAAAGTCTTCATGTTTCCACCTCTTACCCTCTGAACCTCCTTTGGCTAAAGCACAAAGAAGAATGACATAAACAACCAGATAACTAGGTTTTGTCATTTCCTCTTCTTGCTTTGAAATTCATCAACAAAGATGCATAATCTCCGTTTCATTTCATGGAATTAAGAATATAACAGATTGATTAAAGAATGCACCTTGTGTGTGGAATAGCCTAATTAGAGAAAATTGTGTTCCGTGTAGAACAAGGGATGATGAATAATTGTCTGTGATTTGAGAAACCGAAGTATGAAGAAAAGGGTTCTATAATGTGATGAATTTGTTGAGCGTTTTTTAAGGTTTGGTTCAAGAATGTAGGTATTGTTTGTTTTTTTGATATAACAATAGATTAATAGATGAATTTTAGGTAGAAGTTGAAGACGTTGTTAATTGTTGTTGTTGTTGTTGTTGTTTGAGGAGGGAAAGGGACGTCACGTCACAGAGAGCACAGAGAGATAGAGAGACAACGGTGCGTTGAATTGGAGAGACAGACGTGGGGAGAATGATGATGTGTATTGTAATGGATTTAGACTCTCTAAAATAAATAAAAAAATGTACAGTGAAAAAATTAGGAATTTTTTTTTATTTATTAATTAGTATTATTTACTCTTTTCGGCCTTATTTATAAGCAAAAGTCAACAAAAAAAATTTGGCCCTAAATATAAGCAAAAGCCATGAAATTCAACTCTAATTAATATTTTTTTTCCATCAATACCCCTACACATGCATTTATTCATTTCTACAAGTAATCTATGTTGGAGTAGTACTAATAATGATTACATCTAAGTAGGATTAGATTTCATAATAGACAAAAGAGCATTTTAGGAATTGCACTGAAAATTACACATAAAACTATGATAGAAAACCAACTCCTTAATAAGTGTGCAAAAGGGAATTTTTGTTTAAAAAAAGTCCGGAGGGAGTACTTTATACTCTAAAATGAATCACTAGTTTGGTTTGGGTGAAAGAGGGGAGAGAGAAATTGGGGAGAGAGAGAGAGAGATTGAAGAGAAAATGCATGTTTGGTTTGAAGAGAGATGTGAAAGAGAGAAGCTAAACACGTGGGACCCACACGTTTTCCATGTCTCTGCTGAGGAGCGAAGAAAGAGCAGAGAAAGTGATTATTTATTGATATTACACTTTTACCCATGTCTTTTTTATTGATTCCACATCTCCATATCCACCATTGGAGCTATGTTGATGCAGTTCACAATGTTTTCATGCATCCACTTGAACATGGTTTCTTATCTATCCCCAAAAAAATTGTTGCAGGCTCTGTAAATTAGTTTCCCCAATTGAATTTTATAGCGCTGCACACCAACAAGTTTGAGGATAGCATGATAAAGTACATACAGGTGGAAGTGATGAGTTAATATACATATTTTCATATATTTGGTATGTAAAATTAATCTAAGTAATCTAACAATTTTTTCATCAAAATAAAAAATAATCTAGTGATATTTTTGAGTTAAAGTTTAAAAATTTATCAAGTAATCAAATTGCTTAATTAAATAAAAAATAAGGGTGTTTTTGTCCTTTCAAATAGTAAATAAATATCCCTCTCTTCTATTTCTCTTTTTATTCTCTTATACCAAACATCACATCAAATCTACTTTATTTCTCACTTATTTCTCTCTTCTCATTCTCTCTCTCACGTATTTCTCTCTTTTTAATTTCTTCTCACAACCAAACACACAAGGAGCCGAATTCTATTGTAACAACTTCATGAATTGCTATAATGCATCTAAAATATCTATATTTAATCACTTTACGCTCTAAAGCAAATCACTTACTTTAATTAACATGGTGTGGTACAACCGATAGATATTTGAGTCTTAAACTTTAACCATTTGATTTTGGATTCGATTGCCGGTTGTATGTATGAAAAAAATATTTTTTAGGAGAGTTCAACTGTTTAAATGGATCAGAGTTATCGTGAGGTAATTATTCATTGCAATTGCGCACAAATATACTTTTAATTTACCTAAAAAAACAGTAATTTTCTTTTTGATATGTACTTTTTTTTTTCTGGTTCAATTTTATATTTCATCCCTTACAATTTAAGTTTCACTTTAATCTTTTACGTTTTTAAAGTTTCATTTAATTGTTTATGTTATGTAATATAGGATTAATTAGTCTATTAAGTTTAAATTTTGACTTATCATTGCATAAAAAAAAAACAAATAAACTATCAATTTAGGTCTTTCATATATTACAAGTAGTGAGTAGGATAGAAGTAGGCACACAAGGGGATGTAGCTCAGATGGTAGAGCGCTCGCTTAGCATGCGAGAGGTACGGGGATCGATACCCCGCATCTCCACATTTCCATGGTTTTATTTTTATTTATCCTTTTCCAAAATTGAAAATTATCGATTTTGGCAATTGCGAAGACAGTGTAATTAAGGTTTCTTCTTCTACCTCTTTCAAGATTTCAATTTGAATTTCGTTATTCATATAACATTATAAACATTCATACATAGTTTGTCCTCAGGCGTTTTGAGTTTCAAGTTAGTATTATATACCTAATGCTTTTTTGCAGATAGTGAAGATATGATTGAAGCAGCAAATGGAGCTAAGGCATGAGCTTTTGAAATATTATAGTGGTCCTGTGCATTTTGCACAATGATCATAAAGGAATAAGGTAAAATATGTTGTTTTTTTAAGCATGCAGTTGAGTGATATAAGTTTCTACAACTTGTTTAAATTTCAATAGAATATCATATATATGCATATTTGTCTATTAGATTTGTTGGCGGATACGATAGATTTAGTTTTGTGAGAGTGAGATGATACTTCGCAAATGTTTATTGCCATTATTCTTATTGCATACGGTTTCAAAAATTAGATGCTCTTATGTATATATTCTTAGTGTGCATATTTTAGTTTGAAATTCTATATCATAACACATAAACAAGGCAGATATATGAAGTTGTTTCGTCTCCCATTATACTATTGATCAATCATTTCCTTTTCATTCGCGTTTTCAGTTTCGGTTTCTTCTAAACAAACTCAAGATTATTGCTATTATATCAGCAAAAAATCCACTAGCTTCACTAACACTCATATCTGTTGCTTCAGACCATGGATATGGCTTCACTGGTTTTGTTGCTTCAAGAAGATTCTCCAATGGAATCTTTGGTTTTGACCTTTCCATAGGAACCGTGTAATGATAGTATTTCTCCGGGTCTGGACAAAGATCCTGAAAAAATTTCACATTTGATTAGTCCACTTTCATAGACACCGCAAAATATGAAATATCAACATCTTTTAATTTACAATACCTGATTAGCATGCATCTTTTTCACAAAGATTTTGAATATATCAAAATTTTGTTTCTGGAATAATTTTTCTGTCAAACGTAGGTATGTGACACCATACATCCTTAGTTTTGGAGGGCCTTTTTTGTTAACACCATTTGGCCTAGCATTTAGAAGGATTTGGTTGTAACCTTCACTGTCATACCTTGGAAGTGCATTTTCTCCTGCAACTTCAAGGTTCTCTCTCCACCCTCCACTCAAAACCTGCATGCAAATACACAAACATCTAATCATATTTTATCATGATTTCGCGACGTTATAATAGGCTATATTATGAGTAACTTGTTTCATGAATAGAAACTTTTCATGGATTGTAATTTTATCAATCATAGGTTCTCTTTGATTTTGCAGAGAACATATTAGATTAGATTTGAAGCTGGAATAAATTACCTGCTGAACAAGCTCTTGTGCACAACTTTTGGCTTCTTCTGGTTGCTCAGAATTTCTCATCTCAAGACATGTGAAATTCAAGATAGCATTATGTCGAGAGAACATCCTTGCTACGGGACGGTATCCATCTCTATCATTTAAGTTGTAATATCCTGAAGTAAGCTCTGCGGCATGGCTTTCAGTATTATACCACCAGTGGATTCCAGCAATCTGTTTTTTATGAATCTTTCAGCTTATTGATGTGAAAATATTAACTTTCTAATTTACCATAGAACTGATTTTCTCAACCAAATTTAGACAACTTTTGAAGTGGTTAACACAGTTTAAATATGTGATTAATCACGTTCACCAGATGGTTAATGAATATATCAATATATTCAACTACACGTAGATTTCACTACCTAGAAATCGCGTGAGCGTAACCATCTATTTGAACTGCGCTAACCAGTTAAATTGTTGTCGCAAAAGTTGTCCAGTTTTTTTTGTTTATAACAAATATAAGTATTTGAGAGTTTACTTTTGCTGCTAACTTCACTCTGCAGCCTAGGAATACTTTGTTGGCTTGATCCAAGATTTCATCACCGTGCGTCAGCAACTTGTTGGAATACCATGTGAGAAAAAATTTCCCTTTCTCTGTTTGGTAAGTTCCCTTTGATCTGAAAAATTTCGTAGATTCAGGTATGTCATTACATAACCCTGCATCATCAGGTAGCTCCCATTCGGGATGGCCTGCCTTTGTTGCTGCCTCTTTGAAATCGGCTTGAAGATATTTGTCATAGCACTGCAAGATTTCAAATGCATGTATAGAAAGTTTGAGAATTGGAATAGTTTATGTTATTGATATGAAGGGTAGATATATGATGCGATGTCGAGTTAAAACCTTATTTGTTTTTAACTTAATGTTATGTGCAACTATGCATAAATTTCTACAACAAAAAAAGTCACAAACTCACATTAAATTCTCCAATACCAGGAAATTCCCACCCTTGAGTTTCTGAATAAGAAGGATATCTGAGTTCTCCAGCAGGGCCAAGTCCTACTTCAATGTCTATCAGTAACTCAGATTCTAAGAAATCTGCCATATTCTCTCGAAAGCTCTTCATATAATCGCTATACATCTGTATCAAACAACAAATTTTAACATTAGCAAACAAACACGATAACAATCATTGACGCAGACTCTTATTTATAAACTTCATTAAACATGCATGTAGAGTTTGGTTAAACTTGAGTTTTCAATTCACATGCTGAGTTTTTTCCTATATGATCAAGATTCGAACTCTGACACACACTGCGCATTAACCACTTGCGCTAGACCCCAATGGTACATATCGAGTTGAATTCGAAGAACATATAGGAACTAATAATACCTGAATGGGAGTTCTTCCATTAAAGAAAGGTTTGTTATCCACACCAAGTGAAATACATTCCTTACTCCTCAAACCTGAACGAGTGGTATAAAAAATATCAGGGTCTGATTCACCAACTTCAAGTACCCATTTAGGTATTGGAATGGAAACAGAATCTCCAACATTCCCTCCACATTGATGAAATGACATTATAGCTTGCAATTTCAGTTTGCAATCTTGAACAAGCTGGAACAAGGATCGATAAGCCGACCAATCATACTGTTGAGGACCCTTTGATTCAACTATTCCCCACCAGACATCAACCATAACACCATCAACACCGGCTGCTCGTAGCTCCTTCAGCTGTTTCTCGAGTTTTGCTTTGTCATCTAAGACATTGTCATTTGTAATCACTCCAAGCTGGCAGGAAAAAACCAACACACTGATGAAATTAATGGAACAATATACATAGAAAGAAGTTTGAAAATAATTTAATGACTTACTTGGAGCATCACATATATAGGTACATAGTTTGCAAGCATTGGATCTTCGTATGTTGGAGGAACAATTGGTGCCTGCATTTTTTACCAAAACTGTTATGTTAGTAGTTAGTACTATATATATGGAGATCCTAATGCATGCTTTTGTTGGTTTCGTTCAATTGTTTTTAATCAACAAAATATATTAATATGTATCATAATTTATGTTTCTATGTCTGCATTATTATTATCCTAATGCATGATTTACCAATCGATAGTTGATTCAATGGTGATTGGCACTGAACTT
This sequence comes from Trifolium fragiferum, assembly GCA_954870985.1. Lineage (NCBI taxonomy): Eukaryota > Viridiplantae > Streptophyta > Magnoliopsida > Fabales > Fabaceae > Trifolium > Trifolium fragiferum. The sequence continues at coordinate 75,807,152 of OX940789.1, read as the reverse complement.
AGTAGGTAGGACCACGGTTCGATCCCCCGCAACTGTGATTAGGAGGGGGCTGAAACCACTTGATGCCAGAACTGACCCCCGAACCAGATTAAACTGATGGTGAAAATCAAATTATCCTAATGCATGATTTTATGCTTTTCTCTGGCTCTACAGAACAAGATTGGTTTATCCTACTTAAATCTCTAAAAGATATTATTTATAGAATAGTTTTATCATATCTTATGCAACAAACAGATCCTAAAAGATATTATATATCCTACTTAGGAAATGTTTTATCTAAAAATTCTCTATCCTATCCGACTTAGAGAATTTTTTTATAAGTCAGATAGCAAATAATTTTTCTCTTCTTTTATTGGTGTAAAAATTTATCTTGCCTTTAAAGCATTTAATAGTGATCATGAATCGTAAGAATTGAGTACACTTTATATTCTTATAATTTAATTTTTGTTTGTAAAAAAGTTATTCACTGTTTTTCACTTGGACCAAATTTTGAGTCGAACAATTTAAAAAATTAAATTTCGCTTAAAAAACAAAAAAAATAAAAATTAAATTTTATTTCACTTTTCTTTTTCTCCTTTTAATCAAAAGGTTACAAAAAAGTGCTTACTTTCTTCCGCTGATCCGCAGCTTACAATATTCCTCTGTTCCTTACTTCCTTGTTAACTTATCATTTCTTCCTCTGTTCTAAATTTTCACGTTCTTACCTTTTTTTAACTTATAACTTCTTTTGTATATTGACTTTGTCACAAAAAAAACTTAAATTATTATTAATATAAAATTATTCTATAAAAATCATGGTTTTAATATTTTTGTTTTTTATGTATATTCTATATACACCTCTCAGTCTCACTTATACCTGCTAAATTCGTGGACCACTCAAATCAAATAACACGTGAGTAGTTTCATCTTCTCACTCACTCCCTCACCTCACAAACATGAAACACCAGCAGATAGAACATGAAGTCATTATGGTAAAACTAAAACCAAATTACTACCTCCGTTACAAAATATACGTAAAATTTCAGTTCATTGTATAATTAATGTATCTGTTGTCTAGATATGTATCTGTTGTCCAGATACATTAATTATACAATGAAACTAGAAAGTAGATTTTTATTTATATTTTGTAACGGATGAAGTATATTTTTATGAAATTTGCTGTGGTCACAAGAAAATGCGAAAAGGTAAAAAGAGTTCAACAACAACGCGTGAATGCATATTCAAAAAGAAATATTAAATTACTAATAATAATAAATAACAATATTAAGAAAATGGTAACTAACCTCTGGAGGTTGAGCAATGGCAGCACCTTTGAATGCTGTAACAGACACAGAACGTTCTTGTTTCTTGAGATGATGATGATGATGAAGACAACCAATATTATTATTATTATTCAATTTAAATGCTTTTTGTTGCTTTGTTCTTGAATTTAGCTTCCTTGCTCTTTTCACACGTATAGGTATAACCATTCCCTTTTGAAAATACCTTTCGTGAACCTCAAAAGTGTTAATCGTCATCCTCATTCTAATCAAGAATATTATTGTATGAACCTTAATTGGTTTAATGCATGGATTAAAATGTCAGTAATGAATTGGGTTTAGTTTAGATTATTATTGTTATAATATATGGACCAAATTTGAGGTGGAGGAAATAATAAAGAGAAGTGGTTCTTGTTTGTTGGACCAATGATCAAAGATATGATAGAGAGAGTTTCTAGACCGTCACGGTCCTTTTACACTCTTGTTTCTTCATGTGTTTCTTTTCTATTTATGCCGACCTCTTTTTTTAGAAATAGAAAGAAAAAAAAAAACATTTTGGGCTTTGTTTCTTAATTGGACTTCACTTAAATGGACTTATTTGAAAAGTGCTTAAGTAGATTAGAGCATTTATTTTTGCACTCCCCATACTTCTCGTGCTCCACCTGCGTTTCTAGTTATATGTGACTCATATGATAATTAGTGAGCGTTGTAAAAATGTAAAATCTAAAAAAAAAAAAATTGCAATGTGTATTGCGAACGGTGTTCACATTTTAAATGTGAACATGTCGGTGATCAGAATTTTGGACCATGTTTAGACTTAGCCTCATGCATATAAACACCTTCTTGTTAGGGCTCCTCTACCTCCTTAGGATAAAGCACATGTATAGGTTGAGCTTGTTAAACTTCTTGCTCATCACGTACTTTTGCCACCCGCTTTCTGCTAGCAGAGATGATGGTTGATTCATCCTTCTTCCCTCTAAAACAGCTCACTAATTTATTCATTCCTGAGACAATTATACTGTAAAAAACACAAGATCAACACATATGCATAAAATTGAACACAAAAAAAAAGTCATCATATCATCTAGGGATGTTAACTTCATCTGTAAATGGGGATTCTCGCGTGGATTTCCTTGTTTGGGATCCGAAGATGGGAAATTTTTTCCTGTGGGGATGGGGATGGAGGAGAAAGTCTTCCCGAAAGAGGTTTGGGGATGGGCAGAATATTTTACCCCCCGTCCTGCAGAGAATCCGTCCACTAAAACTTTATTAATATATTATTTATAAATGTATATTTAAGTATTTTTTATATATAACAGCTAAATTTTATTTATAACGTAACTAAGCTCAAGACGAACATACTCCACAAAATCAGGTCATACAAAATCACTTCACACAAGGAAGAATTCCAATGACACCATTACACTAATGGCAAAACCCTAAAAACCATCCATACAATTGCAACTAAAACAACACCTAGAACAATAATAAAAAAACCGCCCCCAAAAGCCAAAACAAAAGCAGATGCACCAAATACCCTCACCCACGCCCATCCTACTCTAACTCCATAACCAAAGAACTAAAGCGGCAGCCCCGAAGCCAAACACCTCACAGGACGAACAAACCCAATACTAGCACAAAAGTCGCGGCGTAAAGGGCTAAAGTCGTGGTTCCATTGAGAAGAAAAGGGAATACATCCAACACAAGGACACCAAGACATAGGAGGCCGCCGAAAGCACATCACCAAATCCCGCCACCACCACAACAACACAAACAAAGGCAAACAAACCAGGTGCACAAACCGAACACCACAACAGCACAAATGTAGGACCTATAACCGCCAAAAAGATCTAGCGCTTCGCACCACCACCAAACACATCGGCAAACTAAACACAGAGGCAGCAACCACCACCATAAACCCCCGCAACAAATAGCACTAAAACAATATATTTTCACACAATATGTATATACATTTGTTTATATATGATGTTTATTACTATCACAATACTCACAATAATATTTTATTTATTTTATAATTAAGCTTTACTATTTTTTTACAACTAAATATATTGAAAATAATAAAAATTTGATACTTTTCTTAAAGTTGATGGATCTCCGCGGAAACCGTGGGATTCTACAGGGATATGAAGGAAAAATATTTCTTGAAGTGTGGAGTAGGGACGGGGATGGGAAATACTTTAGATGATGGAGTAAAGAGTGGTAAAGTATCATCCGGTCAATCCTAATCTCATTGTCATCCCTAATATCATCAACATCAATATGATTCACTAATCAACTAGCAAGCAGAACCACTGCGAAGGAAAAAAATGCAAAAAAATTGTAAAAATAAGGAAATGCACACTAATCTCTTGTTTGTTAGCTTTAATATTCACTTTTGGGGAGCTTTTCACCACAAATGCGAAGAAAATGATGGATTTAATCAGAGTTTTAATTTTTGAAGTTTTGCAGAAGTTTATTTAAGGTTCGCATGTTACTTAGCGAACGTGTATTATGTCAAATATCGCATGTTATGAAGTCAATATTTTAAAAATAAAATATTTGATTAGTTTTTTAAAGATAATTTCTAAGATGCTCCTTTGCAAATTTCATAATATTTTTTTTTGTCAAGTAGACTTGTGGCTAAATTTTTTATCCTTAAGGTGGATAAGTGGGTTGGTCGGGATTCGAACTCCGACTTCTTACATATATATAATGCAATATTCTACCGACTAAGTTAGGTTCACGGGACTCGTAACTTTATTTATAAGCTACTACCTTTTATTTATAATGAGAATCCTATTAAATATTTTATGAGTCATGAAAGTCTTGGCTAGGCTCAAGCCTTTAGGTACACAATTTGAACACACACACACAAAAATTAAATAAAAAAGAAATTTATCACATCAATTAATATTATTTTATTTTTTTGGCTTAAATATGCTTTTGGTCCCTGCAATATACACTCATTTTGAAAAGAGCCCCTGTAAAAAATTTTTTTTGAAGAAAACCCCTGCAATTTATAACCACTTTGAAAAGAGCCCCTGCGCAGGCAATGTGGCAGCAATGTCACTTAAAAGTGCACGTGGCAGGCGCTGACTGGGCTATTTATCTGATGTGGCATAAATTTGGCCACGTGGATATTACATCTCATTTATTTTTTTTAAATAAAACTAAATACATTTATTTTATTTCTGAAAACTTAAAAACTAATTTTTTTTTATTTCAGAAAAACTAATTAACTAATTAAAAAAGAATTAAAAATAACATTACCACATGTTCATCACTTGGAAAAAAATTTCTCTTTCTTCTCTCACTTTTCTCTCTCTATGTTCTCTCTTCTCTCACATGTTCATCAACAACAAGAACTACATGAGTTTTCCGGTGAGCCAACCCAGATACCGGTGGTGGTGCAGCGGCCGGTGCGGCGGCGCCACCACCGGAGCTAAAAAAACTTCTCTTTTTAAAGAAAAAAACACTTTTTCCAATAACCTTTTTGGTTTTGATTCCGAAAATCAACTTTATTTTTTGAAATAACACTTAGAAATCCCTAAATCTAAGTTTTTATTTTCGGAAACTAAATGAAAAAATAACAATCTTTCTACCTTTCTTCACCTTGATACCAAGAACACCCTATAAGCATATTTTCCAGTTGAAGAATTCAATTGACTGCATAAAAGCACATGTCTTATACTTTCGGCTCTTCTTGCAGGTAGCAAATAAAACCTATCCTCTAAAATCATTCCATAAGAAACAATTTAAAATCACCAACAAACCCCCTCACACAACACAAAAATAAAATGATAAAAATAATAAAAGAGAAGAAACAGAGGAACGAAGAAGAAAGAAGTGAGAAAGAAGTTCTTGTGCCGTTGTCGAATCCGACCAACCACCGCACGCCACCAGTGCAATCTCTGGCCACCCACCACCGTAAGCGCCGCCCTGTTCCAAACCATAGCCTCCCTCTCTTCTCTTTCACCGTTACCTTTTCTCTCTCTCTCTCTCTCTCTCTCTCTCTCTCTCTCTCTCTCTCTCATGGTTACCCTTTCTCTCTCATGGTGGTTGTGGTATTGTTGAAGTGAAGAAGAAGAAGAACAACAAATCTGGTTTTTTCGCTGTTGGTGGTGATGTCGTTGTTCATGGCTATGGCGGTAGGCGTGATGGAGATGGTGATAGTTGTGTTGTTGAAGTGAAGAAGAAGAAGAGGAATAGATCTGATTTTGTTTTTATTCTTTCTTATTCTAATTTTGCCTTTTCTTTTTTTCCTTATTTTTTTTAATTTAAGTTAATCTTAAAATATATATTAAAACAATAAAAATTAATATAAATGATATCATCAATTCCACATAAGCAACAAGACACAGTCAGCAAGTGCAATGTCAGGAAAATTGTGACATGTCATCAAAAAAATGGGCTCAGGGGCCTTTTTAAAAACATTTTAATTTTGCAGGGGTATAAATCAAATTTATTTTTTTACAGGGGCTAAAATCAAAACTCGCCCTAATTGCAGGGACCAAAATAGTAATTAAGCCTATTTTTTTTCTCTTTAATTTTTCTTGTATGTTATAAGTGTGTCTAATGAATAATTATTTGAGTTTGTGCCCATATAAGTATTTCTCCATGTGGCGTTTATTACGTGACAGGTTGCCCACAAAAACTAATCTGGTCACTCGAGGCATCATTCCTACATCAGCGCATCAATGCATTTCGGATTGTGGTGAGGCGGAGTCAGCACATCATCTTTTTATCTCCTGTGGTACTTTTGGTCCCATCTGGGAGTTAGTGCGTTCGTGGATTGGCATTCCGGTGGTGGAGTTTACTTCCTTACGTGATCACCTTGTCCAGTTTACCTTTTCAACAGGTGTTTCACGGGCTCGGCGCTCCTTTTTGCAGCTCATTTGACTCGCATGTGTGTGGGTTGTGTGGACGGAGAGAAACCATAGAGTGTTCTGAGGCTCAACTAGCTCTACTTCTTAGCTGTTGGACAAGATCAAGCTCCTCTCTTTTTGGTGGTTGAAGGCTACTTCTGTTACATTAGCTTCTAACTGCCATAGCTGGTGGTCTAGTTCTTTCCTGTGTCTGGGCCTTGCATGACTTGTATGATTTGTATGATCTGTTTTGGTTATAATAAAGAGAAAAGAAATTGGTATTTTAGTACTTTTGGAAAAATACAAACTGATTATTATCTTAAAAAATTTTATGATTATATTAAGAATAAAAGAATTAATGTTTATTTTTTCACTTGGTTTGAAGAATATTGTACAGAACAAAGAATAATTAACCCTTTTATACAGACTAATTATTTAAATGTTACTACAAACACTGCAAAGAAATGGACAACGTTAACTGATAAAATTATTGAGTCAGTTCATCCTCCTTTAGAAGCCATTAAAGTAGAAAGCCATAATGTATCTTTAGAGGCTTATCCCTTTAAATCACCAGAAAATGCTGATATAGGGAAAGTTTCGTCTCAGCTAAATTATTCAAATACTATATTAAGTACTATAGCTAACCAATTAGATAGAGTAGAGACTCAAATGTCTCATACTCCCCTTACACCTAATAAAATAGAATCTTATAAGGATTTTCCTTTAGATCCGCAAAGACCTATATACAAATTAATTAATGTTCCTGAAAAGGACTTAAGTGAAGTAAAATTAGGATCTAGGAAAGATGAATTAGTAGATGATTTAATAAAAAAATTATCTGATCTTTCTATTAATGGAAAAGCGAAAGCTCAATTAAATATATTAGAAAATGAAGATAATTCTGAAATAAATAGGATTAGAAAAAACATGGGATATCAAGGAAAAACTAGAAATTATTATCCTAGGCTTAGTTTTCCAGATCTTCAATTTGAGGAAGCTAGAGATATGGTGTCCAGTTCTTACTCTGGTACGTCCATTATAGAATGGAATATAGATGGTCATAGTGAACAAAATATATTAAACACTATTCAAGAAATGACCATGGCAGCTACAGCTTTTAAATCATTAGGACAAAACACAGATAAAAAAGCAGCGATAATAATAATCATTGGCTTTACTGGTCAATTAAAAGGATGGTGGGATAATATAATTAGCACGGAAGAAAAACAGGCAATATTAGAAGCTAAAAAATTAGACCCAACCACCGGTGTCTTAGGGGAAGAAGATGCGGTAAATACTTTATTATATACGATTACTAAACACTTTGTAGGAGATCCAGCTCAGATACAAGAAAGAGCTGCAGATCAATTAGCAAACCTTTACTGTCCTACTATGAGTGATTATCGTTGGTATAAAGATATGTTTTTATCAAAATTATGCAATAGGCCTGATGGTGGCGCGGATTACTGGAAAGAGCGCTTTATAGCAGGATTACCCAGATTACTAGCAGAAAAAGTTAGGATGGCTATTAAAGCTAAAAGTAATGGAGTAATTCCTTATCCTATATTAACCTTTGGGCAAATATCTAGTCAAATTATAGAAACTGGAATAGGAATATGTACCGACTTTAAAATACAAAACAAAATTAGATCCGAAGTAACTCAAAGTAAAAAAGAATTAGGTTCATTTTGTGAACAATTTGGGATAGAACCAATTAAAGCCCCTAGTAAAAAAGCTAAGAAAAATTATACAAAACCTTCCAGTAGTTATAAACCTTATAAAAGACGCAAATCTCATTACCAGAAAAATAAAGAATTTTCTGAAGATAAAAATTATAAAACAGCTAAGGGTAAAAAGAAAAAATTTAAAAGTAATAAATCTGATATTAAATGTTTTAAGTGTGGGCGTTTCGGTCATTATGCAAAAACTTGCCGTGTTAAACAAAAAATTAACGAAATTCGTAATTTAGACATCAGTGATCAATTAAAAGAGGATCTTATTAATACATTAAAAAATATTATGTTAAATGATACTTCATCCATTAGTTCTGAAGAATCTTCTTACGAAGAAGATGATCTTAATCAAATATTAACTAGTTCCGAATCAGAAAATAGTTCTGAAGAAGATTGTTGTTTAGGAGCTGAATTATGTACTTGCGATAAATGTATTAAAGGTATAAATATGATCACCAGTGATCAAGCTACGACCTTAATTACTATATTGAAAAATATGCCTGAATCTTCACAAAAGGAAGAATTCATGTTACAAATTAAAAACATGATAGAGCGTGAAGAAGAGAACAAAAATACAGTCCAAAAAATAGAATTTAAAGAAATTATGAATAGATTTAAACCTATTATTACTCCTCCTATAACTATTAAAGATTTACAAAATGAAATTTCAATCATGAAACAAGAGATAGATTTATTAAAAGCAAAAGATTTAGAATTAGAATTTAAATATTTAGAATTAAAAGGAAAACAAATTATAACTAGTGAAGCATATAGTGAAGAAGGAACATCAAATATTAGACATAATATAGATAATCCTCCATATATTGCTACTCTAAATAGAATGATTACACATAAATGGCTTTGTCCAATTACTCTTTTGGTTAAAGATCAACGATTTGATCTAGTAGCATTAATAGATTCTGGTGCAGACATGAACTGCATCCAGGAAGGATTAATACCAACAAAATTTTATGAGAAAACTTTACAAGGATTAAGTGGCGCTGGAGGCCATAAATTACAGGTTCAATATAAATTAACAGATGCTAAGATCTGTAAAGATCATGTATGTTATAGAACTCATTTTTTATTAGTAAAAAATATACATCAACATATTATTCTAGGAACTCCTTTTCTTTCATTATTATACCCTTTTACAGTTTCTCATAAGGCTATAACTTCAAAAGCCCTTGGAAGGGAAGTTATATTTAATTTCTTTGAATCCCCTAGAACAAAAGATCTGAATACTGTTCAGAATCTTTCTATTTCAACCATTAATTTAATTACTCAGAAGAAAAAACATATTACTATGTTAAAAAAGAATTACTCAAAAAGCTTCAAGCAGCCATCTCAGAATCAGACATTAACAACGACGATGACTCTGTGGGATCTTCTCAGAGTTTAACTCAGCAAAACGAAGATGACTGTTTCGGATTAGTGGATCTACAGGAGTAAGAGATCATTAAAAGACCCGCATTATTGAAATTATCCTTGTATCATGACCGACAAGCATTATCTTACTTTTTTAAAGTCTTTTGTCTTCTTGTTATTATTGCTCTCGTGGCCGACAAACTTTATGAGCGGCAGACAGCATTATTTTCTTTTTTAAAGTCTTTTGTCTTCTTGTTATTATTGCTCTCGTGGCCGACAAACTTTATGAGCGGCAGACAGCATTATTTTCTTTTAAAAGTCTTTTGGTTGTATTAGAACAATTATTTCGATGTAATTATTTCAGTAACTGGTAGCTGTCAGTCCATTAGCAGCCTTCTCTTCTATATAAGGATGGCTTAGTTTCATTAAGAAGGCACTCGAAAATTTCTCTAGAACTTATCTGAAGAATTCTCGAAGCCTTTGTAAGTATTTTCAATAACAATAAAATGTTTTCTCAGTACAATCTTGTCTTTCATATTTTTACTTTTCAAATTATATTTCTATTAACAACTGAATTGGATTGGTTTTTTGATGATCTTCCACTATTTTCCCATTATACTCTATGGATTATGTTTTGTTTCTATGAACTCATTATCGATCCAGTTATATATATATATATATATATATATATCTTATTTTGGCTTGTTTAAAAAAAAAAAAAATTCTCCATGTTAACATGTGTTATGAAAATTAAAATATAAATATTTTCATTTAAAAAATTAAATGCACAATCTTAAAACATAATTTTCATGATTTCTTCTCTCCTCCTCTTTTGTTAAACGAAATAGACCCTAATATGTATTTTTAAGACAAATATTACGATTTTCCATTAAATATTATGGCTTATGTAGATAAGTGTCTCCCATTGAAATTTAAATTTGCGTAAACAATGACTTTCGTCCCTAAAAGTGACATACAATGTCATAATAGTCCTTGAATAAACTAAAGATTAACCTTCAAACTAAAAAAAAAAAATTATACCAAACATTAGTTATTCTTCAACTCAAAACTAATACAAAACTCAAAATTATCGTCCCTCAATCCAAGAAATCATACCAAACCCAAAACTTCATTCATCCTTCACCCAAAAAATATCCCCTACTTATCCCCCCTTCTTGTTCTATATATAGAAAAATCAGTTCAAACAATAACACAACAATTCAACAATAGCAGAAAAAATCTTTGTTCATCTCCAACTCAATAGAAAATCAGCCATCTTCCTTTTTGTTTTACTTTATCTTCAAAATGGTTCATGCCTACGTGGCAGCAAATTTTAAAGACAAGTGTCATGTATTGATAAAAAAGTTAAAAAAACCTCTACATTAACATTATCAAACGGTTTTTTGTAAAAGTTAACATCAGACACTATTTTAACTAATAGAAATTAACATTCAAAGATTTTAAATTTCTTTTTGATAACTCATAAACTATTATAACAATAACTGAGTCTATTTAGACACAAAATAGGAAAAGTTTTACATAAATGTAACTATTTAGGCACAAAATTTAGGCATACTTACATAAATCACAAAAAAAATTTTAAAAATAAAACTGTCACATAAGTTTATATCATTTTAAATTTTATTTATTTATTTTTATTTACTTATTGTGAGTATGTCTAACTAGGGGTGATTGTATCCGAACCAATCCAAAAGTAAAATCGCAAACCGAACCAATCCAAACCGAAAACCGCAAAAACCGCATTTGGTTTGGATGTATTTGGATGACTTTTTTATTGATCCGCAAACCGCAAAACCGCCAACCGCTAAAACCGCAAAATCCGAGGTTAACCGCTAGAACCGAATTAAATTTATATTATATTCCAATTCCTCGAAAACTCCTTTAAGTTTCTATTATAATCCAATATACATAGTCTAATTATCAAGTCAGTCCACCAAATTAATGAAACTTCAAGTCGTTCTTATTTTTTGTATTGTAATATTACTTTAGTATTGTAATATTATTTTATATCAACAACTTTTATCGATAATGTGATGTTATTTTGGAACTTCAACCTCTTTTTTGGATATTTAAAATTGTAAGGTGCTATAATGTTATTTTGAATAAACAACTTTTATTGATACTGTAATGTTATTTTGTAACAAGTTCATGTGTGTGTCAAGTGATCATGATAGAAATTTTTTATGCCGTAAACCGCCGCCACCGAATCGATCCTAACCGCGGTTTGATTTGGTTTGGTTTGGATGACTTTTTAAAATCCAACCGAACCAAACCAAATCGCATGCTTTTTTATCTTGCGGTTAGGATGACTTTTTCGTTCATAACCGAACCAAACCGCACCGCGAACACCCCTATGTTTAACGCCTAATATTTATATTTGTGGCAATATACTCCCTCCGGTCTCATATATAAGCAAATTTTCAAAAAAACACATTTTTTAATAAAGTAGGTAAATACATTGATTGATGAGAAAAAACACTTTAAAAAGTGTAAAACATTATATTTATTGGTTGAAATTGGAATAATGTCATAAAACATAATAATTGTAATACATTTTTACTTATATTTGAGACTTTTAATTTTTTTATTTTGTTGTTTATATTTGAAACCGGAGGGAGTAAGTATTTTCCCTAAAATAATTGTTTACTCATTTATAGAGAACAGGATTTGTCCTAAGACCCTCTTATTAATAAAAAAATAAAAAAACAGCTTTAGGATTTCCATGCAATCCAATATCTCTCATTGAGGATGGGCCAAGGGCGGGTGACTGCTGGGTCAGGTAATTAGAATAGGAAGACACCCCTATCACGGAGTTTGACGTGGCAAACATGCATATCTGTCAGGTTCAACCATCTATGAAATTGGACAGCTTCCGCTTTTAACGGTTTCTTCAAAGTTCAAACAAATTTTAACTTACGATCCATCCTCGTTCACCATAGATTCCCATTTCTTCATCATGTCAAATGGACCCCGGTAGTAACAAATGTTAGAGTAACATTGTCCTGCATTGTGCCAAATCAACCAGAATATTCAACATCATACTCTATGTATCATTATCAAATCAACCATTCTTATTCTTCCGGACAAAGTGAAAATAAATACTCCGCTCTTTTTTATGAACATTGAACACAATAAATTTTCCTTAAAAAAATTTAAATATTACAAATAAAATATTAATATTCACATGTATATATTAGTAGAAAAACATAGTTAAAATAGATAATATGGATAATATATAAAATTCAAATTAAATCATTTATTTTGAAAATAAAAAAATATGGTAAAATTTACTTAATTTAATGGTTAAAATATGAAACACAAACACTTCTAGAATTAAAAGTATCTGTATCGAACACTGTCAGACACCGACACACTTACAATTACATTAAACTATATCATTTTTTAAAATTATTATCGATAAATTTTCGTGTATGTTCGTCCTTGTTTAAGTTAAAAGAAAAACAAGTGACAAATGGGTAAGGTTAATGGGCAGAAAAAGTAAGTTAACATGGAGAGAGGATTCTCTCAAGTGACTTGAGGGTAAATTTTTTTTCAAACCATTGATTTTAGAGGAAAGAGAAAAAAAAAAAAAGATGAATTGAAAAGTAAGGATTAAAACAATTAAAAAAATTTAAAAAAAATAAATTGAGAGAATTCATTCTCGTTAACATGGATCAATGGTTACAGTCTGTCACTATAATATCAAAACCTCTTATGGCACACTATGGGCAGTACTAAAGTGCAAAGAGTCCTTGGCCTTGGTCCTTATTTGGGGCATTACCAATATACTCACATTCACTTCTTCTGAGTTTTTTTTTTTTTTTTTTCTTAACATTAAAATTACCCATCACGTGTCTCCCACTCAATACATAGCCCCTAATTTATAAGTCAGTGAGAACAACCAGTAACAAAGCTCTTTGATATGCACACTCTCACAATATCTTCAAAAACACCATGAGAAAAAGACGAAAAACAACCCATAAAACCCACTCTCTTATCTCTCTCCAAAACAAACAAAAAAACAGAGAAACAACCCCACCATTTTCTTAATTCTACATCTTGCAGAACAATAATCAAAATGTGTTACGTGGGAAAAGCAACAAAGATCTTCATTTTTATTGTTACTGCTTTGGTTGTTACGGGTTTGATCTTAGGATTTGGTCTCTTACGCCACCGTCACAGCAACAACAACAACGCCAAATGTTCTGATGAATCTTGCAGTAGTTCTTCTTCTGGGAATTTTCCGACGACACCCAATTTCAACTCTCCTCCTTTTTCTCCTGACAACCCCATTTCTCCACCTACACCTCCAGCACAATCAGAATCACCGCCGGTAACAAATCCAACACCTCCTCCTCCGCCGCCTGATTCCAGCTCAAGCTCCAATCCTCCTCCGCCTCCACCTGATTCAATCTCCAATCCTCCTCCTCCGTCGCCGCCATTGATGCAGTCTCCGCCGCCTCCTTCACAGCCGAGTGTGGCGCAGCCGCCTAGTACGCCGACTACGCCTGGTTCGGCGCTAGTGAGTCCAGGTCCTGTACATGCTATTTTCTAGATTGGCATTTTTTGTTTTTGTTGATTATTGATTAGTATTATTGTACTGAGAAAATTGAAGAAAGTGGGAAAATTTGTTGGTGGGTGTGATTGTGGATCTGACAGATTTTTTACTTTTTTTCATACTTTTTTTTTTAATTTTTACTGAGGGAAGTGATGATGGTTTGATTAAGGATGGGGGCATGATGGGGTAAGCATCTTTGTGAGCTGGCCTTGTAAATTTAATTACTGATATGTCCCTACCACTTTAATTTAATAATCACTCTTTTTTTTTTTTTTTTTTTTCGGTTTTCACCACCAGTTGAATCTGGTTCGGGGGTCAGTTCTGGCATCAAGTGGTTCCAGCCCCCTCCCGATCGCAGTTGCGGGGGATCGAACCGTTTAATAATCACTCTTTTGGTTAACTTCTTGTGTTCTTTTTTTACTTAAAAATTAGTACTCTGTGGTTAATTATGTTTAGTGATGCATGTAATTCAATATTGATTAAACAGTTTAGATACTATTTAAAAAATTTATATTAAATAAAATAAAAGTTGTCTTAAAATTTGAACTGTTTGATCTTAATTAGATAGCTCAAAACTGTTGATTGCATCCAGTTCGACTGCATGTAATCTAATTCCGTTATTCATCCCAAAGCATAGCTATGGTGTTGGATTATGGCATTTGCAATGATAAAAGTGATGGGACTAAGGATGTAGAAACTATGGGAATAAAAGAAGTTTTATTGTGGTTACAAGATGAAGGATTACACTCGAGCTGAATTGTAAGATTGTGGTAGATGGCATTAGAGGAAATTGTATTGATATTATTGAGTCTGTTCAATTTTGCACTTTCATAGAATGCAATTTTTTGTTTTCGCCACTAGTTGAATTTGGTTCGGGGGTTAATTTTGACATAAGTAGTTTTAGTCTCCTTTCGATTGCAGTTGTGTAAGATCGAACCGTAATCCTTTCTATCAAGTTCAGCGACAATCATCACCAAATCAACTAACGATTAATAACATATTTGTCTTTTGGTAAAGGGAAATGCTAAATATATTAATAAGAAAATTTTATTTCAAAACTAGTATAGTTAATGATTTAAAATTTGTAATTTATTTTTAACTTTAATTTTATCTTTAATTTTTATTTATTTTTATATGTTTAACATGTCCCGAAAACATGATTTAGCATGACTCTTTAATCAAAATCATAGAGTTAGTTTTGTCATAGACAAGCAAACCTTGCGGCTTATACTCTTGTTTGAGTGTATTTTAGTCTATAAGTTTAGTTTGTTAATTGCCTTTTTTTGGGCTTTCTGTTATGGCTTTACGTGTTTTTGTAACTAATGGCCCATGTTTTATGTTGGCAAATTTGAATCAATGAATAGTTATTCATTTGAATTTGAAGATTTTTGTTTTCACCCTCACGCCTCTTTTTCATCCTCTGGGTTTCTGTTTATATCTTTGGAAAAAATCTTCGGTAAATACGTACCGAAGTTATAAACGGTTGAAAACACATGTTTTTCTATATCGAAAAACTTCGGTAAATGAAAACCGAAGTTTTAAAAGGTAAAATTAAGGATAAAATTAGATTTTTAGGGGGCGAAAAAGAGACAGGGTATGGGAAGAAAAATCTTCTTGGAATTTTTTCATTAGAAAACATATCATAATACTTAAAAATAGCTTAATTTATCAATTAATGAGAAAATTCATAAAGTTTATTGCAACAACAATCAATCATGCCTCCCAGTCCCCATATCAAAGATCATCCTATATTCAACAAAATACAATTCCTGGTAATAATATCTCCTCAACTATATGGATTCTTAACAATGGTGCTACTTTTCATGAATTAAACACATTCGGGCTACTTTGTTCAATGGAAATATTGATTTTATCAAACTTTTTTCTTAACTGTGATTTTTGATACACTAATATTTTTCAACTTTTCAATGTTGTTTTCATTCATATTATTTGTATAGTTAATTACCTATATTAATTTTTCTCTAATTCAAATTATGAAATTTAGGACCTTCATGCATCTAGGATGATCATGCATGCATGCAAACATTATGGTTAGAAATTCACCTCTTGAGGTGAATAAGTGGAAGATCTCAGGTTCGAATCATAATTGTACATATAAAATGTAATATTCGAATCATAGTTGTACAAATAATAATACTTCTTTGCCATCTAGATTTCGACATTTCTCAAATATATTGACATATTAAACATAAAATAAGAACTAAAAACTATCAACAATTGTGCATCTTTGTTATCGCTCTCTTCAATAACTATCATTTTGTCATATGTTCGCACAATGTCATCTAATCGATTCTTCTAATATTATTTGATCAATAATTAATTTAATTACAAGTTTTTCAGTCATCCTAATCAATTAATCATACCTTTCTAATCGATTATTTCATAAATTATTCAACACCTAATCAATTAACCTATAAGTCATAACCTATGAATCTTAATCTAATAATCACAGTTGTTCAGAACATTGTTTTTGAAAAGCCAATTGGATCATGTCCTATATGTCACTATAAATTTTTAACTAAACATTGTTATTCATGGATTGAAGTATATAAAATGTTAACATGTGACTTTAGAATCGCAAATGCGGCAATATTTTTTTAAAAATCGTGCATTATTACTTTTAATTATCAATTATTTTTTTGTAATAAATTAATTAAGAGCATAATAACATAAAAAATAATAGAAAATATTCCAACGGTGATGATATCCCTTATGTTCTCTAATTATCCGCCAAGTGCACATAATTAATTTTTTTTGTATTATTAAATGTAAATTTTTAATTTTAGATACTTTAATATGTGCCCTGAAAACATAGCATAACATCTCATTGAATTAATCAAATGATTGATTAATAAATTTCTTATAAAATACAAATACAATTATTAATAAAAAATAAATAAAATTTTACTTATAATTTATACCAGAATTTCTCATCTAAAAATTAGATTGTTAAGATAAAAAAAAAAGTCTCATTTAATTTAATTATTAAAACATTTGGTCACGCACATCCTGTCACATCAAATAGAGGCATGAATCAAGCCACCCAAAGGGGCAGCTTATTGGAATTTATAATACACCCCAAAGAACTTAAATAAAGTATTACGAAT
Organism: Trifolium fragiferum; assembly: GCA_954870985.1. Classification (NCBI taxonomy): domain Eukaryota; kingdom Viridiplantae; phylum Streptophyta; class Magnoliopsida; order Fabales; family Fabaceae; genus Trifolium; species Trifolium fragiferum. The sequence continues at coordinate 75,790,220 of OX940789.1, read as the reverse complement.
TTACTAATCTATAAGGATTAGGATGTTTTTGTAAATAGAAAAAGGAGATTAAGATGTCAATTTCAATAACGTAATTACCAGAAACGTCACTGGAGCTGTCCCACCTAACCAATATTAGTCACCGTCCCAAGAAAAAAAACTTCTGGACCCCTATAGTGCTGCAAAGTATTTTAAGAGTAGTTTTACGGTGGATAAATAAATAAACTCTTTTTTTTTTTTTTTTTTGCTGTAAGATAAATAAATAAACTCTTCCCGTAAAAAAAATAAATAAATGTCTACCACAAAAATAAATAAACTCTTTGGTACATTTTTTTTATGAACTCTTTGGTACATTTGCTATTGAGCTAATGTTTAAATGTACTATTATTAACTTGATAAAAAATATGTAATATTATTTTTAAAATGCAGCAATTAAATATGCTTTTGGTTACATTAAACTTAAAGGTGAGAGAATGATATTACAGTCTAAAAAACCTTAAATTTCAAATAAGCCCTCAAAGTCAAAGTTGTGGTAATAAAATATATTTGAGAACATTTATAGAAAAAGAATGTTTTTTTGGGCCTTTTAAATCCCATCGTTAAACTTTTCAAAAAAAATAAAATCCTATCCTTAAAATTTTCATAAAACTCTTTGAGAAAAAAATTAAGAAAGTTAATTTTTTTTTTGCACATACAAAAAGAAATCATTAATTTATGTTTGATAGCTTGTCTTGAACTCAAGTATGCCACAATGTACTCTATTTTTTTTAGGGGTTGACTATGTGTGAGAGACTCGCCTTGACTAATTCATAAATGCCTCTTTTCGATTCATCAATTGCAAATTATAAGTATCTTCTCAATTTGTTCTTAATCTTGTTCAAATTTGAAAAAAATATAAATTGATTTTCTCATTTAGTTTCAAGTTGGGTTAAAGAAGCTCTCATTTAGTTTCATTTTTAATTATTAGAACTTCATATAAAATTAAAAAGTTGAATTTTTTTAAAAAAAAGTATGATTATTCGCCATATACTTAATATTAAAAAATAATAATTAATTTGAGTAATTCATTATCCAATCCAACCTAAAAATTAGTGGATTTATCCAACTCGATTTAATTTTGTAATCCGTTATCATTTTACCTGACTCAATCCAGAGTACCTTTGTAGTTTGGGTTTCGATTCTAGCCAAAACCATCACAATCCAGCCCACGTACATCTCTAGTATTAAGTTTTGTGTATGTTTTCACATTTTTGTTCATGTTGAAAGATTCCTTGGTTGTTCCCTTGAACATATATCAGTTGCCAGAGATATCACATTTTGTATGTAGTAGCCGTGGTTCGAAACCATTATTTTCCACTTATTTACTTTAACAGGTGAATTTCTAACAATCAAGTTTGTTGAAATAAAAAAAAATAAAATTTCCTTGATGATCGAAGAATGTGTGTTGACAAACTTTGTTCCAATAAATAACACTTTATTTTTCTTGCATTAACTCTCTAATTCACATGAAAAGAGGATATGGATAATCTAGATTTCAACCGTCAAATAAGTAAAATCCGACAATAAATTATTCTTACTAAAAATCAAACTCGAATTATTCCGAAAAAATGGATAACACATCTCCTGAACGGGTATAAAATGTGTGAAAGGAATCATAGCAAAAACCAAAGACATGACATATACTTTGATCTCTTACACTGTTTCAACTTTCAACGTAATACAACTGCCAAATAACCATATCACACATCACAAATTTGCTAGAACACTTAACAATTTCAATCTTTCTGCTGCTTTCTTCCGTCACAAATTCACATCACACTCACAATGACTTTCTCTTCACTCTTACAAACTGACAAATAAAACAAACAAACATATTAATATATATATTGTTTTATTTTATGTTATGTAAATTATGTTACATAAGATATAGTAGTATTATTATATTCTCACGCTATTTCATCACTATTACTAACTATACATCAATTGATACTGATAATAATTCAGTAGTAATACAGTTACACACTCTTCTTCATTCACAACAATATGGACATGGATTCCACAGGTGGTGGTTCTTCTTATTGGCTCTATGATTATGGCTATGATATTTCTGTTGCTGCTGCTGATTTCATGGCTTCTGATCATTCTCCTGCTTCTGTTTTCACCTGGAATATGCCTCAGACTCATATCATCAAGCCTCCTTCATCCAATATCAGGTAGCTTTCAATTCGTCTTCGTCTTTCTTTTTCGTAGTTTCTTAAAATTTGTTTTCCGTACTAATTACGGCACAATCCTTAGTGTGTGTTTGGTTCTGCGTGATAAAAGTTGATTTTGAATTTATTTTGTAATATCGAATGATTTATGTAAACGCGAGTTGAATAATAAATTTGAGATTACAAATCGTTTGTAGAGACAAAAAATTTAAATTCTAACTTCGAGTTGGAATTAGTTTTGGTGAGAAAATATAATATAGTTTGAAAGTATACAAACATGTCAAAATCAATTTTGGCTCGACAAAAGTGGAACCAAACGTACTCTTAATGATTGATTATTCTCAGCTTTGTAGTGATTATTACTTTATATTTGCAGCTTGGAAATGGAATACTCACTGGACTCAACTGTATTGGAAAGTGGTCCTTCGAAGCGGTAATATCTCTATCGTGTCTCTGTAAAAGTTGAATGTAAAGTGATTTATGTTTTTAATGTTGAACGATAAATTTGAGGCTGAAAATCATATGTAGAGGCAAAAGTTTTAATTCTAACTTCTTGTAAGAATTGATTATGGAGGTAAAATCAATTCTAATCAATAAAGTTAAACATGTCAGAATCAATTCTACACTTTCTGAATCAACTTTGCTTACTCTAGAAGTGGAATCAAACATAGATTTAATGATTATTACTTTATATTTGTAGCTTGGAAATGGAATACTCACTGGATTCAACTGCACTGGAAAATGGCCCTTCAAAGAGGTTAAGGACAGAATCATATGCATCTGGCTCGAAGGCAGGTCGCGAGAAATTGCGCAGGGATAAACTGAATGACAAGTATATTACTATTTTGCAACTTTCTGATTGAGTTTAAGTTTCCAAAATAAAATCTCATGTTTTCAATTTTGACATGATTTAAAGGTTTGTAGAATTGAGTTCTGTCATAGAGCCTGATACACTGCCCAAAACAGACAAAGTTACGTTACTAAATGATGCAGTTCGCGTGGTTACACAATTAAGAAATGAAGCAGAAAGGCTGAAGGAAAGGAATGATGAATTGCGCGAAAAAGTTAAAGAACTTAAGGTGATTTTGCTTATCTTATTATATCGTTTATCATCTTAATAATACACAATTCAGTTATCTACGTTTTGCCACGGCTGCACATCAAGATTATGGGCCTGTGCCACAAAGGTCTAGTTCGGATGAGCCCTGGTCCAGTCGAGAACTATGAAATGTCGATCTGAATTTGTGTTTCTTTTGCAGGCTGAGAAGAATGAGCTTCGCGATGAGAAAAATAAGCTGAAGTTAGACAAAGAAAAGTTGGAACAGCAAGTGAAATTAACAAGTGTACAGTCCAGCTTCCTCTCGAATGCCATGGCTGCGAAAGGACAAGCTGCTAACCACAAACTGATGCCTTTCATTGGTTATCCTGGAATTTCGATGTGGCAGTATATGTCACCTGCTACAGTTGATACATCACAGGATCATCTGCTTCGACCACCGGTTGCTTAAGCCTTAAAGTGGTTAGCAGCAGCATCCACTTTTTTATTGTACAAAAATGTTATTCGAACATCAATTTGTGACATAAAAAATCGACAACTTTTTAAATGGTTCACACACGCGGTTAATGAAGTGTTAGATTTAGTTAATAGATATATCAGGTGTCACAACTCATGAACCGTTATTGAACTTCATTAACCACGTGTACGTTAACCATCTAAACGTTTGTCGAATTTATGTGTCGCGAATTGTTGTTCAAATAACATTACTGGTTATTGTATGTGTGCTTTGTTTGTATTATGTTTTTGTCCAAGTTATCCACTTTGTCTCCATTGTTTGTTTTTTAAATTCAGACTAAAACTTTGCTTGAAATTTGGTTGATATGATAAATTTGTGCTGCTACAATACAATCTTAAACAAAATTCAGAAAATGCTTTATGTGATGATTGGAATGTATGTCTCATGATTGAAAATAAAATCGAGTTAAATTTTTTTGAGAGATAATAATATTAACTAAAAAGAAGATTGGAAGTTGGAATAACACTGAAATTGTAAACAATAATAATCACAATCACACCACAGATACAAAGAGATCGACACACGAAAAACAAATTTGCACGCGAAATATGCTCAATAGGTTTGAGTCGAGCGAGATTTTTCTGATCCTTAGAAGGCCATAAATACCACTACAAAACTTAAAACAATTGAAATGAAGACTTGTAGATTTCCGTTCTCGGTTGACGAAGCAGAAACGTCCTGCGAATGTTGTGCTAGATGAGAGGAAGGAGCTAGAAATTCAGTGGAAGGAATCACCGGAGAGAACGTAGGAGTCTCCATATTTGGTTCGAACAATGGACTTTTTGAGTTGGGAGATTCTGCAGGTGAAGGAATAGATTCTTCAGGTGCTGCAGAGGGAATGATGGAAATGATTGGAGAATCTGATATTGAAGGAGATGGTGCTGCTGGTGCTGGAGAGGCCGGAGAAATTTGTGCGGCAAGTGTGTCGATTTCAACTTTCATTCCTTGGTTGCAATGTCCTATTATCCCACAAATGAAGTATCTTTTGCCTTGTGATGTGAGAGTGATGGTTGTGGCACCATCATTGTAAGATTGAATTGGAATTGTTTGCTGGCAGGAATCATAATCTGATTTTGTAACTTCAACCACATCATGGTTTGGTGGATAATTGAAAACTGCATATATCATTGTCATCAAATTAGAACAAATTTCATATAAAATTATGCACTATATTTTTCAACTTAAAGGTAATGTAATGTGTTAGTTAGGTCATGTTTAGGTGAACAGTTTAGTTAAGCGCTTATAGCATAAGCGTTTGTTATATAAGTGTTTATGCATACACTATTTCTATAACAAAAAATGAAATAAAGCCATTTATTTTCATATAAGTTATCTTGGCGAGCTTCTGAATATAAGCTGAAAAGAGTCTCACGTGTGGTGTGCTTATGTTATTAGAAAAGCTCAAATAAGTTTATCCAATCAAATCCTTAGAAATTGATCACAAGGGCGCAATGTTTCAACATAGGCCATGTTTTGATAAACATGCTTGCTTATAGCATAATCACTTATTGTATAAAATACTTATGTGTAACATATTTTTATAACAAAAGATAAAATCATATTAAACTATTTTCATATTTGTTATAAGCTATTTTCATCGGCTATCTTTAAAAGCTTATGAAATCAAGCGGAAAACAACTTATGGAAATGTCATTCTCACAAGTCACAAATATTTATGTCACCAGATGAACTCAAATAAGTCAGTTCAAACGGGCTTTAAAGGTAATGTAAATTTGTTAGTTAGAAATTGATCTAGTGTGACTTACTTAGATTGTCTCCAACTGAAAATTGTTGGGATGATGCCCATGATTGAAGGTCTGAGTTTGTATCCCATCCACCATTTGGTCCTCCAACAATATGATTTGTAGCCATGGCCAATTTGATAAACATAGCCACAAAAGAAACTCTTAGAATAATTTCAAGTACACCCATGTTTTCTAAATATGATGAATATGGATTAATGCTAGAGATGATCAAAGTTAAGTAGATAGATATGATTGAATTTGATAATTGACTTGAGTTAGATATCTATATATATATTGACAAAAACAAAGGAATGTGGAATAATGATTTGGTTGTGGTTTAATCATGCAATGTTGGAGTTGGTATAGTTAAACAATTAATAGGGATTATATATATAAGTTGAAATGCATGCACTTTTTCTTGTCTATCTTTGACTCTTGCAACTGTTTCTTTATCATTACCTAATTTTTATGGGCAAAAGAGAAAGAGTGAGAGGCATTTGGGTTAGTTGTTGATTCCTCACAGGTGTAGAATTTTCAGGTGATAGTTGTTGGATTCATAACTACTCATATTTGGCCATGTCCACATTTTTTAAGGTGACAAAATTTAGGGAGTTAGATTTGGAGAGTAACCAAAATTAGAGAAAGTCTTGAAGTTTTGATAGTATTAATGAGTGTATTTACAAATTGCATATTATAATTTTCACATCAGTCGTGAAATTTATATTTAGATTCATATGAGATCTGAGTTGAATCTTTATCAACTGAATTATATTTATATTATAATTGTAAAATGCGTGTATAATTCACTTGTTGAATGCACATCATTAGGCCAAAACATTTTCTTAATCAAAATGTGGCATCACAAGACAGGTGGCAATAAAAATTTCTTATGATTTGTTGAATATGATGTGCTGGGCAATCACTTTGAGGTTTTCCTAGTTCCATAATGGTGCATACCTAATTCATGTATGCAACTAAGTACTCATCGTGCCATAAAGTATTAAACTACTATTTTAGTTGCTAAGTTTGTTATGTGTTTGTCTTCTACTTATGTGTAATTATCATAAATATATAAATTAATGCATATTTATAGAATAAAATGAACATTATATAAAATGGAGTGGAAACTATTATTTACAAATATTGATAGCATTTCATTTAAGCACTTAACTAGCAAAATATCGTTAGTTGAGTTATGAGCACGGAATATACATTGATGTTTTGTTTTTTCTTATTTTATTTGATGATGGATGTAATGTTTCGGAATTATTTTAAGGTCATGATAATGGTTTAATGGAAATTGGAGGGTGAAAAAGAAATGTGGGGTGGAAAGAAATTACAATTTTTGAAATAGCAAGCCAAATTTTAAGTTGATATGCACATTAACTCTTTGTCTAGGACTGTAAAGATTAATTGCTCGTTTGTATTAGCTTATTTTTGAGCTTATGCAAACGATTTATGTAAATTTTATGTATTATTATAAGTTTGTCAAGGTAATTTATGATAAATTTGCTTATAAAAATACAATTTTCATTAGTTTGAACTTATAAGATGACATAAAATCTAATTTATATTGCATAAGCTAAAAAATAGCCAATCCAAACGGGCCCTATAGAAGAAATAGATTTACTTTCCGCGTCCCCTAAAATTACAAAAATAACCTAAATGTATATGCCCCTATGAATGGAAATATCATGAAAAAAAGAGTTTGTATTCTAGAGTGCTTAAAATTGTATCAGTTTGATTATGCATTAACTTTGTACTTTACTCCATTAGTGAGTTACCTCATTAGTGGGGTTGGTTGTGATCTACACACGATATTTTATTTAGCTTATTGGAATGAATGAATTTTCTCTTGTTGACAAAAAAAGAAGAAGAAAAAGAATAAGGGTGAATATGGTTCAAGTTGGGCCAGGTTTAGCTTAACTCGAGGCCCAAGCTTCAACTCAAGAAGCTTTCTCTTCTCACCCCCACATATCTTTTCCCCCCTCTGAATTTCCGATTTTGCCCTTGGTTAAAAAGTTCGAAACGTATTTTTCGAACTTTTTTTGCCTTGAATACACACTTCGGAATGTGGTTTCCGAAATTTTTGTCGAATTTACACTAGAAAACTTTTTAACCAAGGGCAAAATTGGAATATTGGGGGGTGAAAAAGATATGCGGAGGATGGAAAGAAAAAGCTTCAACTCAATTAGTTTTTTTAGCAGGGTTAACTCAAACAATTTCGAGGCCCAACTTTAATTTTTAAAATTGACCCTTTATAAATTGGCGTTTATATCCAACGCAAATAATAATATATATTTCACAGTTCAATTCATTATTCAATAAAACATCAACCTCATCTCATATTTTAACTTCTAAAAATATAATTTTCATATAAAATTGTGGTCATACTAAATTGGTTTGAAAGTTACATTTCGAACCAAAACGTAAACTCCAAATTGAATTTAAGGGTTAAAATCAAAACTTTAGGGGGCATGTGAGTAAATTAAAAGAGCCTAAAAAGTAAAATTAAAATGAATCAACTTTAGCCCAAACGGACCCATAACCTAGTGCATATATACCTAGCTCAATTGACAGTCACTTCAAATCACTAATAGCCTTATTTCCATTAAATTTCTTGTAGTGGCGCACTAAATCAACTTACTATATAGTGGAAATCACATTATATATAGCATTAAGTCTCAAAACACATCAAAGTGATTTTTGAGACAATAATAGTGCAAATTCGAAGGTTTATATATAGCCAAGAAACAATTATATAATAAATACTGAGATGATATTTTTCTTCACCATCTTAGATTGTGACACCATTTTCATACTCAATTTTTTTTAATTTATTCGTACAACTTAAAAAAAATAACACAATTAAGTTTTCATTATAAAGTAGAGCTGACAATGAACCGAACCAACTCGAAAATAGTTCGAGATTCGATTCGTTAATTAACTCGTTGAAATTGGTTTATGAACCAATTGAGCTGAACTTGAGCTGAAAATTAAGTTCGTTAATTAAATGAGCCGAACATGAACGGTATGCAGTTCGACTCGTTTGGTTCATGAACCAGCTCTATATATATATACCTTACACTTTTTTAAACTTTTTTTTTTTTTTTTATAAAAATCTTGACAGAAAGATACCAATAAAAACTTTTTTCAATTAATATAATGCACTAATATATTTATTTTTACTTATTTTTTAGTTTGTTTCAATGTCTTTATTTCCTTGTATCTTTGAATTAATTTGCTATTGGGATCTTTTTTATTGTATTTCAATTTCTTTCTTTTAAAAAAATTAATTTAAAAGGTCAAATATGTAAAAATTGACTTTAACAAAAAAGTGACTTTTAAACTATGTGATTCGAACAAACGGACTAAACCTAACGAGTCGAACCGAACTGCTCGCGAACTATAAACGAGCCGAACTCGAACTAAAAAAATAGCTCATTTCGAACTCGAGTCGAATTTCGAACCGAACCAATTCTTATCGAGTCGAATCGAGCTCAGACAGATTCGACTCGACTCATTTCCGACCCTCCTATAAATGAGTGTATAGATAGAAGTATTGATTAATCTAGACTAGAACAATGTGAAAGAAAATAACAAAGTTTATTTATTCATGCATCCTAGTAGTCTATAAGGTTTATATATCAACCAATATATAGTATGAATTAATTACTCTTTGACAAATGGATATATCTCATATCGAAAGTTGCAGCTTCCTCCAACAACTCTACCTCCTTCTTTTCCATCACAACAATTTGGAAGTTCATTAATGGCAACATCAAGACAATTCTTGCAATCATCACTAGAAAGGTCTCTAGTGCACTGAGTTAAACCATAAAGTTTCTTTGAGTTCTCAAGTTCTGCCTCTCCCGTTGCATACAATTTAGGATTCATAGTAGCTTTGTGTGCAAGTTGGCTCAATAAATCTTTAGTCTTGTAATTAAAAGTGGTAGTGTCATTAACAACATTCAAATTCCACATATAGAATTTGTTAGAGTTGTCGATCTTGCGGATGAAATCTGTATCCGAGTATTTAAATAAGCAATAGTCGTACCATATGATTGCGCCTTTGTTGTACGGGCATCGACTTTGGATTTCTTTAGATGCCTCGGTGACACAAGTTTTACACTCTGAAGTTGAAACATCACCACGGCAAAGAGCAAGTCCATATGCTCGTTCATTTTGGTATTGGGCCAGTCCTACTGATCCAGTGCCAAAACCCGTTGAAGGGGTTTTGTAAATAAGTAAGTTGACGAGTGTTTTTAACTTTGATTTATATGTGCTATTGGCCGTGAAGTTACCCGAGTTTGAACAAAAATGGAAAAGCGGGTCGTCTCCAAAAGATGTTTGGATGAGAAAAACTAAGGTAAATGAGAAGAGAATAATTGGAAAGAGCTTTGTGGAAGCCATTTTGGATTTAGGTGATTAATTAGGAGATATTTGGGATTGTGGAGAGTGAAAGTTAGACTATTTATAGAGAAAATTGTGTAGATAAATGATGAGAAGTTTGTGAAGGTGATATTTCTTTGACTATTATTTGCAAGTTGGGAAACATCATGATGTCAACTTTGTTGGCTCTTAAGGCTTGACGTTTTCAGAAGGTAATAAAGTCGCCTATTTCTAGATTTGGCTTTAAATTTAGTAAAGATGACTTAATAAAATGGTGGATTGGTCACTCCTTTTATAATATTCAAACTAAACTTCATTTGATAAACCAAGGGATAATGAAAAATAAAATAAAACAAGAAAAAGAAGTAAAAAAAAATGAAGTAGAAGATTCTAATAATAACAAACAAATTCAAACTTGATCGAAAATGATATTTTTTATTCTTGAAAAATGAGGTTCAAAAGGATTAATTAAAAAAAAAAGGTTTATTCTTCTGATAAATAAGATTATCATATGATCCACATATGCTTGGAAAAAAAAAAAAACTTTCTCCATAGAGAATAATAAAAAATGAAAGTATTCAATCGAAACATGAAAATGTGACTGGTCGATTAGTTTTCATTATTTTTTAAGAAGTGGAGATTATCAAACGAGAAAAATAATTCGATTACTTTAAAAACAATATGAGGTGAAAATTTTATATCTGGTTGGTTCCGTAGATTAACAGTAAATGTTAGTTCAAATTTAATAAGAATTAAAGTTGAAGATTTAAAGATTATGTTAGTAAATAATATGTAAGTAAACATTTTCTTATTTAAGAATATTTAATCACCTTTTTACCTCTTAACTTAGTTTTACATTTAAATTGTTCACTTAATTTTAAAAAGTCTCTTTTTAGTATTCTAATTTCACTCGATTGACTTATCTTTATCATTTTTTTCTTTTGCCAAATACATGTAAACAACGTTAAAGATGATGTGATTTGATATGATTTCCTTCTTAATCCAATAATCGAAATGCATTTTGAAAGTATTCTTTTCTTTATTTCCCAAATCACATGGTTTATAAAACAGCAGTGCTACATGACACGAGAAACATAATTGACGACATGCACGGTCGAATATTTGGCTCAACTTTTTAACTATTGATTTATTTTATTTTTTACTTTAGATAAGGCTCTTACTAATTTAGCTCTTTCACATTAAGGTTTTTTATTTTTATTTTTTTTTTCGTTTTGCATTTTGACTTAATAATATTAGACATTTTAGGTATTGTTTGGTCTGATTTTTTAAAATCTTAGAAATTATCTGGAAGTTAAAAGTGAAAATAATTTTTTTTTATAAAAAGTTAAATCTATTTGATAATTGTTGTATTTTAGTTTCAAAAATCTTTTATTTATGTATTTTACTTATAAAAATTAAGCAACTTTTATTACAAGAAAAACAGGTTTTAGTGGCAGCAAAATTTCCTCACTAAGTGCTGATTTTCGCAAGAAAGTATAAATTTACTGGCGGAAATTTGCCTCAGTAACAAATAAGACGGAATCTAAAACTTACTGACGAAAATTTCCATCAATAAATTGTCTTCGTATTATTATTTTAATATTATAATTAAGTTTGTGGCGGAATATTTCGCCGATAAATTTAATTTATTAAAAAAAAAATTTATATTTTTCCTTCTTCCAAACCAAGATCGTCCAAACACCATTACCCTCCAAATTTTATATTCATACACAACAACAACAACACTTTACACATGTTGCCTCAAACTCCATTACATTACATTATCATTATAAATTTCAAATTCTAAACCCAAACTTATAAAAAAAAATCTTCAAATAGTTCATAACAAATATGTTTTCATTGTACTTCTCTTCTTGCTTGTGTGCACTGTTCCGTCCTCAATCCTACAAAATGAAGAAAGATGATACTCAAATTCCTTTTTCCTAAGTCCTCAAAAACTTATCATCATTATCCTTGTTGTTGTTGTTTCTTCATATGCGTCAGAGAGAAATGAGTGTGTGGGATGAAAAGAAAGTGAGGTGTGTGAGGGATGAGTTGTTTCCTTATTATAAATGGTTGAGTTAAGTGAATGAGTTGAGTTAAGTTAATAGAATGAGGATCCCCATTTCCCACTTCACTTTCTTTCCTACGTAGTAGTTTTTTATTTTTTTATTTTTTAAACCATAGTAGTTTTTTATTTTATTTTACCTGCATTTTTATAATCACTCTAAAAATTAGTTTTATTTATTAAATTGCAAAATTAGTTTAAACCATAGAGTTTTACTCTTAAAAGAAGTCCTTAAATTAAAAAAGAGTTATGTGTTTTTCATCCTTTATAAAAAAATAAATTTTTTTTTTCATTCCTATATAATTAACAAATTTTAGTTTTCGTCCCTATAAAATAAAATCATGTGTTTTTATCCCTAAAAGAATTTTTGTTTTATTTTTAGTACTTAATAAACAAAATATTGATATATTTTTTTAACATAATATGAACTAACATAAATTTAACATAATCTATAAACATAATATAAACACATCTTAAACATCAAAGTTATAACCTTAACAATAAAATGAACATAAATTGGTCGCTAAAAATAAAAGAAGAAATTTTTAAAAAATGAACACATGTAAATTTATTTTATTGGTTTTGGAACGAAACCAAAAAGAAATTAGAATAGTATGCAAACATGAATATATATACACAACAAAGGGTGCAATGAAAAGTTGATTAGTGTGTGCCTTATTGAATGAACCTAAGGCGTAAACAATTCATTTTATAAAGGGTTAAACATGTTTTTAATCCCTACTTTTATGTGAGTTTCGATTTTTAATCCCTATATTTTTTTTATTATATTTTTAGTCCTTACGTTTTCGTTGTTTGCATTTTTAGTCCTTACTGTCAATTTTTTATAACTTGGATAACGAATCAGCCACAAAGAATGACACATCGATGTCACTTCATTCGATGCAAATGTTATCCAAGTCAATTTAAGTTATCTTATGTGGCAAATTCTGTTATCCTAGTTATAAAAAATTGACAAAAAATATAACATAAAAAAATATAGAACTAAAAATATAATAAAAAAATTCTAGGGACTCGATGTCAAAACTCACATAAAAGTAGAAACTAAAAACATATTTAACCCTTTTATAAATAGAATTCAATCAGCCGCTAAGCATTAAGTTTCTGAGGATAACTGACACAAATTTTGACTGTCTCGTAATTGTTTTCTGGCGTATTATTCCACCACAATATTTTGATGGTTCATTTTTTGAATTTTCTGGCCGAGTATTCCGCCAGTGTATTTTTTATTTTTTTATTTTTTATAAACATTGTGGCCGAATATTTTATTTTGTGGCAATTTTTTTCGCCACTAAATTACTGAGAAAAAATTCCGCCACAAACTCATTTTAAAATCTGTTTGAAAATAAGAGTTTTCTTGTAGTAATTTCTATCAAGAATTTATTAAAAATTTGTTTGGCATAGCTCATTTTATTGTTTATTACTCCACCCGTTCTTTTTTACTTGTCTTTTTAGAATAGTAACACTAAATTAAGGAAGTGTATTTTTGTATTTTATATTCCTATTATACCATTGTTTTAATCCACCAATAAATTTCTATTTTTTTGTACACGCTTTCTTTTTCCAATAAATTTAATATATTATGTATAAAAAAAATTAATATAATATGTACCAAAAAAAATTTTAAAAAAAGATTTAGCGCTTGTTTGATTGAGTTTTCTTTTTCTGTTTTTTAAAACTGTTTTATAAATCAATTTTCCAAAACAGTTTTTGAGAAGAGAACAAATATTAAACCTGTTTGGTATCCCAGTATATTAAAATAAATTTTATTTTTAAATACATTTTATTTATCCGACTAAACATCATCCCAGTTATAAAAAAAATATAATTTAACTTATTATTATATTTTAGATAAGTTTCATTGACATAATTTCACTTCAGCATACATGAATGTTTCAAAAAACAAAATTAAAAATGGAAAATACATTGGAAAGTTATGAGAAGTGCAGCCAACTAAAAAGTAATGAGAAAAAAAATGTTATCACTAAGTAGAAAAGTTTCATATAGTACTACATATAATAACGTTTGATCAACAATAACTTATTATTAAGCTCAACTTAAAATTTCAACACACTAAATATACATCAATTATTCAGTAGCATGCATCATGCATGTAGCTACAAATAAAATGAAATGGGGGCTAGAAATTAAAGTAGTTGATTTCTCGACGCTCTTCTTTTTTTGTTCAATTTTGTGTCTCTACACGTGTGATTCAATTGGTGGTGCGTTGTGATGTTTTATAACTTCAATCCTATTAGACTTGGTTAGGTAGTTAGGAGGTGGTTACATAACTACCTTGAGTTAGTTAGTTATGGTTACTTGTGTTACAAGTAATAGATGGGTTAGGAGTTTTCCTTATAAATAAGCGTGTACCACATGCATTGTATACAACTCATTCTCTATTTTTTTCTTATCAATAAAATCTTAACACTTTCCTCCTAGTTTTCTCTCTAGTTCTTACTTGTTATCTTCTTCCTCTTATCTTGGATTACCCTAACAAATTGGTATCCAGAGCCCTTTGGTTCTTAGTGTAGAAAGCACAAAGATTCAGTCTTGTTTGGTGTTTACATTTTCCTTCATTCAGAAACAATGTCAGGGAATGGTTTACCAAACAATCTTCCAATTCTTGAGGGCAAGAATTGGGAAAGATGGAGCAAACAGATGAAGTCTCTCTTTGGTTTTCAAGATACATGGGAAGTGGTGGTTAATGGTGTGCAAGACTTGGTGGGGAATGCCACTGAAGCTCAGAGATCAGCACACAAAGACTTAAAGAAGAAGGATTGCAAGGCAATGTATGCAATTCAAGCTGCAGTAGATTCTGCAAATTTTGACAAGATATCTAGTGCTGAATCCTCTAAGGCAGCCTGGGATATTTTGGTGAAATATTATGAAGAAGGAGAAAAGGTGAAGGGAGTGAAGTTGCAGTCTCTGAGAAGGCAATATGAGCTTCTGCAGATGGATAAGAGTGAATCCATTGGAGCCTATGTGTCGAAGGTTCAAAGCATTGTCCATACAATGAAGAGCTGTGGTGAGGTGATGACAGATAGGATGATTGTAGAGAAGGTAATGAGAACTCTAACTCCAAATTTTGATCATGTCATTGTTGCCATCCAAGAAACTGGGAATGTAGCTACATTACAGTTGGAGGATCTTGTCGGATCTTTAGAAGCACATGAGTTGATGATAAATGAAAGGAAAGGGGTTCAAGAATCTGTACAAGCCTTACAAGTTCAGGCTTACAAGAAAGCTAACAGTCACAAAGAAAAAAAACAAGATAAGGGAAAGAATGGCTCTCAGAAAAAATTTGATGGAAAATCTGAATCCTTCAAGAAAGGAGGAGGAACATCAAATTCAAAGAAAGGGAAAGGCAAGGACAAGAGTCACATTCAGTGCTATAACTGTGAGAAATGGGGACACTATGCTTCAGATTGTTGGTTCAAGAAAGGCAAAGAAAAGGGCCAAGACTCTGATGATGAAGCAAAACTTGTGCAAGAAAAGGTTGAAGACAAAGCTGTGACTTTCATGGCTGCATTATCAGAGGTAGAATCACAAGACAAAGTTGATGCTGAGACTTGGTTCTTAGACACGGGGTGTTCCAATCACATGACTGGTCACAAAAACTGGTTAGTGAAGTTTGATTCTGGAAAGAAAAGTAAAGTGAAGCTGGCCAATAGCAGTTCATTGCAGTCAGAAGGCATTGGTAACATGGTTATCAAGAGAAGCAATGGAAGCTCTGCAGTAATTGAAGATGTGATGTTTGTACCAGGTATGGACTGTAATCTTCTGAGTGTTGGACAGTTAGCAGAAAAAGGTTTTTCAGTTATCATTAAGAATGAGAAATTTGAACTTTATGATCCTGCAAATAACCTAATTCTGAGGACTCCTTTGGCCAAGAATAGAACTTTCAGAACTTTGATTCACACAAACACTGTTCAGTGTATGAAGGTAGTAACAGATGAGAAGTTGAATTGGCTATGGCACCTGAGATTTGGACATTTGAATTTCAAATATCTAAATCAGCTAGGGAGCAAAGGAATGGTACTTGGCCTACCTAAGATTGAAGCTTCAGAAAGAGTATGTGAAGGTTGCTTAGTTGGTAAACAACCTAGAAATGCTTTCAGCAAGAGTTTGCCTATGAGATCATCAAGTGTACTAGGTGTTGTGCATTCTGATGTGTGTGGTCCCTTTGATGTGAATTCACTTGGTGGTAATAGATATTTTGTTACCTTTGTTGATGAGTATAGCAGGAAGATGTGGATATACTTGATTCAAACCAAGGATGCAGTATTTGATGTCTTCAGAAATTTTAAGGCATTAGTTGAAAATCAAAGTGGAAAGAAGATCATAGCTCTCAGAACAGATGGTGGAGGTGAGTATACTTCCAAGAAGTTTGAGTCATTTTGTGTTGAACAAGGTATAGAACATGAAGTCACAGCTCCCTATACACCTCAACACAATGGCTTAGCTGAAAGAAGGAACAGGACTATTCTTGATATGGCAAGGTGTATGGTGAAGCATAGGAACCTGCCTAAAGCTTTCTGGGGTGAAGCAGTTCACACTGCTGTGTATGTGTTGAACAGGTGTCCAACCAAGAAGCTGAAAGACAAAGTACCTGAGGAAGTGTGGAGTGGTAGAAAACCTAGTGTAAGTCACTTCAGGATTTTTGGTGCTTTATGTCACAAGCATGTGCCTGAAGCAAAAAGGAAGAAGCTTGATGACAGAAGTGAAGTCATGATCTTGGTAGGATACCATGTCACAGGTGCTTACAAGCTGTATGATCCTGTCACAAAGAAAATGATCTACAGTAGAGATGTTGTAATTGATGAAGAGAAATCCTGGGATTGGATTGCTGGTTGTAGTTCAAGCAGAGCTCAATTGAATCCAATCATGAATGAAGAAGATAGTGATTCTAGTGATGAGAATGAAGCACCTGCTGCTGTGACTAGAGACAGGCCTGCCATAACAAGGAACATTCCTGCTAGATTGCAGGATTGTGAAATTGTTAATGATAATGAGGTAAATGCAGATGGTGACTTAGTTCATATTGCATTGATGGCTGGTTCTGAGCCTATCAATTACACAGAAGCCTTGAAACACAAGAAATGGAAGAAAGCTATGGAGGAGGAGTTGGCTTCAATTGAGAGAAATCAAACTTGGGAGTTAGTTAAACTTCCATCAGATAAGAAGGCAATTGAAGTAAAATGGGTGTTCAAGCTGAAGCTAAATCCTGACAATTCTATAGCAAAATATAAGGCAAGGCTGGTGGCAAGAGGTTTTCTGCAGAGGGAAGGAATAGATTACTCAGAAATCTACTCACCTGTGGCAAGAATTGAGACTGTGAGACTTGTCATAGCTGTAGCTAATGCAAGGAAATGGCCTATGTTCCACATGGATGTTAAGTCAGCCTTTCTTAATGGTCCATTAGAAGAACTTGTCTTTGTAACTCAGCCACCTGGATTCATGATTGAAGGGAAGAAAGACATGGTCTACAGATTGAACAAAGCTCTATATGGTTTGAAACAAGCTCCAAGAGCTTGGAATAAAAGGATAGATGGATTTCTTGTGAAACAAAGTTTCAGGAAATGCAAGTCAGAATATGGAGTATATGTGCAGGAAGCAGCTTCAAGCATCATTCTGATATGTTTGTATGTTGATGATCTGCTAGTAACTGGAAGTGTCACAGCTGAGATAGAGAAATTCAAAGAAGTAATGAAAACTGAATTTGAGATGACAGATTTGGGAGAAGTGTCTTACTTCTTAGGATTTGAACTTCTGAAGAATGGTAAAGGTCTATTGTTGCATCAGAGAAAATATGCAGGAGAAATTCTAAAGAGGTTCAACATGATTGAGTGTACCTATGCTGCAACTCCTATGGAGGTGAACTTGAAGTTAGAAAAGAATGAGACAGAAGAGATTGTGGATCCTACAATTTTCAAGCAAATTGTTGGATCATTGAGATATCTTTGCAACAGCAGGCCAGATATATGCTTTGCAGTTGGGCTTGTAAGTAGATTCATGGATAAGCCCAGAAGGTCACACATGAATGCAGCTAGAAGAATACTTAGGTATATAGCAGGCACAATGGAGTTTGGAATTCTTTTTCCAAAGTCAGTTCTGAATGAGAAATTTGAGATTGTGTGCTACTCTGATGCTGATTGGTGTGGTGACAAAGTAGATAGAAGGAGTACTACTGGGTATTTCTTCAGATTTATGGAGGCTCCTGTTGCTTGGTGTTCTAAGAAACAACCAGTTGTTGCATTGTCTTCGTGTGAAGCTGAGTACATAGCAGGTGCATATGCAGCATGCCAAGCTTTGTGGATTGTGACTGTGTTGAAGGAGCTAGGAATTGAAGCAGAGAAACCTGTGGTTCTGCAGATTGATAACAAGTCTGCTATAAACTTAGCCAAGAATCCAGTTTTGCATGGTAGAAGCAAACACATAGAGGCTAGGTTTCATTTCTTGAGGGAGCAGGTGAATCAAGGTAGCTTAGATGTCAGGCATTGTGCAACAGATTCTCAGGTTGCAGATGCTCTAACTAAGAGTTTGAAAACAGACAGGTTTTTGAAGCTCAGAAGTGAACTTGGTGTGTATCAGGCGCGCGCGCCCAGCATGGCAAGTTCTGAAGCAGTTCTGAAGGACAGACAAGTTTGAAGTTCTGAAGCAGTTCTGAATCAGTTCTGAAGGACAGACAAGTTTGAAGTTCTGAAGAAGTTCTGAAGCAGTTCTGAAGGTCAGACAAGTTCTGAAGCAGTTCTGAAGGACAGACAAGTTCTGAATCAGTTCTGAAGGACAGACAAGTTTGCAGTTCTGAAGGAGTTCTGAATGACAGATAAGGATTTCTGAAGGACAGACAAGCTTGCAGTTCTGAAGGATTTCTGAAGGACAGACAAGGTTGCAGTTCTGAAGGATTTCTGAAGGACAGACAAGTTTGCTTAGGCTTGAAGTTAAGGGAGCATGATGTTTTATAACTTCAATCCTATTAGACTTGGTTAGGTAGTTAGGAGGTGGTTACATAACTACCTTGAGTTAGTTAGTTATGGTTACTTGTGTTACAAGTAATAGATGGGTTAGGAGTTTTCCTTATAAATAAGCGTGTACCACATGCATTGTATACAACTCATTCTCTATTTTTTTCTTATCAATAAAATCTTAACACTTTCCTCCTAGTTTTCTCTCTAGTTCTTACTTATTATCTTCTTCCTCTTATCTTGGATTACCCTAACACGTTGTCATTCTTATAATAAATCCCATAAATAACCAATTGAAGAAATCCCAGAGCAATACTCAAGGCATTTTGGAGCTACAAAAAAAATCAACAGCAAAAATATTATTTTAAAAAAATCCCAATGATTAGCTAACAAATTCATTAATTAAATAATATAACTGGCCGATTTTGATCATCTCCTTCCAAAGCATATTTTAGTCACATTAGAGACAAAAAATTAGAAAAATACTTCATTCATATTACTAATTACGTAAATAAAAGTATTTCATATTAGATAAATAAAGATGAAATTCATGTTCAAATTAATACACACTAGAGATTTGAATCAATAAGACCAACAACATCAGCAACTACTAAGATTACTCAACAACATCAAGGAATGAACAAAAAATTACACAAAAACAAGCTCACATGCATACGGAATATGGAGGACAAAGATGGAATTTGGGATTTAGGTTTTCAATTTCAATTTCATTTTTAATTTGGTCAAATAAAATTTTATTTTGGTTTGTAATTTGAAAATAATATTTTACTTGTAGGGGATTCACATGCAATAAATAAAAGTTTGTTAAAAATAAAAAGACTCACCATAGACTTGCGCTGACGTATAATTAAGTGATTTTCTATTGGTCAATAAAAAGGACCGCATGAAAACAGTCCAATACAAAAATGCTAAATCCTTTTCCTAAGTCCTAACATCGACATTAATTTCTTCCAAAAAAATATTTACATTAAAATCCCTTACAAGTTACTGAGAAGGGCAAGCAAGAAGCCAAAGGAAAAACTAACAGAAGACTAAAACTACACAACATAACAGTGGCGGAGCCAGGACCCTGGCTCATGGGGTGCAATTTTTATTTTTTTTTAGAAGTTTAAAACTAATTTTAAATAAAATAATATTTTTATCATTCATTATTATATGGATGTGGAGATAAAGATGGCATTTTTTATATAATATATATTTAACAAAAAAAATACATTTCATACAATTTTTTGCTGAAAAATCTTTTATAGATTTCAAATGTTAAATATACACATATAAACTTATTTGTACTAAAACAAAATATATAAATCTAATACAGGAAAATAGCATATTATTCTCTTTAGTCTGGTGGTAAAAACTTCAAAGTTTTTATATAAAGGACATGGGTTCGATTCCCTGATGCTATTTTGTGGAGAAATATATTCAGCCCCATAAATATGTTCTTGCTCTAAATTCTGCTACAATATAATTTATCATATACCACCTCTAGAATACCACCATAACATATGCAAATTGTTAAGATAAATAAAAATATAATACTCACAATAAGACATATGTCCTTGAGGAGAAGTCCATAACAAAACCATATAACGGCGCTTAGCGTGAGTGTGAATGACAAATTGAAAGGAAGAAACTCTACACACTTTGTGCGAACTACTTTTGGCTGCGCATAAAAAATTGAAAGAACATTGTTAGCTTCATTAATAAATTTATAAGCTAGTGTATATATATCGATTTTACATACCACAATGCTTAATGGTGCCGCATAGACACCAATAGAAACGGCTGCACAAATCCATCTGAGCACTTGAACACGTAACAGGGGGCTATGCAGGGCATATTCAATGACTAAGAAGATCAAAGCAAACAAACCAATATTCATTGCTGAAAGTAACTTGATAGTTAATACCCTTGCCCCCCTCGGTGAATAAATGATGTAGAATATGATGTACATGGTTTCTAGGACACAGCCAAATGAGTTTATAATAATGGGAACAAAATCATCATTTTTGAGGAATGAATAGTATAACCACAGCATTGAACTGAGAAGTGCCACTATGTCGAACGTTGAGTGGAAACCATCCGTCGATTTCTTCTTATATATTTTCCAATATGTTGAGCTTAATAAATTCAAAGCATGGATTAGATTACAATTCAATTATAATAAGTTAAAGTTGATTGATACTTTATGATTACAGAATAGATGCTTACATCGGAATCAAGAAAACCAAGAAGGAAATGGCATTGCCTGCACACCAAATAAATGAAAACAGTTTAATTAATCACAAAATAATTATACAAGGAAAAATATAATTAATTTTTTATGGTGTTCGAACCTAGAATGCCGACCGTAAAAACCAGCATACTTTTGATAGCCATTTAGTATAGTACTTAGTTTAGTTCTTGATTTCAGCAGAAAAAAAAAAGACTCAAGAGAGTAGTTAATTAAATGGTGTGTGCTAAGGAGGGCACTATATAAAGAAAAATAATAGACGTGTTCGACGTGTCAAAATGTCTCACTATAATAATTAGTTTGCAAAATGAACCTCACAATATTCCACTTTAATTTATATTTATTTATTCTTTCACTACATATTTTTAAATCATCTTTTCTTTTTTGTTTTGAAAAAAATTACATTCAATGAATTTACCCATGTTCAAAATGCAAATGAACTGGGAGAAAATAAAAGATCCTAAAAGATTAAATTTAAGGGTAATGCTAACTAGTGCACCTTATGCACTAGTTAAGGAAGTTAAAAGAAGTAAATTTTGCATTGAAATAAACATTATTCATATTTTTAAAAGTAAGATTACACAAGTTTCAATGTTTATTTACTATATTTAGTTGCTTAACTAGTGCATCAGATGTACTAGTTAGCATTTTCCTAAATTTAAAATGCAAAAATGGGGGAGTAACATCAATACTTGCACACATACATGGTCTTTTTATTTTTCTTTTTCTCATATCTTATTTTGTTTCATATCTTTTTTTTTTCAATTTAATCCCACTTTTTATATTAATAATCTCATTTATAATTATGTTAAAATAATGATTCAAGTGTTAGCATCTAGAGCATTGGTTCTTAAATAATAAAACAACTTATTTTTTGAAACATTAGTTAACAGAAATTGTATGTGCAGTATGTTCAACAACACTTTATTATATCCTTAAAAAAAACACTTTATTATAAATTAAACATTTCCTAAATTATTATTTTTGACAATTTATTCTATTAATTATCCATTAGACAATTTAATTCATTTTTTTAATCAACAGACAATTAATTCATGTATTGCCATTTATAATTATTAAAACACGTGAGTTGTTTATGAACATATTTTTATGAATCAAATATCTCATAATTTTTTATCATCTTAATATTAATTCTTCATTTAACACAGGGGAGGCCTAAAGTTTTATGTAGTGTTTTAGATCGGCTGAAAGTCCGACATAAATCAAGGTCCGTCATAGTGGGATAAGAATAACTATGTGGCATAGCGATCACAGTATCAAGCTAAGAGCACGGGTAGAAACCAAAGTCTCCAATATCAAAACGTACTCTTAAAGTAAAGGACAATTCAGATGTTAACGTGGTTGAACCTCTACGCATGAGAGACCTCACTATACTGTAAACCCTAATACTCTTTTATATAAGCATTCATATATCAATCCCTAGGTATAAGATATCTGCATCTCCGATTTTATACTCCTTATTACTGTCATACCCCAATTTTTGACCTAAGATCCCGCTTCATATTCATTTGTCGCTTTTTTTTAGTCCATGATAATTTTACCCTTTTTAATAAAACTTTCAACAAAGGTATTTTTAATACCTCATTTATGATTTTTGGTCCGAGGGTCTTTTTTTATTCTTTAGTCCTTTTATTTTATTCTATTATTATTATTATTATTATTATTTTCATCTTTATTTTTAATTATTATTATTATTATTTAATAAAAAATATATTTTATAATGTTTAGTTTTTTTTTATATATGATTTGTTCTTTTTAATTTATTCACAAAATCTAAAAAATATTACTATTATTTTATTTTATCATCATATTTATTTTTGTTTCCATATTTATTATTCTTTTATGTTACCATATTTATTTTTGTTTCAATATCTATTATTCCTTTATGTTACCATATTTATTTTTATTTCCATATTTATTTACGGAAATCCCTAATATGGACCTCATTTTAATGAGACCATTGGTGGACCTCAATATATCACTTGCTATAGCAGGTCACCATTCTAAAACTCTAAGGGATACCAAACTTGTGGGGCCAGCTGATATATTATATACTTCTCATTCCATGTACTCCCTCTCTCCCATACTATTACAATACTTTAGCTTTGTGTGCATTGGGTGTTGCATTCTCTGAGAGGGTGAAAGAGAGGTGTCAGGTGTATCTTTCACAATGAATATTTCTCTATTTTGTTTCCTTTGTTATTTTTAGAAGACACGCGGATCTCATCAACTGCAACAATGGTGACCTCTTATGTCTCTCCCATCCATCTCAAACTACCCTTACACTAAAGAAAAATGAAGAGGAAAAAAAAATAACAAAGTATTGGACAGAAATTGTATGTGCAGTGTGTGTGTTCAACAACTTTAAAAAAATAACACAATTGAATTTTCACTATAAAGAGAGTATAGAAGTATTGGACTTGATCAACGTGAAAGAAAATAACAAAGTTTATTTATTCATGCATCCTAGTAGTGCTATACTATAAGGTTAATTTATATATATCAACCAATATATAAAATTATAGTATGAATTAATTAGTCTTTGACAAATGGATATATCTCATATCGAAAGTTGCAGCTTCCTCCAACAACTCTACCTCCTTCTTTCCCATCACAACGATTTGGAAGTTCATTAGCAACATCAAGACAATTCTCGCAATCATCACTAGAAAGGTCTTCAGGCACCAACCCTGAGAATAGGCAATGAGTATCATGGTCTAAAACATTTTATTATATCTATCTACTATTATTAAAAATAAAAAATCAATTATATTTAAAGAAAGAAAACATACTATTATAAATAAAAAAATCAATTATATTTAAGAAAAAAAAATATGATTAAGCTAGCCTAGGAAATAGATGTTATTTAAAATGTGATTGAGGTCCATTTCTTTTTATACCTAGTAAATAATTAGGTATAATAGTAGGATTAAAATAGAATCCTGCAGAGCAACAAAAAGACGACACTATTTGTCTTTGTTCTTAATTCCTATTGAGTTTGTTTTGTTTTTTTTTTTTCTTTCTAATTCTTGCAAGGTATGTTAGAATGTTACATGTTGTTCTTATTTAGGTTTTGGCGTTGTTTTATTTTTTGTGTTCCTAATTTTATTAACAAGTTATTTAATTTATTTTCTACATAAATTGTTAATACTTAACATGTTATTTTTTGCATTCAGTTTCAACCATTTGGATCTTACGATTTTTCAATTGTTCTTCGAAGTCAGCATTCTTCTTCCATGTGCTATTGTTCTCTACTTGAGTTTTTTTTTTGTTTCTATCTGAAGTTTTTTTTTGCTTAAGAAATATTTATGTGGTAATAAAAAATGGAAAAAAAAAAAGGAAGAGCTAATAAAATCACAATAAGGGGCTCTTGAAAAATTTGTTTTAAAAAAGGTAAATATTCAAAAAGTATGTAGTAATGCTATTATATTAAATGAAAGAAATTTTATTTTTTTAACCTAAAGTCCATAAAATGTCAAGAACGGCACTGAAGGTCTCTGGTGCATTGAGTTAACCCATAAAGTTTCTTTGAATTCTCAAGTTCTGCCTCTCCCGTTGCATACAATTTAGGATTCATATATAGTAGCTTTGTGTGCAAGTTAGCTCAATAAATCTTTAGTCTTGTAATTAAAAGTGGTAGTGTCATTAACAACATTCAAATTCCACATATAGAATTTGTTGGAGTTGTCGATCTTGCCGATGAAATCTGTATCCGAGTATTTAAATAAGCAATAGTCGTACCATATAATTGCGTCTTTGTTGTATGAGCATCGACTTTGGATTTCTTTGGATGCCTCGATGACACAAGTTTTGCACTCTAAAGTTGAAACATCACCACGGCAAAGAGCGAGTCCATATGCTTGTTCGTTTTGGTATTGGGCCAGTCTTACTGATCAGTGCCAAAACTCGTTGAAGGGATTTTGTAAATAAGTGAGTTGATAAGTGTTTTTAACTTTGATTCATATGTGCTATATTGACCGTGAAGTTACCCGAATTTGAACAAAAATGAAAAAGCGCCGTCTCCAAAAGATGTTTGGATGAGAAAAACTAGGGTAAATGAGAAGAGAATAATTGGAAAGAGCTTTGAGGAAACCATTTTGGATTAAGGTGATTAATTAGGAGATATTTGGTATTGTGGAGAGTGAGAGTTAGACTATTTATAGAGAAAATTGTCTTTGTCTATGATGAGAAGTTTGTGAAGGTGATATATTTCTTTGACTATTATTTTCACAAGTTGGGAAACATCATTATTATGTCAAACTTTGTTGGCTCTTAAGCTTGACATTTTCGGAAGGTAAAGTCGCCTATTTCTAGATTTGGCTTTAAATTTAGTAAAGATGACTAATAAAATGGTGGATTAGTCACTCCTTTTATAATATTCAAACTAAACTTCGTCTGATAAACCAAAGAATAATGAAAAAATAAATAAAACAAAAAAATAAGTAAGAAAATGAAGTAGAAGATTCTAACAACAAACAAATTCAAACTTGACTGAAATGAAAATGATATTTTTTATTCTTGAAAAATGAGATGCAAAAGGATTGATATTTTTTTTTTATTCTTTTGATTAATAAGATTAGCAACGGGTCCAGATATGCTCTGCAAAATGATAACTTTTTACACTGAGAATAATAAAAAAAGAAAGTGTTCAATCGTGGCATAAAAATGTGACTAATTGATTAGTTTTCTTTATTCTTTAAGAAGTGGAGATTATCAAACGAGAAAAATAATCCAATTACTTTAAAAGAATTAAAAAAGGAATAATATGAGGTGAAAATTTCATATATGTTTGACTCCGTAGATTAATTAACAGTAAAAGTTAGTTCAAATCTAATAAGAATTTAAGTTGAAGATAAAGATTTTGTTGGTAAATAATATGTAAAGTATATATTATCAAACTTTTAATCACCTAATGAGCAAACTTTTTCTTATTAAAAAATATATTTAATCACCTTTTTGCCTCTTAACTTAGTTTTACGATTTAAATTGTTCACTTAATTTTAAAACGTATCTTTTTAGTCTTCTAACTTCACTCGATTGACTGATCTTTATCATTTTTGTTTTTTGCCAATAATCGAAATGCATTTTGAAAGTATTCTTTTTTTTCTTTCCCAAATCACATGGTTTATAAAATTTCTAATAACAAAAAAAAACATGGTTTATAAAATTTCCATCTTTCCTAAATCCTTTCCGTAAATAAATAAATTTCCTAAAAGCTAGGATTTATAAAATATTTACATTTCTGAAATCCTAATTTTATAAAATCATTATTCTTCCCCAAATTTGGGACATCACCAATGCACATAAATAAATATTGGAGTGGTTTATGTTGAGAGAATTAAAGATACTAAATATCATAATTATACTTATAAATTAAAATTTTGATCTTGATGTTTTTTTTGACGGATGATCTTGATGTTTATTGACTTGTGCGCCTCTTGACAATAATTAATTTAAAGACATTTATCAAACTCTATCCTCATAGTTCTTTAACCATGAAGCATGTAGATTTTCTATAATAATTCTTTATTATGAGTAAAATATGTTTTAGTGTTTTGAAGACACTATTCCGTTCAAATTGTTGTGTTAAATGTGAGGTAGATTAATTCTCACATTGCTTAAAATTATAAAAAAAGTAGACGTTTTTTTTTTACAAAAAAAAAATAGTGGTTAAACACTTTATAAATTAGAGAACTCATAAAATCTAATCTAATGTTTTAAAGTTTTGAATAAAGATGTGGTGTCCAACTACTCATTTGTATGGTTGGTCTTAAGTCCAATATGAATGATCTCAGAATGCTCCCTCATAACTCAGCAATGGTATCAAAGTTGATAGTTTGACGAATGTTCGATTAACTCCTTGTATCGAAAGTCTTAATTTCTAAGACAGCGAGTCTCGTTGAGCACAACAACAACGGTGCAAGTGGCTGAAAAAGCTTCCGCTTGAGGGGAAACATAAATAATTGAATGACTCGCATTGGAAAGATATATTGTTATGGCAAGTGTAAGGTGAGTTAAATCGCACATTGCTTAAAAAAGTGGAGGTTAAACACTTTATAAGTGTGAGGACTCATAAACCTAATACATTAAGGTTTTAGATAAAAATGTGATGTCCAACTCACTTATAAAGTTGTTTTTAAGCTCAATGTAAATGATCTCCACAACCACTCCTCATCATGATCCAACACAAAATATACTCCAACCGATTCATTTTAAAGGAAGATGGCACCATTGGTGAGATACATAAAAATTCTCACACAATCATTGTAAATGAGTTACATTATGCTTACAAATATTGAACTTATTTAATTTATTTCAAAAAAAGGTTTCTAAAAAAATATTGCCGCGCGACAACAATATTTTACATGATTGGTCATATAATCGGTCAAATAGAGAGATTCTTAAAAAATTTATAGAAACAGTGGATATCCAATATATTTGTCTTAAAAGTAAAATTTCTAACCACTAAAATACTTGACAAAAATCAATTTATATGAACAAGGATATATTTATATTATACTTAAATTTTAAATAAATATAGGTGTAACCGGATAGAATGTTACTATAAAAAAAATAAATCAAATCATTAACACAAGTACATGTGGAATGAGGAAGAGTAAGAATTAAGGATCCCTTTGGTGGCATTTTCCAATGTAGATGGGTTGACTTCAAAGCCTATGCAGTGCCATTTTCTCACATAAAGTTTCTAGTTCATTTCCATTATCTTAGCTTTCTTAAGCCGCACTTTGTGCTGTGTCACTTTACACTTAATTATTATATACATACTTATATACATTTATAATTCAACCTTGTATATATGTAACATTGCATAAACTTCATTGACCCTCTTTGTTAATCATGAAATCATTAATTAAAACCAAATTAATTTTTCTCTCATCTTCATTTTGTGCAATTTCTCTCTTCATACATATTTCCATATTATTCTTTACCACATCAAAGATTGTAACATTAGACAATATTGGTTCTTTTTCACCACAAGCTACAAAATCTAATCCAACCAATGTTAATCATCTTGTATTTGGAATTGCTTCAAGTGGAAATTCATGGCCTAAGAGACAAAAATATGCCAAACTTTGGTGGAACAAAAATTTCAAAGGTTGTGTTTTTGTTGATAATCTTCCACATGAAGAAAATGACAACAACATTAATGTCCCTCCTCTTTGTGTCTCTGAAGATACTTCAAAGTTTAATTACACTTATAGACACGGCGGTTTAAGATCAGCGATTCGCGTGGCACGAGTTGTTAAAGAAACTGTTGAATTGAATCATTCTAATGTTAGGTGGTATGTGTTTGGTGATGATGACACAATTTTTTTTCCTGAGAATCTTGTTAACACACTTTCTAAATATGATCATAGGCTTTGGTACTATGTTGGTGCTTATTCTGAGAATTATGAAGGGTCTCAAAGTTTTGGTTTTGGAATGGCTTTTGGTGGAGGTGGTTTTGTTTTAAGTGCTTCTTTAGCAAATGTTTTAGCTAAGGTTTTTGATTCATGTATTGAAAGATATTCTCATCTTTATGGAAGTGATGCTAGGGTGTTCTCTTGCATATCAGAACTTGGTGTTGGATTAACATATGAACCAGGTTTTCATCAGGTAACAAATACTTTGATTTACTTTATATTTTTGGTGGTTTAGGAATTAAATTGTCAGGGACTAAATTGGTGATTTCGGAGACTAATTAGTCCCCAAAATCATAAGCATAATGTCTCATAAATATCATCCAAACCGTTAATCACGCTCTGATCACACAGTTGTGCGACATCATCCAGGCTTATGTTCCTGTCTCCTTAGGAATCAAGGACACATAGTACGACCTTACTTGAACATGACATCTTAGTTAGTACTTTTTCGGTGTTCCTCAGTTCACCGATTGTGTTACCAACTTTGAACTTAGTTCATACAACTTGTTTTGTAAGACTGATGTCATATAAATTTTTCAATTTTCGACGCCATTTTGGACTTCGTTAATTTCAATAAATCCGACCTTCGTAATTTTAGGGAATGGTTCGCAATAGTCAAAAGTGACTGCACGCGTGATCTCAGACCTTAAAAAAGTTCGAAGGTTCTAATCTTAAATTTTTGTTTTAATTGTATCTCATTTAACATTATTTCGATGTTTTTAGATTTGTTTGACTGCCTGAATTTACTGACGAACCAGGGAATCCAAGTCGGCTACTAATTTACTGATTTAATTTTCTTTGCTCCTAATTAATCCTCTATTAATGTGATTATGAAATTGGATTAGGTTGATTTGAGGGGAAATATCTTTGGTCTATTGGCTGCACATCCATTAAGTCCATTGTTATCCTTACATCATCCAGATATCATTGATGCAATCTTTCCTAACATGACAACATTAAAATCATTTCAACATTTATTTGAAGCCGCAAACGTTGATTCTCAGAGGATTCTTCAACAAACAGTTTGCTACGAAAAACAGTTTTCGCGCACAATTTCAGTTTCATGGGGCTATGCTGTTCAAGTATTCCAAAACAACGTGCTTTTACCGGATATTCTTAGAGTGCAAGAAACATTCAAGCCATGGAAGGAAAATCATGTTTTGGCCGGAGTGTATACTTTTAGTACAAGAGAAATTCATCGCGACCCTTGTAAAAGACCTAAAATTTTCTATCTAGACAATGTATCTTCTGGTAAAGATGGCATTATTAGCAGCTATACGAAATCTGATCGAAGTTGTTCAAATGATAAGACATCATCGAAGAATCTAGAAGTGATCAAAGTTGTTACAAATAAGTTAGACCTTGACAGCAACCAGGTAATATGTTTTTTTAGACACCGATATTCATGGTTTTAAATTGTGGTCGCAGTTGCGGTTATGCTGCGAACTTTTATATTGTAGTAACATATATGGGAAAATGCATGCTGCTGCGGAGACATCAAAATCTTTTATATTAGTGTTTCAATTGCAGTTGTGGACCGCAATTTAAAATCATGTTGAAATTTCATCGGATACGATTTTTTCCATTTAGGATTATGTTTTTACTTTGGTAATGAATAATATGCTAATTATATAAACTATACTTTTGTATTCAGTTGCAGACTCCAAGAAGGCAGTGTTGTGATGTGTTGAACTCTAACTCAGGTCACCTAATGGAAATTGCAATTAGAGAATGCAAATATGAAGAATTGATATATATGCATTAACAAAGAAAATATATACCTGGATTTGCGCCAAGACAGCAACAAAAGTTGATTTTGAATGAGGTAATTATGTAAAATTGATTTTAGATTAAAGTGATTGATTGTAAAGTGAATTATATTTGGATACATTAATATAAACTAGCGATAGACCCGTGCTGTCGCACGGGTCGTAACGTTACGCGTTTTTTTTTAGTTGTTACCATTTTTTGTAGTAACAACTTAATAGCAAAATTGTCAAATGTACTTCAATTGATTAATGTCAGAAGAAAAGTATTATCTCCATAGTTTAATATGAGAAATTCATTTAACCTGAATTCATTACATGAAAAAAAAGAAACAAAATAAACTTTCCACATATGAAGGAAAGCTGTATAACATTCATAGGATTAGAGATTTTCTAGAGAATATTACAAAGAGCAAATTATCCATGGTTTTATAAATTGATATTACATATGCTTGACAATAATGACATTATATTCCAAAGTTTCGTCCAAGTTGAATGTCAAACGGTTTCCTGGTTGAATATTGTTAAGTTCACAAAAAGTTATCCAACCTTCTGCAAGCTTAAAATCAATGCCAATTTGTAGTTTGCAATTCACAAAGTGTCCTAATGGTCCACAAACTTTAAAGGTAGATTTCTTAGTTGCAGCTAGAAAATGTCCAAATGGTCGAGATAGAACCTGATTAAGTAACCAAGTAGAAACAATTAAATCAATATGATGAAGAAGATATACGTTATGTATTTGTTAAACATGAAATAAAAAACAATGACAAACCAATTCAGAAGAGTTATTGTTGTTTTCTCCAATGAAAACTAAAAAGGTATGATCATGGCAAAGTTGAGTGCTCATTGAATGGAAAGATGGAAAATCAGTTGTGTCGATTTTGCTTTCTGATTTAAGCATGAGAAAAGTATTATCTCCATAGTAGAAAAAGGATAGAAGTTGAAATTGATTCCAGTGATAAAAGTTTCCCAATTCATTCCAACCATTAGTAATACATGGTTTGGTTGTACAACCATTGAAGTTAACATGGTGATCTACTCCTTCGGAATCAATTAAGCGCCATTTGCTTCCAAGTTCTTCAAAGAAATTAATTACAAAATATGGATCTACTTCACCTACAGTCTATAATAATGTTCGATCAGTTAGAGATAATATATTTAATTAGTTAAGATTCAAAATAAAAAGTATGTATCACCTGAGTTGGAATGTAAACAGTAGTAAAAAAAGTTTTTGGAGTTCCCTGCAATATTGAATGAGATCTTGTTGCCATGATATACTTATTTTGATAAGAAGATGGTGTTTGCTGACTTATTTATATATTGCAATAATAGAAAAGTTACTGATGAAGAGATATTGTTACATAAAAAGTTAGTTCGATTGAATTAAATTTGTAGATGAAATCTTTAATGAATGACAGACTTTGGTAATGTACAGTGATGAAACATAAATTTTCATTGAAGAACCAAGTTGGATTGAAAAGTTAAATGAGTAGTCAAAAGGAAGTAGGTGTTTTCAATTAAGGCTAATGAATTTTACGGTTGGTTTTTGTTTCACAATTCAAGATATACAAAGATATTATTTGAAAGGTGTGATTGTTGTCACACAATTATAAAGACAAACTGACAAATGAATTTGAAAATGAGCTATGTTAAAAATGTGAAGTGAAACTCTTTTAAAGGATTTGTGACATTAAATTTGATAAGTAACAATGAAATTTAACATTATAGGAAATGAAGAATAAAACAAAGACGATTAAATAAGCAAAAGGTAATTCATTACAATTGATATCATTAACGTCTGTCTGAAACAAAATAATATTCAAGAACTGAAGTACAAACCGAAATATAAGGTAATGCATCTGATACACATAAAATGTCATTCTTCAAGTACTATATATTATAATAACATCATAAGTTGAAAACTAATATGGATTGTTAAGTTTTTAGGTTATAAGACACTTCAAACAATAGGGTTACCGGTTTCTTGGTTTCGTGCTCCTCCGCGAACAATATCAATGACCAAAACCTCAGGAGGATCCGAGAGTTGACATTTTAAGAGGTCACCAAATTTGAGATCATTAGCTTTCTGGAATTCATACCAACCATGTGTTATTCTCATCTCCTCTCTGATCTTTCCTCCCACCTTTCTTTTATATATCTTGATGGTGCACTTAATGTGGTCCATGTTGTGCAATGTCCTAATGAAAATCGACTTCTTTCCTCTCAAAACATTTTCAGCACATTTTGCAGGAATATGCTAAAATCAGAAACGAAATTAAAATTAATAAAAATATATTTGCATAGAAAAATGAATGTGAATTACAAAATTGAACCTACCAAAACTTGTTCGTTATTTGCAGATGAATAAGCCTCAGTAATAGGTATTTCCCAACCAAAAACTCTATCATTGCTATGTTCCCACAAATTGTAGTCATCAGTATCAGAGATATATATTGTTTCAGCATCATCATCACTTGAAACATCAACAACATCATCATTCTTTATGAATGATAAAGTGAAATTATTTTCTTCAACTTGATAATGAAAATTGACTTCAGTAGGATTCCTAATTCCATATAACAATGCAGCACTTTTACCATTTGTAAAATGGCTGTTATCATTTTGTAAGCTTAATTCTAGCATTGCTTTTTTACCATTTGGATGACATAAGATGCCCCAAGGATGTTCATACAATTCATTAAGCCAAGCAGATTTGAAAGTAAGAGGAATGTCAATCTGATCCTAAAATATTATATATCATACAGTCAGCATCAGTATGATTATGAAGATTATACAAACAATATAAAGAGTATAGAAGCTAAACACTTCCATGATTAAAGGCATTTAAAAGACAGATACTAAAAATTTGATTTTTAAATGAGTTTTATCACCTGATTTGGATCAATTATAGTTGAAAAGCTTTTGTTCCTATTAATCAGGGATTGCATCCTTGTCCTTCTGTACGAAATTGGTAGCCACAGAATTGCAGTTAAGGAAATTTTTGAAAGAATATTATAAAAATGAAATAAGTTATGAATCAGTTTGACCTACACATGAAAATCTGGGCATAAAAACAAAGGATCCCAAAAATTTGAAGATGGCCACACGCCAAATACTATGCCATATCATAATAGTTTAAAGGAACGAAACACAAAGTGTCTGAAGATAGGAATTTGATGTGTCATGCTAACCCTAACTTCAACATTGATACATTATGACATAAATGTAGATTTTACTTACAAACTGAATTTCAAATGAACCAAAGTATGTTTTAATTGATATTGAAAATTGAATGTTTAAACATGTAAATAAGTGAAAGAGAAGAGTAACTAACCTTGACGAAGAAGATGAAGTCATCTCAGTTTTTCACTTTGATTAGGAAATGGTATTGGGAATTTAGGTTTTGAGTAGCACCGACACAATATGAGGGAAAAAAGACAGTGATGTGTAAAAATTTGGTGATATGCTGTAGGTACTTGTTGCAATACTGTTTGCACGTGTGGGAAGAGAAAATAAGTTAAAATTATTGTAGTATTACTCATTCAATTACTGCATCCACACTTTATGTCATAATATAAAGTAGGTAAACTAAAATTAAAATTTTATTGTGTCATAAAAATTGAGCAATATTAAAAATTCTTTTGTAATAATTTATGGAGTAGTGAAATTATGTCCTATTTTTATATAGCATTAGGTAAATATAAAAAAAAAACATATTGTTTTTGTAAAATCTAAAACTTTGTAATTTATTTCATTGGGTAATTTGATCACAATAATTATGGTTCATGTGGCCCAGTGAATTTATATAAACACTTTGTATTAAATATAGTTTGTTGATAAAACATAGATTATAGTTTTGTATATAGTTGATAGTTTGTCTTAGTCTGATTTAATTATTAAATAGTTATTGAAGGACAACTATTATTGTCTAAAATAATTTCAAACTTCAATGAAAGTTTATTTTAAATAATAACATTTAGAAATATTTTATTTCAATGAAAGTTTATTTTAAATAAATAGATTTATTGTTTATTTAACTTACAACTTTTATCGAAGAGATTAAATATGTTGGATATATTGTCAAATTTAGTTATGACCATGTGTCATTTTGTATTTGTAAGTTTAATGTAATACTTGATTAAAATATTCAATTATTTGTATTCATTGTTATGTGCTTTCATTATATAGATCTGTGTTCTAATTTGAGTATATGGTTTTATTGGTCAAAACAAATATTGTTATGTTGAAGAGATGAGGAGATCTTATGCAAACTTTTCCTGAATTCTTGTTATAAAT
Source organism: Trifolium fragiferum (assembly GCA_954870985.1). Classification (NCBI taxonomy): domain Eukaryota; kingdom Viridiplantae; phylum Streptophyta; class Magnoliopsida; order Fabales; family Fabaceae; genus Trifolium; species Trifolium fragiferum. The sequence continues at coordinate 75,755,505 of OX940789.1, read as the reverse complement.
CAGGTAAAAATTAATGTTTGTAGTGTTGTTTTCAACATATGTATTTGAATAACAAATTGCTCATTTATTTTGATCAGGTTGAACTGAATTATATTGAATTGAATTAATAATGAAAAGGTTGTTAACTTTTCATTTGAAAGATGAAGTTATCAGTTAAATTGAGAACTGATATAGCTGAAGTTGGAGAAGGGATTGTCTGCAGAAGATGATGGTAATGGAGAAATATGGTGATAGTTAATATGTTTGGTTCAAATTGATTGGTAAGTCTACAGATTTAATTTTGCTAAAGTTTATGATACACATCCAATTTGGTCGAAGCGAATTTATGATTCAGCTGCAAACAACTCTTGTTCTAACCCAGAAGTGTTAACATGATATGGCTTCAGCATCCTCAATTTATGGATGCAGATCTAATTGGCTTCAACTTTGTTCAATATATCAGGTTTGTGATCTGCAACACATATTTTTCTGAACATCATTTGTTCACTTTCAGATTTCACAAAATAGATTGATAGTATATGAAGCAGATCTAATAAACTTATTAAGATAATAGGATCATTTAGATTTTAGATATGTATTGAATACGAAAATATGGTTGCTGAACACATTTTAAAGCATGTTGTTTTACAGTTATATAAGTTTTTCATTTTGAAGGTAATTGAAGTTTGATATGAACCTTATCATAGTTGAAGTTGTTCATAAATAAATTAGGAAGAAGTAAAAGATGATAGAATACTGATAACATTATAACACAATACTGCAAACAGAAGTACATAACTTATATTAAAGACACAAAGTTCAAACGACATTGTTACAAATTGATAGTAGATCAACACAGATTAGGATTGGAAATTGACATTAAACAAAGCATACATAGTGAAACTAAAACTTAGTACTACGACAGCAGGAAATAGGGAGACATATACACCAAACTGAAACTGATTTAAACTAAAAACAGATGTCATTATGCAGATCAACATAGATTTCTTCCATTGTTAAGTTCCATATTCCAACAGCTGTTGAGGTTAGAGTGTTTTGAATGACAACCCTCATGATATTGTTTGTGTCCTTGTCCAGAAACTTGAAGTTGAGCTTCTCACCATTGATAAAGTCATTGCTTTGCACAAACTTCTTCCATCCTTTACCTATTTTGATTGTTCTTTTTCTGCGCAGTATTGAGCAGGAAAATTCATCTCCACTTGGCCCAATCAGCACTAAGTCTTCATAGGGACAATTGTTAATGTAGGCTGCAAAGTCTTTTGTCAATATATCATCAACATACAAACATACCAGAATCATATTGCCTTCTGAAGTGTGCTGAACATAAACACCATACTCCAACTCACATTTCTGAAACCCTTGCTTCTTGAAAAATGAATCAATCTTCATATTCCAGGCTCTGGGCGCTTGTTTCAATCCATAGAGGGCTTTATGCAATCTATACACCATCCCTTCCTGATTCTTTTTCTCAAAACCAGGAGGTTGTGACACATATACCTCTTCTTGTAATGGACCGTTCAGAAATGCAGATTTCACATCTAAATGCATCAGAGGCCAATTCCTGTTAGCAGCTATTGCAATTACCAGTCTAATTGTTTCGTGTCTTGCTACAGGTGCAAACACTTCAGAATAATCTAGTCCAGGTTTCTGCAGAAATCCTCTTGCTACTAACCTCGCTTTGTGTTTGCCAATTGATCCATCTGGCTTTAGTTTCTGCTTGAAAACCCATCTGACGTTGATGGCTTTCTTGCCTTTTGGAAGTTCTGAAAGCTTCCAAGTCTTGTTCCTCTTTATAGCATCAAGTTCTTCTTTCATGGCCTGCAACCAGACTTGTTGCTTAAGAGCATCTTCTGTGCTCACAGGTTCAGAATCTACTAACATTGCACACTGAATAATTTCTCCCTCAGAGTCTACTAACTTGTTCAGAAGCATCTTCAGAAGTTTTTGACTCAGAGGCTTCACCTTCAGAAATTCTTTCTTCAGAGGCTTCACCTTCAGAAATTCTTTCTTCAGAATTTTGACCTTCAGAAATTCTGTCTTCAGAATTCTGACCTTCAGAATTGGCTTCAGAAATCTGACCTTCAGAATTGGCTTCAGAATTCTGACCTTCAGAATTGGCTTCAGAATTCTGACCGTCAGAATTGGCTTCAGAATTCTGACCTTCAGAATTGGCTTCAGAATTCTGACCTTCAGAATTGGCTTCAGAATTCTGACCTTCAGAATTGGCTTCAGAATTCTGACCTTCAGAATTGGCTTCAGAATTCTGACCTTCAGAATTGCCTTCAGAGTCAGAGTCAGATTCAGAATCACCATCAGACTCAGAATCACCATCAGAGTCATCTCCATCTTCTGAATCATCTTCAGAGCCTTCAGATTCTGACTCACCTTCAGAGCCATCCTCTGAGATTCTCACATCAGAATTTGATTGAGACTTGTTAGATTAATTTGTGAAATGTGAATAAAAAAGGTAAAACTACAATGATATATTTAAATTTAGGTGCATGTAGTTGTAAATTTTGGGTCGAACTTGGGTAGAATCTTTACAATTTAAAGCAGAATTAGAAATTGGGTGAAGATGATTTGAACCAAAGTTAGGATTGGAAGAAGTGGTATTTACAGGAGATGTAAATTTGTTAGGAATTGTAGTAGTGGTATTTACAGGAGTAACTGGAGATGAAAACTTGTTCAAAAGATTCACTCCACAGGTCTGGTTTAAAATTGATTTATGAGGTGGTTGAAATTGTTTGTGCCTCTCTGATGGTTGTGAAGCAATTGTAGAGGTAGGATTTGTATTTATAAGTTGAGAGACAGGAGAAGAAAACTGGTATTGAGATGTTATTGATGATGTTGATGCAGTTCCAGCTGCATTGATAAACTTTTTAGATGGTTTTTGATTTGATATTGATAATTTCCTTTTATCTCTTGCTGCAGAAGCAAGTTTTTTGGAACTGTTATTGGAATTATCCATGGCAAGAGGTTGTGCAACAATGGTGAGTGACTTGCAATGTTTGGTTAGTGTTTTAAAATTGAGTAAAGTTTGTTATGGTGTTTGTGTTGAAACATAGAGTTAATGTTATGTTTTTAAGTAATTAACATTTCCTTTCAAAATTTCGTAATTTGTAACACATAATTTCAAAGTTTGAAATTTTTCAGATTATGAATTTTTTGAATTTGGCACTTTAGTTCACGAAATTTGAAAATTTGAAGAAGTTTTGATTTTGGTGGGAGAAATTTTGGTGTGAACTTTTGAAATTCGAAATTTTGCCCTTGGTAAAATGTATTGACAGATGATATTGTTGTAGGTGAGGAAGCATTAAATGTAAAGGAAAAGGTGGAAGAGGAGATGTTTTGCTTGTGGAATGGAGTATACATGTCAGCTGCATTTAATGAGCTGAAAACTTACTATATTGAAGTATTAGTACAAAAGTAAGTCTATGTCTATCTAATAGCTAATATATTTGACAGCTTGGGTTCTGTTTTAGTGAAATGGTGCAGGAAAGGGTACGTCCTTTGGTTTATAGCCATTGGGTAACTATGGTCCTAGCAAAAATGTCACATCTTTCATTATAATATAATAAACATAGATTAAGCAAAAAAAAAATATCAAGATAATGAGGAAGTAGTACTTCAGTACTCATGATAATTAACAATACAAAGTATTACAAACAAAACTGAAATATGATTCCAAACATTGTAGCTAATATAATTTACATCTAATTTTCAACTTTATCAACATCAACTCTATTACTTTTCTCGAAATCAAAGAACTTAAATTTGATTACATCTCCATCAATGAAACCATTTTCATTACATAATTTATGCCATCCCATGATTTCAGGTTTACCTTCGTAAATTTCGATTGGACAATACATTGGTTCTGTTACTGGTCCTTCAAGCCATAGATAATCATATTTCTGCATAATTTTTTTAGCCAAAAACTTGTTCAATATCTGCAAAGAATAGTGGAGTGGTCAATATTCATGTGGTTAACTTGAAATGATATAATGCAAATTTAAATAATTTATAGGTTACTAAATTTGTAGATGAAGAACTCAACTAATTCTCTTCTTTCTAAATAATGATATAATGCAAGTTTTTGACTCAGAGGCTTCACCTTCAGAAATTCTTTCTTCAGAGGCTTCACCTTCAGAAATTCTTTCTTCAGAATTTTGACCTTCAGAAATTCTTTCTTCAGAATTCTGACCTTCAGAATGCTGACCTTCAGAATTCTGACCTTCAGAATTGGCTTCAGAATTCTGACCTTCAGAATTGGCTTCAGAATTCTGACCTATAGTGGAGTGGTCAATATTCATGTGGTTAACTTGAAATGATATAATGCAAATTTAAATAATTTATAGGTTACTAAATTTGTAGATGAAGAACTCAACTAATTCTCTTCTTTCTTACTAAATTTGCATGCTGTAAGTGTTTTTCTCAACAATAGCATTTTCCTTTTGGTATTTGTTTTTGAACTCATTTGGAACTATTATAAAAATATCATCTCCCTGAAAATATAGCAGTGTTTCAGCAATCATATTTTGATTCATAATTTGTGATATGTGAATTTCAAATAGATTTTCATGTTTTTGAAATAGTAAAAGCTGAAATCTTGTAAATACTTACTGTAACTTATTTTTAAGCTGTAACAGCTTCTTTTAAGCTGTAACAGCTTTTGCCATTTGTATCAATAGTATTTCCTTCTCAATACCAACAATACTATTTCCTTCTCATATAAACCCAAAATTGATACTTACTCTTTAAACAAACTTAACTTCAGCAAAAACATAATAATCTATCAACAACAACCATTACAAAATACTCATATAAACCCAAAAACAACAATAGTTTGAACACGGTGAAAGAAAAGAACTTACTTTGGAGTCCACAACAACCATTTCAAAATACTCTTTTCCATCTTTGGACGCAGACCATTTATCTTTGACCTTCACAGCTATTTTCCATAGATCCTTTCGATCTGTTATGTCTTTGATAAACTCGAATTTTCTTGCCATTTTTCTTCCTGAAAAAATCAAAAATTATTGTGTTTAAACGCGTTTGAATAAAGAATAAAAAGAACATAGAACACAGCAGAAGAAGAAGAGGATGACACGCGTATCTTACCAAGGAAGAAGAAGAAGATGGTGATTGTAGTGGTTGTTTGTTCTTGTTGTGCAGAGGAGAGAAATTTTGTATATTCTTTTGCAGAGGAGAGAGTATTTGGTTTGAAGTGTGCAGAGGAGACAGTATTTTACTGTTGTCTTGAGTTTGGGGACAAAAAGTGACATGACTTTTTAAAATCTTTGACTTCTCCAACCAAACCTAACTAATTTCCAAATGGCTGACTTGTATCCAAACCGTGGCTCATGAAAAAGTATCATTTTGTTCACAAAATATGTTAAATGGCTTAGTTACTTAGAAATATGGCTCGGTTAACAACCATCTTAGTTCAGTTAGTAAATTTTTAGACACAAAATACCCTCACATATGCCAAGTGTCAAGATTTGAAGCAAGGTTATTTTTATTATTTCCAGGTACAATAGTTTTCTTATATTGTATTTGATTTGTGCCTTAAAAATAACAGATTCAAATTTTATTCGACAATATTGGCGTGTACGATACAAACATGTACAAGTGCCAATTTAAACAATATACTGAATTAATTTAATCATAACTTAACATCTAATTAAGTTTACTCCTTAACAAATGAGTAAACTTCATATTGAATGTTGCAACTTCCACTAACAATTCTGCCTCCTTTTTTCCCATCACAACAATTTGGAAGTTCACTAATTGCATCATAAAGACACTTATTACAATCAACACTAGAAAGGTCTCTAGTGCATTGAGTTAGCCCATAAATTCTCTCTGATTCTCCAATCTTCAAATCTCCACTAGCATACATTTTTTTATCCATAGAAGCTTCATTAGCAAGTAAGCTCAATAAGTCCTTAGTCATGTTGTTGAATTTGATAGGATCATTAACACTTTGTACATTCAATAAAGTGAACTTGTTTGTATTATCAATTTTGCCAATGAAATCATTGTCCAAGTACTTGAACATGCAATTATCGTACCATATGATCGCGCCTTTATTGTATGGGCAACGACTTTGAATTTCTTTGGTTGCATCGGAGACACAAGTTTTGCACTCTGAGGTTGATACATCACCGCGACAAAGAGCAAGCCCATATGCTTGTTGGTTTTGAGATTGGACTAGGCCCACTGATCCAATACCAAAACCGGTTGAAGGGGTTTTGTATATAAGCGAGTTGATGAGTGTTTTCAAGTTTGATTCATATGGGCTATAGGTTGTGAAATTCTCGGAGTTTGAACAAATGTGGGAAAGAGGGTCATTGAGTGCAAAAGATGTTTGAGTAATTAAAGCTAAGGTTAATGAGATGAGAATAGTTGTGAATAGATTAGAAGAAGACATGTTGTTTTGGATGAATGTGATAAAGGATGTTAATTAGTATTTTTTGTGAAGGTTTGATATGAGATTATGGGAAGTTAATTAGAGTACTTATAGAGAATATTAAGATTAAGAATGTTGACATTTTCTATTAACCAATTTATATTGGCTAGTAAAGCAGTACCTTGTCAACATTGGACTGTGCCTTCACCATTTTGTCATAGATTTGGTTTGTAACTTAGTAAAAGTGACAAATTCATTATTCATGAATGTGTCGAAAGCAAAAAACAAAAGAAAGAGTGACAAATTCAAGCATGGTTATATCTTTCATTTAATAATCATCAAAATATCATTTCTTCTATTTGGACATAAAAAATGATTTGTGCCGCAATATATGATTTGTCTCACAGAGTTAAAAGGAAAAATTCAAGAACATAGTAATTGATGATCCTAATTTTTTTAATTTGAAGAACTAATTTTAAAAAGAAAAGCTAGAAAAAAGATTGATAGGATATTTTAAAATAAATTTAGAGTGTCTTCGGATGAGGTAAATGAGAAATTCTAGGAACATTTTGACCAAAAATAATCAAAAAAATTATTGGGACATTAGAATTGTAGGCAATGATGTACCCAAAAAAGTTGTAGACAAGTTTAGGTTTGGAAATTACTTTTGTTATTCTAAGGTTCTTCACGCGCAATACGAAATGATCGTTTTATCCTTCCGTTACTTAAGTAATGGATGTCATAAAATGAGAAATTTTGAAAAATATCATCCGCTGCTTAAATAGCAGACGTTATAAAAATAAAATTGGTAGGACATTTTTGGAAGGTGTCCACCACTTATGTAGCGGACAGAGTATTTTAATAAATTCGTAGGGCGCGCTCCAAAAATGATAAGTTGGCAAAAGTACCGGTCTCAAGTTTTGTCCCAGAGGCCTTCTATTTGGGCCAAAGTGATGAGTCAGCAAGCTTAAGTGGAGGCCCAACTGGGTCTTGTATTGTGAAAGAAGTGAATTCAAAAGCTAAACAAAATAAAACATTAAAGCAATCGCGAATTTAAGTTTTCATAAGAATTTCGATGAAAATCATCTAAAAGGAAGGAATAATATAGGAAATTGGTAAAAAGTTGGACTCTTATGCCATAAAGAATAAATTGATTAGAATTTTTAATTCATGAAAATGACCACTTAAAAAAATTATAAACTTGCAAATCATTTAAAATGTCCATGAAGAAGAAACTGTACTTTGAAAGTTACTAAGTGGAAGAAAGCTAGCTTGAATTTTTCTTTCTTTAGGGATTGAATATGCATGCCATGGCCAAAGTTATAAACCAAATCTAGAAAAAAATGGTAAGGCACAGTCAAATGTTGACATGGTACTTTCTAACTGGTCAATAGAAAATGTCAACCTTAATAATATTTTTTTTGTTGATAATAACCTTCATCTTTTCTTAAAGACAAAACCAACGGATTTTTCTCTATAAATACTCTCACTCCCTACAATCTCATATCAATTAAAGTTAAACCCATAAAAAATATATTAATGTTCTTTATGACCATTCAAAATATGCATTGCTCAAACCTTATTCTCTTCACATTTTCCTTTGCTTTCCTTATGCAATCATCTTTTGGAACCGACCCACTTTTTCATTTTTGTTCAAATTCGGGTAACTTCACTGTCCAAAGTCCATATAAATCAAGCTTGAAAAGACTCATCAACTCACTTATCTATGAGACGCCTTCAACGGGTTTCGACACTGGGTCAGTGGGCCTAGCCCAATACCAAAACCAACACGTATATGGACTAGCTCTTTGTCGTGGTGATGTATCGACTTTAGAATGCAAAACTTGTCTCTCAGAGGCAACCAAAGAAATCCAAAGTCGCTGCCCATACAATAAAGGCGCGACTATATGGTACGACAATTGCATGTTCAAATACTTAAACAATGATTTCTTTGGCAAGATTGATAATACAAGCAAGTTCTCTTTATTAAATGTACAAAATGTTGATGATCCTATCAAATTCAACAACATGACTAAGAACTTATTAAGCATACTTGATTATGAAGCTTCTATGGATCATAAATTTTATGCTAGTGGACAATTGAAGATTGGAGAATCAAAGACAGTTTATGGGTTAACTCAATGCACTAGAGACCTTTCTAGTGTTGATTGTAAGAAATGTCTAGATGATGCAATTAGTGAACTTCCAAATTGTTGTGATGGAAAAAAAGGAGGCAGAATGGTTGGTGGAAGTTGTAACATTCGATATGAAACTTACCCGTTTGTTAAGGAGTAAACTTAATTAAGCTAAGATAAATAAATTTAAGTATTGTTTGAATATGGCACATGTACATGTTTTCTACATGTCAATATTGTTGAATAAAATTTGTATCGATTTGTTTGATTTAAAATTTGATTGTTTCAAGCATGAAAAGTCACAAATTAAAGTGTTATGGTAGAAGTGTTTTATTAATTAATAGGTGAACTGAATTTTTCTTAAATTATATGCTATTTGCAACTCTTGTGCTTTGATCATCACCAAAGTGTTTATGTATAAGTTTACATAAACTATCTTAATAATCTTCAAAATATGCTTTCTTCTTTATGGACATAACAAATGATTTGTGCTGCAATAAAAGATTTGTCTAACAGAGTTGAAAGAAAATTTGAAAACATAGTAATGATACTGATATTTTTTTTAATTTAAGAACCTAATTAAAAAACAAAAGATAGGTAAAAGATTAATATGATATTTTAAAATAAATTTGGACTGCATTTTGACGAGATAATTAGAAATTCTAGGAACATTAGAGGCATTCAAATGCTTCAATTGAATTGTATCAAATTTTGTTTTTATTGATAGAGTAAAATAATTCTTCATTCATAAACTTTGTTGGAGCACTTTTATGAAATTTCAAAACTATAAAAAGGGACTAATTTTAATTTATTTTTAAAAATTTGTATGGCCCGATATATATAAATTTTAAAAGGGATAAATATGTTTCTGCTCCCTGTAAATATTAAAAGTTTTGTTTTTAGTCCCCCAAATTTTTTTCTTCGAATATTAGTCCCCCAAAAATTTACAATTAACATTTTTAGTCCCTATTTTTACATGAACTCGTATGTAGACTTCATATTTTTTTAATAAAATTTTTCATAAAAGTGTAGAATACTTTAACAATGACTCCAAAAAAATTAATTTTTTTTAACAAAACATGAATTAAATATAAATTTTTAAACTCTAAAAATACAAAAATTCATATTTAATTTATGCTTTTTCAAAAATTCTAAATTTTTTGGGGTAGATTGTTATAATATTTTAAACATTCATAAAAAAATTCACTAAAAAATATGAAGTCTACGCATGAGTTGATTTAAAAGTATGGACTAAAAGTGTTAATTGAAAATTTTTGAGGGACTAATATTCGAAGAAAAACTTTCGGGGGACTAAAAATAAAACTTATCTTTATTTCATTTTAAAATATAGGGATCAATTTTCAAAATTTAATAGAATTATAAAGAGCAATTTGAGATTCATGCTGTATAGAGCAATAAAAGAGGGTTACACATGTTTTGGTCCCTGCATTATATTTTACTCGCTTCTTAATAATAATCCCTACATTTTATAAAATATTTTTAAAACCTTATAATTTATTTCCGTTACCAATTTTGGACTCTCTGTTTATTTGTTAGACGTAAAGCAGACGTGGCACACTTGGATCTGGTTTAATATGTTTTTTTATGCAAAGTTTAATATATTTTCGTTCCTAATATTTTACTGACTTTTTAACAATAGTCCTTACAATATTTAACCGGATCCACCATGTGTCATGTCAACTTTCCATTTAGAAAACAAAGAGAGGGACAAAATTTGATAACACAAGTAAGCTATAGGGTTTTTAAAAAAAAATTAAAAATGTAAGGACTATTATTATAAAAACTAGCCAAATGTAGGAACTGAAAAAAATATCTTCTTAATTTTTAAGTGATATTTAAATATATTTTTTGATAAATTACTTCATAAAATCCCTCCATTTAATTAATTTTTTTCTAAATTTGTCACACAAAAACAATAAAATTTACATATGAGAATTTGAATTACTACTATATAAAATTGTTTTACCTTAAAATATTCTCTTATTCAAAGAAACTCTTAAACACTATATGAGTAATTTTGTTTTTTATAATGTTATTTACATGGATAGAAAGATACTTGGATTAGATTTGGGAGGTAAATGTTTGATTGGGCCAAATTTGGAATTCACTGCTTAGCAATTGGTTCACTTCAATTTAAGAGCAAGTCTCAGCTTTGTCTTTCCAATTGGTTGTACATCAAGATTTGGAAGAATTCTTTTTGTTATTTTACCTATTTCTCATGTGGCCTACTTCTCGTGTGTTTTACGTGTTTTTATTTTCATCAACCCGTTATTTAAATAATAAATATTATAAAAATTAGAAATTTTTGTAAATGTTTTTGGGAGTATTCACTACCCAAATAGCAGACAAAGATATTTTGATAAATTCTCAGGTGGCGTGAGGAAAGGAGTAGTGTAGCAAAAGAAATTCTCCAAAATTTGGTATATGTTGAATAAGGATTAGCCGGCTCTTTTTTTTTTTTTTTTTTTTTTTTTGTGTGTTTGAATAACCTTAATGCTATGATAGGGTTTGTTGTTTCCATAGTTGTTTGTCTACTGAAATTATTTGTGGCTGCCTCACCTAATAAACTACAGCTCAAGACGGAATATTTAAAAGTCGTTAATTTTTTATTTTTATTTTTGTGGAACTTATTAATTAAGCATAGCAGACAATAATATCAATGAAGAGGTGGTACAAATTATAAATAAGATGACATTCCGATTTTAACGTGAAATCTTCTCTCAATTTTAGAAAATAAAGTTATTTCGATTAATTTATTTTTAATCTTATGTAAAATAATTGATGTAAATAAATAGATTTTTATGTATTATTTTAAACTTGTCAAAGTATTTTGTGAAAAAACGGTTTATGAATGTACAATTTTCATTAGTGAAAATTCATGAATTAACATAAAAGCTTAATTATATGCATTGGATCATAGTCATATTAAAAAAAATTAATTATAATTTAAAACTCATAAAAATTACAACTCCAGAAGAAAAAGAAGTAAATAATTTAAAATATCCAAAAACAAGAAACTATATTTTGAAGATTATTAAGATGAAGAAAGCTATGATTGAGTGTATCATTCTCTTTTGTTTAGAGATTGAATTTGTCACTCTTGCCGAAGTTATAAACTAAATCTTAGATAAAATAGAAAATGTCAACCTTAATTTTTTTGTTTAAATTTTTATAATAACCTTAGTATATATCAAACCTTCAAATTTTTCTATAAATATACCTCATTCCCCCACAATCTCATATCAAACCTTCAAAAAAATATATTAATGTTCTTTATGACCATAAAAAATATGTCTTCCTCAAACCTTATTCTCTTCTCAATTACCTTTGCTGTCCTTATGCAAACATCTTTTGGAACCGACTCACTTTCTCATTTTTGTTCAAACTCAGGTAACTTCACTGCCCACGGCGCATACAAATCAAACTTGAAAACACTCTTAAATTCACTTATCCTTAAGACGCCTTCAACCGGTTTTGGCATTGGATCAGTGGGACTGGCCAAATATAAAAATCAGCAAGCATATGGACTAGCTCTTTGTCGTGGCGATGTATCAACCTTAGAATGCAAAACTTGTGTTTCAAAAGCAAGTCAAGAAGTTCTCAATTTTTGTCCACATAATAAGGGTGCTATTGTATGGTACGACAATTGCATGTTGAAGTACTTGAACATTGATTTCTTTGGCAAAATTGATAATAAAAACAAGTTCTCTTTATTAAATGTACAAAATGTTATTGATCCTATCAAATTCAACAATATGACTAAGGACTTATTGAGCTTACTTGCTTATGAAGCTTCTATGGATCATAAATTTTATGCTAGCGGAGAATTGAATATTGGAAAATCAAAGAGAGTTTATGGGTTAACTCAATGCACTAGAGACCTTTCTAGTGTTGATTGTAAGAAATGTCTTGATGATGCAATTAGTGAACTAATACCAAATAGAAAAAAAGGAGGCAGAGTTGTTGGTGGAAGTTGTAACATTCGATATGAAATTTACTCGTTTGTTAAGGAGTAAACTTAATTAAGCTATGATAAATAAAATTAAGAATCGTTTGAATTGGCACATGTACATGTTTGTACATGTCAATGTTGTGGAGTAAAAATTTGTATTGATTTGTTGCATGAAAAGTCACAAATTAAAGAGTTATGGTACTAGTGTTTTATTTATTAATATGTGAACTATCTTGTCTTCAATTATAGGGTTTTTGTAATTCTTTTGTTTTTTTTATTGTCACAATGTAATTCTTATGCTTTAATCATCACTAAATTGTTCTTTGGCGATAAAAACCACTAAAATTTCTATAGACGGTATTGTTTTATACTGGATCGCCCAATAATAAACGTGAAAAAATATAATTAATTCAGTTAAATATATGATTAATTTAATATATGCTAAAAATTACAGTTATAATTTATGTAGTTGGATTAATCACAATTTTCACCGTAAATTGAATTAATTATTGGGTTAATAGGTTTTTACCACCTGCAAAGTAGGCGTGTTTTGTTTTATCCTATAAATAATTATTTTGTTCAACTAATGTAAAAAGTTCTATTTTTTAAATCGGTTATTCTTTTCAACCGATTTAAAAAGTGCAAATTTCTTGCACCCAAGGAGGAAAACTTAAAGAATTTTTTTACGGGGATAAAGCAAAACATGCCTACTTTGCAGGGGTAAAGACCTATTAACCCTTAATTATCTATACAACTAAATTAACTATATTTTCAAATGTGGTTAACAAAAAAAAAAAAAAACTATATTTTCAAATGATTTTGAATAACACTTGACTACAGATGAATAACACACGAATAGACAATTTTGTACGTACATTGTTAATGAAAATAACATTTCATAAAAAATACTATTTTGTTTGGATAAACAAATTATTGCACAAATACTTATATATCTTGAAGTCTCATGTATAAGCTTACATAAATTATTGTTATAGCAAAATATAAAATAAAGATAAATTATTTTTATATATATGTTATAAGCTATTATCATAAGCTATATTAAAAAATTTATAAAAATTATTGTAAGTTGTTTTCATAAGTTCTTCCAAACCGTCTCTTAAAATTAATGTTAATAACAAATTAATCGATCCAAATAGGTTAAAATAGATTATTTATGGGTCTACACCCGCTCTTAAAGCTTCTTGTCCAAGTAAATAGAAATTTTGGTTCAATTTTGGTCCTTGTCATATAAAAGAAAGGAAGGAAAATGAATGATCCTTATATATGCCAAGTGACAACTTCCAACAAAGCCCAAAATTCTTCAACCATGATTACTGCCCCTTGAAACCACCCAAGACTGCAATTCAAACGGCTAACCAAGAAAGTTTATCAATTTTTTTTTTTTTAATTTATTATATATTGATCGAACGATTTATGTAATTTTAAAGAGTTTTAGTTTATGTTCTTTACTTGTCTCTCCATACAAAATAATTATATTCGAGGCAATACTAGTAATAGTGGACACCTCTTTCGATCGAGATTCGAATGTTAATACTTTAAGTTATTAAAAACTAACCTCTTCCGTTAGACGCGACTTCCATTGTTAAGAATTTACCTTTTAGTCTATTAGAGGAATAGATTATTGCAACGCTGAGGTTTCTAGTTTCTAGCTAATGTTATTACACTTTTGTTTTCTTACTAAACATCCTTTCTGTTGCATTTTTTTTCCAACCCTAATTTTAGATTGATTTATTAGATAAAAATTGAATGTTAATTAGATATTTTTACATAATTTTATTGAATCCATATAATTTTTTTTAATTCACATGACGTGATTTTATAAGACCCGTCTAACCTTATTTGACACAAGGCCAAAACATTAAGAACTTAAAAATAATTTTGAAATTTATAGTCACATATTCCAAAACAAAATTTTTAAAGAGACTAAAACAAAAAACGTTATAGTTATATGAGACTAAAATCAATTTAACCAAAAAAGAAGTAGAAAAGAAATAAATAAAATCAGATTTAAACAACCATATCAATAACATTTATCCCATGTGCAAACTATTGCATAATATAAATAATAATTATTGTTATTATAGATTATTATTATTATTTACATGTTTCATTTTAATTTAGGAAAATGTTAAACAGTGTCAAACATATAAATATAAAAATTCTGTCTCGAAACTTGTGTATTTAATGCATCAAGAATGTAAAAAGTTATTATATCAATATTAATTTTATCTTTTATTTTTTTATTAGTATCCTTAACAAGTGTCTCAAAAATACTGTTTAACATTACCTTTTAATTTATTATTTATTGTAGTCATTTTTAATAATAATTTTGTCTTACAAATAATTGGTACAATTTAGATTCAACAAGGTTACGTCAGATCGACCACATACATAGAGTTCATATGCACTTAAAAGATATTTTTAAAGTGACTCAATCCTTTGGCCACAAACAAATTGTGTCTTATATTTGGAATCAAATCATATGAATTCGTGGCATGCATGTAATGGGATATATGATGTTCTTCATTTTTCAACCACACATGTATATTAAACTGTCAACCTCATAAACAATTTTGTGGACAAAGACATCTTATGGCTACAAATTGTAACACTTTTATTATTAGTTTATGGGTCCAACCGTCCAAAGACAAAATTATGGTATAAAATTTGTAGAACTTTCCAACCAATATCAATAAGTCAATAATTTTTTTTTCTTCCATTTTTCAAGTGGCCTTATGTGCAACCAAATGGGCTTAGGTGGGTCACAAATTTAAAGGTAATAATTCTACACCATACAATAAACCTTTCATCTTATGATCCTCAATTTGTCTTCCTAATAACCACTCAACAACTCATAAATTATGGTTCATAATAACCCTTCAAGCATCTAATCAATTTTTTTAAAAAAAAAAAAATAATAATCAAATTCAAATCAAACCTTTTATTTTGTCAAAACAAAAACTAGTGGAGTCACTTATTCTTTTTTCTTTTTTCAATGACTAAATTAACCTTATGGCACTATTGAAAGAGACAAATCATGGGTAAAATAAAGACACGTGATTACTTCGAGGTGTGGTGTGGTCATCCATGTCCTTGTCCACAAGAATTTGTCTAAGGAACATTAATCAAACTATTTGTTATTGTTATAAAAAGCCTTTATTCATCTACCAATTAGATACACCATAACATTCAAGAAATTATCAAATAGAGCTTCTCAAATTCTTATCAATATGTGCAAAGGTGCAGAACCAAAAGAACACAACTTCTTCCCACCATCTAAAGAAAGTGTTTCACCTTCAAAAACAAGAGATTGTAAATGTTGCGAGCTATGCGGATTACAAGCTTCGTTATATTGTCAAGCCGACGATGCATATTTATGTAGAAAATGTGACAAAAAGGTTCATGAAGCAAATTTTTTAGCTCTTAGACACATTAGGTGTTTTCTTTGTAATACATGTCAAAATCTTACGCGAAGATATTTGATCGGAGCCTCAGTTGAGATGATACTTCCGGCGCACATAAGTTGGGATAAAGGAAACTTGCCTAATAATAGCACCCTCATTAAGTGTTCAAGAACTCATAACACTATAACTTCCATGTTTCTTTAGATTATCTTATGTAATAGATTGGTTTATTAATTTTCTCTTTAGATGTTATGTAATAGGTGTTTAATTTTCTCTTGGTTAATTGATAGCTAGCTAAACAATTTGGTGTACACCATCTAATGTATACATTGGTGGAATTGTTAATTACTAAATCTTTTCTCAATATCATGCATGATTAAAAAAAAAAGGTGTTTATACAACTAGATTTAGTAGATAGAAGGCATGTTTGATGTTTTAGATTTCTTAAACTTTTGGAAGATTTTAGTTTATTTATATTCAAAACAAGCTAGCAAGAGAAACAAAATTTCTATAAGCAATAGATTATATAATTTTACTATGCTAGAAAATCTATTACAAAATAAAATATCTTACATATATGTGCATGTAAGGGTAGTTCTTCTTTATCTTTCTTATCTCTTTAGTAGATTCTTACAAATTTGCAACGATTCCTCTTTTGTAAGAGTATAAAATTAAATATGAAGGAACAATTACAATTACTTGCACATTTAAAGTTTTGTTTCACTAGCATGTTTATACAAAACACCTTAGTATTTTCATTGCAATAAATTATTACTTTTTTCTTACTACATTTGACAAAAAAAATAAAATTGAAAGCATTTTATTATAGATAAAAAAGTATTCTCGTTGCTTAAGAAATGAATTAAATAATAAGATGTATACATACACTTTATATTGATGCAACACTTATTAAATACCTGAAGGAAAAAATTTAGTTGCATTTTCTTAGATGTTTTTTGTGTGATTCTTCACAAAAAAATGCTTGTATCTACCAATGATTTTTCAAAAGTCACAATTTTCTCAAAATTTATTATAACTTATTATAACCACAAAATGTGAATTTTATGTAAAACCACACTAAGTTTTGTACCAGTATGCAAATGCTAATTAACTTTGTTTTGTATATCTTTAACTACAGCTAGTTGCATCTTTTAATTGTGGTGTTTGCTAGGCAAAGCTAGTTGCAGTACAAACTGCATTTTTTCACCTATTGGAATAGGATTTCATGTAATAATTTTGTTAACGTAGTATTCTCTGTTTCAAAATATAAGTCGTTTTGATCATATTATACAAATTAAAAAATGTAATTAATGTTGTATGAAAAAGAGAAATTATGAGTTATAGTTTACAAAACTGTTCTTTATTAATTGTATAAAAAAGATAAATTAAAGAAGCGAAAGAAGAAAGAATAATAAATAGTCAATGATATAATTGAAAAAATAGCAATAAATGTTTATTGAAATTGTAAACTACTTACATTTAGGTACAAATATTTTTTTCAAAACGACTTATATTTTGGAACGGGGGAGTAATTAATACAACATGGTCTCTTAATATTGAAATTTTGTAGACTTCTATTGCTACATGGTTTCATAATTTGTTCTTTGAAAGGTTTGAATATTTAGGCCGAAGACAAGAGTAGAGTTGTTTAATCGACTAGGCAGGACACATCCTTTTATTAGCTTTAAATTCAATTCAAAAGTAGTTAGTGGTGTAACTTGGTTCTTATTGATAATATATGTTTGTTTTTAAAATAAGGTTGTAAACTCTGGTTTCAGAAACATAGTTGATTATGTTATGTAGTATTACTTTTAATGGTTTATATGAATTAATTTTATGAATTTTGTTGACATATATTTCGTACTTTTGAATACAATTAAAAAATAATCTTATTAACAATTTAAAAATTTGCGGGGGAAAATATCTCTCGCAAGTTATTATATCTTTTTTTTTTTTTTTTCACCACCAGTTGAATCTGGTTCGTGGGTCAGTTCTGGCATCAAGTGGTTCCAGCCCCCTCCCAATCGCAGTTGCGGGGGATCGAACTGTGGTCCTCCCTACCAAGTTCAGCGCCAATTACCACTGAACCAACTAACGATTGGTCGCAAGTTATTATATCTTATCGCAATTGTGATGAGAATGTGTAATCAATCACAAATATACTGACGGAAATGAGACATTCGTCATAAATATAGTGATAGAAATGAGCAATCCATCACAAATATAGCGACGGAAAGTTAATGTTCCATGTTATTTTTTCACTCCAATTTTAATGACGGATTTATTAGTCTTGTGACGCAGAATGTCCATCGCAATTTGTGACGGATTCTAAATTCCTTGCAAGCTTTGTGACGCTTGATTTATATACATATTTTAGCTCATCACTAAATCCGTCACTAATTTCATTTGTGACAGAATTTTACATCTAAATTTAAATTTTTTAGTAGTGAATTAGGACCTTTTGATTTGAAATGAACAATCGAGATTTTAAACCGTGTAAAATTATACAATTTTGTGCTGCATAATTAGAGCAATCAAATTATAGATCAAAGACTGATCGAGATCTAAAACGATGACTAACTAAATGCTTTTATAACATCATCCAATCCAGGTCTGTCTTTGTCAACTAAAATTTTCTTGGCTCAAATAGTTTTCATCCCTATCACAAAAAGCTATATATACACTGGAATTTAGTCATAACTTAATAGTAATTGAAACAAACAAAGCTTAAACTGAAATTTACTCATAACTTAATAGTTTTATACTCAGCTAAATGTATCCAATGCCTATGGAACCCTGGTCCAATAGTCTTCTATTTTATTTCAACAATCATTGGTGATAAATCAATAGCTAGACAGCCAATGTATCTTTGTTAACATTCTTTGTTATAGCATGAAATTTTTCGAAAGCTGAAAATCTCTCTTTTGTCGCACCAACTTCTGTATTTAATGATCTCACATCTATCCGATGAATTTTATCAAGAACTAATAGAAAGAAATTTATATATATTCAAGATTAACCATAAATGAAATACAATCGACAACAATCCACTTTAAAAAATACATTCATAGACCTAGGATATACAACATTGATATGCATAACCTTTTCTGGATGACAAAATCATTCTTTTTAAAAAATACATCTATACACCTAAGAGATACAAAATTGATGTGTATGACCTTTTGAACTTTTCGCAGAAGATCCACAATCTCTGGTGCTAGGAAGCAGCGTCGAACACAAATGGTATAAAAACACGTTGATTGTCATGTTGCTTAAAGTCGCTCAAAAGAAACCAATCCTATCTCTAAAAAGAATCGGCTAATTGAAATAATCACCAACTCCAAATAATATTGGCATGGCTTCTTCCTTATCAAATTAAGAGTCACAAAAGACACACTTAAATCTTTAACAAAATTTGGAGTGTCCCCCTTTGGGATTTAAACTCATAGTTTTACCCCAAAACTTCCACAATACAGCCTCAGGAAGGTTTTGTTTCTCTTCTCCATGAAGTTCTTACAGCAGTTCACATTTCTTCAAGCTAGACTAAAGTAAAGGCCATGTTTCTCTAGACTAGTATGTTCCCATGGCAGATGAAATACAGGCAGCAACCTTACCAGCACAACAAAGAATCGTACTACTACACCGAAGACTTGATTGCAGCGTCTTGCACCCATGTTTTGCGAACTGCCATTTGTTCTGAAAAGTGATTTGGTGCAGAAAGAGCTCCATAGCATGTTTAGTAAGAACACTGGCTTTCCGGGTCTCTGACATTTCCGGTACTCTTTGAGGTGATAATTAAACTTGGATGTGAAGTAGGAAGAGATGTAGCAAAAACTGAATGAATATTAAGGCCTCCTTTAACTGCCAATCTTGTAGCATCTTCAAGTGTAAAACCCTGATAAAGTGGAAAAGAAAAATCAGCTGAAAAAGAATTTAAAGAAATAAGCATGGACATTATTTTTGGAGTTTAAGCCAAATCTGAAGCTTCGGCACGTGGTGCAGAAGATATCACTATCATTATTAATTATGAAATGGTTATGCAGGATTGCAGGTACATGGTCATCACTATACCTGCATTAAAATTTGATCCATTTTTCATAAGATAATCAAAAGGTTTTGTTGATTAAGAATGGACAATGTATTCAGTATTCACAATATCCAAAGACTAGCATAGCTTACTAGTCAAAATCATATCTTGCAAGGTTCATATTTGCCACACGGTTGTTCTTCGTCCGTTTTTCCGTTCGCCAAACCAATGAAGCCATTCTTTTCATGTTTCTGCTCCAAATGCTGATTGCAACCGGTGCTGCTTTCAATTTTAGGAAAAGTAATAGTACTAGCATGTGGTTCTCAAGTAGCATTTGATGAATTTGCGTCAACCAAATATGGCCAATTCTTAGATAACTCTGCCGAAGAGGGACATCAGTATAGAAAGTGAGCAGCACATGTTTATTTCCATATACAAAACAAACATTTGTATTCAATTGAATTGTATCAACATATTCCAATCACAAACTTGACACAGTTTATATTCGACACAGTGCACGATAGCTGAGTCAAAATTACACTTATCACAAAGGAGCGAGTAGGGATGCCTACGAGACAGAGAATTTGTAGAGGGTAGAATCCCATCACAATGCAAGCAAAGAGAAGCAGAATCTGACTTGCAGGATACAGCAGCTCTTACAACCCCGCAAAACTCACATAGAACTTCCATATATGCCCATATGATAAATATCACGGATATTATTCATACTATAGCTAAACTAAACTGTTAATACAGCTAACTGATAAATTAGACGGAATTCAGATTTTGTTATATCTCCAACACCAATCTTTGCTCCTTATCCTTTGCCATTTCAAGTAAAAGTAACCAAGGAAATCACAGCATTATGAAAGAAAAAAAATAATAATAATAATAACTCATTTTTATTTGAAATTAAACTATATAGAATGAGTTTAACGACTATGCACTTACACCATGATATAAATGTCGTGAGCTGTGCGGATTACATGCTCCATTGTATTGCCAAGCTGATGATGCATATTTATGCAGAAAACGTGACAAAAGGATTCACGAGGTCAAATTTTCATCCCTTATGCATATTAGGTGGTTTCTTTGCAACACATGTCAGAACCTTGCAAGAAGATATCTTATTGGAGCTGCAGTATAGATGAAACTTCCAACCAACATAAGCTGGAACCAACGAAACCGGCCTAATAACAGCACCCAAGAACTCATAACAGTACTTCCGTGTTTCTATAAATTCCACCTTTTCTCTTTAGACAGTCTTCTATAACGGGTTTGTTTAGTTTTCTCTTGGTTGATGAATAGAAAGTTCGGTGAACACCGTCTTAGGTATACATTGGTGGAATTGTTGAACACTTGGGAGTGCTTAACTTACTTTCGGTATCATGATTTAAGAAAAAAATTGCTAATACATCTAGGTTTAATAGATAGAAGGCGTATGTCACCGATTTCCATGTGCAAGTTGGGCTTCATGAACCCAACTTGGAGTCCCACATCGGAAGTCATGAACCTGGTGTGAGGGCTTATACAGGATTGAACAATCCTCCCCTTTAAACCATGGTTTTGAGGCGGAGTTAGGTTTAATCTGTATCAGTTGGTATCAGAGCCTGGTTCTATCCTTGGGCGGAGGGACTGAACAGGGAGAATGAACCCTATAAAAGAAAGGGGAAGAATGAACCGTCGGGACGCCGGTTGTTCAGGGGGTGGATTTGTTACTGATTTCCATGACCAGTTGGGCTTCATGAACCCAAGTTAGAGTCTCGCATCGGAAGTCATGAACCCGGCGTGACTGCGTGTGAGGACTAATATACGATTGAACAATCCTCCCCTTTGGACCATGGTTTTGAAGTGGAGTTAGGTTCAATCTGTATCAGCATACATGTTCAATTTTTTAGATTTCTTTAAATTTTTGAAGGAAGATTTAGTTGTTGATTCAAATTGAATTTGTATTGTTGCCATATTCAAAACCAATTTCAAAGCAAGAGATACAAATTTCTAGAATCAATAGATTAAAATTTTACTATGCTAACAAATTTAAGACAAAATAAAATATCTTTTACATATATGTGTAAGGGTAGTTCTTAGCATCTCATACTGTAAAGTTTATTATATCATAAATTTCATGCTTAATTAAACTATTGAGTTGCTGCTACAATTCATAGTAGTGTCTTTTAAAAATGGATAATTAGGTCTTACTTTGTATCATCCTAAAACTAATGAAGTATTATAAACTTTGCAATTCTTTTATGCCAATTCACTAATTGGTTCCTTTTATCCTCTTTTTCCTTGTTTTTTTTTCACTCTTCTCTTCTGCATTTAATTTATGCCAATCAAGCAAACATTAACCAAAATTTCAAATGTCAAAATGAATTTCCCTTAAAGGAAATGAAACAATGTTTATACAATTATGAATAAAAGTGTTGCAATCAAATAAATGAATAATTGGTGCAGTATAAATGCCTAGTAACTAAAATTTAAAATTTAAGAAATGTTAATACGATTACGAATAAACTATTACCCCTCCAAAAGGAAACTTAACTTAGTGCAATCTAATAATAAATGAAATAATTGAGCAGTATAAAAGGTTGTCAAAAATTCATACAGTTGCTGCAGGGGGAAAGTGACACCTTCGAGCGAGTAAGTCAAGAACAACAGTATCTCAATCCACAGTTGACGTTGTTCACTAATCCAATGTAAGGTTTTCTGTTCTTGGACAATATCTTAAGATGAGAAGGTACTGTCTGTTAAGGTCTAACGTTTATCTTTCCTGAGGAATGGCCAAACTAAAAGCAGAAAAGGAGTTGACTGTAGTTGCTTTATCAAACACCAGTTCACCTTTTTCTTCGTCATTAGCTCGAAGAGTTACACATTCTAACCTGTTAAAGTTCAGGGAGGGTCGTTGTTGACTCTCGTCTTCTCTGCAAGCAGGAAAGAGTATATAGGTCTGCAAATAATATATTGGATAGACAAGATCATTTTGTAAGATATTACCTTGATATTCAGAATAGAAAATGTGTGCTATCGCCGATTAATTTTTATACAATGAAATAAACTCTTATCTTATTGGTTAGAAAGTAGAAGAAAATGGTACAAAAATTAGAATATTGGCACTGAATTGAAAATTTTCATATCTATGTTTCATCTAAAATTTTAAATATTAACTTGTTGAATACTCTAACATGTCTAAATCGACCACCGAAGTAGTCAAGTTGTGAATAATTATCGAGCTGCATTAAAATTTGATCCCTTCTTTAGTAAGATAAGCAAAAAGTTTAGTTGATTAAGAATGGACTACAAAACAATGTATTCACAATGTTAAGGACTAGCTTAGCTTACCGTCAAAATCATATCTTGCAAGGAAAATTTTGTGACTGTAGATAATGTTTAGATGTCACTCAATTTAGGATCATAATCATATGCTTCACCAGCTTTAACAAATCTACCTTTCACACGTTTTCTTGTATCGGCCCTAGCTTTGCGAGATGCATATCTTATTTGCTTACCAAACCTGCACATAAAAACCAGCAAAATCTAATACTACTAACAACTTTCTTAATTCTCATAATTTGGCCAACAAAGTCCTATATTTAGGGGCGAAGATAGTATATATATATAAAATTAAAAGTACTTACGTTCGAGTTTTCTTTTTCTCTTGGTATCTCATTTTGGCTTTATCCCTTGCTTGGGGGCATGTACCCTCCAAATTTGATTCCCATGTGGATTCACCAGGATGAAATACTGGAGGTAAACCACAATCTAGAAGTTCTGTAACATTGCTTTCACCATTAATGTTAGGTAATTGAGTTGGTATGCCTGAATGAATTTGACTTTGAGAAAATCCTAGAGGCATGCTTCTGTTGCAGCTAGGAGTCATAAGTGCACAATTTGCATTATTGTTGATGGCCTGCATCGCACTTGTTGATCCACCAGACCCTGATGATGGAAAAATCACACAATCTTGTTGAACTGATGAAGAAGCCTAATAATAGATCATAGGAGTGACAATTAGTTTCATACATTACTTTACCTCACTAAAGAGATTTAGAGAGGAGAATGATAAAAAAATTTAATTCATATACACTGTCAGTGTTAAGTTTTTTTACACCGTCAAGTCAACCAATCATAATTGCTTCTAGAATCACATATATGATTGGTTGTGATTTACTGACATTATAAAACTTAAAACACTGACAGTGTATAAAAATTAAACTCAAAAAAAAAATTGTGTTATAACCGGTAACCTCTACTGCAGTCCCAATGAGACTGCTACATTTTGTGACTGGAATGTTTTTATCCATTAATAGACATTCTATTCCTCCATCTTCATGGCTAAATTTTGTGGCACTTTGAGAGCAGTCAAATATTTCATCAGCATTTTCAAAGTTTAATTGAACATCATCCACGTTGAGACCTTCACAGAGACTACTAGTCCCCTCGTGAATTACAAGATCCTTGACATCAAGGCATCCTTGAAGCTAATGAAATAAAGAAGAAGAAAAATTTGGTATCAACTTTGGTTCGGCATAACAGTTAGCACATACCTACTAAACTAATAAACATACATATGGTATTTAACTATATTCTTGTCTCGGCTAGCTATATTTAGTCTTTTTACTAAAATTGAACGAGTAAAGCTGATTTTTATTTTGTCCAAGGTATCTCCCAACCAGAAACTAGAGACTAATCTTTGAGGTATGGAAATCTATATAAGGGGCTGACCTATCAGAACAGGTGCTCTTCCATACGCACCGGCCAAGGATTGAACCTATGACCACATACTTAAGGGACTCAGTTATCTGTCAGCTGTGTCACGCCATGTTGGTAAATGATTACAGAGAATGATAAATATTTTTAAATGACGGGAGTGACAAAAACACTAATTATATGTCAATCATTGATGTGCTATCTTAAATTAAAAACTTATGTGGGTCCAAGAAGCAATGAGCATGGTTCTCCTTAAGCAAAGTCTCATGTTCGAGTCTTGTGAATGGAAAACATAGGCACACTGGAAAAATTTGCCGCCTTATGTGCGTCCACCCGGCTCAGCTCAGATTGTACCAAGGGTCTAGACCTAAAAAAAGCTTTAAAACTTAAAAAATCATGCAGATATGTCACCAACGAAAATTAAAAAAGAGTATAAGGAAATCAATACCTTCGGTTGGTTTGAGTCTTGATTAAATGAAAATGCTTGATCTTTGCAGTATTGGGTGCAGTTTGAATTTGATTGAAGGATAGGAGATTTCTCAATCCAAGGTTCATATTTGACGCATGGTTGTTCTTCATCCAGCTTCTCGTTCGCCAAACCAACGAAGCCAATCTTTTCAGGTTGCTGCTCCAAATGCTGATCGCAACCGGTATTGCTTTCGATTTTAGGCAAAGTACTAGTACTTGGTGATTCCCAAGCAGCATTTGATGAATTTGCATCAACCAAATGTGGCCAAATTTTAGTTAACTCTGCCAAAGAGGGACAACCAGTATAGAAAGTGAGTAGCACATGTTTATGTCCCAATACAAAACAGTCATTTGTATTCCAATCACAAACTTGACAAAGAGATAGTTTATTTTCGACGCAGCGCACGATTGCTGAGTCGAACTGACACTTATCACAGAGGAGTGAGCGGGGATGCCTGCGAGACAAAGAATTTGCAGAGTGTACAATCCCATCGCAATGGAAGCAAAGACGAGCAGAATCTGGCTTGCAGTAAACCATAGCTCTTACAACCCGACAAAACTCACATAGAGCTTCCATAAATGTTCCTATAATAAATATCACTGATATTATTCATGCTATAACTAAACAAAACTCTTAACACAGCTACCTGGAATGGAATAGAACGGGGCGGAATGGATTGGATGGAAAACAACTTTTGTTATGTCAACAGCTTTGCTCCTTATCCTTTGCCATTTCAAGTAAAACACCCAAATAAATCAAAGCATCATGTCACAAATAAGATTAACACTCTTTTGATTCGAAATTAAATGTAAACAAGACGAGTTTAACCACTATGCACTCACACCATGATCTAATCATACAACTTTGTTATACTATCAATGTTTTAATTCATAGTTAATCAACCATGTATGCATAACATTTCAACAACCACGATGAAGCACAAACACTCCTCGGGTTAGGCGTGTCCTAGTGTCAAACACGTGTCAGTGTCTGACACCAACACAACACTTATGATTACATTAAATTATGTCACTTTCTTAAATTTTGATCCGTGTTGATGTGTCATTGTTAGTATCATATGTCCGTGTTTGTGTCTGTGCTTCATAGTACACTACCCTTCTCATTATATGTTTATCTACAAATTATACAAGATCTATATAAGATTTGAACATATAAAAAATGAGGTTTAATAATCTTACCAAAACCAAGAATGTAGGATCCCACCACTCCCAATTAAACGTTGCTGGTACATCAAAATCATCCAAGATCAAGAAAGACAAATTCCATTAATGAGTTAAGGAATCAACAAAATAAAATGAAGATTCAGTACTGAATTAATATTGTTGGCTAACACAACACAGCACAACAAAGATGGTGAAGAATAAGTCAGCAGATTATAGAAAGTAGCAAGGTAGGTTGAGTGTGACATTAGTGATATAATAACTATACACTTCACATATAGTAGTTGCATGATGATAGTTATTATTCAAAAACATAAAAAATTAAAAATAAAAAGATTGGTGGTAGTTATTTTTTCATGGTTCTCCTAAGTTTGCTTAGATAGGTGTCATCTTAAGTGTCAAATTCTGACTGTGAAGATGGATGAGGATTTTGTGCGTGGCAACCTTTGTGGTGGAAAATTATGGTCATTGCATATATTTTAGGAGATTTAATCGGACACTAACTGAAAATTACTGTAACAAATCTTATCATTTACAATTTACTATAACTAAATTACCGTGCACATATATAATATAGATATAGCTATAGCAATAAGTTGCTAATACAGTATAGATATAGTTATAGCATGTAACCCAAGTATTAATATTAAGATTATATAGAAGATATAGATAGATAGCCTACGAACAAATAAAAAAGATAGATAGTGTTCCTACTAAATTTGTAGGGAATGTGAGTTGGACCAAATATCAATATGAATATTTCGTATTGTGAGCTAAAATTAATGAACGGAATAATATATTTAGCTGAGTGATAGCATGAAGTTACAGTTGGGACAACTTGTTTCTTTTCATGAAAAACTGATTCCCTTTTCTCCTATGTTCACCCTTCTATTTATAATGGGATGAATAGACAGTTATTTTGCCTCCAATCCTCAGCCCATGATCGAACCCATGATCTCCACTCTTGGCCGAAATCCTTGGAACTCCTTTGAAAAATGTGGGAGTCTTTGATCGTGGGGTAGTGGGTTGAATGGGTCAAATAGGCGACCTGATGTCAGGCGGGCGACCCGAATGAATGCGGATGAAGGGCGACCCGGTATTTGTATTGCTATATTGGGCCTAGCTTATTGGGCTGATTGTAATTGGGCCAAAATGTTTTTTTTGTACGGTACACAGCCCCCCAAGCACGAGGCTTAAGCAGTAAGGTGAAGTGCTGATGATATTTTAGCGCGCGCCCTTTACAAACGGGTAATCTGTTCCAGCTTGCCAAGATTTTAGGTCGTTCCCTTCCTTCATTTGCTGCTTTTGCTGTTGAGTATTATGCTGCGAGTTGAACTTATCCCTTTCTTTCCTGCCTATATAAACAACTCAACGAATTGTTTCCTGTATCGGCTCTACTATGAGGACTGTACCCCCTAGCTCCAAATATTTGCCCCTGTTCAAGGCGTTACGCTCCATGCTGAGGGGAGGCCCCGACGCCCTTTGGGAACGTGTGGAGGATTTTATATCTTTGGTAGATGAATTCCGTCATTACCGAATATATTTTGACAAGGAAGAAAAAACTTTTTTCCGTCACCTAGTTCGATTGAAAGAAGGGCTCTCCGTGGAGGTTCCTTTTGTCCGCGTCGTTGAGGGAGATAAAAGTCGGTATGACAAAGCTATATCAGACATTCGTAGTAGAAGGGAGGCAGTTAAGGACACAATGATCAAGTATGAAGACCACTTGGCAGATTGCATTGCTGAAGATGACCTTGCGGCTATGAAGATAGATTCCCTGCAGCTTGAACTTACAAATCTCCTTAACAGGCGACTTAACTTGAATGAAGAAATTAGAAGTGTCGCCGCCAAAGTAGCCAAGCAGCGAAATTCTCTTTCTTCGTTGAAAACTGAGCATGGCGCCCTTGTTGATGGTCTCGAGGGAGTAATGGTGAATCAGAACGAGGTAGATGAGAGCAAGGAAAAAATCACAACTCTTTGGGCGGATGCTCTGGGGGCGGCTGAGCTCCTTCCATAACTTTGCAGTTCACTTTTCCTTTTGTACTTTATTTTCTAGATTTCAAATAAAATTAATGAAGAATAAAGACTTTATTTCCATTGTTTATTGTTTTGTTGGGCGAGTAGCGTCTAATTATGTGACGATCGCCTTTTCGTTCCTTTCAGTAAGGCCTCGCCCGTTAGGGTGCAGAGAGCCCAATATATTTATTGCCTTGGGAGGCGAGCGGTGCCAAGCCTGCTAGGGTTCGTGGCATCCGCGTTTTATTGCCTTTAGGGGCTAATGATGTTAGGCCCGTTAGGGTTCAAAACATTCATGATTTCGTTGCCTTTAGGGGCTAATGGTGTTAAGCCCGAAAACATTCATGATTTCGTTGCCTTTAGGGGCTAATGGTGTTAAGCCCGTTAGGGTTCAAAACATCCATGACTTTGTGGCCTTTAGGGGCTGGTGGTGTTAAGCATATTAGGGTTCAGAACATCCACGACTTCATTTTTACGTGTTAAAAACATTCAACTTTTTATTTTTAGGTTGAGCAGCATTTATTACGACGCTGACTACAACAGGAATGTCAAAGATATTTTGAAAGACGATGGGCCTCGATAAAAACTCCTACCCTTGTAGGAGAAAAGAGTGTCCCATCGCCCCTTTATTGAAACATGAAATTCAATTGTTTGTACAGCAATGGAAAAATACGAAAAATGTAAATGACCATAAAAACATGCCTAACTATAATAGAATCTGAGATTGGCGATGTTCCAAGTTCTGGGAAGCGTTCTTCCGTCCAGTGTTTCCAGCCTATACGCTCCGCCCCCGAAAGCTTCTTGGACTCGGTAAGGACCCTCCCAGTTAGGAGCCAGTTTTCCTCCTTTGTCTCGCCCCATTGGGCGCTTCAGCACGAGGTCGCCTTCAACAAATTCTCTGTGGATGACTCTTGTGTTGTACTTCCTGGTCGCCCTTTGCTTTGCTGTAAGCTCCCTGATTTGGGCATCTTCTCTTATTTCTTCTAACAGGTCCAGATTTTCTTTGAGGGCTTCCTCGTTTTCTAAGGCCACCACAGTTGCTCTTCTCCAACTTGGCGGGTCAATTTCCGCTGGGATCATTGCGTCGGCTCCGTACACCATTTTGTAGGGGGTCTCGCCTGTGGATGAGTGAGGTGTGGTGTGATATGACCACATGATCAGAGCCAAATGTTGTACCCAATTTTTATCTTTTCCTTCAAGCCGCCTTTTTATAGCCTTTAGTATCACTTTATTGGCAGATTCAGCTTGGCCATTTGCTTGGGGATGTTCTACTGATATAAAAGTGTTGCGGATTCCCTTTCCTTCGCAAAACTGGACGACCAATTGACTAGCGAATTGTGTTCCGTTATCGGACACTATGAATTTAGGTAGGCTGAACCTGCATATGATCTTTCTCCAGTAGAATTTCTTTACTTTTTCAGCTGAGATAGTGGCTACAGGTTCCACCTCTATCCATTTAGTGAAGTAATCTACGGCGACCAATAAGAACCTGGCTTGGGCTTCTGACGGCGGGGAAGGTCCCAAAATGTCTACTCCCCGTTTGTAAAATGGCCATGGTGACATTACCGTTGTGAGTGGTTCTCCAGGGGCGTGATGGAGATCGCCGTGCCGCTGGCATTTATCGCAACTCCTGACATATTCAGTGGCGTCGTGCAAAAGCGTTGGCCAGAAGAATCCCGCCCTAATCACTTTTCCTGCGAGTGATCTTGCTCCAATGTGGCTTCCACAAGATCCATCGTGAATTTCTCTGAGAATCCTTTTTGCCTCTGCTCGCCCTGCACATAACAGCATTGGGACTGATATTCCCCTTTTATAGAGCTTCGTACCTACCATAGTGTAGCGTGCTGATCTCTTTTTGATCTTGATCGCCCCTTCCTTGTCTGTTGGTAACTCGTCATTCTGCAGATATTTGACAATTGGAGTTCTCCAATCCTCCTCATCATGTATTGCCAATGTTTCTTGGGTGAGGATAGCTATTTCGCCTGTACTGGGTCTGGTGATTGTCTCTTGAATCACCGTCCTGTTATTGCCAGGCTTTTTGGTGCTCGCCAACTTTGATAGCAAATCTGCTCTTGTGTTTTGGTCTCTGGGCACGTAAATCAATTCAAAAGTGTTAAATCCTTCGGCCAATCGCCTTACCTGTTCCACATATTTGATGAGTTGGGGTTCCTTTGTTTGGAACTCTCCTGAGAATTGGTTCGTGACTAATTGGGAGTCACTCATCGCCCTGAGATCTGATACGTCCATCTCTTTTGCCAGCCTCATTCCAGCTAGCAGGGCCTCGTATTCCGCCTGGTTGTTGCTTGCCTTAAAGGCGAAACGCAGGGATTGTTCTATCAAGACTCCATCTGGCCCTTCAAGTACGACGCCTGCTCCGCTTCCCCTCAGATTGGAGGCTCCGTCCACTGACAGCATCCATGGTTCAGTGTTGGGATAACCGGGGGGCGATGTTAGCTCAAGTACGAAATCCGCCAACGCTTGTGATTTGATGCTTCCCCTAGGGACATAGGTGATGTCGTACTCTGTTAGCTCTATTGCCCATGCCACCATTCTCCCTGCTAAGTCTGGCTTTCTGAGTACATGCTTGATGGGATGATCAGTTTTGACTATGACCTGATGGCTTTGGAAATATTGCCTTAGCCTTCTCGCCGTAACTACTACAGCTAGTGCTAATTTCTCTATCTTCTGATAACGAGTCTCTGCATCTCGGAAGATTCTGCTCACAAAGTATATTGGTTTTTCCTCTCCTTTGATCTCCTGTACCAATGCAGAGCTCATGGTATTTTCTGACACGGCTAAGTATAAAAGCAAAGGCTTGCCTAAATGTGGGCGAGTCAGAATTGGAGGTGACGCCAGAAATTGCTTCAGTTGTCTGAAAGCTTCCTCACATTTTTCAGTCCACACAAATCTCTCGCCCTTTTTGAGTGTGGTAAAGAAATGGCATGCTTTTTCTCCTGCACATGATAGGAACCTTGATAAGGCTGCGACTCGCCCGGTGAGTTGTTGGACCTCCTTAACCGTGGTTGGACTGCGCATATTGATTATGGCTTGGCATTTCTCAGGATTTGCCTCAATACCTCTGTGGGTAATCATGAAGCCTAAGAATTTTCCTGCCTGCACCCCAAATGAGCATTTTGCTGGGTTGAGGCGCATGTCGTATTTTCTTACGGATGCCAAGACGTCTTCTAAATCTTGATGGTGCTCGCCTTTTTCTGCAGTCTTTATCACCATATCATCAATATAGACTTCAAGGTTTTTGCCTATGTGATGGGCGAACACTTTATCCATCAGCCTCTGGTATGTAGCACCAGCATTCTTTAGCCCAAAAGGCATGACTGTGTAGTGGTAATTGCAGGTGTTGGACATGAACGCCATGTGTTTGGCGTCCAACGAGCTCATCTTGATCTGGTTGTACCCTGAGTATGCATCCATAAAGCTTAGAGTTTTATATCCTGATACTCCATCAATGAGTCTATCTATATTGGGCAAAGGATAAGGGTCCTTGGGGCACGCTTTGTTCAGGTCGGTGAAGTCCACACACATCCTCCATTTACCATTGTGTTTTTTGACCAGAACTACGTTCGCCAGCCACTCAGGGTATTTGATTTCCTCAATGAAGCTTGCTTCTTTTAGTTTGGCTACCTCTTCATCAATCGCCTTTCTTCTTTCTTCTCCCACCTTTCTTTTTCTCTGAGATACTGGTTTGGCGAGTGGCGAGATTGCTAACTTGTGAGTGATGATACTCTCATCTATCCCTGGCATATCTGAAGGCTTCCAGGCGAACAGATCTATGTTCTTTCTTAATAGGGCGACAATCTTTTCTTTCTCCTCGAACTCGAGATCGGCTCCCAGGTTCGTTGTTTGAGATGGAAGGTCGCTTAGTTGGATAACCTCCAGCTCTTCGGTGGGGCTAATCCTCTTGTCTCGAAAATCCTCTCTTGGGTCTAAATCAAGGGTTTCAACCATATGCACTAAGTCTGAGATCATGCGGGCGACACATACCTGTTGGTCTAAGATTCGAGTTCTTTTTGTCCGTAGGCTGGACTCGTAGCATTGGCGGGCCACTTGTTGATCGCCCCTGATGACGCCGATTCGTCCGTTGTCTAACGGATACTTCATTGACAAGTATAATGTTGAGAGAGCTGCTCCCAAAGCGTTGAACGCCGGTCGACCAATGATGAGATTGTAGGAGGTGAAGGGAGTTTTAACCACCAAGTACCTGACTTTGACTGTTTTTGCGTTTTCCCTTTCTCCAAAGGTTGTCAGGAGGGTAACATATCCCATTACCTCTACTTGATCGCCTCCGAATCCTACTAATGTTCCCCCATATGGTTTTAATTGCTCGTTGGATAGCTTCATGCCTTGAAAGGCTTCCCAGAACATTATGTCTGCGGAGCTTCCAGAATCTATAAGTACTCTTTTCACATCACAATTTAAGATCTGTACTTGAATGACCAGGGGATCATCGTCGTGGGGACAGATCTCAGTTCCATCTCTGGGTGAAAAGGATAGCTCAGGGGTCTTGGGATAGGACACCTGCCCTACCAGACTCGTCTCGTGGATAATCCTTCTCAAATAGCGCTTTCGGGTGGCTCTTGATTCACCTCCCCCTGCAAAGCCGCCGGCGATAGTGGCGACTAAAGTTCTTTTCTCAGGTTCTTCTTCTTCCCCAGTTTGCGCTACTTCCTTCTGCGTGCTGGCCGGGGATCTTTTGTCTAGCGTGCCTTTTGCTGCCTCTTCTAGGAATTTCTTCAAATGTCCGCTGCTAATGAGTTTTTCGATGAGGTCCCTCAGCCTGTAGCATCTTTCAGTGTCATGCCCTTTACACCTGTGATAGTGGCACCATTCGTGGGCGTTTTGCCCAAGCTGGCGATCTGATGCTGCTGGTAGTACTACTAGACCGGTGTCAATCATTTCATCTAGTATATGGACCTTGGCGCTGTTTAGGCGAGTGAATTCCTCTTCGGGGCGATAGGATCTGTTGTTATTCCCGCCTCCAGTATACCTGCTACTTTTGGGATTTCCTCTGCGATCGGGCGACCTTCCTCCTGAGGATTTTTCTCTAGATTCTCTGCTTCTTTTCTCAGCGTTACTTTCTTCGCCTTTAACGTAGCACTCCGCTCTTTTTAGTACCTCTTGCATGGAAGATGCGGGCTTTTGCGCTAGGGATTCATTAAAGAACCCCGCCTTCAAACCGTTGTGGAACGCCACTACGAACATTTCCTGGTTTGGATTTGATACTTTGATGGTGGCTTCACTGAAACGAGCCAGGTATCCCCTCAGGTTCTCGTCCCTTCCCTGGCGCATTCCAAATAGCGAAGTTGCTGTTACTTGGACGTGCTTACTCCCAGCAAATTGTTGGATGAACTTTTTAGCGAAATCAGCATAGCTCTCTATGGAATGCTTCTCCAAATTCATATACCAGCGTAACGCTGCATCTTTGAAAGTTCCTGAGAGCAATTTGCATCTCAGGTGTTCTTCTGCTCCAATGATCGCCGTTTGGGTTCCGACCGCCATTAGATGTTCTTTTGGGTCAGTTTTTCCATCAAAGGTAGGCAAATGAGGAATTTTGAAGTTTGGTGGTACTTGCGTATCCCACAACACTTGTGCTAACGGTTGTGATTCCTCCAGGTTTTCGTCTTCAGACTCGCCTTCGTCTGCTTTGTTGTTTCCATTAGTAGCTGCTACTGCTGCGGCTACAGCAGCTTCAACCTCTGCAGTCCTGTTTTGCTTAATTTGTTCCATTTCATCCTGTAAACTTCGGATGGCTGCCATGGCCGCCTCGAGGACTGGATTTCCTCCATTTTGATCGTGTATGTCTCCCATTACAGGAAAGTCTCGTGGTTAGCCTGGGAATAGTTTTACCAAGGCCCCACGGTGGGCGCCAAATGTTCCTACTAAATTTGTAGGGAATGTGAGTTGGACCAAATATCAATATGAATATTTCGTATTGTGAGCTAAAATTAATGAACGGAATAATATATTTAGCTGAGTGATAGCATGAAGTTACAGTTGGGACAACTTGTTTCTTTTCATGAAAAACTGATTCCCTTTTCTCCTATGTTCACCCTTCTATTTATAATGGGGTGAATAGACAGTTATTTTGCCTCCAATCCTCAGCCCATGATCGAACCCATGATCTCCACTCTTGGCCGAAATCCTTGGAACTCCTTTGAAAAACGTGGGAGTCTTTGATCGTGGGGTAGTGGGTTGAATGGGTCAAATAGGCGACTTGATGTCAGGCGGGCGACCCGAATGAATGCGGATGAAGGGCGACCCGGTATTTGTATTGCTATATTGGGCCTAGCTTATTGGGCTGATTGTAATTGGGCCAAAATGTTTTTTTTGTACGGTACAGATAACGTACAAATTAAAACAAATTTTTTTTTTTTGTCAAAAAATTAAAACAATTTAGGTTTTATAAAAAACAAATAATTAGCAACTTGGTTCTTTTCTAATTATTACTATCTCTTAACTATTTGGAAAATTGTAAAGGCCAAAACTGTGCTTTTTTTTTTTAATGGTTGTTCTTAACTTTTTTTTTGTGACAAAAAGTATTCCCCAGTTCTACTTAATATAAAGAATAAATGATTTTGATTTATTTTTCTCAAAACAAAATATTGTTTTTATTTTCACACATCAAATTGGGAATTTTTTTGCAAAATGTTCTCAGAGAGCTTTTGGTTGTGTTACATGATTTGCAAACCTATTGAAAGAGGGTTCAAAAAAATCACTTGTTTTTCAGACTCGCTTTAGGCAGTTAGCTTAATTCGGGTAGGTGTTTTCGCTCATCACCGGTTTTCGAATGAAGTTTTTAGTACTCGCCAACTTTTAAGAAGTAAAGGTCCATGGTTTAAGTGCTATCGTGGTGAAAAAACTAACACACTAACAACTAAATAGAAGCCAACTAAATACTAACTTTGGCCGTTTTAAAAAAAAACATGGGTGCTTTCTCTAACTCTCCTTTTGTGAAAATTTCTAACCTCCTAGTGATCTTGCTAGGTTACCAAAAAATAACGTGATCGTAATAACTTTATAAAGGCTAATGCTACACGGTGGACCACCTTCGCAAGTGGTTCACCATGGACAAGTGATTAATTCTATTATAACGAATACGAATTTTACAAAATTTACCGTTTGATTGAAAATTTATATCATATAGATCATCCATAAAAAAATTTAGAAAAATTAAAAATCATTTGATATGTTATTGAGAGCCATTAAAATTAACGATTTGAAACATTAAAATTAACGATTTTTAACATTTCAAATGATTTTCAATTTTTCTAAATTTTTGTATAAATGATCTATATGATATAAATTTTCAATCCAACAGTAAATTTTAAATATTTCATATTCATTATATTGTTATTCATGACTGATCCATCATTAACCTATTGAAAAAATGGTTTATATTAGAATTTACCCTTCATAATTTGTTATCATGCACCTATAATATCTACTTTTCATTTATTAATTAACATATCTACTTTTGATTTATTAATTAACTGTTGATATTATTTACTTTACATTCTACGAGGAATCACTCGCCTTAGAGGAGTCGGGTCCAAATTTAAATTGGTTCATGAAGTTTTTCATTGAAAGAATAAATAAACCATAATCTAAATCAATTTGTATCGTTAGATAGTGGAGGTGTATGAGATCTTAAAGCGCACACTCTTTGAACCAAACACTTCTTCAATTTCTTTCTATTTCGTTCCCTCTCTAAGCCCCTTTCGTCAAACACCTAACCTGCAGCCACGTAACCTACCTTATGTGCCCTTCTCCGACCACCGTACATAACCAAAACTCCTCTTGAGACTAAAGATAGAACTATCATTTGAACCTTCGTTCAACTCTCAAATTGTAGGATCCATTAAGGGAAAATAATTCTGTCATATTTTACATCACACACTACTGAAGTGAAGAATGATGAAAGGTTTTGGAGATTTATGGAGGGAGGTGCTTATGGTTTGCTAATTGTTGGTTGAATGGGTATAGTGTAGGGGTGTTTGCCGTGCGGTTTGATTTGGTTTTTGACCATAAAAATCATCGTAAATGTGACATAAAATTGCATGGGTTCGGTTTGGTTCGGTTGGTTTTAAAAAGTCATCCAAATCAATGCGGTTACGATTGGTTCGGTTTTCGCGGTTTATCACGATATAAAAAATATAACAATATTACCAACATATCTACTTTACAATATATTAAAAGAAACTACCACCAAAAAATCTATTTTGTCCTTAGCACGTTTAATAATATTTCACCGTTTATGCCCTTAAATGTAATTTTAACTTTAAACTGGGAAAAAGATAAGTACAAAACAAAAATAACAAAAAAATAAGAAGATAAGTATAAAACAAATATACTCATAAAAAAAAAGATACAAAACAAAAATAACAAAAAAAATCCAAAAATATGGCTAAAACAAATCTACTCATAAAAAAAAAAAAATTTTAAAAAAATAGAATAAAATAAATATACTCAAAAAAATAGCAATAGAAAATACTTCTGAAGATAAGCATAAAAAAAAATTTGTTTACTCTTATATAAAAAATACATGAAAAGTGTATTATTGATGAATATATATTATAATAAATAATTACGGGGTAAATATATATTATAGTAACACACACGGGACAATTTTTTTAATAAAAAAAAAATTAATCTTACACGGGACAATTGTTTTAATAAAAAAAGAAATTGAATAATATATTATAATAATACACGGAACAATTGTTGATGAATATATTATTGATGAATATATATTGTAATAATATACGGGAAAATTGTTTTAATAAAAAAAAAAATTAATCATACACGGGACAATTGCTTTAATGAAAAAAAAAATTGAATAATAAATATTTGTTATTATTAATTATAGTTTATTATACAAAAATCGTACACGGGACAATTGTTTTAATGAAAAAAATTACTTAATTTAATAACTTTAATAAAAAAAATAGCAGAATAACGTCACTTATTATTTTTATTTTTTTTTGTACAGGCCGTCACTTATATTTTAATAATATTTTATAAATAAAAGTCAATAGACCCGTGCGAATGCACGGGTCTCAAAACTAGTTACAAAATAAAAATCGAAAATTTTAATTTATTTCATTGTTTACATGATATAGGCCCTGTTTGGATTAGCTTAATTTTGAGCTTATGCAAACAGCTTATGCAATATAAATTAGGTTTTATATTATTTTATAAGTTCAAATTATTGAAAATTGTATTTTTATAAACTATTTTATCATAAACTACCTTAACAAACTTATAATAATACATAAAAATTGCATAAGTTGTTTGTATAAGCTCAAAAATAAGCTAATCCAAACAGGGCCATAATATGCATATACATAAATTGCATACACATAATAACTTACTTTTAATACTAATAATATAGTTCTGAATCGCTTGAAATTATATGTTTTGTCAACCTACTGTTTTATGGACTTAATTTGGGTTTGTCTCGGTAAGTTTGACTAGGTAATAAGTTGATTGATACTATTTGATATAGTTAAGTTAACTTTTGCGATTTGGTTTGGTTCGATTTTTAAAAATGAAAACCGCAAACCAAATCAAACCGTGCGGTTTAGAAAAAAAATGATCCATGCAGTTTAAACTAAATACGATTTTTTGTGATTTTTGATTTGAATTGGTTCAATTTATAATTTTATTTTTGAAATGATTTTGATACGATCACTCCTAATATGGTGTTGGTCATATTGTTGCCTTGTTGGGCAGGTAATTTGATCTGAAAGAGGTAGAGTGGTCCGATCAACCATAAAGTAGCCAGCCTACACTTAAATAGTGGTCACTATGAGTGTAGCAAGCTAATTTTGGACTGTGCATCGACATAAGAAAAAGTTTATCATCCCATCTAATAAAGGAATATTCAACTTCAAATTAACAAATACTATTTTAAAAATTACAAACAAGATGATAAATATATTTTCTTTAAAGTTTAACCGGTCGTTAGTTGATTCAATGGTGATTAACACTGAATTTAATAGAAATGATCACAGTTTAATCCCTACAATTACGATTTGAGGGGTTGAAATCCTTCAATGTCAAAAAGGTACCCTAAAACCAAATTAAAGAGTCAAATAGATAGGATAGTGGTGGTAAAAAAAAAAGTTTAGGTGAATCACACAACAAAATGCAACACTTTCTCTTCATCACTTTATTGAAACTTTTAAAACAAAATAATTTTATTAATTTTTTTTGGAAAAAAAGAACAAGAGAAAATAAAATTTCTTCACAATAATAATAATAATAATAAATAAAAGAAAGAATATTTATTTTAATACCTTACAAATTTTTGAGAGAATAATTTAGTATCCGTCAAAAATAAAACCTAAATTTATTTTCATATTTAAGATAAACTAATCTTCGATATGAAAATATCATGAATTAATTTAAATTTTATTTTTGTCAAAGACTAAATTAATACGTCTGAAATTTATGAATTAATTACCAGATAAGATATTCAATCTAAATAAAAAATAAACAAAAACAAAAATAGGGCTCATAATCAAAATTAAAAAAACTCCTCCTCTTTCCTTTTTCTCTTCTGACCCTGGCCGTTATTATTTTTTTCTTTTTATTGGAGAAGGTTGATTTAAGGTCAATTTTGGTCTGAAATCATCTCTCCAATTTATTTTTCCTTTCTCGTTATAATAAATAAGTGTGATATTCACATATTTGTTTGTTTTGATTTCCCATCTTTTGTACGTTGTATTTTGTTTGTCCTGTCCTTATGTAGTGTATTTTGTTTTTCCGTCTTTGTGTGGTGTTCATTTATTTTAAGTTGAATGATTAGTTTCGATCTAGTACAGATCCAATCAATGTCGATTTTAGTGTCATCAACGCTACAAGTGTAGCATTGATGCCATGGAAAGGTTACAATTCTGAAGATGTTGTACTCATTAGTGAGCGTCTGGTCTATGAAGATATTTTTATCTCTTTTCATATACGGAAATATGAAATTCAGTCTTATGTGACAAGCGAGGGTCCTGAAAAAATCACTAATAAAATTCCCCATCTAGTCAGACCTTTCTTGATAATTTCTTTTATTAACAACTGAAAAGTTTTCCAAAATAGTATTCCCGTTCTAAGGAGGTCGTCTTTGAGAACTCTCAATGCCGGTTGAATGTTCAACCAAAAATGGTTGAGCGATCCTTTTAGACTTCTCGAAAGAACACGAATAAAGTGAAAATTATATGACTTATTGCTTCTCCAAAACGAACGAATGAAACGATAGATACGCATAGAAATAAAATTCTTGACTACTTCAATATAATTATATTTATAGGTTTATACAATTAGTCATTTTATACTATTAACATCAATACGGTGAATTTGTTTATAGATATATTTTTTTTTTAGCGACTTTGAATTTATATTACATGAATATATTCTATCTAGAGCTGTCAAAAGGGGCGGCCCGGTCCGGCCCGCATCGGCCCGGGGGCCATAACATATAAATGGGCTTTAGTGGGCCGGCCCTTTAAGCCTCATGGCCCGGCCCAATAAGCCCAGCCCGATAAGCAAAGGCCTACATGGTCCAATGGGCCGGCCCAACAAACTTTCATTTTTTTTTTTTGAAAAATTTATTTTACAAAATAAATTCAATGGACAATAAAACTACATATGTATCACACACAAATTAATATCCATATAATTTGATTAATTTCTTTCTTATACTTTTCTATTTATAATGATTGATTAAGTTGTTATTAGTTTTTTCAAATAAAGATAATCACAACAAACTTGGTTTAATTTTAAAAAAAAAAAATTTGATTTAATAATTATCTTCTAACTAAAAATCTCATCTTTTATTACTTAATTATCTAAAGATTTAATGGTAACTAAAATTTTTTATTTTTAGCTAAAAATATTTTAAGAATTTTTTTAAAATGTTTTTTTTTAAACTCTTTAAGGGGCCGGCCCAAAAGCCCGTGGGGCCGGCCCATAACGGTCCATTAAAAATATAGGCCCGATGGGCCGGCCCAATAAGGCCCGATCAACTTTTTTTAAAAGTCCGACCCGTGTAAAACTATAGGGCTAATGGACCGGCCCAATAGCCCGACCCATTACAGCTATAATTCTATCAATAAGAACACCTATGTCATTCTTACATGTCACGCATATAGCTAGTTTAAACACATTGCATTCCATTGCAAAACACTTCCGACAGTTGAAAATACAACACAACGCGTTTGATACTCTGATATGTGCGTTCTACTCAATCTTAACCCTTTTCCGCCAACCTACACATAACCAACACAGATCCACACTCATCGCGCTACGCTATTCTCACAACTCATTCATCATCTTCTCAATTCAATTCGGTTTATCTCTCTATCTTTCTCCCACTTTTCTGGATCCACATTTTCATTCTCGATTCAATTTCGCGTTTCACTTTTCTATAATCGCGTTTCTCCTATCTGAAAATTATAATTAATCGATTAATGATGATTCTTCATGACAACAATTGTAATCCTCTATTTACTGTTAATATCGTTGAATAATTTGTTAATTATGTTGAAGATTTGTTAATTAATTAATTAATTATTGAAAATTTGCGTGTTATAGATTGTTAGCAGAATTGAAAGAGGGGAAAAAGTGAAAGAGAAATAGTTGATTGTGTTATTCATCTATGTTTGGAGGTCTTGCTGTTCCTGCTAATAGTCCTCATTTACGCAAGTCTGGGAGTAGAACTTATGTTTATGGTCTTGGTTCGTATTTTTAACTTCATTTTCAACTCGATTAATGGATTTGGTTTCTGTTTTTGTATTGATTTTATTAGTTTTTGGCGTTTTGTTGATAGAATTTATGTTTTGTGTTGTTTCTAGACGAATTTGAAGGGGAAAATGGTGCTGATGAAAATTTATTGCATTCTGTTGAGGTGAATGATTCGAGAGGTGGAACGACTTCGATGAATGCTTCTGCTATGATGCCTTCGCCTATTTTGTTGTGGAGATTCAAGGTTTCTATTTCTGCTCGTTTTGTTTTAGGTTTTAGAAAGATTTTGGAACTTTCTTGTTATTTCTGTATAATGTGTTTGATGCTTTCTTTTGATTGAGTGTAAAAGTTTTTTGAATAATGGAATGGAATGTTACTTTTATTAATCTTGGAGATACTATGTGGTAGATTGTTTTGGAGAGAAAAATTTGGAGTCGGTACTCGGTTGACATAACTTATGTGAGAACCAACAATCATTCAGTCGTTTTTTCTTCAGACTTGGATATGTTATTGTAATTATGAGCTGCAATATGACTTTAGGTCTATTATTGTGTGCTTTAGATTGCTCTCTTTCATTCTATTTTATGTTATTATATTTTTTCAAGAATTAACTGAGGTGGATGTCCAGGTACTGTTGTTTCTTATTTGGGGATGCATTTGTTGCAAGGTCAGTAACTTTTTCTCTCTACAACATTTCTCACCATTCCCTCCATGTGGTTTGAGGTTGAGATGATATCTTCTTAAGGATTTCAGCATGTTGCTTCAATCTTATATGCCTTGTTGGAAAACTGTAGGTTGGATGGGATTCTGTAATGAGAATGAGTGTAGACAAGCGGGATTTGTTTATATATGAAGCATTTTTGTATTTCAATCCTCTTCTTCTCGCGGTTAGTTTTCTCCTCACCGTGCACACATGGATATATCGTCTGGATTCAAGAATGTTAAATTTATACTTTTAAATTTTCTTTACATTCTTTATTGTATCATTGTGTTTCATCTCATTTTTATGTTTCAGGCTTTGATGGTTTGGCTTTGGGGAATCAACTTATGGGTATTTGCTCAGGGTGGAGTTAATTATGCAAAAATATTTGATCTTGATCAAAATCATCTGACTCACAGAGAGATATGGAAGGTATCAACTCACCACCTTAGTTCATGTCATATTTGACACATAAAATTGGTTTCTTTAGGACTGTAAAGGAAATTAACAAGGGAGTGGCATTGCCTGGAAATAGGAAGTTTTCCCATTTTTGTTCCAATATATGGTTTCTCAATAATGAACTTTTACGTTTATTTTTGTTCAGTCTTTTTTATGTTTAGTACATCAAATAAGCATTGAATGATATTTTAATTAAAACTAGTAAAGACCAATGAAGAACAAAACAAACATGGATTTATTCCTGTTTGCAAGAAATGAACATTCCCGTGCCTCCAGGAGAGAATAGCTGAATAGGGTTTCCTTAAAAGATCAAGGTGTAGAACATAGGCATCATACCAATTATTTTAATATAAAAACACAAATTAAGGAACACTGATTCTTCTGGAGCATGTTATGTTGGAATGGAAGGATCAAATCCATGTAATAAATAAATGTGGTCAATCTTGCTTTTATTACACTATAATCTTTTTGTTAGCTTTGGATGCTTTGGTTTCAATTACTATTAAGATATTGCTGAATGGCAGCGTGATGCTTAGAACTAGAAGGCACTAATGCCACACATATACGATATGACATGGACATGATTTGAAAATTATAGGATATAACATGGATTTAATTCAACCCTCAAAATTTGTATACAGTTAATATACAAACAAAAATCTTAAATAGAAAAAGAGAACAAATATTTTAAAAATTGGCTTCTTTCATTTTAAATATATTAAAATAAAATTCTATCATTTATATTGCTAAACTGGCAAATGTTCATGGCTTTCTTCTAAGTTCCCAGCCATTTCTCTAATTATTTTTCTCCTTTTACACTTTGTTCCCCACTTTCTAATAATTCGTCTCCAGTGATTGACTAGTTTTTTTTCCCCTAATTCTTTTTGTTGATTATTGCAGTGCGCCATGTGGATGACAATTATTGTTCCAACCAGTATGACAGCATACATTTATCTTTATTCTCATGGAGAAGTCGCATATGCTGCATCACAACCAGTGTAATAGATGCATCCACACTTACTATTTTGTTTGCTTGGTTATCACTTCATCAATTTAGTAATAGTATTGTCATTTCTTAA
The DNA here is from genome assembly GCA_954870985.1 of Trifolium fragiferum. NCBI lineage: Eukaryota > Viridiplantae > Streptophyta > Magnoliopsida > Fabales > Fabaceae > Trifolium > Trifolium fragiferum. The sequence continues at coordinate 75,712,172 of OX940789.1, read as the reverse complement.
CAGTATTTATGATTGCTTTTGATGTCGTTATTTGACTGCAATTTGATTGCAATGATCTTAGTATTAATATTGATTTTAAAAATTAACAATTAGATTATGATAAACAATATTGCAACAAGCCAACAACAATCACTTTTGTAAATCTCAGGGCCCCCCTGCATATTGGTTGCAAAATATATCCAGCAATGAACACTGAACATATCATTTATGATCTGTATATAGTTAGTTGGATCATTTATTTATCGATTAGCTATTGCATTAGACTAGGAGGGGTCAATGTTGAGTGAAGGAAAAAAGAAACAAAGGAAGTAAGACGTGCCTAGGTTATGTTGCACCAGAAAGTATCTACTTCTGCTGGGATAGGGTTTATTGCTGATCATGGTATTATTGATTCTATTTTATCTCTTCTCATACGGAGGGGTTAAGAAGGGCTAAAACTTATTGTAGTGTTTTTTCTTACCGAACATCGCATCGGATACTTTGATTTAAATGTTCTCCCAATTTTTACTTTAAAAATTTCTTTATTATTCATTATTGGTAAATAGGCAGTGCTTGGTTGTCTGTATAATTCCAACTGTTTGGTTTCGAAATGTAAATTTACATTTGCCATAGAACAGGTTATATTTATTTGTTGTCAGTGAAAATTATAGTCTGTATAATATAACTTTCGGGTTAATCTTAATGCAGAATATAAATATGTAATATTTTTATTCATTTCTTTATATATGATCAATGATTCTTTAATTCCATTTTGTGCTGCCTTTTACTATATCTTATATTGGAAGCATGTTGATTTTTCCATGTACCCTTCTGCAGGTGCTCTTGTATGCTGCTATTGTGATGGTTTTGATATTCCCCTTTGATATCTTCTATTTTTCATCTAGATATTTCTTCTTAAGGACACTTTGGCGAATAATTTTTCCATTACAGGCAAGTTTGGTTCTATTTGGATGTATTGTGTTCTCTAGTTTATGCTGTGCTTCTCTTGAAATAGTTTTCAGTTGTTGTTAACGTCTGAATTATATTTAGGCTATGCATGATAGGAAAATATATAAGCATGAAAATAGGATGCTTGATTCATGTGTATCATATTCACTTGCATTTTCTCCATGTTTATTTTCATAATGATAACAGAAATACCCATTCAACTCCCTCTCTTATCTGGCATCCATTAAAAAATATGCAACCAGTGTTTGCACATTAGATGAGATGATTCATGATTGCAACGCAGATGCTAATGAAGGGAAGAGAAAAGCTGCTGACTCTATTCACTATTTATCATAAAAAGTAAATTAATTATAAAATAATTACCTTCTAACACTGCCATTTTCAAGATAGGTCACATCAATCAATGACATTGTGTAAACAACACTTACTAGTACATGTACAAGTAAAACACTTAGAGGCATTAGGTTGACCTTCTATGAGCTTTTTTTTTAAGACACCCAGAACTATTGCAGTGTTAAAACTTGGAAGGGAATTATTGTTGTTCTTTACTTATTCAGATTCTTAAGTCTTGAAACCTTACTCTTGTGTTTCTCTATCCCTTACCAACTTATGCTTTTGGTATCTTCTTGGAACCAGGCTTGCATATGATCTGACATTTCTCTATTTTCATAAAAACAGGCAATATCATTCGCTGATTTTTTCTTAGCTGATATTTTAACTTCCATGGTTAAGGTATGCTTGCTTTCCAATATTATCTTTCTCTAGAATTTGTTTTTTCCTCTGCCATGTTAACCTTCATTAATAATTTTATTTACTAGGTTTTGAGCCTAAGTATTAGGTTTATTTATAGATCTATAGGTATACTTTTGCACGTGTTTAGTTACCTTTACTACTGACACAGGTCCAACACTTGGAACTTGTATTGCATAATTTGTTGATCTAATCCGAATTTTAGTTCCTAAGTTTCTACTAAGGCATACCAATATTTATTTTGATTATTATTACAATTTTATGCAGGTTTTTTCTGATTTGGAGCGCTCAGTATGTAGAATGGTCCACCAACAGGTTTGGTTCTTATAAATCCATGTCTTCTATTGTTAGTTAGAGTTTATATTTACATGTTTTATTGTAGCTTGTGTTTCCTATTCTGACCATCCCATGAATTTGGTCAACTTAAAATATATAATAATAAATTTATATGTATAGCATCGGAAATATTGAACAAATTTCCTTGTTCCCATACAAATTGTTCTCTAGAGCTAAATCAGCTGTTGATTCTACAATGTTGAGATTTGTAATCCAACTACAATTTTGATTGTGCTTATTGTTCTTCATTATTTTATAACTTATTTATAATGATTAGACTTTTGGATCTATATACATAGATTTTCCTTAAAGTTGTTTCTTCAATTATTTTTGTAGGTTGCAACAATTGCTTGGTTGGAAGCTGATTCTGTTTGTGGCAGTCACTCTGTTGCAATTCCTTTAGTTCTTGTTTTGCCTTATCTTTTTCGCTTAAACCAATGTCTCCGGCAGTACAAAGACACTGGAGAGAAAACAAGTCTTCTGAATGGTAAGAGTTCTTTGTTACTCTAATTAATGCCCCTTTTATGTCTCCTTTTTAGAACTCGTATTGCATTAGTCATCATCTAAATTTTGATAGTTTATGAAATTGATGTTATACCTTAACAACAGTCAAATCCATTTCTCACCAAATTTATGTTACGCGGCAACCATCAATAGTTTAATATAGACATTTCCCCCCCCTGTTTGGCTTTAATTCAACTTTTTAATTACAAGAATGGAACAACATGGATTGACTGTTTGGTCATAAGGATATGGTGTTATGTAATAAACCAATTACCCAAAAGCTTAAGCTGTCAGAGAAAGACACATGAATGGTTTTTATATTATATATTTCTAACAAGTTCTTTTGGTTATGGTTTCAGCATTAAAATATTCAACCGCAGTGCCAGTGATTTTTCTTTCTGCTCTTAAATATCATGTTTTCCCTGAAAGGTGGACAAACTTCTATAGGCCTCTTTGGCTTCTGTCTAGTGTTGTGAACTCATCATACTCTTTCTACTGGGATGTGACTCGAGATTGGGACCTAAGGTATGAGGAATGTTTTTTCTACCTTACACCTTTAGTGGTATTTCAAACTAAGCTAAGTTGCTTTCATTCCTAGAATTGAGTCTCTTGCTGGTATTTAATTTTTTTCAATCTGATGACTGATCATTTGACTTGGTGTGCTAACTATTCCTTTCTCTTTTGCCAGTGGCTTCACTCGAATATTCAAGTTCAGCAAACCACATCTGTTCTCATATATGTTGTATGGAAGGAGATGGGTAAGTATAGTTTTATGGGAATAGCTAGAGTTCACCTCCTTTTCCCTTATAATTTTTCATTTATTTTCATTTCAAGGTAAATATTTTGCAAGACTTCCTACTTTAACTTTGTTAATGAACATGTCTTGTACAGTTTATTGAATGGTAAGTAGGGAGTTTGAAAAACGGTATTTAAGAGGCCAAAATACAAACATGATTGGGACTTCATGCTTTTAAGCTTTTCTTGGGTGTGTGGGGGCCAAGTATATTAAGTATAAAAGAAAAATTAGCAAGGTTAAAAAAAATATTCCAATTTTAAAACTCTAAGTAGGCCATGAGTTCTTTGTTAAACGATTAGGACCCAATGAAACATCTGTGAATTTAGGATTTATATTCAATCTTTACATTTCCTTCAAAATATTATAAAGGTTGATCAAGTCGATGATGCCATAGTGTAATCAATGGTGAAATCAGCAATTTGTAACTGTTAACATGCGCAATCTTATATAAAAGATTCTCAGTTTCTATTTGATTTGATGAATATGTGAAAACCAACATGGTAAAAGAAGAAAAAAGAACAGTAGAGAACTGAAACAAAAAATCAGATTGGTTTCATCAGTGTTCTGAAGCAGTTTTCATATAAATGGGATTGCAGGTTTACATTTGGGTGATTGGAAGCAATTTGGTTTTGCGTTGCACTTGGACATACAAGCTTTCTGCCCATCTTCGCCACAATTACCTCACAGTGTTCACAATCGCTGCTTTGGAGATTTTCCGCCGCTTCCAGTGGATCTTTTTTCGTGTTGAAAATGAGTGGAACAAGATGAATAACAAATCACACATGCAGATGAGTGAAATGTCAAACGAGGAAGAGAAATTACTTCATTCCATTAATTACAATGTATAGGCTAGAAAATAGTATGATGCATTTTTCAAATATTTTGACGATAGGGGAGCTTTGTTCCATTTGCTTCCCCTTGCATATAAAAATGTCATTCTTTATTCACAAGCAGAACAGCTTATATTCAATTATTACAGTGCTTTTTAGTGACATTTTGTTCCATTCCATAACAATTGTAATATATTATGTATGTATCCCTTGTAAGCCTTAGGGTTCATAACATTGTTTATGAATGAACAAGTTTCATCAACAGTATCCCAATCCTCAGATGTTCATTATGAAAAAATCTGATATTAATCTGAAACAACCTTAGTTATACTATTTATAGTTTCATGGTTGAAACAGTGCCTGCATGGCCCATCTTTCACCAAACCAACCAACACTAGCAAAACATTTATTTTGCCCCTGCTTTTTGACCGGTAGATATCGCTTAACGGTCCTTCGTAGGGGCCTAGTATTTGCAAGGGATGTAAACAAACCTCTAGGCTCCAATTTTGTTTTGTATACGAATCAACCAAGACAAGTTGCTGTTGCCACTTGCCAGACTGTATTTATTCAGGCATGGCTTGGTTTTTTCCAAGACAATCCACAAATATGTGGGGCCCGTTTAAAGAATATTTAGTGGTTTGAGATTTTGTAAGAAGAAAATCTTTGCTACTAACAGAGCCACACACACACAAATCAGATAACATGCAAAGATGGAATTAGTTCTTTAACCACTCAAATAGTAGCAAATATGAGCATCTGCAAGTTCAACTCCCCTGGGTGAAACTGCAATCACCAGGATGATCTAAATGTTAACAGCAAGTGAATACAGCAACCACAGCCGGCAGAATCAGCCAATAACAGGGCCTGCCGAGCTGAACTTGCCAAGAGTGCTATGGATCCTGTCTTCCACCTTAGAGAAGCTGGTGGCTCGCAATGAAAAGCTTGTGGATGACCTAAACCAGCAACTAGATAAACTGAGCTGTGACTCAGTGCGATTAGGGAAGAGCTTGAATGCATTCCATGGCGTAAGAGCACCAGGCATAAGCATACCTAAGTACTTGGAGAGGATATACAAGTACACTAATTGTAGCCCTTCATGTTTTGTGGTTGGCTATGTGTATATAGACATGCTAAATCACAAGCACCCTGATTCTCTAGTCTTATCCTTGAATGTGCACAGGTTGCTAGTTACCAGTGTCATGGTTGCTTCCAAGATGCTAGATGATGAGTGAGTCCCTAACTTAACTCTATTTTACTTCTATATCTTACTTTTTATTGAAGTGAAGTTGGTTTTAGTTTGGTTGGTTTTACTCCTGGTTTTAAATCATGGTCGCAGTAACGGCCGTGAAGATATAAAAACATAATGATGCCGCGGTCTTGGTTGTGGTTGCAACTTTTTTTGAAACCTGAGTTTTACTTCTCTTGTAGCTACTGTTTAATCGTCTTTGTTCTGATTCTGTGTATTATTTTCTTTGGTTTTCCGAGCTGTAGACATTATAACAATGCGGTATATGCTCGAGTAGGAGGAGTAAGCAATGCTGAACTGAACAAGCTTGAATTAGAGTTACTCTTTCTGTTGGATTTTAAAGTTATGGTAAGCACTCGGGTTTTCGAGAGTTACTGTATACACTTAGAAAAAGAGATGCTTGTAAATGGCACAGGCTTGAAGATTGAAAGGACATTGTCACCTAAATCTATTGAGACTGAAATATCAGTTGAAGATAAGCAAAACTCTTTTCCACCTCAAATTGTGGATTATGGACTGACATAAGCCCTTTTTTTTCTTTCTGTTGTCAATTTTTGGGTCCCTTGTCCTCTTTAAGTGCTTCTCTTTCTCTTCATGGCGAAGCAATTATTGGATTATTCATTGGCCAGTTTCTTATTTATATGAATATGACTTGATTCAAACTATGTCAAATTTGGCTTTAGTTGTAACAAAACACTATTGTATTCATTGTTTTCTTTTCTTTACATTTTGTTAAAGCACGCTACTCTTGGAGTTCTGACTGAGTTCTCATTGATTTTTGCATGTGTATAAGGGCCTGTTTGAATCACTTTTTAAAAACTGTTTTCTGTTTTTAAAAATTAGAAAATTCCAAAACTTGCTTGAGTGTATTGTTTTGCAAAATGGTTTTTGAAAACAGTTTTTCTTTTTTATGTTTTTAAAACTAAAAAACCAAAAGAGGTAAATCCTGTTTTGCTTTTTGCTTTTCAGTTTTTGATACTATGAATGAGGAGTAGAAAACACATGGAAAACTAGTTGTTTTTATTAATGGCAATCTTGTAATATTAACCAACTTTTATTTTCCAAAGACAAAAAATACTGTACATGCCTAATTGCTCAATGCTTAACTATTGCAACATTACGTTTCTTTTTCTTTTTTTATTGAATTTTTTTATACTAATTTTACATAATCTTTTATTTAATATTATATTGTTAAAAAGCATTGCTGTATGATTTTTCTTCAATATAAAATGTGTCACTCCACTTACATCTTGTGTAATATTTAATTTGTGTAAAAAAATCATTATATTTATTAATATAAAAATAATGATTATAATAATTATATAATCATTATTAATAAGGAAGAGATTAAAGTTGAATGATGTTTAATTTCAAAAAATATATTTCAAATTCAGACGAGTCATTATATAATTATATTTCTCTAAAAAAAAAAAGTAAAAAAATATATTTCATATTAATATATCTCTTATCCTATACTATATCTCATATTAATATAAATAAAAATAGAAAAAATATATATATGAATGGAATTTTAAAATAATTAGGATAAGTAAAAAATAACAAGATTAATGCATGGTAAGATTGATATTTTGACATAAATGAACATAGTTTATATCCTATAGAAAATATTCCTTTTTATTGAAATATGTGTTTTCTTCATCATTCACTTAAAATTACACTCTTTTTAAAAGTAAGTATAAAAAAAAATTATCCTTTTTATAACATATTTTGAAAATATTTCTATCAAACAGGTTTTATTATTTTTTCATTTTGAAAACAGTTTCTAAAGCAGGGTTGCCAAACAAATTTTCATTTTGTTTTCTTCTTAAAAACTAGTTTTCAAAACTGATATTTAAAATAGTTTTCAAAAACAAAAAACCAAAACTGAATCAAACAGGCCCTAAGTGTTTATGAGTTCTCTTTGGCGACTTTTTAAAACTCAACTCATAAAAAAAAAATTTGGAAACAATATATTACTCCCTCCATTCCTTTTTATAAGTAACAATTTGGAAAAAACACACAAACCAAGGAATCTTATTTTTTTTATTAAAAATTCTAAAATTTTATAGTCTATTCCAAAACTAACATTGGTGTAGTTAATACATAGGAAATATGTTACTGTAATTAATGCATAGTAACATTGGAATAGATAAAGGGTAGAAATGAAATTGCTTAATTAATAAATCATAAATTTAATGATTGTTTCTTATAAAAAGGAACAATTTTTTTTTTCAAATTGTTCCTTATAAAAAGAAACGGAGGGAGTATTTATCAAATCACATTTTTATATTTATTTTCTTGCAAACTCATGTCATGCTTTATGCATATGTGACAGAAATTTTAGCAAGTGTACTAAATGCCGTCAAGTAGTAATTAAAAGATCGTTTTACGACTTTTTTTTTAATAAACATTAATAAAATTTAATAAAAGAGGTAAATAAATATTGCACATAATTCAAATATTACACCCAATTTAAACAAGTTGAAATAAAATAAATTTTATTACAAAAGGTTTAATGTTGAGATTGAGTTGAGTTCTACAATTAGGTCATCTTCTATTTTTTTTGTGGTAAAACTTTTCGTTCTTGTTCAACATGCACGATTGCACTTCTCCTTTTACCTCGTCTTTGTGGTTGTGATGTGAGTTCATTATGGATATTAATATTATTTTTCGCATTATCATCTTCATCCATAACATTGCTAGTCTGTCTCAAGTCATCAGTCAATGTGAAATGATAATCTCCTAATAAATTGTATGTAGTCAATAGTGTTCAAAAAGTTGTCTTAAACTCATTTGACGACGATTCAAAAAAAATATGAAGTGGATTTTGAAAACCAAAATGAGGAGTATATCCTACAAACCTTTTTTTTTTTTTTTTCTGACAACCTACAAAGCCTTGTTGAAACGATGAAGTTGGAAAATATTGTAGCATGTTACTATAGAAACCTTATTCTGCTGCAATTGAAACATTCACATTAAACAACCCCCTTACTTCTGGTAGATAATAATTAACGTCTCCATATAAACTGCACCAGATTCAAAGTTGTGGTTGCCATTCATGACTTTGGCTAAAACCTAAAAAAAAAAAAAAAAAAAAAAAGGTTTAAGGTGGGGTAAGTCGTACCTGGAAGTGACGACTTACCCTCTTTTGGTAAATAATTTGAAAAGTACACTCTTTTGGTAATACGCTGGAAAAAGTATTCCATTGTGGTAAAAAAATCACTACTTATTGTTAACAAAAGAGAACTAATTTCTTTCACTGTGGTGGTGTCTAAGGCCAAGAAAAAGAATATGCAGAAGGGTTTTCAGGTTCATAATACCCATTCCAGGGGTAGACATCCAGATTGACTTTTCTCTTGCTCTTGTTTTATTTTATTTGTTTTGCTTTTTTTTTTTTTTTTTTTTTTTTCTTTTTTCCCTTGTATGGGTTAGACTTTAGTTCCCATCTCTTTTGTTTTTTTTTGTTGGAGAAGGTTTTGGTCAATGTCCCCCTTCTTCTTATGTCTTTGTTATTTGTTTTTTATTTATATATTTAGGGTGTTGCAGTAGGTCTCACCTTCTGCTCCCCATTTGCTTAAAAAAAAAAAAAAGAGAACTAATTTACTCAAAGTTTCTCATCTTTCTTTCTCTTTTCTTGTCCAAAATCAACTTTTTAACTCAATCAGAATGTAATGCATATTAATTTTAATCACAGTGCTAAGTTTAATAATTTTTCTTTCTTATTACATTTTTTTTCACTTAGGATATGATGCATCTCCTCTGGCTGGAAAAATTACTAGCAATCACCACATTTTTCGCTGCATGTAAAGTTCACTCAGGCAAATCAAATAAAAGTGAAACAAGTTATCGTGTCTTGATTGTTAACACACCATCATAACAATCGAGGCACCGAAACTTGTTACTCTTTATTGAATTTATCCGAGTGAACTTTACATGCCGTGAAAAATGTGATAATTGCTAACAATTTTTCCAACCAGGAGACATGGATCAAATCCTAAATCACAAAAAAGTTGTAATAAGAAAAACAAATAATTAAATTTAGCATTGTGATTGAAATGAATATACATTACCATTTTAATCAAGTTAAAAATAATTTTGGACAAGACTTGAAGAAAGAGAAAGAAATATGAGAATTTGAGTAAAATGGTGATTAGGAGCTAACAAAAAAAAAAAATATTATAGTAACAAAGATTTTAGAGAAAGCCCACACAGGATACTAGTGCACCAACAAGTACACAAATCATGTGTATGCATAAATTTATGCAAGCACACAAGTTAATATTGTCAGACAAATTATGTTTATTCGATTAAAATTGGATGATTTCGATTTAAAGTTTAGAATATCATTTCAACAATATTAATAATTAATAACTATTTTTTATTGCTTTGATGTTTTTTGTTATTATTCTTATAAAAAATGACCAAAAAGAGTATACATCAGCAAGAAAATTAGAAGTAACTAAAGTTTTAGTGCTGATTTTTTAACCAATAATATAAATGCAAATAATTAATAATTAGTTTCGACAATTATAAAAAAAGAAAAACAGTTCCAGCAAAATTAAAAAAATGTGACGATGAATCTACACATCAAAATCATCAGCAAATAATTCCGACAATCCACCAACACTCTATATGCACAAAGAGCAAACAAAGGATTATGAACAACAACGCCAACTATTTTGAAACATAAACAATATAAAATGCACGAAATAATAACAAAATAAAAACTTACATAACTTATATCAAATTTGATATAATAAGTGCTATACATAAGTTTCATTATGTTGAGGTACATGTACTACTCCAAATTAACATTATAATCCAACAAACATTTCAACGATTGCTTGGCAGGAGCGATAAGTTCTATGGTAGGTGGGAGAGGTTACATATTTATAGTTATTAGAATAAAATTGAAAAAGATATATAGATGTTATTATTTTCATAAAATTGAAAGTGATATGACATGGTAGAATGATATAATTGGATGTAACTTGCTAACGTGGCTAAATGAAAGGATCTCGTTGGTTAAGTGGATTAGGGTTAACGATAAGAAAACCTTGAAAAAGATATATAAATGTTACTTAATAAAATAAAATTGGAAGTGACATGGTAGAGTGATGTGATTGGATGTAATTTGCTGACGTGACTAGATGAAAGAATCTTGTTGGTTAAGTGTATTAGGGTTAACCATAAGCAAACAAATACTATTTAAGATTTAACGTGGCTAAATGAAAGAATCTCGTTGTTAAGTGGGGTTGATGCAAAGAATCAGCGTGATCCAACCAAACTCGATAAGATCTAGTGACTCGGTGTTTTATAACACTGTTTGAGTCAATGTTTGGTCTTTTAATTGAAACTTCTTTTGACCAAATTGATTGCGATTTTATTTTAATGTATTTCAAAATGGAAATTGATTTTTTTAATACAAACTGTGCCAGACTGTTTAATCACAATTTTATATTTAAAAAAAAATATTCAATGTTGGAATACGTGCAACCATAGCATGTAGAGCTGTCAAAATCAATTGGTCCGTATGGGCCGGCCTGCCAAGCCCACTAAAGCATAGAGCTGAACACGGGTAGTATATTTTGGAGTCCATTTTTAAACCAAACAATTGAAGTTTTCTCTTCCCACCCCCCACATTTCTTTTTCACTCCAGGTTTCCGTTTATACCCCTGAAAAAAAACTTTGGTAAACACGTATCGAAGTTATAAACGGTTGAAAACAGCTGTTTTTCTATATAGGAAAACTTCGGTAAATGAAAGTTGAAGTTTTGGGGGTTACAAATAGGGGTGAAATTGGATTTCTGGGGGATGAAAAAGAGACATAGAGGGTGGGAAGAGAAATCTTCTAGACATTTAGCTCGTCCCGATAAAACTCATGGTCCGTTAGGTCCGACCCGTTTAAAATCGGATAGCTCGTTTTGACACCTCTAATTGCGCATATCATAAGATACTATGAACTATGAAGCAAGACTCCGAAACGAATATCTAACATAACACAAACACATACATAGACACGTTGACACTGCTAATATAAAAAATATAGGACACCGAAATCACTACATATTTATAAAAAATCTAAATTGAGAATCAAAATATATACATATGCATCTTAGTTGAACAAGTTATTGCATTATAAAAAAGTTTTAAAACAAAATACGATAGTATTTGATCTTTATTTATCCATCCACTATTGAAAAAGCTAAAAATATTGTAATCAAAATGCAAAGTCTTTAATCCCTCATTGATATGCATTGTTGTTTCGATATATTATTTACCTTTGCGGATATGTCTGATATGTGTCTAAATATAGTAGAAGCAAAGAAAAATAAATTTATAAGAATCTTTCTAGTCCGTAGTTAAGATTAATAATTTATGATACACAAATTTTATATTGAAAGTGTGTATATGGATTAAACATATTATTTAATCTGTTCACTAGGAGTGTTTAAATCCAAACAAATCCAATTAAAAACCGAAATTTGATCAAAAAAAATAAAAAATTATAAAAAACCAAATAATTTTGGATATATTTGGATGTTCTTTTGTAAAACTGTTGGAACAAATTAGATTTTGAATTAATTTTTCAAAACTAAACCAAATCACATACATATTTTTTAATACTTATTTTTCTTTTTATTCGTATAATATATTACATTAACTTATTTTTTGTTGATTTTAATTTTTTTAATACTTCTTATTAGTTTAATTTAATCTATTTTTTTTTACTATTTCATATATTTCAAATATAATATAATTTAGAATTGTAATTCTAAAATACTAATAATAATAAATTAAAAATGCTATCTATAACTCAGCCACTACTTATGTGAAGATATTATGAATTCCTTATCGATGAGTTAATTCATTTTCAATTAAAAAAATTTCATATACGAAAGACATGAAATTTGTGATCACATTCTAAAAACTAAACATATTTTTTTGTTACGTCAGAAAACCTCATGTTTTCATTTTAAGATAAACCACATGGTGATATATGAATTTCTTGTTAACACAATTATAGGCATATAGACATAGTTAATATTTTAAAAACTAGTCTATTTTCTAATAAATATGAAAAAACTGAACTATAAAAATACATATTGACTCAACTAAATATTTCTTCTGTAACAAAAAAAAAACTAAATATTTCTTCTTATAAAAAGGATAAGAGAAAGTAAAAGAAAAAGAAAATGAATCTATAAAACTTAACTCAATTGAATAAATTAATAGTATTAGATTGAAAATTTTCACTCAAAATCTCACCATTGTATATATAAATTTAAGATGGTGCTTTACAATTCGTCTAAATAATAGAATCGCCATAATATAGTTGAACCTTAAATAAATATTTTATTGACAAGAAATGTTTATGTTTTTGTCTTAATCCTTCATTATTATAAAAAAAAAGTTATGTTAAAGTTAATTGCAAAGGAAATGTTTTTTTTGTCAAGAAAAAAAAACTTTTATTTTAATTAAAAGTCCGTTTAATTTGCAAAATAGGAAGTATTGGACCAAATAGTACATGACAATACAAAATTATAATGGAGAGAGATAGAGAGATAATGTTTTGGGTTAATAGGTCTTTACTTCTGTAAAAAATTTCTTTAAGTTTCCCCCTTATAATTTTTTTTTTGTTTTCTCCCTTTTGTGCAAGGAATTTACACTTTTTGAATCGGTTGAACAGAATAACTGATTTGAAAAACAAAACTTTTTAAATCGGTTGAACAAAATAACTGATTTAAAAAGTGCATCCAAAGGGGAAAACAAAAAAAAAATATTCTGCAAGGGGGAAACCTAAAGAAATTTTTTAAGAGGATAAAGTAAAACACGCTTACTTTGCAGGAGGTAAAGACCTATTAACCCTAATGTTTTTTATATTCGAAAACAAAATGGATATTTTTATATTTTTTATAGTTGTACCGTAGATAAAAAGTTGTCATGTGATTTAGTGGGGACAAAAAATTTTGTTTTTGTCCTGTCCTTTACTACTTCTTTTGTCTAGTCCCGTAACTAGTTTTTAAATCAAACTTCTGCTAAAAAAAAGGAGATTGGATTGAACAACTTTTGTTATACTCTGTTTGATTTAGAAACTAGTTATGAGACTCGACAAAATAACTAATAAGGGACAAGACAGAAGCACGAATTTTATAAAATATTTTCGAATATAAAAATATTATCGCTCTATATCTTTAAGTACAGTTTTGTCATGTCCAATAATATATTGTTTTGTCCAGTACGTACTTATTTTCGAATCAAACACACCCAGAGTATAACAAAAATTGTACAGTCTATACTTTATTTTTTAGCATATCAAACGGTTAAAAACATATTTTTTTTTAAGAATATTGTAAAGTTAAAAACATGATTACTTTAATTACTTTTTGGTTTTTTTATTTATCCTATAAAATAAAATTGTGCTACTAAAATACACTAGATAAGATTTTATACTAGAGGTAAATAAATTGATGTTATTTGGAACAAAACATTTTGAAGCTCTGACGACAAACAGCTCATAGCAGTGGTTGACGGCAAACGGAGACAGACACCAAACACAAACAACAAAACAAAACATCATCTTTCTTCTTGTTCCTTTGAAAAATCTTGTCTTTGAAATTCGTTAATTTAATTTCAATTCAAATTCCGGTGACCCCAACGGTGTAACATGGCATCTTCTGGTAGTGGTGAGGATGATGCCTCCAAACTAGACCTTTTTCACCTCATCAAACGTTTTGGAGCTTATGTTACTTTCAAGATCGGAGATCTCTTCTCTCTCTCCTCCAACAACCTCGTATTCCTCTCTCTCTCTCTCTCTCTCTCTCTCTCTCTCTCTCTCTCTCTCTCTACCTTTTTTTTTTTTCTTTTCAATAATTGATCATTCAATTGGATCTGATATATCATATTAATTTATTGTTTCTTGTTGGTCAAATTTGTAATCATTGCTTCCTGTTTCTGGTTCCATTTTTTACTGTTCTTTATATGAAATTTTGATTTTTTTGATAATTTTTTGTTGCCCCTTTATTGTTTATTGAATGATTAGGAACCAGGGTTGGATGATTCTTAATTCAAGGAATGAAAGTTTGTTTTTTTATGAGAAAATTGAACTGGGTTTTTTTCTTTTTATTTTTAATGTACTTAATTTGATTTTGGGTGTGGATAGAAACTGGAAAGAATGAGTTTTTATGTGTCAGGGTTATTGTCAAAATGAGGGAAAATAGTGACCTAATTTGCAATTTTGCATTAGAAATTTATTATAGGTATGGTTTAAGTTGGATGGTATAAATGATAAAGGTAATGTTTTTGTCTTTTTTTGGAGCATGTGTAAATAAGGACATACTAGTGTATGATTTTGATTGTGATTTGTATACAACTTTTTACACAGACAGTGTATCAAAATTAAGCCTGTGTAAATAATCCAAACCTTGTGATAATGTAATTGGTTTAGGATATGCGAACTATTGGGGCGGTTGCTGGTCTAGCTGTTGCAATTGTTTTCACCTGGAGGCTGTTGAGATCTCCTAATGATTCTCAAGGGAGGCAACGGAAACGGCAAGGTGCTACTTCTAGTAATACTGGAGCTGGCACACAGTCAAATGCATCGGTTGTTCCTTCTGATGCTTGTTTACCTTCGGATGAATCAAGGGCGCAAAATGTTGTAGATGAGTTCTTTCAGCCAGTTAAGGTATAATGCTTTTATTGTTTCCCACTTTCGATTGTTTATGATTCAGAATTCAGTCTTTTTGGAATAATTTCTGCTGTATTTTTTTATAGCTTTAGCGTGATTGGCAATTCTAAATTTGCTTTTTCCACAAATTTTGCAGCCAAGCTTGGGGCAGATAGTGAGGCAGAAGTTGAGCGAAGGAAGAAAGGTAATTAAACATATTCTCTCCTGTATTCTTATGTGCTAGTGATCTGTGTTTCGGACTTAGTTTTATGGTTATTATGGTCTTCTAGAAATTAACATCTCATGTGATCATACAAAATCTATGTGAGCGTCCACCATCAACTTAGAGTTTAAATTCTTAATTTACTGCGGTTAAATTAATATGTCATATCGAATTACTTGTTTGTAGCTTTATAGATTAGAATTGTGAGCTATTTGAGCTATTTGAGATGCATTCTTCTTTTGATATCATAAACCAGTCCATGGCACGAATGAGTGGTCGGACAACCTTGTTGAATAAGGTTGATAGCAGTCAACCAATCCGACTCAATCCAAATATTGGTGAAGCCACAGGCAACTGAATACCTTGATGAAAATAGCTCATAAACTCCGCAAACGTAATAGTACAAGCCTCCAGATTCCTGGAGAAACCAAAGATGAATTCTCCATATGAATTGCGCAGAACACCACTGCAGGCAGCATTTAGGCCACAATTTGTCACAGCTCCATCACAATTAAATTGAACACAAGGATCCATAGGTGGGGACCAAGCTGTTAGCAGCTCATGGTGATTGCTTGTACTTTCTTTAGATGCCATAGATTCAAAATTAATATCTCCTTTGATCTCCTGCACCCGACCTCTCACTTGCTAAACCATAGCCCCCACCATGCTAGCTTAAAATGTTAAGGTTGTAATAAAGCCAGCTTTAAAATACAAGCTATTTTTATGTTTCTGTCAGGTTAACGTTTATTGCTTTAATTTATTTTGTCTATCTTGATAGGTGGTACTGATACTATTATTTTTCCCGTTGATAAACTGAATAAGTCATAAGATATGTTATATGCATGTCATTGTGCAAAATAGTTGTGTATAAACTGGATTGGAATACTTGATGACATGAGGAACCTTTGTCATTACAAGTTTGTGTTGTTAGTTGTTAAACGTTTGTTTAACCTATGTTTCCTGATTTTTACGACCAATGTGTTGCTTGTATCTAGGTAACCTGTCGTCTTCTTGGAGTGATCCTTGAGGAAAGTAGTCCAGAGGAGCTTCAGGTGGTGAAATTGTCTTTTCTTATACTTTTGTTTTATTTTATGACATCAAAACAGAAAGATATCAATGCTGTTCATTCTGTTCTTGGCAGACACGAGCCACTGTGAGATCCTCCGTGCTTGAAGTGTTGTTGGAAATTACAAAGTTCTGTGATTTATATCTCATGGAACGTGTTCTGGATGATGAAAGCGAGGTATGTGTCAGCATAAATCAATCCCTATCGTGTCCTATCTAACAAACTTAGTAGAATTGAAGCACAATACTTCTTGTTATATGCTGCAAATTCACTTTTTTCCAGTGTTATCATTTTTTTATTGACCAAATGATTCTGTAAAAATGAATTGAGGTATGGTATAGTTGCTTTAAGCAAAACAATTTAACCTAAGATTCAGAATTTGGAACTTTTGTGGTCATCATTGTCAATGAAATGTTAGATATATGAAATTTCATTATTATTTTATGATCTTTTCCGAGCTTGGATCGCACATATTTTTAAGTTATTAATATTACACAACTACTAATTTGAGCTAGTTGAGAGAGATCATATATTTCTTGCAACTTTTGGTCTCAGATGTTAAACTAAAATTGATTGCAGGCCTTATATTCCTCGTGTCACCCATTTGTAGCATACCTTATTGTTAAATTGTTCATGCTTTATGCATTGTTTCTGCAGAAAAGAGTTCTTGTAGCGTTAGAAGAAGCAGGAGTATTCACTTCAGGTGGTTTGGTCAAGGACAAGGTATGTGAACACACATCAAACAAGATGTCGCAAGATTTTATTGCAGCAAATACTCGCACAAAATTGTGATTCGTAGCAAATACCCTCTTTGTCCTCTATTTTGATTTCGAGTCCCTCTATGCAGGTTCTCTTCAGCAGCACTGAGAATGGACGCTCGTCATTTGTTCGGCAATTGGAACCAGATTGGCATATTGACACGAATCACGAAATCGTCTCTCAGTTAGCTGTATGTTACTATATATCTTGATTTCATTCGTCTACTCAAATGTATGCTCTCATATAATACTAGTTACATATCATTATTTCTAATGATTTACAACAAATCATGTTGCAGAGGTTTATCAAGTATCAGCTCCACATATCACCGTATAAAACAGAACGAACTGCTGCTAATGTGTTCAGTGCTCCATCCTTGGAACTCTTCTTTGGATCCGTATGAAAACGAAAATACACCACTAATCACTTGTTATTCATAAAATGTTTACTAGTTTGGTTTCTGTCTTCATCTTGGATTTAACCTTCACCATATGTTTTTTCTAGATGGTTGAGAAAACTAGGTTAGATTTTTCTTCAAGGTTCTCACCCTCAGTTGGTGAAAGACCTGTTTCTGTGCATGTGTATGATGCTTTGAGAAAGAAGTTATATTGTTTTCTTTGTTTACCATTTGTTTGAAATTTGTGCATTAGATTCACAGACATTTTGAACTGACAAGGTAGCAACTTATATTAGATGTTTGTATTTTATCCTTTTACACATGATAATAGGGCATCATCGATGGACAATATTAATAATCATCATTCAACCTGTCCTTGCCGATGTAAACTTTTTTTGATACTTAGACGATACAATTTCGAAATGTCGGTGTATGTGATTCGCTCGCAACTTTTCCTATCTCAGATAAATTGCTGAGTTGAAAATTTAATTTAACCAAATTGCAGACAAGTGCAAGTGGTATTAAACTCACATTGCTGAGTTGGAAATAACTATAAGAAGTTAATCACTAGTTAGTGTATACAAGCAAGGTGATGAGGTAAAGATAGTTTGGGATGTTAGTTGAGGTAGTTATGCAATAATCAAAGTGATATTCAATGGTTCTTCATGAAGGAAACGCCTTTCGGTGACATTATGCTTTTGCGCAATCGCAAATGAATGCATCTTTACATAGTAGTTATGAATCTGGAATAGAACTGATGGGCGATGCTTGGTTACAATTTCGAATCCATTATTATATGTTTGCTCTTGTTTTTTATTAGGGATGATAGATATATGTAAAATGGTTAGTATTAGGGTTTTACATGTGAGTTTCATTATCCGATTTTATACTACCTTCGTCTTTAAATATAAGATTCTCTTTATATTTTTCTGTCCTCTTTTTATAAGACCCTTTTTAAATTTGTAAGGGCATTAATTATTTCTTTACCAACATACTTATAATTAAAATACATTTTTTTCTACAATCTGTAATAAATACTTCAGGAAAATAATAACTCTTTCTTGAACGATAAAATTGTAAAAATAATATCAACTAGTATCTAGACCCGTGCCAAGCACGGGTAGAAATGCGTTTGTAGATATTTACAATCTTATATAATTAAATAATTAAAATAACATTATGTGATAAAAACTAAATGTAAAATTTATGTAATGTCATAGTTTTTTTAGGGAAGATTTTTATAGTTCGCATTTTTTTTTATCAAATTCAAAATGTCTCATAGTTGTTGTTTCTATTATTCTCCACTAAAAGAATTATAAAGTTGATTGAAAATAATTTCTCTTTGGAATATATCAAAGAGACTTTATTAAGGTTTTGTAAAATGACTTTGAGGTGGATATAAATTACAAAAAAACAGTCAATGTATCAATATATGAGTAGAAATATATGCTACAATATAAATAACAAAAAAATCGATTCATGTATTAATATTTAAGCAGAAATATAGATTCCCATTGAATTTTTTTTTTTAAAAAAATAGCCTCACTATTAATATATGACTAAAAATATAGATTCCAAAAAATTATAAAATAAATAGGTCTTCGTATTAATATATGAGTAAAAATATAGATTTAAGTATATATTATAAATAAATAAAAGTCGTCCGTATTAATACATTAGTAGAAATATGTGTTCATGTTGAAATTACAATAAAAAATAGGCCCCTGTATAGGCCACATAGAAATATATAAAAAAAATAGGTTTTCATATTATTATATGAGTAGAAATATAAAATACAGTATAAATTACAAAAAAAAATCCCGTATTAATATATGAAAAGAAACATAAATTTATATATTAATTAAAAAATAGTCATCAGATTAATATGAGTAAAAATATAAGTTTGATAAAAATTAAAAAATAATAAAAATCGGTCTTCATATTAATATATATTAATAGAAATATAAATTTTCCTAGAAATTACAAAAAAAAAAAAAAAACCTTCTTATTAATATATGAGTAGAAACATATATACCCATAGACATTTTTAATAGAAAATAGACATCCGTATGTATGTATGAGTAGATATATAGGTCTTGTAGAAAAAAAAAGATCTTCCTACAAACATAAGTAGAAATATAAATTACAAAAATAAAATATATTCCATATTAATGTTTAAATAGAAATGTATGTTCTCATTTAAATAAAAAGATAATCATCATCCCGTAAACATAGGTCCCGTAAAAATGTAACAAAAAAAAGGCTCATGTATTAATATATGAGTTATGTATAAATGTTTTAAAATAAAAGCTCCTAAGCAAAACAAAATTAAATTGACAATTCATATATTTTTTTGTGTGGAGGACATTTCAAATTTCTATCTTTGAATAAATATACATAAGTTAAAATGTAGAACACTGAAAATGAAGATAGCCCCCTAAATTCACACAACATGATAATAAAACAAACAAATAAAGTTGATTTTAAAGAAGGATATGTATTTTATTTAAATATGAAAAATAATACAAATTTAGGAATTTTAAAGGGACGGCAAAGAGTGATCTCACACTCCCCGTCCCCAACAATATGGTATTTTCTTAAATAGGGTATTAAATTGATATATTAACATAAATATAGTAAATCACAAACAAAAATTGGAACTTATATTAATATATAAGAATAAATATTGGTCTCATGTGAATTTTAAAATAAGGCGCTCATATTAAATATAAAGCATAGTAAAAATTACAAAAATATAGGTCTCCCATATTAATATATGAGTATAAATAATTGAATATATATTTTCATA
Organism: Trifolium fragiferum; assembly: GCA_954870985.1. Taxonomy (NCBI): domain Eukaryota; kingdom Viridiplantae; phylum Streptophyta; class Magnoliopsida; order Fabales; family Fabaceae; genus Trifolium; species Trifolium fragiferum. Next base: position 75,691,842 of record OX940789.1, on the reverse strand, counting down.
GAAAAAAAAAACTCCTCGTAATAATATCAATACAAATATAAGTTGTCATAAAAAAATATTAAAGTCATCAAATCTTTTTTTTATTAAAGACATAATTAAGAGGATATGATGCATACCATTTATATATCTCTCCTTTTAAAAAAAATTGTATGTATGTCTTTCTTGCTTGTTTAGTAGACGATAATACAAAAAAAAATCTGAACTATAAAAAGGAAGGAATTAAATCAGTGGTGTGAATCATGGTGATTGATTAATCAACATTTAAAATTCAAAATGAAAATAATTTAGGAAATAATTATTTATTTATATATCATCAGTCATTATTGATTATTTGAATTTGAATAAAATTTTATTTTTTTAATTCTTTTTGATGGTATTTTTTAAATTCTTATGATTTTATTATTTGAGATTGAGAAGCATTGAATGCATAAATTTAATTTGAGTATAAATGTTTAATAATCAATACTACAATTTTCTGAATATATATAGAATTATACTTGAATATTTTTTTAATATTGTGCATAATCGTTTGTGCCTTTGGTTGTGGAATATTTGTTTTTTCCACGCATGGATTTATTACATTGAGGAATAGTGTCAAAAAAAAATCTACAAAATCATATAGTATTTAATAGTAATACATTAATTTTTTTGATTTATGTGTGTCTATATTGTGCATGATCGTTTGTGCCTTTAATTGTGTGATATTTGTTTTTTCCAAGTACGGATTTATTACATTGAGGAATAGTGCCAAAAAAATAATCTACAAAATCATATAATATTTAATACATTAATTGCCAAAACAATATGGGAGAAGAATGGCTTAGAGGCTGCCACGTGTATACTTGACATTGAAAAAAGATTCACATTTTATATATATAGAGATTATCAACAAATTTAATGCCAAAATCCATTTACTTAATCTTCACAATTTTCTCAATAGGGTCTTGTAATTTGGGACAGAGATATTACATTAATACATTATTACTAGTACATTAATACATTATTACTCAAAACAGTCAATTTGTCAAATGAACATAAAACCCTAATTATATACACCAAGAGCCGACTCAATGATCCAAGCGCAATAATTTTTTTTGTTTGAATTGAACAAATAAATTCACTCATTTTAAAACGGAGGAAATATTAATCTTTCCACATCAAATAAATATATACACCAATAAGATTTAAAGAAGACACATTGAAAAATAATTTTATATTAACATCAAATAAAAATCTACCCACATCATCTTACTTTTATAAGACTATTTTAAAATTAATAGTTTGACATTAATTATTTTTTAGAAAACTAATAGTATCACATAGAATGTTTGCGACCTATCGCTGACAATGTAAAATTATTTTGCACTATCGGTCTATTAAACTATAAAAAAATAATTAAAAACTATGTAAAAAAAATGATTTTACACTAATTATTCTGAATAATTTTTATTATGATAGGTGCAATAAAAAATTAATTATTGTAAAAAAAAAAAAACAAATATAATTAAAAAAAAAAACCCAAGTCGAAACAGAGAAAGTCTAATATAGGCACAAACATAACACCTCATTGTTAGGCACAATCACAATAAATAGTAAGAATTAAAGAAAAATTGAATAAAATGACACTGATGGATGTGACAATTTTATATTTCTTTTAATTGTTTTAATTTATGTGTGTGGGCCTAAATTTGTGCCTAAATATTTTGTGCCTATGTAAGTCTTTCTCGTCGAAACAGGCTTGATTTCAATGTTAGTAGTGTTGGCGCCGTCACGTAACTCACGTTTGTGTCCTCTGCTGGTGTTGTGTCGTTGTTGACACTCTTCAAACACTTCAATGGAACCAATTTGCTCTATTACTTCGACTTGTGCCAATCAAATCTCTACACTTCTTTCTTCTCCCTCACCTCACCAAATTCAGGTATAATCATCTCTTCATTCATCTACCCTTTTATCTCTTCTATTCATTTTCCACTTTTTCTTTTTCATCCAGGAATATTATCACAGCATTTTCTCTTCAAGCCACTGCAATAGCATCACTGTCAAACAAGATGACAACTTTGGAAAAGGTTCTTTTTTATTTATTCATTTCTTTTGTTTCTATTGCCAATGAATGTTGTATCATGTTTTTTGTTGTTGTTGCAAATAATGTATTCGAATTTGTATTTTGTAGTATGAATATGTTTAGATTGACTTATTTGAGTTTATCTGGCACAAGCGATTGCGAGCTTGTTTGGACGAGCTTACGGAAACAGCATATGACATGCCCATAAGTTCTCTAAGATAGCTTGTGAAAATGATTTATAGCTTATATGACTTTATTTTAGCTTTTGTTATAGAAATAACTTAGGGCCTTTTTGGATTTGGCTTATGTTTTAGCTTATGAAAATAGTTTATGCAAATAAATAAAATTTTATGTTGATTCATAAGTTTTCATTGACTAAAATTGTATTTTTATAAGTAATTTTATCATAAATTACCTTGAAAAGTTTATAATAATAATACATAAACACTTATTTATTTGTATTTGTATAAGTTGTTTCGCATAAGCTCAAAATTAAGTCAATCCAAACGAACCCTTATACATAAACATTTATTTGATAAGTGCTTATGTTAAGCTATTTGTTACGAGTTTCACATCAGATGTGAGATGGCCTGAATATGAGTTTATAAGTAGATGCAATTCTCATCTTACAAGTCAGTTTTGTAGGGTTGAATTAAATTAGGCCCAATACCCAATTCTAAGACTGTTTATCCAAACAGAGCCAATGTTTCTTTTCTGATTTTGGAGAACTGTAGGTCTCTATGCTGCAATGGACTTCAAAGAGGATGAACTTGTTCTCAAGGACCAAATGCTTTTTGGGACTCAACACTCTTTCAACAAGGTTTTTGTTTTAGTCTTCATAATTTTTGTTCTTGTGTGTGATGGCCATTTTAAAACTTTTGTTTCTTTGTCTTATTTTCTACATTACTTTGCAGATTGATTGTTTTGTCTGTAGCTTCTGCTTTCGTTTTATTGGTTCCGTAGAAATTCAAATCGGTAGGAGGCTTTACTTGACACAATTAAGGGCCAATGAGAGTCATGATTGTGATGTAGGAAGCTCTTCAAAGTCTTCAAAAAACTGTCATCAAATGGATTCATCTGATGAAGAGGAGAGTACTTGGCAATGTAGTTCTGGTAGTTCTAAAACTAAAGTTCCTCTACCGGAAGGTGTTGTCGAATCATTGATGAATGGCCAATTGAGATTGCCTTACTCTGAGAAGTTCTCCTTGCCTCCAGCCGTTCCGTGCCATGGTGGATGTGGAGAAGCTTACTACTGCAGGTAAGTCTAAGGATCTGTTTAGACTGACTTGTGTGATTTATTGACATAAGAGTTAAGAACTTGTGAAGATTGTTTACGAGAGCTTATGGAAATAGCTTATGACATTATTGTTTACGAGAGCTTATGGAAATAGCTTATGACATTTCCATAAGCTCAACGTATAGCTTATATGAAAATAGCTTAACTTTATTTTATCTATCTGTTGTATTAGAAATAGGTTATACATACGCGCTTATATGATAGGCATTTATGCTAAATGCGCTTAATTAAGCTGTTTATCCAAACAAGATCTAAGGTTGGTTGAAGAAATAAGTTTATGGTTCTTCACTTATGAAAAAGTCCTCATAAGCTTGTTTATATTTATAAATAAATTAAAGGGAGAGCTTCAGAAAAACTCGAGATGCATAAGCTAACTTTAACTCACACAAAATGTTATTGTTTGAAAAACTCAGTTATTTCATGACTCTTTTGATATTTATTTTCCTGCAAATGCTGCTTGAGAAGTTAATTTAAATTGGAAACTGATTATAGGGTCTTGGTAATTTGACACTTTGTCTACTTTACAATGCACACTAAACTCCCTCCGTATATTCAAAGACAAAAATATACGAGAAAGATACATAAAACATTGATTTTGGATTCTCTATCACATGTATGAGATTAAAGCAAAATAGACTCATGTAAAGGTTTCAGCAATGTTTCTATATCCTATTTGATAGAGACCAAGGTAGCTTTATTCCTGTTGTATTGTAGGTAGGGAGACTTTAAAAGAATTTCTAGATAATTGCAGTTTCCCGTGGTTAATTAGATACTTGTTCTTGCACTTCATTTTTTTGGGCGTAAAGTATTAAATAATCTTATCTGATAATGTTATCAATACATGTAGCATGTCATGTGCAGAAGCTGATTGGGAATCCTCCCATTCTTTACTCTGTACTGGTGAGAGTTGTGATCCAAGACGTAGGGAGGCACTCCTTAAATTCGTGAAACACGCTAATGGTAAGTCTTCTTCCTTATGGACATCGATAATTTTCAACAATTTAAATTTTTTTTGTCGACATTTTGTTTCATGTCTTGGTTATTTATTAATTTTGTCTTTTATTTTTCTGGCAGAAACAAATGATATATTCCTCCTTGCTGCAAAGGTAAGGTCTTTCATTTTGCTACACATACTGTTTATACATGTATATCTGATAACCTTACCTGGCATTATTATCATCAGAGTTCAATGTATTGTTGTGCCGTACATGCTTTGTAGTCTGGCACATTAAACTAAACAAAAAAATCACTTTCATAACACTCGAGTGTTGTCAAATACAGCTATAGCGCAATAATGTATCAGAATTTGAGCAAATCGCTATTGTTCTACAATGCACTAACCAGTACAAAGTATTGTCAAATAGTGGCTATACGAAGCTATAGCACTGTAGTGTAACAAATAGTGACAACACTGATAAGATTTCAGTTCTTTCTCAGTATCATATTGTCCTTTTGTCTTTCATTATCCAACATATTAATTTTTCATTGTCTAAGCTGCCTTTTAATTTAACATATACGATGTCTTTATAGATTCTCAACTTATCAAACAAGCTATTTTCACCAGTCTTGCATAATTACCTTTACTAGGTTTATCTGACTAGAAACCTGGTTGCTTTTTATCACCAGGTCCTTTCTTATACCATATTAAGGTACCGCAAGTTAAAAGCAAATTGTCTCGAAGAGAAAGGGAAAAATGAGGCATCCTGTGTTTCAGACCACTATAATTTCTCTCTTCTTTTGGAAGCTTGGAGGCCTGTATCAATGGGGTACAAAAAAAGGTTTTTACTATACTGACTAACTTTTTTGTAACACTATATATATGATATTGGGCATTGTTCTACGGTTTTACTTAAACTATGTCAGAGTAGTGACTTCAAAGTGTCTGTAGGTGGTGGGACTGCATTGCATTACCAGATGATATTGATTCTTCCGATGAAGCGTTATTCAGGATGCAAATTAAAGAGTTGGCATTCGAGGTATGATTAAAATCTTAACGTGTTTATTTACCAATTTAATATGTTGCATCTAATTTCCTTCTTATCAATTTGATCTTTCAGTCTCTCCAACTTCTTCAGACAGCAATATTTGACAAGGAATGTGAGCCGTGTATCCTTACATATGTTATTTTAGTGATGTATTCGATGTGTGCATGCTTAGTGATTTTGTGTGATCACTTTCGTCGGAAGTTTAGATCCAATCCCTTGACTCATTCCAGTATTCTCCCTTGAAATCTATGGACATATCATTGGCATGTTTGAGCTGAATAATCTGTAAGAGCCAACTTTGTGTAACTCTCTTTTCTTCTATTCCGTCCAGCGCAATATTTTGTTGTGTTTGCTTCTGTTTGCATAATGGTTAAATATACCGATATAGGCCTTATAGCAATTGAAGTAAACTGAATATGTGAATAATAAGTTATTTGGATTATGAAATGTATATTAATCCCTTAATTATATTTGTCAGTGATTTGGTTGTTGCTTCTCCCATGGAGGATTACTTTTTATACATTGATGATATGACAAGTCCTGATAAGGTTAGAATTCGGTTCAACTTGCGTTAACATTTTATTTCAAATGAATAAGTTCTTTTACTTTTTCTGTTTATACATCAATGGCAGGAAGAAGCTGAGAAAATTACACAACCAATTCTAGATGCTCTAGGTGAAGATTATTCTACTAGTTGCGAAGGTACCGATATCACTGCCGTTTGTCTGTTATTTATCTGCACACAAATTTGTTTTGTTTCTTCATATAATATTCAGTTCAACTTTTTGTTCTTTATTTCATTTTTCCTTACTTAGTATTGAGCCGTCTTATCATTACCGAAGTTCAGTTTTTCTTTTTATTGTCTTAATGCAAGATAAACTGTCTCAAGTTAAATTCTTTATTGTTCCAGGAACTGCATTTTTTCCGTTGCAAAGCTGTATGAACCATTCATGTTGTCCTAATGCTAAAGCTTTCAAAAGAGATGAGGTATGTGGGCCAAAACTATCTTTATTTTATCTTCTATTTCGGTTTTGTTTGAGTCGATCGCTTATTCGATTCCCTTTATCTCTTTTGTATGCAATGTAACAATGAATCTAAGATTTTACAATCTCTTTTCATGCAGGATAGAGATGGCCAAGCAACTATAATTGCACTGAGGCCTATCTGTAAGGGAGAAGAGGTTTGTTTATGCCAATATCTTATAAGCCGATATTTTTTTTATATTCTAATGAGAAATTTTTATACCAAAATCTAAATGTTTAGTGAAATACTAATATATTCGACGGTTATTACCTTAAACACCACACCACCGAATGTTTCTTCAGATATATTGCAATGTTCAAGTAATTAACATTTAGAAGGAATTTTCAGATAACCATTTCATATGTTGATGAAGACCTTTCATTTGAGGAGAGACAAGCATCCCTTGCAGATTATGGTTTTAGGTGCAGGTGTTCAAAATGCATTGAAGAAGAGCCATAGTGTTATGCTATGGCCTTATGCGAACATTCATACTTAACATAGTCCAATGATTTTACAAGATAGCGCGATGCATTTCTTAATTCTTAACTATCACTTGGTTAAAATGCAAGGGAAAGAGGGGAATGCAAGGTTCAACAATAGATTTGCGATGTGGTTTCTCCAATTTTTTGTTTCCTTGCATGAAAATAGGGAATCAAGCATCGGTTTTTGTAGCATCTTTACGCGTATTTTGTTTTACTATGAGTTTTGCTTTTGATTCATATATTGAAAAATTAGGAATGTTTATTCTATTATCATAGATTTAGAGTCGACAAATGTGCGTGGAGATTCGTCTATGATTAAGTAATTATAGTTTTGAAATTGCTTGTTACATGACATGTCAATATTTGGACTACTGTTAGAGGCTTAGAGCATCCCGTTGAGATTCATTTGAAGGAATGAACAAATGTTTTGTCGATCGCGTGTGTCGTATGACTAAATAAAAAACAATTATTACGAAAATTGGTCGAGAGATCCTTTGTTCAGATGAACGGTTTCATGCAAAGTGTGAATAGGAAAAATACCAATATTAGAGAACATCATGAAATATTGTTACGCAGAAGAAAAAGCTGAATGGATCTATCTCAAAAAAAAGAAAAAGATCTTTCTCATTTTATTAAAAAAGAAAAGAAAAGATCTATCTCATAAGATGAGTGTCTTTTTATAGATTGATGTGTGTAAGAACATTGAAACAATGATTGAAAAATCTCATTAAAATCCGCTAAAAATGCAATTGTAAGCCAAATCTTTTAGAACACATTATCGGATTTGGATTAGGTGCAGTCGACTGCACGTGCAGTCGTTTTATAGTCATTCGATCTTGATCAGAGGTTTAAATAGATACAATTAATAAATGCAGTTTTTAAATAACAGCCGTCCGATCTTGATCAAACATCTATAAATAGACCGATTGCACGATTGCGTCGAAAAGTTGAAGCAATGTACCAAAAAAATAAAAATAAAAATTGAAGCAAGTATAGTAATCAATTTTGAATAACATTGTTATTTTTTTTAACAAGCCAAAATGATATATATAATATAAAAACAATCTCTCTAGCACAAGATGTGTCAAGATAGATTATCAACGATTACAAATAGTCACATAAGGTTACAAAAAAATAATCACAACAGATTATACAAAATTCAAACAGAGCAAATGACTAGACGGTGGATCACAGTGAATGTACGCTTCTGGTGCGGTGGATCACAGTGGGAAATATACCTGCAAAATAAGTTAGCACTCCAACGCTCAAGTTAATATGTGATCAAGAATGAATAAAAATGAAAAATGATTGAATTGTGTACCTTGACGTCAAAGCTTGTCTTTATATAAAAGAGACACGGTTATAACCATCTATAATTAATAGGCTCTGTAAATAGCCTCTGTAAATAAAGATTCTCTTCTCACCCCCCATGACTCTTTTTAACCCCCCAATATTCCAATTTTATCCCTGTCCAAAAACTTCGGAACGTGTTTTCCAAAGTTTTTTTAGTTCAAATTTGTCGAAAATTTCGGAAAATACATTATGAAGTTGATCTTCAAGGCAAAAAAAACTTCGGAAAACGCGTTCCGAAGTTTAAAACTAGGGGTAAAAACGGAAATCCGGGGGGGGGGGAAAGAGTCATGGGGGGTGGGAAGAGAAAAATTCCTCTGTAAAGGAATGTATTTGGTTAGATCTGGAGGGCTTATGCCGCATATATTCGGTCATGGCCCAGTCCAAAACACATCATTAACATTGTGAAATGTGAATAACAAAAACAAATATCAACAAATATAGATAAAAGAAACTTCTAAACTAAAAAGAAAAACACATAAGTTATTTCTCTTAAATCAAAAATACATTAGAACAATACTGTACAAAGCAACATAAGCTAAGAAAGATGAAAGATAAGTATGTGTAGAAAAGGACAATACCTGTATTTCCATATTTGAAGGACTATTTTTCATCTCGAGTGATTTTTATTTTATTTTATTCAATCTGTTCTTTTGAGGAGATATGGTTATTGCAATAAAAAAAAATCAATAAATTCATATCGAGTAAATCATCTAATTTGTTCAAACTTAAAATAATTGGCAAAATATGAACACTAAAAATAATACGTATATCCCTTTTCCACAATTGCGATCGGAAGGGGTTGTAACAACTTAATTGTAGAATTAACTTCCAAATCGAATTAAATTGATGATGAAAATAAAAAAAATTAAAATAATATATTCCTCTTGGAGTTTCATTTGCTCAAAAGATACCATAACAATTATAAAAAAAATAAAAATACCATAACACCCTAGAGCATCCAATCCAACATTTTCTATTTCATACTGCATAACTCTAAAAAACATCATTAACCCAAAATAAATTATGAAAAGGAAAAATGGTCAGATCAAAAGAATTCTTAAATATTTTCACAAACTTTGAATAAAAAAATTCATGCTTCAAGAGAATAAATAAATCAAATTTCTAATAGTTATCGCAAATCAAAATTTAAACCATTAATTATCTCCAAGGAATGAAAAATAAGAACACAACACATAACATTTCATGCACAAACTAATAATTAACTCAATCAACAAAATATAATTCACTCTCATAAAGTGATAATTAAAACTCATTTAGACATGAAGATCATCAACACTCAGATATACTCTAGTCAAGTAATAACATTTTCACCTTTAGAATCATGATCAATCCACTAATTCTAAGTGTGTGTGTGCTGTCCTATATTTTGCTTGGAAATGTAGAACAGAATAGAAGTTTAGCTCAACTTTTCATTCTGAAATTTCCCTTAGCAACTCTTCCATTATTTATCGCAAGAGCGCAATGCTACCGAAAATTGGGGAAAACACATAACATGTGTCATTGCACATGCGACTCAATTATTTTTTTTTATTTTTTCTCGCTGCTTAATGATGCGAATAACAACATTTGTGATGAAGTTACCCGACCCTTCAACATAACGATTAATTTTTTTTATAATGAGCCATATTCTATTTTTCCGATTTTCCCCAGTGGTAATATATTATTTTTGCTTCTACACTCTTTTGATATAATAACTCTAGAGATCGATTTGGTTCCTTCCTAGTTTAATGTTAAGTATCGCCCTTAGTCCTAAACTAAACTTACCTACATTACTTCACAAAAAATAGGGCATTGTGTCAAAAAAAGTGGATATCTCAATCAACTAAAAGTTCAAATGTTCCCAAGACATCAAGTATTACGGTTCATCATTGGGTTTCACTTCAGTCAAAAATATTACTAAAATATTAAATAACTAAAACCATAATGTATACAATATTTTTTTACAAAATAAAAAAATAAACTTCTTGGACAAAACTCAAAATATGCCGAATGCTGAAAAAGTTATGATCAGATTGGGCATTTCCGTTTGATTGCTCTTCCTACGGTTACTGAAAAGAATTTTGAAAAACAAAAATAAAATATGATTAGAGAATAAACATGTAATCTAAATAATAATAATAATGTGTAACATGATGGAAAAATTACTTACGGCGATTTGTGCGCGAAACAAGTTAAATGTAATTTCTTCTTTGATGGTTTCTTGTTCACGTTGTTGGTGTGATCTTCAAACTTTTCCGCACAATCTTCCTCCTCCATTATAGTAGATAACGATGGTTTCCAATTCGACAATCTGCGGTGTATGCGGCGTTGCGATTCTACCGGAACATTGATTTCTAATAACACATTGCGAGAATGACAAAAGAAACACTTCATTTTGTATTTTTGAAATTCTTATGAATGAAGTGATGAAGTGGTGCAGGTACTGTTGTATTTATAATATCTATTTAGTATACTTTTGTCCCAAGAAACTCAACCAAAAGTAAAATTTCAAACCTAAATCAAATCAAATAAAATCTAATCTAAATCTAATATAAATTTAAATATAACCACCGCCTAACAAACTCAACAAAAAATAAAATAAAATGCCAAACTTAAATTAAATCAATCACGTTTTTTCAATTAAAAAAAATATATTTATCACTACTTTTTTTTTTTCGAGAAGATATTTATCACTACTTGTATACGTTATTGAATGCCAAATTGAGAGACACTTGTAAACAACCAAATAGTATAACAGTTACGTTATTTATTTATCTATTTTATTTAGGAAAATCAGTTTTATTTTTGTTACAAATCGGTTTATTTTTCATATCTATCCCTATTTAAAATTTTTAACATAAAACTATCAAAATTTTGAAACTAATATACCAAACTACCCTTCTTTGTTTTTTTACTTAGAGTGGACCACAAACATAAATTACTAGTAAAGCTTAAAACTTTAGACACTACTGAATTTTTGATCATTTTAATAATTCAGTTCAATAGCAAACAATATATAAAATCTACTTACAATATATTAAAAGAAACTATTACAAAAAATTCTAATTTGTTCTTATCACTTTTAATAATATTTTAAATTTTATTTCATTAAATGTAATTTTAACTCTAAATAAAAAAAATACAAAAAAAAAAAAGATAAGTATAAAACAAATCTACTCATAAAAAAATTAGAAAACAAAAATAACAAAATCACCTCTAAAGATAAGCATAAAAGTATTAATCTATATTTCAAATCTTCTACCCTTCTAAAGATAAAAAAAGATACAAAATATAAAAATAGAAAGAAAAAAAAAAAAGATACAATCCATAAAAAAATCATACACAAGACAATAACTTTGTTTTGTCCTTTGCCTTGCTTAGGCATTGTATGATCCGTTTTCTTTTTGGACTATCTTTTTGTATATGTATGTGACTCTTTATAAACGCTGATAATCGACCTTGGTGCACACATTGTGCTAGGACGATTGTTTTTTATTATATATATATATATATATATATATATATATATATCTCATTTTGACTTGTTAAATTTTTTTTTACTCTATTTTACATTTTCCATGATTTTGTCCCATCCACAACATTTGTAACCCTAGTTTACATGATTTTGTCCCATCTACAGCATTTGTGCTTATTTTTCACAGCTTAACCCAGGGACGGATTTAGACATAAAACTCTGGTGTGGCCAAAATCTTAAAGAAACAATAAATTAAATTATACTAAAAAAAATATAATATTATTAAATGTAATACATTTACAATGAAACTGTCCACTATCCATTATTTGAAAATGAGGCAAAATAATATCATTATCAATTATTTCAAAAACATCTCTTTCTATATAAGTTACAAGACGATATTTTAACCAATGATCCCTCATTTTGTTACATAGCTGATCCTTCACTAAATTCATAACTAAAAAAACACATTTTACGCTTGCAATTGCTACCGACAAGACTAAAGCTAACTTCAAGACTAAGGTATCGTTTGTCTTGACTTTTTTAGGTCTTACAAGTTATCTAAAAGCTAAAAGTATAAATAAGAGCTTCTTTAAAAAAAAACTAAATTTGTTTGATAATTATTATTTTTTAGCTTAAAAATTGTTTATCTATGTATTTTACTCATAAAAATTAAGCAATTTTTTTTAACAAAAACTTATTATAAATCTGTTTTGCCTAACTTCTTTTTTTATTGGATAAATTTTTTTTGAGATAATCTAAGACAAACGGTATCTAAGGTATCCTTTGACCTGACTTTTTTAGGTCTTAGAAACTATTTGAAAGATAAATGAAAATAAGAGCTTTTAGAAAGAAAAAAAACCAAAGTTGTTTCGTAATTGTTGTTTTTATTAACTTCAAAAGTCTTTTATTTATGTATTTTACTCATAAAAATTAAGTAAGTTTTTTCTATCAATAACTTATTAAAAATCTATTTGATCTAAATTTAAAATAAATTAAGACAAATGGTACTTAAATATATATATTTTTATTATAAAAAAAAAATCTAAAAAACCAGTGTGGCCAAGGCCACACTTGGCCACAACATGTATCCGCCCCTGGCTTAACCTAACTATAATTAAGCCTTAAAGGCCCTTTTGGTGCATGATAATAGACAAAATATGTTGATTGTACCATATTCTATTACAATCCATTGTTTGGTGACGTAATATGGTATAAAAAATGAAATTAATAAAATATAAATAATAAAATGATTTGACATTAAATTGAATAATACTTAATTGTTTAATATATATACACAATTTTCTCACAAATCGTAATTGTGTAATTTATATAATGTAAAAAAATTAAAAATTCTACTAAACTTAGAATATTTAAAATGATTTTGTGTGTAAGTGAGGCTCGAAACAGTTGCGGTGAAGATAGCTTCTGGTGCGCATTGGATCTTGGTGGGGAAGATACCTGCAAAATACGTTAGCACTCCAACGCTCAAGTCAGTATGTAATCAAGGAAAAGTGAAAGTGAAAAGAGATTGAATTGTGTACTTTGACGTCAAAGTTTGTCTTATATAAAGAGAAAATGTTATAACTATATGCAACAACTGACATGACATTTAAAACGATAAGAGCCGCTGAGATGAATATAACGATTCTATAAATGTATGACGGGTGTATTATTTTACAGGGGTTGTATAGGAACTATATATCGTGCCCGTCACCCTTAGCCTGAATGAGAAGCCTCCATAGAGAAGTGAATTTGGGTTAAATTTGAAGCACTTGGACTGAGTATATAGGTCTTCATCCGGTCAATTTTTTTTAAGGAATCTAACCATTCTTTTAAACTTCCTATATAATACAACTACAAAAGAAAGTCACACAACAAAAAAAAAAAGTCCCTATATAACATCATCAAAATTGTCAATAACAAAAACAAAAATCAACAAGTATAGACGAAAGACTTCTAAACCAAAAGAAAACACAGAAAAATTATTTCTTTTAAATAAAAAATATATTAGAAGAATACAAAGCAACATAAGCTAAGAAAAGATTAAAGCTAGATCGATGTATTTCCACATCTGGAGTACTATCTTTGCAATAAAAATATTCAACATATTGATATCGAGTAAATCATCCAATCTGTTCACAAAACTTACAACAATTGGCAAAACATGAACACTAAAAATAATATATTCCTCTTGGACTTTCATTAGCTCAAAAGATACCATAACACCCTAGAGCATCCAATCCAACCTTTTCTATTTCATATTGCATACTTAATATACATGCATTACTCAAAAAAAAATATCATTAATAGTAAGAGCCAAAAATAAATTATGAAAAGAAAAAAAGGTCACATCAAAATAATTCTAAAATATTTTCACAAAATTTGATTAAAAAAATTCATGCTTTAAAAGGTTAAATTAACCAAATTTCTCATAAGTATCACGACTCAAAATTTAAACCATTAATTATCCTCAAGGAATGAAAAAGAAGAGAAATAAAATTTAACAAAACATAACACATAACGTTTTATGTACAAACTACCTCAATCAACAACAAAATATAATTGACTCTCATTAAGTGATAAAACTCATTTAGACATGAAGATCATCAACACTCAGATATACTCTAGTCAAGTGATAACATTTTCACCTTTAGAATCATGATCAATCCACTAATTCTAAGTGTGTGTGTGCTGTCCTATATTTTGCTTGGAAATGTAGAACAGAATAGAAGTTTAGCTCAACTTTTCATTCTGAAATTTCCCTTACCAACTCTTTCATTATTTATCGCAAGAGCGCAATGCTACCGAAATTTGGGGAAACCATATAACATGTGTCATTGCACAAGCGACTCAATTATTTTTTCTCGCAGCTTAATGATGCGAATAACAACATTTGTGATGAAGTTACCCGACCCTTCAACATAACGATTAAATTTTTTTATAATGAGCCATACATATTCTATTTTTTCCGATTTTCCCCAATGGTAATATATTATTTTTGCTTCTACACTCTTTTGATATAATAACTCCAGAAATCGATTTGGTTCCTTCCTAGTTTAATGTTAAGTATCGCCCTTACTCCTAAACTAGACTTACCTACATTACTTCACAAAAAATAGGGCATTGTGTCAAAAAAAGTGGATATCTCAATCAACTAAAGGTTCAAATATTCCCAAGACATCAAGTATTATTGTTCATCATTGAGTTTCACTTCAGTCAAAATATTTATTAAACAACTAAATAAGTATGTCCATAATGTATACAATGTTTTAAAAAAAAGTAACAAACAACTAGGGCAATCTCAAAATATGCCGAACGACGAAAAAGAAACGATCATCTTGGGCATTTCATTGCTTGTGCTCCTTGTATTGTTGCTGAAAAGTAATTTGAAAGAAAAAGAAAATTAGCAAAATAAAGATTAAACATAGTACAAAAATATTAATTAACCTTAGTAATTAAAATAAAAAAAGACTCACTGTGTTTGTTGAGAGAAACAAGTGAAAGGTGATTTCTTTGTTGATTTCTTGTGCACATCTTCTTTTTGATCATTGATGATTTCTTGTACACAATCCTCCATTATTGTAGACAATGAGGGCTTCCATTTTGATTTACGTTGGACACGCAGCTGCGAAGCATTGGTCTCCACCACTTTCTTAGATTGACAAGAAGAAAAATATTTAACCATTGTGATGGTTTGAAAGGTTTAGAAATTGAGAACGTGTAATGCATGCAATGACTCATATACATGGAACATTTATATAGGTGTTTGTGTCGTATAGAAAAAGAAATAAAAAATAAATAAAATAAAAGTATCTTGAGACTTGAGTGACACTCAACCTAACTGTCTAGATTTTATTAGATTAGATATATACTAGAAGATTTGTTTTTGTAAGGAGGTAATTGCTTAGATATTAAAAGATTTGTTTTTATAAAAAAAAATATATTGTTTTATGAATAATTAAATGAATAAATATTAACCATTGATTAAATAAAATAAATGGATAAAATTTGGTGTCAAATTAAACTTTGACACATGGTGATAATAGATCCCGACTCTTTTAATAATATTTTAAAAAATTTACCTTTAAATTTAATTTTATATGATTTTTTGTACAACTAATTTGCACTTGTTTGTGACCATGTTTATGAGAACCTTTGAGTCACTTTTCCAATTAAATGAGATAAACTAACCCTTCAAGCTATGTCGAGTCCCAGGTACATGCCTCATATCTCGGCATGAAGAGCATCACACACTCCAATCTTTCGACTAAAACTCTTGATCCATCTGCCATCTGAGTCTCGAAATAGGCCACTGCAGCCCGCGGTAACACCAAGATCTTTGCACGCCCCGTCACACTTTAGCTTGACCAACCTTCTTGAGGCCTCTTCCAACCGACTTAGACAATTTCCCGATTTTGAGGAAAACCCTGCCGCTGATTGAAGGAAGTTGTTTCGGTGGCCCTGGCAAAATTTTGAATGATATATGAAGGGTTGGTTGGACGCTGGAAACCTTCTTCAAAAACTGTTTTATTTCGCCATGCCCACAAATGCCATCAGATTATCATGAAGGTTGATTTCCACCAATTGATGTTGACATAGCGGAAAACCCAGTTCCTGCAATCAAAAGAGAAAAAACTAGTAATTAATTCTTGAGGAACAATTTTGGACCATACCCGTGCTGCAAAAGAGCAGTCCCGGAGCACATGAACAATAGTCTCGTCCTCATTCCCACAGCAAGGACATACGGGCGATATGCCAGCCCCCCACTTGTTTCTTCGGTAGTTAGTTAAAATACGACCATGGGCCACCAACCACATGAAAGTTTGGATCCGATGATGGCCTTTCCACTTCCAAAGGGCCTTCCAATTTCCTTCAACACTTGCAATGTTCTCGGTAATCAAGGCATAAGCACTTTTCACTGAGAAATTATGCGTACTGGTACCACCCCAACCAAAAACATCAGGGCCATCCGTTTCATGGGGAGCTGGAAGAGCTATAATCTTGTTCACAATGTTAGAAGGTAGATTACCAAAAAGAAAAGTAAGATCTCAGTTATCTGTATGATCCACCAAGTCCTTAACAGTAATGGTTGTGTCAACATAAGAATTGGTAGAAAAGTTGATAAGAGATACATTATTAGGCCCCTATTTATCTAACTAGAAATTTATATGATTACCATCCCCAATTTGTTTCACCACATCACTTTGAAAATTTCCCCAAATCCCTGCAAGAGCTTTCCAAAGAGGAGAGTCATAATGTTGAGAGCTAACAGAAACATGTAGATCGTTGTTCCTTCCATACTTACTATAAAGAACTCTACACCAAAGATCGTCAGGTTGGTTAGTGAGGTTCCAAAGCATCTTCATAAGAAAGGCCTCGTTCATATGGTGTTGGCGTTTGAAATCAAGGCCCCCCTCTAATTTAGGTAAGCAGCACACATCCCAATTGATAAGATGAGGTTTACGACTATTCTCAGTGTCACCCCAAATAAAGCCTCGCTGAATTTTTTCCACTTACGCACAAAGTGTTATTGGCAGTTTAGCATATTGCATGTGATAATAAGGAATAGAACTCAACACAGACTTGGACAAAGTGACTCTACCAGCTAAACTTAAACAATGTTGTTTCCACCCACTGGATGGAATAAAAGTTAATCGTGCATTGTTATATTGACGGACATAACACAATACATTTGTTAGCTTAAAATAAATTCAGATTTAATTGATACTACATATGACCAGGGCCGGCCCCATAGGGAGTGCAACAAGGCCCGTTGCATCGGGCCTCCAAAATTGGAAGGCCTCAAAAAAAATTATGTGGTAGTAGTATTAGTAAAACAGGGAGTGTAAAAATAATAGTTCTGCACGGTATAAAGTTCAGGTCCAATTTCTGAAAAAAAAAAAATTAAAAAAAGGAAAGGAATTCAAAATCACATCACACACTAAAAAAAGAAACATGCTAAAAATAGCTTAAAAATATGCTAAAAAAAAAAAGGAATGAAAATTAGTAACGCAATATCAAACTCAGTAACACAAGAATCTTCTTCACCCATAGCAAGAAACATATTCTCTCTTTTCCTTTATTCTTCTTTTGTTTTCTGCCCTTCCCTCTGTGTGGTCGATCCTCAGTTATTGATAGAATATGAATCATTTTTATGTTAATTACAATGATAATTATATTTTATGCTATTTGCAATTTAAAATTGATAAGTTTTTTTTCTTAAATTTGCACACGGCCTCTAAAAACTCAGGACCGGCCCTGCATATGACCCGTGTGAATATTAATGTAAATATTAGTTTAGAGTTTATTATTGACAATCGTAAATCTCTCATAAACATATTAGTTTAGGTATCCGTGCAAATATTAATTTGCAGTCTATTATTGATGATTTCAAATTTTTCATTAGTACATACAATATTATTTTAAGTTATATAGTTTAATTTTATGACAATCAATTTTAACTTTGGTGAAATGATTTAGAGTTATTGGTGAAATGTGCTATTAGTAGGACTCATTTAGATTTTTTTAAGAATTGTTGGGTTGGAGGGAATAAGTGCTTTTAGATACTATTATTAAAAAAATTTAAATGAGTGATATATATACGTGGGATCCGTATAAATATTCAAAAATAAGTAGCTCCATTATAAATGCTCTAAAGGCTCAAATACAAGGTCAGCTCAAGAATAAGACGACTCAAGTTTTAGCTTTTAGGCTCCTCAAAATAATATTTTTTTTATATTGGTTTAAATGCACCTCACAAGATTGGGGTGCCATAAAAAAATCAAGTTTCTTAGATAATTATGAAGAACTTTGGAGAGATGTTCAGTCCAACAATCTGCCAGTTGATCTTTTATTTGGCATTGTTACACCAACTCATGGACAAAATGATTGTCAATGGAGATATGTATGCTTCATATGTGGGTATGTAACGAAGTTTTCTCTAAAAATTAGAGAGTGAAAATGAAAACGAGTAGGTAATTCTCCTCTCTATTTTTGAAAAACAAAATAAAATTTTTTCTTTTAGCCAACACATTGAAATCATATAATTATTTCTAAAAAAAATATGATAAAATACAACATTCAATATTAGTATTTAGTATTATTATTTTTGTTGACGGCCAAAATAGAACTTATGAGTTTTTTTAATCATATGAGTGGTTAGAAATGTCATCCTTAAAATAAATAAGTGGATAATACATTGTCTTTACGATTAAATTAAGTTCACGGAACATAACTTATGGCATTCTTATCACTCCACACTTACTAATTCACCCACAAGCTAGCAATTTTCTCTCAATTCTACTTTTATTACAAGTTACAACAAGAAATAAAAATAATCTACCACTAAACCAGGAAATAAAAATTACAACCGATTGATTGAACCCATTTGTTATTACAATTATTACAACATACATTTTTTTTGAAGCAGTTTATTACAACATACATAAAACACCCATAAATTATTAAATAAAAAAAAAAAAAGGAACACACATAATATAGGGGTCTATCTTATGGAGACACAACATGGCACGTTGACATGGCATAATTAACCAAACCCAAAAATATAAAATCAATAAGTCAAGATTCTTAGCTATTTACAAATGCACAATGTTTCCTAATCTCTCCTTGTGACCCTGTCTTAACTTTAATTTGGCCCATTTTCTCAATTGATTTTGCAAATTCAACATAGAAATTTTCAAGTGACCCTTGAAGCAATTGAGTCACAAGAGCTTTTGTAACTGGATTTTTCAACAAGGCAGAATCAGATTCAAACAAACCCCTTCTCTTCACAACTTGATTATAGTAACTAAGATCAAACGTCTTTCGACTTCCGGGGTCCATTTCGACTATTGTAGTATTGTCATTGATGTTCTTGCACTTAAATGTCTTGAGATTTTGCGCATATTCACTGTCAAGTGATGGATCTTGATCACCCTTTCCGGTAAAATTGTATAAACGGTTTGAAAATGATGTGCAAAGGGAGATACCAATTGTGTGAGCACCTAATTTTTTTTTCAAAACACCGTCATTAAAATTAAAACCACAAAGTTCGCTAGTCGCTACTAAAAAATGTTGAATCAGTGACAAAAATTAGGGATCAAATAAAATAAAATTTGTCACTATGTCGCCAATTTTTTTGTCTCTAGTTTTTTATAGTAACTCGACATTTTCTTGTAGTGGATTAGCGTGCGCAAACAAAAAAGGCTTAATGTTAAGGAAATATTTGAATGAAATAATATACCAGAGAGGAGGACTAAGTCTTTTAAATCAAGTCCTTGATTTCCAAAGAGAGTTTGAAGGACTGTGATGTTGTGAAATGGTGCAGGAATGCTGTTTCTTGCTTCTACCAAATTAGATATGACTCCATCCCTTCTGCCTGTTGGAACTTTCCAATAGGGACCACCCTGAAATCACATGCAACCAAATGTATCATGGTTATTCTCAAAATGTAAATGTTAATCTTAAACACTTATCATATATCTGTTTATGTATAAGTTATTTCTATAACAAAAGATAAAATAAAGTTTACTTGTTTTCATATAAGCTATAAGTAATTTTCATATAGATAGTATATCGAAATAAGCTGAAAACAACGTATAAATAGTAGATAAGTTTAAATAAGGAAATTCAAACAAGTCTTATTCTATTAAAGATAGAATTAAGTACTTACTGTGGCTGCAATAGAGTCTCTTGCAGATAAAGCAATTATATCAGCACAAGAGACTACACCAGGGCATTCAGCTTCAACAAGACTCTTTATTCTGTCAATAAAATCAAAGCCTCTAACTGTAAGATTTGGAGGAGCATCTTTTTCAGCTTGTTTGTTTGTTGAGTTCAAAAGTATTGATCCATCACATCCCTGAATTAAAATGCTTAATGTTAGTTCATCAATTTTTACCCTTTGGTTCCAGGAAAAAAGACCCTGGTAATTCATAGTTCAGGTGCAAGGTAAGTAAAGTCTGACTAAGAATTGTTCCCACTTAGGAATCGAACTCGGTTTCTCCCGAACGATTCGTCCTAAGGGGAACTCATTAACCACTTGAGCCCGGTTAACGAAAAAATCAAATTAAAGCATAACATAATTAGCATATAAATAAGTTTGAATTGCATGCATACTCTGACAAAACAATCATGAAAGTGCATTCTTATCAATGTTGCAGCAAGTGATGGAGCATTGTGGATATGTTCATGAACAAAGTTTTGAATGATTTGTTCAGCACTTGGACAACTATAAGTATAAAATCCAAGCTGCAATTGAGCTTGAGTTGATGATGCAACTGCCAAAAGACAAAGAATCAAAACTTTGAAGTAATTACTCATTTTCATAAGAGTATCAAATACTAATGAAAAACTATTGTTTCTCTTGTTGCTGAATCTATAATAGTGGTAAGTGATGTATATATAGCTGTTTTCTTGAGATAGAAGAAACAAAGAAAATGATAGAGATGGTCCATGTAGATAATTAACTAACAAGTGAGATAATTAAGGTGACAACACACATGCTACTTTGCTATCCATTTGCACTTAATAATAGTTTATAGTTTAATTTAAAATTGGTTAGTTGGGAATGTTCTTATAAGACAGATATGGTTAGTTACATATTATTGGATTTCTGACTGCTTAATAACGTTAGTTGATTTATTTAGTAATTTATGACATATTGAATATTAATGTTTTTTTCAAATTAAGTGTTGGATTCTTTTGGTACAAGGAAAAATTTCATCTAAGTGTAGTTTATAAAGAGTCATACTCTTCAATCCATTGAGACGTCTTTTAGCCGAGGGTATAATTATAAGAACTCACATAAAATTCAAAACAGACAATTCATCGAAAAAACAATGCAATATATTTGAAGTTGGAATGCTGATGTTGTCCGTGGAGAATGAACCCACAGCCATGTTAATGTTTTTTGCATTTAAAACCCTCTATTTTTTTATTCTTTTTTGCAACATTAACTTACAAGATCCAAACCAATTTTAATTCACCTATTTTCAATTTGTCTCGTGATTTATATTGAGAGAGATGTGATTAACGTCATTGAGTTGATTATACAACTATTTCAAGGTATGAAATCGTGTAGGGGACAATTGTCGAGTAATATGTAATATATTTTTTTAACTATATAGTATATACTATTATAATTATAATTATAAATTAAAGTTAAAATATTTTTTTTTTAAAACATCTGGCTTAGGATCCTGACAAAACTAGAACCAACTAATGATAAGTTTCGACCTATGTCTCTTAGTTAATCTCTTTATTCCCTTGTATTTACTATAATCAAACAATAATTGAAGAAATAAACTACGTACTTTACCTGCTCCTATGCTATGAGTGAATTACTTTAACAATGCAACACATTATTTAGCCAGCCAATTTTCATACTAAATTAACGATGATTACCTGCAGCCACCTGCTGGAGATATTGTTAAGAAATGGAAAAGCATGACGAATGAATTCTAGAGTCAGTAAAAAGTTGCTATAAAATGTTGTAATAATCGATTAGTTATGATAAAGATAGTGACACTTCCTTTTGACAAAAATTTAGTGTGATGAGCAAGGTTTTAAAAAAAGGTCGCGGTCGCGTCTCGGTTACGTAAAGTTTTTCGCGATTTCGGTCGGTACAGGTTTTACGGCGCTAATTGCGGTCGTCGCGGTGTGAATTAATCACAATTTGTTCTTTCATAAAAAATATTGTGATAACGGTAACGTTATCGGTACCTGCCAAAACTGTTTTGTCGCGGCCGTTTTCGCGGTCACGGACTGTTTTTTAAAACCTTGGTGATGAGTTTGTGTTCGATTTAACGTAGAGAAAACTTTGTCGCTCAAATAACACTTATAAATATATTTATATTTATTTATTTATCCCTCCAAGAACTCTAACGGATCTCAAACCTGAAACTTGTAGTACATTATTGTATTAATTCGTTCGAGTACCATTTGCCGGTTAATGTTGATAACGAAACTTATGATGCTTTTATCTCACCAAAAATGAATGGAAGCTCTTAATAGGAATCAAAGATGGTGGTTCATCCAAGAACCTAAGAGAGCTATGCCATACAAATACACAAAAGAATGCAAATTCATTTTGATGTCTTCTTTTGTCACCCTATCAATTATCCAAACATCATCCGTGACTTAAGTGACGGACGGTGTTTTTTCCTTAAATTTCTCATTTTCACTCATCCGTGACTTAAGTAACGGATGAGTAAAAATAGGACTCGAGAGAAACTCATAAGATGGCAAAATTAACCATCATTCATTTTTATTCAATTCAAAGATGGGAAAACAAGGAGAATACAAGGCCATTATAGACTTTGCTTTCACAAGAGACAATTTCTCTTCCAGCCCCCTCGCGTTTCTTTTATACCCCCAAAAATCCGATTTTGCGCTTAATAAAAATTTCGGTTCGCAAAAACCGAAATTTTTCTAGTTCAAATTTCACAAAATTTCGGTTTCTAGAAACCAAAGTTGTATTTCAAGGCAAAAAAAATTTCGGTTTATAGAAACCAAAGTTTTTCGTAAGGGCAAAATAGAAAACTCGAGGGGTGAAAAAGAAGCGTAGGGGGCTGGAAGAGAAAACATCTTCGCAAGAAGCAAAGTAGCACCCAAGACATTATATGCAGTCCCCCATAATGGGCCTTGACCCATTTGTACAAGCTACACCCCTTCTTGTGTTATTTGCGCCTACCTATTAGTCTATGAAAATTGCCCCTTACTACGAAATTAATCAAATCAAAAATTAAAAATAAAGTCTTAAAGGAAATAAAATGACAAAAGAAAAAAACCTTGAAGGATTTGGATCCCATTTAAAGCTTGGTTATTCATGATTGGACTTGAGTGCAAGATCTTCTTTGTTCAATGCTTCTTTCAATTTTTTATAGTCATCCTTGAACCATATAACACATACTTCCACGGTCTATGACTATGACTATGATCCTTCTCATGATCCCCCTCCACTTCTCTTGGTAAAAGAAGAAAAAGAAATCCCACTTCTCTAAACCTTAAACAAAAATATGGCGAGAACTTTTTCCATCCCAATATAGTTTTTTTTCCTTCAAAAAGAAAAATGATTATTTGCCGTCCTATGAGTTTCTCGTGTGCTCTATTTTTACTCATCCGCTACTTAAGTAACAGATGGATAAAAATGAGAAATTTGAGAAAAAACATCGTCTACTACTTAAGTCACTGATGGTGTTTGAATAATTAATAGAATGACAAAAAAAAACATCAAAAGAAAATACTCGGTTCAAAGTAGACTTTTCTTTTGCAAGGACTACACTTTTTTAGTAGTGGGGTGAGTGAAAAAGTAAGTACTTATAATCAAGAATATGCCTTATTATTTCGTAAATATATAATGAGTTCTATAACAAATAACTTAAGCAAGATGTCTTACTCTTTTATTTTATTTTATTTGCTCATCATTTTTAAAATAAATATTGTTTAAAAATTTTCACTAAAGTAAAACTTAGTGTGAAACCGAGTGAGTAATTATTATTATATTTTCTTAGCAAACTGAGTGATAATTATGTATTTTTTTATAATTGTGATAATTATGTATCTCAATAAATGAAATTTGGATTCTCTAAATTAGAATTGATTTTACTTAAAACAATTGGATTAAATTGAGAATAAATGAAGTAACCAACATGCTACACATAGAAATTTTTCTCTCAATTCAACTTTTATTACAACAAGAACATAATGTACCATCAAACCATAAAATAACAATTACAATTGATTGATCTCATTTCTTATTACAATAATAGAACACCCATATCATAATAGGGGGACCATATGATATAGGGGTCTATCATATTGAGACAAAACATCACATGGAATAAATAACCAAACCCAAAAATACAAATCATCAAGACAAGATTCTTAGCTATTTACAAATGCACAATGTTTCCTTATCTCACCTTCTGACCCTGTCTTAACTTTAATTCGACCCATTTTCTCAATTGATTTTGCAAATTCAGCATAGAAATTTTCAAGTGACCCTTGAAGTAATTGAGTCACAAGAGATTTTGTAGCTGGATTATTCAACAATGCAGCATCAGATTCAAACAAACCTCTTCTCTTTGAAACTTGATTATAATAACTAAGATCAAATGTGTTACGACTTCCCGGGTCCATTTCGACTATTGTAGTATTGTCATTAATGTTCTTGCACTTGAATTTCTTGAGATTTGTTGCATATTCACTATCAAGTGACGGATCTTGATCACCCTTTCCGGTAAAATTGTACAAACGGTTTGAAAATGACGTGCATAGGGAGATACCAATTGTGTGAGCACCTAAAAAAATTTGAAAACATGGCTATCAAAATTAATACCTCATAGTTCACTACTAGAAAATGTTGAATCCGCGACAAATATTAAAGATAAGATAAAATAAAATTCAGTCTTTAATATTTTTTTGTCTCTAATTTATGTCAATAACTTGACATTTTCTATGTAGTGATTTAACGTCGACTACAAAAGTGCTTAATGTTACGGAAATTGTTGAATACAATAAATATATACCAGAGAGGAGGACTAAGTCTTTTAAATCCATTCCTTGATCTTGAAAGAGTTTTTGGAGGACTGTGATGTTGTGAAATGGAGCAGGAATCTGGCTTCTTGCTTCCACCAAATTAGATATGACTCCATCCCTTCTGCCTGTTGGAACTTTCCAATAGGGACCACCCTGAGATCACATGCAACCAAATGGATCAATGTTATTCTCAAAATGTAAATCTTAATCTTAAACACTTATCATATAAGTGCTTAAGTATAAATTATTTCTAGGCTTAATAGATCTTTAGGTCCCTGTATGTTCGTGAATTTTTGGTTTTAGTCCCTGTATCTTATTTCGGTTTTTCACCACCAGTTGAATCTGGTTCGGGGGTCAGTTCTGGCATCAAGTGGTTCCAGCCCCCTCCCGATCGCAGTTGCGGGGGATCGAACCGTGGTCCTCCCTACCAAGTTCAGCGCCAATCACCACTGAACCAACTAACGATTGGTGTCCCTGTATCTTATTTTGTTGCAAATAAGTCTCTGAATGTATAATTTTTTTTGGTTTTAGTCCCTAAAGTCAAAATCCGCAGGAAAATCTGCAGTTTTCGTGAAGATTTTCCTTCAGAGTTTCCTGCGGATTTTGACTTTAGAGACTAAAACCAAATTTTTTTGTACATTCAGGGACTTATTTGCAACAAAATAAGATACAGGGACTAAAACCAAAAATTCGCGAACATACAGGGACCAAAAGATCTATTAAGCCTTATTTCTATAACAAAATATAAAATGAAGTCAAACTTTTTTCATATAAGTTATAATTTGTCTTCATATGAATAGCTTATGAAAATAAACTGTAAACAACTTTAAAAATTAGATAAATTTAAATAAGTCAATTGAACGATTTTATTTATTTATTTATTTTTTTTAGGAAAATGCTAAACAGTGTCCCCGGGCATTGGTTAAACATATTAAAATAGAAATTTTATCTCGAAATGCGTGCATTCAATACATTAAAAGCATAAAAAGTTGTCTTTTTAACATTAATTTTATTTTTTATTTTCTTTTTTGGCATGTTTAACAAGTGCCCCTGGGGCACTGGTAGCATGACCCTTGTTTTTATCATCAGTAACCGGCCCGCTGAACTGCCTAATCTGGTTCGGAGGTCAGTTTTGTTATCAAATGATTTTAGCCCCCTCCCGATCACAGTTGTAGGGATCAAACTGTGGTCCTCCCTACCAAATTCAGTGTCAATCACCACCGGACCAACTAACAATCAATAATTGAACGTGCCTTAGTATGTTAGGAACACTACAGAATTGAGTACTACTACTTACTGTGGCTACAACAGAGTCTCTGGCAGATAAAGCTAATACATCAGCACAAGAGACTACACCAGGGCATTCAGCTTCAACAAGACTCTTAACTCTGTCAATGAAATCAAAGCCTCTAACTGTTAGATTTGGAGGAGCATCTTTTTCAGCTTGTTTGCTTGTTGAGTTCAAAAGAACTGATCCATCACATCCCTGAATTAAAATGCATAATGTTAGCTTATAGCTTATCAATTCTAGGATAACATAATTAAACTATAAATAAGCTTGAAATGCATATATACATACCCTAACAAAACAATCATGGAAATGCATTCTTATTAAAGGAGCAGCGAGCGAAGGCGCATTGCGGATATGCTCATGAACGAATTTTGCAATGATTTGTTCAGCTTGTGGACAACTCTTAGTATAAAATCCTAGTTGCAATTGAGCATGAGTTGATGCAACTGCTAAAATACAAAGAATCAAAACCTTGAAGTAATGACTCTGATTTTTCATTTTCATGTGTATTTAGCTGGCAGCTATAAGAGTATATTAGAAAGTAGTGAAAACTAATTTCTTCTCTTGCTGTTTCCATAACAGTGGTAAGTGATTATATATAATGATAAAGCTATGGTCCATGCAGCTAACTAACATGTGAGATAAGGTGACAACACATGCTACTTTGGTATCCATTTGCACTTAATAATATTGTATAGTTTAATTTAAAATTGATTAGGTTGGAATGTCCTTTTAAGACAGATATGGTTAGTAACATATTATTGGATTTCTGACTGCTTCAATAACGTCAGTTGATTTAATTAGTAATTTATGGTACATTGTACATTGATGCTTTTCTTTAATAATATATTATAGTATGGCATATTGAATATTGATGCTTTTGGTAAAGTGTTGGAATCTCTTCGGGTACACCAAAAACTCTCACATTATTTGAAACTCGAGAGTAATATATTGAAAGTAGTGCAACAAGGTTGAGGTTGGAATATTGACACGATATATGGAGATCGAATCTGCAACCACGTTGTGTCTAACCAGTCAAGACTAAGGGACTACAAAGAGTATGTTTTCCCTCGTGTGCGGTTTAGCTCTCTTTTTCACTGTTGGTGTCAGGGTCGTCTCAAATAATTTGAAGGCTTTTTCTAATCTTAAAAATTAGACCCTAAAAAGTTGTCGCTTCTCTATGAAGCAAACAATAACAAGACTTTGACGGTTCGATGTATCATTCAACGAAACGTCAATCCCCGCCTGGAAGTTTGAGTTATAACAATATATTTTCATGTTCTTTTTCCGTCTTTAGAGTGTCCCTTTTATAGAGAAATTTGTGACACTTAGGTAAGGGAAACAAATTTTTATCAGTTTTAGACAATTGAAAATAGTTAAGAGAAAATATCTTCATAACAAATATGTTGTATCAGTCTAGCAAGTTTCAAACCTAGTATCCTTGTTTAAGGCAAAATAAGTCAACTGCTAGACCGGTGCAAATGTAGTACTGATAAATTTTAATCGCTACAATATTATATTTATAGCCAATTCAACTTTCTCAATTTTATTTTTGAGGTCTCAAAATTTGAGACCTTGAGCAGTAGCCGATCCCATATCGGCTTTGGGCCGGTCCTGACAGTGCTAATTATCTATCCATTTTATCGTAGTATACCTACAAGCACTTCAACACCAAATTCAATGATGTTTTTAGGAAGAATGAGAGAATTTCTTAGTTCAAATAGATATAGAGTTTGGACTTTGGTGAAATTTGGCACTGCGATTAATTTCATATCAAATTTTCTCAATATGTTTACAGAGTCATATTAATATATAGTGTTTTGGCAATTACATTGCTTAGATAAGTATTGATTAAAACTGAGAAAATCCATAAACCTAACATCTTAAGGTTTTGGGTAAGAGTTTGGTGTCTAAATCCACTTGTACGGTTGTTCCTAAGTCCAATGTGGATGATCTCCTGGCTACCCCTTCATGGTGATCCAACAGTGGTATCAGAGTCGATGGTTTGACGAAGGGTTCGACCAGCTCCTTGTATCGAAAATCTTCTTGACAAATGTGGTCAGGCGGCGTGTATATCCAAGAGTGGATGGACTCGCACTTGAGGGGAAGATTGTTGTAGCATGTGTGAGTAAAAAGTCTCACATTGCTTAGATAAGTATTGATTAAACATCTTATAAGTGAGAAAACTCATAAACCTAACACCTTAAGATTTTGGGTAAGTGCATGGTGTCTAAACTCACTTATACGGCACATTTTAATAAATCAATCAATTATGCCAATGTGTATTGAACTTTGTCTCTTTATTCCTTTGTGTTGGAACATTGATGTGAAGATGGAAAGAAATTGGAAGGTTGGAAGATTAAACACTAAGTAATTAATATTGTGTGAATTGAAAAAATAGAGTATGCGGGTCCCACATAAAATAGAACACACACATTAATAGTGTTTAAATAGTGGTATTTAATTTTACATACGTGATAATGATGAAAATAATAATAATTATTATTTTCTATTCATGGATATCACTTCACATAATTTTAGCTTATCGTTATTGTGATAAGATTGAGAATCCAACTGAATTTCCTATCTTTCCCTCATTAGTTTGTTATTGTGGATTTGTTTCTTTTGATCTCATCCACAAATATTGTTGAACAGATTATTGAATAAGTTTCCTTTTGTTCTTATCCATTAGAGTAACTGCTACCGCAATTTTTGTTAAAACAGTTACAAAATCTCTATACAAATAGAGGACTCCACTCAGTTCAAAAAACACACCAAAGAGTTTCTATT
Organism: Trifolium fragiferum; assembly: GCA_954870985.1. Classification (NCBI taxonomy): domain Eukaryota; kingdom Viridiplantae; phylum Streptophyta; class Magnoliopsida; order Fabales; family Fabaceae; genus Trifolium; species Trifolium fragiferum. Next base: position 75,662,542 of record OX940789.1, on the reverse strand, counting down.
GAGTTGTCGAGAACTCTTTCTCTCTTCTCCCTCCAGCTTGTGTTGACGAGCTATTCTTCTTCTCATCTCCCTTTTCTGTCCCTTCGGAAATAAGAGTGTTCTTAAGACCTTAGTCCCTATTCGGTATAATGTCCCTTCGAAATAAAGAAAGGTCTTAAAAACATAGTCCCTTTAATAATGTATGTCTCTTCAGAATAAAGAGTATTTTTAAGATCATAGTACCTTTTGAAACAAGAATGTCCCGTCGGAATTAAGAATGATCTTAATAGTATATAAATATTCTTTTAATATTTTTTCTATTTGAGGAGAAATTAAAGTTATAATGGTGGTAACACCATATTTGAGTGGTCGTAGTACCATATTGATTTGAGGAGAAATTAAAAAGTCGAAATGGTGGAATCACCATATTTGAGTGGTCGTAGTACCATATTGATAGGAGAACTTAAAAGTTAAAATGGTGGTAACACCATATTTGAGTGGTCTCAGCACCATAATAGAGTTGTAACAATATCATATTAAAGTGGTGATCAGTGCATTTAGATGCACATTCTTCTACTATTGTACTTAGGCATTTCTCTAGTTTGTGTTAATATTTTTACTATTTTATTGTGTTTTTAGATTTAAGTTTATTTTAACCTTTATTTTATTTTCGTATTTTATTTTTCAGCATTAGCAGTCTGCACGAATAAATTCATAACTGGAGCTTCGAGTATCGGATTGCGGCGCGGTCAGTTGCGTTGGAAAGCTAAGAGACAAAGCTACAAGATTTATTTTTAGTGGAGAAGCTGTTTCAGAGTGCAAGGGTCTCTAATTTTCGTGGAGATTCCAGACTTAAATAATTATTCTAATGGAGATTTAATTTTTGGCCTTTTGTTTCTTTGGCCTTGGCCTTTGGAATTCACTCTTTTCTCCTATTTATATACAACAAAAACCAGAAATAGATATGGAATTTTCGAGTACTGTTCACAATAAAAACTTGGAGAATGTTGCTTGCTATGGAGAACTAATCACCAAGGATTAATCTGCTGTAATCGGTTTCCACTTTGAGGTTCTATAATTTCCAATAAAATTGCTTTTCCCTTTTCAATATTTATGCTATATGTCTTGTTTGCTTTATTCAAGTTCTATAGAATAAGTGTTGATTAATTTCGATTGTTATATGTTCTTGTACCTTAATCGCGTTTGTTAAATCATGTCTGCTTAATTCATGATTGCTTTAATCCGTTTGCTTAATTCGAAAATCTGGAACATATATCTTGTAGTGTCAATTGCGCTTGTTAATTGATACTATAGTCAAAAGGGGATTAGAATCTGCTTAGGGCTTGTTAATTGTATGAATCAATGATAAGTTAGGAACCGAAAACAGTAGATTAATCGTTTTAAGTTTATTTGATAATCACTTATTTTAATCTCCTTTTGCAACTCGAATTCAAAACTGAACCCCCATATTTTATAGATTCTAATATTTCGTAATTGATCAAGAGAATCCTTGTGATACGACACTTTTGTCGCTTCCCTAAACTACATTTCTTTTAAATACTTGTTTATTTTTTGACCCGTATGCGACAGCGGATCAAATTGGCGCCGTTGCCGGGGATTCTCTGTCAAATTATAGCCAATATTAGATTCTTAGTTTGTGCTTTCTTACGTTCTGGCCTTGCTTGCAATTTGTTCGGCCATTACCCATCCTAAAAGCTAGTTTTCGTAAGAAAACCGGTTTTCTGAAAAGTTGAGTCTGATTCCCAATTTTACCTTGCCATTACGGGACACCACCCTCTAAACCCCAAATTCATCATTTTTCTATTTTTAAAGATTTATTTACTGTTTTCATAGTTTCAGAAAATTCCAAAAAAATTCTAAAAATTCTTATTTGTCTTAATTAGATTAAATTTCGTGTTCTTGTATTTTTCTGAAGTTATTTTAATCACCTTCCTTCTTTCATTTTGTTTCTGTCTAATAGGGACATTGTCGGCATTTTCACAGTTCTGGCTATTACTAGGTCCAGTCATTCTAATTTTTTTGATTTTGATCTTGAGATAGAGAGAACTTTGCACACACACGCCGTAGAGCAAATCAGGCTAGCACTAGTTCACCACCTGTTATCGATCCTATTTCTTTGTGCAATTTATTTGATTGTGATTCTGAAGTTGTTTTTATTAACATGGCTGCTGAACAAAGAACACTAAGGCAGCTTGTTGCTCCTGATGTGAATTACAATGGTCTATGTATCGAATATGGTGATGTTGCTACTCCATTTGAATTGAAATCTGGTTTAATTCACTTGCTTCCAAAGTTTAGTGGTCTTGCAGGGGAAGATCCGCACAAGCATTTGAAGGAATTTCAGGTTGTTTATTCTACACCATTGAGGCCTGCAGGAATAACAGAAGATCATATCAAACTCAGAGCCTTTCCTTTTTCGCTCCAGGGTGCTGCAAAAGATTGGCTATACTATCTTGAACCAAATTCTATCGCAACTTGGAATGATTTGAAGAAAGTTTTTCTAGAGAGATATTTTCCCGCCTTTAGAGCTGCATCAATCAGAAAAGAAATATGTGGCATTAGACAGGGAAATGAATCATTGACTGAATATTGGGAGAGGTTCAAACAATTGATCTCCAGCTGCCCTCAACACCAGATTACCGAACAGTTGCTTATTCAGTATTTCTATGAGGGATTGCTACCAATGGATAGAAACATTTTGGATGCAGCTAGTGGTGGAGCACTTGTTGATAAAACAACAGCTGCTGCAAAGGCCTTGATTGAAAACATGTCACTCAACTCTCAACAATTCACAACCAGAAATAATTCTGTGACTCAAACAAAAGGTGTGAATGAGATTCATGTTTCCTCTTCTTCTTCCAACAAGGCTCTAGAGACCAGAATTGATGAACTTACTTCTTTAGTGAAACAACTGGCAGTGAGTAAAGCTTAAACAAATAAGTTGTGTGGTATATGTACTTCTACTGAACATCCAACCAACACTTGTCCCATTCTTCAAGACGAGTCGGTCACTGAGATGCCCCAAGCATATGCAGCAGCCCTTTATAACCGAGGCAACAATCAAAATAGGTACAACATTCCTGATCTTTCCACAAACAAGTATCATCCCAGTTGGGCGAATCATCCACTTCTGCGGTATGGGAACCCAACAGCACAACAAAACACGCCACCACCAGCTGCTGCCTCCGGACCTTCATTGGAGGACCTCATGAAGCAAATGATTGCAAGCAATACACAATACCAGCAGCGAACAGATTCTACTATGCAGAATATGCAGACACAGATTGGGCAACTTGCTACTTCAATTAATGTCTTGCAGCAAGCTCAAGGATCGAACCAACTACCTGCTCAAACAGTGGTGAATCCTAATGTTCCTCATCCTAATGTGAGTGTAATTAACTTGAGATCTGGAAGGGTGACACAACCAGCCCCCGAAGAAAATAAAAAAATTCAAAAAAAAGTTCTTGAGGTAACACCTGAACCTGTTGAAGCTCCCGTTGTTGTTGAGGCTGAAAAAGGATATGTTCCAAAAATTCCTTTCCCTCACAGGGTACAGAAAAATAAAAAAATTGATGAGGAAGACAAAGAGAGAGAGAGATACTCGATGTATTCAAAAAAGTGGCGGTAAACATTCCGCTTCTTGATGTGATCAAGCAGATTCCGAAATATGCAAAGTTTCTGAAAGATTTATGCACCCGCAAGAGAAGGTTGAAGGGAAATGAGCGAGTCAATTTAGGGCGAAATGTTTCTGTCCTTATTCAGCCTAAGCTTTCATCTGAGCCCTCACCTGAGAGGGCCACTGTTTCATCTCTCAATCAGGCTATACCACAAAAATGCAAAGATCCAGGAACTTTTTCTATTCCATGTACCATTGGGGATAGTAAATTCGAAAATTGCATGTTAGATTTAGGAGCTTCTATTAATGTTATGCCTACTTCTATTTCTAATAATCTTGATCTTGGTCCCTTGCAGCCTACAGGTCTCACTATTCAGCTAGCAAACAGGAGCAATGCTCGCCCTGTTGGAGTAGTGGAAGATGTTCTTGTTCAGGTTAATGACTTGATTTTTCCTGCAGATTTTTACATTCTTGACATGGCTGGAGAAACATAATCAAGTAGATCGCCAATCATTTTGAGCAGACCATTCATGAAAACAGCAAAGACGAAAATTGATGTTGACGATGGAACCATGTCCATGGAATTTGGTGACATTGTCGCGAAATTTAACATTTTCGATGCTATGAAACATCCCTCCGAAGAGCACTCCATGTTCCAAATGGAGTTGCTCTCTGAAATTGTTGATGAATTTAATTTTGATTTGTTCTCTGCTGATCCATCTTTATCTAGTTTTGATGATGATTATTCATGTGATGATTGTACTAACACTGACCTTTGTGCTGCTTGTGCTGAAATTGATGCTTTCTTGTTGGATGAAAATTTTCCTACAGGTGAAGTTGTTGGTGACATTGTTGATGATGTAGTTAAAGCCCTTGACATCATGGCTGCCCCCGCCAAACCATCCATTGAACAACCACCCTCCCTTGAGCTTAAACCACTCCCTGAAAATCTGAAATATGCTTATTTGGAGAGTCATAAAAAACTCCCGGTTATAATTTCTTCTAACCTTGATTTTGATCAAGAAAATAAGCTTTTGGAGGTTTTGAAGAAGCATAAGAAGGCTATTGGGTGGACATTGGCTGATATTCCGGGTATAAGCCCCTCAAAGGAGGCTTAATCCTTTGATCCTTGATGTTGTGAAGAAAGAGGTAACCAAACTTTTGCAAGCAGATATCATATATCCTATCTCTGACAGTAAATGGGTAAGCCTAGTGCAGGTTGTACCTAAGAAATCTGGTCTCACAGTGGTAAAAAATGAAAAGAATGAACTTGTTCCCACTAGAGTTCAGAATAGCTGGAGAGTTTGTATTGATTACATGAGACTAAACCAGGCTACTAGAAAGGATCACTTTCCTTTGCCGTTCATTGATCAAATGTTTGAGCGGCTAGCTGGTAAATCACATTATTGCTTTCTTGATGGTTTTTCAGGTTATTTTCAGATTCATATTGCACCTGAAGATCAAGAAAAGACCACTTTCACGTGCCCATTCGGCACATTTGCTTATAGGAGAATGCCTTTTCGGCTTTGCAATGCTCCTGGAACATTTCAACGATGCATGATTAGTATATTTCCGGAGTTTATTGAAAATTGCATCGAAGTGTTTATGGATGATTTCACCGTTTATGGTTCCTCATTTGATTCATGTTTAGACAGTTTGGAATTAATTTTGGCAAGATGCATTGAAACTAATCTTGTTTTAAATTATGAAAAGTGTCATTTTATGGTTCAACATGGAATTGTTTTGGGACATATAATTTCTGAAAAAGGGATTTCTGTTGACCCTACTAAGATTGATGTGATCTCTACACTGCCTTACCCATCTTGTATTTGCGAGATTCGTTCTTTTCTTGGCCATGCAGGTTTTTACAGACGCTTCATTAAAGATTTCAGCAAGATAGATCTTCCGTTGTCAAATTTGTTAAAAAATAATGTTGCATTTGATTTTGATGAAAAGTGCAAAAAAGCTTTTGACTTCTTGAAGAAGGCATTAACCTCCGCCCCCATCATTCAGCCCCCTGATTGGACCCTTCCTTTTGAAATTATGTGTGATGCTTCAAACTATGCTGTTGGGGCGGTCCTTGCACAAAGAGTCGACAAGGCTGCACAGTCTAATTATACCACCACTGAAAAGGAACTTTTAGCTATTGTTTTTGCTCTTGATAAATTCAGATCGTATTTGCTAGGTTCCAAGGTTATTGTTTTTACTGACCAAGCAGCTTTAAAGTATTTGTTAAAAAAGCCAGAAGCAAAGCCGAGGCTGATTCAGTGGATGTTGTTGCTCCAAGAGTTCAATATCGAGATCAAAGACAGAAGTGGAGTTGAGAATTTAGTGGCCGATCACTTAAGCAGAATAGAGCGTGATGAAGATCCTTCCCCCATTCAGGATAACTTTCCTGACGAACATCTTTTACTCTTACATGGGGTAACTCATTGGTTTGCTGATATTGTAAATTATCTTGTTGCTGGTGTTTTTCCTACAGGTGCATCTAGGACACAAATTCACAAGCTTAAGAGTGATGCAAAATATTATGTTTGGGATGACCCATATCTTTGGAAATTTGGTAGTGATCAGGTAATTAGGAGATGTGTTCCCGATTACGAGATTGAATCTATTTTGCATTTTTCTCATGCTTCTCAAGTAGGGGGACACTTTGGTCCTCAAAGTACTGCAAGAAAAATCCTAGACTCAGGTTTCTATTGGCCCACTATTTTCAAGGATGCTTATGAGACTTACCGCACTTGTAAAGAGTGCCAGATAGCAGGTACAGCCATCACTCGTAAGAGTGAGATGCCTCAGCAACCTATGCTTTTTTGTGAGGTATTTGATGTATGGGGAATTGACTTCATGGGTCCTTTTCCTGTATCATTTGGTTTTCTCTACATTTTACTTGCTGTTGATTATGTTTCAAAGTGGGCGGAAGCTATCCCCACTAAGACTAATGATTCTAGAGTTGTTGCAGATTTTGTCAAGTCCAATATTTTTTGCAGGTTTGGAATACCTCGAGCTATCATAAGTGACCAAAGCACACATTTCTGTAACCGCACTATGGAAGGTTTACTCCGAAAGTATGGAGTTGTGCACAGAGTTTCTACTGCATATCATCCCCAAACTAATGGGCAAGCTGAGATCTTAAACAGGGAGATTAAGCAAATTTTAGAGAAAATGGTGCAGCCAAATAGGAAGGATTGGAGCCGCCGTCTAGAAGACGCACTTTGGGCTCTGAGAACAGCTTTCAAGACACCAATTGGGATGTCTCCCTATAGACTTGTGTTTGGTAAGGCATGTCACCTCCCTGTTGAAATTGAACACCGTGCTTATTGGGCGGTCAAAAGCTCTAATTTGGAAATGCAAAAAGCATGTATGGAATGAAAACTTCAATTACAGCAGCTTGAAGAGCTTAGGCTAGAAGCCTATGAAAACTCTAGAATTTATAAAGAGAAAAACTAAGCACTTTCATGATAAAATGATTTCTAGAAAGGAATTCTCTGTGGGCCAACAGGTTTTATTGTTTAATTCCCGCCTAAAAGTAATGGCTGGGAAACTTCGATCTAAGTGGATTGGCCCTTTTGTTGTTACTAATGTTTTCCCTCATGGTGCGGTAGAAATAAAAAGTGTAGGTACTGATAAGGTGTTTAAAGTCAACGGACAGCGGCTGAAGCTGTTCCATGAAAATTCGATGCCCAATGAAGAGGGACTTGTTGAAGAGATCTCTTTGGAGAAACTGTCCTACCCACCAGCAGTTACACCTTAAACTCTCGGGTGTGTTCCTTCCTTTTTTCTCACTATATGCTTATTTTTACATTGCGGACAATGTCTGATTTAAGTGTGGGGGGGAACAATTTACATCTAGTTGTTTTATTTTATTTTTAATTTTAGTCTTTCTTTTTTAAAAAAAAAAAAAAAATCATGATATGGATAACAAAAAAAAAAATAAATAAAATAGTTTTGGCATGCATGCAACTGTTATGAGTAGTTTCATTGTTCTAGGCCTAGAGGTGTATGTCATGATATGGATAACATTTTTGCTTGTGTAGTGTGATGAGTTGACATGATACTAGATTGTGCGTCATTTGTGATAGAACATCGAAACTTTGTGAGATTTTGAGCCTCCAGCAATTCGTTGTTTCTTGTGTGGTTCACTCATATTGTTAGTTACTTCTAGAACTTGACTTGACTCTTGAAGCACTTGTTTCACATGCATGTACTGAAATGATCTAGGCAATTTTCTTTCATAAGCTACTTTTAGCCAAATAAGCCTACCCTGATATTTTATCCCTTGTTAAGCCCCTTTGAGCCTTTTATTCTCATTCTTGGTTTTATAGCTCATTACAAGCCGATTAAGCCTTTGTTTGTATCCATTCTTTTTGTGTCCCAATCTAGGGGATAAAGAGCTTGAATTTTAATTATGATAAGTGTGAGGGTGCTCAAAAATTGGTTCTAATGTTGATATGATTTGTGAAAGGGAAATGTTTTGTTTATGTTCATATGTGTCCAAAATTCATATTACGTTATGATGCTTAGTTGGTATGGAATGAAAAAAAAAAAATTGAAAAGAAGAAAAATATACAAAAAAAAAAAAGACAGAAAAAAAAATGTGAAAAAAAAAGGAAGAAGAAATGGGCAAATTTGGATTTCAAGGTGTGAAAAGAAAGATATCTTAGGATGTGAAGGAGTTATGTTGTTTAGTTCAAATATTTTGGGTTGATTTGATATGTTCTACTATGTCATTGCACTTTGTTGAGCTCCATTAACCCTCATGCTTATTAATATTCAATTGAATTTCATGCTTCTTTATCTTCTTAGATTTTATAGCCTAGTTTCCCTTAGGTTACACCACCTTTACCTTGGCCCCGTTACAACCTTAATAAAGACCTTTTGATCTTTGCGTGCATGTGTTTCATTGTGTGGATGTCCTCCATCTTTGGGGACGGAAGAGGCTTGTCAAGCTTATGGCAGTGCTAACTTTGATGATGTGTTTTGAGCGTAAACACTGTCCCTGACACTCCATTTTTGAGTGATTGAGTGATTGAGTGCACTTTATACAAGTATTCCGTGAGGTTCTATCATTTTAGAAGCACTTTTTAGTCTAATAGCCACCTTGTTCATTACACATGTTTTAAGATGTTGTTCATGATTGTTATACTCCTTGAATCTTGGAATGTGATGATTGCTTATGACTTTGCATTATGCTTTGTTTTCTTTCTCTTCCATCTTTTTGAAGTCTTTTTCTTAAATTTTGCTCAGGGGTGCAAAAGTTCAAGTATGGGGGAATTTGATCAGTGCATTTAGATGCACATTCTTCTACTATTGTACTTAGGCATTTCTCTAGTTTGTGTTAATATTTTTACTATTTTATTGTGTTTTTAGATTTAAGTTTATTTTAGCCTTTATTTTATTTTTGTATTTTATTTTTCAGCATTAGCAGTCTGCCCGAATAAATTCATAACTGGAGCTTCGAGTATCGGATTGCGGCGCGGTCAGTTGCGTTGGAAAGCTAAGAGACAAAGCTACAAGATTTATTTTTAGTGGAGAAGCTGTTTCAGAGTGCAAGGGTCTCTAATTTTCGTGGAGATTCCAGACTTAAATAATTATTCTAATGGAGATTTAATTTTTGGCCTTTTGTTTCTTTGGCCTTGGCCTTTGGATTTCACTCTTTTCTCCTATTTATATACAACAAAAACCAGAAATAGATATGGAATTTTCGAGTACTGTTCACAATAAAAACTTGGAGAATGTTGCTTGCTATGGAGAACTAATCACCAAGGATTAATCTGTTGTAATCGGTTTCCACTTTGAGGTTCTATAATTTCCAATAAAATTGTTTTTCCCTTTTCAATATTTATGCTATATGTCTTGTTTGCTTTATTCAAGTTCTATAGAATAAGTGTTGATTAATTTCGATTGTTATATGTTCTTGTACCTTAATCGTGTTTGCTTAATTCATGTTTGTTAAATCATGTCTGCTTAATTCATGATTGCTTTAATCCGTTTGCTTAATTCGGAAATCAGGAACATATATCTTGTAGTGTCAATTGCGCTTGTTAATTGATACTATAGTCGAAAGGGGATTAGAATCTGCTTAAGGCTTGTTAATTGTATGAATCAATGATAAGTTAGGAACCGAAAACAGTAGATTAATCGTTTTAAGTTTATTTGATAATCACTTATTTTAATCTCTTTTTGCAACTCGAATTCAAAACTAAACCCCCATATTTTACTGATTCTAATATTTCGTAATTGATCAAGAGAATCCTTGTGATACGACACTTTTGTCGCTTCCCTAAACTACATTTCTTTTAAATACTTGTTTATTTTTTGACCCGTGTGCGACAACGGATCAAGTGGTTTCAGTATTAAAAGAGTGGTCTTAGTACCATATTGAAGATGTAATTCTCGAACGATTTTCTACTGTGCAGTAGTTAATCGCACAGTTGTAACTGGGCTTGTTTTATCCTGGAGGCGGCATGGTAGATGGTTTGCCTTACACAATTTTGGGCAGTGTCATGAAACGTTTTAAAGAAAGCAATCTGGTCGTGACTCAACCTAGTAACAACTTCGATAGATATTATCTTTAAAAATAGAATTTGGAAAACCAAAATACTAACAGTTTGGAAATCCAAAAAGAACACTTTGTATTTGCTAGAATCAATGAGGAACTAAAGAATAAACTTTGGACTTTACCTGCTCCTATGCTATGACTATGAGTCTATAATTACTTTAAGGCTTAAATATGTTTTTGATCCCTGCAATTATGCCTTGTTTTGAAAAGAACTCATGTAAAAAAAAAATTGATTTTAGTCCCTGCAATATCTCAAAACTTTCAAAATAGTCCCTAGCTGGATTTAGAGCTGACGTGACCAATTTTTAAATATGTTTTTGGTTCCTGTAATTATGTCTTGTTTTAAAAATAGCCCCTGTAAAAAAATAAAAATTTGATTTTAGTCCTTGTAAAAAAATAAAAATTTGATTTTAGTCCTTGCAATATTATGAAGAAATTCAGTCAGGGGCTATTTTGAAAGTTTTGAGATATTGCAGGGACTAAAATCAATTTTTTTTTTACAGAGGCTCTTTTCAAAACAAAATATAATTGCAGGGACCAAAAGCATATTTAAGCCTTACTTTAATGATGCAACACATTGAGCTAGCCAATTTTCAAATTAATTTAACGGGCCATTACCTGCTGCCACCTAAGGAACATAACAAATGAATTGTAGAGTGGTTAAAAAGTTGCTAAAAAATGTTGTAAGATCTAAATCTTTCTGGTGATTATAAACATACTCATAGAATACTTAATTATTAGTGATGATAAAGATAAAGACACATTTTGAGAGTTCCTTTTGTATAAAGAAATTCAAATTGTTTAATTTAACATTTGTTCCTTTGAGAACTTTTGTGATGTTACTTTTATCTCACGATAAGAGTGAAAGGGAAATTATTGTAATAATTAGAGAAAAATAATTGTAATTAGACTTAGAAGTCAAAAATAGTGAGTTTGATATGGGAGACAATTATGGAGGAAATCATGTTGCCATAATAGCTAACAAAATTTGGTTATGTCGATTAATATCATTTATGACGACTATTTCTCTATTCTTTTATAATTTGAAGATATTTACCGTATCTTTTAACTAATGAAAATAAGTTACATAAGTAGATTTATATGTAGTTTCCACAACTAATTGTAACAAATTTGTAAAGACCACATATAAATTATTTATTTTTATTGATTAAAAAATAAATGCCCTCAAATTATAAAAATATAAATTAAAATTTAGTATATGTCAAATGCTACTGGGTCAAATTTAAGATGGATAAGGAAGTGCTGAAACCAATGAAGCTCTGATACGCGACACGCTACTGATATGTCGATACGGAAAATTTTTTAAAAATCTCTTTTCGATATTGCCGCGATACGTTATTTAAAAATTAAATTTAAAATTAAATATATAAATGCACAATATATAAATATGACTAAAATCAATAATATTAATAATGATAATTTTTTTTGAAAGACAAATTATTATTATTATTATTATTATTATAAATAAAAACGTCAATAGTTCATTGTACAATAAGTACAAACAATCCAATAAATTTGCACAAGAACAAAATAGTTTGAGGTTCAACTTACAAGGATCAAAATAAATATTTAACCGATACTTTTTCGATTCGAGTATCGGGACGTATCTGACGCATATTGGATATTATTTTTATTTAAAAATAAAAATTTAATCAATACTTTTCTAATACGAATATTGAGACATATCGAACAAATATCAATATCAAATATGTATCAAACACAATACTTCACCATTTTTAGATTTCAGAAGCTTCATAGCCTAAAACTCATTATGAGCGGTATCAATTTAGACAAATCTTATAGCTGTACTTTTTGTTTTTACCGTTGTCCAATCATCTACAAAGATTCAGCCAAAATTAATGTATACCTCTCCTTTTTCTTCATAGCCGCCGCCCCCACCCCACCTTAACATAGTTTATTTCTTTTTGATCCATCGAGAGAAGAGGTGGTTTTAAGATTAATTTTTTATCCAAAATTATCTTTTAATTTGTACTTTTTATTTAAATAATTAATTTTTAAATATATTAGGTTTTCTCATTTTGATTTTTTCGTTTTAATTCGACGTTGCATTGATCGCCGTCTTGTTGTGATGTTGTTTTGTTTTTGTGTGATGTTTTCGGTTCAAATTAACATATTAGATTTGACTCAGTGCATAATCAACAATTAATGATTTTGGCGTCGTCAACGTTGCAGACTCGGAGACATAAGTATTCCGAGCACTTCAATTTCATCATATTTGTAGACTTTGTCACACTTGTTGGTATTTTGCCATTGTATGCTATTAACATGGGTGCTGCGAGTTTGATCGCGGATTCACCTTTTTTAGCGATTTTAAATTGTATTATTAGATGTATTCTATCAATTTGAATAAATGTCGTTTTTAGTCAAAAAATTTACATATAGTGAAGAAAAAAAAAATGCTTATATTTATAGATAGAGTAAAAAGAATTTGGTTGTAAATGAAGAATACATCTTATATTACAAAGGGTACTCCATATAAACCAGTGATTTAAAATAGGAAAATTATTTTTGCCATTTTATGGGTTATGATTTGACCAAAATATCCTTTCATTACTTATGCCATGGATGTAATAAAATGAGTAATTTTTTAGTAATTTTCACCGGTCATCCGCTACTTAAGTCACGAATTTGTTGGTGGTCAGGCACTTCTATTTCAGTCAAAGGCCTGTTACGTGGCCAATTTTAATTGGCCACATGGACGGCCAAATTCCTATAAATGGAGGGGTTAAGAAATTTTGAGGTCACACCTCTCTTTCTCTTCCTCTGCTTCATATTTTATTTTTTTTGGTAATGTTATTTTGTTTAATTTTTGTCATTTCGTATGTAAATGGACATATAGTCCTCCGTATATTAATCATAAAGCACCCACCGATGTATTTATTCACCATAGTTTGGTGGTATATGCTAATCGGCGAGGGACTTTTCTATTTGCAAAGCTCGTTCTTCTGTTTCATTGCTAGGGCACGCGCAGGAAAAATTGAAAGGTAAACAAAATAAAAAATTTGTTTTTCGGATTTTTTTTTAAGTTAAAAGCTGGAACCAGCCGGTTTACAAAAATCGCCCTCGGTTCACCGGTTCACATCAGTCTGAAGCGTTTTTTTAACGGTTCCTAGGATTAACAGTAATGCGCTAACGTCCGGATCGGTACTGCCACCGGTTCGCGGTCCAACCAATTGGACCGACCGGTCTGATTTTCACAACATTGGTTATGACTAATCGAAAGATTCAAGGGTGATTCATTGAAATACGGTCATGGCAAGATTTTCACAATTGCACCCGATTCTAAAATATGTAGACTCTGCCAAACTTTTTGTCATTGTTCGAAATTTCGGCTAAATCTGCAGTTTATGATTCGACGACAAAAATTTACAAGAGGAGCTGTTTACTTTATTTAATTAGCAATCGAGATTTTGTATGTAATATTTAAATCGATGTAATTTTTGTATGTCTAACGTGTTAATAAAAAAACATTATGGTTATACCACATTTTGACATTTTTTTTCTTCACTGATACTGTTATTTTCAAGCTTCTTGTCACTTTATGCATCTGTGTCCTAAGTCACGGAACACCACAAACAATTTGTTGCAATCCGTGCTTTAAGTAACGGATGTCTGGCGTAGGGTATCCCTGACCTCAGGAGTGTTTTTCTTGATGAGTGGAAAAAAAAAACAACAATTTTTGCACATATGTAACTTATGACACGGATTCTATCTGTTGCTTAAGCTACAGACAACAGTATTTTGACTTTTTCGTAGAACGCGTCCGATAATTTATAGATCACAAAAATAATTTTCTAAAATAGTTATAGCCATAGCAGACTATCCTAATTCCATTTATAATTGTAGTGAATTTAATTATGGAAATCGCATCACGTAACTAAAGTGTATTATGGGGCCAAGATTCATCTCACTTCTGTCCTCATATATATGTTGCCTATATAGCAAGCTGGCATGTAAATTGTAAAGCAGATTCCAAACTCCAAATGCATGTGCATATCAAAAGCAAGATTATTTACAATAGTATTAGTACTACTTATTAATATTATTATTAATTTAAAATAGAAAGCAAAGCCTATAGAAAGCCCTAAATCATGCAAGGTTTTGAATCAATCACATTTTAGGGTACTCCATATAAACCAATTATTGATTTTCATCATTAATAAAGAAGGGCTTGGTCTCCAATGTTGGAGAGTGATGACAAGAAATAAGCAAATGGTATATTGAAGAAAAAGTAAGGTTCACTATTCATCAAGTATGCTTTTCAAATAAGTAGGTGGCGGATGCTTGTTATACTAGCTTGCAATTTACTGTTCCTTCCGGTCTCATATATAAAAAACATTTTACTTTTTAGATTCATTGTAAAATTTGTCTAGATACATTCATTTTACAAAGAATCTAAAAAGTAAAATGTTTCTTATATATGAGACCGGAAGGAGTACTTTAACAACTTTACAATTTGTTATCTTGTGATATAGTTGAGTATACAAGACATAAAAATAATACATAATATTATAATTTAGTAATTAAATTATATAAATATGAGAGACCTATTATTGTATATTTATTAATATTATTTGTGCATAACCAATTATTAAATATTCATGTACGTACATTAGCATTTAGCAACATGAAATAACAAAGGAGGTCTATATTTGTGTAAAAAAAAGTAGGGATATGGTGAAATGTGTTATTTATTTTGCAAGGTAGACTAATATATTAAAAATAACAAATTTATTGGATTTAAGTTGTTATTGAATTTATTTAAAGACAAATTGTTCGGAAAATATTGAAGTTAAGTTTTTTTTTTTTTTTTGACACATTGAAGTTAAATTATGAAACAATTTTTAGTAATATTTTATTGGATTTTTTGTCACTATAAATATTTTAAATTTTGTTTTTAAATTTTATAAATTTTAGTAAGTTTTGGTCCTTCAAATATTGTCTGTCATAAATTTCGGTATTTGCTTTTCAGTCAACCAGTGTATATAATTCAAAATATTAGTTTTTTTTTCCGCAATCATGTTTATTATATTATAGAAATCTCTCTTGTAAGAAATAACATTTTTTTTTAACAAAGAAGGATGAATTAAATATGTTAATTCTTTGTGCTTAAAAATTCATATATAATTCATTTTATGTTTAAAAAATCTAAATTTTTGTGGTAGAGTTTCTTATAATATTATAAACATAAATACAATAAATCATTAAAAATGTGAAAGTCCACAAGAGTTGATTAAATGTACAAGTCAAAAGTTGTGACAGAAAATATTCGAGGTACCAAAAATTGCTGAAATATTTTTGTCGAAACTAAAAACAAAATTCAAGATATTTATAGAAACCGAAAATTTACGTAACTCTATTTATATTTTTTACTAACTTCACATGGTATCTTAATATTAAAAAAATTATGTTTAATAATAAATAAATAAATAAATAAACTTTGTCCTAAATTCTCCATTGTTTTTTTGTGTACGTGTTGGAAGTGCTGCAGCTTAATTATTCCATTACATCTTAATTATTCGATAATTAAATTGGGCCATGGCATGGCCCATGGGTTACAATTGTGTCGGCAGCCAGTGAAACCAGCAGTGTCACACTTTGTGCTTAATAGTTAAAAAATAATTTAAATGTGCTAAATGTTGAAAATACTTAAGAAACAATTTAGAGTCAATTTTTTAAAAATATTATTTTTAATATAAAATTTATTTATATTTGCATCTTTAATAACTAGTGTTCTTACCATGATTCTTATAAAAAAAAAGGAACAAGTGAAAGAAAGAAGGGGAATTTAAAAAGAGAAGACTTTAGACAGTTCAATTTTTTAATATGGTGAAACCCAAGAATTGTATTGAAAAGAAATTTTGGAAGGTCTATAATTATATGAAATCAAATTTAATTTATGTTGTTATAATAATCTCAAAATTAAAAATATATTTGTCATTTTTTATAAAATATTCTCTCAAAAAATGTCAAAGATTTCTTTATTTTCTCCTCCAAGTACTTTCCTCTCTCCAAAGTCCTCTCATTTTCTCCCTCTAAACTCGCAAATAAAACCAAAATGAATGATATATATATATATATATATATATATATATATATATATATATATATATATATATTTGATCTATAATATAAATTAAATAGTACATGAATTTTTTGTTAACTCGTAGGATAAACAATTTGTATGGTTTTTATGATAAAACTATATCAGAAAACAAGTTGTATATTGCAAATGCTTTACTTGTTCAATCCAAATTAAGTTAATATAGTATGACAATTAAACTCTTTGGTAATTATTTTCCAAATGCATGAACAAGTCATAAAATAATATTACCTACTTTAGTTACCATTGTTTCCCCTTAGAAATTTCTTCTAATTGAAATTATTAAAATTTGATCTGTAATTTACTATGTATATGTTATAAAATATATTATTTAGTCACAGAGTCAACTGCTTAGTTCAACCAGTATAAGAATGGGGCTTCGTATTTTCCTCCACCAAAATCCAATCCTTGCAAAATTATAATTTTTAATTTATTTTCATAAAATGTGTTTTTGTTAAGGCCTCACTAATTTTTCTTTTGTTTTAAGCCTCTACTATTATATAGTCATATATTCATACTTTGATTTTTAGAAAACCTTAATAATTATTTTAGAGAACCTTTGTTTACAATTATTGGCAAACAACCACATGCTCATTGCTTACTTTTCCTACTACATACAAAAACTATTATGAAAAATGTAAAAATTGGGCCCTGAGGATAGTGCCTTGAAGTAGAAATGCTACATTATTATTGTAAGATATGATAAAATAGTATATAACGAAACAAATAAGTCGTATGGATTAATACAAAAAGTCACATCTCTTGGTCCCAAATGTTTATTATTTGGAGTTTTGTCAAACCCCATTTTCCTCAAGTTTGGATCGTGATCATGTTTACAAAAGTATGCAAAAAGTGTTGTAAATTAATGTGGAGTAAAAATAAGTTTAAGGTTAAATATGCTATACTTTTTTACAAAATAAAAGTAGCGAGTATTGGTATTGATTCCTATGAAAACAACAAGGACGACATATGGTCCAATCACTTACCAAAACCAGCAAGAGACAGTGAGAGCTGCTCCTTACCAAAAAAATGCAAATACGTACTACAAATAGTGGAGAGAGAGAGAGAGAGAGAGAGAGAGAGAGAGAGAGAGAGAGAGAGAGAGAGAGAGAGAGAGAGAGAGAGAGAGAGAGAGAGAGAGAGAGAGAGAGAGTTAACTCAATTAAGGCAAAGAAGAATAAGGTGCCATTTTGACGGGGACATTTGTGTCGTATTTGGTATCACTAGGGATGTATGCGGAATGAATGAAAAAGAACCATAAGTATTAAGTTTTGTATATTAGGATTGTCAAAAAAAAAATGCTTCAAAAAAAAAAGGATTGTCAAAAAAAAAGTTTTGTATATTAGTTATAACACATCTTTATAAAATCGATTTTTAAGATGAGAAATGATCCATCCAAAATAAAATAAAAAAACTCAGGGATGTCATTCTTATAAACTCTAGTCAAGATTTATTTTTAATTTATGTGGAGCTTACTTTTTTTGATACTCAACTACTATATATTGAATTTGGTACTTGAATATAAATGATGAATGACACAAATCAATAAACTTTGAGATCATATTAAAATGATCTAATTTATTTTTACAAAATCGTCTTTTACGATAAAAAATGTGACTCTTTATAAACTATATATTTAAGTCTTATAGAAAAATTTGTGAAAATAGTGGGCACTATGTCTATGATGAGGAGGAGGATCTATGTGCCTACAAGAAACTAAGCTTAATTTGGCACACTTGCAAAGTTAGAGCAATAAATGGGGTACACAATATTGTCGATAAGGAGAGAAAGAAGGATAATGTTGGATGTAAAAATGAAAGGGATTCAGATCATAGCTCTAAAATTTGTAAGGGAACAAGACAACTTAATGTTATTAGTACTTAGCAACTCAGGTATGGTTAGAAGAATCCCTTAAAGTATTGTTTTAAGATGATTTAGAAGGTTTAATTCAAGATATATCACCAAGAGAAGAATTTTATTGAAGGGGTCTAAATGAGCATGTATAGAGTATTTTTAGGCATGGTTGAACCTCAAGTTGATTTGAAATCGGATATTGGTAAACCTAACCTAATAGTGCTCAGCTTGAGGTGCATATTGTTACTTAATACTGCGAAGTAGTACTTTTTCACATATAAGAAACCATGCAGGTAGGGGTGGGAATGGTTTGGTTCTCGAGGAAAATCGAACTGAACCAAATTATTTTCAAAATTCATATTAATCGACCCGAACTGAACTATTTGTGTTTCGAATCGAATAGTTAAAGTGGTCGGTTTTATGATTTTAAATCAAACCATAATTAATTTTTCACTAAAGGGAACCGAACCATTAAAGAGAACCAAACTGTTTCAGTTTAGTTTCAAAACTGTTAGTATATGGTTTATTTTTTTTGATTCGGTTCAGTTTAGTTTGATGGTTCAGTTTGATTTTTTGGTTATTTTGACCACCCCTACACGCAGGTATAGGTCCGATACTTAGGACTGCTACTTGGCTGAGAAGTTCTAAAAGGTGAGATATATGGATTAAAAAATTTCCTAAAGTATTGCAAAGAGATACTAGTAATTGAGAAAATTAATTTATTATATTCAAACAAAACCTCTAGTTCTTAGAGGAATGGAACCCTATTAATATGAAATTCGACCGAAAGATAAATAAAATATGGTCAAGAACTGTTGTGTCCAAAAATAAAACTTAAGTTCTCCCGAACGAACCATTTCTTAAGTGGGATTCATTAACCAAATTGAGTGTGTATTCTCGGTGTACATGTTACACTCATATAATATAGCACTGGTAAAAATGAATCTATTTGTGATTAAACACACTTCAAGATGTTCTTTTATTTTGGTATTGATACTTTGTATTAAAACTAAACAGTTAGTAGTCATATCAGAAGTTGCAGTTTAAAAGATATATCCCAGAATGCATGTAGACAATCATACAGAAAGAAAGGGCAGATGTTGTGCATGAACATGATATTGATCCCCACACTAGAGAATAAATATATAATGCATTATGCATGTGCAAAATACTCATATCTTTACACAGTACACGAGTTACATAAATTTATAACAATTTTCTTTCATAATCTCATGAGGCTAACTAAAAGTTTGTTATACATTTGGACGTACTGTTAGTAGAAATTTTTAAAGTTTAAACTACTCAAACTTCCAGTTCTTGTTTCCCATTTTTTCTATCCAAGAATATCAGACTCAACATAGTTTCATCATGAAAATTATTATTGCCATAAGAAGTACCCAATTTTTCATGGAAGTGGGTACCCTAGAAAAAGTTGTTGAAATCAAAAGGAAAATAGAACAAATCTATGGTGTTCCAGTGGCTTACCAAATCCTATCAGTTTCTGGATGGGAACTAGTGGATGGATTAGACATGGAAGATTATCCAATTATCACTGAAGGCACAAAAGTTGATCTTGCCATCAAGCAGGTGGAGCCAAATTCTATTAGCTATAATGACAAAATGAAAATGCTGATCACTGTGAAGTTTCCAGCTAGACTGCTTACCATAGAGGTGGACCAGACAGATACTGTCCGTAGCTTGAAGGAAAAAATTCACATCGTTGAAAGAACCCCGATCAAAAAAATGACACTTTTCTTTCTGGGGAGGGAACTTAATGATGATTTTCGAAACCTAAATGAGTATGGTATTCGTGAATTTTCTGAAGTTATTGTGTTTCTCAAGAATGCACATCAGCCAAAAGATCCACCAAGTAAGAAGCTGAGTTTGGTGGTACAAACTTCCTCTAGTTTGCTTAACGGTGCCACCATTCCATTGGAGACGAGAGATATGAGCACTGTTAATGACTTGAAGCAGTTACTGCTAAGCAGAAAAATTCTGCCAGCTGATGATTATTTGTTTATTCACAGGCAGAGGATCATGCGTGATAGTTGTAGCCTTAAGTGGCATGGAGTTGAAAATGGAGACTATCTCTACGTGTTTAAAGGGACGATTAGTCGCAATGGGTACGCCACATCTTGAAATTTACCATAATAATTATAGTTTATCACATAATTATAGTTTATTTGTCATAGGTTGTTTTGTGCATTGTTTATCACATTCAGGATGAAAAGCTCAAGACCATTATACAATAAATCTTACTGTTTTATCATAAGTGTGTTTAAATTTTAAAAGATTTTAGTATTTATATATGTGATACTAGCTGCGACTTTTACAAATGTATATGACTCTTCTAAATATAACATAACAAGATTCCATTGATGTAGCCGCATATTTTATTAACATCAATTAATAGCTTAATAAGCCTCGATAATCTCCAAAGAAAAAATAGAAAAGAACTCAATCAAATGAAAGTCCTTATTCATTAGATGCAAATATTCCTTTCTGAGAATGTCTTAAGGTTTTCTATTCAATTGAATACAAAATAACATGTAAAAAGACATTTGTGCTAATGCAAGTGATTCAGCAAATATAGAAACAGAACTACTCCATGCAACTATATCTTCTTCATAGTCAAAATACATACAACCTTTCAGCATTTCCTCAAGTTTTCTCCTTCAATAAATGAATTAAAAAATCCCCCTAAACCCTACCAATAACTGTCCTACATACCGATATCTATAGCAATGTAGGTGGTTGGACGACTTTCCATTGCATCTAGAAAGACGTGGAAAATTGAGAAAATAATGGTGCGACCTCTACTTAAGACATACCTAATCTCCCACATTACTAGACATGTCTCTCCTAGTGGAATGACTTGTTTGTTTTCGGATCCACTGCTGCAAGCTATTTAAGAATCTCATCCATATCCTATAAGTATAAACCATTTGCTACTGCCTCTACTAAAGTCTCCCCTAGATAAGTAGCAAATCAAGGCGGGAGGTTTTCTGCAATAAACCAACTCAAATAGCGAAGCACCTGGGCCTGTTATGAGTCCTAACTTACACTTGAAGTGATTTATCAGAAGTGTATTTATTTTATCACAATTTTATTCATTGTTTTTTCAATCGACGTTTATAACTTTGCACTTTTCTCTCTAGAGTGCATCTAATACTTTAAATGATTCAAATATGCAAACTAAACAGTTGATAATTGATGGAAAATAAACTCTTTAGTCAACAAAGTAATCTTTCTATTTGTGTGATATCTAAAGAAAAATGAAATTTCAGCAACAAACTGCAATTTTTTGGCAGCAATGAATTTTTTACAAACATTTACAACAATGTAGCATCTCCCATGTTGATATTTCCATTTCCACCAATTATTGGACTTAAGATTCCTCAAGGGACAAAAATAATTGAAAAGGAAAAATAACTGGAATCTTTGACTGGAGAAGTAGAACAATAAATTACCTTCATCAAATCTGTAGCGGGTCCATTAAGTCCAGCCATGCATAAATGTAGAGATTCTAATAAGCTCAGCAGAGATATTTTAGGAGATAGGAGATATAGTCTGGAACAAAATTTATTTCTTTAACCAACAGAAGAACAGTGGCAGAGATCCATATTCAGATATCCCAGACAACCTCAAATTATGCAGGAAATTGCACATGAAAGTAATGTCATCTCATTTCTTCCCCAAACAATTGTGTGTCTAATTAGCGTTTACAATTCAATTTGTTGTTTGATCCTCTAATGCCTCTGTCAAATCTTATAATTGACTGGACCAGACAGACCTTGCACTTTCATCAAAGTATTATACTTTGCAGGCACGATGACACCGGTTTTTGTGCACAAATCCAGTACAGCTGGAACACGCCCATAGAAGTCTCTCCCTTCATTCACAAGGACAGGAGGATCATGAGGCCTTCGTCTCCACACGATCTTTGGTGGCACTAAATTATCCACATTAGCTTTCGTCCAAAAATGAGCTCCTTTCCAACTCTCATACTTAAACACTCCACAGAGCCTAGCTTTATGGCCAGATGGCCCAACATGAACCTCTGAACAATATTTACAAACTTTTACCGGATATACCAACATTAACTTCTCCACCCCAGACCTGAGAGTCTCCCAAGCTTCTAAAGTTGTCTTTGCAATTACGGCAAGATCATTTGGTGACAAAGACTCAGTACTATCAACATTGCCATTAGTAGCCTCCGAGTTCCAAATACTTGAATTAAGATTTTCATCGTGGGGATCGGCCCCTGCTTGGCAGCATAGCTCAACAACAGCAGGGATGCGATCAAAGTCAAACCTTTGTTCATGCCTAATAACACTTTGGAACATGCTATTAAGATGAAACGCCTCAACAGGAACAAGTATATCATTCAAACCACCTTTGACCCATTCGTGAACCCGGTTCTTGGCACGATGCTTGTAACCCCGGCAAGTTGGAATTAAATGTCCCTGCTCACCAATATATATCTCTGGACAAAATCTGTAAATGCATAAGTAGAAAAGAACAAAGTTACCTATAATTTGAGCTAACAACACTGATAAGACCACAAGTCGAAGTAAAATACAATTTTCTTAGTGACCACATGGGTTCAAACTTCATTGCTTAAAATATTTATAAACAGCTATTAAATGGTTATAAACTTATAATGCTTAAAGTTCAAAAGCATAAAAGTACTCAAGAAAAATAACTTGAGCATTTTACATAGAAATTACTAACTCATGATTATGATGGCATTCATCATTTATAAAGCACCAGTGACAAGTACAAGTCTTAGCTCATTTATGCTGAACAGACTAATGTTGTCAATCTTAGAGCACCCACAATGGGATCCCCATTATTTAGTACTTAATTGGACCCCACGTGTACACATCACTCATTTATAATTTTTTAATAATAGTACCTAATAAGCACTCAATCCCACAAACCCAACACCTCTTATTAAAAAGTTCTAAATGGAAAGTTGAACCCGATTAAAATGTATCAAAACATACCCGGTATTCATTACTCATAAGTGACCACAAGCATCAACAAGATTACAACTTTATTTAACGCCAATGCAAAAGAAAACTTCCTAATGCACAAGACCCAAATTAAATTTTAGAGCACCAATCCCAAACTCAGCAACATCACAACCATGATTCATAATTCAATACAACGCCATAAGATGTTAAGAACACATATACCCGAGTTACTGTAAAGTATAAACACCAAATTCAGAAGAAAAATCTCATGAATAAAAACAGAAATATAATATTTTATGCAGAATAAACAAAAAAACTCACTTGCATGCCATGAGAGGAAATGAATTGAGGAGAGTAGAAACACCATGAATGAGAACATTCCTAGCAAGTAAGACTTCATTGGCAACAGGAATCATAGCACGAACAGGGTAAAATTTGGAACGTTTCTCAATTCTCTTGACAATCATAGGTCGTAGTTTCCTCAAATCAACTTTAGTAGCATAGAATCTTCCACAGTTCCCAAAACAATACCCACCCAACTTTTCATATAGAAGAAGATCATTCCAGAACATCTTTCTCAAAGCCATTGAATGACCCTGCAATGAAAAACAATCTAAAAAATTTAGATGGGACCAAAGGGGCATTTCATCGAACAGTTAGAGGGCAATGTGAAAAATGAATGTTTCATCACCTGAAATTGAGTCGAGTCGCCGTGTTGAGCAGAGAAGGGTAAGAGATTCGGCGTCAAGAAGAGACAGAGAAAAGGGGGAGAATGACGGCCAGTGGGTGGCGAGTGAGTGGTTCGGTCGAGCTTTTCGGTGAGTGGTGGTGGTGGCGTATGATAACACTGGCGTGGTTTTCTTCTATTGTTTTTTTCACTGAACAAATTATTTTAACAAATTATTTTCTACCATATTTGATTTGGATATTTAAATGGATGTCACGCATATACAAAATTTATTTATAATTTTTTAACAAGACCATTTTTTTTTTTTACAGAAGATCATCTTTAATCGAGAATTCTTCAGTTTTAAACATTGGTATTATTATTGGATGAAAGAAAAATTGAATACTTGTTTTGTTAGATACCACTTTTACTATAAGTACTCTCTTTTATTAATTGTCATTAAAATATATTTTTATGAGACTCGTTTAAAATGTTGTATAGTTATGGACAACTGTATAACTCGTTGTCTAATTGGCTCCTAATTGCTTCAAAATTGTAAATACATTCATTGTGCCTATTTTATTAGTAATTTTTTGAACTAAATTGCCTAATGAGAAATATATTTGAGGATTAAATTAACTACCTAAAAATATATTTGAGAACCAAAACAACTAATAAAAGACACTTGTAGACCTGATTATAATTTCAAAACATTTAAGGATGAATGTGACCGTGAGATATACTTCTTTCTAGGAATCAAAATGGTGGTTTGCCCATATAATTATTGGTAGGGCCATTTTTAGAACTTTGCCCATATACACATTGGACTCGCTTAAATATATAAAAATGAAGAGATCAATTATGGATACTTCAATAGTTTCTAATAAATATTTAATCTCTCCAATACAACACATTTTAAAATATTTTAAATGAGTCCGATAATAACTCATTAATCAATTATTTCGGTAATTAAAAAAAACCAATAAATTTAACATTAAAAATTAAGTTGGTTTAAGTTGTATCATTATAAAAACATCTCTCCTCCATAAGCCCTCTTCAAATTTTCTCTTTGATGGAATACCTATAAGATATCAATGCTTTGAGGCTAAGTTTATTCCATTGAAGATGGTTTAAGTTGTATCATTAAAAAAAAATTCATTAATTATTATTTTTGCTAGAATTTATAGTTTATTTGTTGCTTCAAATCTTGGAGCTCTTTGAGCATCACCTTGCTTCTCATAAGACTCTTTTAGCATATCTTTGAATTGAAACTAAGAAGACACTACCTTATCACTTTTTTGATGTCGTAAACTCGGTTTTTATTTGTAATGTAATGAATCAAATATAGCCTTAAAAGATAAAATAGGTTCAAATGCATTAGATGGTTTTAGGTGATTAATCATGCTTTTTAGTAGGATCAAGAAAAATCCAATTACATGAGTTATTAATAAGTTTGTTAGAATTAACCATTGCTATAAATAAAAATATGGGTAAATGTAATGATCAAACAAAATGGATAAAAAAAGTTAGTTATATTAGCTTAGTATAATTTACTAGTCTCTGAGCAATTATCACTTCCATTTATGGAAAGAAAAAAAAAATCATTCAAAACATAGCCCCTAGGCAACTTTGGGTTCTCTTGCATTCTTCTTCTTCTCTTTTATGAACTCCTTCAAGTGATGATGGGCTGCTGATCTCATATTTCAATTTTCAAATATTATTATTGAATGAAAATAAAATATATATTATGTTGATTCATAAAGTTATATTTTTATAAAGTAACTACTAGGTGATATGAATGATATACAAAATATATTACTTATAACCAAAGAAACTACAAAGTAAAAAATTAGTGCAATATTTATAAACAATAAAATTGTATTTTTTTAAATGAAATTATTATCTTTAAAATATAATAATTGACAAATAATTTTTTAGTTCATAAAAACAATCTTAATTTATTAATTCCACGACTTAATGAACTAATAAAAACTCTCTTTTAATATAGTTAAACTCGAGTTGAAATCCTCTCATTTTTACTTAAATAATAATAAGAAGAAAACCAAGTGAATAGGAAAATTGGTCCTAAAAAATGTAAGCAATGTTCAAATTAATCTCTTAATTTTTTTTAGATTGACAATTAGACGGTTTATGCATATGGTTAAGGGATCGAGTGGATAACTTCTTGCAAAGCAAGAATATTACGAGCCTCTGACCTCCGTTATGCTTATGCTAGATAAATTAATAGTCACGCCGTTAAAAAATCTCAAATTTTGCATAAAAAATTAGACAAATCATATTTTAATTTCACCAAAATCAACATTAAATCAAGTTAATTTTTATATAAGAAAATCTTATATTAAATTGGAAACCAACAGTTCAAAATATGAGAAAGTGGTGGAACATTTAAATGGTAAAAACCACCAACTAAGCAAGGAACTTGCTAAACACTCAAAATCATTACTTCCTCCGATCATTTTTATAAGAATCAATTCATTTTTTAAATTTATTAAATAATTGATGTATCTAATAAAAAAACTATAAACGTAATATTATTCATTATTCATCTAACAATGATGTCCAACTACCTATAGCATAAAATAGAATTAAATGGTCAAACCTCAACCCAACCTTCAGTCTTCTCTTTACTTTACTTAACTTCAACCCTCCCCATCACCCATCATTCTTCACACTCTTGCCAACAATTGTCCTTCCCTTCATATTACTTACCCTTATTATAATACCATTACTTACTTGCCCTATTAATACCACCTATTACTTACTATTTTCCCCTCATCTACAAACTCATTTTATCCACCAAGTATTCAATATCGATATACATATGCACTAATTAGCATTTTCCTATCTCTTTTATTCAAAACTCACCCTTGCAAACTAAGTTGGAATATAATCCATATGGCCAATATGGATCGCTCTTCTGAAGAAATTTCAGCTAATACTTCTACGGGTACCCTTTTAGTGTCCATTAATAAATTCCTTTAATGTATGTTGATTTTGAGATTAAAGCTCTATTTGCTAAGACAAAACTTCGAACTTATAATTTATGAGACCTATATATATCCGTAACAGTTTTTTCTCGTGGGTTTATAATTTTTTTTAACAGCTTCTAATATTTTTTTGATATAGTAAGCTAGCTACTTACTTCAAATAATTTATTGCTTATCATTTTCATTATCAATTTTTTCTTGTCATTTTTAAAAGAGAAATGTTAACTAATGTCCCTATTTTAGATAATTCTTAAAATAATCCTTAAAAAAAATATAAATTTTATTTTTCGATAGATTTTTTATTCTCATATAATAAGTTTCTATGAATGATATTTTTGAGAAATGCACGTGATTTTTTTTATAAGATCAACAAGATTAATTTTAATTAACTAAACTTTTTAAGTGTGAAGTTATGTACTTATAATAGAATAGAGGGAGTAATGTTCAAGTGTATATAAGAGATTATGTGATCCAAGTAAAAAGAATAAAGGGAATTCTATCTCTGATTAATATGATAAAAAAAATTAATGTGACATACTCCATTTATTTTAGATTAAGAGGAAGTGTGATTTTTGTTTTTAAATTTAATTAAAGCAGAGGAATCCAATTGTAGTCACTCTTCCAAGGTTAAATTCTCTGAAGATGAGGAAGATCTTATCATCAGAATGTATAAACTAGTGGGGGATAGGTAAATATGATTAATATAATAGTTTCTTTGTATCTACAAAAATCTTGGCTCAATTTTATTTTATTTTTGAAGTTAACCATTTGAATATAACATATTCCTTTTTAGGTGGCCTTTAATTGCTGGAAGAATTCCTGGAAGAACAGCTGAAGAAATAAAGAATTACTGGACTTCAAGATACTCATCGAGTAGCAAATGAAATATGAGTGTGTTTCACTCATGGAGCAAGAAAGATTTGAGCACTTGGAAATTGGAGAAAAAAATTGTGGTGTTACCCAATATTTAATAAAGAAAAAAAATTGTGTTTTAGAGTCATAAAAGCATGTATTTTGTAATATAATATTTTTTATTTAAAATTTTTTAAAATTTAATTCATATACAGTTATACACTACTAGTGTAAAAACATTTACATGTCAATCAATCATAAATTCATAAGGCTAAATTGCAGTTTTGTTCCCCATGTTTTTTAATTGTGCGATTTTGGTTCTTTAAGTTTCAAACGAGTGATTTTAACCTCCTAAATTTCACAATTGTGCGATTTTGGTCCTGCAAATTTCAAACGACCGATTTTAATTCTCAATTTTATTTGTTCAATTAGGAATTTTGTTAACTTAGTTTGTGTAACAATTGGAGTTGTTTGTTTGATCCTTAATTCTCAATTATGAAATATAATGAGTTTGTTTGTTAAATGATAATAACTGTAAATTAACGAGGTTGGATAAGAGAGAGATGGGTAGGACGTGTACAACAGAGATGTTGGTATAGTCATTGAAATATAAAAAAAAAATCCTAAAATCTTATGTAGAAGGAAAACCTAGAAGAGCACAACACTAATTTCAAAAATCGTAGGACAACCCTATTTTCTCTTTGTAATGAAAACCTTACATTAGGGTGGATCCTAAAAAAAGTCATATTTTATCATGATTCAATCCTATTAATTTTATTTTTAGATTTTCCGCTTATCTATTATGAAGGGATAAAAAAAGAAATAAAAAAGGCTTAAATGCAATTTTACCCATCCTATTTTTAATGAATCGGAATTTTATCCCTCCTATTTTAAAATTCGAAATTTTACCCCCTCTATTTTATAATTCTTTGGATTTTATCCCCCTATACACTACAAAAAAATGTGGGATTAATTACTACGAGTCTACGACGGAATTTGTAGCTAATTGATAGATATTTTCTAGTAAAATCGAGTTGGCAACAACTTTAAGGGATTCATATAAACAAACTCATTTATTAGATAGTTTCGATGAACAAAATCTGACAATAGATAAACAAAGAGAATGCTTGATAAACCCTAGATACTTTAAAACTCAACCACATTACATAAACAAGTTGGGCTTATTGGCCTTGTATGTGGTCTTCAGCTTCCTAGATGGTGGTCGATTTTCTTGAAAACAAATGGGAACATGATCTTGAAGTTGTGGAATTGTTTGGTGCTCTCCCTCTTGCAAAGCTTGGCTGGTATGTTGGCAGTCTTAATAATCTGAATGCATGGGAAACAAACTGTCTAGAAAATAGGAGTTGTGGAATTGTTTGGAGCTTTCATATGCAACTTTATTAGATTTTCTAGAAACTAGCTATCAATTAACTACGAACTCCGTCGTAGCTAATCTCATAAATTCTTGTAATGTATAAAGAGGGTAAAATCCAAAGAATTATAAAATAGAGGGGGTAAAATTTCGGATTTTAAAATAGGGGGGGTAAAATTTCGATTCATTCAAAATAGGGGGTAAAACTGCATTTAAGCCAATAAAAAATATAATGAAAGGTCAAGTAATTAATTGAATGATATGAAGAGACAAACATATTTTATACATACATCGACATCTAAGAAACATTTAATAATAATTATGCTTTAAAGAAATGGTTTCATGTTAATAAAGAATGAGTTTTTTCACACTATAAAGCGATCAAATGATTCCTATTTCTAAACTCATAAACGAAAAAATATGGTTAGAGTTTATATGTTAATTATTTATGCCATGACCGTCTTTTTTTCAATATTTAACTCTACAACAAATTGTAGTAAGTGATTTATAATAACGCTTTTAAATTCGGCGAACTCTGATACATCGATTTAGTTTGGTAATGGTATCTTTATACAATATTCAATATCATATTATATTTTCATATTAATTTATAGTGTTAAATAAATTATTGGTCCTTAAAAATATTTCAAATTTTGTTTTTAATCCTTATAAAAAAATATAGCAAATATTTTCCATACGATTTTTTGTCCCTCCTTTTAAGTCAACTCATATATATATGCTTGAAATTTTTATTATTTTTCTGCATTCAAGTTCAGTACATTATATAAACATCTCTTAAAAAACATAATTTTTATTAATATCTCGATTTTTTGTCCCCACTTTCATATTTTTTAGGGTAAATAGGTCTTTATCTCCCTGCAAAATAGGCGAGTTTTGTGTTTCCCCCTATAATTTTTTTTATAGGAATATCCCCTACAATGTTTAAATTTTTTTTTTTGTAGTGTATTTTACACCCCCCGCCGATTTTTCCCAACATGGGGGGTAAAATATACTACCAAAGGGGGTATTCCTACAAAAACAAATTACTGGACGAAACGCAAAACTCACCTATTTTGCAGGGGGTAAAGTTCTATTTACCTTATTTTTTATTGATTTTTGTATTTATGTTTATAGTAATATAAAAATATCTCCCAGAAAAATTTAGTTTTTTTTAATAACAACAAATGAATTAGATATGAATTTTTAAATGTTTAGCATTTAAACATATTTATTTCATCTGATTTAAAAATTTTAAACTTTTGCGGGAGAATTTTTTTAATAAACCTGGAAACAAAAACTCATTCAAAAGTTATGACAGAAAATATTTGATTGACCAAAACTGTTGAAATTTTTTATTTTGACTAAAAATGAAATTTGAGATATTTATTAGGATTAAATACTTGTTTAACCCAAATTTATCTTAAAATATATTTGAAGTTTAAATAATTTTGGTTTAAATTTGAGATATTTATAAATATTCCTTATAATTTTTACCTTTAAATTTTGTCAAACCATCATTTTAGTCCCTGGAAATGTATCATGCTACCACATTAGTCCCTGAATGTATCGAAATTTCAATTAGATCCACAAGTATCTCTTTCATTAATCATTTTGGTACGCAAATTTGATTTTTAAATGTGTTTTTCATTAGTTAATTTAGTTCATTAAATAATTACTAACAAAAAAGGTACTATGGATGTATTGAAATTTTGATACATTCAAGGATCAATATGGTGGTTTGATCTTTAAATTTTCTTATTCATAATTGTTTCACCCCTATTTTGATGACGTTCTATAACTCTTATTAGCTACTATTAGCTGCAAAAATAATGGGGATTGTCAAGTCTTGGTGAAGCTTTCTACCTGTAACAAACCTGGCGAAAATCCAATCTGCGTGCGTAGATTTTCACAACCAAGCGGGATGTGTGGATGTTTTCTCCCGCGGACCATAGAGACATTGCACAATATTAGTGGCTTGTGAATGTGTGAAGACACTGTAAAAGTTAATTAAACAAAAAAAAACGTTGCCGCTTTTATGATTTATTTCACAGTTATATATATTTTTTGGTAGTTTACATTCCCTTTCTTAAAAGAAGTTTGAATTACTCTCATATCACTACTACAAAAATGAGTTTTAATATCGCCCTTTTAATAGCGATTATTCAAAAAACGCTATTAAAACACAAAATGTAGCCTTTATAATAGCTCTTTTAGGAAACACGCTATTAATGCCTTCAACCAACGAAAAATATAACGCATATAACATTATAATAAAAGGCTATTAAATTCCATAATGCATAGCATTATACTAACGCCTTGTGAAACAAAGATTATTAAGGGATAAATGTGTTTCTGGTCCTTGTAAATATTCAAAGTTTTGTTTTTAGTCCCCCGATTTTTTTTTTCCGAATATTAGTCCCCTAAAAATTTTCAATTAACATTTTTAGTCACTATCTTTAAATTAACTCATGTGTAGACTTCATATTTTCTGATGAAATTTTCTATAAAAGTGTAGAATATTTTAACAATCACTCCAAAAAATAAAAATTAGAATTTTTTAACAAAACATCAATTAAATATAATTTTTTAAACTATAAAAATACGAAAATTCATATTTAATTTATGCTTTTTCAAAAAATTCTAATTTTTTTTTGGGAGATTGTTATAATATTCTAAACATTCCTAAAAAATTTCATTAAAGAATATGAAGTCTACACATGAGTTGATTCAAAAGTAGAGACTAAAAGTGTTAATTGAAATTTTTTGAGGGACTAATATTCGAAGAAAAATTTTCGGGGGAGTAAAAACAAAACTTTGAATACTTATAGGGACCTGAAAGATATTTATATTCGATATCAATGTCGTTCAACTATTAATATCATTTTAGGTTTAATTGCACATTTGATCATTTATGTTTATTTTAGGTTTTAAGTTGGTCACTTATGTTTTAAAAGTTTCAAGTTGGTCGCTTACGTTTATTTTATGTTTAAAGATTAATTTGGTTGTTTATTTAGACATAAAAGAAATAAGTTGCAAAAATAAAATACGAGAGTAATAGGGCGTAAAACTTGTTAGGATTAGAGTTTGTTGACCAAACATCACATATATCCTAATGGCCACACATAGGAATTCTATCTTTTAATCGATATTATCACATATTCTTCGACAATATTATTTATGTCTAAAATTCTGTTCTCTGGTGTCATACCCCATTTTTTGACCTAAATTTTTGCATTCATCGACCATTTTTTTATTCGAAATAATCGTCACTTGTTCGAAAAATTTCGACAGAAAGATATTTTAAAATACTTCATTTTGTGTGTGTTGTTTGTCTTATCCTTTTATTGTCATTATTTTCCTTTTACTATTATTGTTAGTATTATTATTATTTTTGTTATTATTACTATATATATATATATTTTTTTTTTATTTTTTTTTTATTCTGAATTTTCATTTTTTATCTATCATAACTATTATTATTATTATTTCTTTTTTTTTAAATAAAATCAGTTGAATGGGAAAACAGATTCATTGTTTGTTTTTGTTTCCTTCCCCAAAACAATGTCCAATCCTCTTCACATTTTGAAAGTTTATCATCCCCATTCCACAAATGAATCACTCAAACCCTAGTTTTGGGTTATATATCAAAACCGGATTTCACAATGAGAGGGCCAATTTTCTGGAGATAGCCGCAGCAAGCCATAAACTTAAAAGAACCCTAAATTTTTCAACATCAGAAACCCAACAGTTTCAATCATCACCATCGTATAAAAAGCACCAGAAATATCAATACCATCACAGTTTCATTATTTTGTTCATAAGCCAAACAATATTACCAAATACAAATATCTCAGTAACAGAACTACCACAAAATCAACAACCCAGAAACTAACCAAACGAAATCAAAAAAGAGAAAAGGAGAAGAAGAGATCTGAAATGAAGAAACATAAACAACCGCTCACTTTCTGTCTCCGATTCGTCGATTTGGGTAAGATTTTGGGGTTTTTGAGTTGAGATTCGGGTTTAGAAGCATTTAGAATGTATTTCTGGGCTTAAAAGTTTCGTCAGGCCCGGCAGCCACTGTGCTGGAGTTCACGCGTCTCCGGGAACAGGTAGAGAGAGTTGAGAGAAGAGAGAGATTCGGTATGAATAAATCTATCTATACTTATTTGTCTTCCTCAAAGTAAAAAATACATCTATATTATTATTATTTGTCTTCCTCAAAGTAAAAAGTACATACGTGGCACTATTTTAATAATGTGGCGTCTATGTGACGCCTACATGTATTCTCTTTACGACGGAACACGGTTCAATTCTCACTGACAACAAAATATTAATTTTATGATTATTTTTTTGTCTTTCTTATTTTGCCTTGCTTTTAATTTTTTTTACCAATTATTGAATTTATTGTGAAACAAAAAAATAATATAGATATTAAGATTGTGATGAATTCTATAGGATAAATATAAAAAAAGAATCTATTGCCAAACAAAAAAATAGAATTGCATTGATTTATTTTTTTACCAATTATTCAATGTATTGCCAAAAAAAATAACGAACCTTACAAAATAAAAAACAAACAAAAATTAATTAAAAGATAATATATATTATAGTAAATTACATTATCCTCTCTTGAGAGGTGTTTAAATTACATTACTCTCCTCTCTTATGTTAAAATATATACTTTCCTCCCCTTTTATACAAAATATATTAGAGAAAATTACTCTCATCTCCCTCGAAAGAAATTTGAATTTCATCCTCCTTTCCCCCTAACATTAAAACATACATTTTTCTCTTTTAATCAAACTTCAGTTTAACTTTTTACACGACATTTATTAATTCTTTACACAATTAGAAATAAGTCTCTTCCTTTAGTTCATATATCTTTCAATATTTTAATGTAACATTTTATAAAAATAATTAAGATGTGAGACATAAAGTTGTGTTCATGTTGTTTTGTATATTACACGGGTTTGATTTAGTTCTTCATACTATTAGAAATTACTCTCTTCTATTAGATCAAATATCTCTTGAAATTTTAACCGAACATTTTACGCATATAATTAAGACGCGAGACATAAGATTATAGTCTCAATTGTCTTTACTTTTTACATACATTTGATTTAATTCTTCACACCGTAATAGATTATCCTTTTCTATTAGATTAAATTCTATGATATTTTAATTGAAAATTTTGTAAAAAAATAAAGATGTAAGGCATAAGGTTATAGTTTCAATTGTTTTTTTTTTTTACACGGGCTTGATTTTGTTTTTCATACCGCAAGAAATTACTCTCTTCTATTTGATTAAATTCATCTTAAAATTCTAATTGATCTTTTTACAAGAAATTTTAATTGAACTATTTGATCAAGAATTGCCTAAGAATATTGTCTCAAATGTTTTACTTTTGACGGCTTTATTTATTTCTTTACGCCGTAAGAGATTATCATCTTCCGTTAGAACAAATTTCTCTGGATATTTTAATTAAAGTTTTTACAAAAATAATTAATAATTGAGATCTTAGGTTATGATATCAATTGCTTTACTTTTTACTCGAGCTTCATTTAGTTCTTCAAGTCGTAAGAGTGATTACCCTCTTTCATTGGATTATATCTCTTTGCATAATTTACTTGAACATTTTTTATAAATAAATAAGTTATGAGGCCTAAGGTTATGGTCCAGTTGTTTTACTTATTACACGAGATTGATTAGTTCTTCATACCGTAATAAAATACTCTTTTCTGTTAGAGCAAATCTCTCTTAAAATTTTAATTGAACTTTTTACAAGTATTATAAAAAAGTGAGACATAAGATTATAGTGTCAATAGATTTACTTTTTACACGAGCTTGAATAAGTTCTTCACACCTGTAAGAGATTATCCTCTTATGTTATATGAAATTCATTTTGATATCTTAATCAAAAAAATTACAAAAATAATTAAAATATGAGACCTAGGGTTATGGTCTCAATTGTTTTACTTTTTACACATGTTTGATTTAGTTCTTCACAATGTAAGAGATTATCATCTTCCATTAGAACAAATTTCTCTAGATATTTTAATTAAAGTTTTTACAACAACAATTAATAATTGAGATCTTAAGTTATGATATCAATTGCTTTACTTTTTACTCGGGCTTCATTTAGTTCTTCAAATCGTAAGAGCGGTTACCCTCTTTCATTGGATCATATCTCTTTGAATAATTTACTTAAACATTTTATATAAATAAATAAGTTATGAGGCCTAAGGTTATGGTCCAATATGAGATTGATTAGTTCTTCAACCAGTAATAAAATACTCTTTTTGATGTTTTATAACTTCAATCCTATTAGACTTGGTTAGGTAGTTAGGAGGTGGTTACATAACTACCTTGAGTTAGTTAGTTGTGGTTACTTGTGTTACAAGTAATGGATGTGTTAGGAGTTTTCCTTATAAATAAGCATGTGCCTCATGCGTTGTACACACAACTTATTCTCTATTTTTCTTATCAATAAATCTTAACACTTTCCTCCTAGTTTTCTCTCTAGTTCTTACTTGTTATCTTCTTCCTCTTATCTTGGATTACCCTAACAAATTGGTATCCAGAGCCCTTTGGTTCTTAGTGTAGAAAGCACAAAGATTCAGTCTTGTTTGGTGTTTACATTTTCTTCCCTTCAGAAACAATGTCAGGAAATGGTTTACCAAACAATCTTCCAATTCTTGAGGGCAAGAATTGGGAAAGATGGAGCAAACAGATGAAGTCTCTCTTTGGTTTTCAAGATACATGGGAAGTGGTGGTTAATGGTGTGCAAGACTTGGTGGGGAATGCCACTGAAGCTCAGAGATCAGCACACAAAGACTTAAAGAAGAAGGATTGCAAGGCAATGTATGCAATTCAAGCTGCAGTAGATTCTGCAAATTTTGACAAGATATTTAGTGCTGAATCCTCTAAGGCAGCCTGGGATATTTTGGTGAAATATTATGAAGGAGGAGAAAAGGTGAAAGGAGTAAAGTTGCAGTCTCTGCGAAGGCAATATGAGCTTCTGCAGATGGATAAGAGTGAATCCATTGGAGCCTATGTGTCGAAGGTTCAAGGCATTGTCCATACAATGAAGAGCTGTGGTGAGGTGATGACAGATAGGATGATTGTAGAGAAGGTAATGAGAACTCTAACTCCAAATTTTGATCATGTCATTGTTGCCATCCAAGAAACTGGGAATGTAGCTACATTACAGTTGGAGGATCTTGTCGGATCTTTAGAAGCACATGAGTTGATGATAAATGAAAGGAAAGGGGTTCAAGAATCTGTACAAGCCTTACAAGTTCAGGCTTACAAGAAAGCTAACAGTCACAAAGAGAAAAATCAAGATAAGGGAAAGAATGGCTCTCAGAAAAAATTTGATGGAAAATCTGAATCCGTCAAGAAAGGAGGAGGAACATCAAATTCAAAGAAAGGGAAAGGCAAGGACAAGAGTCACATTCAGTGCTATAACTGTGAGAAATGGGGACACTATGCTTCAGATTGTTGGTTCAAGAAAGGCAAAGAAAAGGGCCAAGATTCTGAGGATGAAGCAAAACTTGTGCAAGAAAAGGTTGAAGACAAAGCTGTGACTTTCATGGCTACATTATCAGAGGTAGAATCACAAGATAAAGTTGATGCTGAGACTTGGTTCTTAGACACAGGGTGTTCCAACCACATGACTGGTCACAAAAACTGGTTAGTGAAGTTCGATTCTGGAAAGAAAAGTAAAGTGAAGCTGGCCAATAGCAGTTCATTGCAGTCAGAAGGCATTGGTAACATGGTTATCAAGAGGAGCAATGGAAGCACTGCAGTAATTGAAGATGTGATGTTTGTACCAGGTATGGATTGTAATCTTCTGAGTGTTGGACAGCTAGCAGAAAAAGGTTTTTCAGTTATCATTAAGAAAGAGAAATTTGAACTTTATGATCCTGCAAATAACCTAATTCTGAGGACTCCTTTGGCCAAGAATAGAACTTTCAGAACTTTGATTCACACAAACACTGTTCAGTGTATGAAGGTAGTAACAGATGAGAAGTTGAATTGGCTATGGCACCTGAGATTTGGACATTTGAATTTCAAATATCTGAATCAGCTAGGGAGCAAAGGAATGGTACTTGGCCTGCCTAAGATTGAAGCTTCAGAAAGAGTATGTGAAGGTTGCTTAGTTGGTAAACAACCTAGAAATACTTTCAGCAAGAGTTTGCCTATGAGATCATCAAGTGTACTAGGTGTTGTGCATTCTGATGTGTGTGGTCCCTTTGATGTGAATTCACTTGGTGGTAATAGATATTTTGTTACCTTTGTTGATGAGTATAGCAGGAAGATGTGGATATACTTGATTCAAACCAAGGATGCAGTATTTGATGTCTTCAGAAATTTTAAGGCATTAGTTGAAAATCAAAGTGGAAAGAAGATCATAGCTCTCAGAACAGATGGTGGAGGTGAGTATACTTCCAAGAAGTTTGAGTCATTTTGTGTTGAACAAGGTATAGAACATGAAGTCACAGCTCCCTATACACCTCAACACAATGGCTTAGCTGAAAGAAGGAACAGGACTATTCTTGATATGGCAAGGTGTATTGTGAAGCATAGGAACCTGCCTAAAGCTTTCTGGGGTGAAGCAGTTCACACTGCTGTGTATGTGTTGAACAGATGTCCAACCAAGAAGCTGAAAGACAAAGTACCTGAGGAAGTGTGGAGTGGTAGAAAACCTAGTGTAAGTCACTTCAGAATTTTTGGTGCTTTATGTCACAATCATGTGCCTGAAGCAAAAAGGAAGAAGCTTGATGACAGAAGTGAAGTCATGATCTTGGTAGGATACCATGTCACAGGTGCTTACAAGCTGTATGATCCTGTCACGAAGAAAATGATCTACAGTAGAGATGTTGTAATTGATGAAGAGAAATCCTGGGATTGGATTGCTGGTTGCAGTTCAAGCAGAGCTCAATTGAATCCAATCATGAATGAAGAAGATAGTGTTTCTAGTGATGAGAATGAAGCACCTGCAGCTGTGACTAGAGACAGGCCTGCCAGAACAAGGAACATTCCTGCTAGATTGCAGGATTGTGAAATTATTAATGATAATGAGGTAAATGCAGATGGTGACTTAGTTCATATTGCATTGATGGCTGGTTCTGAGCCTATCAATTACACAGAAGTCTTGAAACACAAGAAATGGAAGAAAGCTATGGAGGAGGAGTTGGCTTCAATTGAGAGAAATCAAACTTGGGAGTTAGTTAAACTTCCATCAGATAAGAAGGCAATTGAAGTAAAATGGGTGTTCAAGCTGAAGCTAAATCCTGACAATTCTATAGCAAAATATAAGGCAAGGCTGGTGGCAAGAGGTTTTCTGCAGAGGGAAGGAATAGACTACTCAGAAATCTACTCACCTGTGGCAAGAATTGAGACTGTGAGACTTGTCATAGCTGTAGCTAATGCAAGGAAATGGCCTATGTTCCACATGGATGTTAAGTCAGCCTTTCTTAATGGTCCATTAGAAGAACTTGTTTTGGTAACTCAGCCACCTGGATTCATGATTGAAGAGAAGAAAGACATGGTCTACAGATTGAACAAAGCTCTATATGGTTTGAAACAAGCTCCAAGAGCTTGGAATAAAAGGATAGATGGATTTCTTGTGAAACAAGGTTTCAGGAAATGCAAGTCAGAATATGGAGTATATGTGCAGGAAGCAGCTTCAAGCATCATTCTGATATGTTTGTATGTTGATGATCTGCTAGTACTGGAAGTGTCACAGCTGAGATAGAGAGATTCAAAGAAGTAATGAAAACTGAATTTGAGATGACAGATTTGGGAGAAGTGTCTTACTTCTTAGGATTTGAACTTCTGAAGAATGGTAAAGGTCTATTGTTGCATCAGAAGAGATATGCAGGAGAAATTCTGAAGAGGTTCAACATGACTGAGTGTACATATGCTGCAACTCCTATGGAGGTGAACTTGAAGTTAGAGAAGAATGAGACAGAAGAGACTGTGGATACTACAATTTTCAAGCAAATTGTAGGATCGTTGAGATATCTTTGCAACAGCAGGCCAGATATATGCTTTGCAGTTGGGCTTGTAAGTAGATTCATGGATAAACCTAGAAGGTCACACATGAATGCAGCTAGAAGAATACTTAGGTATATAGCAAGCACAATGGAGTTTGGAATTCTTTTTCCAAAGTCAGTTCTGAAGGAGAAATTTGAGATTGTGTGCTACTCTGATGCCGATTGGTGTGGTGACAAAGTAGATAGAAGGAGTACTACTGGGTATTTCTTCAGATTTATGGAGGCTCCTGTTGCTTGGTGTTCTAAGAAACAACCAGTTGTTGCATTGTCTTCGTGTGAAGCTGAGTACATAGCAGGTGCATATGCAGCATGCCAAGCTTTGTGGATTGCGACTGTGTTGAAGGAGCTAGGAATTGAAGCAGAGAAACCTGTGGTTCTGCAGATTGATAACAAGTCTGCTATAAACTTAGCCAAGAATCCAGTTTTGCATGGTAGAAGCAAACACATAGAGGCTAGGTTTCATTTCTTGAGGGAGCAGGTGAATCAAGGTAGCTTAGATGTCAGGCATTGTGCAACAGATACTCAGGTTGCAGATGCTCTAACTAAGAGTTTGAAAACAGACAGGTTTTTGAAGCTCAGAAGTGAACTTGGTGTGTGTCAGGCGCGCGCGCCCAGCATGGCAAGTCCTGAAGCAGTTCTGAAGGATTTCTGAAGGACAGACAATGATTTCTGAAGGACAGACAAGTTTGCAGTTCTGAAGGATTTCTGAAGGACAGACAAGGATTTCTGAAGGACAGACAAGTTTGCAGTTCTGAAGGACTTCTGAAGGACAGACAAGTTTGCTTAGGCTTGAAGTTAAGGGAGCATGATGTTTTATAACTTCAATCCTATTAGACTTGGTTAGGTAGTTAGGAGGTGGTTACATAACTACCTTGAGTTAGTTAGTTGTGGTTACTTGTGTTACAAGTAATGGATGTGTTAGGAGTTTTCCTTATAAATAAGCATGTGCCTCATGCGTTGTACACACAACTTATTCTCTATTTTTCTTATCAATAAATCTTAACACTTTCCTCCTAGTTTTCTCTCTAGTTCTTACTTGTTATCTTCTTCCTCTTATCTTGGATTACCCTAACACTTTTCTGTTAGAGGAAACCCCTCTTAAAATTTTAATTGAACTTTTTACAAGTATTATAAAAAAGCGAGACATAAGATTATAGTGTCAATTGATTTACTTTTTACACGAGGTTCAATAAGTTCTTCACACCTGTAAGAGATTATCCTCTTATGTTATATGAAATTCATTTTGATAGCTTAATCAAAAAAATTACAAAAATAATTAAAATGTGAGACCTATGGTCTCAATTGTTTTACTTTTTACACATGTTTGATTTAGTTCTTCACAATGTAAGAGATTATCATCTTCCATTAGAATAAATTTCTCTAGATATTTTAATTGAAGTTTTTACAACAATAATTAATAATTGAGATCTTAGGTTATTATATCAATTGTTTTACTTTTTACTCGGGCTTCATTTAGTTCTTCAAGTCGTAAGAGCGGTTACCCTCTTTCATTGGATCATAACTCTTTGAATAATTTACTTGAACATTTTATATAAATAAATAAGTTATGAAGCCTAAGGTTATGGTCTAATTGTTTTACTTATTACATGAGATTGATTAGTTCTTCAAACCGTAATAAAATACTCTTTTCTGTTAGAGGAAATCTCTCTTAAAATTTTAATTGAACTTTTTACAAGTATTATAAAAAAGTG
Source organism: Trifolium fragiferum (assembly GCA_954870985.1). Classification (NCBI taxonomy): domain Eukaryota; kingdom Viridiplantae; phylum Streptophyta; class Magnoliopsida; order Fabales; family Fabaceae; genus Trifolium; species Trifolium fragiferum. Next base: position 75,621,711 of record OX940789.1, on the reverse strand, counting down.
AGACATAAGATTATAGTGTCAATTGATTTACTTTTTACACGAGCTTGAATAAGTTCTTCACGCCTGTTAAGAGATTATCCTCTTATGTTATATGAAATTCATTTTGATATCTTAATCAAAAAAATTACAAAAATAATTAATATGTGAGACCTAGGATTATGGTCTCAATTGTTTTACTTTTTACATATGTTTGATTTAGTTCTTCACAATGTAAGAGATTATCATCTTCCGTTAGAACAAATTTCTCTATATATTTTAATTGAAGTTTTTACAAAAATAATTAATAATTGAGACCTTAGGTTGCGCTATCAATTGCTTTACTTTTTACTTGAACTTCATTTAGTTCTTCAAGTCGTAAGAGCGATTACCCTCTTCCATTGGATCATATCTCTTTGAATAATTTACTTGAACATTTTATATAAATAAATAAGTTATGAGGCCTAAGATTATGGTTCAGTTCTTTTACTTATTACACGAGATTGATTAGTTCTTCACACCGTAATAAATTACTCTTTTCTGTTAGAGCAAATCTCTCTTGAAATTTTAATTTAACTTTTTACAAATATTATGAAAAAAGCGAGACCTTATATTATAGTATCGATTGATTTAATTTTTACACGAGCTTGAATAAGTTATTCACATCTGTAAGAGATTATTCTCTTATCTTATATGAAATTCATTTTGATATCTTAATAAAAAAAAATTAAAATGTGAGACCTAGGGTTATGGTCTCAATTGTTTTACTTTTTACACATGTTTGATTTATTTCTTCACACCGTAAAAAATTACTCCCTTCTATTACATCAAATTCCTCTTGAAATTTCACTTGAATTTTTAAAAAATAAAAATTTAAGACCTTAGAATACAGTCTCAATTGCTTTACTTTTTACACGGTCTTTATTTATTTTTTCAGACCTTAAGAGATTACAATTTTCCGTTAGAATAATTTTTTCTTGATATTTTAATTGAAGTTTTAAAAAAATAATTAAGATGTGGGGCTTAAGGTTATGATCTCAATTACTTTACTTTTTACACATACATTATTTAGTTTTTCACACTGTAAGAGATTACACTCTTCCGTTAATTCAGATCTCTCTTGAAAATTTAATTTAACATTTTAAAAGAATAACTGAGATGTAAGAGATTATGAGCTTTACTTTTTAGAGAGGCTTAATTTAGTTCTTTACACTTTAAGAAATTACTTTCTTCTGTTACCTAGATGCAATCCCTCTTAAAATTTTAATTGAGCTCTTTACAAAAACAATTAAGATGACCTAAGATTATGGTCTCAATTGCTTTATTTTTATACACGGCCTGGTTTTAGTTCTTTCTACCGTAAGAGATTAACCCTCATTTGTTAGATCAAACTCCTTTTAATATTTTAATTGAACATTTTATAAAAATAACTAAGATTCGAGGTCTAAGGATATCGTCTCAATTTCTTAATTTTTTACGTGAGTTTAATTTAGTTCTTCACACTTTAAGAGATTACGCCTCTTCTGTTTGACCGGATATCTCTTTGAATATTTTAATTGAACTTTTTTACAAAAAATAGTAAAGATGCGAGGTTTAAGATTTTGGATTCAATTATGTTTTACTTTTTACACAGGCTTGATTTAGTTCTTTCCGTTAGATCAAATACATTTTGATATTTAATAAAAAAAAATTTACCTAATAGTCAAGATACAAGGCTTAAGGTTAGACGCTCTTGAATGAGTTCTTCATCCCATAAAAGTTAATCCTCTTCCATTAGAATAAAACGCTCTTGATAGATTATTTAAATTTTCTACCAAAATAAGAAGAAAACAAATATATGTGCACATTAAAGTCTAAAATCATTAATTCTGACAAAATAAGTCTTAAATCAATATATTTTTATGAGTGAAAGCTAACTCATATATAATGCGGGCAATTTTTCACTTCTAAGTTAAAGAAAAATCAATATTCTGAAGAAAAACAATATATTTTTATGAATGAAAGTTAACTTAGAGAAAAACAGAAGAAACAAAGAGAAGAACAATAACAACAACAAAACATTTTTAGCATAGATCTAGCCCTTCTGCTTCAAAATCCAAAAAAATCCTGGAGAAATAAATTCAACAGAGTTATGATTTATAAACAAAACCAAACAAAATAGATCTAAAATCTCATTGCCAAATTTTTGCAAAACAAATCTCATTGCCAAATAAACTCATTGAAACTGCTATATAACAATAGAGTTTAGGCATGTTTAGAATCATTTTTGAATATGGGCATTTATTTGGGCATGCTTAGAATCGTGATATTCGGCAAACTGTTCGGGTACGGTGGGGACTGATGTTGTGGGTGGCTGGCCGACAGTTGGATTAAGTGACGTGTGTCGACAGTGGCGGTGTACCGAGTGGTTTCGATGAGTTTGATGAAAAGATTGAAGTTGCTGATTATTGTTGTTGAAGTTCCGATGAAAACGAGGAAGAACACATTCTTTTATTTTAATTTTTCTTTTAAAAAAATAAATAGGTATTTAACTTTTAAAATAGTTTGCTTACTAATTAAAAATGTCACTATAAGTTGACATGTGTCGCCACGTGATTTGTTAGCTAATTAGAAAAACGGGTCCATACTGTACCACATCACTATTCCGTTAACCAAACAAACGGAAGGACCAAACTGAATAACAACAAAACTTATAGGATTTCTTTTAATCATTTTAAAAATATAGAGACTAAAAACATATTTAATATATATATATATATATATATATATATATATATATATATAAAACAAGCATTTTTAAAAATTTATAAAAAAAAATAATTTCTAGCCCGTGCTTGGCACGGGTGTCCATACTAGTGAAATTTTCTTCTTTAAAAAAAACATATATACTACTCTCTTTTTTTTATCTCATGGACTATTCCGATTCTTCAAAAAACAGGCTTAGAGCCCATAAATTCATTTCTCCCTCAGATTACTATACCTGCTGATCGAATGGTTGATTGGTTAGCTAATATGAGTTCTTTAGTTGTACCTGCAGTTGGCAATTTGAGCTTGAATTTGTCTGCCAAAGATAAATGGTATGACATTCACACTTGAGCCCACATCACACAATACATTGACTCCTTCTTCCCCAATCTGACAGACCATGGTGACGCTTCCAGGATCTTTCTTTTTGGGTGGCAGTTTTGGTCCTCTTGCTAGGCTTTCTCTGTATTCTTCCAGCTCACCTAAGAACTCGTCATAGGCCTCTTCGACAGTCATTCCTAGCATACTGAACCATTCCTCAAACTCTCTGAAATCTATTAGCTCATGTTCACCGTGCTCGCATTCTGGCTTTGCTTCTTTCAACGCTTTGCACTCCTCCTTTGGGTTGTCCACCGTGTTACCTGCAATGTCTTTAGAAACATGAGTACTTACCAATTTGGACAGCTGACCAATTTGGGTTTCAAGACTTTTGATGGTCGCCCCATGGTTGGCTATTGTGTTCTGGATGCTTTCAAAATTTGTCTTGCTCATGCTTGCAAACTTTGTGAGTAACTCCTAAAAAAGGAGATGGCTTTCTTGGTTGAGGTGTTGCTTGAGCTTGGTTTCCTGTCAGATCCCATCGCAAATTTGGGTGCTTACTCCAACCTGGGTTGTAGTTGTTTCCCAGGTAATTTACCTGCTCTTCACCTCCTGGCAAACACTAGCCGTTTGGATGATCTTCTAGGCAGAAGTCACAGACTCCTTCTACCTGTTTCACACTAGCTTCTTTTACCTCTTTTTCTTTCTCAGCAAGTTGCCTCTTTAGCAGCTCTATCTCTACTTTGTAAGCAACTTCTTTGTCCACCTTGATGATTTCAGGTGTCTTCTCATTCCTGTCATGACACATGTTGTATTCGTTCTGGCATATCTGTTCCACTAGATCCTTGGTCTCTGTGTAGGTCTTAATTTTGATAGACCCACCAGCCGAGGCATCAAGTATCATGCGATGTTGCATTTTCATACCTGCCGTGAATATCTGCATCTGCTCCATAGTATTAATGTTGTGGTTAGAACATCCTTTCATGAGGAATTCGAAGAGTTCATAAGCTTCGCACAGCGTTTCAGATTCATGCTGTTTGAAACTCAGAATATCAGACTTTCGCTTCTGGAATAAATTGTGGGTAAAGAACCTTTCAAGGAACTTGTCTTCAAGCTCCTTCCATGTGTTGATTGATCCCCTTGGCAAGCACTGAAGCCAATCTTTTGCTGGACCTGTAAGAGAAAAAGCAAACAACCGCAGCTTCTTCTGGTCCTCTGTGACATTTTCCGGAAACTTTGACAAATGATCCCAAGGATCATTGTTGGTGCGGCCGTCGAACTGATTCTCCCGCAAACATGTAAGAACGTTACCTTTGATATCAAAGTTAGCTGGGTTTGCCGGATGGAACCCCAGTGAGATCTGATCATTGTCAGTCCTCTTGCAGTAATCTCCCATAGTGATTCTTTGTCTGTCCCCCATGACTTTGGTGGTAGGCTCTCCTTCTTTCTCGAGATTACTGGATTCTGCTAGCTTTAGAGCTCTCAGTCTTTTCCTTAGCTCTTTCTCTGGCTCGTCGAAGTACTCAAACTCCAGGATATTTGTTTGTTAAGCACAACAAATGAATACCACCAGTAGCACTGAAAAAGATAGTGTTAAAATGTTTTTTGTTTTATTTCATGTGTCTTTATTACCGTGAAAATTCTCAAGTAAGTGAGGTGGATCACTTAAATACCTTGACTTTGCCTTAGCCAGAATTTAACATATCAAAATTCACAATCATTAACAAAAATTTTGATTTTTTAATTTTTTTGTATTTTTAAATTTTTTTGACAAACTTGAAGAATTCTAACAAAGTTTTGTGAACACAATCCCCGGCAACGGCGCCAAAAGCTTGACTGAGTTCTGGCAAGTGGACCAGTTTGTCGTCGAGCAATAATTCACACTCTAGGTGTCTAGAATGAGTTCGTATCCACAGGGATCGTGTCAAACCTTCGCTAGTGCTATTTTAGTTCGTGAGTTTTTGCATTCGCTTTGATTTTTAGGAAAAAGATTTTTAATTTATAAAAAGAAGCGATATGCGTTGCAAGAAAAGTAAAAGTTTTGATTCAGAAACAAAGAGGATAGGTATGGTGGTTAAACTTACTCCCTCCTTCATACTTGGCATAATCGGTGTATAACATAGTGATTCGTATTATTATTGGGCGTCGATTTTATCCTTGTTTTAGTAGCACCTTATTGTTACACTATATAGGTAAAGTCTCCCTGCTTTTGCAACTAAGGCACCTACGAGAGCCTAACATCGCTTTGTCACATACCCTAATTACTAGATAGAGTTATTTACATACATGCATTATGACCATCGACCATGCAATGCCCCTAAATCTTTAGTTACGATTATTCAGCTTCTAATTGTTATGTCACAACTAATCCCTGATTCCTCCTCTAATTGTTAAGTCACAACTAGTTCGGGATGTTTACCGTTTCTTCAAATCTAGTGTTATTTATTACTAGTTCCGGACAAATAATAGTGAGAACCCTAATATGCTACTATTAAAGTAAACCCTAATTATTTATTCTAAGGCGTTGCCGTCGATCCGGCCAGATTCCGGCTAACGTTGTTAAAGCAAGAAAACAAATAACAATAATAATTTATAAATGCGATTTATTATAACTTTGACTCAATTACATGACCCAAGTATTCATCGAGAAGTTCCTCTTCTCCACCACAACCTAAGGAATTATTACAAAAGACTACATAATTAAATTAAAAGAATTCAACTATAAAAGCCTAAAGAAATCATATTTTGCTGAGTTAGTTTTCCTGTAAGGGGAGAAAACTATGCCCTTGGAGCTCCTCCGAACTTCTCTCCAAAAGGAATAGAAAGTTCTTCTATTTCTAAATGAAAAATAATGAATTTTGAAGGCTCTATTTATACTTTTCGTAATGGGCCTCAGCAAGCCATCGTGACACGCTAGATCCATCGTGTCACGATGAGAAGATTCAGTTTAAAATTAGAACTGATCATGCGTGTTTCATCAGCGTGGTCACCAAGTAAAGTCATCGTACTGCGTTGTGCACCATCGTGGTACGATGCTAAGATTTTCTTCAAAAATATAATTGATTCTGTCTTGGCGAACGAACAACTGTTTTTCTTCATTTTTGGGCTTTTTCTTGTCTTTTGTGTGTCTTCACTTTATCTTGAAGCTTTTTCTCGATTCTTCAGGTTTTTGTTGATATTTGGGTCTGTCTTGGTCATTTTACTACTAATAATACTACCTAAAATACTACAGAAATTCCTGTCATCAGTCACATACCCTAATTACTAGACAGAGTTGTTTCCATACATGCATTATGACCATCAACCATCTAATGCCCCTAGATCTTAGTTTCGGATTGTTCAGCTTCTAATTGCTATGTCGCAAATAATGTCTGATTCCTCCTCTAATTGTTATTCATGTTTTGTTGTGGGAATGTGGATCAGAATGAAAGAGGCGGGAATGTGGGTCAGAATGAAGGAGGCGAAGGAGGCCAGAATCAAGAAAGGCAAGAGTTGGTTACCACAGTTTAGTTTGTCTAATTTTTAATTAGTAGTTTGTTTTGTTTGTGAATTCTCATTTGTGAAATGAGAATAGGAATAAGAAGTTTGTTAACTTCTGTGTTTGTTTTGTTAGTTGTCAATTTTATTTGTTCAATTAGGAATTTTGTTAACATAGTTGGTGTAACAATTGGAGTTGTTTGTTTGATCCTTAATTCTCAATTATGAAATATAATGAGTTTGTTTGTTAAATGATAATAACCGTAAATTAATGAGGTTGGATAAGTGAGAGATGGATAGTACGTGTACGATGGCAATTGTGAATAATATATAAAATTATTATATGAGAAATATTATTCGACCAACTTTCAGATAATTTTTTCTCTCATACTCACATTCTATCCTTATTTTCTGTCTTTATTATTTTTATCCAACAAGAAAAGAGTAAAAGAAAAGTTGTTTTAAAGTTGTTTGTTGTTCAAATAACATTTCTCACATTTCTCTTTGTGTCAAAAAAATAAATAAATAACATTCCTCTTACTATATAGAAATAATTTTGCGTCAAAAAAAAAAATATAGAAATAATTAATACATTAAAGTATTCATGGATCAATGAAAAAAAAAAGTATTTATGAATCATGATTCACTGCTGTTGTCAGATTACACGGTTACACACTTACATGCAATAATAGATTTCGACCATCCATTAACTTAAATTACATCTTGATGAAATCAATATAAATTTATCATTAATTTTAGATCGGACAATCCTAATTAAAAATAGCGTGAAAACTGCGTCAAATCCTCTTTCAGTATTCATTATTGTTGATTTAGCACACTTTAGTTGATTAATGAATTAAAATAAGCTTAGCGGTAGAAAGTACAATCTCTCTCAAATCACAATTAACGGGTCACCGCAATTTTGCAGCTGATTCGCCATCAAAGTTACAGACGCGTCTTCTTTCTCCTCTTTCTTCTAATCAACTATTCATCAACATCAAATTCTATGCGTTTCAAGGTATCATTTTTTTATAATCAATTATTGATTATAGTTGTTATTTACAGATTTTGGTTTTGATATATTATTATATTGCTGCTTTTCTACTGAGATCTTATCAGTGTATGCTGTTTGGCTGTTCTGGAAATTAGAAAACATGATAATGACAGTAAAAATATATGCTTTTGTCATTTAGATTTAGATTATTTTTTTAATAAAATAAAAGTTTACAAATAGGTGAATTAAATTAATAAGAAATCTTACATCCAATCCAACAAAGTGACACTAATGATTTAAGAGCTCAAATCATGGATTTTGTGAATTTTGTTGAGGTTTTGTAAATTTGATTTTCTTCAAAATTTGGGATAGGGGGATTTTTTTTTTATTAATCAAAGCGACACTAATGGTCATTTTACAACGGTCTCTGATAGGATTTGAACTCGACTTTTACCACTGAGCTAACGCGTCGAGCATTTTTATGAATTGGTTTAGTTAAAAGAAAGTTTTGATGAAGTGATTTATATTTGGAAATTTTTATATCAGAAATAAGATTGTTATTAAATTTACATTCAGATTCTCTGTTAAATGCAAAAACTAACTTTTATAAAAGCAAGATTGCATTTATGTGAGTTAACATCATAACTCAAGAACTAATGAATGCAAATAAAAAAAAAAAAAAATAGGAGAATGGTTTCATAGCTCAAAGTTCAGTGGAGAATTTAAAAGCTTGTGTTTTTAGTGCCTGTTTGGGTGAATGGTTGCAAATTTGGTTGTATATTTATTATCTTGATTTTGCAAATTGCTTGTTTTAAATGTTAGTTTTCAGTTAATTTGTTCATGGTCGAAAACTTTTATTGCAAAAGTAGGTTTCTGGTGAAAATAGCGTGTAATTATATTGCGTTACATTTTTTTACTTTTAATCAAACCATCATTTTGGAGCAAACTTTATTTTACATGAAAACAATCCAATGGGTAACATGACTTTTTTTTTTGACAAAATCATGTTTCTCTTTGACAACGGGAGTTTGAGCTATATGCAATTGAAAAACTAGTATTTCTGTTAGATATTTCCCTTATTTGTTATCATGAGAAAGTTTGGATTTGGATCTTTTTGCTTTTATAATTGGATTCTGATGGAACCAAATTAAAATGTCAATATTGGTTGTTTAATGTTTGACATGTGATTTTTGTAGTTGTTTGTCTGCTTAAAGGTTTATCTTTTTGTCCCTTACATCCACAAATTATAGTGTGCATGAAATGCCTTTTAGTTTTCTGGTATTTGATAGTTTGATAATCATATTGCTGTCTTGTAATAGTGCTATTCTTGATGTTTATTTAGTCTCGTTACGTGTGTCAGACGCCTGATAAATGTTATGCCAAAACATGTGAAAACTTGCTGTGATATAAATAGTTGTTATTCGTCTCAGTGAGCATAGTTTAGTTCGTAGTGACATTGTATAATATGCAGGGACCGGGGTTCGAACCCTGGTACACCTACTTATTCACCTTAAAAAAGTGAAATTCCAACCACTAAATAGCTGTTATTCCCTTGGTCTTGTTGATTTGAATGATAAATGTTGCTCTTAGTTGCTATATTTATTTCCATGATTTTTCTTTAGTTTTGATAGCAAGAAATTTGTCCATCTACTATTGTGGAGTACTGGAGTCATCTATCAAGAAAGGATGAATTCTGAAAGTTGAATGTATTTGCTCCTAGATAATGTGCCTAATTGAAAAAAATTATAGTTCCAATTCCTTCTATTTAGTTAACAAATTATTTTAGATGGTTAAGTAAAAATGTAAGTGAGATGTGTTGCTAGAGAGTAGTGTTATGAGTCTAGCTGGAAGCAATATTCAAAGGATGGGAGTAGACAGTTGAAATTGGAACCTGTGGTGAGTGTTGGGTGAGAGCAGCTTACAATGGACAAACTTTGTTGATGGTGAAGGACATGCAAAATCTAATGAAATGACCTATCAATTCACTGTTAAGATATTTGAGAGCATTGTAATCGGTGAAAACTCGTTTCCCCTACTCTTGTTTCTTCATGTTAGATAAGCCTTCTGAACTTCAATGTTAGCTTGCTGTTTTTTCATGATGTCTAGATGTGTATAGAAGATTTTTGCTGTAGATGAGCAATGGAGACAGTAGATGGTAAGGCTGTCAACAATTTCAAAGCGTTCCAAGAATCACGGACGATAAATGAAATATTGCATGATGATAGTGCAAGCAGTCACAGAAATCGACTAAATATTTTGGGACGATGGTGAGTTGTGGATGGACTAAATATTTCGGTGGAATGAGGAGTTGTGGATGGGTAAGTTAGTAACAGGAAATCATTAACAGTTAGAAGTTGTGTTCAATTTCGAGATTCTGAAACAATGTTCAGCTTTGAAAGGTATTAGAACACGTCTCTTCCTTCTCCTTTTTTTTTTTTTTTGACAAATCCTTCTCTTCCTTCTCGTTTTGATGAAATCAAAGTTTGGTATGTGACTCAGGGAATAACACTTCTAAAGTGAATGTGTCTCTAAAATGAGCAAGGGGAAGATACACCCATACTTGTTTATATTAGAGGCAAATTGACTTTAGCAATGTTTTTCCTGTAAATATAAGCTACGAAGATAAAATTTTCTTCATTTTTCAATCACAAAAACAATATCTCCATACTCCATGAGAAGGTATGTTAGTGTTTATCTATAGCTACTATCATAGAAACAGCCCGAGTGAAAGCATATGATTAGTTTTGTATTTCTTGCTTTGCCCTCGGCTTCAAGCAAGTTCATGTTCAAGCCTTTGAAATGAGCTTCAAGCAAGTTCATGTTCAAGCATTTGAAATGAATGATTATATATAAAGGCTATTCTATCTGACATCAGTTACCACAATTGACAAAGGGATTATGAAACTGATAAGTTTGGAACAATGGTGGCACAACTAATCTCAAATGTTTCTAACAGAAATTGTTCATAAGATTTATTTCTCCAACTTGTAAGTTGTGCCACCATTTCATATCTGTTTGCCTTTTCAAGGTGTCTTCAGGTCATTCTCAACCATTTTGTGCACACTTCCCACACACATCACTTTGATTAATTTTGAATCTAACCTATTCGGGCAATAATCTATATATGCTTAACCACCTAACTACTGATATTCCTGCGAAATCCCTTAGTTTGGTGGTTAACATAAGTAGATCATTGGTTAAGCTTGATAGTTGGTTAAACAAAGTGAGGTGTCAGTAGCATTATTCTCCGGCAAGAAACTCATCAATGCTCATAAGCATATGATAGCCATGAATTGCATAAGTGCATATTTTGCTTTGATGATTTAGAGTATATAAAAGTTGACATCTTAGTATCCATTTGCTGTGCAAATATGCACAGAAAGCCAATTCAATAAAGAGAGATACCTCTATCAAAAAAATAAAAGTGAAGACAGATACCATAAAATTTGTTATACACTACTGTATGAAATGTTAGTTTTCATGCATTTGAAAAAACAATTTGTATGTGATATTGCGATTTCTCTCGTGTGTAAGTTACTTCTCTTCTCTGGTTACTTCTTCCATGGTTTCAAAACAGCAAGTACTATAAAGATGGCAATGAGCAGGAGCAATATAATAGCAATCATCATGCATTTCCTTGATTTCTTCTGCAAACTCTTTGCAGTATGGAGAGCGTCGTTACCCGATTTCACATGATCAGTTGCGTTTGCCACCTGTTTGTATTAGAATGCCATTTTGACACAAAAAATGATTAGCTGTATGAAACAATAAAGGAAAAGCATATGATAATAATTTGATTTCAAATTAAACTGAATCAAACAGTGTTAAGATTGAGATAACTTCTACAAAACAAAGTGATTATTTTCTTCCAAAATAATGTTCTAAACAAGTAAAAGAAGCATAGCTAAACCAACACTGATAGTGCAACCCACTTTGGATTGCATAAATGGGTTCCTACGTGCAAGTCACTTTTAAGCAAATTATTCAAATAATGCATGTAACCTTTAAGAACTTCAATCGTATTGCTTAAAGTCGACTTAGTTTCTGTTTTCGATTTTTCCTTTCAACAAAACTAACAGAAACCTGAACAGAAAGAGGAAAATATTTGTGTATTAAACGGTCAATGTTCGTAATTGTTAGTATTATGATGCGAGTTGTGATCGAACCATTAACATTCTTATCACTTTACACTAAAACTAATACTAAACTATAAGTTAAAATTGTACTTAACTAGAAAATCAAATGGTTAGAGCAATGCTCCTTGCAAGATGATGACCAATAGCAAAATAGTACTAAAAGATAAAGTCAAATCTGTGGGAGAATCAACTCATTCTTTGTATAACAAGTGATAGCAACTCATTCTTTAACACACATACTTTTGTTGGTTGAAAGTCGAATAGATTCCACTAGAACATGTAGGATGCACATGAATTTCAACTATTCTATTTTTTTTTCTTTCCCAAATGCTAATGGGTTTGTCACTAATAGTGGAACTAAAAACATTTTTATCATTTGTCAAAAAAAAAAAATATTATCATTAAATATTGCAAAAATTTATCAACCAAAAAATAATATTGCTAAGATTTGAGTATTTGCCCAAGAACTAATTTTTCACTTTGACTGTCGTATGCCTTTGATGGAAAACTCTCTACAAACCCCTAAGCCCTCACTGAAGTTGTTATAAGTAATTCAGATAAGATGATCAAACTCACTTTAGTTTAAAGCCTATTTATCTAGGTAAACTCAAACTATTCATACTTTAATGTGGGATAATTTTTGTTATAGGCACTTTCTTTAAAATCATTTCAAACCAATTATATATAGTGTATATAAAACATCCATGCTTCTGGGGTGAAACAATTTTTTTGTCAGATTTTACTTACTTTGCGGCCGAACTGTTGACTACTAGGACCCCTTCTCCTAGAAACCAGAGGGTTAAAAACCAAAAAAATAAAAAAAAACCCAAGCAAAGTTTTTTATAACACTCACATAATCAGTGTAAAAATAATGTGCAAGACTCTAGTTATTCTTTTCACATCTAATATGACAGTCATTATATTAATTGAGCAAGGAAAAATGATGGACAAGAGAAGTAGAAATCATCTTCAATTCTCAAAAGAAATAGAAAAGTAACATTTGATATATGGACCAAAAAAATAGAACAAAAATGTTATTTTTCTTTAAAATTCCACCCTTTTTAGATGTGCTAAAATATACCCTTTTTATTGTATTTGGATCATCTCCTTCAGTTTTTATCTACATTGATTTCTACTTTCAAAGACTACAGTGCATTGCAAGTTTTCAAAAACCATGCCTTTGTCAATAGTTCTTTCCCTAAGCAAGAAAGGTCTTTCTATCTCATTTCTATATACATGAGATTATTTAAGAAAACACCAATATATTCAAAAGCAAGTGACACAATAGTTAAATAATTCAAATCAAAATTTCCAAATTATTAACTCTTTGGATGATTGAAAATCACTCATTAAATGATCAAGCATTAGAGCTCAAGAGCTAAGATTGCTTGGATAACAATTTTTTTGGGGACACTCCCTATTGATGCCATAACTAGTGATAATAGTGTGTTGGCACTTGTCACTTGCATGGTTGTTCACCAAGAGTGTGTTGGCCCAAGCCCACCAAATCGTGGGCCTAAAGCAGTGAACTGAGAGTTTCTTTCTTCCCCTCCCCACACCGATTCTAAAACTACACGTGTTCGGAAGTATACTTTCAGATGAAAAAAAAAACTCTATGTTTTTTTTCTTTCGGAAGTATACTTTTCGAGGACATAAAAACTTTTTTTTTCTTTCGAAAGTATACTTCCAAACACATGTTGGGGGTGCGGAAAGAAACTCTCAATTTGGCAAAATGAAAATGAAAAATATCTGAAGAGGAACAAAATATGGGAGAGAAAAAGGTAGTTTCTTTAGAAGAAAAACAGCAATGTAATATTTGTCACAAGCAAATGGCAACAACAACAGCTTTAGAATGGTACAAGAAAATGAGAGGGCCCTTATAAACTTTTGAAGGCTACAAAGAATATGAATTTCAATATGTCAGACCGAGACACACCGATGTATTAGTAAGTCAGAAGACAATCACACCAAACATATCAAACATCATACAAACAAGAAAAAAAGGTCGTAAAAATCCCGCTCTAAGATGTTCCCGCCGACACATGCAAATGCTTTCCCAACACAATTCTTATATATATGGACAAGGGACAAAGGGTCTGACTCAAGCGCCATTGTTACTCTTCCAAGGTTTGAGAACACCAACAACTATGATAGCTACTATTACTAACAGAATCATGATGGCAATGCACATCCATTTTCGAGAGTTCTTCTGGAGTTTCTTAGCACTTTGAAGTGCAACATTCCCTCTCTGGACATGATCGACTGCATTGTTGACCTGAACAAGCCTCTTATTAACGCAAATTGAACTAAATATGCGCTGCATTCTACATACAAACATATATAAACAGAAAATTAAGGATACCGAATCAGAAACAAACCTGGCTTTCGATGTTGTCTAAAATTTCTCCTTGAGCATCAACCAACACTGCCATGTCAAGATAAATCTGAGAAATAATAAAATAGGATTAGACATTATTATTATCGCCGTCAACTAAATAAATATTGAAGACCAAGATATTCTTGCAAGTAAACCTGATGTAAATCGAGAAGTTTTTTCTCAATTTCTTTCACCGCATCATGTCTCTCCTGAATTTCTTCTACCGTGCTTACAACCTGTAATGTAACAACCCAAATTTTCTGAATTAAACTTTACGCAAAGAAAATTTTGATTTTCCACAAGAGCAAACGACAAATCATAGCTGGATTTGTAATTGGACAAACTACTCGTCCTGCATTACAACTTTCTTTTCTCTTACTACTAAGAACCTAAAATGAAAACGACATGAGATGAAAATATCTCGTCCGAGAAGCAACACGACAACATCTTCTCCTCAAACCAATATCTCGTCCATGAGATGAAAATATGAACATCACTTGACTATATACAGTTATGTTTAAGGAAGAGACAAATTGACTGAGAAGATGTCATAATATCTTGACAGCTTTTCAATATTTAAAAATACAGTCGAATAAAGAATAAAAATTTGTGTACCTGTCCTCGGCCTGATTCAAGAATTGCTTTCTGGAAGATTTGCTCACTGTTTCCAGTTTCTATCAGGTGGTCAATCGTCTAACATAGTCATTAAAAAACCAATTAGTCCAACACTTAGGTTTAACAGATACCTCATCTCAAGTAACAAATTCACGAATCAAACTCACCTGATCGTCTGGTCTAGTTCCCGTGACTGAAGAATCAAGTAAAAAAATCACAAAGTTAAAAACATAAGGATATGATCACCTTATACTTTTCTTAAAAAATAAGAATATAATAACTACGTTACTACCATAGTGCAACACATTTAACTTTCATCAAATGGCTAAAATGTTCAAACCTGTAATAACTCTTCTCTCCACAACCTCACGATATTCATCTTGTATCCGTTGTCTGAGAGTCTGCAAAATAACATACACATTGATGAGAACATAGACAAAAACTTGTAAAAACAGCATCTAGTGTTAGGTGTTTCAGACCAACATACCTGAAACTCTGTCATAAGATCTCTGAACTTTTTGGTCAAGGCACTGCGATTTCACAAAAAAAGTAGATATTTCAGCTTCTTAGTTGTTATATATCAAGTATGCTAATAAAGATATGTAGTATAAATTTACTTTGTCATATTCATCCTTGCTCTGTCAATACCAGTTCCCTTCTCACAGCCAGGCTTTTGTCTATTATTTAGATTCTGCAGAAAAAAATGTCCCGATTAAATAATTCTAATACATATCTGAAATTTATATAACAAACTGAGATAAACTAAAACAATATTCAGATAGCATCTCATTACTTCTCTGTTGATAGCTTCTATTTTCGCTTTGACCCCATGCGCAATCTTTCCAACTTCATCAATATCTTTTTCCATTCTCTTCTTGATAGCTGAGAATGATGTAAGAGGTCCATTAGTCATACAAAGTGCATTAAATTTCACATACACATGGTGTCAGAACGGTACAGGTGACATATTAAAACGAAACAAATATTAAATATAATATTTATTCGATGCGTCAGTGTTGCTAGCATGACATTGTCATGATTCTGACTATAACTACCTGACAGTACCAGAACCAGAAAAATATTAGTACATGTTATGATCTAATTTAAAGTGTTTTCAACTAAAAAATGACAGAATTGTATTGTAACAATACCTTTCATGGCAGATGCTTTTGTAACAGCTTTTGATTCCTCATTAGCTTCCTGCAAAGAGAGCATTTAGTAACAACAATAAATGTGACATTGCTTATACAAAGTACTAAATAATGAAGGTGATGGATACCTTTAGCTTTTGAAGGAGCGCGGACAGCTTCTCAATTTGCTTATCAGCATCTTGGATCTAATTACGAAATAGAAATATCAGTAAACTTAGCATATTCAATTGGCATACCAAACAAAAACAGCAAAACTTCTCATTTTCATTATTCCCCAAGACTTCTTTATAATCCGAAATTGGGTCAGGAGGTAAGTAAAGTTTAGCTAAGGATCGTTCCAATCAGGGTTCGAATACAGTACTCCCAATCAATCTGTCCTTGACTGAAGTCCATCAACCACTAGAATATTATCTCCTTAAGACTAACAATATGTTTTTGTCCTATTGTAAAGCAATTATGCACACCTTAGACTAACAATTTGCTTTTGTCATATTGTAAAGCAAAATATTCAGGGATCTCAAGACAGAGTTTCAGGTATATAATCGGTTCGGTTTGGACTGGTTTTTAGTAAGAAAAAAAGTCCGATTATTAGTCACTAACAATTTGCTTTTCGTCGATTTGGTTTGATTTTTTAACCGAACCAAAACATATCGTTTTTTTTTCGGTTTAATCAATTTTGTCTGATCTGCTTACACCCCTAATCGCCAAAGGCCAAATTAACAATTTGAAGCAAAAAAGATTAAAATTAACCAAATAACAAACACATGGTGTACCTGTTTATTAAAAGTTTCCATTCCCAAATCAGAGTTGCTTCTTTGAACCTGCATTCCCATTTCAATATCACCTTGTCTAGAAGGTTGGCCATTATTAGCCTCAGCAACAAATGAATCCTGCAACAAGGAAGAAACAAAAACAAATAATCCTTAAACTTTGATCTTAAATGACAACAACAAGATACTTTAATTCAATCCAAGTCAAATTAAAAAATTATGATACAAAATTAAGTACAAACACCTAAGTCACTATCAGAATGAATCCAAACAGAAAAAAAATCATAATCACCCAAAATCTAAATAGGGATTAATTATGATCTGAGTTAAATCAATTTTCAGTTTTAAGGATTAAAACATCAAAATATGATGAGTTTAGATTGATACTATAAAATTCAAAGCTAAAAATTGAACCTTTACTTAACATAACATTGATTAACATAATCTAACAATACCCACCTAAGAGTATGAATCAAATCTGAAAGTGGGAAAGATGAATTTGGGAAAGGGAAGTAAAACCCAGTAATCAAAATTGAATTTTTATGTGAAGAGAGGGAATTAGAGATATGAACTTACAGTAAGAAGGTCGTTCATGTTGTTGAATGATGAATTGAAATTTGAAACAGAGAGAGAGAGAGAGAGTTAAAACGGCAACAATGATAGTCTATTGGCTGTAAAACGACAGCGAAGAGTAACGAGGCAAGGCAAGTAACCTACGAATGAACTCTCTCTTACAACAACAATGCGTTTTGTTTTTGTTTTTGTTTTTGTTTCTTTGTCTTGTTTAATTTTTCAATAAATAAATTCTTGCCAACGCGAAGGAATGTCAAAGTTGCAAGGATTTGAGTCCATTAGCATTAAGCAAAAGTTTTTTTTTCTTTGACTAAAGTAAAAGACATAGTTGGATCTCTTATGTGAAAATTTAGTATCTAGAATAGTAATTTGAATAAAATAAATTAAAAATTATGTTTTACAAAATAAATTAATATAAGAGAATAAATATGAGTTGATTGGTTTAAGGTTTGGAGTGTGATTTTGTTAATGTGTTAGGTTTGAATCTTTTCAGTGTCATTTTTTATGTTTAGTCAGTTTATATAAAAGAAAAATTTTGACTTTATATGAATTAATGTAAGTGAACGGTGGAATTGATTTTATTTTTTTACGGTGAACGGTGGGATTGATATTTTTACAAATTATTGTTGATATGAGTTGGTTTGACCAAAAAGGTTTAAGACTTGAAGTGTGATTAATTTATGGTGTTAGATTTGAATCTTTCTAATGTTACTTTTTATGTTTAATCCGTTTATATAAAAAGAAAACTTTCACTTTACATGAATAATGCACGTGAACGGTGAGATTGATATCCTTTCTGTTTTTGCAATTATCAACCGATTGTACTTAGATTTTAATGAGAGAAATAATATAAAATTATATTTATTGAAAACTTTTTTGAGGGATTATGGGGTTGAAAAACATATTGCAGACACCTTAGGATAACTAGAAATCATTTGAGAATGATCAAAACTCTTTTCTATATAGTTCATGAGTGAAAACTATCAAGCAAGAGGTTAAGAGGAAAAGAGAAATTGAAGACAATTTCTTTGTCACCTTTGTAACTCTATTTGTGAAAAGATTAGGAGAAAATGATAGTAATTAGAGTTTGTTCTTTGAAATTTTTTGAAGTTAATATCTTATAACTCCTTTGTATCTCGTATGTTGGTGAAATGCTCTCTTTCACAGACCTATGTCAATTTAGGTTAAAATGAGTAAATAGTATAAATGTGTTTTTTTTTACAATAAATAGTATAAATGTGTTTTTTTTTACAATAAATAGTATAAATGTGTTTGTTTCATTATTTTTATGTTATTTTTTGGTTTGATTGTGAATTTATTTTACACATAAATTGCTTCTTTTTTAGACAGAATAAATTGCTAATTTAATTGTTTGAGTTGTTTATTTAATTGCCATTATTATTTGTCTCACATTCTATTGACGTTGAACAAGCTAGAATTCGAATTCACAATTGTATAACACAGTCACACTTTGTCCAAAAAAAAAAAAACATAGTCACACACTATAAAGCAAGGATACCTCTAGAAGATAGCGTGTTGTAGTGCCCGACATGTGTATGACATTCGTACGATACATGTCGGAATAGTCAAACAAATTTCATCAAAAAAATAATTATTTTTTTTTTGCTTTGACACTCTAAAAATGTTAAACATGTATTGAAACAATGAAGAATTAAATATATTAATTTTAATTATAATTTTTTAATAATAAATTGATAATTAAAATAAAATTTTATCATATATATATAGTGATGTCAATGTCCTATATTTTTTACATTATCAGTATCAGAGTGTCTGTATCTTGTCGCGATATCAATATCAGAATTTGTGTTTCATAGGTCACACATTAGTTTGTTTTCGTCTCGGTCCTATAATATTCATTCCTAAATGGATATTTTAACATGGTCTTTCTAATAGAATAACGAAAATTATCAACAAAAAGAAATGAAAGGTTTAGTGGAGTAAAATATAGAGTAAATTGTATAAAAAAATAAAATATATATATATATATATAGAGAGAGAGAGAGAGTAATTACCCTCTTTATATAACAAAAAAAACAGAGTAATTAAAGGAAGCTATAAATGTTGCAAAAATAAAAAATGGTTAGGAACATGATGTCACATGATTACTAATGAGGGTTAATATTTAACCATTGGATTGAGACATAATCCTAGGATGCGGAGTTAATATTTGCCAAAAAAAATAACATAGATTAGAATATAATGTAGAAACTTTATTATGATTTATTGTGTATCTTCATAATCCAATGGTAAAAATAACTCTACCATGGTGGGAGACATATGACACTTATCCATACTAGAGTTGGCCTTCCACGACCACAATATTTATTGTCTTACGGTTCTTAATTAAATGCAATCTAACTCACCCTCCAAGTCTTCAATAGAGGCGGAAACAAAAAGGGATAAATAAATGATTTTTTTGAACAGAAAAAAATGAAATATAGAAATTTAATAAAAAAATTGAACTCAAATGATTAATGAGTCTTTTAGAGCATTTATAATGGAGTTATTCATTTTTGAGTACTTAACTGGGCCTCACGTGTACACATCATTCATTTATAATTTTTTAATAATAGTATCTAATAAACACTTAATCTTCAAACCCAACACTTCTTAAAAAAAATTTAATTGATTCATTAATAACACATCTTATCAATACACTACATCATTAAAAGCGGGTTCCATAAAAGTAATATAATTACCAATGCTTATTTAAGAAGCAGTACATATTAAGTATGTTTAACTAGTGCATCTGGTGCACTGTTTAGCATGATCCTTAAGTTTATACAATGGAGTTTGACCGAGAGGTTATATAAGTCTGTTCAAGAATTATTTTTATTATAAATTAAACTTATATTTTCTTTAATGGTGATACTTATTTTTTTAGTATCAGTATCTAATATGTACTTCTATTGGAGCCAGAAAAGAGTCATGTTAAACAGTGCACCTTGTGCACTAATTAAGCATACTTAAAAAGAAAATAAAAAGATAAAATTAATGCTAAAAAGACAACTTTTTACATTAAATACACAAGTTCCAAGAAAATATTTCTATATTAATAAGTTTAACCAGTGAACCGGCACTGAGTTTATCATTTTCTTAAACTTAAATACACATTGAATAGTTATGCTAGTTCACTCAAATTAGCATAGAAACAAACAGTTGTATTTTTTCAACATAAAAATACTAATATCCCATGTGACAATGCATATTTTTTACTTTATGCACTTTAATCACACAGAAAAACAAACTATCATTTCTTTTGTTATGTTCCAAAGTGCTCACAAATTTGACAGTTGACACAAATTATGCAGGAATTGGCACAAATTATGCAGCAAATGATGGACCATAAAGTGACACAAATTATGCAGCAAATGATGAACCATAAAGTGACATAGATAATATCATGTAATTTTGTCAAAATCATCACCCACACACCCTACTAATTTGTTGCAATTAGAAATTACCAATTAGCATTTCATTATAATTAGTAAATAATAAATATTTCACACTTATAACATTGTTAAATAAAGGCTAAACTGCACATTTGGGTAAAAAAAATAACATATTTTTTTTCTGATAATAAAGAAATATTACTACAACTAAGAGAGTTGTTGACTTTTTGAGAAGTAATTGGCGAAAGGAAAAGACTGGCCAATAGATATTGAATTTACTTGTTCTTTAGGCCAATTTTGGCCTTTGGATGAACCTCTTGGGTATTTATCTAAATTGTACATAGAATAAGCTAGAATCAACAAAGATTTAAAAAGAAAAATGTCCCGGACTCCATTAATCCCCTAGAGACTCCATATGGTGTTTTTTTTTTAACCTTTATTTATATTTTCTAAATGCCGATATTAAAGTTTCAAAAAATAATGCTTTTTTCACTAAAAAAAAGTTAGAATGTACGATAGTTAGAGCTGTCAAATGGATTAAGTTGTTCGATGGCTCAAACTAAATAAATGGATGGATCAAATAATGAAATTGACATATTAAATAGACTATCTTTTCCACCTCGAATTTTTTCATTTTTCACTTGCGGAAAAAAGTTAGAACATATTTTTTGAAGTTTTTCTAGTTTAAATATTATTTTTTAACGGCAAAAAAATTCGAAAAATACGTTCGGCAATTTTACACTAGGGCAAAAATGAAAATTATAGTGGACTACAGATTGACGAGATTAGCCCAATTCATATGGGCTTGTGGGGAATGAAAATTTCTCTTCCCCTCCCCCAAGTTTTTATTTTTGCCCTTGGGATAAAAATTTCAAAACGTGTTTTCTAAAAATTTTCCAAGTTTTTTTAGTTCAAATTTAGAAAACACATTCCGAAGTTTTTATACTAGGGAAGGAATTTTGGGAGGGGTAGAAAAGATGCGTGGGGGAGGGGGAGAAAAATTTTCGTTGGAAATAGGTTAGACTGAGTTAAGCTTTGCCGAGGTTAAGTCTGACCTGTCAAAAAAATGAAGGTTTGAACCTGCCTTGTGGCTAGGCTTATTTTTTAGGTGGTGTTTGACCTCTTGAAAGTCTGATACGGTCTGTTGACCAATTTAAAAGTCTATTTCACATGAACATATTTAAATAAATAATTACTAATGAACTAATAAGTCAATGAGATTACACTTTCTTTTGATATTTAACATGATATTTTAGAGAATTTGACTATATATGATATCATATTTCAATTCTACTTTATAACAATATATTTATATATGTAAACAATTAATATAGATTAATAAACTGAAACTACTGAAAAAGTTTATAGTAATGTAACATTTAGTGGATCATCTCCATTTTCTGTCTTCAGTTTTCTTCTCCATTACTATAGTTTTAAAGAGCTATGATGTGTATAAAAATTAATTAGACCCACTAAATGCTAAGTTATCATGTTTATATTCTCAAAACTTTGATAATTAAAGAAATGAATAAAAGTGGAAAATAAGGAGGATCTTAACTCAACATTCAACATTTAGTGGGATCCTCTTCATTTTTCCTCTCCATGTTAGAAAGCTATTGCAAATCTAAACTCAAGTGAAATGCTAATTAGGTACTGTTTGACCTAGTTTGTTTCAAACTTTTTAACTCAATAAAAGAAGTTAGGTCAAATAAATTTTCAATAAATTCTTAATGGAAAAAGTTGCTTAATTTTTATAAGTTAAATAATTTGATAAAATAATTTTGAAGTTAAAAGAAAAACAACAATTAACAAACAGTTTTAGTTTTTTTCTATAAAAACTCTGATTTTCATTTTTTAACTTTTAAATAGCTTCTAAAACCTAAAAAAATCGGACCAAACGATAATTTAATATGACTGTCAAGGATCTCGGCTTTATAATATGGCTGTGAAGGATCTCGACTTTATTCTGATATTCTCCTTTGTATTGATCCATTGTTTTTTAACTATTGATATATATGTTTTATTTTAACTATTGATAGGATTAAATTTATTTTTAGTCCTCCAAATAGATCAACATTAATTTTTAATCCTTTTAAAATTTTCCTTCGAATTTCAGTCCTACTTTTTTTTATAGAAGTTCACCTTGCATATTCCAAATGACTTTATTTATGGTGTATCATTTGATAAAACCTTAAAACATTATTAGTTTTCTTTAGTCGAAAAAACACAATTATATTATGTATATAACTCACAAAAAAGGCTCCAAGTTCAAGTGCTCTACTCCCTTTTTAATTTAGAGTTTACATTGAAATTCTAGCTAATTAAACTTAATCCGAACACAAAGAGATAAAACATATTATCGGAGTAACATCCAATGCTTGAGATTCGAGATCAAATGAAACGCCCCAACTAAAAATATCTAGAATATTTAGTCGGAACATTAAAAACTGGAATCTGAGTACATTAATTAAAAGGAATATAACTAAATACTACAATATCATGAAAATAATATTATAATGTTCGATACAAACATCAGGAAGTGTTGATAACAGAATAACAAGCTAATCTAAGACAAGGAAGAAGAATAAATCTTCTAAGCTGACAATCCAAGCACTGCTCCAATCATCAGGTCCAACCTGGTCCCTGCTCCTGGAATAACCTGTCTTACCTATATCGAAAAGGGAGTGGGGTGAGACAGTCACTTCGTCCCAGTGAATTCTACAACCCTCCTAGGCTATAAAGTCGGGGCTCCTAATCAGTCCATAATAATAGCTAACATTAAAATATCATGAACATAATTGATTAAAGTGTAACACACAAAATATCTTATTGATTTTATTCCGCTGAAACACTTCGAGGTGAGCATGCCTCGAAGGTCCGCCATATCCGCTGACCGATTCGACCACGGCATTAAGCTCACAATCATTTTCCTAATGGGTTGTTCCATTGGAAGCCCATAAGCAGCATACTAAACCGCACATGATTGACTGATTCTAAATTGATTAACATACTACCATATTATCCCAAAACCCAGGGAACATACAAACTTAATTTCTAAGTTATCCCTAATTTCAGAATTGTGCCTGACTTTCCGTACCATATTAAATACATTATACATCTGCAATATATCTTCCTCAGATAATGATATAAAACGAGTGAACAATCATTTTTAAAATAGGAAAAGTGAGGCAACTCTGGGTTAGCTCGCTACGGCGAGTCAACAAACTCGCCATGGCGACCTTACAGGTACTGGCCTAAACAACTCGCTAGGCGAGCTCTAGCTCGCCATGGCGAAGTTCTTCAGCCCAGAACCCCGAGCTCGCCATGAGTGCTCGCTAACAGCTCGCTATGGCGAGTTAAGTCAGAAAGACCCCTGTTTTACGAATTTTCAATATTTTCAAAGATTCACCTACAACCAAACGCTGAGTAAGTGCAGGTACATAATATAAGTAATATATAACAGAATAGAAGAGAATTTGGGAGTTAATTCTCCTCACACAATTAAATCCTAATTTTCCTAAGTTAACATGCAATATTGAATTTCAGGAAATTCTAGCTACACTATCCTAAGAACCCACCTCTTATGAAGCTTTAACTTGCTCCTTGGGCTCTCTACAGCTACAGCAACCCTCAGTAATGCCCACGAACCCAGGAAACAGCACGAACAGAGAGGCACATTCAGCAACTTGCAGCTGAACTCGCCATGGCGAGCACTCCTACTCGCTGTGGCGAGCTTGACAGGATGGGATACGAGATTCTGCCATTTTTTTTTTCCAATTTCCACTTTTCCATAGTAGCCATGACATACCCAGAGTCGTAGAATTCTTATTTGTGGAGGTAGGTATACATGCAGTAAAGGATTTCAAGTATGGTTTTGCAAGTTCTCCTTTTTACTTGAAAAAGAGATGTGAATGAGTGGTTGTAAAATGGAAAGCTTGGGATTGAGTGAGATGATGTTGTTGATAAATTCCATTTTCTATTACTTGATATGATGCTGTAGAACAGGTGTGATTCATGTGGAGATAAGAAATGGGTTTAAAGAACAAACCTTGGTGTTTAGAGAATTGAGGATTTTGGGTGATTATGAGGATTGTTGTTGTTGTAGGCTTGAAAAAGTGAAAAGAAGGGGAAGGAGAGTTTTTGTACTTCAGATTCTCTGAAGTTGTGAGATGAAGAGAGTGTTTATTGAGCTTTGCATGTGAAAGTGAGTGGAGAAGAGCTTATGTGGTGTTCTAGTTTCTTAACTTGTTGTTATGAGACAAGAATACTAACACTACCTTATGACTATTGTGTTTGCATGCTAGCTATGAGATTGGAAGTGGAATAGTGAGTCATAGCTATTTTGGTGAGTCACTTGAGTGAGGTGTTGCAAGGAGAAGGAGTTTTAGATTGAGTGGGAAATGATTCACTAGCAAGAGAAATTGTGGGAGGGAAAATTGTTTCTTGAGTTAATTAAATCACAAGTCCAAGAGGTACTATGTTAGTGTGTTGTTTATGTTCAATTAGAAATTCTAATTTTTACACATAACACACCTAATTCCCAAGACTTAATTTAATTAAATCACCTCCAATTAATCCTTATTCATTAGACACAAATCTAATTAAAATTAATTAGGTAATTGAAAGAGTGGGATGTTACAATCTACCTCCCTTAAAGCAATTTCGTCCTCGAAATTCAGAAATTTACCTTTAGGAAAGGTAGGAATAACTTTTCTCATGACAGGTTTCCGTCCCTGAGTGAGTTAGTCGTCATGAAACTGAGCCCATCCGACTTTGATTATTGGGATTTTCTTGTTCCGAAGGATCTTAACTTCACAATCAACTATATGAATTGAATTCGGCTGATAAGTTAAGGCTGACTGAAGATTAGTCTCTAGAGGATGATAAAGATCGAGAGTGAATTTCCGAAGTTGAGACAAATGAAACACGTCGTGTAACCCTGACCTGAATGAAAATAGAGATAACCAATAAGTTACTGAACCGACGCGTTGAAAGATCTGATGAGGTCTTATATACTTCAGATAGACTTCTTTCGTTTAAACACACCTCGTAGTTCCAACTTAGGTGTTATTCTCAAGAGCTCTTGTTTACCTTTATTTCTTGGAATAAAACTTTCCTCTCTCGAAGAGTGATTCGTCCAAATTTGATGGTCTAATTATATGTTCGTCTACTCCCATGCTGCGCACTCTGATCCGACTACTCATAGTCATTCTTTTTATCTACGTCCATATGGTCTTACTCCAAATTGTCTAACACAATGACGCATTGTCTCGTCTTTTCCAATTAAACTTCTACCTTTACTACATCTTTCGTTGAATGTTTCCACAAGGTAACACTTGTTTGACTTTATGAAAACAGGTAGATGACTGTATTTCTCAATACTCTACTACGGTCCAACATGTTCGCGACGCCTTAGCATACTATACTCATTATTATCTCACACTACACTTCCACATGTCGGTATCTGGCCTGGTTGTCGCTATATGAATAGCTGAATGGGATAAGTTTGGGTATTGATAATGACAGTCCAAAACCTTTCTCTTCGAGGTTTTTCTCATTTCCGAACGTTGCAGCTCGTGACACGTCACACGTACCACTGTCCCATAGTGCCGTATAAAAACTCTAGGATTTAATCGAACTATAAAACAAGGGGAGAACGCTTAAGCACTATAGATCTTTTCGCCGATAAGTCAGACTCATCTGCAACCGAGTCCATAGTACTACAGAATTTTCAACCTACTATTTCAATCCATCCTAGCACAACACTGTGATCGAGTAGTACAATTACATGTCAAGAACTGAGGTTCAAATTCTTCCTTTAATGATACGGTTAGGTTAGCTGGATAATTTACTGATAGGCTGAAGCGGAAGAAGTTGACTAACATGATCGGATTCTAGTGATAGCTGACTGGGTACGAAAGATTTGCACACTCGACACAGAGAATGGCTTTAAATCCTTCTTTCACCATAGTCAATATGTCAGCGTATGAGTTGGATTCACAAAAAGGTAACTCTTATACTCTACACGAGGAATTTGATTGATGATGATCTGAATCTATCATTGATAATGTTCAGAGAAACTGAATCGGTTGATAGAGAATGAAATGGTTCAAACTCGATTTCAGAGGATAGTTCGGATGAGGTATCTAGATACTAATACTTCTACTAGCTCCTATTTCTATGTAATTGGAAATATCGGAATTTAACTGGAATTTAGCTGATAAGACTCCGAAGGTTTACTCAATGAAAGACCTATATGATTAACTGATACTGAACAAAATAGTTCGGCGGATAATTGACTAATGATACTGATTAAAAGATTAATACGATGAGTGAGAGCTCGAACTGAATTTACACGTGTTGTCTCCAGATAAACTGGATTCCACGAATTATATTTAGTTACTAACAATGTAACTGAAAAGGTCGAAAAGTTTGAACGGAATTACTTATAAGAAAAATCTCACCATATCAGTTTAACTGACCAATGTCGAAGAATTTGGAAAGTTTACGCTCAACTACTCCGAGTGATAATTACGACTAACAGATGATAGGGCACGAAAAGGAATTGTCTGTCCGAGACATAATCGAGCAAGTTAGGGAATGAACCCGTTCCATGTTCTCATATTTAATGGATACCCAATCCAACATAGTTTGGTTCGATGAACTTAGCTTATCAAAAGTCCGAAGGAATGGTCATGAATTGGGAATTTGTCTTCTAATGGTTTCGGTTCAAATCAGGGTATTGATAGACACTCTTAATGGAATTCTAGCTAACTCTCACAGATTCCTAACTCGAGGGTCTGAATAAATGAAAATGCCAAGTGGCTGATAAGAAATAAATCCAACTTAGTTATTTTGCTTCGGAACAATCTAACATAGATACTCAAGGGTTGGTCAAGGTGGCTGAAGGTGTTATTGATGACTTCTGAATTTGCTAATTGCATCAAGACTGGAATGCTAAGGTTAAATACGAAGGTTAGCTCTAAAGGGATAGATTAATGTTGCTACGTCGATATCTAAAGGTGATACTCGGTGTGGTAAAACAGTAGACTTGCATTTGCCAATTCAGTTGGTTCAACTTGTTTTCTCTCATAAGGTATCTATCTACGTTGCAACACTAGGCTACTAATTTAGAGAAATATATGATGGTGTCTAGTCTACTTCCTGATAGACGAGTATGGCCAAAAATGTTTCTAGTTGTTATCCAAGTAAGTTACGTCCTAAGCGGTTGATGTGTTCTCCTAACACAATATGCATTAAGCTGAGACTATCTTATTTGTCATGTACCAATATCCTATGTGCTAATATAACAGGCTGGAAAATAAGAGATCGCTAAATCAAAGGTGGTCTAATCCGACTAAGTCCCTATATTCATGGCTGGGTAGCTTGAGACACTAAGTTACTGGTTCGTGATAAGTGAATAACTATGCCTAACACGTCTATATAGGTAATCAAGTCTATAAGGTGCAATTTCTAATTGTTACGTCTGATAATGCTTGACCTCTAGTGGTAAGGTACAACTATTGGTTGCTACTTACAAGGGTTAAATCAGTTGATTCTTGTTTCTATTGCTCACGAGTGATGCCTTATGAATTAAGTCTGGTATCTACATGGTGTTGAAAAATAATTCCTAATTGCCACTCAAATCAAAGTTGGTCTCTAATGGTTTGCTGAGTTAACTGACCTAAGCTGGTATCGATAAAAGGAAATCCTATTTGTTATGCTAAACGAATCCTGGCTCCTAGCGGTATGGTAGGAAATACGAGTTACGATGTTGAAAAACTAGATTACTCTTAGGGAGGCATTAAGAGTTGGCTTCCTATAGGATAATCTATTGGAAGTCCCCAGTTGAGTGTTATTATGGGTGAATATTCCAACTTGGTTCCTCTATTATGGTATTGAACAGGTCTCACATCACTAGTGAATCTTACGGCTGACAAGTAAGGTTAAATATCTAGGAAGAGTTCTGCTTTACTGTAGGCTGAATCTTACTTGGCTTTCGTGTTTCTTGTAAACATGTTCACCAGAAGGTATGGTTACTCTCATATCCGGGGAAAATTTACCTGACACACGGTGTCAACTGGATACTAAATGGACCTACACACTTATGTTCTTCTATGAACAATTCTACTCTGAGCGATTAGTAGTTCCATCGAAATGTTCTTACTCCTTTAGTCCTATCTATTTCAGCTCTAACATCCGGTTAGAGAGAATCCTCGCCAACGATTGCTTCTGAACTGTAACTCCACTACGATCTTCTTACTTTATCACCGTGGTCCACTTCGGTTCTCAACTGTAATACCCTGCCTACCATGCACAATACTGAGCTGATCAGACTCAGCACGCGATGGTTTCAGCGTAAACAGTCCAGACTCCAAAGGGTCCGTACTACTAAGAGAGGAATTGTAATGACTCATGGTAAGGTCCGATACTAGATCGACCTGCTCTGATACCAATTGAAACGCCCCAACTAAAAATATCTAGAATATTTAGTCGGAACATTAAAAACTGGAATCTGAGTACATTAATTAAAAGGAATATAACTGAATACTACAATATCATGAAAATAATATTATAATGTTCGATACAAACATCGGGAAGTGTTGATAACAGAATAACAAGCTAATCTAAGACAAGGAAGAAGAATAAATCTTCTAAGCTGACAATCCAAGCACTGCTCCAATCATCAGGTCCAACCTGGTCCCTGCTCCTGGAATAACCTGTCTTACCTATATCGAAAAGGGAGTGGGGTGAGACAGTCACTTCGTCCCAGTGAATTCTACAACCCTCCTAGGCTATAAAGTCGGGGCTCCTAATCAGTCCATAATAATAGCTAACATTAAAATATCATGAACATAATTGATTAAAGTGTAACACACAAAATATCTTATTGATTTTATTCCGCTGAAACACTTCGAGGTGAGCATGCCTCGAAGGTCCGCCATATCCGCTGACCGATTCGACCACGGCATTAAGCTCACAATCATTTTCCTAATGGGTTGTTCCATTGGAAGCCCATAAGCAGCATACTAAACCGCACATGATTGACTGATTCTAAATTGATTAACATACTACCATATTATCCCAAAACCCAGGGAACATACAAACTTAATTTCTAAGTTATCCCTAATTTCAGAATTGTGCCTGACTTTCCGTACCATATTAAATACATTATACATCTGCAATATATCTTCCTCAGATAATGATATAAAACGAGTGAACAACCATTTTTAAAATAGGAAAAGTGAGGCAACTCTGGGTTAGCTCGCTACGGCGAGTCAACAAACTCGCCATGGCGACCTTACAGGTACTGGCCTAAACAACTCGCTAGGCG
This sequence comes from Trifolium fragiferum, assembly GCA_954870985.1. Classification (NCBI taxonomy): domain Eukaryota; kingdom Viridiplantae; phylum Streptophyta; class Magnoliopsida; order Fabales; family Fabaceae; genus Trifolium; species Trifolium fragiferum. The sequence goes on along the minus strand of OX940789.1, from coordinate 75,591,829 downwards.
AGCTCTAGCTCGCCATGGCGAAGTTCTTCAGCCCAGAACCCCGAGCTCGCCATGAGTGCTCGCTAACAGCTCGCTATGGCGAGTTAAGTCAGAAAGACCCCTGTTTTACGAATTTTCAATATTTTCAAAGATTCACCTACAACCAAACGCTGAGTAAGTGCAGGTACATAATATAAGTAATATATAACAGAATAGAAGAGAATTTGGGAGTTAATTCTCCTCACACAATTAAATCCTAATTTTCCTAAGTTAACATGCAATATTGAATTTCAGGAAATTCTAGCTACACTATCCTAAGAACCCACCTCTTATGAAGCTTTAACTTGCTCCTTGGGCTCTCTACAGCTACAGCAACCCTCAGTAATGCCCACGAACCCAGGAAACAGCACGAACAGAGAGGCACATTCAGCAACTTGCAGCTGAACTCGCCATGGCGAGCACTCCTACTCGCTGTGGCGAGCTTGACAGGATGGGATACGAGATTCTGCCATTTTTTTTTTCCAATTTCCACTTTTCCATAGTAGCCATGACATACCCAGAGTCGTAGAATTCTTATTTGTGGAGGTAGGTATACATGCAGTAAAGGATTTCAAGTATGGTTTTGCAAGTTCTCCTTTTTACTTGAAAAAGAGATGTGAATGAGTGGTTGTAAAATGGAAAGCTTGGGATTGAGTGAGATGATGTTGTTGATAGATTCCATTTTCTATTACTTGATATGATGCTGTAGAACAGGTGTGATTCATGTGGAGATAAGAAATGGGTTTAAAGAACAAACCTTGGTGTTTAGAGAATTGAGGATTTTGGGTGATTATGAGGATTGTTGTTGTTGTAGGCTTGAAAAAGTGAAAAGAAGGGGAAGGAGAGTTTTTGTACTTCAGATTCTCTGAAGTTGTGAGATGAAGAGAGTGTTTATTGAGCTTTGCATGTGAAAGTGAGTGGAGAAGAGCTTATGTGGTGTTCTAGTTTCTTAACTTGTTGTTATGAGACAAGAATACTAACACTACCTTATGACTATTGTGTTTGCATGCTAGCTATGAGATTGGAAGTGGAATAGTGAGTCATAGCTATTTTGGTGAGTCACTTGAGTGAGGTGTTGCAAGGAGAAGGAGTTTTAGATTGAGTGGGAAATGATTCACTAGCAAGAGAAATTGTGGGAGGGAAAATTGTTTCTTGAGTTAATTAAATCACAAGTCCAAGAGGTACTATGTTAGTGTGTTGTTTATGTTCAATTAGAAATTCTAATTTTTACACATAACACACCTAATTCCCAAGACTTAATTTAATTAAATCACCTCCAATTAATCCTTATTCATTAGACACAAATCTAATTAAAATTAATTAGGTAATTGAAAGAGTGGGATGTTACAATCTACCTCCCTTAAAGCAATTTCGTCCTCGAAATTCAGAAATTTACCTTTAGGAAAGGTAGGAATAACTTTTCTCATGACAGGTTTCCGTCCCTGAGTGAGTTAGTCGTCATGAAACTGAGCCCATCCGACTTTGATTATTGGGATTTTCTTGTTCCGAAGGATCTTAACTTCACAATCAACTATATGAATTGAATTCGGCTGATAAGTTAAGGCTGACTGAAGATTAGTCTCTAGAGGATGATAAAGATCGAGAGTGAATTTCCGAAGTTGAGACAAATGAAACACGTCGTGTAACCCTGACCTGAATGAAAATAGAGATAACCAATAAGTTACTGAACCGACGCGTTGAAAGATCTGATGAGGTCTTATATACTTCAGATAGACTTCTTTCGTTTAAACACACCTCGTAGTTCCAACTTAGGTGTTATTCTCAAGAGCTCTTGTTTACCTTTATTTCTTGGAATAAAACTTTCCTCTCTCGAAGAGTGATTCGTCCAAATTTGATGGTCTAATTATATGTTCGTCTACTCCCATGCTGCGCACTCTGATCCGACTACTCATAGTCATTCTTTTTATCTACGTCCATATGGTCTTACTCCAAATTGTCTAACACAATGACGCATTGTCTCGTCTTTTCCAATTAAACTTCTACCTTTACTACATCTTTCGTTGAATGTTTCCACAAGGTAACACTTGTTTGACTTTATGAAAACAGGTAGATGACTGTATTTCTCAATACTCTACTACGGTCCAACATGTTCGCGACGCCTTAGCATACTATACTCATTATTATCTCACACTACACTTCCACATGTCGGTATCTGGCCTGGTTGTCGCTATATGAATAGCTGAATGGGATAAGTTTGGGTATTGATAATGACAGTCCAAAACCTTTCTCTTCGAGGTTTTTCTCATTTCCGAACGTTGCAGCTCGTGACACGTCACACGTACCACTGTCCCATAGTGCCGTATAAAAACTCTAGGATTTAATCGAACTATAAAACAAGGGGAGAACGCTTAAGCACTATAGATCTTTTCGCCGATAAGTCAGACTCATCTACAACCGAGTCCATAGTACTACAGAATTTTCAACCTACTATTTCAATCCATCCTAGCACAACACTGTGATCGAGTAGTACAATTACATGTCAAGAACTGAGGTTCAAATTCTTCCTTTAATGATACGGTTAGGTTAGCTGGATAATTTACTGATAGGCTGAAGCGGAAGAAGTTGACTAACATGATCGGATTCTAGTGATAGCTGACTGGGTACGAAAGATTTGCACACTCGACACAGAGAATGGCTTTAAATCCTTCTTTCACCATAGTCAATATGTCAGCGTATGAGTTGGATTCACAAAAAGGTAACTCTTATACTCTACACGAGGAATTTGATTGATGATGATCTGAATCTATCATTGATAATGTTCAGAGAAACTGAATCGGTTGATAGAGAATGAAATGGTTCAAACTCGATTTCAGAGGATAGTTCGGATGAGGTATCTAGATACTAATACTTCTACTAGCTCCTATTTCTATGTAATTGGAAATATCGGAATTTAACTGGAATTTAGCTGATAAGACTCCGAAGGTTTACTCAATGAAAGACCTATATGATTAACTGATACTGAACAAAATAGTTCGGCGGATAATTGACTAATGATACTGATTAAAAGATTAATACGATGAGTGAGAGCTCGAACTGAATTTACACGTGTTGTCTCCAGATAAACTGGATTCCACGAATTATATTTAGTTACTAACAATGTAACTGAAAAGGTCGAAAAGTTTGAACGGAATTACTTATAAGAAAAATCTCACCATATCAGTTTAACTGACCAATGTCGAAGAATTTGGAAAGTTTACGCTCAACTACTCCGAGTGATAATTACGACTAACAGATGATAGGGCACGAAAAGGAATTGTCTGTCCGAGACATAATCGAGCAAGTTAGGGAATGAACCCGTTCCATGTTCTCATATTTAATGGATACCCAATCCAACATAGTTTGGTTCGATGAACTTAGCTTATCAAAAGTCCGAAGGAATGGTCATGAATTGGGAATTTGTCTTCTAATGGTTTCGGTTCAAATCAGGGTATTGATAGACACTCTTAATGGAATTCTAGCTAACTCTCACAGATTCCTAACTCGAGGGTCTGAATAAATGAAAATGCCAAGTGGCTGATAAGAAATAAATCCAACTTAGTTATTTTGCTTCGGAACAATCTAACATAGATACTCAAGGGTTGGTCAAGGTGGCTGAAGGTGTTATTGATGACTTCTGAATTTGCTAATTGCATCAAGACTGGAATGCTAAGGTTAAATACGAAGGTTAGCTCTAAAGGGATAGATTAATGTTGCTACGTCGATATCTAAAGGTGATACTCGGTGTGGTAAAACAGTAGACTTGCATTTGCCAATTCAGTTGGTTCAACTTGTTTTCTCTCATAAGGTATCTATCTACGTTGCAACACTAGGCTACTAATTTAGAGAAATATATGATGGTGTCTAGTCTACTTCCTGATAGACGAGTATGGCCAAAAATGTTTCTAGTTGTTATCCAAGTAAGTTACGTCCTAAGCGGTTGATGTGTTCTCCTAACACAATATGCATTAAGCTGAGACTATCTTATTTGTCATGTACCAATATCCTATGTGCTAATATAACAGGCTGGAAAATAAGAGATCGCTAAATCAAAGGTGGTCTAATCCGACTAAGTCCCTATATTCATGGCTGGGTAGCTTGAGACACTAAGTTACTGGTTCGTGATAAGTGAATAACTATGCCTAACACGTCTATATAGGTAATCAAGTCTATAAGGTGCAATTTCTAATTGTTACGTCTGATAATGCTTGACCTCTAGTGGTAAGGTACAACTATTGGTTGCTACTTACAAGGGTTAAATCAGTTGATTCTTGTTTCTATTGCTCACGAGTGATGCCTTATGAATTAAGTCTGGTATCTACATGGTGTTGAAAAATAATTCCTAATTGCCACTCAAATCAAAGTTGGTCTCTAATGGTTTGCTGAGTTAACTGACCTAAGCTGGTATCGATAAAAGGAAATCCTATTTGTTATGCTAAACGAATCCTGGCTCCTAGCGGTATGGTAGGAAATACGAGTTACGATGTTGAAAAACTAGATTACTCTTAGGGAGGCATTAAGAGTTGGCTTCCTATAGGATAATCTATTGGAAGTCCCCAGTTGAGTGTTATTATGGGTGAATATTCCAACTTGGTTCCTCTATTATGGTATTGAACAGGTCTCACATCACTAGTGAATCTTACGGCTGACAAGTAAGGTTAAATATCTAGGAAGAGTTCTGCTTTACTGTAGGCTGAATCTTACTTGGCTTTCGTGTTTCTTGTAAACATGTTCACCAGAAGGTATGGTTACTCTCATATCCGGGGAAAATTTACCTGACACACGGTGTCAACTGGATACTAAATGGACCTACACACTTATGTTCTTCTATGAACAATTCTACTCTGAGCGATTAGTAGTTCCATCGAAATGTTCTTACTCCTTTAGTCCTATCTATTTCAGCTCTAACATCCGGTTAGAGAGAATCCTCGCCAACGATTGCTTCTGAACTGTAACTCCACTACGATCTTCTTACTTTATCACCGTGGTCCACTTCGGTTCTCAACTGTAATACCCTGCCTACCATGCACAATACTGAGCTGATCAGACTCAGCACGCGATGGTTTCAGCGTAAACAGTCCAGACTCCAAAGGGTCCGTACTACTAAGAGAGGAATTGTAATGACTCATGGTAAGGTCCGATACTAGATCGACCTGCTCTGATACCAATTGAAACGCCCCAACTAAAAATATCTAGAATATTTAGTCGGAACATTAAAAACTGGAATCTGAGTACATTAATTAAAAGGAATATAACTGAATACTACAATATCATGAAAATAATATTATAATGTTCGATACAAACATCGGGAAGTGTTGATAACAGAATAACAAGCTAATCTAAGACAAGGAAGAAGAATAAATCTTCTAAGCTGACAATCCAAGCACTGCTCCAATCATCAGGTCCAACCTGGTCCCTGCTCCTGGAATAACCTGTCTTACCTATATCGAAAAGGGAGTGGGGTGAGACAGTCACTTCGTCCCAGTGAATTCTACAACCCTCCTAGGCTATAAAGTCGGGGCTCCTAATCAGTCCATAATAATAGCTAACATTAAAATATCATGAACATAATTGATTAAAGTGTAACACACAAAATATCTTATTGATTTTATTCCGCTGAAACACTTCGAGGTGAGCATGCCTCGAAGGTCCGCCATATCCGCTGACCGATTCGACCACGGCATTAAGCTCACAATCATTTTCCTAATGGGTTGTTCCATTGGAAGCCCATAAGCAGCATACTAAACCGCACATGATTGACTGATTCTAAATTGATTAACATACTACCATATTATCCCAAAACCCAGGGAACATACAAACTTAATTTCTAAGTTATCCCTAATTTCAGAATTGTGCCTGACTTTCCGTACCATATTAAATACATTATACATCTGCAATATATCTTCCTCAGATAATGATATAAAACGAGTGAACAACCATTTTTAAAATAGGAAAAGTGAGGCAACTCTGGGTTAGCTCGCTACGGCGAGTCAACAAACTCGCCATGGCGACCTTACAGGTACTGGCCTAAACAACTCGCTAGGCGAGCTCTAGCTCGCCATGGCGAAGTTCTTCAGCCCAGAACCCCGAGCTCGCCATGAGTGCTCGCTAACAGCTCGCTATGGCGAGTTAAGTCAGAAAGACCCCTGTTTTACGAATTTTCAATATTTTCAAAGATTCACCTACAACCAAACGCTGAGTAAGTGCAGGTACATAATATAAGTAATATATAACAGAATAGAAGAGAATTTGGGAGTTAATTCTCCTCACACAATTAAATCCTAATTTTCCTAAGTTAACATGCAATATTGAATTTCAGGAAATTCTAGCTACACTATCCTAAGAACCCACCTCTTATGAAGCTTTAACTTGCTCCTTGGGCTCTCTACAGCTACAGCAACCCTCAGTAATGCCCACGAACCCAGGAAACAGCACGAACAGAGAGGCACATTCAGCAACTTGCAGCTGAACTCGCCATGGCGAGCACTCCTACTCGCTGTGGCGAGCTTGACAGGATGGGATACGAGATTCTGCCATTTTTTTTTTCCAATTTCCACTTTTCCATAGTAGCCATGACATACCCAGAGTCGTAGAATTCTTATTTGTGGAGGTAGGTATACATGCAGTAAAGGATTTCAAGTATGGTTTTGCAAGTTCTCCTTTTTACTTGAAAAAGAGATGTGAATGAGTGGTTGTAAAATGGAAAGCTTGGGATTGAGTGAGATGATGTTGTTGATAGATTCCATTTTCTATTACTTGATATGATGCTGTAGAACAGGTGTGATTCATGTGGAGATAAGAAATGGGTTTAAAGAACAAACCTTGGTGTTTAGAGAATTGAGGATTTTGGGTGATTATGAGGATTGTTGTTGTTGTAGGCTTGAAAAAGTGAAAAGAAGGGGAAGGAGAGTTTTTGTACTTCAGATTCTCTGAAGTTGTGAGATGAAGAGAGTGTTTATTGAGCTTTGCATGTGAAAGTGAGTGGAGAAGAGCTTATGTGGTGTTCTAGTTTCTTAACTTGTTGTTATGAGACAAGAATACTAACACTACCTTATGACTATTGTGTTTGCATGCTAGCTATGAGATTGGAAGTGGAATAGTGAGTCATAGCTATTTTGGTGAGTCACTTGAGTGAGGTGTTGCAAGGAGAAGGAGTTTTAGATTGAGTGGGAAATGATTCACTAGCAAGAGAAATTGTGGGAGGGAAAATTGTTTCTTGAGTTAATTAAATCACAAGTCCAAGAGGTACTATGTTAGTGTGTTGTTTATGTTCAATTAGAAATTCTAATTTTTACACATAACACACCTAATTCCCAAGACTTAATTTAATTAAATCACCTCCAATTAATCCTTATTCATTAGACACAAATCTAATTAAAATTAATTAGGTAATTGAAAGAGTGGGATGTTACAATCTACCTCCCTTAAAGCAATTTCGTCCTCGAAATTCAGAAATTTACCTTTAGGAAAGGTAGGAATAACTTTTCTCATGACAGGTTTCCGTCCCTGAGTGAGTTAGTCGTCATGAAACTGAGCCCATCCGACTTTGATTATTGGGATTTTCTTGTTCCGAAGGATCTTAACTTCACAATCAACTATATGAATTGAATTCGGCTGATAAGTTAAGGCTGACTGAAGATTAGTCTCTAGAGGATGATAAAGATCGAGAGTGAATTTCCGAAGTTGAGACAAATGAAACACGTCGTGTAACCCTGACCTGAATGAAAATAGAGATAACCAATAAGTTACTGAACCGACGCGTTGAAAGATCTGATGAGGTCTTATATACTTCAGATAGACTTCTTTCGTTTAAACACACCTCGTAGTTCCAACTTAGGTGTTATTCTCAAGAGCTCTTGTTTACCTTTATTTCTTGGAATAAAACTTTCCTCTCTCGAAGAGTGATTCGTCCAAATTTGATGGTCTAATTATATGTTCGTCTACTCCCATGCTGCGCACTCTGATCCGACTACTCATAGTCATTCTTTTTATCTACGTCCATATGGTCTTACTCCAAATTGTCTAACACAATGACGCATTGTCTCGTCTTTTCCAATTAAACTTCTACCTTTACTACATCTTTCGTTGAATGTTTCCACAAGGTAACACTTGTTTGACTTTATGAAAACAGGTAGATGACTGTATTTCTCAATACTCTACTACGGTCCAACATGTTCGCGACGCCTTAGCATACTATACTCATTATTATCTCACACTACACTTCCACATGTCGGTATCTGGCCTGGTTGTCGCTATATGAATAGCTGAATGGGATAAGTTTGGGTATTGATAATGACAGTCCAAAACCTTTCTCTTCGAGGTTTTTCTCATTTCCGAACGTTGCAGCTCGTGACACGTCACACGTACCACTGTCCCATAGTGCCGTATAAAAACTCTAGGATTTAATCGAACTATAAAACAAGGGGAGAACGCTTAAGCACTATAGATCTTTTCGCCGATAAGTCAGACTCATCTGCAACCGAGTCCATAGTACTACAGAATTTTCAACCTACTATTTCAATCCATCCTAGCACAACACTGTGATCGAGTAGTACAATTACATGTCAAGAACTGAGGTTCAAATTCTTCCTTTAATGATACGGTTAGGTTAGCTGGATAATTTACTGATAGGCTGAAGCGGAAGAAGTTGACTAACATGATCGGATTCTAGTGATAGCTGACTGGGTACGAAAGATTTGCACACTCGACACAGAGAATGGCTTTAAATCCTTCTTTCACCATAGTCAATATGTCAGCGTATGAGTTGGATTCACAAAAAGGTAACTCTTATACTCTACACGAGGAATTTGATTGATGATGATCTGAATCTATCATTGATAATGTTCAGAGAAACTGAATCGGTTGATAGAGAATGAAATGGTTCAAACTCGATTTCAGAGGATAGTTCGGATGAGGTATCTAGATACTAATACTTCTACTAGCTCCTATTTCTATGTAATTGGAAATATCGGAATTTAACTGGACTTTAGCTGATAAGACTCCGAAGGTTTACTCAATGAAAGACCTATATGATTAACTGATACTGAACAAAATAGTTCGGCGGATAATTGACTAATGATACTGATTAAAAGATTAATACGATGAGTGAGAGCTCGAACTGAATTTACACGTGTTGTCTCCAGATAAACTGGATTCCACGAATTATATTTAGTTACTAACAATGTAACTGAAAAGGTCGAAAAGTTTGAACGGAATTACTTATAAGAAAAATCTCACCATATCAGTTTAACTGACCAATGTCGAAGAATTTGGAAAGTTTACGCTCAACTACTCCGAGTGATAATTACGACTAACAGATGATAGGGCACGAAAAGGAATTGTCTGTCCGAGACATAATCGAGCAAGTTAGGGAATGAACCCGTTCCATGTTCTCATATTTAATGGATACCCAATCCAACATAGTTTGGTTCGATGAACTTAGCTTATCAAAAGTCCGAAGGAATGGTCATGAATTGGGAATTTGTCTTCTAATGGTTTCGGTTCAAATCAGGGTATTGATAGACACTCTTAATGGAATTCTAGCTAACTCTCACAGATTCCTAACTCGAGGGTCTGAATAAATGAAAATGCCAAGTGGCTGATAAGAAATAAATCCAACTTAGTTATTTTGCTTCGGAACAATCTAACATAGATACTCAAGGGTTGGTCAAGGTGGCTGAAGGTGTTATTGATGACTTCTGAATTTGCTAATTGCATCAAGACTGGAATGCTAAGGTTAAATACGAAGGTTAGCTCTAAAGGGATAGATTAATGTTGCTACGTCGATATCTAAAGGTGATACTCGGTGTGGTAAAACAGTAGACTTGCATTTGCCAATTCAGTTGGTTCAACTTGTTTTCTCTCATAAGGTATCTATCTACGTTGCAACACTAGGCTACTAATTTAGAGAAATATATGATGGTGTCTAGTCTACTTCCTGATAGACGAGTATGGCCAAAAATGTTTCTAGTTGTTATCCAAGTAAGTTACGTCCTAAGCGGTTGATGTGTTCTCCTAACACAATATGCATTAAGCTGAGACTATCTTATTTGTCATGTACCAATATCCTATGTGCTAATATAACAGGCTGGAAAATAAGAGATCGCTAAATCAAAGGTGGTCTAATCCGACTAAGTCCCTATATTCATGGCTGGGTAGCTTGAGACACTAAGTTACTGGTTCGTGATAAGTGAATAACTATGCCTAACACGTCTATATAGGTAATCAAGTCTATAAGGTGCAATTTCTAATTGTTACGTCTGATAATGCTTGACCTCTAGTGGTAAGGTACAACTATTGGTTGCTACTTACAAGGGTTAAATCAGTTGATTCTTGTTTCTATTGCTCACGAGTGATGCCTTATGAATTAAGTCTGGTATCTACATGGTGTTGAAAAATAATTCCTAATTGCCACTCAAATCAAAGTTGGTCTCTAATGGTTTGCTGAGTTAACTGACCTAAGCTGGTATCGATAAAAGGAAATCCTATTTGTTATGCTAAACGAATCCTGGCTCCTAGCGGTATGGTAGGAAATACGAGTTACGATGTTGAAAAACTAGATTACTCTTAGGGAGGCATTAAGAGTTGGCTTCCTATAGGATAATCTATTGGAAGTCCCCAGTTGAGTGTTATTATGGGTGAATATTCCAACTTGGTTCCTCTATTATGGTATTGAACAGGTCTCACATCACTAGTGAATCTTACGGCTGACAAGTAAGGTTAAATATCTAGGAAGAGTTCTGCTTTACTGTAGGCTGAATCTTACTTGGCTTTCGTGTTTCTTGTAAACATGTTCACCAGAAGGTATGGTTACTCTCATATCCGGGGAAAATTTACCTGACACACGGTGTCAACTGGATACTAAATGGACCTACACACTTATGTTCTTCTATGAACAATTCTACTCTGAGCGATTAGTAGTTCCATCGAAATGTTCTTACTCCTTTAGTCCTATCTATTTCAGCTCTAACATCCGGTTAGAGAGAATCCTCGCCAACGATTGCTTCTGAATAACAAGCTAATCTAAGACAAGGAAGAAGAATAAATCTTCTAAGCTGACAATCCAAGCACTGCTCCAATCATCAGGTCCAACCTGGTCCCTGCTCCTGGAATAACCTGTCTTACCTATATCGAAAAGGGAGTGGGGTGAGACAGTCACTTCGTCCCAGTGAATTCTACAACCCTCCTAGGCTATAAAGTCGGGGCTCCTAATCAGTCCATAATAATAGCTAACATTAAAATATCATGAACATAATTGATTAAAGTGTAACACACAAAATATCTTATTGATTTTATTCCGCTGAAACACTTCGAGGTGAGCATGCCTCGAAGGTCCGCCATATCCGCTGACCGATTCGACCACGGCATTAAGCTCACAATCATTTTCCTAATGGGTTGTTCCATTGGAAGCCCATAAGCAGCATACTAAACCGCACATGATTGACTGATTCTAAATTGATTAACATACTACCATATTATCCCAAAACCCAGGGAACATACAAACTTAATTTCTAAGTTATCCCTAATTTCAGAATTGTGCCTGACTTTCCGTACCATATTAAATACATTATACATCTGCAATATATCTTCCTCAGATAATGATATAAAACGAGTGAACAACCATTTTTAAAATAGGAAAAGTGAGGCAACTCTGGGTTAGCTCGCTACGGCGAGTCAACAAACTCGCCATGGCGACCTTACAGGTACTGGCCTAAACAACTCGCTAGGCGAGCTCTAGCTCGCCATGGCGAAGTTCTTCAGCCCAGAACCCCGAGCTCGCCATGAGTGCTCGCTAACAGCTCGCTATGGCGAGTTAAGTCAGAAAGACCCCTGTTTTACGAATTTTCAATATTTTCAAAGATTCACCTACAACCAAACGCTAAGGAAGTACATGTACATAATATAAGTAATATATAACAGAATAGAAGAGAATTTGGGAGTTAATTCTCCTCACACAATTAAATCCTAATTTTCCTAAGTTAACATGCAATATTGAATTTCAGGAAATTCTAGCTACACTAGCCTAAGAACCCACCTCTTATGAAGCTTTAACTTGCTCCTTGGGCTCTCTACAGCTACAACAACCCTCAGTAATGCCCACGAACCCAGGAAACAGCACGAACAGAGAGGCACATTCAGCAACTTGCAGCTGAACTCGCCATGGCGAGCACTCCTACTCGCTGTGGCGAGCTTGACAGGATGGGATACGAGATTCTGCCATTTTTTTTTTCCAATTTCCACTTTTCCATAGTAGCCATGACATACCCAGAGTCGTAGAATTCGTATTTGTGGAGGTAGGTATACATGCAGTAAAGGATTTCAAGTATGGTTTTGCAAGTTCTCCTTTTTACTTGAAAAAGAGATGTGAATGAGTGGTTGTAAAATGGAAAGCTTGGGATTGAGTGGGATGATGTTGTTGATAGATTCCATTTTCTATTACTTGATATGATGCTGTAGAACAGGTGTGATTCATGTGGAGATAAGAAATGGGTTTAAAGAACAAACCTTGATGTTTAGAGAATTGAGGATTTTGGGTGATTATGAGGATTGTTGTTGTTGTAGGCTTGAAAGAGTGAAAAGAAGGGGAAGGAGAGTTTTTGTACTTCAGATTCTCTGAAGTTGTGAGATGAAGAGAGTGTTTATTGAGCTTTGCATGTGAAAGTGAGTGGAGGAGAGTTTATGTGGTGTTCTAGTTTCTTAACTTGTTGTTATGAGACAAGAATACTAACACTACCTTATGACTATTGTGTTTGCATGCTATCTATGAGATTGGAAGTGGAATAGTGAGTCATAGCTATTTTGGTGAGTCACTTGAGTGAGGTGTTGCAAGGAGAAGGAGTTTTAGATTGAGTGGGAAATGATTCACTAGCAAGAGAAATTGTGGGAGGGAAAATTGTTTCTTGAGTTAATTAAATCACAAGTCCAAGAGGTACTATGTTAGTGTGTTGTTTATGTTCAATTAGAAATTCTAATTTTTACACATAACACACCTAATTCCCAAGACTTAATTTAATTAAATCACCTCCAATTAATCCTAATTCATTAGACACAAATCTAATTAAAATTAATTAGGTAATTGAAAGAGTGGGATGTTACATCAAATGTCCTATAATGGTGAAATATGAATTCTCCCCCGTTTCTCTATATTTTTTGCTCTCTATAATATGAGTGTTAGATAATAAATTATTGGGATTTTAAGTATTGCCTCTTAGTATTATAGTTCTTTTAATAATCTAGTATTTTAAGTTGCTATATATATCTTTGTAACCTTTACTTTATCAAGTAATGCAAATGATATTTTATTAAATCATGATTTTCCTTTGTCTTTTGGTATTTTGTATCAGATTGTTAACATGGTATACAGAGCAAGGTTCAATCCTCCTTGAACTTATCGGTGGTTTCCGTTGTTGAGTTCCCAAATGTTTGGGAATATATTAACGTTTGCTATTTTGTTGATTGGGTTTGTTGGTGATTCACGCAACTTTGGTACATTTTTGATTGAATTAGAGGCGTTAGTCTGTATCATCCGACATGGAATTTGCTTGAAGGAATGCTAGCACAACTTGTGACGGGTTGGTTGAAGGAGATTCAATTCACAAAATAAAAAGTCAGCGCTTGCAATTGTTGTGTGAGTTGGTTTTGTTCTATTTGATGAGTTAAAATATTGCTCACAATTTGTTTGTTTGGTTTTGCTTGATTAGGTTTCGTTTGATTTGGTTTCATTTGAATTTGTTTGTTTGGTGAGTCTAGTACTCACAATTTGTTTGGTGGGTCAATGCTCACAATTTGTTGGTTTGATTTCATTTGGTTTTGTTCGGTTCAGTTTCATTTGGTTTTGTTTGAATCGGTTTGTTTGGTTCAGTTTGGTTTGAGTTGGTTCCAATTAATTTGGTTCTGTTTGATTCGGTTTGGTTCTATTTGATTGACCTTCTCTCTGTCAATTATTTTGTCTGATTGGTTCCCTCTAATGATTTCTTCTGTCTGATTGTTTCTCCCTATTGATTCGTCAGTTTGATTGCCTCCCTCTACAGATTCTTCTGTTTGATTGTCTCTCTCTCTCTCTTGGATCTTCTGTTTGATTGCTTCTTTCTTCCTATTTGGTTTCTTTTGTTTGATTGCTTTTTTCTATTGGTTTCTTCTAATTGGTTGTTTCTCTCAGTGTTGGCTTCTTTGTTTCTCCCTGTTGGTTTTTCTATTTGGTTTGTATTAGAATTGTTTGGTTTGGATTGATACAATTTGGTTTGGCTTAGTTTGAAGTTGTTCGATTAGTTCGGTTTCAGATACTTTGGATTGAATATTAGATTGGTTTGAACTGAATTGGATTGGTTTGATTTTGGTTCTCCTCTCTGATGGTTTTATCTCGTTTGGCTGCTAGTTGATGTTTCGGCAACGACATTGGTTTGTTTGGTTATGGCTTGTTTGGTTTAGTTCGATTTAATTGGGTTTGGTTTAGATATGTTCAATTGGTTCGGTTTTGGTTAGCTTTGACTGGATTGATTATTGGATTGTTTTGTTTTGCTTCTTCCTTCTGATGGTTCTTTGTTTCGGCTACTGTTGCTACTTTGGTTGCTCCTCACTATTGGTTATGTTATTAGTTGTTTTGGTAATTTTCTGGGTTAATTTTGTAATAAGCTTCAAGCTTAGTAAGCTTTAGCTTGAAGGGTAGTATTATGTTCTTCGTTTTTTGCTTGACAAACTCTCGATGCTTCTTGTTGTGGCATCGTGAGTTTGAGGGAAGATGTTAGATAATAAATTATTGGGATTTTAAGTATTGCCTCTTAGTATTATAGTTCTTTTAATATTCTAGTCTTTTAAGTTGCTATATATATATATATATATCTTTGTAACCTTTACTTTATCAAGTAATGCAAATGATATTTTATTAAATCCTGATTTTCCTTTGTCTTTTGGTATTTTGTATCAGATTGTTAACAATGAGGTGATGTATAAAATAGTTACGAGCTTCTAATTATACATATTAAGTAAAGTGCATATTCGCTAATCGAATTAGCCTCGCTTAGCAAATGAATGTTACTTCATAAAATGGAAATGCCATTTCTCCTTTCTAGTCATTAAAACGCATATGTTCACTACGCCAATTGATGCTCGTTTAGCAACCATGCTTTTACAAAATTCTTGGGACATTATGTTTCCATTTCCTTTGAGCCCATTGTTGCTCGCCTAGCGAATCACCTAGTCCTTTGAGCCCCTTTTTAGATTACTTGCAAAACAAGTTAATGAGTATCTCAACTTAGAATTTTATTTGTCACTTATCAACTCCTGTTCCAACTTAGAATTCTATTTATCTTTATGTAAGAAGAGATTGTCTATTAGCTATAGTTGTTTTGGTTTAGGTACATATTGTGTCTATGAAATTAAGGACCAATTTTTTCAGTGCTAATTTGCAACAATGGACAGATTTGAATATCGATTGTAAATAGTAAATTGAATTATGAAAGTAAAATAAAATGGAATAATTTTTGTTCCTTAACATGTCATTTTGGATGTGGCGGAATAAGGAAAGACGAGAATGCGTGTCACTGTCAATTTCTTGGATTTGGATCCGTAAGCTAGCTAGCCGAGGAGTATCTAAAATCAGTGAGGCATTTGTCAGTTGAGGATTAAATATTACATGAAATTTACACACACAAATGAGTTATCTTTGGTTTGAACTTAGATTATTGTGGATATTTCAATTTATTTTTTCCGTGACACTTATGCAAAATTGATTTTTTAAGTTCATTGTAATGTATTTGGTCTATAAATCTTATTAGCAGATACATTATAGTGAACCTAAAAAGTGTCACGTGGGAAGTAATAATATAAGCATTTGTCAGTTTGGATAAGACTTATGAATTTAAACATATCCCTTACTTCCAAGTTTTGTTTGTTCTTGAAAATCCCAAGTCAAACCCTAATCCCACCCAAATTTAGTCAACATGCGAGTGGGGGACCACTAAAACACATCCATAATTACATGCATTCGAAGTTGACTCTTGATAGGTCAAATTTACTTTCTATATGTTTCCCAACCTTCATATTTTCAATGTTCTTTCCATTTCTTTTTTCTTTTCAAAATTTCTTATATTTCAAAGTCATTCAAATTAAGTACTGAAAATCTCTCTTCTTTTCAAATCTCGGCAACAATACATTCACTCTCTCTCTCTCATCAATACTTCACTGGTCAACCCCCATATCTCTCTCTCTCTCTCTCTCTCTCTCTCTCTCTCTTTCTCTCTCTCTCTCTCTCTCTCTCTCTCTCTCTCTCTCTCTCTCTCTCTCTCTCTCTCTCTCTCTCTCTCTCTCTCTCTCTCTCTCTCTCTCTCTCTCTCTCTCTCTCTCTCTCTCTCTCTCTCTCTCTCTCTCTCTCTCTCTCTCTCTCTCTCTCTCTCTCTCTCTCTCTCAAGTTTGCATGAAAATATGTATAAACTTACTTATTGTCTTCTTGATCATCATTTACAACAACCATTCATTTTCACCGTTTAACTTAATTTTTTGTAGTTTTCAAGTTTTTAATGTGAGTGTTTCAATGTCTCATTATTCCTAAATAGTATCATTTACACAAACAACTATGCATATTCCTAATAATCAAAACAATTATTAATTTTCCCAAGTCATTTAACCTAAAATTTGTAATTCCAATTAAAGTTTTTAATGTGTGAGTGACTCAAGCCTCAAGGTTGCAAAGGAATATGAATAAACGTGTAAATGATAAAGTCACTTTAGAATACGTATAGATGTGTAAATACATGATCATTTGTTATTATATGATATATTTTAAACCAAAATGGAGTAGTATCAATTGACATGTTATATAATCGTATGTTTGTGTCTCGTGTATACACATTGGTAGATAGTCATTTTTTATTTGATTCATTCATAGATTTTTTTTTTTTTTGAGGCATGATTCATGATAATTTTTTTTAGTACAAAATTCATGGTAAAGCAACTAAATTAAAAAAAAAAAAAATCTTTTTGAATTGAGAAACATTGACCTACATAACTACCTCATAAATTCAATTATTTTGGTTTGATTGTTTAGTGTGGTATTTTTAAAACATAATCCCAATTATAGAAAAAGGGGGGAAATGTTGAAGAGAGAAAAGGAAATTTAATCAACAACAAAATTACCTTATGTGTATAATAAGTATAACTTTTCGTTTCAACTTTCAAGTTCTACCCTGTTTTGCTCAAAAAAACATTTAAGGTAATTATAAATAATTAAGACTTTTTAATGATGCAACCACTCAAAATATGTAAAAATCTTTCCAATAACCATACACATAAAATAAATTCCTAAATTAAATCTCTAAATTTGGTCAAAAAATATTTAATCTCTAAGAAAATAAAAATTTAATTGTATGAGCCCCAAAACATCAATTTTTTTTTTTTGATGATTCAAAACATCAATTTTCATTATTATATATCTATCCACAAATTTTCCACCCAATACAAGTTCCATCTATATATAACAAATTATTCATTCTTGATTTTTCTCAAATCTTCATTTTCTTTTAATCCACTCCATACCCAAAAATCAAAACCATGGCTAAGAAAAACCTCAAAGTTTGTTTAGGTACATCTGCAATATTTTTCATCATTCTCTCAATTGTTACCATAGCCTTAGTTTTCACTGTTTTCAAACCTAAGGATCCTAATATTATTGTCCATCTTGCACCTTTTAATTTTCTTTCAAAAGATATAGCCCCAAATATTACTCTACCTTTGGTGGTCACAATGGGGAATCCAAATTTTGGGAGTTTCAAATTCAAGAATGGATTTAGTTATATCCATTATCATGAAACAATTGTTGGTATTGTTCCAATTGGGTCACATTTGGTTCCACCACGTAGTGAACTTAATGTGAGTACTCATGCAAATTTTATGGTGAATGAATTGATACAAAATCCTAATTTTTTTAAAGATGTTCTACCCGGTATGAAATTTACAATAGTATCAAAAGCTGAACTTCCTGGAAAAGTGATTATTCTCAAATTTATTAAAGTGAAGGGCATGGTTCATAATTCATGTAACATTTCTGTGAATATGACTTCCAATCATGTTGATAGCATTTGTCAATCTAAACTCAAGATGTTTTAGTTTGGAAGCAAGGATTTTAATTAAGGAGATATTTGGTGATACAAGTAGGTTTATTTATGTTTTTTTAAATAACTAGATTGTCTTTGTTTTTGTTTGAGTGTAATTTCAATAAGTCTATAGTTTATGTTGTCTTTTTTTTTTTTTTTATGTTGGGTTAAATAGTCTAATGACGAAATTCAACACACTTTTAGTGTGTAGAAGTCCTTGTCAAAAAAAAAAAAAAATAGTGTGTTGAAATGAAAAATTTCATGTTCAAACCTTTATGAATCACCAGATATCAACGCTATGATTATTTGCTGAGATGTATTTGCAAAGATTTCATAGATTATATTTTCCATTTTTATAAATTTCAATGTTATTAAAATACTTTGTATTTTTACACCAAAAAAAAAACTTTGTATTTAACTTTTATAGAATAACAAATTTTTTTTTATATAATAACATGTATTTCATTCAAGTCGTTGTGAAAATTTATTTTGATCTCTCACAAATTTCTCACGAGTCAATCTAGTCCCTAATAAAAGTAGAATTGAAATTAATCTTTGATATTTTTCTATTGGGACAAAATAGTGTTTGATGTTACGACAGAAAGACTAATTTTTCCTTAGCATAAAAATGTCAAATGATTAATTTAAATTTTTTTTTTTTTTTTAGAAACTTAATTCTCCTATAAAAAATTTGTGGGACCAAAATAGTTGTTCAACGGAAATAGAAAACGTTACTACGTCGGTTCCCTTGTCGATTTAAGATGATTTATTCATATCCTCCACCAGAAGAAATACAGTAACTACTTTTGTTTATATATCAAGACAATAAATTTTCTCTTTTAACTGTAAACAAAATAATTTATTTCTATTAATGAAATTATTCGTCTTCTTTTAACATAAGACTCATAAATACTATTTATTATTTTATTGTATATGTTTATCTCTTTTTTTTTTGGTAACCTATAGGTTTATCTCTTTACAATAAATAGTTAAAAAATTTAATAATACTTTTGAATTTTAAAAATGACAAAATAATAAGATGATTAATAAATATAATAGGATGTCTTTCTTTAAATAGTATTTATCTTTTTTAACCGTAAACAAAATAATTTATTTCTATTAATGAAATTCGTCATCTATTAACAAAAGACTCATAAATACTATTTTATTATTCCATTGTACATGTTTATCTCTTCCTTTTTTTTGGTAACCAATATGTTTATCTCTTCTTTTTAGGAAAATTCTACAAGTGGTCCATGGTGGACCGTTCATGAAAAACCCTATAACGAATACGAATTTTACAAAATCCACCGTTTGATTGAAAGTTTATATCATATAGATCATCTATAGAAAATTTTAGAAAAATTGAAAATCATTTGAGGGTTGAGTTATTATGCATAAGGAATATCCTTATGTATGGTGCATAAATAAATCTCCACCATGCATGCTTTAGTGCATTTGATTGATCAAAAAATCTAATTGATTAAAAAAGCATTGGATGGTGGAGATTTGTTTATGCACTATGCATAACGAAATTCCTTATGCATAATAACTCTAACCCATCATTTGATATGTTATTGAGATCCATCAAGATTAACGGTTTATTAAATACTGTAAATCTTGATAAATCCTAATAAAATATCAAATGATTTTCAATTTTTTTAAAACTTTTTATGGATGCTCTATATTATATAAACTTTCAATCTACCAATAAATTTTATAAAATTTGTATTCGGTTAGATCACTTTTCACGGTGGACCACTTGTGAAGGTGGTCCATCGTAGAATTAGCCCTTCTTTTTATGGTAACCTATATGTTTATTTCCAACTCCAAGGCATACGGACACTCAACACTAAGTGTACAATGCAACAAATTTGTGTACGAGTGTAAAATCAAATTAAAAAAAAAAATCATGTTAACCGGTGTCTTTGGAGTACTGGTTAAGTAAACTAAAAAAAGACATTTTTAAATTGAAAATCATATTTTTTTACATTTTCGAGACGTTGATTGTACAAATTTCAACGACATATTATTATATTTGCCTCCTTAACCAATGTCCCGGAACACTATTTACCATTTTC
This sequence comes from Trifolium fragiferum, assembly GCA_954870985.1. NCBI lineage: Eukaryota > Viridiplantae > Streptophyta > Magnoliopsida > Fabales > Fabaceae > Trifolium > Trifolium fragiferum. The sequence goes on along the minus strand of OX940789.1, from coordinate 75,571,647 downwards.
CTTACAAAAAAAAAAGTAATGTGTGAACTTTTACGAGCACAAAAATCAGATCTTTTAAATCGAAGAATCAACTTAACAATCAACACAAAAACATATTTGCCCACTAATTGCATGACAACAACAAACATCAATTATCATTTCAAGTCAAATAGTCTAAAGTCAATCTAAAGGAGTGATGCGTATAAGACAATGATGACATCATCAGAGTTTATAGGGTTTAACGACGGACCTGGATCTCATGCAGTCAAAGCATGCTGCAGTCACTGCATGGGAACCCTTAAATTTAGTTTTGATCAAATAAATAATATATTTTAATAAATTTGGAAGGTTGAGATTAACCTGCAGTCAAAAACTGACCGCAGGGAATCCATTTCCGTTTAACGACCTCGTCAGAGTTTTAATGCGGGTTGAAAATATTGTACCACCACCTCTCAATGTTTCTGTGTAACGGGGTTGTTAATTACTCGTTGGTTTTTTTGGGCCATTTACCATTTAGTGATTTATATGAATCTCTAATCTTTCTTTCATGGGGGTTTTTCCATTTTTCATATGGTTCCGTGTTTTAAAAAGGAGAAAAACCTATTACGTACAATAATAACACCAAGTGTTATTTTTACCCAAGGCTTTGCGACTTCGAGTCTTTTAACCAAAATGCATCAATCCGTAATATTAGTCTGAGCTCTACAATCCCATTGGTTAATGATGCACTACCTATATGCGGGTTGAAAATATTTGGATTTGAAAAGAATGAATCAATTATGGGCTTGACAATAAAATAAAGAGAAAGGCAAGAAGTCTTATAGAAGAAAGAGAATCTCCATTTTAAATCAAATCAAGGTATCGTAGTTTTTTTGTAAAAAAAAAAAAGTATCGTAGTTTTAGCGGCTAAAGTTATTATACATAAGTGTAATCCTTATGCATGGTACATAAGTCAATAACACTCATTAGATTGAGCATCCACATGTAATAATCCTAGCCAATCTCAACTCACACACTTACATCCCATCTCACACCCCCCAAATGACTCGTGCACCCCCCCCCCCAAATTTCTTGCACCCCCCAATTTCTCGCGCACCCCCCCAAATTTCTTGTGCCCCCAATTTTATTTTATTTTTGTCCCCCACATTTTTAGCCTAAACCATTTTGCTGTGGAAATGATTTCAGATATATACAATCCAAAACCACAAAACCATTAAGTTCATAAGATGATTTTGAATCACAACCTATAATTAGAATCATTATTTTTTTTTTGATACAATTATAATCATTATTTAAAACCATTTAACAATAATTTTGGTTTCTCATATAAGACAATCTAAACCATTAAATCACAATTATTGTTTCTATTCTAATTTAAAGGGTTGTACTCCAAAACCATTTTATGCATCTAATGGTTTTTTATTACAACCATCTGAAACCATTCCCACAGCAAAATGGTTCAATGGTTTTTTATTATAATCTTTTTTTTTCGGGTACAATTATAATCATTATTTAAAACCATTTAACAATAATTTTAGTTTCTCATATAAGACAATCGAAACCATTAAATCACAATTATTGTTTCTATTCTAATTATAAGGTTGTACTCCAAAACAATCGTATGCACTTAATGGTTTTAGATTGCATATCTCTGAAACCATTTCCACAGCAAAATGGTTTAGGCTAGAAATGTGGGGGGACAAAAAAAAAATTGGGAATTTTGGGGATGTGCGAGAAATTTGGGGGGTGCGCGAGAAATTTGGTGGGTGTGCAAGAAAATTGGGGGTGCGCGAGAAATTTAGAGGGTGCACGAGTAATTTGGGGGGTGCTCTAAGTAACTTATGCATGATGCATAGGGATGACTTATGCATAATAACCAATCCCGGTTTTAACTACATATTTGAACATTGTCAAAAAAAAAAACTACATAAAAATATTTTAGTAAAATTAGACTCTTCTCTCTTTTAAAATTTTTTATTTTATGCCATTTGTGTGAAATAGTTAACTACATAAATTATTTTGAAACTTGAGAAGTATTTTCTTTATTACATATATCCATTCAGAACTTATTTTTAATATATTAATTTTATTTTTAAATGTAAGAGAACTTAAAAATCTGCAATGCAATTAACACAAATTAAATGACAATAATAATGATAATTTTAAGGGTTAAATATATTTTTAATCCCTATTTTTATGCGAGTTTCAACTTTTAGTCCATACATTTTTTTTATTATATTTTTAGTCCCCACATTTTCGCAATTTGCATTTTTAGTCCATACCGTCAATTTTTTGTGACTTGGATAACAAATCAGCAATATAGAATGACACATAGATGTCACATCATTCGATGCAAATGTTATCCTACTCAATTTAAGTTATCCTATGTCGCCAATTTTGTTATCCTAGTCATAAAAAATTGACTAAAAATATAATAAAAGAAATGTAGGGGCTAAAAATATAATAAAAAATATATAAGGACTAAAAGTCAAAATTCACATAAAAGTAGGGACTAAAAACATATCTAACCCTAATTTTAAAATATAGATAAATAATTTTTAGAGTAAATATTCATTTTATGCCTTGAAAAATTACGAGACCCAATCTTTATCTTTATATTATTATTATTATTATTATTATTATTATATATTTAATGGGAATAATATGCTACTAACTAAACCCTAATCACATTTGTTATTTTGGAGGAAATTGATTAGTCAAGACTTTAAATAATAATAATATAAAAAAGTTGTTCCAACTGGATTTGGACCCACAACCTCTCTATACAGTTTTATTATTTAACCACTAAGCCACTTGAATTTATTTGAAATATGTTGGAAACACTACCTAATAGCTATGACTTTCAATAAATCAACTACATTTTATTTTTCATCGCACTTTATATATCTAATGAGAATAATATGCTACTAACTAAACCAACCATAATCACATTTTTTATTTTGGAGGAAATTGCTCAATCAGGACTTTAAATAATAATATAAAAAAGTTATTTAAGTTAGATTTGAATCCACAACCTCTCTATAGAGTTTTATAAAGTTTATCTTAATTAATAAAGTATTTACTTTAACTATATACCGAACATATTTCTAATCGTGCATTGTCATATTGATTGACATATAACAATACATTTCTATGCGTTAATTAAATTCACAATTAATTCATTTTACATATATGACCCGTGCGTTTGCACGGGCATGGTGGCTAGTTTAATCTCTAATTGCTTATACTTTGTTTGGTTTATGAAGAAAAGAAAGTTAAAAGACGAGAGAAAAAGAAATATATAAATTCATAAAATATCATAATTATTTTTTGTTAGGTACCCTAATGGTTAGTTGAATACCAATATTCTATAAATAAAATAGATTTAAGAATTTTAGCACAAAAAAAAATACATTTAAGAATTTAAATTTATCCTAATATAAATCAATATAAACAAATGACGTGCTATTAAATTTTAGGTACCTTAATGGTTAGTTGAATACTGATATTCTATAAATAAAATACATTTAAAAATTTAAATTTATCTTAATATAAATCAATATAAACAAATGACGTGCTATTAAATTTTTCTGTAGAATATTATTCATTACAAAAAATATGATTTTTGATAGCGACTTTTTCTGTTATAAGTTGTTACAAATCATTGGTAAAATTATCTTTTGATTATTTTGCCAACGACATGTAACAACTTTTAACAAAAAAAATCATTATAAAAAATCATATTTCTTGTAGTGATTAACTAACTAAACACCAAAAATCCTTAAGATTATAAAGAACTAGAGGTCAAGAAAAGATATACTGGATATCCTTGATTTTGTCTTTGCATTTTTAGTGTCACCGTATCTATACGTCATATACTTTATTTTGGATAAAAACCATAATACTTATGAAAAGAGCTATATAATAATACTTTATTTGGAGTTATGCTTAATTTTGTAAGGACGGGAACAAAGTTAGAAGGGGATTAGTAGAGGCCACAATCTTCCTTGGACTTTTTTTAAATACTAGTGATTTATTATATTTTTCATTTAATTTTATTTTCGGATCTCCTATTTTATTAAACCCACAAATTAGTTCCCCTTTTGTAATTTAATTTTTTGGGCTTTATTTGTATATTTATTATAAATTTGATCCCATTTTTTTTATCAAAAAATGTGATTTATTGCCCCAATATTAAATTTCATGATAAAATGCCTCTTTTTAGAGTAGAAAAATGATCCATAAAATGCAGATTAATAACATTAACTTCGGATTCATTTTCAATTTTTTTGTATATATTATGCTTTTAAAATTGAAATTTTTCTTGCTAAAAATTATACCTTTAAATTCGGTCTCCCCTAAGATTAACTCCTACATCCATCCCTATGTACAGGCAAATACAAAATAACAACGGTGCTATAAGCAAACGTTTCAAATTCGAATTGCATATGAAAAGATAGTAGTTGTTTTTTCACGCAATGAAAATATTAGTTAAGAGAAGAGATTTCACTAAAAGTGATAAATACTCTCTCCGATCTCTTATATAAGAAAAAGTTTGTTTTTTAGATTGATAAATGATCGATATATCTAATCAATTTTTTAGACCAAATACACCAATCATTCTATGAATCTAAATAGTAAAAGTTTTATTATAGCTAATATCATGTAAATTAATTATGCTCATAATGCATAGATGCTTTTGCTTGTACGGATCTAATCTCAATATAGTCAAACTCAAAGTAAGAGTCAATTAAGTGCCACTATTTTGGGCTAACATTTGTTTTGTTTTATGACCACTAAACCAATAGATACTAAAGTATGAGTACAATATACAAAAAATTCATCATTATATATATTGAGATAGATTTTCCATTTCAAAAACAAGTTCTATCCAACAATAGTCAGCAATTGTGAGGTGTCAAAATATTCATATACCCAAAAATCAAAACCATATGGCTAAAAGAGGTGTCAAAATTTGTTTAATTGTGTCTACATTGTTCTTGATCATTGTTTCAATTGTGACTATAACCTTGATTTTCACAGTCTTTAAGCCCAAGGATCCTACTATTGGTGTCAATTTTGCTCACTTTAATTTCCTTGCACCCAATATAGCCATGAATGTGACTTTAGGCATGGTTATCACAATAATGAATCCAAATTATGGAAGCTTCAAATATCAAAATTCCATAGGTTATATCACTTATAATGATACTATTGTAGGCAATGTTCCAATTGATTCACAATTTGTTCCTGCACGTAGTGAAATTAATGTGAACACTTCAGCAATTTTTATGGTTGGAAAGTTGATACAAAATCCAAATTTTTGGTCAGATATTATAAAAAATAAGATGAGATTTAATTTGACATCAACAACTGAATTGCCTGGGAAAGCAATTGTTTTGAAATATATCAAATTGAAGGCTACAGCTTCATGCTCATGTGATATATCTGTTAATATAACTTCCAATGGTGTTGAGAGCAATTGTATATCAAGAATCAAGCTTTTTTAGTTTGGAAGCCAGTATTTTGTGCAAATACTTTTAATGCTATGTTATAATTTCCTCTGATTGTGTATAATTTTAAAATTAATGAAAAATTTCATTATTTGAATTTAATTTTACGCATAATAACATTGGTAAACTCTTTGGTAACATGATAGGACCGATTCAACATTTTATTTTTTTACGGTAAAAAGCTTAATGTATTCCATTAATAATAATAATAATAATAATAATAATAATAGTTTGGATACATGTTGGAATTTCTATTATATACATAGCGAGATTCCCACAGAGTCTTCTCGTGCATTCTCAAGAAAAATTGCTTATGTGGCATTTAATTATAATTATTAGAGTTTTTGCTTACGTGGCATTCAATTAGAGTTTTTCTATTTTATTTTGTATTTTTTTAATCTTCTCTAACCCATTATTTTTTAAGAAAACAAATTTTTGGATATATACTATTAAATTAATCGGATATATCTCTCTAACCCATTATTATAAAACAAAATTGTTTTATATATACAACTAAACTAGAGCTTTTTTTCTTTTTTATCTTTTTTTTTAATAGAGTTTGTATTTGTGTTTTTTGTCACTCAATTAGAGATTCTCTAACATTTTTTTATTGTAGAAACTTTAATATTATGCGAGTATATTTTTTTGTAAAAAATCTAATACTTTTGTTTAGAATCTCTGATATTATATTTTTTTTTTGTAGAAACTCTTTCTTTTTGTGGGAATTGGTACTTTTTAATTTTAGAAACTCTAATATTATACGTATCTTAATGTTTTTATTATTATATTTTAATAATATTGTGTTGGTGAAATTCAATTAAAGCTTTTCTAATATTATATTTTTTTGTAGAAACTAAAATATTATATTTTAATTACTAACATATATTATACTTTTAATGACGACAAACTTATATAATTCATGATTAAATATTATATATTTTCTATATAAAAACTATGTGAACACTTCGGCTAAATTTTTATTTTACATGTATCTATTATCCAATCATTCAATTACATGTAATATTTATATGTTGATTTTTTTTTAAAATAATAAAGAATTAACAACTATATTTTGTTCATGGAGTAGCATGGACACGGAAGACAAATAGAATTAGAGAGAGTTTCGATGGTGTAAAATGAAAAATGGGGAGCATTCTAACCCTCACTATTAAAAATATACATTGACGAATTAAAATTTGAATTTTGAATGTGGAAGTTATCCATAATTTCATATTTTGTCATTGAGATTACTTATTCAAAATTTTATCTAGCACGATGAAACATGATCCCCATGATAAAAACTGTATGTAGATGATAGTGAGAACTGAGCACGAGAATTTTATTGATATCCATTAAAAAAAATATAGAATTAGAGAGAGAGAGAGAGAGAGAGAGAGAGAGAGAGAGAGAGAGAGAGAGAGAATCTTTCAATGATATATAATGGGAAACAGAAAACACTTCTCACTACACTATTAAAAATATATATTGACTAATTAAAATTTGAATTTCGACTACGAGAGTTTTTCCATATTATGTGTACATCGCACTTTCACTATATTACATCCAACTGAAAAAATCTATGGGAATTGAAACCTAAAATAAATTAATATAATTTTAATTTGTTATAATCAATATGGGTTTTTTATTTATAATTTCGATTTTAAGCTTTTCATAAACATTCGTTCAAATCTTTTTCTGGATGCTAATTTATCAATGTGAGTGAAGATTCATACATAAATTTTCCCATTTGACACTCACACATGAAAATTGATTATTTGTGGTACAATGACAAAAAATAGTTTGAGTATAGAAACACGGTCAAAGTATGTTAATATTCATTTGAAAAATATTATAAAATTTACAATTATTTTTTGTTTATAAAGTCCCTATAGAGACGTGAGAGAGAGGGAGGGAGAAAGAATCTCATAGTGTTGTTGAACGGGGAATGAGGGAGTACTTCTCATCCTACTATGTCCCTGTAACATCCTTAAACATATATTGCATTTTCATACTTAAGTAAATTAAATAAAATCGATTTCATAAATAATTGAAAGAAAAATATAGGCAACATTTAAAATAATATAAAATGAAAAATGACATAGACAACCTTCAAAAGAAAATGAAGACATAAGCAAATCAATATTATTAAAAATGAAAATGATCCTGTGGGAGAAATGTAGAAATAGTGAGAGAGAGAGAGAGAGAGAGAGAGAGAGAGAGAGAGAGAGAGAGAGAGAGAGAGAGATAGAATATCTCACGGGTGTAGAATGAGAAACGCGTAACACTTTCGATCCCACTATTAAAAATGCACCTAGATTAATTAAATTTTCATTTGAGAATGAAGTTTATAATTATTTTATATTTAAAGGGTCACTGTATAGTCCTGGAGATGAAAATGAAAGAAAAAATATATCTCTTAATAGTGTATAACGGGAAGCGAAATAATATTCTTCATATCGCTTTATCCTATAACATTATTAAATAATAAATATATATCATGCAAAATCTATATCAATTTTATCTTATTATTTTTAACTAAATTGTTCGAATAATATATTAAAATAAACACATAAATAATCTTAAAAAAGAGAATAATCTCGTGCACGGCACGGGCTAACATACTAGTATTGCTAGAAATATAGAAATTAGCTAACAATGAGCCCTTACTTTAACGATATAGAAGTTTTACTATGTTTATTATAGATTTATTCCACTGAATCTCAACAAACTATATATCTTTATATCTTATCCATGAAAAGTAATTAAACAAACTACTTGTTAGATTTTACAAAAATACTCTCGTCTATTACTCAAGTCACGTACACCCGTTTAAAATATCCTACCAGATTTTAGTTTTATAACGTCCGCTACTTAAGTAACGGAAGGATAAAATAGTCATTTCATAAGATGCGCGAATAACCCATAGAATGATAAAAGTATTTATCCCCAAAAGCTGTGTTAATTTATGGACCAAAATGAATACAGGTTGAAAGTACAAGCAAACTAACAAAGCAATAATCAGGATTATCTCGTGAACTTTGCCATCCAGCAAAAGAAATCAACAGACACAAAAGTAAATATCAGAGTTAAGAGTTAAAATTCTCATTTTGTTTTTTTTTAAGAAGAAATTTCTTAATTTGTTACATACGCCTTCCATTCATAATTTCAGTTTTATTATTCATTCATTTACCCATTTTTATTTTTGTGCAGAATGGACCTTTCATAAAATGTGAGATCGGATCATATTTTGAAGTGATTTTTCAAAACTGATTTAAATTGAACCAAACCATGTACAAATATTTTAATACTTATTTATCTTTATATGATGAGTGTTTATCTTCTTCCGGAATCTACAATTAAAGAAATTGAAGGAATCTACAATTAAAGAAATTGAAAGAATGTTAAATTCTTTTTGGTGGGGAGGTGAGACACATAACAAAGGCATAAGGTGGCTAGCTTGGGATCGCATGGCCTATCCAAAGAGGTTAGGAGGTATGGGATTTCGTGATTTGTACTCTTTTAATTTGGCAATGATAGCAAAGCAAGGGTGGAAAATTATGACAAAACCGCAGACTTTGGTAGCAAAGATTTTCAAAGCAAGGTATTTTCCACATTCATCTTTTATTGACGCAAAACTTGGTAATAATCCTAGTTATGTGTGGAGAAGCTTATGGAAATCTTGTAATGTACTTAGACTTGGTTGTAGATGGATTATTGGTGACGGAAGTAACATTAAGGTGATGGACGATCCTTGGTTAAGGGGAAAGGAGCGTGGCTGGGTGAATGCACCGCAACCACCAGGTGTGTATAACCTCCGTGTGAATGATTTAATGCTTGATGGGCTGAAGTAATGGGATACGTTTAGAATTTCTAACTTATTCACTCATGATGCAGCAACTGAAATTCTAGCAGTACCGTTGCTTAGAGAGGTGAGGGAGGATCGATTAGTGTGGCAAGAAGAGCAAAATGGAGAATATACGGTGAAGTCTGGATATAGATTGTTGATGAATGAGAAAGAAGAAGGGAGGCATAGAGGAACAATGAGAAGCTGGAAATCTCTTTGGCAGATCCGAGCACCACCAAAGGCTAAACATATACTTTGGCGGATTTGCCGTGATTGTCTTCCAACACGAACACAGTTGCGCCAACATCATGTGCAATGTCCAGTAATTTGTGAGTTATGCAGAGGTGCAAATGAGGATGCATGGCATGTGTTTTTTGACTGCGAAGAAAGCATAAACTGTTGGAATGTGGCTGGTTTACAACCTGTTATAACAGCTCGGTTGCAACAATTCCAAGATGTCAAAGATGTAATATTTGATATATGCAGTAAAGAAACAAAGGTAGTGGCAGGTAGAATGGCAATGACCATTTGGCTAATATGGAATAATAGGAACCAATGGATATGGAATCATGAGAGGAGAAGTGCAACTCAGCTAGGTGTAGAAGCCTTCCATATGTGGAATCAATGGTATGCAGTTCAAAATTTCAGTAACAGTACACGGCTGGTAGAGCAGGCACAACAGCAACTTCATTGGTTACCACCACGTCAAGGATGGTTAAAATGTAACGTCGATGCCGGCTTTCATAACGACGGAAGAATTACAAGTGGTGGTTGGTGTTTCTGAAACGATAGAGGACAGTTTGTACGCGCAGGAACTTATTGGAAATATGGTGCTCACTCAATTCTTGAAGCTGAAGCTTTGGTTCTCTTAGAAGCCATCAAGGTAGCATGCAATATGAACCTGGAACATATCACTTTTGAATGCGATTCACAATTGGTTGTGGGAGCTACACATGCTGCTAATTACAATGGAGTCTCAGACTTTAGCATTCTTATTTCTAATATTAGGAACTTGTTGAATTTAAATCCCAACTTTGAGGTAAAGTTTGTAAAGCGTCAAGCGAATATGGTTGCTCATAAGTTAGCTAGGGCGGCCAATTCTTGGGTTAGTCGCTGTGAATTTTATTCGATTCCTCCTTGTATTGAGAACCTTTTGTTTAATGAAATGAGTTAAGTTTGTGTGTAAAAAAAAAAATGAGTATTATATATACCCTATTTTTTTGTTGATGTTTAATTTTCAATACTACTTATAAGTTCAATTTAATCTATTTTGGGCCCGTTTGGCCTAGCTTATTTTTTAGCTTATGCAAACGGCTTATGCAATATAAATTAGGTTTTATGCTATTTTATAAGTTAAAACTAGCGAAAATTGAATTTTTATAAGTTATTTTATCATAAACTACCTTGAAAAACTTATAATAATACATAAAAATTGCAAAAGCCGTTTGCATAAGCTCAAAAATAAGCTAGGCCAAACAGGCACTTTGTCTACTATTTCATATGTTTCAAATAAAATCAATAATTGTCAATTCAAAATACTAATTTTTAGTATATTATATTTATATTTTACATCAAACTTGCTATTTTATCGCATCTTTATAATATTAATATTTATTAAATAAAATACTATGTATTCCGAAGGCATCTTTAATCTTTTATTGATAATAGATTATTACAATATAATTTTTGTTGCAAAATAAACTCTTTAAATAAATCTCAATTTTTTCGAAGAGATTGATACATTTAAATTTCATGTTTACTTTAATTTATCAAAAAAATATCATTACAACATATGCGCTATATTTGTATGTTGGCACACATCCGGTATGCATGGATAAAAGGACTAGTTAATACTTAGAAGAAAAAAAAAATTTACCCCAACAATATTTTAAATATCCTAATTTTACCCTTAAGTCACTATTACTATTTTAATATTTAATTTTTTGTTATTTTGTGACTTTTCCGGTGCCTCTCAGTAAAACTGATCCGGCAAGTTTTATAACTGAATCGGTATGTTAAGTTTATAACTGAACCGGTATGTTAAGTTTACCGGTACACTTTTTAAAAGTGTACTGGTATTTTCAAATTTCTAACCTACACCGGTACACTTCGAAAAAAGAGCATCAGTATAGTAAAATTTCCAAAATATACCGGTGCACTTTAAAAACTGTATCGGTATGGTTATTTTCGCAGAATGTACCGGTACACTTTGAAAAAAGTGTACTGGTTTTTTTTTTTTTTTTGAAAACTTTATTATTTAGAACAAGTATGGCTCAAACGGGCGATGCATGTCAAATGTCAGTAGATACCACAACTGTTTTTACAACTAATAAAAAATTTAATACACATCAAAATTACTTATGACATGGGCTCGAGATGTCGAATCTTATGTCAAGCATCTAAATTACTTACTTTTAGTTGTTTAATTTTATGTTAAACATCTAAATTACTTACTTTTAGTGGTTTAATTTTATGACAAACATCTAAATTTCTTTTTTTACTTGTTTAATTTTAACGCTGCTCAAACACTAAGCAAGTGCACAAAAGTATATAACCAAGGGTCACTAACAGTTCATAAAAGTATATAAGCAAATGCAAGAAAAAATTCACAAAAGTACATGTAATAAATAGTTTACAAAAGTACATAAATAAGTGGTTAATTAGTTCGTTGGTCCCTTAAAGACATTTTTGATTTCACATTGGTCCCTTAAAGAAAAAGAGTTTATTTTTGGTTTCACATTGGTCCCTTAAAGAAAAAGAGTTTCACTTTGGTCCCTTAAAGGCATATCTGTTAGTCAAAAATGTCCTTTCTGTTAAATTTTAACCCTAAATGTCTAAGGTTAACCAACACTGTAAATGGTCCACCATAGACCTCATTAAATTTTTTAATTATAACCATTTGATCTTTTTGTCAAATCTAAGCCGTTGAATCTTGTTAGTTTATGATATCTAATAATGAACCACTCTACTCAATTTTATTCTACTTTTCTTCATCTTCTTCCCTTTCTCCTTCTTCAATCTAGCCCCAAACAATAAAATATTTCATGAAATTTCAAAAACCTAAAAAGATGATTTTAACAATTTGCACAGTTAAACACAAAATACTAAACTTTGAAAAGAAATTCACCAACCCAATTCACTATAACCCAAATTTTCAAAACCAACTCAAAAGGGTTAATCAATTTTCACAAATCAACAACAGATCTAACCTAAAAAATGTGTTAGAAAATGAATTATGAAGCAGATTTTGGGCCTCGAGATATGAAGAAAGTGGTCGTATTCTTCATGGGTTTAATCATATAGCACTAAACCACTAATTAATTTGAGGAGAATAGTAGTTAACTATTGTTATCAAGCATTGGATAGGAACGAGAACAAGTGAACCACCGTGTCTTTTTTTTTATTATTGCATAAAATCACCATCTTGGAATTGAAAATTTCTCTAACTTTTCATCCGGGTCATGAAAAATCAACAACAAATCTAACCTCAAAAATTGAAAAATCAACAAATTTCTCTAACCTCAAAGTAGCTGACTACTACAAGAAAGGAGAAGGAAAGAAACAATGCAAACTTTGATGCAAATTTTTTGGGTTTAATTTCCTTTATGAATTTTTTGGGTTTTGTTTTTTGAGTTTTATGGGTTTTGTCTGAGGAATGAAAATTTTGAGTTTTGGTTTATGATTTTCTGGATTTTTTTTTATGAAGATGATGAATGTTATGGAAATGGTGATAAAGATGAATAAGGAAGAAGATGAAGAAAAGCAGAAAAAGTTAGGTGTTTGTGGTTCACTATTACATACCATAGATTTTACAAGATTCAATGGTTTAGATTTTAACAAAATGATCAAATGATTAAAATTTAAATTTTATTAAAGTCTATGGTGGACCACTATTTATCTTGTTTCACCTTAGAAAGTCACATGCCAGCTATTCACAAGTTAACGTTTTTTGTTTAAAACTAACGAAAGGGACCAAAATGGCAAACATAAATGTCTTTAAGGGACTAAACCGAAACTTTTTTTCTTTAAGGGACCAATGTGAAATCAAAAATATCTTTAAGGGACCAGAGAACTAATTAAGCCTAAATAAGTGCAATAAAAAGTTCACAAAAATACACAAGCAAATGCATCAAGGCACATAATCATCTGGATCCACCTCTACACCTTGGCAAATATCTAGTGCCATAAAAAGATCTTTAAAGGTATCTTCTTCTCTCTAAGCGTCTATCTGACCGATATATATCTCCAACGCGGAAGCAGCCAAATACCGCTCGTCTCATGGTGCATCCTCCGGTATCATATCACCTTGTCCTAGCACATACTGTGGAACTGGTTGTACTCCATGCGCTCCATCAACAGGGCGACACGGTATAGGATGTGATACCTTATAGTACCATGAGAAGTAATCATATGTAGCCTCAGCAGCATATCTCGCTGGACATGTCGCCTGATAGATCCGATTAATAGAAATATGATAACCGACCCAATCACTATCAATAACATCAAAGGCAGGAGCTGGTATATACTGTAAGTATCCATACTGCCTAATACACCTCTCAAGCAAGTGAGGAACTACCGTGGAGCCACGCAGATAACCACTATACATAGTAATCGGGTCAAAAGGTATGTAACCTCTATGATCTTCAAATGGATGCCAAATCAAATAAGAAGGGGTCAATGCATCCATGATAGGTCGATAGTCAGCAAACTTCGTCTTCCCCTGCTTATATACGCACCTCATAGCTCGAGGGAAACCAGAATCATTACAGTTATGTCCGATCTCCGCATTCGTCCGCCGACCATAGGTGAAGACGAAGCAATGGTCCTGGTTTCCCTCGAGCTATGAGGTGGGTATATAAGCAGGTGAAGACGAAGCTTGCTGACTATCGACCTATCATGGATGCATTGACCCCTTCTAATGTGATTTGGCGTCCATTTGAAGACATACCTTTTGACCCGGTTATTATGTATAGTGGTTACTTGCGTGACTCCGCGGTAGTTCCTCACTTGCCTGAGAGGTGTATTAGGCAGTATGGATACTTACAGTATATACCACCGCCACCACCTCCAGCTCCTGCCTTTGATGTTATTGATAGTAATTGGGTCGGTTATCATATTTCTATTGATCAGATCTATTAGGATACATGTCCAACGAGATATGCTGTTAAGGCTACAGATGATTACTTGTCGTTGTACTATAGGGTATCGCATCCTATATTGTGTCGCCATGTTGATAGAGCACATAGAGTACAACCAGTTTCACAATATGTGACAGCACAACAAGATGATCTGATACCAGAGGATGCCCCAACAAGAGATGCACCGGTAGGAGATGCACCACGAGACGAGCCATATAAAAAATAAAATAATAAAATTTTCAAAGTCTACCGGTACATTCTGCGAAAACAACCATACCGATACAGTTTTTAACGTGCACCGGTACATTCTGAAAATTTTACTATATCGGTGCTCTTTTTTTTCGAAGTGTACCGGTACATTCTGAAAATTTTACTATATCGGTGCTCTTTTTTTCGAAGTGTACCGGTGTAGATTGGAAATTTGAAAATACCGGTACACTTAGTGTACCGGTAAACTTAACATACCGGGGTCAGTTATAAAACTTACCGAATCACTTTTACTGAGAGGCACCGGAAAAGTCACAAAATAACAAAAAAATATAATATTAAAAATAGTAAGAGTGACTTAAGACTAAAATAGGAATATTTAAAAAATTGTTGGGTAGAAAAAATAAATCTATCTTAGATTACCAATTTAATAACTACTTGGTAAAGAATGGCCTCAGGGATTACAATACCGGTAGAAAACCAGATGATACTGTCTGTCAAATCAAATTTACTCGCCGACCTCCATGAAGATTGAAGGGTAATCCCCTAGCAACCCAAAAAAAAATTTAGGAAAAAAGAAGATCAATACCAATTCCAGGTTTCTGACTATTGGCAAAGTCAGAACAAGAGAAACGGACGAAAAATAGGCAAAAAAGAAAGTACACGAAGTCCAGGTCAAATTTTTCTCAAGACAAGACTATTTACATAAAACACTGTCATGCTAAAACTTACCAGCCTCCATGTCTTGAGAAGTAGTCATTATCTAGTGATACTGCAAGAGCTACTGTAACGGCTCTCTCCGCGAGGGTAAGTGGGCGACTGACTTCAAGGTCTTGAATCTGCAGAAAGAACAACCTATCAATTAGTTACGGAAATTTGCAGAGTTTTTCTTCTTCTTCTTAAAGATAGGGGTTTCTGACCCCATTAGCAAGGCCAATCTTGGAGCCGGGATCAGAACTTCCAAATCGAATCACATACTGACCAGCATCAGTTAGAATCTGCACATTCAGGAAAATTATGTATATCATTACTCAAGTTTGAACTTCAATACACAAGATACAAAAGTCTGAAAAAATTGAACATGAAATCCTACTCGGCAACAACTGTTAGACAAGTAGTACAGTGATAGGAGATCAAGGGTTAAAACTGTAGACTTTTAGACATTTTAAAGTGATTATTATCAATACTATCCAAACAATATTCTTAATGTTAAAATACTTTTCAAAGATAATTAATATATTCAAACAAACTTTTGACTAAAATCATTTTTGCAAAATTAAGTTCATTGAAAAACAATTTTACAAACTCTAATCTCAAGTGCATAATTAACAACTCTGATTAGGTATAGCATCCAGGAGTTAGGACTTGTTTTGAGGCAGGGTTTACCCCATATAAAGGGAATTTCAAAACATTAAAGGGTTAGTTCAGATTTTATCAAATAAGTTCTGCTATATTCCCTGGTTTTGAAGTTAATAGTTACAGACCACCCCTCAATTGGATATGTACCAGATATTCTTGCCTCTTGTTTTTTATTATTTCTTAATGAAAACAATTTATTAGATCAATCTCCCAGGAGACAGTTACGTAGTAAAATCAGTTTATCCTCACACTGTTAATTACTGGTTAATTTAATAATAAAAATCCCAATCATGCAATGCGGATTTTGAAAAGGAAGTTTTACTTGCATGCTGATAAAAAAAAAGGCGATGATTCCAAAAGAGAATAACAGTAAAAAACAACTAGCAAATATTTTGAACAGAGATAACAATGGCAAAAGTTTTTCTTTATAAAAAGCAAAGTGAATGCCAACATCCAACCTCAAAGCCAAAACCCCTCCAATCACGATCTATTTGAGCAAGCACCTCACCATCAATATCTTTCAAGGTGAATGTCCAATTCCAAAAGCCAGGATTCTCAACCACCGCAAACTGCTTATTCCTGCAAATCATATTCTGTAAGACTTGCATTTCATGCAAAAGACAAACTTATTTAAGCTTTTAAGTAGAAGTAATGCAAATAAAACCAATAAATCATCTATTCAAGAAAAGATTTACCGCACAACTATAAGAGTTTTAATGTGGCAAAGATAGTACACCAAAAATAATAACATAACATGTTGATTTGAACACAAATTAACTTTTTCAAAATATAATATTTAGGTCTAAGAGAGAAAAAAGGGCAACTATAATATTTGCAATTAATGGCTTAAATATGTTATTGATCTGTGTAATATATTCTTTTCTTCTCGTTATAATCTCTAGAGATTTTTTGTTTCAAATTGGCTCCTTTTTTTTTCCTTTTCATTTATAGTCCTTACTATTTTGTTTAAGTTCCTGACTCCTGTAATATACTTGTGCTTTCATGAAGTGACAAATTCAACATAAACCAAATACTATGGAGGTAAAACAGAAATACAAGTATATTATAGAGACTAAAGCAAAAAGACTAAGTTCAAAATACAAACATAATTAGGGACTAAAGCAAAAAGGAAAGAGTATGTTACATGGACTAAAAACATATCATATCCGTAATTAATCAAAATAGCTACAACTCAAAACATATTAAATTGATATTACCCGAGGTACAAATCATAGATTCTCCTCCAGAGATGCCACCGCCTGTGAACTACTCCAATTTCCTGAAGAGAGGATTTGCCAAATTTCCCATAAACAACTTAATGATGCAACAAAGATGTACAACATTTAACAAAAGGTCAAAAATGACATACCTTACCATCAATTTCTGCATAAATTGAGCTTGTTATCCACCAAAAGGGTCTACGGACCTAACAATAGAAAAATATATTCTTAACTCAGGCTAAAGGAAAAAATAATTAAAGACAGATGGTTTACTATGACAATAGTGTGAATCCTAATAAATTTCCACATGTATTAAAAAAACAGTGCAAAATATATATTTTCCTCACCCTAAAGAGCTCATTTCCCATAGCATCAGTAATGAGTGCAACAAAAGGCCTCCTCAAACGTAGCAACTACAGCAAGAAATGATGGAATTGAATGAAATAAAATTAACATTTACACAAAATTCATAAAAGTTATGGAGTTTTTTCTCGGGAAAAAAGTTCCGAGATTTTTGGTCAAAAATGTGCCAAAGTTTTTCTCGAAATTTATTTCAGAATGTTTTTGGAAAAAATTCTAGTAATTTGTTTCGGAAACTTTTTGGAAAATAAACCTGAAAAAAATTTTGCAAAAAAAGTTATGGAGTTTTCCTCATTAAAAAAAATTAAGAATGAGGTGGTGTTTTTTAAGAGGGGCTATTTGGAGTTTTAAGGAAATTTCAAGGGAGGCGAGGTTGGTGCAATTTGTCCTTTAATGTTCAATTGAAATAAGGTGTGTCTATCCTCACATATAATCAATGGAAGTTAATAACTTAATACCGAATCACAATACTAGTTAAATCTAATTGGGGAGTGAAGTATTGAACATAAGATCTAGACTGGAATGTGATTTAGCAATGTCGTTTAAGTCAATTCATGAATCCTGATAAAGAATAAGAAATCAAAGGTAGTGAAAATAAAATTATTGAACACCTGTCTGGTAATGAGGTTGCTCTGTTCACGAATTAAACCTACAGGCTGCATCATAACAAGAAGCAAACAAGGTCAACCATCATCATTACGAGCTATGCAAGGAAATCACAAGTAGATGAACAAGAGAGGAGAATTATTACTGACCGACTGTGGGTAGCATGCATCTACAATGGCATAACGATTTTCCTACGATACAATCAAACAAAGTCACAAAATTAGACATAAAGTCATGAAAAGAGTCAAGAATAATAAATTTTTTAGAAGATACCGAAGCAATGTCCCGCAGCCTCAGTATACAAATTATCCATCATATGTAATGAGAATGATAAATGAACTAGACTATTAAATAAGTTTATTTTGTGACAGATATAACCAAATGAACCAGCCATAAAAAATAGAGGATCACCTGTTCAAATCCCAATACAAGATTTGCCCACTCAATATCTCTGGTAATTAGCAAGTTGGATCGGGCAAGCAGAGGTGCTATCTTGGCCTAAAAAGATCAAGAAGGGGAAACAGAACATCTCCATGTTAGATTTCAAATGAACAAATTTAGAATTATGGTCTTCTTGCTCTCTTGTTTTTAATAATTCTAAGAGCATTTTAGTGAAGAAAATATGTCTAAACCCTAAGCTTCAATCGGATAATCTTTTCAAGGAAAAACAAAGTAAAAAGGTTCTGCTTCTCAACAACTCTACTTTCCAAACATTATCCAATTGCAGCCTCATTTTTAATCGACATGACCATAAGCATCGAGTCAATAAATTTGGATAAACGTCTCAACAAGAGAAAATTGAAATTCATTTCTTTATCTCAATTTTTCTAAAACTTATCTCTTTTAAATTATCCATAACAACTCAAGCTTATGACGATTTTTCTCAGGTCACGAATCATAAACCTAATTTAACTGAAAAAATAGTAAACTAACACCATAATGCACAATGATTAACCTCAAACTATTCACCTATACCAACCATATTTCCTTTATTTTTCTGAAATCTTTCACACATTACTAAAGTCTAAGGTAAAATTTCATATTATCATCAATGACATTATAGTAAAAGCAATAAAGAACAAAATAATAATTAAGGACACAAATTTCACCTCTTCTGGAGATTTCGATATTGAAAACTCGGAAACCAGTTGCCTTATATGAGGTTGTTTCATGCTCCGTATAGGTTTACTCGTGACAGAATCAACTAATGCAGCAGAAAAACTTCTAGGTACACGATCAACACCTTGAAATTTGATCGATTTCTTACTACCTCTAGGGTTTTGCATTTTGGCATCAGAAACCCAAAGTTTGAGGAAAAAATCCTTGTTCAATTGATGATCCAGTTCGGTTCCAAATTGACGAGATAGGTAGCGATAACTATCCTTTAAGCTATTCATCGCGTAAGAAGAAACAGAAATTGCAATGCAGGTTGTTGAAGAATGAGTGAGAAGAAGATGAACATGTGAAGCAGTCTAAACGTGATTTTTCGACTTAAATTTATTGTTCAATACATCAACTTAGTTTTAAAAGTAAAATCGATTTTACAAAATCAATTAATTCAAAATCGAAGAACCAAACATGCAGTTAGAGAGTTAAATACAGAGATGGAAGTAGAACGAAATGAAACATAAATCGGTCGTAATTGGAAGAAAATCAAACGAAAACTGAGTCGGCGGCGATCTGAAGCGAAGTGAGAGACGGAGAGAAGATTTGAGTTTGTGAAGAATCGAATCTGTGTATCAGCAGCGTCTCCCAATTCTTACGAAAATTTCTTTTCCCACATTTTTTTTCACCTCTAAAATCCAATTTTTTCCTTAATTTTATCTCCCAAAATTTTAGTAAATACAAACTGAATTTTTGAATATTTCGATTTCTATTTATTGAAGTTTTGCGATATAGAAATAGGTATTTCAACCGATTATTTTTTTAAAAACCCAAAAAATTCGATAAATATTGTCCTAATTTGAAAAAAAAAAATTTAGGAAACAAATGAAAACTAGGGGTGAAAAAAAATGTGGAGGGTGGAAAAATAAATTTTAGTCTCTCAATATTAATCGGTAGAATATTATCGTAAATGATTAGATTATGTAGTCTTTTTTTGTTAGGTATCCTTCTGATTATAATTTCACACTTATGAATCACGTCTAAGATTCAAATTTGAATCCCTGCAAATATAATACATTTTTTCTATCAATTGGATTAAACTTTCAGACACAGGTACATGTAGTCTTAAAGATTAACTACAATGAATGGGCGCGTGTTAAGAATATAAATGTAGTAATATTCTCTTGTTACTTGTGCAACATATCTTTTAAACATTAAATTTTTTTGTATATTAAATGCATATTTCTACTTTTAAATACTTTAACATATGAAACGGATGGAGTATAACAATGTGTTTTAGATCTATGTAATATGCTATCTTGTAATTAACTTTTTTTAAAAAAAAAAATACAAACACATCGTTAAGATATAGACCAATAAATAGGCTTAAATACAAGACACTCTCTTCGATCAATATTATAAGGAAAATGTTAAACAGTGTTTCAGGAACACTGGTTAAGCATATAAATAAGCAAGTTCTATATTGGAATTTGTGCATTCAAAACATTGAAAGTGTAAAAAATTATCTTTTCAACATTAATTTTATCATTTATTTCTATTTTTGGCATGCTTAACAAGTGTCCTGGAGGCATTATTTAACATCACCCACATTATAAATAAAAAAAATTAAGTTTATTGAAAAATAATGTATCTGATCAAGTAATATAGACAACATACATTATTTTTTCAATAAACTTAAAAAATAGTTTTTTACTTTATAATAGTAACAATAAAAAATATATGTACAAATACAAATAGGAAACTGACTAAACTAAGGTTGGTTTGGAGAATTAACTTTAGTCTTTATTTAAATTTTGGGAATTACAGAGTTATCAGCTTATAATCTGCAATTACAGATATATGATTTGGACACACTTGTGTTAAAATATTAGAGTTAGAAGAGCATTGTTATTTAGAATGAATTGTTTACACAAGAAAGGCAAAACGTATGGCAAAATTTTAAAGGATGATGTCATTTAATCTTCTTTTTTTTTGCGAAAATCATGGGTGGTGGTGGTGGTGGATGTAAATAAAGGTAGAGATTTATTCTTGCAATTCGTCTCCTTAAATTTTCTTACCAAAAAGGTTTTCCCAATGAAGAAATAGCTATAAAGAGAATGATGTCCAAATCCCTAAGCTTCGCCGCCCAAAAAGATACGTTGCATTGTTAGATTGTATATTATTCTCTCATTATTTGCAATTTGCATAGGTTATTATTGCTTGCCCTTGCCGGCCATTTTCATAAACAGGAATTAGATCCTTTACTGCCATTTCTGTGCTGATATCCATTATGCTCTTCATCTAATAACTGATAGTAAAAGACGATTTTTAAAGAGAGAGAGAGAGAGAGAGAGAGAGAGAGAGAGAGAGAGAGAGAGAGAGAGAGAGAGAGAGAAACATAAATGAATGGTTGAAACGATGGCATCACGAGCAACAGGAGAGAATGGGTTAAAGAGGATCCAGATAACAAATGTAAGAGAATGTTCACAGAAAAATGACGTATTTAGTGGAACTTTTGAATTATGGATATATACTACCTTTGTACTCTGATTTTAAATATACAAAACAATGACTATTTTTTAGATTTATTGAAATTCTAATGTATTTAGATAAGATCAGTGTAAGCATTGCAAACACGCAGTTGTACAATGTAAAATTGCTCTCACTTTATTCTTGTCACTACGGAGGTACTATAGGAAGATGTTTTCTACAGAAGTCGATACAAGGAATTGTACGAAAATTAAATTGCATTCACACCACCGAAAATGATTTTTTTTTATTTAACTAAAACGAAGCGATAGATATCACCGAAAAGCTATAAAGCTATATATATATATATATATATATATATATATATATATATATATATATATATAATAGCAAGATTTTGAATTTAAATAATTCTGTTTTATTTAACAATTTCTGCATTATTAGTTGAGACATATTTTA
Organism: Trifolium fragiferum; assembly: GCA_954870985.1. NCBI lineage: Eukaryota > Viridiplantae > Streptophyta > Magnoliopsida > Fabales > Fabaceae > Trifolium > Trifolium fragiferum. Next base: position 75,549,368 of record OX940789.1, on the reverse strand, counting down.
TAGGCTGAATATATTTTTATCATAGTTTTAGTTAGAAGTTATACATTTTAAATTTGGAGAAGTAAAAAATTTAAAATTTTAATTTTAATCTTTTCAATATTATATCTAATAGCTACTAAATAAACTACACTTATGAGACTACCTATAACTTGATTTTAATCATGGGCAAATGGAACTAGGTTTAAGTTAGAGTGTAGTACATAGCACAGTTTAATTGATTAATGTCTAGTTACATTGTGGGTTCCATAAATTGAAAATGGAAACAATGTGATTGTTTTCTTGGGTGCTGACGATGATCCAAATCACTTTCTTGTTAATTGGCTTGGTTTACAAGGGTCTATATATGGAGGATTTTAATCTGGAGGGTTTTAGAGGAGAGAGCTAATTAGTTTATATATTTTGAAATATATTTATTTGATATATATACATTCATATATTAATACAATTAATATACACACTTTTTTCGTTGTCATTGGTCAAGACTTAAATCACACTTTAACTTTGTTCGTTTTAAAAAATATATTTTACAGTGTTTTAAATTTTAAAAAAAAAAAATAAGTTTTCACCTCCACTTAAAATTCTTTTATTTAAAATACCCTAAGTTTTTTAAAAAAACGATAGTCTTATATAAAACAAAAATACGATAGTATATTTTAATTAGAAATGACTCTTGAACATCAAAATGTTAATGATTATAAGTACATTACATACACACATAATTAACTTGATAGTGAAAACTTACCTCACCTTTTTTTTTTCTCTTCCAATCCTAGCCGTCACTATTTTTTTTTTCTTTTTAGTCTATCGAAGAGGGGTGATTTTAGGTCAATTTTGACTTAAAATCATCTCTCCAAATTGTTTTTCTTTCTCGTTATAATAAATAAGTGTGATTTTCACATATTTGTTTGTTTTAGTTTTTCGTCTTCGTACGATGTATTTGGTTGTCCCGTGCGGTGTATTTATTTTCCCGTCTTTGTGCGGCGTTCATTTGTTTCAGGTTAAAGGAGTATATTTGATCTAGTACAGATCCAATCAATATTGACTTTTGTGTCATCAACGCTACAAATCCGGAGTCATCGATATTCCGGACACTTCAATATAGTCATATTTGTAGGCATATGTAATTTGTCATTTTATGCTATTAACATGGATACTGTGAGTTTGTTCGTAAATTTATCATTTTTTTTTTAGCGATTATGAATTTGTATTACATTGATATACTCTATTTTATTTGAATGATAATAAGAGTTACTTACTTTACTAAATTTATAGACACAAAATTTAAACAATGAAGATGTCTTTCTTAACATTTTCAAATTATCAATTGAATTAAGTACTTTATTATAAAGTGTGTCATTACATTTCTATGAAAGCTTCTAGTACTACTTGAAAATAATTTGTTCCTTTAATGAGACATCTAATTAGACTACACGGCATAGGAGCTAATTAGGCTAAATTTAGGGGCCTACAGACCCGTGTTTCTCTCCGAGCCAAATGTGAACATGTCGTAGGGCTGCTTTAATTAAACTTTAGGAGAACAAACCCATTAATAAATAAAAGACAAAAATAATAGTGATAAATTAACTTTTTAAATTTTCAAAATATTAAATGTATAATTTTTAAGATAAAATTTTCATAATAATTTATTTAACTAGTGCACTTGTTTAACATTTTCTTATTAATAAGCATAGAAATTAATCTTCCACGACTATAAAGTTGAGGGGTTAGGTATATACACATAAAATAAAAATTAAAGAGAAAATAATTAAAATTATATTAATTGATATGATTATTTTATTTTAATTTTTTTTATTGATTTTTTTTTTAATAGCAAATTGTTTGTTGTTACTAGTATATTAAAGTACAAAGATATGTTAATTTTTCTCCTAGTCGGGATTTGAATTCAGGACTTCCTCCAACTCCTTATAACTCTTCGGTACCTCCTTATAACCCTTAGTTTTTCATGAGACTTTAATTCCATTTTAAAATTGAGAGTTTAACCTAGCTTAATCCTATAGAATTTATTTGTAAATAAGAATTGTATTTTATTTTTTTCACCACCAGTTGAATCTGATTCGGAAGTCAGTAAATAAAGATTGTATTTTATTTATAAATTCTTATTCAGGTCAATTGACATGCTATATATAACTTCTTAAAATAATTATAGTACTGATGAAAATAGTGTACATTTTTATTTTTGAACAATGAATGATATATCAATTAATTATGGTAGGATTTGTGAATCAAAAGATTTAAGATTATTCTCTAATTTTTTATTTATGGATTTGAGTTAGACTTAGACCTTTGATCAACCTCCTTATCAAACAAATCACATCATTAATAGCCAAATAACTATTTGATTGGTTACCTAACCTGTGATGATAAACAACTTTTAAGCCAAATTCAGATCATTAATGGATGAATGAATGATTGTCATTTCAATCTAGCTAGTGGCAAGTTTATATACTAGTACTAAGAGACTTTACACGGATTTGTTATTTTTTCCTTTATTTTCTTTTTAATTTTCTCTTTAATGTTTTTAATTTTATGTATTTTTCTCTTTCATCATTTCTTCTTTCTCATCATCATTTATTTATTTTTTTTGTTTATAATTTTTCTCTCTTCACACCCACAAAATAAGAAATTGGAGAAAAAATTAAATTATTGGAAAGAAACCAAAGAAAAGGATCTAAATCTACTTTACAGTAGCGCTCGACATAAATGAGTTTTATTTCTCTTATTCCAACTTATCCCATACTTATAGTCTAATCCAACATTGTCAATCTCAAACAAATTGATTTTGCCATGGCAATGGGTACACAAATCACTGTCAAAATGTTAATACACCCATTTACATTATTGTTTTTTGATGGTGACTTCAAAACTTATATACAAAGAATATATTCCCTAAGTTATCTTTCATATGTATCTTATTTAGTGGGATGTTCATATTAAGAATATAGGTAGGTAATAGATTAAGATATTATCTTCAAATGGTTAATAAACTCTCTTTAAAATAATTTGTTTAAGAAATTCAAATTAAATTTTTAATAATAATAAGTATTGGTCAGATTTTACTTACCTTACAGCTGAATTCTAAATTATCGAGAATTCCTTCTTTTAAAACCAGAAAATTAACACAAAAAATAAAATATCAGTATTCGCTGATTCCTCTAAAAAAGGAATATACTTCCAAAGTTAGTACCTTATGCCAATTTTTAATACAAATTTAAATACTTTATTTACCTGTACAAATTTAAATACTTAAAGTCTAAAATATTTCTGTATTTCATTTATTGTATTTGTTTGCAATATATTTGCAACTATTTTAATATATAGCTTTTCACCATATACTTGTATTATATAAAATTACAAATAATTTAACACAACATTATATTTTATACAAAAATATAAGGGGGGGGTGTATTCGATTAAGATTTCACAAGATAATTTTAGCAAAAAAAATCTTGAAGATTTTAAAAGATTTTGTGAGATTGTATTGATTTTATGAGATTTTATAAGACTTTTTTGAAATACATTTTACGATCAAGATTCTTAACACAAGAATTTGTGAGACTTTATAATACATATTTTTGAGATTTCAAAGTACTTTATAAACTTATAAGATTTAAATGACTCAATAAATTCGCTATAAATTTCTTCTAAAATAAAAATGAATCAATCAATTAAAATCAATCATTTCTTAAATAAAATAAACAATAATCAATACTATAAATAAAATCAATGAATATTTTAAATAAAAACAAATGTAAAATCAATAAAAAAAGACAAAACGTTCGTTGTAACAAAAAATCTTGTTGATGAAAAGAAAAACTTGTTGATGTTGTATCTATTTTCAAGAAAAACAACTATGAAAAGTTTGCAGAAACTTGTTGCTGATGTATCTATTATTTTCAATCTTATATATGATGAATCTATATTCTATAATATAATGAATGGAGATCTGTATTGTATACAACAATTATCGTGTCGTTATTCATGTTCCATATATCGTTTTGCTTTGCGTGGAAAGAACGATGAACAATATTTCAGACAGGTTATAATATCGATTCAAGCCGTAAGGAAGAAATTCACGGTATGGTTATGTCGGTTGTAAAAAAAAAAGTCTTGAAAAATCATGAAAAGTCTCAAGGGTTTGAGTGGGATTGTTGGATGAGTGTTTTATGTGTATTTTGAATGAAAAAGTCTTTCAAAATCCATTACATAAAAAAATCCATCAAAATCAGTAGACTTTTGAATACCAATGGGCATTTTAAAAAAGGTGAGAAATCTCAATTGAATACCAACAGATTTTGTTGCCTTGAAAAAAAAATCTTAATTGTCCTAATTGAATACCACATGACTTATTTAACTTTTGTAAAAGTCTTGATTGAATACCACAAGATTTTTTTATCATAAAAAATGATAAAAAAATCTTTTAAAATCCTATGAAATCCTAATCCAATACACCCTCCTAAGTCATAAAAAGCACAAAAATTTTATGTATCAATAACAAATTTTGAACTTGTAGATTTTAACTTTCTACACAACATATAATTTCAAAAACTGTACAAGGACAACTTCGTAAAAAAGCACAAAAACTTATGAACTTATGATTTATAAGACGTATTGAAAGAAAAAAAAACCTATAGAATATTAATTTATACTAACTTATACTGTAACTTGAAATTATCAATAATCTTATAAAATTAAGCTACATGTAGATGCTATATAGTACATAGTAGCCACATATATAGTAGTATAGTATAATTTATTTTGGAATGTTTTTTACGCTAGCAAAGTCCGTGGTTATAATTAAGGGGCAGAGGGTAGTTCATGTATGGGGTAGCCATTTTAAAAAATATTTATAAATTAATGTATTTTTATATCTATGAACTCTAATAATGTAGATTAACCTACTAAATAAGAATAAAAACAAGTTATTATTTGATAGTAGATGGATTTTTTCTTTTTGTTTCGACACCTATAGTCTACACATGTTGGGTCATGATGAGAGTTCGGATATTATCATATTGTGTAATAAATAACTTTACATGTGAGTTGAACACTATATTTTAATCAAAAACTTTAAGATCTCATGAGTCCTCTCATCCATTCCATTTTTAATGGACATATTTTCTCTGAAACGGAAGACTTTTCATCCATACACTTGCATCGCCATTGAGAATTCATTATGGACACCACTTTTTTTATCCAAAATCTTAAGGCATTAGGTTTATAAATCATCTTACTTATAAACCATTCAACATCCATTGTTTTATCCAATGTAAAACTTAACTCACACTTAAAATATCAACAATACAATATTGATTTCAGGTCTAGAGACATTGTATTATATGGCGAAATTAGAGTTTGAATGTTTAACATTCTATTTATTCACTTTAAAAAGATGAAACCGTAGTCGCTAAGTTATTTGAATAAAATAAAGGCAAAATGCATTTAAATGTCCTTTAAATTTTACGTTTGTATCAGATAAGTCCTTTAAAGTTTTTAAATTACAAACTGATCCTTTAAATTTTACGTTTACACTTGATAGGTCCTTTAAATTTTTTAAGTAACAAATAGATCATTTAAGTTTTACATTTGTGTCAGATAAATCTTTTAAGTTTGTAATTTTTGTAACAAACTTAAAAGATCCATCTAATACAAACGTACAACTTAAAAAACCTATTTAATACAAACATAAAACTTAAAAGATTTATTTATAACTTAAAAAATTTAAAACATCTATATGAACCCTATAGATGCATTTTGTCCTAAAATAAAACCAAATTCATAATCTTTAATTGTAATAATGGAGAGGGTGAAAGACAAGTAGACAACAAAAGAATTAATATTTTTAAGTAAAACTTTTTTCAGAAGTTTCTATTCTTCGGTGCTTACCTGTTTTAAATGCTTAAGCACATGGCGGGGTCTTAATTTGTTGCAACCATTTATGAATATATTCTTCATTAATCACTGCCCATGGCCAGCATGAGGTAGGAGACGAAACTAATTTTTAATTTGTTACTCTTTCTTTTTAATTAAATTATATTTTAGGATAAGAAGAAGGAAGCTTTCAGAAGTTCTTCCTCCGGTCTTATATATAAGAAAAAGTTGACTTTTTAGATTCATTGTAAAATTAATGTATCTAGACAATAATATAGTCTAAATAAATCAATTCTACAATGAATCTAAAAAGTAAAATGTTTCTTATATATAAGATCGGAGGGAGTATCTTTCTTGATTCTTTGTTTTGATTTTCTTCTTGCTTGACTAAAGTATAATTAATTAAGTATTATGTCAATCATTACTACATTCGCCGAATAAATATATGGATTGTTTATTCAATCATAGGGGAATCACCAAAACAGACTAATGTTCAAGAGAAACACATAATTAAATCTACAATGAATTTAAAAAGTCAATTTTTCTTATAAAATATTATGGAGGATGTAGGATATAATTTAACTAGACTAATGAAGCAGACAAGAATGTTAGGGCTGCCACGGGATAAGTGTCGATATAAACATCGCTTTTTAAAGGAAGTGATAATGTTAAAAGTCTCGCATTTAATAAATAAAAGTGTTAAATATGATTTTCTTTTTTTTGGTTTTCATCACAAGTTTAATCTGATTCGGAGGTCAGTTCTGGCATCAAGTTGGTTCCAGCTCCCTCCCGATTGCAATTGTGGGGAATCGAACCGTGATCCTCCACACCAAGTTCAGCGGCAATCACCACTGAACCAACTGACGATTAATATTAAATATGATACCTTAATCATAAGATTCTCCCATCTAATATATGATCTCCTAATATAGATGAGTTAATTTAACTTTTTACCGGTGTCAATTTAGGTGGAATAATTTAAGTTTTAAGTTGTGTTTTTCTCTTGTATTTAAGTATAACTATGTATCTCCTTTAAACTCATTTTTACATTAATAGTAATTCATATAATTATTAAACTAAATTGCTAAACTACATAAATTTATGTCACAATAGACATAAGTCAATTGGTAAAATTATTACAATATACATGAGATTCGAATTTAAAAATTCTCACTCATTCAAATTAAAAAATAAAATTATGAATATTAAACTACTTGACAATTTTTTTATATTTTAACATGTAAATAAAATGATAAATACTTCTTAAAAACACACGTACAAACAAAAAGTTAGAATTCAAACTCGAATTATCATAAAACATATTTGATCTAACAATTTTAGTATTGGCACTGATTTTAGTTCTTAAGACATTACAAAAGTTTAAGATTTGCAACATATATAATGTTCACGTGTAAATAGATTTTAATTATGATGTTACAGCAGAATGTTATAACAATTAAAGATCGTTCAATTACAATTGTATTGTTAGATCATTTACAATAATTTCATAAATAAATTATTTTAATTCATCTGATCTAATAATAAACGGCTGATATACAAAATAATGTGAAGCTGTATAACTCGCTACCGTAGGAAATCCATATCCCAATATACATTGTGTAAAAGGTGCTCCTCACTTGTTCTCCCTTCCTCCTTGTCCCCCGTCTATCAACATATTTGGATAACCACTATCTAACACAATAGTATTAGATAATAATTATATGTATAATTTCATAATTAACTATATATAAGCATATTATTCAGAGATTAGTCAAAATGTATACACTGTTTTACATGTGACGCACAATTTTATCTTTATTATTACTACCAAATAATAGAGTACTGCTGCCCACGAATCTTCGTTTTTCAACCTTGTACAGAAAAAAGTATATACTTTCTTATGGGTTTTCATTTAATTATTTCTATTTCTTAATTCAAAACATTAGAATGTTGTTTTTTTTAATAGGCAAAAACATTAGAATGTTTGTTCCGGCCATCAAAGTAATTAGATCATCATTCATCACGGATCATACCTGATTATCATTAGATCGAATGTGTGAGACAGTATCTAAACTTATTAAAATTAAAAAATAATATAAATTTTAGACTTGTCTTCCATAATAAATACAGTAAGTGGACAGTTACTTATACATTTAAGAACATTTAATAATTTGATAAATTCATCACGTTATTAGCTAATTAGTTGCTTTGCTTAGATACTTTTAAAAGCAAACTCATTATAAAAGTAACTTTTATTAAAGTAAAATAAAGATTAAGCATTTTGATCCGCCTAGTTTTTTCAATTATGTCCATATTATTTAGAATTGGAAAATGCAAAACAATGCACTTGGTGCATTGCTTAAGCATATTAATATAAAAAAATTTCTTGGAACTTGGGCATTAAATATGTTGAAGTTGCAAAAAGTTATTTTCTTTTTGGGTATGCTTAACTAGTACATCGGGTGGACTGTTTAGTATTACCATTAACAGGATAAAAAAAATGAAATAGTGCTCTTCCTCACCCTTTTCCTTTATTTTGTTTAAACCAACATTTAGTTCATTAATTTCAAGTTTATAGTAATGTCAACCACTTGTTTTCCGAACATTATCTTAGCAAGCTTATCCTTCTATTATTGTGTTTTTGAAACAAATAATAATCTCCATTTAGAATGCCAAATTAAAATTTATAACATTGTTTATTTTAAAAACAAATAAGTAAAACACTCATTCTTAGCTTAAGTTATCAGCATTCGAATAATAACAGTAAGGGTTAATAGACTTTTACCTCTCTGCAAAGTAGTCGAGTTTTTTTTTTGGTACAAAAAGGCAAATAAACAAAAAAAAGTAGGCGAGTTTTGCGTTACCCCCTATAACTTTTTTTTTTATATTACCCATCTGCAATGTATTTTTATTTTTTTTGCAGTTCATTGCACCCCCTATAATGTTGTTTTGTTTTACCCCTGGGATAAAATGAACTGCGAAAAAAAAAAAACACAGGGTAATATCAAAAAAAAATTATAGGGGGGTGATGCAAAATTCGTCTACTTTATAGGGGGTAAAAACCTATTAACCCTAATAATAATAATATATGGTATAAATTATTTCAGCCATCATTTGATCGTCGTATACATATATACCAATTTAATATGAGCACTTAAACTAATATTTAAATTCATCGCAGTCAATAATTTTCCACCGAAACTTTAATTTATTGATATCTTTTATAACGACTTCAGAAAGTTAAAAACTTGAAATCTCAATCGTTGAACTTTTATCACACAATTGAGATCATTAAGTACAATGACTACTCACTACCCTAAATCCATTTCCTTCGGCAAGCAGGAAAATCAAAATCCCCATCGTCCAATCTTCATCAACTATCATAAGTCGAATTTTCTCTTGCAAGCAATCTCAACCGTCCAATCTTCACCAACACTCGAGATCATTAAGTACAATTACTATTCACTACATGTGTACATCAAATCCACTTCCTTAAGCTATACAAGAGATCACCAAGAGAAGGAGAAATAGAGAAGAAAATGGATTATAGACAAAGAACCAACAAACTATAATTCATCCATAGTAATTAACCAACATAGACATAGGAACCAAACAGAGTCCTCTTTTCTTCAAATCTGTACAATCAATATTTCTTCCATTGAAATTCATGTCACAATCATTTGTCTCTAGCTTTGAATAATGTTCTGATTTGTATGCCATATCCTACAAAGTCATCATCATAAAACAATAGTATTTGGTTAAGATAAAAATCCATATTCCAAAATTATTTCTTACATAGAAAAAGAAAAACATCAATTATGAATTAATCATAGTTGTCGATTACCCTAGAGCCATCATGTTGATCATCAATCTTCCTTGAAATCATTTCTCTTGGATTCATGTCACTTACCTACAAATAATGAGTATTGTTCAAAAGGAAATTAAATTCACAATAATGGCGAACAATAAATAATAAATGAAAATCAAAGATATATATCTGATTTTCAGATTCATTGAATAACTGATGTATATGGTCTATAATCAGTTATTTACATACCTTAGGACTATTGACGGGGGAGCTAGCAGTGTCCTCTAAAGGGTCATCTTCTGATATTTGTGTGGTTCTTGTTTTCTTCAAAGAAAGTTTCTTAGAGAGATTTTGTGAGTTTCTAATGTGATTTTTATGTGAGAATTTCCATGCAGCACAAGAAGCAGCATCTGAGACCAAAGAGGAACCACCTAAACTTGAAGAAGAACAGTAACTTGGTTCAATGTCTTTAGAGAAATCATCAAAGTAAGAAGTCCAACCACTTTCCTCAGGTTGATAAGTTGTGTTTTCTATGCCACTAGCTGATACTGTTTTTTCCATAGAACAATTCAGAGAATGCTTTATCAGTCTTATAACATAAGAAAGCATACAAGAATGTTTTGTCAGAGGTTAGGAGAATATATAAACCCAAAAACTATCATCATCATGCTATTTAATAAAAACACAATGTATTTTTCTCGAGGTCTGTCTCATTTAAAACATTGCATAATTAGATATATTGTATAATTAATGTATTTGGTTTATATTATATAAGTTAAATATATTAGTTACGCAATAAATAAAAAGAGATAAAATTTGCTTATATGTTGGTGTAATTATTATGTATCCACCAAAAGCAACTTTAATAAACAAGAGTAATATGTGCTCTTGGTTAAAAGTAATAAAGGTTGTAGTGGTATTATAAAATGATAAATCATTTTTAACAAAAAAATATTACTCCCGCATATCCTTTTTATAAGAAACAAAATATATAAATTGCTAAGATCAAAGAAACACGTTATAAATAGTTATTTTCATGCAATACTCATATGCATTTAAATTTATTCTAAGAGTATTTCTATTTAGTTACTAACTTACTTATTTTTAATATTACCTTTGATAATAAATAAGAACATAAGCGAAATTAAACATTTAATACATTTGAAAATTAGTCAATTTTTTTTATAAAAGGACGAAAAAAAATTTCACTTTTTTATTTCTTATAAAAATGACATGAGAAAATGCTGAAGAGAGACATAATATAAACGATGATGGTATTTATTTTTATTTTAGTATTATGTTAGAGTGTCTCTATCCATCTATTACTATCTTTAAATCATATCATTTACAGTAACTATTAATAAAAGAATACCAATTTACTAATACATTTTACATCTTTGTTTCGGCGTCTCCATCAATCTTTCATTCACATTTATTAGAAAAAAAATTCTTCAAACCAATTGATTTTTTGCACCTATGTGTCCATGAGTCGAAATACCCATTTTTTTAAATCAAATAGCAAATTCTATTTATGAAAAAGATAAATGCAAATAAGAAATTAATAAGATAAAATTTAAAATTTCTTTTGCAAAAATATTATATCTCTATCATAATTTGAATTCTTTATTTTATTTTTCTTTTAAAAAATAGAGAGTATCTCAGGGATAATGATTTACTGCTGTGAGAGTTTGTCACAGTAATCAATTTCAGCCATTCAATTTAGATCGGTTGATTCAAATAAAATACACAGTTAAATAATCTAATTCGTTTGATTCAGATCAACTGCGGACAGAACCATATGTAGACAGTATAACTAGATATTGAGTAAAACATGGAGAGATAGGGAAGGGATGTCAATGGATATCCATGGACGCAGATAGTGTGATATCCGTGTCCGCTTCATTGGACAAATATTATATTTGTGTCTTCTTCATATCCGTGCGGATATCCGCTAAGCGGGTAATCCACAGATATTGAAGTATCCGCGGATATTAACAGATATCCATGGATGACTTTTTTTATAAAAAAACCTAATTAGTGGAAAAAAAAGTTAGTTTTTTTAAAAGACAACATATTACTACAATATAATATTCTCGTATATTATGCACTCTTTTTTTTAATTGCAAAAAAGAATTTTATCAAAAAAGAGGAGGGATATGTAAGAAACTGAAAAACATTTCCTCAAAAATGAAAAAGAAACATTTCTCTATATAAAAAAAAAATAAAATAAAAAAATACTTTTTTTATAGAAGAAAAATACTAGAATTTATATTTAAGTAGGGATATATAAGTAATTTTACTAATTATTTAGTGAGTATGGATATCCGCAGGTGCGGATAGTATTAAACCCGCATCTGTATTCATTAAACGCAGATAATTAAAATATCCATTTATTTTGTTAGCAGATATTCATTAAAGTATCCGCTCCGTGTCTATTGCAGATTTTATCCACAAATATCCGCAGGTATGAATATTTTTGCCAGGAACCAGTAGTATAGAATCTTGGGGTAGGGCATGAGAATATAATGAAGAAATTAAATTAACTCTTATTGTTGCAAGTCTACGAGGCTACAACAGAAATACATGGCTAAAAGGAAGACAAGTCAAGTATAGAACGTGCAAGGGAGAAAAAATAGTATATAATGAGAGAATAGAGTTGACCTTTGTGTTTAAAAGAGATTTCCTATAGGAAATGGATTCTATTTTCCTTATTAAAACTCATCTTTCAACCAAATACATTTAATGAGAATGACCAACAAAGTATAAAAAATTGACTACTTCAACAAACTGTACTTGATTGAATAGATGCAAGCCTTATCATGAGTGAAAAAAAATGAGCCCACTGCCAAGTCAGGTCAAAAAAAGTACACCTAACTTGGAACCATGATTATGCAAATTTCACATGTTAGATTCATGTTAATAGGTTTATGGAAAATTGTGACTTCACTTTGTGTGATTTATCATGGTAGAGTTTGTATCATCTTATGATAGCATGGTTATCAATTGTAGATGTGATTATTGTTAAAATTATGATGAAGTCTAGACCCTTGCTTGAAAAATTGTGAAAAATAAATTGTTGTATATATGAGATTAACGGGAGTATAGTTGATTTTCAACTGCTTTTGGTGGTATTTTAAAAGATAGCAGCAATGTTGTTGTTGTGGGTTATTTTTCTCAAAACTTAAACATATTTAATGCTTTTTAGGTTAAGCTCATTGGGGCTATGCTTGCAATTGAGTTAGTTTCTAGAAAATGTTGGATATTTCTTTGCTGTTGGAAAAAGACTCTTAATTAGTAGTTACTAGGACTTCTAGGAATCATGATCTTGTTTCTTGGAGGTTAAGAAACATGTGTTGACAAAATTGCTATGCTTTGTCTCCGGAGTAATAGTTTTGTTTGGTGGGATTCTATACTTCTTGGTGTCTCAGATTTATTTAACCAAAATAGATAAAAGCTTCCTGATTATCGTTTCTACTAATGTATTTCAAGGGTTCAATCTTTTATTTGCTCTGTGCTATTTTTTTTCTTCACTAAGATTTTATTCAACCTTTATTGTTTACTATGGGTTTTAGCCTAGCCTCACATTTCTTGTACTTCTTATTTTAATGAAATTAATAAATAAAAAGCACATTTGCCTTTCGTTTTTATAAAAGTAGTTAACAAACATATATCTTATGGAGTAAAAGTTAAATTGTTGGATAACATGGACTACTATTAAACTTTTCTATGATAGATCAGTTTTTTTTTTTTTTTTACCATAAGAACAAATATCCAACTTTAAATGGATGTCCCTGCAAGTGAACGATAGAATTGATGTCCCTTGAATTAATCGATCCATAGGTCGGACACTGAATTCGTAAAATATAAGAATTTCATTAAAAGCTTTAAAGTTACATGTATGCTAGTTACATCCCACAAATTTTCAGTTCCATTTCATGTAATTTTGCAGTACAATACGTGTACTTTTTCCCATAAATAATTTTTCATGTAGAGCGAAAAGTGAATGATCGTATGGTTAATTAAAAAGAGTAAACATCTAACATTCAAGCAATTTTATAGTCTATTTTATGTACATGCATATAATCTTTGAACGGCTCATTTTCCTCTCAATCGAAGGAATCAAATGAACCAAACCCAAATCACCATATTGGTGTAAGTTGAAATAGTATGATAACATTTCCAAGTGGAGGGTGTAACTGTTACAATGCATTTAATGAGTTACTTGTTTAAAATACTGTTAAAAACTCAAGCAGACAAGCCAAGGACAGTGCAGATAAGCTATAAATGTTCCAAAAGAAAAGATAGATAGTCCAAATGTCCAAGTAGGCAGCATCTCAGCTGCTGCATCGAAGTTCTAGTGACCGTATTTCTGAAACTCCCACTCACTGTTATCTATAGATACCAAGGAGAGAAACAAGAAGCCGGTAAGAAACAGTAATTAATCAACTGGGTCCAAACAGAAAAAGAAAGGTATAAGGAAGTTGGTCCACATACCTAGTGGGCAAACTTGACGAGTCTTCAACCATCGGCTTATGCAATGGAAGTGAAAAGCATGGTTACAAACCCCTGTATAAGATACCAGCCAGAATGAGAAACTTTTGAATAAGTAATCCAGCTATTGCAAAGCGAAGATATAACAACTAGACAATCATACAGACTTAGAAAATTGAACTATGAATGTTAGAAAACCTTGCTAACGAATAACTCCTACTTGGATTTAATTGAAATGTGATGTCACTGTATAAAGATATTTTACCCTATCAATCAATTAAAATTGTTGGGATCGATAAGAAGTTTGCAGCACCGGTATGTCAAAATTAAACTCTCTTAAATTTTACCAAATGCAGCACAGTATCATTACCAGTATCAAATATGATAAATTTTCAAAAAATATTCAGTAGCCAAGTCTAATGCATTCTCTATCACTCTTTAAGACTTCACAACTATCATGTCCTCCTTTGTGTTCTCTCTCCTGCTCTTAGCCTAGGGCCTTATCTGCTATCATTCTGCCACTTTTCCCCTAAGATGATGGGTTGCCATCAAGATTACTTTTTATGGTAAGGATGATATCTAGTCCATCTGATGATTTTTTTATAGTGGCAATAAATTATAATGGGGTTTTTTGGACTAACAGCAATTACTACTATGTACCCCACTTCACCACCCCCACAAAAATACATGTATATCATGTAGGTCTCAGCATTGGATATGCGACCAGTTTTCAAGTATCTCACTGAGAATCAAAAGATTTTATCTCGTGGCAAAATTATATTATATCAATTATATTTTATGATAAAGGAACACAATTAAGAATTTGAAATTTGAATCTATTAAATGGATCAACCTATACTGAAATGTCTGCAGAGCCAAACAATAAATTCACGGTTAACTGTATAACTATGACCATACAAAGATATGTTTAGAGCAATAAATTGAAACATGATCTACAGAATGGGAAAACAGAAAAATGAAGATCATTATAATGGCTAATTCTCAAAGTTCAAATTAGCCTCACTGATCAAGAAAGCACATTAGTTTAAAAGATAAGCATGTATTTGAGTTTGAAATTAAAAGAAAAATACTGATCACATTATGGTACAAACGTTGAAAGTGACCTATTCAGAGTATCAAAGCTGTTATCAATATTTGACCAAAAAAAAGCTGTGATCAATATCAAATAGAATGATCTACAATCTAGCTCAAGATGCCATTTGATGGAAATCACAGAAAACAGAATATATGAAACAGTAGAAATGAAATTTTATTGCAAGGTATGTATGTGAGTACAATGGGTGTGATAACAGGAAAGAAAGACATAACCAGAGTTCTAAGAACTAATACCAGAGCTAAGATCCTAATCCAGAGAAATCTTCTCTCCTAACAAACTCCTAACAACTTCCATAATGCCTCACTCACCAGACCTTTTGTTTGATAACAGAAGGTTGCCTAAAATTCAGGGAGAGAGCTAACTAACTCATAAAATCCCTAGTAACTAACTTTTATTCTCGCTGCTTCTATAACCTTCTAGAAACGGTGTGTGAATGATTTAGGCCCAATCATTGGGTCATCACAAGTACCAGACCCTAGTGTTCTATCACCATTATAATATCATCAAGCAAGCATACCTCAAAAGTAAGGACAAAAACAGCAAACAATAAAGCAGGAGTTACATAGCACTAATTATTAGTATCTTATTGCATATATAGTTGGTAAAGACTGACAACTTTAATTGTCCGTAGTTGGTTTTCTCTTGAATTTGTTTACATGTTTATTTATAGTTGAACTTTGGGTTGCACTCTTACATGATAGGAGTATTTAATTGTTAGCTACCATAAATATTAAAGGCCCACTATTGATATGCAGATAAATTTATACAAAAAGGGATCAAGGAGGTATTCGATCTATTATGAATTTATTATAAGCATCCTTATCTTGCATTTGCAAAAGACTAATTCTACAACTCAACCTCATGACCACTGGCAACACATCAACAACTCCAACCATTGTGCTTCCAAAGCTCCCTTTCACATAGTGATATTTTTTTCTCTAGTCAATGGTCATACAATAGCCTCTTCAACGAGCTCATTATTAGGGAGGGTGATGTTTCCTAGGACTTGGGAGAAGAGTTCTACTCATTTTCTACTGAAGTTTACTTATGAACATGACCATTTAAAATCCTGCCAAGTGTGCGAAATTTGTTTATTTTAAAAGATAGGGTGCTATTCGTTTTACAGTATGATTAGTCATACAGAGTAAGAAAGCCATATTAAATGAAAAGTAACACTTAAGTATGAAAAATGTCTTTGAAATATACTTAAGAAGCTGACTTTGCTTCAGCCAAAGGGTTGAACAGCAAATAAAAGTGCAATAAAAAAGGAGGGGGAGGCAGAGTATCCTGGAAAAGATGAGAACTAAAAATCGAAGCATTACCCAAGGCAATTAGGCAAGTTTACGTAACAGCCTTTTGTCTCCTTAAAGGGAATACTAAACAGTTACATTACTCCTTACTCTAGAGATGGTAGACCAAAACGTTGTTTCTCCTTACTCTTTCCATAGGTTTATTGGTTTCACACAATCATGTTAATTCCCAATACAAAACCCCTTATTTTCTAAACAAGGACCAAATTAATATACAGTGCCAGACACTATTCGTACTGCACTAGACACAAAGAGCCGTTGTTTTTATTAAACAGATACCACAAAACAGTTATATATACAATACACCTCTTATTATTATACAGTATGAACACTAGGTAAGGCTAAGGCACTGTTTATAAGCTGTACCCTTTCTTTAAACAATCCTAAATTGCAAAATCCTATAGTCAACAACTTTCTTCATATATGGATGAATAATTGAATAACATCAACTGAAAATCATCTAAAAACAAATTTCACACAAAACCAAGAATCAATTAGGGTTCGTTTGAGTTTATGAAAATAAATAAGTTTTTATGTTAATTCATAAATTCTCACTAGCAAAAGTTGTATCTTCATAAGTTGTTTTATTTATAAACTACCTTGACAAGCTTATGAATGATAAATAAAAGCTATTTTTTTTGCATAAAAGCTATTTTTTTGCATAAGCTTAAAAATAAGTCAATCCAAACGGACGCTTAGTTGGATTATAAAGTTTAGGATCATACCCCAAGCAACTGTGCATTCCTCGCTAGTAGCGCTAGCCTGGTTTGCTTGACACTCGATGCCTAAAACAATAATCAAACACAACTTAATTTAGGTTAAAACAATTACTATGATTCATCAAAGAAATAAAATTGAAATAAAACTCTTACAGAGATCCATGATATGATTCCTACAGATAGCGCAATTATCAACAACAATATCTGAAATTCAACAAACCAAAACAACAAGTATCAGAAAATTTCGTTAACAACGGAAAAAGTAGAACGAAATTGAAATTAGGGTTTGAAAAATACAAACCCCAAGCCCAGAGAGAAACGGCATTCCACTTCTTGATCTCGAATCGCTTAGGCTTCTTGGAAGAAGAAGAAGCACCGTGAGAGCAGCAGGAGGTCTCGCCGGCGGGAACCATCGGAACGTCGGAATCGAGTGTCGCCATGTCTCAGCTTTTTTTCACTAAACCAAACGCTTCTTCTTGTTCCAAAAAAGCACTTTTTTTCTCTACTTTCGTGTTTCTGATTCTATTTAAGTGTGCAGAATAAATTGGGCTTTTTTAACATTTATAGCTTAACCCAAACAAATAAAGATAATTTTCTTTCCACACCTATATTTATATCTTTATTACCCCTACAAATAAACATAATTTTAAATTTTACTCTTTTTATCATTTGATTTCACATCCAAAAAACATATTCTGGTATACAAATACTTTTTATAACTAAAATTACAAACCGAAACACTTGATAAAATATTTTTGACACCCAAAAGTTTTTTTCAATTTTTTAGTTTAGTCATGGCCAAAATGTTGTTTTTTTACAATTCTTGTGTCGAATCTTCTGTAATATTTAGCATTTCTCTAAATAAATATAGGGTTAAATAAGCTTTGGTTGTCATAAATATATCTCATATTTTGTTTTCAATTTCTATAAAAAAATCCAGCAATGTTTGTTTTCTTAAATATTTTCTATCACGACTTTTGATTCTTACGTTGAAGTCAACTAATATTATCATTTGAAATTTTAAATTTTTTCGTGGTCATATTTAACCCATTATAGAAATATCTCAAGCAAAAGTTTAATTATTTTTAACAAAATTAAAATTTGAATTAAATATTTTTAAGTTATTGGTGTTTAAAATTTATATTAAATTAATCTTTTATTAAAAAAAATCTAAAACTTTTTTTTAAACTAAAAATAAAAAAATAAAAAATTCTAAATCTGAGATATTTATAATTCATCTTTTTGTTAAGAAACAATATTGTGATATTTTTTTGTACAAAAATAAATATTGTTAGATTAGATATGGGTTACCTCAAGAATACCCTAGCTTGTTTAATTTGTGCACCAAATTAATTTATTGTAGTGATTAATGAAGTATGCCTCAGATCCTTTAGCATATGCATATGGAGCATGCATCCTCTGACGATACAGAAGCATATGCAAGAATATTTAAATTTCATAATTGGTTTCTACCAACAATACATTATTTCAATAATTAGAGCATTAAAGCAGTGTACAATGAAACATTAAACATCATAACAATTTACATATTCCTATTTATTGCAAAGTTTCTTAGTTGCATTAAAGAAGGATTTCAATTGAATGGCTCATTCAGCATTCCCTTACCTAATCGTGCCTTTAATTTATCCGACGAAAAATAGAACAGAACATGTTTATAAGTTTTTTTTTCTCTTTGAAAAATATTGATTATAATTATCGTACAATATTAGTAACACACTACTAAAAGATTCCTGTGTCTTTTTTATAATACTTTTATGTCTCATATTATTTGTTTATTTATTTATTTATTTTTATTACATATTATTTAAAAAAGTAATATTATGAATGTTTCATTAATTAATTTTTGTATTGTTAATATTTACTAATAAATTTTTGTTTACTACATTTTAATTTTCAATTCATCGAATTATTCTACTGATTGCTGACTAATTATATTAAAAAGTATATTTTAATATAAACATGATATTTTTATCACAAAAATCAAGAGTATATAATTATCTTAAGAAGTATGTAAAAATTTAAAGAGTTTAAAGATGGTAAGCAGTCGGTGTAATGAAAGTTTACACGAACATCCAATTAGAAATCACCACTCTTCCATGTCATGTAAGTAGTTTCAAAATAACCATACATGAGTGGGGTGATGTGACAAATTGAAGGATTTTCATTAGATGTCTGTATAAACTTTCATTACATTGATTGTGCATATACTTTAAATCCAAATTTAAATGACTCAGTTTTTTTGGTACTTCTCATTCGAGCAGTTTTCATGCAATTCAATTTTGTGGTGCTCATTTATTTGGGAGAGATGTTAGCTTGGTTCTTAATTTTGTTTGGAATTTTTGTTGTTGGTCCACAAAAATTTAGAATTTTTTAACAAAAGTTGAATTAAATATAAATTACTAAGCACCAAATATTAAAAATTCATATTTAATTAATCCCTTGTTAAACAAATTCTAAACTTTCGCAAGAAAAATTACTAATGTACATATCTATAAAAGTTACTCAAAATATTTGGAGGATTAAAACTTACTGAAACTTTTTAGATTGATTAAAAACATAATTTAGGATATTTAAAATATTAAACAGTTCCAGCAAGTAATTAAGTTGCAAAGCATTAGAGTTATTAGGAATTGATTCACCTTGAAAGGTTTAATTAAAAAACAAATATACAAACTATTTTTTAAAAATATATGTACAAATATATCTTGAAAATATACGGCAAATATAATTGAGAACTATATTATTCGAAAGTGTGTATTTCATAAAAAAATTAAAATAATTTTTTTAATACAAAATGTCATTTTTATTTTTATTTTTTTAACTCCTTAACTTGCACCCTTAAAGATAAATATTTATATAGTGAATTTTTTGCACCTCTATTATACAATACTCATTTGTTTCGAATTATGTGCTCATTAAAAAACTCAATTACAACAAAACATCATTAGCACTCGATATGTTCACGAGTAACTCATTTTTGCAAACCTTAACACTAGCAAAAGAACATCGTTCATGAGGGATGTGAACACTCATCCGATTCTCCTGGAAGAGATACCGTGATATGCAAATTCATTAGACTGACAAGCGCTTAGTAGTCTAACTTGAAGATTGGCATATTCTTGGCTCGTGGGATGAAAATCCAATGTGGAATTTCCGATATGTTCACGAGTGCCCTCTATGAGGGCTCCGTTGCAACATGAATCAGATGATACCGTGAGAAACACTCCAGTTGAAGCAGACTTAGCAAGTTCTCTTAAGTCGTCATCTGAAGCAAATAAACCCAACAGTTAAAATTTACCACAAGTGGGACTCATAACAAAAATTTACCAAATCAATCGTTTAATCGTTTACTTGCAATTTGGTTATTTCAAAATATTCTAAAGAGAAATCCAAAGTAAATTGATGAAAAATTTGTTGGTTTTTTCAATTTGACCATATATGTTGACATTTGGAAAAATAAATATAAGGTTAAATAAATTTTGATTTTTATAAATATCTCATATTTTGTTTTTATGGTTTCTATAAAGAAAGACAACAATGTTTGTTCCTTTAAATATTTTTTATCGTAACTTTTTATCATTACTTTGAAGTCAACTAATATTATCATTCGAAATTTTGAGATCATATTTAACATATCATCTCTCAAGCAAAAATTTGATTGTTTTTAACAAAATTAAAATTTGAATTAAATATTTTTAAGTTATTAGTGTTTAAAATCCATATTTAATTAAGGGTCATGCGCTAAACAGTGTCTCCGGAGCACTTGTTAAGCACTTGATTAATTTTTTTTTAATATTAATTTTATTTTTTATTTCCTTTTTTGGCATGCTTAACAAGTGCTCCGGAGACACTGTTTAACATAATCTTTAATTAAATATGGATTTTAAACATCAATAACTTAAAAATATTTAATTCAAATTTTAATTTTGTTAAAAACAATCAAATTTTTGCTTGAGAGATGATATGTTAAATATGATCTCAAAATTTCGAGTGATAATATTAGTTGACTTCAAAGTAATGATAAAAAATTGTGATAAAAAAATTATAAAGGAACAAACATTGCTGTCTTTCTTTATAGAAATTGTAAAATCAAAATATGAGATATTTATAAGAACCAAAATTTATTTAACCTTATATTTATTTTTCCAAATGTCAACATGGTCAAATTGAAAAAGCCAACAAATTTTTCATCAATTAACTTTGGATTTCTCTTTAGAATATTACTGAAACTTTTTAGATTGATTAAAAACATAATTTAGGATATTTAAAATATTTAACAGTTCCAGCCAGTAATTAAGTTGCAAAGCATTAAAGTTATTAGGAATTGATCTTCACCTTGAAAGGTTTAATTAAAAATCAAGTATACAAACTATTTTAAAAAAAATATGTACAAATATTTTATGAAAATATATGGCAAATATAATTGAGAACTATATTATTCGAAAGTGTGTATTTCATAAAAAAAATTAAAATTATTTTTTTAATACAAAATGTCATTTTTATTTTTATTTTTTTAACTCCTTAACTTGCACCCTTAAAGATAAATATCTATATAGTGAATTTTTTGCACCTCTATTATACAATACTCATTTGTTTCGAATTATAATTACTCATTCAAAAAACTCAATTATAACTTTATAAATCTCTAGATATAAGCAGTAGTACAAATTATTAGGGGACATAATTAAATACAATACCTTAAGTTTTGTTATTACTGTTTTCAATTATGATGAATTCTGCGTAAAAAAATGATGTGAAAATATAAAATAGAGTGTACATGTAAATTTTTGATTGCGAACAGTAAGAACATGACTTAGGGTACTGTATTTAAGTTTTGTTCATTTTATTTTTATAAAAATATAACTCTTTTTAACACTACTCCTATATGTTAATTAAAAGATGAATGTTGAACTTTTTGTTTTTACACTAAAGTGTTACTTTATAGCACTTCATTCATAAATTTTGACTCTAAAGTGTTAATGTATAGTATCCATTCATAATAATGGCTTGAATACAAGCAAGCATATCAATCATAGGATGAAAATTAGCTAGAAATGTGACTACTCTTGCAATAGCATGAACTATCATATTAATTTATCTCCTAACAAAGTCTACGTTGGAGTTTCTAAAATGAGTTAATAATATTTCGACAACTACTAAAAACACAACCAAATTCAATCATATCTTTTTTCTACAAAACAAGGAATCGACAACTGACACACGGAAAAATATCATTATGATTTTGAAGAACAAAATAACCCTCCTCGTCCCTAATGCACATTCCAATACCAAAATCTATTCGACCTTGCATCCACATTGGTTAGAATGATATTAATGATAAAGGAAGCAATAAATGATTAGTTAGAGGACAAGGCAGGTCCAAATCTGGCCTCAGTTCCAATTAGGTGTTCATACTTGATACTTCATAATCGTAGAATTATATATGTTGGCCAAGAATAATTTAAATAAATTTGTAGAATTGATTCTTGACCATATCCATTAATTTTCTTTTGGCATATTCTAGATGGGGTTTCCTTTTTTCAAACTTCAACTATTTTCCTTTTCATTTTCGGGGCAGTTGGCCGTTTCATTTATTATTATTTGCTTCATTATATATTATCTTGATATATATACTTTTTTTTTGTAAACACCTTTTATTTTCTAATAACTAGTATTAATTTAATTTCTTGTATAATCATTTTATATTTTTTATATCTTGGCCATAATTTCTTCAAAATTTGCATTTACATTTGTTTATGATGATCTATGAAGCCCCGATACGGGACACGATACTGATACGATACGATACCGATACGTCGATACGTAATTTTTTTTAAAATCTCCAATCCGATAATGTCGCGATACGTTATTTAAAAATTAAATTTAAAATTAAATATATAAATACCCAATATATAAACATGACTAAAATCAACAATATTAATAATTAAAAGCAGAAAATATCTAGTTTTATATCAAAATTTTGAGAAGAGCTCAAATGTTTAACAACTTGTTATATAGTAGAACACCATAGTTTTTCTTTTGAAAAGTAAAAAATTATATTGACAAAGAAAAACCACAAGAGGTGCTAAAGATACAAACAACCATCGGATATTGGGACGTATCAAAAATATGTCGGATATTACTTTTTTATTTAAAAATAATAATTTAACCGATACTTTTCCGATACGAGTATCGAGACGTATCGGAAGAGTATCAGATATTATTTTTTTATTTAAAAATAATTATTTAACCGATACGAGTATCGGAACGTATCGGAAGAATATCAGTATCAAGTACGTATTGGACACGATACGTCACCATTTTTTAAATATCGGGGCTTAATAGATGATGATGTAAGTCCATAAAGCAAGCTGTCATGATTCCCGATGTAAAGACAATTGGCTCCCATTTTTGTGATCATTTGACTTAAAAAAGTGAAGGAGTAACCCTTGGAAGAAACAGTTTTCCACTATTCCCTATATTGATTAGGTCAAACCCTGAACAAAGAAGGTTCTTGGCTAGCTTTTGAAATGTCAATGCGTTGGGTGCAATTGAATGCTTCTTTTCTTTCTTTTCTAATTATTCTTTTTAATAAGAGCAAAGATTATATGGAATAGAAAAACTAGAAGAGGTACTCAACTCAAATTAGTCAAATATCTAAACCATAATACTTGAGAGACTCTGGAACTACTCAATTTAATTTTATGAGACATATTTTACTCCTTTATGAGAAAATAACCTTTCAATTTTGATACGCCATAAATTCCAAATCACCGCAAGTCGTAAACACATTTTTGGCCATCCTTGCATTATGAAACTCTTTGTTGCAAATTATAACAAAATAATTGTATATCTTGTATTTGAAAAAATGCTAATAAGTGTATTGTTTAAAGTAGATATTCCTGGGGCAGTTAGTACGATACTTACATACATTCTGTTGGATAAATATGATATTTATGTTTGCAATCCGTATGGGTATCTATTAAACATATAATCTACGAGTTTTGAAGTACTTGCATATATTTACAGATATCTATGAATGATATTTTTTCTTTTTAAAATTGATTATTGAAAGAAAAAAAAATTGTTTTTATCTTCTTTTAAAGACATACAATATATCAACACATAATATTCATACATTTTTCTCTTTCAATTTAACAACAAAAATTCATCTTTTTTAATAGTTAATATTAAAAAACGGGGGTAAAAAAACAAAAGCAAAATATAAAAAGTTGAGCCTCAAAAGATAAAAAAAGAATATGAAAAGTGTTTTTTACTGTATGAAAAGAAAACATACGATGATCATGAATACGAAAAGACTATTTTTACAAGATAAAAATAAAAGACTATTTTTACAAGATAAAAATATATACTATAGTGTTTATTATTATTTTTGTCAAAAAGTCCTTACATTCCTGTGAGTTTGTCCACTATATGCTATCAATCTCTAATTACACTTCTTCTTTGATCTTCAACTAGGATCAAAAACATTTTTAAGCCCTACAAGCTTGATCTTCTTGGATCTAAGTTTTAATGATAAACTCAACCAAATTGAGAAGCTTAAGAAAATAAAACTCTCTGTTCACTAAGTGCTTATCTTGATCCTAGTATGGAGTTACAGAGATCGGAGCGAGAGAGAATAATAAGAGCTTTTGATTGCTTGTATCACAAAGATAATGAAAGGTTGGTTGTAGATTGAACTCTTGCTCTTCAAAGGCAACCGGATGTTTTATTTATAGCTGAGGCATGGCTCTAGTTCCTTGGCCATGAAGCATTCTCGTTTGGATAAGAAACTAACAACTAGTTTCAATAAAAAAGACAGCTCATGAAGATTGTCAAAGAAAAGTGTGTTGACTGATTATTCTTATAATGTGTTCTTCAAGATGTTCTTCAACTTCTTTGTCAAAGGAGTGTGTACAATCTTGTTGACCTGAGCTTCAGACGACTATTTCTTGTTTGTTCCTCAATTAAACATGTTTTGACCAGCTGTCTATGAGTTTGCATCTTCAAATCACAAAGAACATTCATTCTCCAACATCTCATATTGATCTTCAGACTGAGCATGTCTTTAAACTTGTTCTCCAAGGAACTTTTATGGATAACTAAAAACCAGTCGTAATGTATAGAGAGAAGCGGTTGTAGTGTCCATGTTCCTTCAAAATTAAAACAAAAAAAACTATTAACAATGTACTTTCCAAGTACAACCATCTTGGATAAAGTTGCAACACATAGGAAAATGTTATTTAATATTCTTTTAAAAGTACATGACAACTAATAGTTAAATTAGTTTTGTGTTTTAAATTATAATTTTTTAATTGTCTAAAAAAGGAAAATTATAATTTTTTAAAAGTTGTAACAAACTGGCGCTCCATAAATTTTACTTTGTCTTGTCTTATATCTTACCTAGTTGCCATTAAATAAGCCGCCTACATAAAAATAAAGGTCAATCTTGATTTCTTGTTGTAGTCTCTAGAAATCTATTTTATAGTCTCAGCTAAGATTTTTCAAGTTCTTGTTTTCTTTATTTAGGGAACCTTTTAGGAATGTCCATATTAGATAATACCAAAAAACATATATATGACTGATTTTAATGTGGACATAAAAAAGACTCAAATGTACACCTTACGATATTAATTTTTAGTAAAATACACATCCTTTCTTCTTTTTCTTTTTGTTTTCTATTTACAATATATTAAAAGAAGGTTAGAGTTATTATGCATAATGAATATCCTTATGCATGGTGCATAAACAAATCTCCACCATCCAATGTTTTTTTGATCAATTAGATTTTTTGATCAATCAAATCCACTAAAGCATGCATGGTGGAGATTTATTTATGCACCATACATAAAGATATTCCTTATGCATAATAACTCAACCCTTAAAAGAAACTACTACTAAAAAAACTATTTTGTCCTTAGCACATTTAATAATATTTCACCGTTTATGACTTTAAATGTAATTTTAACTCTAAACCGGAAAAAAGATATATACAAAACAAAAATAACAAAAAAAAGAAGAAGATAAACATAAAACAAATATACTCATAAAAAATAGATACAAAACAAAAATAACAAAAAAAATCCAAAAATAAGTCTAAAACAAATCTACTCATAAAAAAATTAAATGTTTTTTAAAAAAAGAGAATAAAATAAATATACTCATAAAAATAGCAATAGAAAACACTTCTGAAGATAAGCATAAAAAAATCTGCTCTATTTTTGTTTACTCTTATATGAAAAATACATGAGAAGTTTATTATTGATGAATATATATTATAATAAATAATTACGGGGTAAATATATATTATAGTAACACACACGGGACAATTGTTTTAATAAAAAAAATGAATCTTACACGGGACAATTGTTTTAATAAAAAAAGAAAATGAATAATATATTATAATAATACACGGAACAATTGTTGATGAATATATATTATAATAATACACGGGACAATTGTTTTAATAAAAAAAAATTAATCATACACGGAACAATTGCTTTAATAAAAAAAAGAATTAAATAATAAATATTTTTTATTATTAATTATAGTTTACTATACAAAAATCATACACGGGACAATTGTTTTAATGAAAAAAATTACTTAATTTAATAACTTTTATAAAAAAAATAGCAAAATAACATCACTTATTATTTCAATTTTTTTTTTTTTTTATACACGACGTCACTTATATTTTAACAATATTTTATACAGTAAATAAAATATACTAAAACTGTAAGAGTATAACTTTATACTTCTATAAATTTATCCTAAGTGGTTGTTTGGGAGGGGATCAAGTGATTCGAGTATAAAAAGGGAGGAGAGGAAAAAAAATTATTATTTGGACACACTCATATACTTTTAAAAAATTTAAATATAAAAAGATTGATTAATGATAGTTGATGTGACTTAATTGTTAATCTTTAAATTTTTCTTTTTGATGTGTGCGTACCTAAATATTAGTATTGATTTGGCGTTGTGCCTATGATAGAATTGCTCATCCTACATTAAGTTAAATTTTAGTTCTCTTCGTCAAACCAAAATCCTCCAATTTAAAAGATCTCAAAAAATAGTATGAGAATTAGGATTATTTTGAATAATTTTCAAATCGTTCACATTTTTTTAACAAAAGATAATTTATTTTTGGCTTAAATATGTTTTTAGTCCTTGAAATTATGTCTTATTTTGAAAAGAGCTCATATAAAAAAATTTGATTTTAGTCCCTGCAATATCTCAAAACTTTTAAAATAGCTCTGGCTGGATTTAGAGTTGATGTGAGAAATTTTTAAATATACTTTTGATCCATGCAATTATGCCTTGTTTTGAAAAGAACCCTGTAAAAAAAATGATTTTAGTCCCTGCAATATCTCAAAACTTTTAAAATAGCTCATGACTGGATTTTTTTGATGATATTGCAGGGATTAAAATCAATTTTTTTTTACAGGAACTCTTTTTAAAACAAGACATAATTACATGAACCAAAAAGATATTTAAGTCTTTATTTATTTATTTTTTATATCATCAACGAAAGATAATATTGTTTATATATAAATATTCATTTTCAGTACTTTTTAAAACTCTTTATAAGCTCTATTTTAATTTTCAAAAATTATTATATATAGAAATTTAGAGTGTTTTAAACACTGTTAATTTAACCACAGTTGAACCGTGTCAAAATTCAGTTTCACAATTTTTACACATACAAATTTTGATTTAGGCTTTCAAATTAAAATTTTAAGGTTTTATGTTGTGGCACAACTTGCACGCACCCATCACCGGCACTATTCCTCTTCCATACTCTCCAAATTGAGGCATTCTTAGATAGACACGATGATATAGACACAAAACTTAGGCACACATATATCAATTAAAAAAATAAAATGAAATATATAGTTACATTAATTAAAAAATTTAATCATTCTTTTTCCTTATGTGAGTGTGTCTAAAAATAATTTATTTGAACTTGTGTCCATGTTAATATTTCTCCTTCAAGTCACTCTTAATTAAATAGGGTGAAGGATTCCATTTCTCTTCATTTCTCCTTCCCGGGGGCAGGGGCGGATGTAGGTATAATACATTGGGGTTCAAACCCCCACAAAAAATTATACTTTTGCTTTAATATTAGTATTAATATTATTTTTAAGCTCCCATGAGTCATGACTTGATTTATTATTCACTCATCACAAATTTATCTTTTTATTTTTCAACTTTTCATCACATTAATTTTTTAATTTCCACACGCTTTTACTCTTCTTCTCTCTTAATTCATCGAAGCATCAACTTTTTATCTCCAAATCATTATTTTGTATCTTTCTCTTGCTTTACTTTTTTTTTGAATATCATTTAGTTACATATATAGAGTGACAATTTTTACAATGTTGGTATTAAAACTCCATAGAGGATAGATGTAATTTATGTGTAAGCTTTTATGTATTTAAACTTTGAGTTTTTTTGTCACCGTAGTTGTGTATTCTGTAAATATTCGTAACATATTTCTTTAGTAAAAAAATATATACTATTTTTTAATCCCCACCAACAAAATTTTCTGAATCCGCTCCTTCCCCTCCAAAGCCATCCATTAACACAAAGTCCTCATGGAAGAGGGCACAATAAAAAGCTTGAAAATGTCGAGACGGAAAGGAAGACGAATTAAGTTCATGTGGATCATAAAATCATTTCCAATTAAATACACATAAGTTAATAATATGAGGTGCTATTTATAAAAGCAACAACATATTAAAGAGAATAATAGTATTAAAATAGAAAGTACAATAAATTATAAGAATTACTAATTGTACCAAAAAAAAAATGATTATGATGGTGACGAGACAATAATCGGCTGTTTAAAAAAGCACCACATAATTAGTCAAAAGAAATACAAATATAAGCACCACTTATATATATGTTCAATATATGTAACAAAAAAAATATATGTTCAATATATAATGTGTGGAGTTAGAGATCCTTACGTTCCTTTTCTTTTCTATGTATATAGTATAAGTGTATGACTCATTCACTATTCAATTCAAGTATTTCTATTCATTACACCGATTACAAAGTGTGGTAGTTATTATAACCGAATGTCATTTTCTAATGAAATTCTTCTTATCTTGTCGTCAA
Organism: Trifolium fragiferum; assembly: GCA_954870985.1. Lineage (NCBI taxonomy): Eukaryota > Viridiplantae > Streptophyta > Magnoliopsida > Fabales > Fabaceae > Trifolium > Trifolium fragiferum. The sequence continues at coordinate 75,519,893 of OX940789.1, read as the reverse complement.
CCTATTATTATTATTATTATTATTATTATTATTATGATTATGATACTAGTAGGATCATATTCATGGACACAGTCTTAATTTGTGTACACAAATAAGCATCGGTAAAAGAGTATTACAACAATCTATTTCCTCTGTTCTAAAATATAAAATTATAAAAAAATTTAATATATTTATATAACCATCAGTAAAACAACATTACAATAATTTACTTCCTTCGTTCTAAAATATAAAAATAAAAAATTAGTTAAAGAATTGATATATTTGGTCCAACTTAACTGAATACATCAACTTTATTTAACCAAATTTTATTTATATTTTAGTATAGATGGAGAACAACATATAACATTAATTCTTGACATTAATTAAATCAGTTCAAAACATTTGAAGATAATGAGATTAATAAGCTATACACTGCTAATTGGGAATTAACACGATAAAAATTCAAAATGCTATGATTCAAGAGGTTTAAATCATCTCAAACCAATAAATTTGTTATAAGCTTGTTTATTTTTATTAACAATTATGTCATGGAGATTTATATATAATCCATGTATTGATTAATTATGTTTTTTTAATGACAAATATAATATTATATATGAAAAGGACAAAAAAAATGTTTAGGGTGAAAATGAGTACTAGAAGGATACAAAATTAGAAATTCAACACCTAAACAAGATAAAAATTCAAATGACCAGAAAAAATAAAAGACACCAAAAATACATTAGGACGAAAACAAAACAGACACATAAACTCCTAAAAACAAAGCACATCCCGCCGGCCACCACTCTAATCACGAGAAGACCTGACTTCCCTCAAAGAGAATAAATGATAACCACTGATACATTACGTAAGGGGCTTCCAACCAACCAATTAAGACCACATAGATCCAAGTACTCCACATCCTCACAAACTCTAATGGTTCCAACACAAAATATGTTACATTCCCCACTCATAGAAGGCACAAGGGGTTTCAAGATTTTTACACGTAAATAATTTTCAAGAAGTAAGTTTCACCCTATCCACTAGATACTCGAAAAAAATATTCCCTTTCAAAAGATTACTTCGTTTTGAGATTTTTAGATAATCCAAACAATAACTTGCCAAATTAACAATAATCCCATTCTACTTTTCCAATCCAAACTCATGCCCAAAAAACTCTCCAAAAGTCCACGAGAAGATACCAACTCAAAACCTAGCCACCTGAAAATACCATACATGACTATAGTGATGTTTGACAACAAGAAACGAACAAATATTCGCCCAATTCGTACCTGAGCCCACATAATACACACAAGAATTTACCAAAATTCTCGATGACACCGATTTTGTTGAATCGACAACCTATCCTAAAGTAATTTTTAAGAGAATTTTGCTAGTTTTAAAGGAGCTCAAATTTTTCACACTTATAGAACTGACCTTGCTTTATCTATAGAAATATTCACCTCTTCGACTATGATGCGACGAAGAACCAAGTAAGTTGGCTTTACGAGAAGCAACCGCTTGGATCATATTTCCATAATCAAGAATTTCAACCGCTATTGTGATTGGAGTCATTCAATTACACGAGAAGACACTATAGAAGATCAACCATTTAGTTTATGTAATCATTGTGAAAAATGAAAAAGTAGTGTTTTTCATAAAAAAAAAATAAGGAGCCTTTTCTATCCTTAAAGTAGATAAAATTAACTTTTACAGAACACCAAGTTTGTATGAAGCAACAACAAATAGCAATCTTAACATGAAATTAGTACAAAACATTAATTGAAGGTAATGAGATCAATAAACTATAGTACTATACATAGTTGATGGAAAATGATCACATAAACACAATATTAATACAATCAATATGCAGCAAAAATAAAATCTCCCAAACTTATACAAACCTATGAATCACTATAATTTCATAAAATTACAATAATTGATTGTAATTTTTTGGGTTGACCTCAACAAAGAAGTCTCAGAAATGAATCTGAATTGGCTAACAGTCACAATAACATCAATAAATAGATGGACCCACACCCAACTTTTTGCTTTCCAACTCGCTGGAGTGTTCTGTTGTGGCACAATTTGCCAGATCTTCAATTACTCAACCACACACACATCGTTTGACTTTGCATTCATTTTCCTTTCAAACTAAATAAAACAGCAGAAAAGACAAAAAATGAAAACATTGAAACTATAGGAATAGGAGTACCATGGCTTTTAGAAAAATGTTTACATTAAGTAAATTTGTGATGTATCACCCACCGTGGATTTTTCTAAAAACAGTTTTATTATTTATTTTAAATAAAAATATCAATTTTATTTTCAAATGATAGTTTATAAAATTAGTAATTTTATGCAATTTTATCTTGACAGACTATAACACATTTTACTTTTACGTAGTTGTTTAATGTAAATATCGAAGATATGATGTATTTTATAGTTTTCTATGGATTATTTCGAAGGTAAATACGTAGGAAAGACAACGTAAATCTGTAGGAAATAAAATATATATTTTAAAGTTTCTTATGGATTATTTCGAAGGTAAATTCGTAGGAAAGACAACGTAAATCTGTAGGAAATAAAATATATATTTTAAAGTTTCCTACGAATTTAATTGTAAGAAAATTTACAAAAAACATTATATTTAGCTGTAGATTTTTTCAAAGATAAATCTGTAGGAGATAATTACGATTTTCGTATGAAACAAGGTTAATCATTAAAATTGGTTTCTCGATTTTCCTACATATTTTCCTTTGAAAACCAAGAATTTTTTTTTTAATAAAAAACATGTATATATTTTGTTGTAAATTTTATTTTGAAAAATCGGCATGAAACTATTTTTCATTGACTATTAAATTTACATAAACTTTTTTAGTTGTCAATTTGTTTGAGTGACCATAGAGAATATTATTGGGAGGTTTAAGGGTTGTCTTTGAATTGAGTTGTCTTTGTACATTTGGATTGGGTATGTTGTCTTTGTACATAATTATATTAGAATTAATTAAAAATTAATGTTAGCATGTGTTTATGAAATATTTACTAAAATTAAGGAAACATGTTTTTAATATTTTATTTTTAAAATAGAATGAAATGCAATTTACAAATTTATCTTTTTGTTCAAATTGATTTATATAAATAGAGTTGGGTGTTTAGTAAATATATATATAGTAGGAGTTGACTTGCTAACATATTCCCACATGTTTTGAGTTGGTCTAGTGGTGTTGGCTTAAGTCCTTGGAGTTTGCTCATCTTAAGATCTCAGATTCGATTCTCCCTGGTTTCAATTTAGGTGGGCTTGTCCATATAGAGTAAAAATCTATGACTTTAAACGCCCCCCCCCGCAAATAGACGGTGGGATTGATCTTCTTGGACTAGTCGATCCTTAAGCCGGATATCAATTTTTTTTAAAAAAAAAACAAACTAGGATTGATGATTTGGTGAATGATTATAAACTTGTTACTTTGGAGCCCCGTGAAGACTCAAGAATTGATTAGCATTCTCCTTATCAATACATTAAAATGTTTTAGTTTAGAGTCTAATTTTTTTTTACTATTTTCTTTTTATAGTATTTACTGATGCATCAACAACAAAAAACAGTAATTTCTCTTTAAAAAAGAGAGAGGAAGACAATTCTTTATTTATTTAATTTTCTATGAAAAAAGGAAGACAATTCAAAAACAGATGTTATTTAATAAATACGTAATGTACAGAGCAACCGGGGACCGTTCCATCCATTACCTAAGCTACGGTCCCATACCCTTTCACGTCCTTCAATGAAAAACCTTCCTAATTTATCTTCAAATTAAAAAAAAAATAATCACATTTTCATATTTCTTTTTAAATAGTAGTAATCAAATTTTTTTAAAAATATTATTCTAATTTCATATTCTATAGCATTTAAAATAATATTTTCATTGTAATGTTTTTCTTCAAATTAATACAATTGTCCATCTTAATGTACTGTGTAAGTGTAATTGACTTGTAAAGAAATAGTAGTAGTATATGTTTGAAATGAAAATAAAATAGAAAATAAATACTAAAGACAAGTGTGAATGTGTGCAAGATAAACATGAATGTAGTAAATGGTGTTTGGGTGTTGCAGAGCCAGCTTGCGTGACTCAGAGTCATTAATATTAGAAGCAAATTTGCAGGGATAGAGCGTGTGTGTGTGTGCTGTGTGCTTTCAATTGAGAAAGCCCCTCCTTGCCTTTGTTTGTGATCTTTTTTATACATGTATATTTACTCCGATTTTAATTATAAGTAAATTTTTACTTTTTAAATTTATTGAATATCTAATGAAATTATTGCAACAAAAAATGTAAATATGTGCAATAGTACTCCTCATATTTTTTCCTAGTAATGTAGGAAAGAATTACATCCCCTAAGTTTATACATATATGTAGGAACGAAATTCGAATTATGAGTACTTCATTTATTTTTTGACGCTCCTTTCATTTTTGTTGAAATGTAATTTATGTTTTACAAGCTTTGTTGCTTAGCGAGAATTCTGAGTTGCAGTTTGTTAGTTGTCTGCCATTGCTGTGTACCAAGAAACAATTTGTTAGGCTTTGGATCAATGACAGTTAGTCAATTAGTTAGTTAGGGAAGTTTTTCGATTTGTCTTAGGTAGTTAGTGCAATTGCTTGTTAGTTAAGCAAGCCTCAATTGTATATAGTTATTTTTACCCCTTGTGAATGAATGCAATTCTAATTGTCCCTGATTCTCTTTTTCACTCTAAAAAGTAAAACCTCTTTTTTTCTAAAATTATTCCAACAATTTTGGATTACTTGCATGATAAGTCAAATAATTTTTTACCATGATTTGCTTACCTCTCGAATTTTAATTTTATCAAGACATCCAATGATATTATTACTACTATGACCGTTTTTATTAATCATCCTTTCGTAATAAAGACATAGATATTATCTAAGAAATTTGTCTCCGTAAACGTAGATCAATAGAGATATCACATTTTATATACATAAATAATTTAAAGAAAAAAAAATACACAAATACATGCTCAACGTTTCAATAACATACTAGTAACAAATTAGCACACTAATCATAAATGCATGACAATACTTGCATCATTGCATGCATCCAAATCATCAATACCACTTAATAATACATATTCATGACATGAACTCAACCGTAGTTTGATATGGGTACGTAAATAAGTCACATGTTGCCCCACAAATTGAAGAGTTGAGTCGGGGTGACTTAGCATTCAACGAGAGCATTTCAACGGTGTTCCACCTAAAGACCTTTCTACCAATGTCGTCCTTCAATTATTAACTTACATTATATATTGAAACCTTCTTCATTTTTAATAAATGCAATATGCAGATTGTACGTGTTTAGCAATTTCTACAAGTGCTAAACACACCCTTCAAATGCGTCTCATCTCATCTTCTTTATATACTCCATCCGTAAACATTTTATACACAAAATTAATTTTTTTGGTTTATTATAGATTTATTCGATCTATATATTATAGATCAAATAGATTAAATTTATAATGAATCTAAAAATTCAATTTTATTTATAAAGTGTTACGGTGTGAATATATAATAATCGATAATTAATGATATTATATCTTGACTGAGTTATAACTGTTGGAATTAATTTACTAATTAATTATATAACACATGTTCAATAATAAAAATTAGAACTTTAATCTTACTTTAGTGCGGAAGTCAAATAAACAATGGAGCATTATATAATTAATAATTATAGGATCTACGACATGTTTGATTTATCAAGATAGATATTAATAATTAGGTATTAGGAATACCTGAATAAAACTTTAATAATAGCCCTCTCTACATATGCGATAAAGAGAAAAGTGATCCGAAACAAACATCAACATCTACACGGTTAGCGGCGGCTGGTTTGGTTCTTCCTCAACCGATACCTTTATGCCTCTAGTTCTCTTCATATGGGTAGAAGAGATGGTTTTGCCATGTACGGTGTATTGGGGACCATAACCTCTTTTATATTGGATGGACATTAGGGTTTCCCATTATTCCGTTAATGGACCATCCAAACATCTGGACATCCACTCATATTGAGTTCATACCAACTAATTAATCATAATTAATTATCAAAATAGAAATCTAATTAACCTTTCACTTAATTTAATCACTAATCAACTAAGAATCCTAATTAATAAATAGCTAATATAATTAACAAATATATTTGTCCACATAATATTATTGATATAATGAAATATTCCAACAATAACTTCATCTTGACTGAGCTGCAATTTATACCAAAAAGCCATTATTAATGAATAATGATCAAACACTTTAGTTCATTTATTTTGCCAAATATTTTTTGTGCTAGAATAAATTCACAATATGCATATGAAACATACGTATACTAATGCACTACTTATGATTTGAATATTCGATTCCGAGTGTTGGCGCTGCAATTAGAGTATTTATTACATGACAACAATCATAATAGCAATAAATAAATAAATAAAAATGCAAGAGTGTCAATGTATTACATTTAAGAGAATATTAACATGTACTACTAGGTTGCTTTCTATATGTAATTGTTGCTTTACCTAGGTTGGGTGTTGTTTTTGTGTAGAATTGGGGATTCTTATTTCATGCTAATTGTATTGGTGCAGCAGAACCTCTTGTGTATTTCTTTGGCATGTCTTATGCCTTGATTTAGATAATTCTTTTGCCTTTGCATAAAAATAATTAATATCTACTATTACTTTTGAACTTATACATTTTAAATTTTGAGACACTAGTTAATGAACCTATAAAGGGTAACTTTGCATTGAGATCAATAAGTTTTTAACTTTCAAAAAGTTAAATACATATTTTTCACTAATATACTTCTATTTTTATTATTTTAACTAATGTTTCAGAGGTACTAGTTAACATTTACCTCAAACTAATGTTTCAGTGGTTAACATTTACCTTAAATTTTTAAGCAGTAAATTTCATGTATTATTGGATACACAATTCCAACATTATATGATACAACAACGTCATAGGCTTTCGAGACTTTTACATTTAAAATGAAGAGTCTAAAAACTTGGTAGCATAAAAAAAAAGACAGATATTTACTAGTGTCTAGTTAGAAACCAAATTAAAAATAGAGACACTATCTTGTAATTTTTGTTTAAACAAATAGTACTTTTTATATTTAATTTAAAGATTAAATATATATTTTTTAAAATAAAATTTCATTTTTTATCTTTTAACATGTGTATTTAGGACACCTTTTGGTAAAGCTCTAAAAATTAAAATTGATCAAATCAAGAGGATTTTTTTTTTTTCTCGTCTCAAAAACTAAGAAGAGTCTGTATTGGATTGACTATTGAGATTTTGAAAATTTTTCAAAGATTTTATAAATTTGATGTTGCAAGTACTCCCGTCCAATTTTGTTTTTTTGAAAAACCTTTTATAAATTGTCCGGATTATAACTTAAACACGCGAAATTTGACTTTTAGTGACAGTTTTGTCTGATACAAAAGGTCTGAAATCAATAGATAAAGTTCGTTTTTGCTTATACCGAAAAATATTTTTCAAATTAATTTGGTTCAGTGTTTTTTGCTGGAAAACATTTTTTTAAATTCTAGTCTTTCATTTAAGTTCGATTAAATTGAATTTGTACGGTGTGTTTGGTTTGAGAGAAAAAAAGAAGAAAGAGAAAAAAACATGGAATCATTTTATATTGCGTTGAATATATTTTATTTCTATATTTAAATTTTTATGAATTATAAAACCTGAAATGAAAATAAATTTAAAATAAATTTTCGACAAATATAAATTATTTAAATATAATATATAAAATTTATATTAAATTAAAATTACTGAATTTTAAGCATCTTAAATATTAATTTGATATAAATTTTATTTTGAATTAAAAATGCTATTTTATGTCATCGTATATTTAATTATTAGCTAGTGAAACTGTTAATTTTGTTAAACAATTCAATTACCTGTTGAACTATAAACTACCAGTCTCACCTACTATAAACTACCTTATCAATTATCCACAATTTTTATCAATAAAGCTTAAATAATTCTTGAAAGTCCATCTTTTAACTTATTGATCAAAGACAAACAGTCTTGTGCATGGAGTAAAACATGATTAGTGTATATTTATGGTGCAGAGGCGGTACCAGGGAGGGGCTGGTGGTGGACACGGCCCCTCCCCACCTAAAAAAATAATTTTCTTATAGGTATTAGTACAAATAATTTTTAATGACTATAAGGGATAAATATTAGTACAAATATTAGTTTATATTAATGTAAAATATGTTTTTAGTCCCTACTTTTACAGCGAATTTTGGTTTTCGTCCTTGTAAAATAAAATCGCTTGTTTTCATCCATAAAAATTTGTTCTTTTGTTTTAAATCCCTAATGGGCAAAATTTTGACATTTTTTTTTAATACAATATGGATTTATATAAGTTTACCATGGTATATAAACATAATATAGATCATTTTGAACATAAAAACGTAGTAATTTTGGCATTAACATGTCAACATTCTACTCATTAAGGACTAAAAATAAAATAATTTTTTTGTAAGGATGAAAACCATTGATTTTATTTTACAGAGACAAAAACTAAAACTCGCTATAAAAGTAAGGATTGATAACATATTTTTTACCCTTTAAATTACTGATGATTACGTAAAGTATTATTTTAAGCTATATAGATTAATTTTATAATAATGAACTTTGATTTTATTTGTAAAAAAATAACAGATAACTAATTGATTTTATAATGTTGGATAAAATTACCAATTATATATATATGAAATGACATAAAGAAATATGTTTATCAGTTAAGTTTTTATTTTCTTGATAGGAATTTATAAGTTTAAAATTTGGAATTGCCAAATAGTATATTTATGCTTTTTACGACTTATATTTTTATATATAATATTTTTTTTTACTTAATTTATACCTTGAAAAATTTTATGGCCCCTCTAAATAATTTTTTCTAATTACGCCACTGTTATGGTGTTTGATGGACGATTCACAAGTGTTAGAATTTGTCGCAAATAATAAAAGATATCGAAACACAAGGATTATGATAATCTCAAGGCAAGACAATTATGCTGGTACTTAGGAGAAAAGCAAATGACATTAGGGGGAAGATTTCACATACAAACTCTTGATAAAATAACGATAAGAAAATATTAATTTGAGTTTTTATGAATTCGATTGGATTTTGCTATAAATCCCTTGCATTCCACTATGATACTATAGTTGGTTAATTTCTAAGCATGATTCATTCAATTACTATGACAATTTAACAGTTCCATTGCATCTACTCTCATGGTCATACAACTCACTATATCACACTAAAATTCCCTAATCTCGTAGGTCAATTGCATAATCTAACATAGGCAAATTACGTTCGTTAAATCATTAGTCTTAACCTTTAATTTCCTATCTCTAGACTAATTACAAGGTTGTACCCATTAATCTAGTTTCAATCCACACATTTAATCTCTTAACAAGCATGAATAAAGCATCATCACATACATTCGTCAATGGATATGAAGCAATACACACAAGATTAATGAAATAGTAATTGAATTAACCATAAAGAAATCAACACATAACTAGCATATGTTCCATAGTTTCATACAAGGTATTCATCACAAAATCCAATCTAACAACCTAGTTAATCATAGTTACAAGAAATATGAGAAAACTAGAATTGAGATACATGATAATTGGAGGAAGAATTGGATGAGGGGAGATCTTCAATCTCGTTTCCAAGCCTTCAAATCTTGTTTCTCCATCACGATTTTCTTGTTTCCAAACTCCAACAATAGTGTTTTGACCCAATTTTCTCTTCAATTTCGTAACCCTTAAACAATGGATCAATCCCGCTTTTATAAAGGAAGAAAATATGCTACTAGCTCCAAAAGTCACCTTAGGCGAACCAACCTTCGCCTTAGGCGAACTTAACAGAACAAAACTGGCTCAAAGTCTTCACAGGGTTCGCCTTAGGCGAAAGTTACAGAAACTTCACAGACAGAACTCGCCTTAGGCGAAAGTTACAGAACTTCTCGTGCATGAACTTACTTTCCATGTAATCTCTAAATTTCTTAAGGTAAAAATACTCAAATTTTTCGGTTTTCTCGGCATGCTAGCAACCTCTAATCCTAAGTCTTTTACACCTCAACTATGATAAAAAACACATCAAAATATTTATATTAAAATGATCTTAAAATGAAGTAATGACAAGAGTCGTTATTATTCAAAAAATTAATATTATGACCAGGGACGAATCTAAGTAGGGGCATAGTGTGGCCATGTCCACACCAAAATTTTAAAATTTTATGTATACACATATATAGAATATATTGTTAAATGTGTTTTTGGTCCTTATAAAATGATATATTTTAAATTTAGTTTTTTACTTAATTTTTATTAAATTTTTAGTCTTTAGAAAAGTATCATGTACTCAATTTTGTTCTCTGATGTTAAGACAACGTGTATTTTTTAATATTTTCTCGCAATTTAGAAAAAACGAATTCAAAAAAATTGATTTCCGGATCATGATTTTCATTACTTTTATCTTGAACCATTGCCTTTTAAAAAACTCATATTTAAATTCATATCATGTCAAAAAAAAAAAAAAAAGATAAATAAAAATGAAGTACAATTATTTAATGTTATAGATTTGCACTTGCATAAGTTCAATATTAGATATGATAAAGAGAATACTAAACTCTTACTATATTCCTTCCGTCTCCAATCTTTGGTTCTTTTAATCTTTTACTTTTGTCTTAAAACTTTGGTTCTTTTAAAAACAAACTACAATTAATGATGTTTTACCAGTTGTTCCCTTTACAAAAACTAAAAACATCAATTAAATGAATTTTTCTCTTTTTAATAAAGGATCATGTTAACTTGTGCCCTAAGGGCACATGATAAACTATCTAAAAATAGAAATGTAGCTTTTAATGATGTAAAAAATTTAATGGTTAGATAATTGAATAGTATAAATGCTTTAATAAATGTTTTCTATATTTATCTTCTTAACATGTGCCCTTAAGGCACGAGAAATTCTTAGGTGTCACCTAAGAATTTCTCTTAAGGCACATGTTAACATTCTCCTTTAATAAAAAGTAAGAATAAAAATAACTTAACATTTCAATAATTTTTTTTTTTTGACAAAACATTTCAATATTTATTATTTCTTAATATATATGTGAAACTTTAAAAGGACAAAAAACTTGAAACAAATAAAATATATATTTCATGCATGACCTTTTGATGCAAATAAAATTTGGCCACACCAAAAATTAAATCTTAAATCCGTCTCTGATTATGACTTTAAAGAGTTTAATATACGAATTTTAAGACAAATATTTATATTGAGTTTTTCAACATGTATTTTTAAAGCACATGTTATAACATATTTTTTACTTTTTAATCGATTGATTCACAATTACTATTTTTTTAGCCTACATCTAGTGTCTTGGCTAGAATGAAATCTTGACAACGAAGATATTAAAAATATTTAATAGGAATCAGATAACTTTTTTTGGTGTCTAGATTAATGTCTTGTGGAGGGATCAAAATGGCTTGATGTTCAAACAACATATTGTTTTCCATGAAGTATGACTTCTTAGTATTGCTACCCAAATGCAAATGGTATAATCGATGGTGTTGCCGAATCTTCTGCGTACATGGACAGTTCTAGCACCACTACACATTTAAAATAGGAGCCACCTCCTACATGTTCTTATTATAAGTTTATTGCTACCACATTTAAAATAGGAGCCACCTCCTACATGTTCTTATTATAAGTTTATTACATAGACGAAATTCATAGAAAAGCTTTTTTATTTGCTTACATCATCGTCCTCTGTTGGGTTCTAAGTGGCCGTGATTAATTCCCATATCGATTATGTATGGGAAAAATGTTGAATTTATAAAAGAAGTGACCCATTAACTTAACGCCTTAAAGTTTTGGATGAAGATGTGGTGTCAAAGTCTTTTTGAGATCATAAAATATTAAACTCATGGTTTCTCCCGAGCTCCCCCCGACACCCCATAGTCCCAAAGCGCCGCCCCCCCCTCCCCCCTTTTTTTTGTCTCTTATCTCTCCTACTTTCTCAAGTTTTTCTTTCTCATTGTCTTCCTCCTCTTCCGGCAATGATCTTATATACTGACACTACAAGAAATATGATTTTTTACAGCGATTTCTTTTGTTAAATTTTTTTACAAGTCGTTGGCAAAATATATGATTAATTTCATATATTTTTAAAGAATTTATTAGTTTGTAGTTTGAAGAAGGATGAATATGGAGTTGAAGAGACGATATAGTATAGAATAAACGAAACAAATTTATCCCAGTTTTTTATTTTATTTTAAATTTAGTCATTACATTTTTTTATGATTTTAATTTTGAATCCTCAACAATTTTTTCCTTTCTGTATTTTATTTTTATTTTCATTTATTCACATTCACTTTGAGTTCATCTTCAATATAAGTTTAGCTAGTTTGTTGGCCTTCCGATCCTTTGTTTAAAAAAAAAAATCTTCAATATAATTTTGGTACACTTGTTAATGCTTATATTTTTCTTGGTTTCATTTTCAATTCTTCTTCGCCTAGTTCCTCTTCAATAGCATTTTTGTTCATTTGTTGGTGTTAATTATTTTTTCTACTAATTAGGTTCCTCTTCAGTAGCATTATGTTCATTTATTGAGGCCTTTTTTCTTCTTCTTTCTTGTGTTCTTTCTTCTTATATCTATCTTCCGAGATTACTTTACGACCAAATTGAGAAGGGGAAAAAGAAAATGGATAATCTGACTCCATATCGTGATTTGACTGATTTGATCCAATCCAATTTGAGACACATTATTTGGTCTGAATCATGTTTTTTTTTTTAAAAAAAAAATTTGAACAAAATTAACTTTTCCCTTTTTTTTGGTGCAATTAACTTTTCCCTTTATACGGAAGATTAACTTATTACAATATTCTTTTATTTAGTCGATTTGGAATTTTCGAAATGATTTAATTTTTTTTGGGAGATCTAATTTATCGGTTGAATACCTAATTGATAAGGTGAAACTTTTTTTATGGAAGTGATATCTGATCAAAAACTCTGCTAACCCCTGCTCTCTTTATAAGTGGAGATGTAACCTATTTTATGCTGAAACCGCTAGAGTCGTGTGAGGTGGTCATTATGAAATCTGGTGGTCTTGATGAGCTATGAGTTTGCTTTTTATCTTCTTTTCGTGATTTCTTATCTTTCTCTTTTTTTTACCTATATGGTAATTTGAGACTAGCCTTGATTTAGTAGGAATTTTTCTCTCTTAATTTTTATTATTATTTTCTTTAGGAACTTTGTAATTCTGGTGCTCCCTTTAATATACTCTATTGGATGTATTTTATTTCTCTTCTTATATATAATTATATTTGCCATTAAAAAAAATACTAGTATGTAATGTAAAATAATAATAAGAGTAAGAGTAAATAGAAATGGTCTAACATAACAATCAACGTTTCAACGTACAAGAATACAGGATTTTCAAATGTAACAGATGGAAGCGTTTTGTTTTTTTAAGTCAAATACTCTAGCATCGGTTCACATCGTGTCAAACGTAATTCATAGCATTCCAAAGCAAAATTACGTTATATTTCTCATAACTAATAGTATAGTACTGCAATTTTTTTATGCTTAAATATAGTCTTGACTCATAAATTTTACAATTGTTTGATTTTGATATTTTAAGTTTTAATTGTTGGATTTTAGCTCTTTAAATTTTACAATTGTTTGGTTTGACTCTCTAAATCTCAACTACTTGATTTTGATTCCTATATTTATCTCAATTTGCATTTGCTAGTTCATTGTTGACATTTTTAACGGAAAATTGTTTATGTGACATGTTAAAATATTTAAAAAAAATTAATAAAATTTTGTCAAAAAAAGGTTGTTAAGATAAAAAATATTTTAACAATAAATAAATAAATGAAATTTTATAAAATTCAAAAAATAGTTAAATAAAACTAATAATGATTTTGCATAACAAAATTATTTTGCAATTACATACAAAATAAAACATTTTTTATTTTATAAATTATTATTTATTAAAACATTTTTTATTATAAAATACCGTATAAGCAATTTACAATCAAAAAAGTCAATGATCGACTAACAAATGCAAAAGAGGATTAATTCGGGATCAAAATTGAGTAAAAGCAGAACAATTTTAAAACTTATGAAATTAAAATTGACCAATTAAACCTTAGATGGCCAAAATTAAACATTTGTAAAACTTCATTTGTAGGGGTTTAAATCAAGAAAAATATAGGACTAACCAATATTTAATTTTCTCAAGTAAGATATTAGGTGTGAAATTGAGAGGAACAATGATATATTATAAGCTAATCGAATCAACTTATCAAAATAAATTATATGTAAGGAGAAATATTAACAATTAACGAGTTTTTTTTTTCCCATGAGATTAAAAGTTATAAGCTCGCAGTCTAGTATTGTCAAACAAAACTTCAGAAGAGTCTCTTGTGCGGTCAAGCCTAATTTTTTAAATTCTCTTTGTATTTTCTTTATTCGTGAGAGTGAGGTTCATTTTGGTTTTGAGTTATCAATTTGTATAATTTTTCCCACCATATATTTAATCTAAATAAGTGAGATTTTATAGGTTTTTCAAGTGACATTATTTGATTTCTCATTTTGTTGTGATATTGTTTGATTCGAATTAACTTACACATATCAGTTTTGATTAATTACACTTAGTCGTTAATGTTGCATATCCATATATAAATAAAGTATACTCCAACTATTTTGATTTTGATTTTTTCTTTAAACCAAAGATATCCCGTGTGCAACTTGCAGAGACTAATTCTCTCAAGATAACAGAGATCAATTTAAGGAGTTGATCTCTCCCAACAAATGCTTTTTCACATGCAAGGGCGGAAATCCAATTATTTTGATTTTATCACATTATTTATAAATATTTTACAATTTTAAGCTACTAATTTGAATGTTGTGAATATAAATGTAAAACTTGTGTTTGTTTACGAGGAATGTGTTTCCGTGAATCATCTTAATAAATGGTCTACCGTATTATCATAAATTTTAACTACTTTTCACAATATTCAATAAAGAGTCAAGCTAACTAGTGAAAACAACACTTTTTAATATTTTACAAATATCAACTATAAAAGTTTCAAACTAACTAATGGCTCAGAGGCACTATTTAGCGTGCATTATACTTTATACTCATTTAAAAGTATAAACCACAACTCTCGTAATTTACCGCAAAAAGAGTGATATAATTGACATCGGCTTTACACGAATTGCATTTTTATTTTTCAATATTTTAGTTATATCAAAATCAATTGTTTCATTATTTTAATAGTAAAAAATGAAAATACCATTGACTATTCTCAAACAGTAACATATATATTCATTTAATTTTAAATAACTTTTAAATAGTACTTATTTAAGATAGACTACCACTACAAGAAATATAATTTTTTGTAACGATTTTTTTTGTTACAAATCACTGACAAAATTACCTTTGGTTGTTTTGCCAGCGACTTGTAAAAACTTTTAATGAAAAAAATTATTGTCAAAAATCATATTTCTTGTAGTATACGTACTTGTTGAAAAATCTTTAGTAAAAACATAATCACCGCAATTCAAAACTGTTTAGATGAGATAACATTTTTTTTTTAAAACTTAACTAAAGTCTTGAATAGTTGAATTTGATCTCAAACCATGGTAGGGTATACCAAATTTACGCGAAAATAAATAAATATAGCAGTGTATATACTCCTTCCGTCTCAAAAAATTGAGTCAGTTTGACTAATTTTATTATTCATATATCTTGTTTTGATTTTATTTTTCTACTAATAAATAAAAATAAATATCAACATATAAGATCTTGTTGGATTCATCTCAATGGAAATTTTCAAAATATTAAATTTTTATAATTTTTACTATTATACAATTAAAAATATTAATTGTTAAAATTATACATTCAAATACGTGTAATAGTTAACTGACTCAATCTTTTTAAAACGGAAGGAGTACATTATCGTAGAGTACTAGTGATTAACGAGTTTGGTAGCCGTCATCTTTTGCACCATCTACTCTCTCCAAAACCAAAAGTTACTACACAAACCAAAATCTCTCTCTCTCTCTCTCTCTCTCTCTCTCTCTCTCTCTCTCTCTCTCTCTCTCTCTCTCTCTCTCTTTCTCTCTCTCTCTCTCTCTCTCTCACATAAAGTCTCTCTCATACACGACTAGCAATTACTACACCTCTTACGCCCACCATTAAATGCAATTGCACCATCTCAATACACTCAGCAATAACTCTCATCACTGCCACATTTTTCTCTCCATCCGTTAACTCTTTTCTCCTCTTTCAATTCCTTTGTCCTCTCACCTTCTTCTTCATCTCCTTCATCTTCTTCTTCTTTCTCACTTTAAACTACCTATATCTTTTTTTAGCTAGACCATCTAAAAACACTCATCAACCTTCCCTTAATTTATTACCACACACCCAACTTTCCATAACTTCCTCTAAAAATACCTTACTTATTCATATCTATCTTTCAAAAAGTGTTCCTTCTTTTTACTAACTTTTTAGTACCATAGTAGATCTACATTTTTTTTTTCTTCTTCTAGGTTTTATCTCTTTGCAACTACCCTTCCTCTTGGTAAGTGGAAAAAAAGTCTTTGCTATCATAACTTCATTTCACATCTAATATTCACATCACTCTAAGATCATTTCTTTTACAAAAAGAAATTGATGATGTATTATTTTTTTTTCTTTCAAAAAAAAAAATTTATGTCTCCTTCCATATAGTTAGGGTTGCTAAAATGTCATACATATATGCTTTTTTTTTTTTTTTAAATTAAAATTTTATGTTTCTATTTATATTTTTTTCTAAGGGGTACTCAAACTCATATACAACGATTCTGCTTTTGTTGATTTAATTTAAAGTATAATTATAAAATTGACAAAGAATTTATCTGCATTTTAATTATGTCATCTAAAGAGCATTTGCTTCTAGGAATTTTGTTAAGAACAAAGAAAAAAATTAGACTTTAATCATCCTACTTTTTTGAGGTCACGTTTTGGTTTTTTTTTTTTTGCTCATGTTGTTGATGTTTTTGTTTCTTTTTTGAAGTGACACATTAGACTCGTTTGAGACACCGCTAAAGCTGACAAAAGAATCTAAGAAAGAATTCATTCATCCTTTGAAAGCCCTTTAAAAGGATCTAAGAAAAGAGAGAAGAAGAAAAAAAAGTGAATTTTTTTTGTTCATGCAATTTTGGATTGTGAAAATATGCAAGCTAGTTTAATGATTCCGGCTAATAACATGCCTTCAATCATCGGAAGAAACAACAACAACGTTGGTGTCTTTGGATTTTCTTCATCTCTCTCTCTTGCTCAGGTGAATCACTCATTTCCCCCTTCTTCAATTTTTTACGCCATTTTTATTTTAGTTTTGTCGTCTGAATCTCAGCGAAAGAGTCCTGATAATCCGGAGATTAATTACATCATAATTTAATTTTAATCTTAATTAAATTAAGACTAGTGTCATTTGGTTTGATCTATTTTGACTTTATTTAATTTTTTCACTTCTTTTATTTTATTTTCTTCGTTTGATTCTCAACGATTTTCAGCGAAAAAGTCCTTATAATTTGGAGATTAATTACATTATAAGTTTGTTTTAATTTTAATTTAATTTGACTAATGTCATTTGGTTTGATCTATTTTGACTTTATCTTTCAAAGGGTCATTTTAATTTTGAAGTCAAAATTTGGTCTTTAGTGAAAAAACAACTCAAACAAACAAAAAAACTCTCTTTGTATTTTACCAAAGTACATACTACTACTATCCTTCTCGTTATTCGGAAACCGCGTTATTCTTTTTCCTCAAAAACATCAAAATCTTAGTCAAATCCCACATGTTTTTCTCTCATAAAAATTTCTCAAAATTATTCACAAAAATACAAATAAATAAAGAAAAATGGTTTTAGTTTCTGTTTTTTTGTTGCTGAATGTACTTAGTACTATGTACTATACTATATGTTATGTGTTATATTGTTTTTGTTAGATTGAAAACAATAAGCATTTGGAATCTTAAAGATCTGTAGAAAATGTTCCAGCCAAATCTAATGGAAGCTGGACAACATCAACATCATCATCAACTTCTACCATTTGACATGACAACAAATAACAACAACAACAACAACACTTCGGAAAGTGAAGTTCCTAGGATCCGTGAAGATGAATTATTCGATAGTGCTACAAAGTCCGGTAGTGAAAATCAAGACGCTGCTAATTCAGGTGATGATCAAGATCAACCTCGTGCTAAGAAGAAACGTTATCATCGTCATACACAACATCAGATCCAAGAAATGGAAGCGTAAGAAATTAATAACAAAAAAAAACTCATTTTTAAAAAGTAGTTAAATTTTTTAATTATTTTTCTTTTTTGGGTTTTGTTAAATTAATGTTTTTTTTTGTTTGTTTAGTTTTTTTAAGGAATGTCCTCATCCAGATGACAAGCAAAGGAAGGAGCTAAGCAGAGAGTTAGGGTTAGAGCCATTGCAAGTGAAGTTTTGGTTTCAAAACAAACGTACGCAAATGAAGGTAAATGATTTAGTTAGTTTGGAGATTTTTTTTTTTGTTAAATAATTAAGAAAGCTTATGAGAATATACAAAATTTTTTTCTTGTTATAGACTCAACAGGAGAGATGTGAGAATACTCAACTAAGAACCGAGAATGAGAAGCTTCGTGCTGATAACATGAGGTTTAGAGAAGCGCTTAGCAATGCCTCTTGTCCTAATTGTGGTGGACCAACTGCTATTGGAGAAATGTCGTTCGATGAACATCACTTAAGGCTCGAAAATGCTCGTCTTAGAGAAGAGGTATTAAATTAAACTATATCGAGATCAATCTGGTTGAACCAACTGCAATTGAAAAATGGGACAACAAATACATTTTGTCATCGGTTTCGAAAATAGTATGAGTTTGTGGTTTGGATGGTGACATGACATCATGAGTTTAAATTGTCTAAAATTGCATTGATAACATTTGACCGCAATTTTTCGTAATATAAAAACTGAAAAATGACATCAATTGCAATTTAAAATCTTGACAATTACAAGAAGTTATTATATAAAGATTGAACTAATTGAAACTTTGTGTTTACCTAAAATTTTGTCATGGAAAATATTAGGAATATTTGACCAAATTTCACACCTTTATTTTTCTCCTTTTTTAAAAAGATTTGTGCAAGAGTGCAACCTTTTTTACTTCAATGATTAATTAAATTTTAACCTTAGATTGGTGTTTATATTTAGATTGATAGGATATCAGCCATTGCTGCGAAGTACGTCGGGAAACCAGTGGTGAGTTATCCACTACTCTCCCCTACATCGGTTCCTCCTCGTCCTCTAGACCTCGGCATTGGTGGTTTTGGAGGACAACCAGGAATTGGTGGAGGAGACATGTATGGAGCCGGAGATCTTCTTAGATCAATAAGTGGACCAACTGAAGCTGATAAGCCAATGATAATAGAACTAGCTGTTGCTGCAATGGAAGAACTCATTGGAATGGCACAAATGGGTGATCCACTTTGGTTAACTACACTTGAAGGTGGTGCCATACTCAATGAAGAAGAATATGTTAGGTCTTTTCCTAGAGGAATTGGTCCAAAACCAGCTGGTTTTAAATGTGAAGCTTCAAGAGAAACTTCTGTTGTCATCATGAATCATGTTAACCTTGTTGAGATCCTCATGGACGTGGTACACAAGCTTTAATTCATTAAATGAAATAATGTGTTATCTTACATAATTCTTTAGGGATTTAGATCCTTTCGCACAATGCAGCAGTGCAACAAATTTTATTTTTAACTACTATAGTTCGTAGTAACAATTATTTCTATGAAATTTTTTGCTGCACCGTTGCACTTGTCCGAGGATCTGAATCTAAATATTTGAGTTTATGCAATATATTTTTAATTTTGTAATATTTGACATAATTTATTTTTTTTCTTTTTATTGTTACAAGAACCAATGGTCCACAGTTTTTTCTGGTATTGTTTCAAGAGCAATGACATTGGAAGTGCTATCAACTGGGGTGGCAGGGAACTACAATGGTGCATTACAAGTGGTATGTAATGTATACATCATAAATTAAAAATTAATCCATTTAAAAAATTAAAAATTAATTATATAAAATATTTATTTTCTTAAAGATGAAAATGAATTAATTAAATTAATTTTAAATTTTCAGATGACAGCAGAACTTCAAGTACCTTCACCACTAGTGCCAACCAGAGAGAGTTATTTTGTAAGATACTGTAAGCAACATGCTGATGGTACTTGGGCAGTTGTGGATGTTTCTTTGGATAATTTGCGCCCTAGTCCTTCTGCCAAATGTAGAAGAAGGCCCTCTGGTTGCTTAATTCAAGAAATGCCCAATGGCTACTCAAAGGTCAGTAGAAAAAAAATTAATTTTATATTTTTTACAATTTTTTAATTGTTAGAATAAAATTAAGATTGTTTGGTTACATTTAACTATAAGTTTTTTTTTTTTGTCTAGGTTATATGGGTGGAGCATGTAGAAGTTGATGATAGAGGTGTTCATAATCTATACAAACAACTTGTTAGCTCTGGACATGCATTTGGTGCAAAACGTTGGATTGCAACCTTAGATCGACAATGTGAAAGACTTGCTAGTGCCATGGCAACCAACATTCCTACGGTCGATGTCGGCGGTATCAATAAAATTACCATTTCTATTTTATTTTGATCATACACTTCTTCACTTCAAAAAATTTAAAATTCGATTTTATTCAAAAATTAAAGCATGTTTGTATCGTAATTTTTGAAATATATTGTTTCTGATCAAATATATTTCATATTCAGAATCATAACAATATATTTCAAAAATCGGACACGCATGCGAGATGACTAAAATCAAGATTTAATTTTTGATAGACAAACCCTAGGTTATGTTTTTGATGATTAAGTAAGTAATTAATCTTATCTTATGATATTGTAATGTTTAGTGATAACAAACCAAGATGGAAGAAAGAGCATGTTAAAATTAGCTGAAAGAATGTGCATAAGCTTTTGTGCTGGAGTGAGTGCTTCAACAGCTCACACGTGGACAACACTTTCGGGTACAGGAGCTGATGATGTAAGGGTAATGACCCGTAAAAGTATAGATGACCCAGGAAGACCAGCTGGCATTGTCCTTAGTGCTGCAACTTCTTTTTGGCTTCCAGTTACACCAAAAAGAGTTTTTGAATTTCTTAGAGATGAAAACTCAAGAAGTGAGGTAATCAAAAAAGAATAATTAATTATTTATAATTAGAAAACAATTATGCACCAATCATTATCTAATCTTAAGTTTTTAGGTTACATTATTGTGTGATCATAGGTTGTTAGATTATTCTTGATTAAGTAAAATTTTGCTTTTTTTAATGTATGATGTATTTATTTATTCTATACTAAGTTCATATGAAGTCATCATCTTGTATGGTTTTGTATTTTACCATACGTCTAGTTTCTACTACTCTCTATGATCTCAATAGATTCAATTGCTTTGAATTGCATACATACATCTTTGTCAATTTTCTAAAGAAAGTGTGACACCGACTCCACCTTTTAATGAAGACCTTATAATAAACTTTGCATGAAATTTTGTTCCCTTTTTATCTTATGTCATCTTACTTTATACAAATTATTATTGTCAAATTATTATTTAATCATGTGTAATCCTTAGTAAAAAAATATTTTAATTATTTCATAATTTTTTTTAATTTAGATCAATGTTGTTTTTATCTTCCTTAATTTTATTTTTTTACAAATAACAAAAATACCATAGGGCTTCCAAATTAATTCTTTATCTATTTAATTACTATTTATACTTTTCATATTGTGATATTGATATAATTATTTATTTAAATTTGATTCATCTAACTTTTTCAACCTCTTGAAAACAGTGGGATATCCTTTCCAATGGTGGAGTTGTTCAAGAAATGGCACATATTGCTAATGGAAGAGATACTGGAAATTGTGTTTCTCTTCTTCGAGTGAATGTATGTTGACTTTAGCCCATATTTAATTATTTTTATTTTTTACGATAAACTATATTTTTCAATATAAAAAAAAATTCTCTGCATTCGCACAATCATATTATAAAAAATTGTTCGAGCAAGATTGGACAATTCAATTCAAACACGGTATTTTAAAATTATTTTGTTTACCGTCCAATTTTATTTGAACAATCATTTATATATCGAATTTTATTTGCCGTCCAATTTTATTTAAACAGACACTGATATATTGAATGCGTGAATGCAAATCATGTAACAATAGGTAATTTAGATTCAAAAAATGTTGAAGTAATGTTGTTAAAATTGCGATTTAAAATGTAAAAATATGGTAAAAATTTGATTCTGATAACCTTGTTTAAAAGTGAACTATGATTAATTATATTACTATAACATTGTTTTCATGTAGAGTGCAAATTCAAGCCAAAGCAACATGTTGATATTACAAGAAAGTTGCACGGACACAACAGGATCATTTGTGATCTATGCACCGGTCGACATAGTTGCGATGAATGTGGTACTAAATGGAGGGGATCCAGATTATGTAGCACTTCTTCCATCTGGATTTGCTATACTTCCAGATGGAGGTGTTGGTGGTGAAAATGGAAATGGTGGATCTTTATTAACAGTTGCATTTCAAATATTGGTTGATTCTGTTCCTACTGCAAAACTTTCTCTTGGATCTGTTGCTACCGTTAATAATCTTATTGCTTGTACTGTCGAGAGGATTAAGGCTTCTTTGTCGGGTGAAGTTGCTTGACCATCAAGTCATCTAATGGGACATAATTAAGGTATGAATCTTATACTAATTTTGTATATTTCTATTAATTAAGTTGCTTGACCATCAAGTCATCTAGTGAGACAATCATGTAAAACATAGTAGTAATTAATTTTCTCAATTTAATCTCTACATTTTCATGTGTTAATTAATTTGTTAACTTGTGCAGTTAAGAAGGGAAAAAGGGTAAGCATTGCATTTTGGATAATGAAGAGTTTAATGAAGTTAGGCTTATATAAAAAAGGATGGAAAGAAGTCAAGAGCGCACCTTGCAAGATTTCCTTCTCAGAACGACCAATCGAGGACTGAGAGGATTAAGGTTCGGGAATTGACTTCCCTATATAATAGTAAAAGCTAATCTCTCTGCTTTTAAATATAAGTAAAACGTTAAATGTATTTAGTTAAAATTTGAACTTAATACATTTAACTTTTTAACTTATATTTAAGACCAGAGAGTAAAAGCTAATATTAAGATCTTCTCTTCACCTTCTAAGACTGTTTATCTATGTAGTTAGTAATATCATTTTGATTATGATTAAGTTGTAGCTTTAATGTGATGTAACCTTTTATGTTCCTTCTATTGTTATAAAAAATTATGCTTTAATTAGATCATGCACTACCATGCAAGCAGTGACTAATTTCTCATTCCATGCGTTTTAACCTTTTTAAAGGTTTTGAAAAATGGATGATGCATTCCATTTTGTCTACTCAATTTAAGTAACTTAGATTTCTTGATTGATTATATTAGTTTTGTGTTTGTTATTTATGACATAAAAGTTGTAAAAGGGTTGGTGGTTTAATGTGTCACGCAAGAAAAAATGTCTATGATCGACAAATGATCTTTGTAAGTATCGTAACATATGGTAAAATTAAGTTTCCCTTAAATATCAAATTATGGGCATGTTACTTGTACATAAAATTTGATGTGTATGGGTTATATGTGTTAATTGATGTGTGATGTGTCCACTTTTTGACCAAGGAATTCATCCCCAAAGGAAATTAGTAAATTAAAAAAAATTGGAAAACGAATTATGTAAAATCATTCATGTTATTTTCAATTTCAACAGTTTCATTTTTCTTTATCATTGAGAAAAAAATATATGTTTGACACTTTCATTTGAGTTTAAATTGAGAATTGCATTAATTATTTCATCTAGTTCCCATTCAAGTACAAAAATTTAACACAAGAGTTTGGTGTTAGTGTTGTTGTTGAGTTGTAGTTTTAGATGTGTAGGGGAAGGGATGGGTGGGTGGCGCAACGAGCGTTTTAGGTATGATGTTAGTAGTATGATGTTGTATTAAAGTTGTCTATCTATTTGAACCTTTTGGAATGATATTTTTAGCCAATGGATCCTCATCGATGGGCACTCTGGTAGATAGCATGAGAAGCTTCTCTTAAAAATGGTTTCTATGTAAAAAATTTAGTAGTCCTTGCTTTTCTGTGAGCGAGAGTGTCGGGGTGCTTCGGCTACCGGTTAAGTTGCACCTTTTGGAGTGTCTCTCTATACTAGCTTCTCTCCTTTTTATTTAGGGGGTTGTTCTTTGTAGGTGTCTGGTGTTTTTTTATCAAAGTAACATTTTCACGATGATGTTGTTGAGATCATATAGTGAGAGGAGTTAGAGCTAGACGGGATAAGGAATTATTGATGAGTTGGATGTGAGATTGTGTTCTAGGGATCAGTTGGATGGAATACCTTCGACTACAACACTATCAAAATAGCATTATGGCTATTAGGGATGTTCAAATCCAAATCAATCCAATTAAAAATCGAAAATTGATTTAAAATAATCGAAAATCGTAAAAAGTCGAATAATTTTGAATGTATTTTGATGTCTTTTCGTAAAAACCACTTAATTGGATTGAATTTTTGATTGATTTTTTAAAACCGAACCAATACACATACATATATTTTAATATTTATTTTTCTTTTTATTAGTAAGATATGTTACATTTTTTTTTTGAAACAGTAAGATATGTTACATTAACCTATTGTTTATTGGTTTTAATTTTTTTAAATTTTTTTTATTAGTTTAATTTTTATTATATTATACTATGTTATATTTTACATCAAATTTATTATTTATTTCGTTAAAAGAATCAAATTTTTATTTTATGTTGTTTTAATAATATTAATATTTAATAAAATAAATTACAATTTGTAATTTGAATATTCAAAAAATGATCCAAAGTAAACCACATAAAATTAGATTGGATTGGATCGGATTTTTTTTATTTTGTAATCCAAAAACCGAACCAAACCGCAAGTAAATTTATTTTTGGATCGGATGAATTTTTGTCTCAAAATCGATCTAAACCAAACCATGAACACCTCTAATGGCTACTACCGGTCAAAACAAAATTATTATTTTTTCAATAAAAAAAAAAATTCGAGGATAAAGCTAGAAAGAGTATATTTCAATTTCATAAAATACAAGGCAAAAGTTTTATTTTTCACCTTTGAGATCGAGAAAGACGAAAATTGTCTCCCCACTTTGTTGTCATGTCCTATTTGGATTAGCTTATTTTTGAACTTATGCAAATAACTTATGCAATATAAATTAGATTTTATGCAATTTTATAAGTTCAAACTTGTAAAAATTATATTTTTATAATTTATTTTATTATAAACTACCTAGACAAACTTATAAAAATACTTAAAAATTGTATAAGCTGTTTGCATAAGCTCAAAAATAAGCTAATCCAAACAGGGCCTTAATTAAGTTTGATCCCAAAGTTGAATTTTAGAGCCAATTTTAAAACTAAATCTCAAAATGTTACAAAAGTCATTTTTCCTTCTCTAAAACTCAACTTCAAATTTTACAAAGTAACCTTTTGATCCATAAAACTCAAATCTTAGAAAATTATTTTATTTTGTATAATCGAATAAAATAAAAAATATAACTTATTTTAAAAGCAAAATTATAAATAAAGAGAATTTTAAAAATATAAGGGGTAAGAAAACAAGTGAAGGGGTTTGAGCAATATAATTGATAGAGAAAAAAAAAAGGACTTCAGTGATATAGAGCAATGGCCCAATAGAGAAAAGTCTGAGTTTTTAGACAAAAACACAGAAAAGAGAGTTGAGTGAACGAGTTTTGTTTGGGAACGAGTTGAGAACGAGTTGCGAAGGAGGAAGAAGAAGAAGAAGATGAGCGAGACAAGGCCAGTTCCTCGAAGAGATAGTCCATGGGGAATAACAGGAGAGAATCATCCTGAACCTAAAGCTCATCGATGCAATGATCGTGTTGAAGATGTTATCCAGGTTAATTCAATTTCCCAATCATTATTACTTTTCTCGAAATTTCTCTTTGTATCTCATTGCTTTAGTATTTTATGCTTAGGAAAATTGGAATCAATAACCTAGCTTTACAGTTCAATTGATTACATTGTACTACTTCGGCTATGTTTGGATAATTGTATTAACTAAGCGCTTATAGCGTAAGCGCTTATCATACACACGTTCCTATTTGGAATAGCTTATTTTTTTAGTTTATGCAAAACAAGTTACGCAAATAACTAAGTTTTTATGGATTATTATAAGGGCTTGTTTGGATTAGCTTATTTTTGAGCTTATGCAAACAACTTATGCAATTTTTATGTATTATTATAAGTTTGTTAATGTAGTTTATGATAAAATAACTTATAAAATTACAATTTTCACTAGTTTGAACTTATAAAATAGCATAAAACCTAATTTATATTGCATAAGCTGTTTGTATAAGCTCAAAAATAAGCTAATCCAAACAGGGCCTAAGTTTGTTGGTTTATGAAAAAATAGCTTATAGAAATACATATTTTCTTAGTGGGAACTTATAAATTAACATAAATACATATTTATTTACAGTTGAAATATTCTAGTGTTGGGTTTCAATTGTGAGTGATTCAGTCTCGCATCGACTATGAATGGAAATAATGTTGGATATATAAGACAGGTGACCCATATATGTAATGCATGAAGTTTTTGGATGGATATGTGGCGTCTCCCTTTCTTGTGATCATGGAGTTTTGACCCTTTGTTTCTCTTGACACCGCCCCCAGAATCCCCAACAAGACATTCACAGTTCACAACATATTTAATCATGCTCATAATTAGTCTAGAAATAGGTTAGCATGCATATCATCATATTCAAACACATAGGCATACTTTCATTCAAGCATAAAGCAACTCGAGCATTATCATACTAGGCAATCAACTTTTCATTTGAGGTCACTAGGCAATCAATTATAACAGCCCTGATTAGGGTTTCTGTTACTAAGTTTAATCGATTAGAACGTAATCTGATTACTGTATTAATTGATTACTCCATCCGTAAAATTTTATAAGCAATTTTTACTTACCTTTTTAGGTTCATTCATAATTAATGTATCTGGACTATATAGTTTAAATATATTAATTATGCAATGAACCTAGAAAGGTGAAATTTTCTTATAAAAATGTCACAGAGGGAGTATGTCACACTCAATGAGAGCACTAGGTCTAATCAATTAAACCTGTACAAATTCAATCAGAACAAATGCTTTGCTTATAAAAAAAATGATTCAATTAGAATGCGAACACACAATTCAATACACATCATAATTATAGTTCTTCGGCCCAGTGTTATTGCAGGGGTCTAAACCTAGTAAAGACATTAATTAAAAATGATTCCTATTGTCCATGCAATGGTAAATTAAAAGGCAAACATGTAAGGTTAAGGCATATAGGGATCATAGGACATCCCAATTGCACTGATTGAGACCCTGTCTACTCTTTCCCTACACGAATCTCCCTCCCTCCCTCTTTGTACCTTAAGCCAAAACAAGAGTAACAAAGAGGCTAGGAGGACAAGACTGCTGCTCTGCTACTGGAGAAAGAAGAACATGAGATGTTACTGGTCATTCTAGGGAAACTCTAATGGATTAGATTTTTTTATGTAACTAGTAGTAAAGATTTGAATGGTTCAGAACAAAGGCGTGAAATTCTGCTACGTTATTAGCGAAAAACTTTTCTTAAAATAGATTGATAGATAGATTGGTTACATGGTTTGAGTTCCATGGTCATTTCAGCTTGTTTCTCTGTTATACTTTTTCATGTTTTCAAATTTGTTTATTTGAATTTGTATATAAACTTGGTGTTGCTATCTTCAAGTCCTAAAGATTGTAAAATGTGTAGGCTTGCTTTGAGGGAAACCCATTCAAGACTGTTCCAGGGCCTTTCAAGCTGTTCTGGCAGTGCATGCGTTCTAAACCTGGGTGAGATCATTATCTACCTTGCTATTCTATCTACTCTTCGGAATATTTTTGTTTATGAACTATGCAACTAACTGTTTTGGTTGTGGATTAAAGTTGAGCAGTAAACTAAATGAGACTTATCATTGATCATTATCGCAATAACATACACCAACAGTGCCATAATTTTTTGAAATCTCGATAGGCTTTTTGGTAAAGGGTTTGTCCTTATAAAGTCTACGCCCGTATTTGGGTGCATGTCACAGTCACAGTGGATTTTCTCCCGTCCCCGGGCATTTTAATCATGAATTTATAGATGCTAGTATTGGGAGAGTTTGTGGAATGTGGGGTGGTTCTGTGAATGTACAATTTTCCAAATACACGCTAAACCAACTATTGTTTGTGATGCATATACACTGAAGTTGGCTATTCTATTTTTAGTTTTCCACTTGTATTTGCATTATTACATTCCTTGTCTTGGTTTTTTCCATACAAATTTTCCATTTACTTGTTGTATCATATGTTTGATTGTGTTGCTTGTGACTATTGCAGCGAGGAACCAACTGAGCCATTTACCTATTTGGATTTGGATCCTCCAAAGAGAGCACAACCCGTGAAACTTGAGTAGTGCTACTTTCACAAATGCCTCCGAACAACTTTGGTATTGCATGATCTTTGTTGTTTCAACTTTTTCATCCATGTTGTGGATGGTTTATGCGAAGATTATATGTAATTAAATTTTCTTTGTTGTTTACTTCGCTTTGCAAAATAGACATCATTTGCCTTTGTTCTGCGCTTCGATGTACTTGCCCAATAAAACAAGGCCAGGTTCGTTCTTGAATAACATACACGACAGTCTATTATTGATTACTTGTTTGGTGTTATAAATTCCAGTCGTTTATGTTGGCTGAATTAGTGTCTATGTTTCATTATGTGAGAGAATTCCAAGTCTTATTACATCATTGTACAGAAACGTACTCAGCATGAATGCTGAGTAAATTTCTCCAGCAATTACACTTGTTTCCATTGTCCGTGGTGGGTCTGTGAGCTTTGCTGAGATGAATTTGAGACTTTATTAACATTGATGTTGCAGGTAGCACTAATGTTAAAATGCGAGCCTTTGTCTTAGAAAATCGGCCAAAAACAAAAGAAAAATTACAGTTCTCTCAAAATTGCACAACTGCAATTGCCAATCTGATTCCAATCAAATACAATAGAGTGCTAGCAGAACATATTGTTAATGTTTAGGGAATCAAAAGGTAGTTAATTGATTAGTGCCAGATGACGCATAAGGTATCAAATGCAAATACGATATAAGACACAAACTATATGTGATTCTTTGAATCTTGATTTGAGCTTAACTCAATTTCAAATTAATTCATATGACAATGGTTGCTCCTCACTTATGAGCTGGTATATGAGCCAGTTCGGCCTGCAGTCAAAGACAATGCTCGTACGGTAATTCTTGCAAGTCGATTGAGCCGAGAGAACCAGAACATCAGAGAAATCAGAATCCTCATTAACCAGAAAATGATAAGATTGATGACCTTGTATATACCCACATGCTCCCTTTATTTTGATTTACATTTATGTCTCTGTGGTCCATTCATCACTAGGCTGCTGGCTTTTGATTTCTTTCTCACTTGGCAGACTATTCTACAAGTCCATTATTGATTAATTCATTTTTGTATTGATCTTAAATCAATGCCACGAGGCATACAATTGATTTGTGAGACTTTTGTTCATTTTTGTTCACTCCTTAGCAATTAGTGGTGCTTTAGATGCTGTCAGGATGATGTATTGGTGAAATAAATATGGGACCAAATGTGATAATATCACTTGTCAGTGTAGAATCCCTCTAATTATATAAGACGTTGACCATTCGTCTCATCTTGATCAACATCATCCTTCAAATGCCCTCAAGTTGGAGAGTGAAAATATCCATACCCAAATTGTAGATTCACCTTAATAAAATATGTATCCAAAACTTCATGTGAAAGTCATAAAACTTCATATTTAAGAGTGGATTAGTTTCTTAAAAAAGAAAATTTTAAGGGGGAAATTATTATTAATTAAAGTAGTATTAATAGTTATTTTACAACCAATGAAATTTGAACTATATTCCTTAAAAGTTATAATGTCAAATTCATACTATTGAGCTAACACCTCATGGACAAAAGAGAGTAGTCTAATTTACCCAAAACTTCAAATAACATCACAATAAGTTTAACACAAGCTTTTTTATTAGACACCATGCATAGTTGCTTCTTAGTAAATATAAGTGATGGATAATTGGATATGGTGTTTAGCACTATTGTTAACAATTTTAAGTATCCTGAGCCATTGAATATTCTGCAATCTATCATCTTACAGCAGAGAGTTGAACACTTGAACTCAAAACTTATATATATTATATATGAAGGTACAATTTGCCTAAATCTTGTGTATATTGAAATGTAGACCAAGATTTTCTTGCCTTTTGTTTTTTTTCCTATATTGTTAATAATAATCTTACAAACATAATTTCCTATCCAAGAAGGAAGGAATCTAAATATTTCAGCATGGACAAATTTGTGCCAATACTGTTACTAATTTGTGCCAGTACTGTTACTATGGTATAATCAAAATATCAAAAATACAAGGACAAAAATATACATACATATAGTTATTTACTTGCTTAGGTAGTAGGTGAACTAAATTGATCGTCGTCACGTCTCCTTTTCTTACTCTTCTGCCTAAGTATCTCCTTGATTTCTCTTTCTCTCTTATCCACAAATTCAATCAAGTCTTTGAAGCTTCTCGATGATCGAAAACTTCTTCTAGGCCTATTTGACGGATTTTCCGGGTCAACTTCATCCTCACTGTCTGGGATGAATTTCATGTATTGACAGAAGACTCGAACGAAGAATACAGTCATAGCAATGAGGCATGCTATGCCACATATAAGAAAGAGACCCCAGAAGCTATTAAGAGATAGTTCATTTGAATCAACGTCGTCAACTTTTGCAGCACAATTTTGTTTTGAAAGCCATTTGTCATGAATCTTTTGCAGGTCACCATTTTCTGAGAGTTGAAGTATGGCAGTTGACATATCGACAGCAAGGGGCGAGTCCCTCTGGAATCCCTGTGATCATGGTATTACACATGAGAATGAAATATTGTTGTGTAAGATTTTTACATAACAAGCACAAATAAGTTATTAGATAAGCTCAAATAAGTCAATCCAAACAGCTCCCAAACTCAGCTATCAATGAATTTACAAGATATCTGTAATCAAAATTGTAGCACGAGTTTAGGAATCGAAACTATCGAGGTTCAAATAAAGATACTTACAAATCCCCAACCACTTTTGGTGAACTCATTTCCAACAGTTCTGAACTTGCAGTTGGTAGTAGACATAAAGATTTCAATATAAGGAAGTTCATCAACAATAGCCACAACTCCTCCTCCTTTAGGTCCACGCATAAGGGCATCGATATACGCCTTTGGATCTTTCAACGAAACTATCCTTGATGGTTGTATATTGAGTTCATCTATCAGATACCTCCTTGCAAATGACCCGTCTTGAATTCCGATTGGCTGAGTACCTGATATCAAGCTATCAATTCCTTCAATTTGTGAGGACAGTTGCTGCACTGTGAGGATCGATGTTAAGCTTGCAGTGTAGCTTGAATTGATAATTAATACTACAAAAAGCCATATGATTAGCACGAATCGCCCAAGACCGCTCACAGTGTTCTCTCCTGTTCAAAATCATAGCAACAAAGAAAGTCAGAAATTTATACCATGTACCAAAATTTGAAAGTATATGAATGAGAATCCGTAGAGCACATACTGTGTGAGAAAAACATTGTTGAGAAAGTAAACCTGCAAAAGATTAAGCTAATCTTAGAAAAGATTAAGCTAAAAGATTAAACTAAAAAAGGCTTTGAAATGGTTAAAAATACTAACCAAAAGATTGTCATAATTTGCTTCTTAGGTGGACCTCGGAACTCAGGATTGTGCCTGTGCTCAAGAATCCATACAACAGCTCCGACAAAAAGGAAAAAGGCGCCGGTAACACACCACATTTCAGCAGTGAATGGCTTGAGAAAAGACCAAGGGCTTGATTTGATTTCCTTGACCGGAACAACAACTACTAGCCCTGATTCCATGAATGGTTGAGTGAAATCCAAAAGCCTTGTTCGGTTTGGGACAATAGTAACATCTCCAACAGCTGCATCGAAGTTCTGAAGAACGAAAAAAATTAATCAACACAGCTACTAAACTCCCTTGAAACCAAAAATTTAATTCTAGATACAACATTTTAAAATATATCTAGAGGTCCAAATTGAGCTATTATACATGTCTAATTGATTCCATATTTTGCTGTCAAATATATCTGTTTATCTACAACACTAATTCATATCATCGCTTCATTTTTGTATTAACCCTCTGGTTCCCAGGAGAAGGGAGACCTGGTAATCCGAAGTTTGGTGGGGAGGTAATTAAGTCTAGTCAAGTAGTGTTCTAACCAGGGTTTGAACTCAGGTTCTCCCGAACAATTTAAGTTATTGCTTGTTAAAATCCATGTTAGGCCACATGATCATTGGATCACTAAATGAGGCTGAAAATTAGGTTAAGAAACTTACATTAAGTGCGACTTGATTGACAAGCTCGCTGTAGCTAGGATTTCTATTACCATCTCCATATAATATATATTTTCGCGGAACGGGATAAGGCAACAAGTTTATGGCTGCTTCAAAGACATCAATGCAATAGCCTCTAACTCCAGGAGGATTCTTGTCCTTAGAAACAAACTCCAAGTAGCTTATCCTATGAGGTACTGCTATTCTTAAAGGCCTTCCATTGTTAGGAAAAACCCATCCTTTTGGTATAGCCACAGTTTCTCCAGGCCACAAAACACTAAACAGTTTTTGATTGCTTGTTGAAGTGTTAGGTGGTTTCTTGTATAAAATTTCAGGCGCTAAAACTGATAAACCGGAGTAATTAGTCCAATAACCGACTCTTCGGGAACCAGAATCTCCGATGTTAAGGATATCATATGATGGATGAATTAGATTCTTTCCGTTATCGAACTGAATCTGACCACTCAAACCAGTGAAGTTCATTCTCAAAAGTGTAGGGAGAAACAAAGGGCCACCATCGAAAACACGAAGCGAAGACAAATGCAACATGCTTCCTTTTGTGTCAACTAACTTAGGATCAGATGAGAAAGATATGTTTCCACCTTCTTTGAGAAAAGTATCAAGAGCATAAGCTGCTAACCAAACAGAATCATATGCATATAAAGCATAAGAGTTGAAGCTTGAAGTTTCGGTTCCATTTCCGTTCTTCAACCTCGAGAAAAAACTCTTTTTGAGATTAGTATCAGGAGTGTGATGCCTCAAAGCTATAACACCTTGAAGGAGATTTAATGTGTTAGCATCAACTGGCTCCATTGAATCCAACTTTGAAGGAAGCCAATCTGTTGCAATCCACACATAACCGCTAGTCATCATTCCGAGATTCTTTGCAATAGAAAAAATAGCCAAACCATGATCAGGATTAACATGGAGAACAAAGACTCTTGATTCCATTAAGTTAACACTATTTAACATGTCACTGATATCACTCTTGGTGGCTAAAGGAGATAATGCAGCTTTGTAAGATATCTTGCCGCGTTTCTTTGCTAGCGCGTCTCCGAGTACTGAAACACCGTTTCTTCCATTATCATCGTCTACAAAAATGGCAATTACTTGCCTCCATCTATAAAAATCAACAAGGTCTGCAATTGCATACATCTGAAAATAGTCACTGTGCGTTGTTCGGACGAAATACGGAAACTGCAGAGAAGATAGAGTTGGATCTGTTGCCCCAAATGAAAGAAGAGGTATATGGAGTTCATTAGCTACATGAGAGATGATATGAGCTATTCCTGAAGATTGTGGACCAATTGCAGCAACCACTTCATTCTCCATCAACTGCAAAGCTACATCATCAAAAAAATTAATGAAGCTTGTTCACTTCTTTTTCATAAGTAAAATAATAAATTTAGTTAGAAACGATAAGCGCAGACAAATAACAGATGATGTTTGGTAAGGAAGTTCATCCAATCGTGCTTACTCTCTGATTGCGGAGCGGCTGCAGTTCCTTTCTATCATTAACGAAAAATTAGGATTTACAGTGAACAACTTGTATATAAATACTACGGCCCTGACTACAACATTACTCCTGAATCATACTCAACATCTTCTCTAAATTATGTCCTATACGAGAGGAACATTATATATATACTTAATAGTCTTATACTAGAAATGAATAGTGGTTAAAGAGCTTATGCTAAGGTCGAACCAATCAAGAGTATTCAAGTTTGAACCCTGATTGAAACAATCCTAGCTAGATTTTACCTACCTCCCACCCGAACTTGGATTACTAGGGGTATTTTCCCCTGCGACGCGGAGGGTTAAGACAAAAATAAAAATACCAGCAATGCCTAAACTCTAAGTAATGAAAGGCTGGGAACCAAAAATCAAAAGAATAAGGAAGTATTTAACTTGCTCTTGATAAATAAAGACATCAAAGATTGAAAATATACATATATAATGTATAAACATGTATGTGTGTATATTCCACCAAAACTAACATTGAGATTGAATAACCAAGACATTGAGCTCAAGTTATTCTAAGCTCTCCTAGGATGAATCGTTCATGAGAACCTATTTTCGATTCCTGGTAGAAACAATTCTTGGTCAAACTTTACTTACCTTGTGACCGAACTCTGGATTACCAGGACTCTTTCCCCTAGGAACCAGAGGGTTAATGCGAAAAAAATAATTGAACTTTAAGAAGCTGCTAGTATAGGTACTGAAATGAAAGTTTTTGGCAAATACCTTCCACAGTTCCAAGAAATCCACTGCAATTTGTATCATGTAAAATAACTTCAAGTTTAACACCAGGAAGAATACTCTTATTAGCATTAACATCTTCAATTGCAGCCATGATTCCTGGTTTAGCTGATTTTCCAATCACAGAATCAACAGTAAACAATGCTCCAATTTTCAAAACACTAGGTCTAGAAGAAACACTAGAGTTTCCAATTATTCCCATAACTTCATTTGGAATCCACAACCATAAAACCAAGATGAAAAAACCCTTTATCCCAAACACCTCCATTTTTCAGAAAAATCTCCAAAAATTTGCAATTTTTGCAGCAAAAAAATAATTCTTCTAGCTTAAACCAACAACATCAGACCACAAAACCTGTCATAAACAGCAACCTTTTCAACATCAAGACAAAGACACAAACAAAGATAACACCTCATTTTTTTTGAAACTTTTTGTAAAAAATAGAAAACTCTCTTAAAAAAATATTAAATCAAATAACAAAAACAAAATACATAGAATGAAAATTTGTATTTGAAAATTTAGATACCGACATACTTGAATATATAAAAAAAATAAGCCATGTGAGCAAGAATCAAGACTTTTATTTCAATATTTATATATAAACTTATAAATTATTATGATAAGTCACATATAAACCAATCAAGGTAAGATATTACAAAGTGAAGACAAAAGCTGAAACAATATAAATTATTAGGTGTGTTAGAGAAGTGAAGACCCACATGTGCATTAAATTCATAATATAAGAAACAAATAATAAATAAATTGTAACAGAAAAAAAGGATATATATTTAAGAGAGTATCTAAGATTACCTCAAAGCTAAACTTGCAGGTATAAAAAGGTTTCAAGTTGCAAAGATTCTAAACATTAATTATGTATATGAAAGCATGTGATTTAAGAAGTAAAGCAAAGTATATGAATATGATATATAGTTACTTTTTAAGAATGAACAAGTATTGTGTTCCCACGTTATTCTTGCTGCTGGAGATGCTTTCATATATTCATATATACATGAATGTCACACTTTTTTATTTTAATTTTTATCAAAAGAGGCAATGATTTATTTTTATTTTTGTATGTGATTGTGACTGCATGTAGTTAGAAAGATAGATATATCGAATGTTTTTATATATGTGGTAATAATGATTTTAATGTCACGTGTTACTCTTTCTCCTCTAAAACAATATAAGATTTTTTCTTCTCCATTCTTATAAGATTATTATTATCAACTATATTAATTCATGTGTGTTTAGTTAACAAAAACTTACGTATAGAGATGGAGGTAGGAAAATGTTATATTTAAGTATGAGTGTCTTTTTTTTATATATTTTTTTATAAGTTTATTTGGATATTTTCGGATATTGAATATGGACATTTTTGCTAATTAGAATTTAAATAAAGTTTGTACAGAATTAACTCAATTGATAGAAATGTCGAAATTGCTAGTGTTAAATATCATGATCGAGGTTCGAATTCTGATCTCTTCACTTAAAGTATATGAGTTTTTAATGCTTATCATTTTGTCTATCTAAAAAAAATATTGGTTTGTTTATTGAAGTCAAAACTCAACTTGAGTTGGTTAAATTGTTTGTTACTCCTTGGAAGGCTTTAAGACTTAAAAATATTTATAAATTATTTTGGTACATCAAAATTAAAAGTAGTTTAAGAATAATATTTACATTCTTCAATCTAACATTAATACACTTTTTTTTTTTTACATTAACAATACACATTTAATGAAAGGATAAAATTGTGAAAATTCACACAAAATCCAAAGCATACATTACTTTGAAAATGCAATGTTGTGGACTGGAGATCTGAACATAAATAAAAAGAAATAAAGACATTAAAAATTTGAATAAGTAGATATACTTACTAGTTGCAAGAAACATCAATCATATGAATAGCGTTCTTCATTGGATGAGAGTGAGTGAGTGACCCCAAAGGGGATGAGTCAAACTCAAGTATTCAACTATTGATGGTGCTCATAAGCAATCATCAAATAGTTTGGATGTGGTGGCTTGTTCCTTCACACAAATGATAGATATTTAAAATTTAGAAGGTTATGCTCCAAAGATTGGCAAATAAATAAGGTAAATAGATAAGGAAAATATTAAACATTGCATCCTTTACATTAGTTAAAGAATTAAAAGTGAATTTTTTTAAAGTGTAAGTTATATTTTTTTTTAATGTAAAATGTACTATTTTTGGATTTCTTAATCGGGTGCACTAGTTAGCAAGACCTATAGATAATAGAGAATTCTTACTTAATGATTAAATATTTTAATTTTTCAAAAAATTTAAAAAGTTAAGTTTTATAATTTAAATATGAATTTTTCAATATAGTACTGATTTTTTAGTGCTAAAGTTAGCATTTATTTTTGTGGTTGTTTATCTTATCTTTGCTCATCATTGACCAAATTAATACTACTAAAGTCAATGCTCGTTTCCAACGGACAATATAAGAGCCCTTCCACACAGCCAGGCTTACTACAAGTAGTAAATTTCTGAGTTAAAATTCATTTTAATTTCTGAAAAACAAATTGCGAGAACAAATTTAATTCTTGAGTAAAATAAAATTAATTTTTAGTCTTTGAAAAAATAATCAAAACAACTTCGTTTCTATGTTGTCATTTTTGTTGGTTTTGTGTTCAAGTAGCTTAATGACTATTTTTTTTTTAATATATATAAATAGAAGTTTTTATTTCTTTCATATTTAATCAATGTATGTAGATTTATTCACTGGAAAAAAAAATCAATATATGTAGATTCTAGCCAAAATTCTGGCGAACAGACTGCGGATAGTAATTGGTAGTGTTATTTCTGATGACGTGGGCCATGGTTGACGGGAATAGATTTTCAGGTTATTGTGTGGGTGGACAGGAAGTTGTAACTGTGTCTCATCCGCAGTTCGCCGATGATATGTTGTTGTTAGGGGCGAAGAGCTGGGAGAACGTTTGAGCTTTACGTGTGGTACTTATGTTGTTCGAGTTAATGTCAGGGCTGAAAGTTAATTTCAAATAGAGTATATTGGTTGGGGTTAATCTTTCGGATTCCTGGTTACACGAGGTTGCGTCTGCGTGCGTTGCAAAGTGGGAAAAATTCCTTTTCTCTATCTGGGTCTCCCTATCGGTGGTGATCCGAGGCGTCTGGGTTTTTAGGATCCGGTGTTAGCGCGCATTAGGAAAAAATTGTCTGGATGAAAGAGTCGATTTCTATCTTTTGACGGCCGTCTGGTTCTTCTCAAATCTGTCTTGACATCTCTGCCTGTATATGCTCTTTCCTTTTCAAAGCCCCCTCGGGTATTATCTCTTCTATTGAATCTCTATTGATTAACTTTTTTTTTGGGGGGGGGGGGGGGGGGGAGGATTCTAGGGAAACCTCTTGGATTAACTGTCAAACTATCTGTTTACGGAAGGAGTTTGGGGGTTAGGCAGCTAGGGGAGTTTAACATTACTCTGTTGGGCAAATGGTGTTGGAGGATGTTGGTGGATCGGGGAGGCCTGTGATTTAGAGTTTTGGTGGCCCATTATGGGTTAGAGCATGGCAAATTGAGGGAGGGAGGGATGATGGGGTCAGCTTGGTGGAGGGAGATTGTGAGGATCAGGGAGGGAGTAGACGGGATTAGGGATGGGTGGCTCGGGGAGTGTGTGACGAGGAAGGTGGGGGATGGTACAAATACTTTCTTCTGGTCCGATCCCTGGGAGGGAGGGGTCCCGTTATGTGAGAGGTTTGGACGCGTTTGATTTAACGACGACCAAGTCGCAGACAGTTGCCGAGATGTTTGATGTAGGGTGAATGAGGACAGGTGTGGAGGAGACAGTTGTGGATGTGGGAGGAGGGGTTATTGAGGGAATGTCAGACTTTACTTCTTACAGTGACTATGCAGGTTGAGTCTCCAGATAGATGGCAGTGGCGACCTGATCATGTGATGGGTTATGCTGTTCGTGATGCGTATCATATTTTGACTTCACATGATTCTGTTATTTTAGCGGCGGCTAGAGACCTTCTATGGAACAGATGGGTCCCATTAAAGGTGTCTATTTTCGTATGGCATCTCTTGCGCGATCGGCTGTCAACAAAGACAAACCTGGTTGCCCGAGGCATTTTCTCTCCAGATCTCTATTTTTGTGCGACTGGCTGTGATGGCATTGAGACAGATCAGCACCTGTTCCTATCTTGCAACACTTTTGGTTCTCTATTGGCTCTAGTCCGGTCTTAAATTGACTTCTCGGCAGTGGACGTGCATAGTCTTCCAGATCACTTCGTTCGGTTTACTTTTTCAGCTGGTGGTCTCCGTGCTCAGCGGTCCTTCTTGCAGCGTCTGGCTTACTTGTGTTTGGATTGTGTGGAATGAAAGGAATCACCGGATTTTCGGAAATTCGGCGAACTCAATGAATCAACTCCTGGACAAAGTCAAGCTCTTCTGCTTTCGGTGGATGCGGACGGCGGATATTACTTTAGTCTTCAACTTTCATTGTTGGTGATCAAACTTTTTGCTATGTTTGAGTATCGACTGATTGTTTTTTTAATTACATGTTACTCACTTGGATCTTATTGTAAACTTTTGTAGTCCGTCTTATGCACGTCTTGTGCTGAAGGTATATATATATATATATATATATATATATATATATATATATATATATATATATATATATATATATCATTTTGACTTGTTAAAAAAATATATGTAGATTTTAATGACTAAAATATTAATCATGACAATCACGTTTGCCAGCAAAAATTCATATAATTTCCTCAAGACATTGTAGGTGGCATTTAGGGTGCACAAAGTGTAAAATTTGTGCACCATACACAAAGTTTAATAAAACAAGATGGAAGGTTGGATTTTGTAGTCCTACTAAACATTATCATGCTCCTCTTACACTAGATTTCATATTTTTTCATCTTCTTCCTCTCCCACCCCGTTGTTCTTCCACCCCTATTATTTCTCACATAATTCTAACCAATCACTTCTGCCAACTTCTTTTTTTCTTTCTTGATGTTCATAACTATGTTCAATGACCTTCATAATCTTCAAAACGAAATCTAGAAAATCAAAAATAAAAATTTTCATTCTTTCAGCATAACCCAAAAAAAATAAAACCAAAACAAAGAAAAAAAATGAAGGAATTTTGGGAGTTTTATGAAGGAAATTTCTGGAAATTAAACGCAATTTCTTTTTCATAAACTTTCTTAGATCTATATAAAAAAATTTATCGATTTTTTTCCATCTAGGTCATAAAGATCCACTTTTTTTTTTATTAACAAAAAAAAGACAAAAATGACTGATTGGGCACCTGTTGTAATTGGAGTTATGTTGTTTGTGTTTCTTCAACCAAGGTTGTTGTTTTCTTTTCCAGGAAATGGAAAACAGCTTGAATTTGGTGATATGAAGACAAATGGAAAAACTATTTTCATTCATACACTCATTTTCTTAGATCTGTTTTTCTGTTTTTTTTTTTTTTTTTTTAGTGTTTCATTTTCTTAGAAGAAACTGCATTATTGCAAAAGGTTTTTGGAATTTTAATCATAGATGTTTTTCTCATTGATTTAGCAGTTTTGAGTTTACTGTAGTGAAGGTGAGGAGGGAGATAGTTGCAGAGATGAGATTAGATTTGATTTGGGTGTGAGAAAAATCCAATGTTGATAGACTACAGTAAAACTGTGTTCCTTATTTGATCGAACGGTCAAAAATTAACTTATAAAGTTGTGCATCCATGCACAAATTTATGTTTTTGTGCAGGCTAAACCCCACCAGACATTGTAATTGTACGCCACATCTTGACTGTTTCTTTTTTCCTTTTCGTAATAACTGAATGATTGTTTAATTAGTGCCTTTCTTTTTCCAAAAGCTTTATTTCACAAAGAAATGATACTCCCTCCGTCCCATTTTATTTGATCCATTTTGACTGTAGATACTATTTATATATCTCGTTTTGACTCTATTTTTCTATTCATAAATAAAAAATAAATATTAGCATATAAGATCTTGTTAGATTCGTCTCGATTTATATTTTCAAAATATTAAATTTTTATAATTTTTACTATTATACAATTAAAGATATTAATCGTTAAAGTTTTACATTGGCAAACGTGAGGCAGTCAACTGACTCAAATAAAATGGGACGGAGGGAGTAATGTCATATGTAAAATGCTTTTGGGGAGCTTTCTGGAATCCTAGTATTTGTTGTGATTTGTCCCTTGCAAAATAAATTTTTTTGGTTTCCCCCCTTGGGTGCAAGGAATTTGCACTTTTTAAATCGGTTGAACAGATTAACCGATTTAAAAAACAACACTTTTTAAATCGGTTCGAACAAAATAACCGATTTAAAAAGTGTATCCAAGGAGCAAGTCGAAAAAATTCAACATTACAAAAGGCGAGTTACAAAAAAAAATTACAGAAAAAAAAAAACACGCTTACATTATGATAATATATTTGCATTTGCATGAGTGATAAGATATGTTGTTTTGTGGTTTGGAAGAGGGATATATATATATAGTATCCGTTGACACCAGGTGTCAAACTTAAATCTCAACCTTTTAAATCAATTAATCACACGACTCAAAATAATTTATTTTAAAAAAATAAAACTATCCAAGAAAATATCACGTGACTTTTTCATT
The DNA here is from genome assembly GCA_954870985.1 of Trifolium fragiferum. Classification (NCBI taxonomy): domain Eukaryota; kingdom Viridiplantae; phylum Streptophyta; class Magnoliopsida; order Fabales; family Fabaceae; genus Trifolium; species Trifolium fragiferum. Next base: position 75,478,293 of record OX940789.1, on the reverse strand, counting down.
CCTTTCTATATCTCTTGGGGTTTTGCCGCCACAGCCAAAAAAGAGGCCGTCGTCACGTCGGTAATGAGTGGTTTTCTCATGACCATGTATGTTCATTATTCATGGATACCAATATGCCATCGCAATTTTATCTTTGTGTCAAGAAATTTAATCTTATGAGGGAAAGAACAAAAAACAAAAAGTCATAAAATTGGAGACTAAAAACACTCGCATAACAGTAAGCTTCAACGGCGGACGGAGGAGAGGGATGCACCCTTTTCGGTGGTTAAGCGAGGAAGACTGTGACGAAAAGATCTCCGTTAAAACGATACACGACGGTGAACAGCGATGCTACTTGTGTCGTGTTATAAACAACGGATTGTGACAATGGGTCGATAACAGTTGGTAGCAAGTCGTCGGCCGGCCATGGTGCAGGTCCTCTCTACCATTTATGTTGACGGTGGGTCGAAGAAGCATTGACGGTGGTCGGTCGGTCGGTCGGTAAGAGAAAAGATAATGTATAATCTCAAAGATGAAAGTTGGGAGAGAAGGACACGTGCTAGTTTTTAGTGAATAAATCTGAGCCATGTGATTAATTGATTTAAACGGTTAAGATTTGATGTCAAACTTAAGTTTGACACATAACGGATACTAACTCATATATATATATATATATATATATATATATATATATATATACAAAGTCAGAATCAAATTATACCAATTAGTTTAATCGAGATAAATTTTATAAAATATACCGTTGGATTGAAAGTTTATTACATATAAATTATTTATGTAAAACTTCAGAAAAATCCAAAATCGTTTGATAAGCTATTGAGACACATAAAAATTAATGACATTTAAAAAAGACGAAAACCGTTAACATATAAAACGATTTTGGATTTCTCCAAAGTTTTACATAAATGATCTATATGATATAAACTTTCAATCCAACGGTGAATTTTATAAAATTTATATCGGTTAAATTAAAATGTAATTGAAATATGTAAAATTTGGTGTCAAACTAGTTGGTGTCATTTGATCTTTACTTATTTTTAAATTTATGTAAAAACAACTTATGCAAATAAATAATTTTTTATAAATTATTATAAACTTTTCGAGATAGTTTATAAAAATCTAAATTTTGTCACCATATACTTATGAATTAACTTAAAATATTATTTATTTGTATCAACTAATTTTATAAGTTAAAAAATAAGTCAAATTACGGGTCTATAATCACATGAAAGTTGGAATGATAAAGAGGTAATATGCGAGTTCAACTCTTTTACAATTTTATTAGCAAAACAATGATCAACAATTAATATTTGTCATTTAAAAATATCATAATATTCCTAAAATAATCATTAATTATAATAAATTGATTCATATATCTATACAATATATAAAGGGAGAATTTGAACTTTGGTTTGGTGTAGTCTTTTTTAAAAATACCAAAATACTTTTGGTGGTTTTTTTTTTTTTTTTCAAATTTTTCAATTATTAACTTCCAAAGCTAACAAATTTATTTTTTTTTTCTTTCCAAAATCAAAATAAAAAAGAGCGGACGGACGGATACGGGAGTGCCCGTCTGGACGCTAGTTCATGAAGTAAAAACCATTACCATGGTGTTGAGTATTGAATCTAATAATCTATGATGTTCCTCCCTTTCATCATCATGCTTACTTATTGATAAAATTATTGAGTTTAAAAGAGATTCGTGCAATTTATCTTTCAAGTTTCAACCACACATTGAGGGAAGAAAACTTTTGTTCTGATTAATTAGCTAAGAAAAAGTTTTTTTTGTTAGTTTTTTTTTTTTTTTTTATAGTTGGTATTTTGGAGAGACGGAAATTAATGTTTAACAAATTGACGTGCCACAATTGGTATCCAGAGCCCTTAGGTTCTTAGTGTAGAAAGCACAAAGATTCAGTCTTGTTTGGTGTTTACATTTTCTTCCATTCAGAAACAATGTCAGGGAATGGTTTACCAAACAATCTTCCAATTCTTGAGGGCAAGAATTGGGAAAGATGGAGCAAACAGATGAAGTCTCTCTTTGGTTTTCAAGATACATTGGAAGTGGTGGTTAATGGTGTGCAAGACTTGGTGGAGAATGCCACTGAAGCTCAGAGATCAGCACACAAAGACTTAAAGAAGAAGGATTGCAAGGCAATGTATGCAATTCAAGCTGCGGTAGATTCTGCAAATTTTGACAAGATATCTAGTGCTGAATCCTCTAAGGCAGCCTGGGATATTTTGGTGAAATATTATGAAGGAGGAGAAAAGGTGAAGGGAGTAAAGTTGCAGTCTCTGAGAAGGCAATATGAGCTTCTGCAGATGGATAAGAGTGAATCCATTGGAGCCTATGTGTCGAAGGTTCAAGGCATTGTCCATACAATGAAGAGCTGTGGTGAGGTGATGACAGATAGGATGATTGTAGAGAAGGTAATGAGAACTCTAACTCCAAATTTTGATCATGTCATTGTTGCCATCCAAGAAATCGGGAATGTAGCTACATTACAGTTGGAGGATCTTGTCGGATCTTTAGAAGCACATGAGTTGATGATAAATGAAAGGAAATGGGTTCAAGAATCTGTACAAGCCTTACAAGTTCAGGCTTACAAGAAAGCTAACAGTCACAAAGAGAAAAATCAAGATAAGGGAAAGAATGGCTCTCAGAAAAAATTTGATGGAAAATCTGAATCCTTCAAGAAAGGAGGAGGAACATCAAATTCAAAGAAAGGGAAAGGCAAGGACAAGAGTCACATTCAGTGCTATAACTGTCAGAAATGGGGACACTATGCTTCAGATTGTTGGTTCAAGAAAGGCAAAGAAAAGGGCCAAGACTCTGATGATGAAGCAAAACTTGTGCAAGAAAAGGTTGAAGACAAAGCTGTGACTTTCATGGCTACATTATCAGAGGTAGAATCACAAGATAAAGTTGATGCTGAGACTTGGTTCTTAGACACAGGGTGTTCCAACCACATGACTGGTCACAAAAACTGGTTAGTGAAGTTCAATTCTGGAAAGAAAAGTAAAGTGAAGCTGGCCAATAGCAGTTCATTGCAGTCAGAAGGCATTGGTAACATGGTTATCAAGAGGAGCAATGGAAGCACTGCAGTAATTGAAGATGTGATGTTTGTACCAGGTATGGATTGTAATCTTCTGAGTGTTGGACAGTTAGCAGAAAAAGGTTTTTCAGTTATCATTAAGAATGAGAAATTTGAACTTTATGATCCTGCAAATAACCTAATTCTGAGGACTCCTTTGGCCAAGAATAGAACCTTCAGAACTTTGATTCACACAAACACTGTTCAATGTATGAAGGTAGTAACAGATGAGAAGTTGAATTGGCTATGGCACCTGAGATTTGGACATTTGAATTTCAAATATCTGAATCAGCTAGGGAGCAAAGGAATGGTACTTGGCCTGCCTAAGATTGAAGCTTCAGAAAGAGTATGTGAAGGTTGCTTAGTTGGTAAACAACCTAGAAATGCTTTCAGCAAGAGTTTGCCTATGAGATCATCAAGTGTACTAGGTGTTGTGCATTCTGATGTGTGTGGTCCCTTTGATGTGAATTCACTTGGTGGTAATAGATATTTTGTTACCTTTGTTGATGAGTATAGCAGGAAGATGTGGATATACTTGATTCAAACCAAGGATGCAGTATTTGATGTCTTCAGAAATTTTAAGGCATTAGTTGAAAATCAAAGTGGAAAGAAGATCATAGCTCTCAGAACAGATGGTGGAGGTGAGTATACTTCCAAGAAGTTTGAGTCATTTTGTGTTGAACAAGGTATAGAACATGAAGTCACAGCTCCCTATACACCTCAACACAATGGCTTAGCTGAAAGAAGGAACAGGACTATTCTTGATATGGCAAGGTGTATGGTGAAGCATAGGAACCTGCCTAAAGCTTTCTGGGGTGAAGCAGTTCACACTGCTGTGTATGTGTTGAACAGGTGTCCAACCAAGAAGCTGAAAGACAAAGTACCTGAGGAAGTGTGGAGTGGTAGAAAACCTAGTGTAAGTCACTTCAGAATTTTTGGTGCTTTATGTCACAAGCATGTGCCTGAAGCAAAAAGGAAGAAGCTTGATGACAGAAGTGAAGCCATGATCTTGGTAGGATACCATGTCACAGGTGCTTACAAGCTGTATGATCCTGTCACGAAGAAAATGATCTACAGTAGAGATGTTGTAATTGATGAAGAGAAATCCTGGGATTGGATTGCTGGTTGCAGTTCAAGCAGAGCTCAATTGAATCCAATCATGAATGAAGAAGATAGTGATTCTAGTGATGAGAATGAAGCACCTGCAGCTGTGACTAGAGACAGGCCTGCCAGAACAAGGAACATTCCTGCTAGATTGCAGGATTGTGAAATTGTTAATGATAATGAGGTAAATGCAGATGGTGACTTAGTTCATATTGCATTGATGGCTGGTTCTGAGCCTATCAATTACACAGAAGCCTTGAAACACAAGAAATGGAAGAGAGCTATGGAGGAGGAGTTGGCTTCAATTGAGAGAAATCAAACTTGGGAGTTAGTTAAACTTCCATCAGATAAGAAGGCAATTGAAGTAAAATGGGTGTTCAAGCTGAAGCTAAATCCTGACAATTCTATAGCAAAATATAAGGCAAGGCTGGTGGCAAGAGGTTTTCTGCAGAGGGAAGGAATAGATTACTCAGAAATCTACTCACCTGTGGCAAGAATTGAGACTGTGAGACTTGTCATAGCTGTAGCTAATGCAAGGAAATGGCCTATGTTCCACATGGATGTTAAGTCAGCCTTTCTTAATGGTCCATTAGAAGAACTTGTTTTTGTAACTCAGCCACCTGGATTCATGATTGAAGGGAAGAAAGACATGGTCTACAGATTGAACAAAGCTCTATATGGTTTGAAACAAGCTCCAAGAGCTTGGAATAAAAGGATAGATGGATTTCTTGTGAAACAAGGTTTCAGGAAATGCAAGTCATAATATGGAGTATATGTGCTGGAAGCAGCTTCAAGCATCATTCTGATATGTTTGTATGTTGATGATCTGCTAGTAACTGGAAGTGTCACAGCTGAGATAGAGAGATTCAAAGAAGTAATGAAAACTGAATTTGAGATGACAGATTTGGGAGAAGTGTCTTACTTCTTAGGATTTGAACTTCTGAAGAATGGTAAAGGTCTATTGTTGCATCAGAGGAGATATGCAGGAGAAATTCTGAAGAGGTTCAACATGACTGAGTGTACATATGCTGCAACTCCTATGGAGGTGAACTTGAAGTTAGAGAAGAATGAGACAGAAGAGACTGTGGATCCTACAATTTTCAAGCAAATTGTAGGATCATTGAGATATCTTTGCAACAGCAGACCGGATATATGCTTTGCAGTTGGGCTTGTAAGTAGATTCATGGATAAGCCTAGAAGGTCACACATGAATGCAGCTAGAAGAATACTTAGGTATATAGCAGGCACAATGGAGTTTGGAATTCTTTTTCCAAAGTCAGTTCTGAATGAGAAATTTGAGATTGTGTGCTACTCTGATGCTGATTGGTGTGGTGACAAAGTAGATAGAAGGAGTACTACTGGGTATTTCTTCAGATTTATGGAGGCTCCAGTTGCTTGGTGTTCTAAGAAACAACCAGTTGTTGCATTGTCTTCTTGTGAAGCTGAGTACATAGCAGGTGCATATGCAGCATGCCAAGCTTTGTGGATTGTGACTGTGTTGAAGGAGCTAGGAATTGAAGCAGAGAAACCTGTGGTTCTGCAGATTGATAACAAGTCTGCTATAAACTTAGCCAAGAATCCAGTTTTGCATGGTAGAAGCAAACACATAGAGGCTAGGTTTCATTTCTTGAGGGAGCAGGTGAATCAAGGTAGCTTAGATGTCAGGCATTGTGCAACATATGCTCAGGTTGCAGATGCTCTAACTAAGAGTTTGAAAACAGACAGGTTTTTGAAGCTCAGAAGTGAACTTGGTGTGTGTCAGGCGCGCGCCCAGTTCTGAAGGATTTCTGAAGGACAGACAAGTTTGCAGTTCTGAAGGATTTCTGAAGAACAGACAAGTTTGCTTAGGCTTGAAGTTAAGGGAGCATGATGTTTTATAACTTCAATCCTATTAGACTTGGTTAGGTAGTTAAAAGGTTGTTAGGAGGTGGTTACATAACTACCTTGAGTTAGTTAGTTATGGTTACTTGTGTTACAAGTAATAGATGTGTTAGGAGTTTTCCTTATAAATAAGCATGTGCCTCATGCATTGTATACAACTTATTCTCTATTTTTCTTATCAATAAATCTTAACACTTTCCTCCTAGTTTTCTCTCTAGTTCTTACTTGTTATCTTCTTCCTCTTATCTTGGATTACCCTAACAATTTTGAGTCGAATAAATTTTTAGTTTATAAATATCTTAAAGTTCATTTTTAGTTCTTAAACAAATGACCAAATTTCCATTCCCTAAATATTTTACGTTACAATTATTAATTTCTGTTTTTAACCAAATCATGTATACTTTTCACATTTTTAATCATTTTTTATATTTATGTTCATAAAATTATAAGAATTTCTTTCACAAAAATTACTTAAATATGAATTTTTAAGCGTCAAAATTTTAAAAATTCATATTTAATTAATTGATTGTTAAAAAAAATTAAACTTTTACAAGAGATATTTTTATAATATACTAAATATGACTGTGTAAAAAGGAATTTTGAATGATGCGCATAAGTTGATTTAAAAATATGAAGCAAAAGTTAAGAATGAAATATTTACAAAATCCAAATTTGCTGAAATTTTTTATAGGTACTATATGCATAAAATCTCACATGTCATATCAAAATAGTATTTTACTCTTAAGAAAACCTCTACTTTTTTTTTACACAAAATTTATATTTATTTTCTCGTGCTTATTTATGTGTGCCCTAAACCCTTTTTATTTGTGTTTTGCTCTATTTGTACTTTTGGAATTTTCACAAATTGCTGAAACCAAACAGACATGTAGACCCAGTGGTCCAAGATTTAAATTGATGGGTTGCAATATGCTTCATATATCTTCATTCATTAAAGAGTAGTGGGTCAATATCATTTCACCAAGGGACAAATTACAAATCAAGTTTTTGTTATTTTTCCACTAATAAATAAAAGATGGGGACTCCTAAATGTATGGCTATGAGTGAGCATTCTTTTTTTTAATAGCATAAGAAAGCTACAATATTTCAAAAATAAGTTGGAATTCTTTTTACATTTTTTAAAAGTATCAATCAATTGAACTAGACCAACTTATTCTTCACCGCTATGGTTTAATTCAAGTTTGGTTAAAAACTATTGTGAAAAATGAACCAAACTAAATCAACTATTTTTATTTTTTTTTTTGTTTGGATTTTCTTTCTTCTAAAAGCTAAGTTAAGCCAATTTGCAGGTTGGTTTGGTTGCTAAAGAATTAGTTCATAGTCATAAGAATATGGATTCAACTCCTACGCATAAGAATTTTACTGATGGATAATCTATAAATATTTATGTCAGAATTCTCTAAATTATAAAATCTTTCTTAACTCACGTGAGCTTCTTAAACGCAACTCACCTAAACTTTTTAGTATATAAAAAAGAAAATACAGGATGTAAGAATTGCTCAATCTTAATAATGGAGCACAAATTCATGTATAAAGTGAGCAAGACCTTAATTTTGAAGTCAACTAGCAAGAATTTACATTATATCATTTTGTGTCTTGTTATAAAAAAAAAAGTTTTCTGAAATTAAATTTGAATCATGATTTTAATTCTTGAAATTGTAGGGGAAGATTAATTTGGTCACTCAAATGAACTCATTATTATAAAATGATTCCAAAAATACTTTAACATGTCAAAATGAATTTTATGATTCTAACATCAGTTTTTTTATTTCTTCTCTTTTCATATAATACAATTAAACATGTAATCCAAGAATTTCAATTTCATAATTATTTTTTTGACAAAATTTCATAATTTATTTTAAAATTTTGTAAAAGTGTTTAATATATATGGTTTGATGGCATCTTCCACACAACTTTAAAATGCTTGGAATTATTGGTACTTCTTTATGATGGTGGGGGTGTGAAGTAGTAACTCACGTATATAATTAGGGGGTTGGATAGCTCAACTGGTTTGAGCTAAGGATTTGTTGAGTCTTTGGTATTGGCTGCATTTTTCGTAAAATAAATCTTGTAGTAGGATGTGTGATAAGATGCCTCAACATCGTATCATGTTACTGGATGTGTTCGCGCGCATGTTCTATTTATGGAATGTTCGTTTCTCTCTCATGGATCTTGCATGGCGCCTTTAATCATGCTAATTATGAGGATCATCATTTAATGCTTCAGATCCTTGTTAAGAATGTTTTTATGAAGAATCTCCTTGAAGTATATTTTTGTAGAGAATCTCTTTTAATTAATATGGAGTAATTGCTTGGGTCAAACAAATCAAGCCCATGTTTTTCTGAATTAATGACGTTTTGCCTTGAGTATTTAAAGAATGAGCTAAACCTAATTCTAGTAGTTGTTCACGCCGTCATTGTGTTAAGTCTGGAAGTCTAGGTTTTGTGTGTGTATTTTTGTGAGCTTTCTTGTGTCTCATTGATACAAGCTTAGGACTGTGTGTTTTGAGTTGTAATCGGTGTGATCCTCTCCTAAGTTTTGAAGTACGGAGTTAGGACTTTGTGTGGTTGTAACACTCTAAGCCTTTAGGTACGAGTGCGTAGTTTTTTTAGGAGTGTGTGTCTCCAAAACTTATTTGTATTCGTGTTACTGAAATCCTTGCTGTCTGTAAGGTTGTTAGGGAGTGAGATGGGATCTCAGATTTAGGAGTTCCTAGGTTGAAGAGTCATTGGTAGTGGCTAGGTTGTAAGTTGTAAACGTGGCGTTTGCTGATAACTTAGAACTAGGACTATCATAGTAATATTCCTTCCTGGATTGGTATCCCCCAGATTAGGTAGCGTTGTGCTCCGAACTGGGTTAACAAATATTCCGTCTTCTTTATTTGCTTTGTTTTTTTTTTTTTTTCGGTTTTCACCACCAGTTGAATCTGGTTCGGGGGTCAGTTCTGGCATCAAGTGGTTCCAGCCCCCTCCTGATCGCAGTTGCGGGGGATCGAACTGTGGTCCTCCCTACCAAGTTCAGCGCCAATCACCACTGAACCAACTAACGATTGGTACTTATTTGCTTTGCATTATTTCGTGATAGAACTGTTAAGGTGCTTAGCACATCGTATCGCATATCGTGCTTAGCGTGCCAGGAATTTCAGGATTAAAAAGAGTTAAGGTGTAAAAGGTCCCGAGAATGATAAATGAAAAACATATAAACATTAACAACTAATTACTATTGTTCAAAAACAACTAATTACCGACTTTAACTGTTTCAGAGAAAAGGTATATAATTCATTAAACTATAATTTTACATGTTACATTTGATTTGAGTAATGTAACAAACCATCTTTAAGAGAAGGAACTTATAGAACAACAGAAGAAAAAAATTAGTAGATAAGTATTTGTGCAATTACAAATAGTATATACATGATTATCATAAGTCTTGGTTGGGGTTATGAGGATTGTCACATTGGGTGAACATTTTCTTGATAGCATCTTCCTTTTTATCAATGAAGTTAAAGAAGTTAACAATAACCCGGGAACAATGACTTTTCGATTGTTCCGAGGATGAAACATCAATGTCCTTTTGTCTTTGTTTGAAGCCAACATATTGGCTAATCATTCGCAGCAGAAACAGCACAAGTGCGATGACAGAGATGATAGCGCATGAGAGATATAGACCCCAAAAGCTGATCAGATGAAGTTGGTCTGGTTTAGGGTCGCTTTTCCTTTCGCCGGGACATCCCATCTTGCAAAACCATTTCTCATGTATCTTTTGAAGCTCTCCGCTTTCGGCTAGTTTCAATATTGCCGTTGACATGTCAAGTGCAAGAGGGGAGTCTCTTTGAAAAGCCTGATATATATCGTTGCAGAATAAGTCAGTAAATGTCGCGAATAAGTATATCATAACCAAAAATAATTAAAGATAATTAGTTTCACTATATCCGTTGTTCAAAACCTGTTAGAATAGCAAATTCGGCTCTAAAGTAAACAAATAAATAAACACAAGAACACAATGATTGTATCATAGAGTTCGGCCAATTGTGTGTACGTCTCTGATGTGGAAAAATCTGAACTGCTTTTTTTAATCATGTGCATAATTACTTTGAAGATCTAGTTAGAAAGCACTTACAAATCCCCAACTGCTTCTGGTAAATGGCTGACCAATAATACCGAATTCAGTTTCTTTTGACAGAAACAATTCCACATACGGAAGCTCATCGACGATAGCTGCTACACCACCACCAGACGGTCCATTCCGAAGTGCTACCGCGTATTCCTCAGGGGAGCCTAAGGAAACAAGTCTTGATCTTGATACATAAAGATTATCTGTCAGATAGCTGTAAGCAAACGACCCTACTTGGTATCCAATAGGCCAGTTACTTGCAATCAAGCTATCGATTCCTGTGATCGGCGATGAAAGTTGTTCCACTGTGAGAATTGATGTCAAGCTTGCTGTATAGCTAGCTGTTATCACCATCAGTAGGAAAAGCCAGACTATCAACACCATTTTAGAAAGCGAGCTTTCGGTATTATCTGATTTCAAAACAATGTGAGCGTTTGTTAGATTGATATGATACATAAAAAACAAATTTAGCATAGTTGAAAGACGCCATTTGACTAGAGGTCTGTTTGGATTATATGTGCATAATGTAAGTAAAAGACGCCATTTGACTAGAGATGTGTTTGGATTGACTTATTTGAGCTTATCTATTGATACAAGCACTTGTGAAACAGCATGAGATATGTTCATAAGTGGTTTTCAACTTATTTCCAGAAGTTCTCCAGGATAGCTTATGAAAATTGTTTGACTTTATTTTATCTTATGTTTTAGAAATAGCCTATACATAAGCACTTCTATAAGTGTTTAATTAAACTTTTTATCCAAATAGGAGCGGCAATGTTGCATTGACTACTGTAAATGAAGCATCTATGTAGATATTGAAAATGTACCAATTCAAGTACAAATATATGATAAATCTAGAAAGAAAGAAAAAAGCAACAAAAGAAACTATTAGAGTTTGAAGCTTTTTCTTACTATTCGTCTTAAAGAGTGTTGAGAGGCTGAACCTGAAAAAACAAATAAAATGCATTGGAGTTAGAATCTTAAACATGAGATAATCAAATAAATTATATCGGAAAATTGTAAGAATTTATGAAAAACAGCTTACATAAACATTGTGACAATTTGTCTCTTAGGAGGACCACGGAATTCATCGTTGACTCGGTGTTCAAGAATCCATATAACAACTCCAATCATGAGAAATGATGCAGCAATGATACACCACATATCTGCTGAGAATGGTTTGAGGAATACCCAAGCATTTGATTTTGAACTGTTGATAGGAGCCACTATAACAAGGCTTGATGATGCAAAAGGTTGAGAAAAGTCCGCAATCTTTGTTCGGTTCGTCACAATCGCAATGTCTCCAACAACTGCATCATATACCTGTGTATACCAAACTTTCAGAAAATCATTGTTGTTTGACACATAAAAGCATGGTTGCACAAACGATTAGCGAATTTTGAGACTACTTTTTTTCATGGTGAGTTTTCACTTACATTTTCGTCAATCTTTTTGACTAGTGCATCATAATTTGGATTGGCTTTACCATTCCCAACAGGCTTGAATACAAAAGGAATTTCATACGGAATAAATTCCAAAGCTTTCATGAAGATATCGATACAATACCCTTGAATCTTATGACTATCATGCAGTTCAGTTACAAATTCAACGAAACTCGCTCTCCTCGGCACTCCTATTCTCAGTGGCTTTGCATTATCTGCAATCACCCAACCGCGCGGTCTTTCTGTTTTTCCACCTGGCCAAGTAATATTGTCAAGCTTCTGATCTACGGAAACCCTGGGATGTTTCTTTTGCGCAAGAATTTCGGGTGGAACAACTGAAAATCCCGAATGATTAGACCAATAACCAACCCTATTAATTTTCATCTGATTGATATTGATAACATCATAACCACTACTAATGACATTTCTGTTTGAACTAAACCGAATTTTACCACTCAAGCCGCTAAAATTTGATAGTGATAATATGTTAACAAAATCAGATCCATTGGCAAAGATTTTGAGCTTCTCAAACTGAATACCAATTCCTTCTGTGTGAGGTACCACATTGTTGTCACGAAGCGAAAAAGTAATATTGTCATGCACTTTCAGAAATTTGTCAATTGAATGTGCAACTGCCCAAACTGTATCATAAGTGAAAAATCCATAGGAATTCAAACTAGTATTTGCTACACCTTCGTTTTGCATTTTTTTCCATCGAGAAATAAAATCTCTCTTTTTTCTAGAATCAGGGATGTGTTGACGAAGACCAACAACTCCTTCGACAATGCTAAGAGATTTCTGATTCGCTGGAAAAAATGAATGTAGGGTAGCAGCGAGCCAATCTGTGACAAGCCAAACATATTCACTAGTCATCATTTGAAGTTTGTGAGCAACGGAAAAAATTCTCAATCTAGGATCAGGGTTGATATGAACGACAAAAACACGAGGGTTAAATACTTTGGATTGATTGAGCAACTTAGTGATTTCATCTAGGTCGAAATGAATACTCAAAGCTAGTTTGTGAGATATTTTCAATCTCCTATTTTCAAGTTCATCACTCAAAGCAGAAACTCCATTTCTTCCATAGTCATCATCCAAGAAGACAACAATGACTTCTTTCCATCCGTTGAAATCGATTAGATTGGCCATTGCAGCCATTTGCTCTGAGTCACTTTGTACGGTGCGAAAAAAGAGAGGAAACTGAAGGGATGATAGGGTTGGATCAGTTGCAGCATATGAAATAAGAGGAACTTTGACAGCATCGGCTATTTGAGAAATCGAATGAGCTATGGCGGATGACTGTGGTCCAATTATGGCTGCAACCCCTTGCTCAAGTACCTGAAAAGCTGTATTTATAAAATGTTCAAAATTATACAAAGAGCAATGTTTTTAAAGTGATATATTAGAGTAATATTGAAACAATGGCAGCAGAATGAGAAATCAACATGAACTGTAACCTAAGAAATCAATAAGCTGTCACTTGATATTCAAAATATAGTATACTTGGGATAAATTATACATCGGATCGTAAATGAAGTATTATGTTGTGGGTGGAGTCGTGGAGATCGAACCTTCGACGTCCTTATCACCAATATCATATCATAATATCAAAAAGACATAATATAACAAGCACGATTCAAAGCAATTTGAGTAATAAACTATGTAGCACTGACGCTTCAGACTGAAGACGTTTTCAGTGTCCGACACATGTTAGTGTCTGCCACCTAAACGACACTGACATATGTGGTTATAGGGGTGGACAAATTTTACTCGTCCGGCCCAAACCATCCAGCCCAACTCATCCGTTGGCAGGCGGGCGGGTCAACATGGGTCAACGGATTTGCACGGGTCAACAAACTGGTTGTCTTTGGGTTAACATAGTCGGTTTCGGGTTAATAATTTGGATCCAGCAGAGCCCGTATCCGACCGCAATATACATATAATTATAATTTAATTAATACATTTTATGTTACACATGAATGGATTTAGGCCCAAGCTTTTTATATGGCCCATAATGTAACCCGGTCCATTCACAAAGATTAATACAACACTAATATTAGGTTTTCTTTTTCACTATTTTCACACACAGCCGGCGGCGGCTGCTGCTATGTCTCTCCCACTCTCACTATGCTTCCAATTCTCCATTTCTATTTCTCTTCCTCTTCTAAATTTTTTGACAGATTCTCTGCTTCTTCATTGACAGGTTCACCTCCTTCTTTAAACACTCCCTTCAATTTTGTTGTTGTTGCTGGATCTACAAAATAGAACAAAATTGTTGAGTTACCTCTGCTAATTTTCGAGATTTGTCCAAGATTTTTTTACTTTTAAATCCGTTACAAACCACCCGTGCATCCGCCGTATCCGAAAAATCTTAATCCGATTTAACTGATGCCTTAAACGGACGGGAATGGATTGTTGTTTGTCAACCGCACACCCGATCGGATTGGGAGTTTTGGACCGAATCCGACCCACGTCCGACCGATGTCCACCCCTATGTGGTTACATTCAAATATTTCACTTTCTCCAATTATCACCGATGTCAACATGTTAGTATGTGTCCGGCACTAAACAAATTTAGATATTGGTTGAGATTTTAAGGTTGAACAAGCCAACAACATAGGAAACTGCGAAATTGAGGCTTAAACTTATTAATGACCAATAGGTCATGAATTTCTTGCTCCACTACATCTTACAATTACAACTCCAATAAATAAGAAATGAAAAAGGAAAACATAAATGAGACTAAATCCTAAGCTTCACATAACTTGTATCTAACATAATCTAATCAACCAAAACATTGTATCTAATTATCAAGTAAATAAAAATCAACAAGTTAAAAGTAGCATAATCTAATTATCCAAAATACTGTCTCTAACATAACTTACCATACATAATATACTAAAAAATTAGTTTTCTCAATAGAATGACTAAGAAAAGTGTTAAGGTTGAAGTTTGGTACCTCCAGTTGATCCAAGAAAAGCATTACACATACCATCCTTCATTATCAAGTTAAGTTGTGTCCCATTAAGAACTGTTTGGTCAGAATTGACATCAGAAACAGCCATTTCCATAGCTGCTTTTGCAACTCTACCTATGACAGAATCAAAGGTGAAAACTGCTCCAATGTTCACACTTTCAGGTCTTTCGCTATGAACAATACCACAAAGGAAAATTACCCAAATCCAAATCATAAGGTACAAAAAAACCATAAACTGCTTCATTTTTTTACTCAAATTTCAAGCAACCCAATAATTTTTTTGCAATAAAGATCAAAACTTGTTCATACCAAGAATCTGAAAGCACCAAAAAGTCATTGAAATAGAAGAAAGATTACATTTTGATTGGTACCCAGATGAGGAAAGTGGTATTACAAACCCAGCAAGAGCATAAAGGTGTTTGAGTGAAGAACATATTCCATTCCAACAATAAATAACTAGTCTCATCAATATCTAGTGGTTGAAGAAATTTAATCAAGTTTAAGTCAATTAATGGGGACCAGCAAGTATGGAGATGAACTTAGTTCAGTTGTCAGCGATATTAATTTTTAGCTACTCGATTGCTCGTTAACACATGCTTAATTAGTGCGCACATTTAAAATTATGAGATTTCATTATAATTATAATATATTTTTAAATTTAATCATTTTCTTTTTTTAACTTTATAAATAAATCTTAATGAAATATAAGATTTAGTAAATGTTCCTTTTCAAGATAATTGACGAGGACATTTCACATAAATATATAAAATATTTATGTCATTTAAAACACATGGTATCTAGACATATCGTATAAATGAGAACATTCACTAATTTCACCTCTTAGTCCTTCACTTTTATGTTCTTAGATTATAAAAAATAAAAAACAATATAATGTAAATAAGATTTGTTAGAAATTTCAATCAACAAAAGCATAAAAGAATATATTATAAAATGTATATTTTTGAATTACTTTTCATAATCTTAAGATGAAAATAGGATCTGTATTCTGTGCATTCACTTTTTTCATGCAGTTATATGATCAGCAGCTATAAAACTAAACTAAAATAGAAAAACTAAAAAACAAGAAAGTAAACGGTACTTAGAAAATACATTAGAACTAGTAATAGATTACAAGAGCAAGAAATTATTTTCTCTTGTATTAAGGTCCTATTTAAATTAAGATCGTAAATTTCGTGCAATTCAATAACCACTAAGGCATTGTAACAAATAAAATACAGTAAAGCATAAACTGAAGAGACAAAACGAGAGAGGACTCTCTCAATTTTAATTTCCTCAATTTTTTCAATCTCTACCATTTAATTCACTTTTTTCTTCTTTTTCTTTTCTCTCTCTCCTTATAAACAAATGGTTAAGATTCAACTATTTTTCTTAATTAATTGAGAGAATCTGATCTTACCTGATCAGAATGGATGACCGGCAGCAGTGTTCAGCAAGCCCCTTGTTGAAGCGAAAGGAGGGTGTGTACCTGTATACACTTTGACGCTCAATGGACAGTTAATGCCCATTAAGTGGCTGCCGGAACTTGGCCGTTGGGCCATGATGAGCAGTTAATGTTCATCATTCCGGTGGTCGGCCGTTACAGAATGCAGGATTCTATAACGTTTGGCCGACGGGGAGGGTGCCCTTCTGGAGGGCAGAGCCTTTGGTCTTGAGGAGATGCAGACTTAAAAGTCATGTCCAGAACAGAAGCCCCCCAAGTGGTTATGCTCGTTCACGAGCATGATGACTTTAACTTTGGCTTTAAGCCTTTGTTTGCACGTATGAACAACGAGGACCGAGGTGTATCGTGGATTTGTTTGTTCATATCGAGGAGCTTATGGTGAATTCTTTTTGCATTTGTTTGACACGAGGAAAACGTTATTCGTTTCTTTGTTCTCGCGTGAAACTATCGTCGCTTTACTTCGAGGATGAAAAAGTCAATGCCTTTTTGTCCTCGTGACCTCGAGGATCATTTAATTTGTTGGCTTTTATTGAGGATCCTGCTATTTATTGCGAGGATTTTAATTTGCCTTCATCCGTTGAGATTTTCTCGATGATTGCGCCATTAATCGCGACGAGATTTTCGTGGAGATTTTCTAGGGTTCTGCGAGATTTTAGCGTTCAGAGGAAGTGACCTGAAAGGACAAACCGCTTCGTTTCTTGTTGCCACGTGTAAAGGCTATTTGAAACGCTTGAGTGCCTAGCAGTGTAGCCTCTGTTTCCGAGGACAACTGTAAGCCGTTGGATTTTCGCGCCTTTTCGTTTTTATGATGGTTCAATCTGAAGCATTGGATCGTTTTGAACCAGCGCCTTTGGATCAAAGTAACGGGTCAGATGGGAGTGGCGTCGTTTTGCTTTGAACGGGTGTGACTGCACGAGATTCCTCTATATATAGAGAAAAGGAGGGATTTTTGAACTCTTCAGTTCATTTATCACTTTTACTCTCTAAAACTTGCCTTTCGCATTCCTGCAATCTCTGAAGAAATCCCTAAGTCTACTCCGTTCGCGATCCTTTTTCATCTTCAAATCCTTAACCAAGTAAGTATTTTTACTTCTTTTTCTGTTTTACAGTGCTTGATTGTATGTCGGACTTTAGGATTTTGTGCTTCTTTTAACACGGTGGTTTGGGGTTCGTAAGTGGTGGTTAACACCCTCTACCCCCTAAAAAGATGGTAGTTTTTAGAAGAGAAACTACGCTTTTATGATATTTTAGCATTTTGGCGTGGCGATTGCTGGTGTTAAACGTCTTTGCAACTTCCATTTTAGCCATTTTATGACTGCAGTTTCAATATCGTAGCGACCATTCACATGCTTTTATCCCGAGCACTCATAGGAAGAAACGAATGCTCGATAGATTTTAGCTTAGTTGTTGATACGTTAAGTGTCCATAGAATCCTCGCCACTTACACTTCGCGACCACTCAGCTCTTACCTTCGTTGTGCGAGCAACGTTAAGGATTACTTCGAAACACATGTCCACGCCCTTTCACTTGAACTGCGGTGGAAGGGTGGATTTGATATTTCAAAGATGTCGAATTCACTTTTTCTCTTCCTCGTCTTTCAGGTTTAAATGGCAGAAGAGCCCTCGTCGTCGAATGCTAATTTCAACGAGGAAGGAGACCCCTTGCCTGTGGAAACCCAAGATGAACCTGAGGTGCCGGAATCCTCAGAACACATAGATGAGCGACCTCCAATTACGGCCGATACGGATCCCGAAGACTGGGTCGCGAATGAACCTCGGTTGACACGCTCGCGGTTTTCCGGGCAATCAGATGGGGTAGAGATTACAAGACTCTTTAAAGTTATTCAAGATCCCCCTAATGACAACTGGGAGATCATCGTCCCCGGGAAGCTTCGTCGCATTTTCCATGATTTCGGATTCGCGAACTTTTCTATGTACCAGATCGCGTTTCAGCACTTTGGGTATAGGTTACTATTAGTGTTTGTATATTAGCTGCTTTTTGTTAAAACAAAGTATACTACAATGTTTGATACAATGTTTCAACATCCGGATACGAATCCAGGTTATGCTGAAAGCGCGCCTCTTAAATGCACTGTTGTCTACTTTTGGAATCCACGCCTATATTCCAGGCTCTTGTCAAACATGCATGGTCAGAGTATCTCGAGCATTTATGTTGTTATATGGTTTCATTTCTACTTTAAGAAATCTTGATTCTATGCATTTATGGATGAGCTGGAAATGTACTATGAGCCTTGAAGCCCAACATGTGAAGAAGCCCAATTGAAGACCTTAGTATTTAAGCATAGTTGTAAATCTAGCTAGGGTTATGCGTGTGTATTATACTACAGAAAAGTATTGTGATTAGGGTTTCTTGAGTATTGTGTTGTGAGCCTATCTTGTGTTAACTTGATGCAAGACTAGGACATAGTTTGTGTTGTATTATTATGTACTACTCCAAAGCTTTTAAGCACGGAGTTAGTTGGTTTCTGAAAGTGTTTTCAAATTTTATCATTGTGTTAATTACAATCACAGGGTGTGTGGTTGAGTATGAGGTGAGAAGGGTTCTCAAACTTAGGAGTTCCTAAGTTGAAATTGCATGAGATAGTGTCTAAGTCATAAGTGTAAACTTGTGGTTTGCTGAGAGCTTAGGATTAGAACTATCATAGTGGATTTCACTCCTGGATTGGTATCCCGCAGATTAGGTTGTTGTTGTGCGCCGAACTGGGTTAACAAATCACATGTGTTGTTTATTTTTCGTTGGTTATTTTATGTTGCCTAAGTTGATTTTCGTACTTTGAATGTTCCAACATCACACTCAACATCGCAAGTGTTGGAACATCCCATTCAACATCCAGTTCTAGCGTGCCGGAATTTCAATTGGCATCAGAGCAGGCACCCTATTCGTTTTTGGGTGAGATTCAGGAATGTTTTCTGGTACTATGGAACAGGGAGGAGGATTTGTTAATAGGCCACCACTGCTGGATGGTACAAACTATGACTATTGGAAATCTCGTATGGCAGCGTTCCTCAAATCCATTGATGCTCAGGTTTGGAGAGCCATCTTATCAGGCTGGGAACATCCAGTGGTTACAGATAAAGATGGTAACAAGACTAGTGTGTTGAAACCAGAACTAGAATGGTCCAAGGAAGAGCAGGTTTTATCCACATACAATTCAAAAGCCATAAATGCTTTATTTAATGGAGTGGATAAGAGCATGTTTCGGTTGATCAAGAAGTGTGTCATTGCAAAAGAAGCTTGGGATATTTTGGAAACTGTTCATGAGAGAACTTCCAAGGTAAAAATGTCTAGACTTCAGTTGCTTACCACAAAGTTTGAGAACTTGAAGATGAAGGAAGAAGAAAGTGTTCATGACTTTTATATGAACATCCTTGATATTGCTAATTCTTTTGATGTATTTGGTGAAAAGATGACTGATGCTAAGCCAGTAAGGAAGATTCTTAGGTCCTTGCCCAAAAGATTTGACATGAAGGTAACTGCAATAGAGGAAGCACAAAACATCAACACCATGAAGGTTGATGAGCTTATTGGATCTCTTGAAACCTTTGAAATAGCAATTAATGAGAGGGGTGGCAAGAAGAACAAAAGTATTGCATTTATGTCCAACACTGATGAATGTGAATCTCAAGACGATTTGGATAATGATGATGGATTCTCAGAAGCTCTAGCTATGGTTGAAAGAAAATTCAAGCAAGCTTGGAAACAAGCTGATGGAAAGCAGAAACCAAATGGTCAGAACATCCGATTCAACATCAGCATTCAGCTAGATAATCAGAAGAATGTGACATCTGATGACAAGATTACTCAACCTAAAGGAGTTCAGTGTCATGAATGTGAAGGATATGGTCATATCAGGACTGATTGTGCTACTTATCTCAAGAGACAAAAGAAGAGTTTGGTAGTGTCGTGGTCTGATGAAGATAATTCAGAAGGTGATAGTGAGTCAGCCAAACATATGAATGCTCTAACTGGTATTTGTATGTCAGATGATGAGTCATGTGATGAAGATTTGTCTTATGATGATCTACTTGCTACTTATAAAGAGCTATATGAAAAGGACTTGGAGATCTGCAAGACCCTACATAAGCAGAAGAAGACCATAAATCAACTCATGACTGAGAGAGATGAAGGCTTGAAGAAAATTGCTGAACTAACTGATGAGGTAACTCAATTAAACTCTCAGCTAGAGAATATGAAGAAACAAGTTAGGATGTTAAACACTGGAACCACTGTGTTGGATGAAATTTTAGAGTCACAAAATCAAGGGAAACCCAAGGGAATAGGGTTTGACTATAGAACTCTGAATAACAATCAGCAAAACAGGGAGAAGAAGTTTGTTCCTGCTGTAAATGAGTATGACCCTACATCAGCAAAGCAGATGTTGAAACGTTCTCCTCAACATCATGGTTCTAATGTTAGAAGAAAGTCTCATAGATGGGTATGTCATCATTGTGGAAGGAAAGGACACATAAGGCCTTTTTGTTTCAAGCTGCATGGATATCCTAAGTGGTATCAACAAGAAGAAAGTGAGCAACCCAAGGCTGTAGCACAACAAGTTAAGAAGGAATGGAAGCCCAAGACCAAAGAGGCTAGCTTGATAGCTCATATCTCCTTAAAAGCCTCATCTAGAGAAGACTGGTACTTTGATAGTGGCTGCTCTAGACACATGACTGGGGTTGATAAGTTTCTTGTTGATGTAAGGTCCTATGTCACTAGCTTTGTTACCTTTGGTGATGGAGAAAAGGGAGAAATTGTAGGTATTGGTAATCTAACAAAAATTGGCTTACCAAGACTTGAAAATGTTTTGTTAGTAAAGGGATTAACTGCTAATTTGATCAGCATAAGTCAACTGTGTGATCAAGGAATGAAGGTGAATTTTACTCGGACTGAATGTGTGGTTACTAATGAGGAAGGTGTGATACTAATGAGAGGTACCAAATCTAAGGACAACTGTTACTTATGGGTATCACAAGATGAGGAATCACACCTGCCCCCATGCTTGCTGAGCAAGGAAGATGAAATCAAATTGTGGTACCAAAGACATGATTCGATAGTTGAAAGCGTGAGTGATGTTAAAGACAATGTTAGAACATCATCCCAGCAGACATATATTCCAAATAAAGAGTTCAACATTGAGTCAGGTGGTATTGAATGTGAAGATTCTGAATTCAAAGTAGTGTCATCAATCAAAATTCAGAAGAATCATCGTGAGAAGAATATTATAGGGTGTTGCGATGCAAATTTGGCTAGAAGTGCTGAAGATAGAAAGAGTACATCTGGTGGTTGTTTCTTCCTAGGTAACAATCTGATCTCTTGGTTTAGTAAGAAGCAAAATAGTGTGGCTTTATCTACTGCAGAGGCAGAGTATATTGCAGCAGTAAGTTCTTGTTCTCAAATGTTGTGGATGAAACAAATGCTTCAGGAATACAATGTTGAACATGATGTTCTAACATTGTACTGCAACAATGTGAGTACTAGTAATATCTCCAAGAATCTCATTCAACATAGCATACCCAATCACATTGATCATTATTTTATCAGGGAGCTAGTGGAAGATAAAGTTGTGAACCATGAACTGAAAGATATTTACATTGAGGTTTTAGATTGTGAGCAGTTTGAGAAGTCAAAGGGCTATTTATGTATTTGCTTGTATGAGAATTTATAGCAATTACAGTTATGGAGGTGTGCAAGCAGATACTTCCTCCTTATTATAACTATAGTTGCACAAGAAATAAGGAAAATCATTGCCATTCTGAAAATCCTTGAAAATGTAAGTTCTCTTGACACTTCATCTGTACCGATTATTGATCTCACAAGCTCTTTTGATTATGTTGATGAAAATCTTGATGTTACTGAGACTTCAAGTAATGCCTTTGTGAGTGTTTCAAAATCTTTTGTAACTGCTTCTAATTTGCATGTTGAACAAAATGTTGAAACATTTGTGAAACATGTTTCTACGTCTATTAGCCATGTTAATCGTATCTTTGAAAAGACCCTAGAAAAGTCTAGTTCTGTTACTATTGTTGTTGATGATGTTGCTAGTGATCCACCCGCTAAAGAAACCAGTGCTGAACCATCAACTGGCCAAATGACTCCTCTCACAAATCATGCCAAAGAGTCTGTTGTTGAACTACCTCATGTGCAAGTTGAATCAGTTCTAAATCCACTTGTTGAAACCTCTAAGATTGCAAATGTCAAACCTAGTGTTGAACTTGTTGTTGAAACCCCTGCAGAACCCTCTGTTGTGTCTATATGTCAAGTAGATCTTGCCCCTAGTAAGGTTGTTGAACCATTTAGTACACATGATATTTCAGTTGTTTTTGTTTGTGCTTCTGCTAATGAACCCCGCACCAACTCATTCTTCATAACCCATTAGTCATGTCATTGAAACTGTTGTTGAGTCTACAATAGTGACTCCTCATATTCCATCTGAGTTTGATGTTATACCAGATGTTACAACATCCTAAGACCAACCTGTTAGTGTTGTTGAAACCGATTTTGAGATCCCTCAAACTGATGCTGATATGGTTCTCAGTGTTCTCAAACTGATGTGTTCGAAGATAAACCTGATGTTGGTTTGGAGCATTGTGGTTTTGAATGTAAAGGAAGAAACTAATCTTGATGATCTTCCACTTGGTTGTGTTATTATTCTAAGTGTGGCTAAATGAGAATTGATTTTGTTATGACTGGTTGTGTGTGGATGTGCATTCTGCTGAGAAGTACTATATGTGTTCAGATGTGTGATATTCAAATGTGATTTTTACTATTGTGTGTGTGACTCTGAGTCAGATGTTGAGGATGATGTGTGAAACATCACGTAACTTGGCAGGAAGAATTTTTCTATGGAAGAGGATCTCTGTGAATAGTCTCTCTGTTTTCCAAGATGCTATGATTGTGGATGAAATCTCACATGTGTTCTGTTCGTCTATGGTGAAATGTGAAATTGCTTAGCATATTTATGGGTGTGTTCCCTTTATGTTTCCTCTGCTTGTGCTCTCTGGATGTTTATGAGCTCTGTCCCATGGATATTTGAGAACCTTGTGTGCATTTGGTCTGTGATATTAACTGGTGTGGTACTCTAATACTCTAGGTTTTGGCAATATGACATTTTTCTATGGTGGTTTGGAATTCTGATGTAATGTTACTGTGGTGATTTACTCTGGTATGCCTTTATATGCCTATCTTTGGTATTTCGATTCTTATATGAAGTTTGGCAATATTTTGTGGCCTAAAAGGGGGAGATGATGCAGTAGTTACTGAAGTTGTGTGAATGTTGTGCCAGATGTTGAAACATCTGCAGTAGTTAATTGTAGCTATGTGAATGTTGTGCCTGATGTTGAAACATCTGCATGCTTGCTTATGCATGTGTAGTTATTCTCTCTCATGCATTAATTCAGGGGGAGTGGTAATCTGGTACTGATATTGAGTTGTGATAACTTTCATCTATGTTGTTTTGAGGGGGAGTATGAATACCTCCATGTTTGTTGAAACATTTACACCCCAGATCTGCAGGTGGTTGTTTTGAGGGGGAGTATGAATACCTCTATGTTCTACAAGATGTTGAAACATCACTATTTGTTGTGTATGAACGGATCTAGGCCAAAAATTGTTGTTTTGCTTATGCTGTTATTTTTGCCTCTGATAATCTTATAGAATACT
The DNA here is from genome assembly GCA_954870985.1 of Trifolium fragiferum. NCBI lineage: Eukaryota > Viridiplantae > Streptophyta > Magnoliopsida > Fabales > Fabaceae > Trifolium > Trifolium fragiferum. The sequence goes on along the minus strand of OX940789.1, from coordinate 75,454,530 downwards.
ATCAGCTGCATGACTGCCTTATGATTAGTGTGCTTGTGTTGATCTAAGGACTCATGACCTTTGTATTATGTTGGCTTGTCTATATGATCCTAATTTGTTTTAGCCAAAAATTTCGCCAAAGGGGGAGATTGTTAGTGTTTGTATATTGGCTGCTTTTTGTTAAAACAAAGTATACTACAATGTTTGATACAATGTTTCAACATCCGGATACGAATCCAGGTTATGCTGAAAGCGCGCCTCTTAAATGCATTGTTGTCTACTTTTGGAATCCACGCCTATATTCCAGGCTCTTGTCAAACATGCATGGTCAGAGTATCTCGAGCATTTATGTTGTTATATGGTTTCATTTCTACTTTAAGAAATCTTGATTCTATGCATTTATGGATGAGCTGGAAATGTACTATGAGCCTTGAAGCCCAACATGTGAAGAAGCCCAATTGAAGACCTTAGTATTTAAGCATAGTTGTAAATCTAGCTAGGGTTATGCGTGTGTATTATACTACAGAAAAGTATTGTGATTAGGGTTTCTTGAGTATTGTGTTGTGAGCCTATCTTGTGTTAACTTGATGCAAGACTAGGACATAGTTTGTGTTGTATTATTGTGTACTACTCCAAAGCTTTTAAGCACGGAGTTAGTTGGTTTCTGAAAGTGTTTTCAAATCTTATCATTGTGTTAATTACAATCACAGGGTGTGTGGTTGAGTAGGAGGTGAGAAGGGTTCTCAAACTTAGGAGTTCCTAAGTTGAAATTGCATAGTGTCTAAGTCATAAGTGTAAACTGGTGGTTTGCTGAGAGCTTAGGATTAGAACTATCATAGTGGATTTCACTCCTGGATTGGTATCCCGCGGATTAGGTTGCTGTTGTGCGCCGAACTGGGTTAACAAATCACATGTGTTGTTTATTTTTCGTTGGTTATTTTATGTTGCCTAAGTTGATTTTCGTACTTTGAATGTTCCAACATCACACTCAACATCGCAAGTGTTGGAACATCCCATTCAACATCCAGTTCTAGCGTGCCGGAATTTCAGTTACCCTTTACAGATTTCGAAGTGGCCGTGTTCCATCATTTAATGGTCGCTCCTTCACAACTGCACCCAAACTCTTTGGCCTTCTTGAGAGCCTTTGAGATAGTCTGCAGCCATTTAGATATCGTTCCGACTCTTCCCCTTTTCTTCTATGTGTTCGGGCTCCAACGCTCGAAACCCAAAGAAGACCCATACATGCTAGGTTGGGTGTCGTTTAAGCAGACTCGGCGCTTGTTCTACATGTACGAGGAGTCTCTATGACCTTTTAAAGACAAGTTCTATATTGTTCGTCCCAAGAATTCTCAGGGTTAGGCGGATGTTATTGTTCCTGGCCCTGATAGAGATGAAAGTGGGAACGTCGTTCTTGGAGAGAACAGGCAACCCGTTTTGGTTGATTATGGAAAGTTCCATTTCCGCTGGGAAGTGGAGCACTATCTGGTGCCCGCTAAGAAGTTCACCACTCCGAAGAAGGAGTTAACTCCCGAAGAGTGGGAGGATTTCTTGAAACTGCAAAATTTTGTCAAGAGTTTCAAGGGGAAGACAGTAATTGACGAGGATGGTGTCCCCTGTCTCGACAATGAAGGGAATCCTTTGACGATTCCTCGTTACATTAATGTGAAGAAGATCCTTGCTTGCGCGACTCGTGCTGAAGTCGAGGAAGCCCTTAGTATGCTTGTTTACATGACTTTGTTTTTCGCTTATATGATTTTGTTGAGGATTTTAGGGTGTTGGCTTCATTTGGTAAAATAAGCCTGATTCCATGATGTGGAGCATGATGTGTGGCACATCAGGGTTCACATCTGGACTCCCTAGCTGGACGCGCTTTCTTTTAATTTACACGCGATCTTTTGAAAAGATTTGTTTTTCAAATTAAATCGTGCCAGCTTGCGCGCCAAGGAACAAGATAATCTTTCATGGTTCTGTTTTATTTTATTGGCCGACTTTGATCAAAAAGATTTGAAACAAACAATTAAAAGATTATGATCAAATAAATCTCAAGGAGAATTAACAAAGGCCAGCTGTCAACATTGAAGATCCAAGCCCATGAAACTTGTTCTATATAAAGGAAGACTGAAGACATAATGTAGTATGAAGCCAAGAGTTGAAGAAATCGAGTCTTAGGTCTTAGTCTGTTTATTGTTCATTGTGAGCCTTCACTTGAATCATAATTTTGATACAAGTAAGGACTAGGTTTGATAGAGTTGTAATCTCTAGTGTTCTTTCTCCAAAGCTTTGAAGCAGGGAGTTAGAGTGTGCAACACTCAAAGCCTTTAGGTACGAGTGCATAGGTTTCTAGGAGTGTGTCTCCAAACTGAGTTTGTTATTAAATCCTTACTGGGTAAGGTTGAGGGGGAGTGAGCAGAGGTTCTCATATCTAGGAGTTCCTAGGTAGAATTAGCACGGGCAGTGATTAAGTGAGAAGTTGTAAACGGGGGAGTTTAGCTTTGAATTGATACTACCATAGTGGATTCATCCCTGGATTGGTATCCTCCAGATTATGGCTTGTTTAAGCGCCGAACTGGGTTAACAAACTCACTGTGTTTTATTGTTTCCTGCACTTTAAATTGTTTACTTGTTCATCAAGTTCAGCATGTTCACGATGTTGACACATTAGGCTACACATCGTACGATTCCTAAAGTGTACACATCGTGCTACACATCTGACACTTGCCACCAGAATTTCAGATTTACTTGTCATTGTTTATTTCTCTTTATTGCTTGTACTAATGGTCGTATGTTTCCCTTTCTTTGCAGTCAATATGGTGAGTGCTCAGGAAAAGCTCTGTCGTGCCAACAAGGCCAAAAATGCCCGCAAGGGTGATGATAATACCAACGTCGTCCTCCCTCCCCCAGCCGCTGAAAAGCGCCCTTCCGAATCGACCAGCACTGATGCTCGTCCATCCAAAGTGCAGAGGACTACCACAGGCGGGGAAGGAGGCTCCGTTCGCTGCAGCCCTCATTTCTTGCCCGATGCTGGGGTTCCTGCTGGCTGCTTTGTTGTGCCCCCTATTTTAACTCATGGAAATTTGCTCGACCAAAACACTGAGGTCGTGATAGATGAAGCCGATCAATCAATCATCCACGATGTGGGACCAGTGGCTTTGAAGGCAGAGTTGGCTACTGCAACTGTTGCCGCGTTCAAGCTCATTGAGATCGCTAATTTTTTAAATGGACGTGAATGCCGTTACCTGAGCGATAGGGACAAGCAGAAAAAGCGTGCAAATGATCTGGGTTTGAAGCTGGGTGAAACGGAGGTTGCTTACGAGGATTACAAGAACAAATATACCCTGCTGCAGAAGATGGCGAGCACGCTGGTGACCAGGGAGCAGGAGTTGGAGGACTTGACGAAGAAGTTTAAGGAGCTGGAGGTCACTTGCAAGCAGCTGGATGCTCGTAATAAGGAGTTGGAAAAGCAGGCTAAAGCTGCTCCTTCTCTTTGTAGCGAGGAAGAAGATGTTGTTGACCCCAAGGGAGTTTACCGGGGTTCAAGCCGCGCCGATCTTATCAAGAAACGAAGACTCAATGGTCGAGGTTGGGCATAGCAGTTTTGTCAATGTTATTGCTCAACTCAAGGTTTTGAACCCGGGGGTAGAGCTCGTGGAAACTGGCCTCGATGAGCTCAAGGAAGTCATCGATGGAGTCATTTCCTCTCCTCCTCCTGCTGAAGACTAGGTCTGAAGGTGTTTGTTTGATGTTTAATTCGTGCTGGCGTTATGCTCACCGTTTGGCACTTGGGCGTCTGTTTGCCCTTTTTATTTCACCTTTTGTTGGGCAGTCCTTGAGGCTGCCCTTTGTTGTAACTAAGTACAATTTTTCCTTTTAATGCACTTTATGATTTAGCTATACTTGCCTTTTCATTATGCTCGTATCTTTGTTATCTTTGTGCACGCGTTTTTCTTACGATGCTCGATAATTTGAATACGTTCCTGTGATATCCATACTTAGGATTTTTTGAATATTTATGTGGCTGTTGCACGAGATGGAATGTATCTACGAACGCCGTGCTCAAGTAGTTTGGGGAACTTGCTCGAGTGTTTGGATCGGGTTTCCAAAACAAGTAGCGATGATAGAATCGTCGGAGATTTTATCCTCGCGGCCGAAGTGTCACATCGCGAGCTGGGCATCCGTGCCTGACGTGTACTTGCGACGATGGGGCTCGTTTAGAGTGGTTCCTCGTCAAGACAAGCTTCGATAGAAAACTTGGTTTTTTTCTTCTTTTAGATTCATGCCCGTACCTAAACAATCCTCCGTTGTAAAGGCCAAACCTCTCGTCGTTAAAGCCGAATACACGAGACCTCGCTAACTATAATATTGCTTCAACTTTTCCGCATTCCATGTTCTAGGAATTTCTTCGCCGTATAAATTTTCGAGGAAATAAGCCCCGTTATCCGTTTTTGCTCGGATTTTGTAAGGCCCTTCCCAAATAGCGGCGAGCTTGCCTTCTCGAGAGTCTTTTTGGTTTCGTCATAGGACTAAACTGCCCACTTCGAACTCCCTTTTGATGACTTTTTTGTCGTGTCGAGCGGCAATTTTTTGCTTCAATGCGGCCTCCTTGAGGGTTGCTCCATGTCACAACTCCTCGACCAAATCGAGCTCTTCTCAGAGTAACTCGTTGTTTGTTTCTTCATCCGGAGGGTTTTCCGTTCGTCGAGTTGGCTCCCTTATTTCCACGGGGATAAGAGCTTCAGTTCCGTAAGTTAAGCGAAATGGCGTTTCCCCGTGGTCGAGTGCGGTGTGGTTCTCTAGGACCATAGCACGCTGTATAGTTCCTCGACCCACTTACCCTTTGCCTCGCCTAGCCTTCACTTTAGGCCTCGCAAAATTACTCTATTGGCCGCCTCGGCTTGGCCGTTTGTTTGGGGATGCTCGACGGATGTAAAGTGTTGTGTCACTTTTAGGTTGATGAGAAACTCTTGAAATCTTTTATCTGTAAATTGTGTCCCATTGTCTGTTACGACAGTATGTGGAATTCCAAACCTTGTGAGGATGTTTCTTTTGAAGAAGCGAAGAATGTTGTGTGATGTGATTTGGGCGAGGGGTTCGGCCTCTATCCATTTCGTAAAGTAATCAACCCCGACGATTAAATACCTATTTTGACCAGGTGCTCGTGAGAATGGTCCTAAAAGGTCCAACCCCCACCATGCAAACAGCCACGGGGACGATAGAGACTTTAGCTCGTCAGGTGGAGCTAAGTGCATATCCCCGTGTCTTTGGCACTTGTCACATTTCTTGACGTGCTCTTTGGCGTTCGTTTGCATAGTTGGCCAGTAGTATCCTGCTAGCAGTGCTTTTCGTGCGAGTGATCGTCCACCAATGTGTTGCCCATTGATTCCTTTGTGTATCTCCTGTAGGATGGATTCCACTTTCTCTTCCTCGATGCATTTTAGCAATGGGGTTGAAAATCCTCTTCTGAAGAGATGGCCGTCTATCAAAACGTACGAGCACGCTCTTCTTCTGACTTTGACTGCTTCTTTAGGGTCGTCGGGGACCATTCTTGAGGCGAGGAATTCTCTCACAGGATTTATCCAACTGTTGGCGTTGATTGCACATATGAGATTCACTTCGAGAGCTTTCTCAATGCTCGGTCTTTGCAACGTTTCTTGGATAAGTGATTGATTCCTCCCTTTCTTCTTTTTGGTGCTCGCGAGTTTTGAGAGGACGTCTGCCCTTGAGTTATGCTCTCGAGGAATGTGTTGCACGATTGACTCTTTGAATTTAGCCAACTTTTCTTGTATAAGGGTTAAGTATTCTGCTAGACGCTCGTCTTTAGCTTGATACTCCCCGTTTACTTGGGATGCGACCAGTTGGGAATCTGTGAAGATTATGATTTCTTCGTACTCGGCTTGATTGTTGGTCGTTTGGAATGAGAGTTCCAACGACACTTCAATGAGGACTTCCTCGTCGTTTTCTAGGATTATTCCCGCTCCACTTCCTTTGGAGTTGGAAGATCCGTCGACGTATATGGTCCATTTATTTTTGCTCGAGGTCGCTGGTAAAGTGATTTCAGCGACGAAGTCTACTAGCACTTGAGCTTTCAGAGCTTTTCTGCTTTCGTAGGTTATGTCGAACTCCGATAACCCTAACGACCATTTCAGCATTCTCCCGGCCATATCAGGCCTTGCGAGTAGCTGTTTTATTGGTTGGTCGGTTCGTACTGCGATCGAGTGTGCTAAGAAATAATGTCTTAACTTCCTCGCAGCGACGACCACTGCCAACGCCGTTTTTTCGATCTGTAACTATCGAAGTTCTGGTCCTTGCAAAGCTTTGCTGATGAAGTATACTGGCTTTTGTCCTTGCTCGGTTTCTCGAATTAATACTGCGCTTATGGCTTCGTGAGCCACGGCCAGATATAGGAATAAAGTCTCGCCCATGATTGGGCGTGTTAAGACTGGAGGTTCGGATAGTGCTCGTTTCAAGTGTTGGAGAGCGTTTTCGCATTCTTCTGTCCACTCAAAAGCGGATTCTTTTCTAAGTAATTTGAAAAGAGGCAGCGCGTGTTGAGCAGATTTAGCGACGAAGCGTGCTAGAGCAGTCAACATTCCGTTCAGGGATTATATTGACTTCTTCGAGTTTGGAGTAGGGAATTCGAAGAAGGCTTTGCATTTTTCGGGGTTAGCTTCAATTCCTCGTTCTGTTAGATAGAATCCGAGGAATTTGCCTGCTTTTACCCCAAACGTGCATTTTTCTGGATTAAATCTCATGTTGTACTGTTTTGCTCTCTCGAACACTTTTCTTAAATGGGATACATGATCGATTTCCTATTCGGATTTAACGATCATATCGTCCATGTATACTTCGAGCATATCTCCTATTTCATTTCTGAATACTTTGTTCATCATTCTTTGATAAGTGGCACCGGCGTTTTTTAACCCGAAAGGCATTACGTTATAGTAATAATTGCCCGATTCAGTTATAAATGTTGTTTTCTTTTTAACGATTTCAGCCATTTTAATTTGATTATATCCTGAATAAGCGTCCATAAACGATAGTAGTTTAAACCCTGAGGAATTATCTACGAGTTTATCTATGCTAGGTAAAGGATAAGAATCTTTAGGGCAAGCCCTATTGAGATCGGTGTAGTCAACGCACATTCTCACTTTCCATTAGATTTTTTCACCAATACAACATTTAACAGCCATGTAGTGTATTTGGCTTCAGAAATAAAATTTGCCTCTAGGAGGTCTTTTACAGCTTTTTCAGCAGCCTCCGCTTTTTCAGGAGACTGCTTCCTACGTCGCTGAACTACAGCTCTAGCCCTAGGATCTATTGTTAACTGATGACAAGCGACATCAGGGTCTATTCCGGGCATCTCAGCAGCATTCCAAGCGAACAGCTCTGCGTATTCCTTCAAGCAAGTTTCCAATTGCCTCTTCACCAGCTCGGGCATATCAGCACCAATCTTGATTCCTCGAGAATAGTCATCGTTTAAGGGGATGATCTCGAACTCGCCATCGGGAATAGGGCGATGCACCTTTTTCGCGAAGGGGTCCTCCTCGTCTTTCAGCTTTTTCTCGTTGATGCGTGCATCCAAGTCCACGATTTCATTTGCTTGCAGGGCGTTCACAACGGGCATCTTGTGATCAGTCTTCTTCTTCGGAGTAAGGAGGGAACTCATATTCTTCGCAGCAGATTCAAAACACTTCCTCGCTGCAGCTATATCCCCGTTCAGAGTGGCGATCTTGCCATCCACGGTGTAATATTTCATCTTCAGGTGGATGGTCGAGGATACAACGAATAGGTTCGCCAAAGCAGGCCTTCCCATGATACAGTTGTATAGAGATGGGCAATCCACAACCAAGAATTGGACGTTGATGGATTTGGTCGCCTCTCCCTCTCCAAAGGTCACAATTAAATCCACATTCCCCCATGGCTTTGTGGTCGCTCCGTTAAACCCTTGTAAGTCAGCACCAACATATGGAGCGAGGTTCTTTTTTGTCAATTGCAGAGTCTTGAACAAACCAGCGTACATCACATCACACGAGCTTCCTTGATCCACTAAGATCCTTCTTACATCAAAGTTGGCCATCCTGGCCCTTATTAGCAATGGAATTTGGTGATTAGGTGAGCCTCCGGGGATCTCCTCCTTGTAAAAGGCTAAAGGAATAGATCCCTCTTTTGCTTCTGTCGCGAGGACAGGTTCCAACGAGCATACACTTTCTAACTCTTCAAACTTTCTTTTCAACGACCCTATTGTAGAGGTTCCAAACCCTCCTCCTGAGATTACCAGTGATCCCATATGAGCCGCCAGGTGTTCGAGCAGATCTTCACCTTCCTTGTGCTCGGGGAGAATGAAATCCTCGGGTCTTGAGATGGCGTAGGCAATCTGCATATTGCTGTTGTCCGCCCCCGATTGTTGTTGCGCCTCTCTGGACGGTTGACCAACCTCGGGCTCTTTTTCACGCCCCTGACGTTCCTCTTTTCTGAACTTCTGGAGGAGTCCTTTTTGCAGCATGATTTCGATTGCATCCTTAAGATGAATACAATCCTCGGTCACGTGCCCGTAGCTCTTATGGTACCGGCAGTATTTGGATTTGTCCAATCCTGGTTTCACGACTAGTTGCTTTGGGGCGCGAACTCCATTTTTCTTGAATTCAGCCATGGACACTTATGCCAGAATTCGCTCGCGAGGAGCGTTCAGAGGGGTGTAATCCATAAATTTACTTCGGGGAGGTCTTGGCTCCCTTGGTTCCCTCATCCTTTCTTTTCCTCTCTCATTTCCTGCTCGAGAGGGTCCAGTTTCCTCTTGACGCTTTGGCTTTCTTGTGTCAGCAGCAACTTGCTTCTCATCGTAAGCTATGTATTTTTGTGCTTTTTCGAGGAAAGCGTCCAAAGTTCTAACTTCTTCTATTCCGATCGCCTTGGCAAAATCACTGGACGGGCGCAGTCCTCGTTCCAACAGATACAGCTTTATCCTGTCATCGGTCCTTACCTCGATGGCAGCCTTGTTAAATCTGTCAATGTACTCTCTCAGGGATTCGTCGTCTTTTTGGACGATCGCTTCGAGAGTAGCTTCAGTCTTGGGGTGCTTCCTGGAAGCGGTGAAGTGCGCAGTAAAGAGTCTGCACAGCTCACCCCATGAATCAATGGACCCTGGTGGCAAATTCTTGTAACATGACATTGCTCCTTTCCTCAGTGTAGTGGAGAACAGCTTACATTTGATGGATCCTTGAACTCCTCTGTAGTCGAGGACAACCTCAATGTTTTCAATGTGGTCGTCTGGATCAGTAGTCTCGTCGTAGGTGTCCATTGTCGGTGGTTTTTCCAACCCCACGGACAGTGGTACCCTCATGATCCTATCAGAAAGAGGCCCCATATGCCTTTCCTCGTCACTTCGTGGAGAACGATGACGATGGCGAGGAGAGGAGTGATAGTTGCGCCCAGTTGATCGTGCTGGGGATCTCCTCGCTCCTGCAACTCTTCTAGCAGGGCTTATACGGCTCCTAGTCTCGTATGCCCGTGGTGATCTTGACCTAGTCCTCGAGTCCCGTCGAGAGGACTCTCGTCGCCTATAAGTGCTCGTGGCTGCTCTCGTGATGCGCGACTCTTCGACAGCCTCAATACGACGGTTCTGCTCCCTGATAGCTTGTCCTTGGTTGTTGACGGCGGTCAGTATTGCGGTCATGATGTTTTCTAAGGTAGCTCCAGGGGGAGGAATAGGTACGACCAGTGAGTTGGTTTCGTTGGTAGGATGGTAGGTGGGGTCTGTTTCCATTTGGGATACGACCATCCCGTTGGTGCCGTTGTTGTCAGCGTGGTCGCTGAGCATATGGTTAGCTGAATGCTCTGATCCACTGTTACCGGCCATTCTTAGCTCTTTGGTGTTTTTTGGTAGTTTGGAAGTTTTGTTCTTTAGAAAGAAGGGGAAAACTCTAGAATTCCCACGGACGGTGCCACTGATCTTACCTGATCAGAATGGATGACCGACAGCAGTGTTCAGCAAGCCCCTTGTTGAAGCGAAAGGGGGGTGTGTACCTGTATACACTCCGACGCTCAAGTCAGTGAATTATGTGATAGTTTAAGGTTTTCAGAATTGGTAAAACGTACCTGACTCCTCAGAAATGAGTAGTATATATATCCCCCAGCGCTGGGCTAAGACCCTTCATTAAGTGGCTGCCGAAACTTGGCCCTTGGGCCATGATGAGCAGTTAATGCTCATCATTCCGGTGGTCGGCCGTTACAGAATGCAGGATTCTGTAACGTTTGGCCGACAGGGAGGGTGCCCTTCTGAAGGGCAAAGCCTTTGGTCTTGAGAAGATGCAGACTTAAAAGTCCTGTCCAGAACAGAATCCATTCTCATTCAACGCCCATCACCTAGAGTCGCGGCAGATATGAGAGTGAGTAACAACTTGAATTATCATGTCCAACAAGTACGGTTTTATGATCTTTTTTTACTATGCCCAAACGTAATTTGCATTGATTTTTCACCTTTTTTTTCTTTAAAGAAGTTTTCCACTACCGTAAAACAAGTCATGGACTTTATGACACCATTATATGCATGAAAATTGAAAATTGCTCCTTTCTTCAAATTACAAGGATTTATTCCTAATAATTGAAAATAAATTACAAAAACAAGTAAAATGTCCTAATAAATTTAATAAGAAACATAATTTATTTAATTAAAATACTACTAAAAATAATGCATATTTGCATATCATCTACCAATTTCCTTCAAATTATGGTCATTAGTTATCTATACTCATAAATATAGTTCTAGTCCATTTTAATCTTTGCATCAAATTTTATTTTAGATTAGGATATTTCATTTTGATGTTATATATAATGATAATTATTTTTTTATGTGTTGTTTTATGTATAATTTAAATAAAAGATGATTTTTTAAAATTGCTTTGTATTTCTTTTATTAGAATCCATTTTAAATATTCAAAGTGAACTTTCAAATAGTCGAGATCAACCTTGAATAGATTGCAACAATAGATTGCAACCCTATTACTAGCTAGTTCTATAACAAGGTCTGCAGTAGATTGCAGCATACACAAATATTTCTCATTTACTATAGGACACAAATTTCAGTTCAAAAAATAAATAAAAAGAAATAGACACGTGTGGTTGGAGGTTCGGTTAGCCATGGTCACCGAGCACACCAAGATTCAATCAAGTACTTTCCTCTCATTGATTATATTGTACTTTTGGGATGAAGCAAAGTATATGACAACTAAATCAGATCATCGTTCTTTGCGAGTTTTGCCTCAATTTCTGCCAACTTATTTCCAAATTTTTGAAATGCTTGTAAAACTTTTGAATCAGAAGTCCAATGTGGGTTATCCCTTTGTCCAAGATAGACTTCATCAGAAGCATGTCTGGACAAGATCTCTATCATGGAAAGGTCAACAAGAGTCCGAAACTTAGGCGTAATCGTTCTCAAGTAAGCCTTTTGAGGACTCTTCACCATTTCATAAACATTTTGACAAGATCTCTGAGTCACTTTGTACGGTGCGAAAAAAGAGAGGAAACTGAAGTTTTGATAGGGTTGGATCAGTTGCATCATATGAAATAATAAGGGGAACTTTGACAGCATCGGCTATTTGAGAAACCGAATGAGCTATGGCGAATGACTGTGGTCCAATTATGGCTGCAACCCCTTGCTCAAGTACCTGAAAAGCTGTATTTATAAAATGTTCAAAATTATACAAAGAGCAATGTTTTTAAAGTGATATATTAAGAGTAATAATGAAACAATGGCAGCAGAATGAGAAATCAAACAAGAACCGTAACCTAAGAAAGCAATAAGCTGTCACTTGATAATCAAAATATAGTATACTTAAGATAAAATATATATCAAATCATAGTTTTTTTTTTTTCAAACAACAAATGTTTAATATTATGCAGTGGGTGGAGATCGAATCTTTGACTTTCTTATCACCAATATCATATCATTGTATCAGAAAAACATAATACAACAAGCACAATTCAAAGCAATTTGAGTAATAAACTATGTAGCATCGACACTTCAAATTGAAGACGTTTTTGGTGTCCGACACATCTTGGTGTCCAACATATGTTGGTGTCTGCCATCTATACGACACTGACATATGTGGTTACTTTCAAATGTTTCATTTTCTCCAATTATTACTTGTGTCAAAATGTTAGTATGTCTAGGGGACTAAACAAAATTGAAGCTTAAACTTAGAAATGACAAAAAGATCATGAATTTCTTGTTCCACTACATCTTACAATTACAACGATCCGATAAATAAGAAATGAAAATGAAAGGTTTGTACCTTGTCCATTAATTTGTCCAATATGTGAAAATGAGAATGAAAGTTTTTTTTGTTTTTTTTTTTATAAGCAAAATGAGAATGAAAGTGATTGGCATTGTCTGTTTGGTTGTGCCGAGAGCAGGAGAGCATGACAATCTGCAGGATTAGAAGTTGTTGTTAAGAATAATGATTAGTTAGAGGTTTATTAGTTAGTATTTTCGATAGTTTGTTATAGTTGATAATTCCCTCATTAGTCTATATAAGAGTCAATATTGTACTAAAATCTATCATCTTTTATTAATATGAATCTTTATGATTTTTACTATCTTGAAGATTTTCGAAGCTTTTCCCCATTTTCTCCAAACCATGGAAATCTTAACATGGTATCATAGCCTCGGTTTCGATCACCGAGAGTACGTTCCGCTTCCGCCATTGTTCCGTTACCGGAGAATTCCTCCATTGCTTATCCCAAAGAAATCTATATGCTGCTTTTTTATCCTCCATCTTTTCTCATGGTTTACTCAATTGTTTGTCATTTGTGAAAGAAATCGAAGATGTTGCGAATTCGACGAAAACTCACACCAATAAGAAACTTGATGTGTGGGGCAAGCGTAACAAGCAACCAAACAATAAGGAAAGGATAGAGACGATGATGCAATAATTCAAACAATAAACTCAGCAAGAAGAAAAGAACACACGATCAATTTGTTTATCCAGTTCGGTGTTAATGAACCTAATCTGGGGGAGGGAGCAGCCCTATCCCAAGAATAGTTTGGCGTAGGATTCAAAACCCTACCCTTTTGTGGTGGCAAACCCCGACTCTCTACATCTTGTCACTCTCCCTCCTATGAATAAGACAATCTCTATTTATAAAAAAATATATGCCTACTTATTTTAAAAGATAATCTTCTAAAATAAAATCAAATCTCTCAATATTGTGTTTAAATATATCCAATTTAAAACCAAACACAATTCAAGTCAAATATTCTCCAAAAATATATTTTTTAACAAAATCTGAAATATTATGACTTCCAATCTTGAGATTTCAAGGCATATCCAACAATTCTCCACCTTGCCTTTAAATCGATGGTGATCCACTCAACCACCGCGCTGCTCTCTCCATCTTGAATCTTCATCCAAGATCACCGGTCAAGACCATGACCTAGGCGTTAGCCTCCACTTGCTTCCCGCAAGCATTGCCTCCTTCCCTTCATCCCTGGAATGCCTTCCGCTCTCATTAAGATCTTGCCTCCCACTACCACAGGACTTTTGGTAGCTACAAGATTCACCACCCCCTCTTCGACCCCCGGAGTGTTTAGTTCCGTACTCTCGAAGAAACGCTTGTGCCCCGCTATCACCGGCTTTTGGATAGCTTAACAAGCTCCACCGTACCCCTTCAGCCCCCGGATTGAACTTGTCCGTCCTCTTGAAGTATTGCTTGCCTCCGACTATCCACGGATTTTAGGACAGCCATACAAGCCTCACCACCCTTCGACCCCCGGAAAGCCTTCCGTCCTCTCGAAGTATTGCTTGCCTCCGAACCCACCTTGGAATTTTAGACGGTTCCACAAGCTGCAACATCAAACTCCCCCTTGCACCCGACTACCTCCAGCAGTCGTACAAGTTCCCAAGTTTGATCAAGGTTGCTTTCAATTGCCTCCCTGAAGATCCTCTCAAGGTCTTGCACTTCTTCAGCCACAATTGAAACTTTTCCCACAAGGCCTCCATGGTTCCCCTTTGGCTCAACACAACCACTCTCCGCCCTATCTCCGATTAGATACCCGAGAGTCAATGTTGAATACCTCCCACTATTGGGAGACTCCACCTCAAACTGAGATTCCACCAAAGTACACCAACCATCCCGTTGTGATAAGCAAGACCTCTCCAATCGTGCTTCTCCCTTCAACGCCTCAACCCTTGTTCTGAATTAAGATCGCCCTCATCTTCACCTTCCACAACCCGTAGTTGTTACTCCGGTGAACCTCTCATATCCTCCTTCAAACCCATGGTACTTGAATCAACTGATCCCCTTGCCCCATGGTGGGCGCCAATTGTTGCGAATTCGACGAAAACTCACACCAATAAGAAACTTGATGTGTGGGGCAAGCGTAACAAGCAACCAAACAATAAGGAAAGGATAGAGACGATGATGCAATAATTCAAACAATAAACTCAGCAAGAAGAAAAGAACACACGATCAATTTGTTTACCCAGTTCGGTGTTAATGAACCTAATCTGGGGGAGGGAGCAGCCCTTCCGTTCTACTATGATCAAATAGTCACCACTTTACAAGAGTTTCCCACAATTGGGTATAAGGAATTAGCAACCCTAATTCTACCCAAAACCCGAATCTCTTCCCGTGGCCAAGAGACTCAATTTAACCTAGTCTACCCAATGTGTCCCACAAGATGATTCCAAGAATAGTTTGCCGTAGGATTCAAAACCCTAGCCTTTTGTGGTGGCAAACCCCGACTCTCTACATCTTGTCACTCTCCCTCAATTTTTCTATGAATAAGACAATTCCTATTTATAGAAAAATATATGTCTACTTATTTTAAAAGACAATCTTCTAAAATAAAATCAAATCTCTCAATATTATGTTTAAATATATCCAATTTAAAATCAAACACAATTCAAATCAAATATTCTCCAAAAATATATTTTTTAACAAAATTTAAAATATTATGACTTCCGATCTTAAGATTTCAAGGCATATCCAACAGAAGAATCTTCGGTTGATATTCAATAACCTTTGAGTGATTCAATCTCAGATGCAGAGGAGGAGATTTCAAGTGTATCCACCACCTCTGTTTTTGAATCAATTTCAGCAAATCATCACTTCAATTTCAATTTTGGTAATTTTCATTCTGAAATTGTTCAGATCAAATCGATTAGGTCTGTGAAACAAGAGGTCAAAGGTTGCACCGTCAAGATTGGGCAAATTGAGTGTTTCGCGAACACATTCGAGCAAGAACATGATTCTAGTTCTGCTTTATCACTTTCAGATTCAACTTCTGAGATCAAAGAAGAATTGATGAAAACTCCAAATGCGAGTAACTCGTCTCTATCTACCTCTGTTCTTGAATCAGATACAGCAAACAACAACTACAATTTCAGATTTGTGATCTTAATTTTAGTATGGAAATCTCCTTTTCTTGCTTCGAAGTTCGAAGCTTACGGCATTGACGCCGTCTCCGCCATGGTAAACTTTCCTCTTGATTCATATGCATTTAGCTTTGATCTTGGTGGAACTATAACAATGATTTACAGTTCCTTCATTACGCTTTCATTTCTATCAAAATTGGTTTCGATCTGTTTTAGTGTTCGTGTTTTCGTCTTCGATCCCGGCTGCAATCATCGTGGTTTCCGGTTGCCGTTGATCTTGTCGTACGGGGGGATTTTGGATAGAGTTGGCACAATATTCATGCTAGTTGAGTTTATTCATTGTGAGATTGTTGCTCTTGGAAATGAGATAAAAGATTCAATTGAGATTGGAAGAGTATGGGAAGAAGATGACGTTGAATTGTAACTTCTAAGGTGTGACTTGTGACTATCATTCCAAATTGATTGCTGCACTCTAATTGGTTGTGTTTTGGCAATTTAGATCAGGGTCAAATGATTTAGGTTTCACTGTGGTTTGAATTGTTTCACCATAATTGATTCACCTGAATATGATTTGGATTTCTAGACTCTTATTAAAGTTGTTGTGTAGTCTTCTGTTGTAGTTGCAGTGGCATAAGTTTTATATCAGTTTTCTTTCAAATGTTGTGATTCACTTGAGCCACCAAGGATTAAATCTAGCAGCTATGGTATATGGGGCTGATGCTTTTCTGATTTGATCTGTTGCTGCAAATATTTGTTTTGGTTCTTACCTTTTGGAAGTTGTTAACATGTGATATTTTATGAAGCTTTGTTGTTAAAGGATTCACCATTGTATCACCGTCATTGATACTATTGGTTGCATTTGCATACAAGTGGCAACACTAATTGTAGAGTAAATTTTGTTTGAAGTTACTACTTTTCAAAGTGGCTTGTATGAAGAAGACTGGTGAGAAAATTTTGTTTCAATTTTCTTGCCATGAAGTAACTTTGGCAGGCTTGTGTGTTATTCATTATGAAGGTTACTGAGATATACCAAAACCTTGTTACTACTATTTGGTGACTATGGACCGAAGGCCTTAGTAGTTAGTGGAATTTGCTTCTTACAAGTATTGAGTTTTGGTCTTGTTGGGTGTTTGGAGTATGAGAATCAGCTTATGTCAATGTTTGATCAAGTTGTGTTTGATACTCATTGGCCACTGAAGGTTTCAAAGAAGGGGGAAGCTTCAATTCTTTTCAAGTTTGAGCCCTGGATCGCATGCTTGGATTGCTATTGGACTTGGGTCTCATGTTGTTTCCTGCACTGCAATTTTAGATTGCATATTTCACACAATAAATGTTGAGAATCATTGTAATCCAAACTCAAATTGGTAAATTTAACAATGTTGAGTTTGAGGGAGAATATTAAGAATAATGATTAGTTAGAGGTTTATTAGTTAGTTAGGATTTCCAATAGTTTGTTATAGTTGGTTAATCCCCTCATTGCTTTATATAAGAGTCAATATTGTACCAAAATTCATTATCTTTTATCAAATATAAATCCTTATGATTTTTACTATCTTAAAGATTTTCTAAACTTTTTCCCATTTTCTCCAAACCATGAAAATCTTAACAGTTGTTATCTCACAGACAGAGTACACACAGCTCAACCATGACAGCAGAATGCCTTCGGGACATATGCAGCAGCATGGACAAAATCGTAGCAGGAACGGTAGCTATGTTAATTTGGGTCTTATGGAACAATAATAATTGGGCTGAACCACACAAAAGAGAGCGGACAGCAGCTGGGTTACAAAGCGATTTGCTTAGGTAACGAATGGAATGAAGTGCAAACAGTTACAAACAGCATGTGCACACAAGAACGTACAGCAAGTCCAACCAAGGTTTTAAATTGCGGTTGCGGTCGCCGATGCGGTTGCGAGGGTTGCAATTGCGGTCGCTGCGATGTAAGCCGTTGCGGCGTGAAATAATTTTTTATCCGCACAAACACACATTTGCTTACACTAACATTGTATCAAAATTAATCTCATTTACCTAACTAGTAAATATAAAAATAAGCTAATATGAATATCTATATAAAAATAAATTATATATAAAAATAAATTATAAAATAAGGTAAGTTTTCTAAAATTTTACAGCAAAATTCTCCAAAAAGTTTTTTTTTTCTTCTCTTTTCTAAAATTGATTTGAGATTTAATCAAATGTTAGTTGGTCTAGTGGTGATTGGTGCTGGACTTGGTAGGAAGAACCACGGTTCGATTCCCCGCAACTGCATTTGGGAGGGGACTGGAACCACTTGATGTCAGAACTCGCCCCGAACTCTGGACTACTAGGGCCCATTTCCCCTAGGAACCAGAGGGTGTAAACAAAAAAAAAAAAAATTGATTTGAGATTCTCTATTTTTTTAAACTCCTTTTTCTGCTGCGGCCCGTTGCGGTCTATTGCGGTGTCGCGTTGCGGAAAAACGGCGTTGTGTGTGATATACGTTCACACCACAATTGCGGTCTGATGCGGTTGCGCTGCATTCCGCATCCGCAATATTGCGGCTGCATCAGGTGATACGGTCCGCAATTTAAAACCTTGAGTCCAACAATGACAGAAACCGCAGCAATATTGGTTAAAGTGTAACGTCGACGCGGGATTTCACAATGAGACCGGGAGAACAAGTGCAGGCTGGTGCGCTAGAGACAATATGGGGAGATTTATTCTAGCTAGAAGCTCTTGGATAAACGGCAAATGCACTACAACTGAAGGGGAAGCCGTTGCACTCCTTGAAGCCATGAAAGAGATGCATCGATCAAAGAGGCTACAGTAACGTGATCTTTGAATCAACTCTTAAATTGTAGTTGAAGCTATTAGTTCTTTGCGTACCTTTGTGTCGGAATTTAGCGCTATTGTTTGTAATATTTGACATATGTTGTCCATTCGTAAGGACATTGATCTGAAGTCTATAAAGCGACAAGCGAATAAGTCCATACGCTTGTTAGAACGTCGGTTTCTTGGCTTAATCGCTATATTTTTTAATTCATACCTACTTGTATTAAACACTTAATTTTTAATGAAATGACATGATTTTCTCATTGTCAATTTTTTTATTGGTTTTATAAAATAAATTAAATATGATTTTAGTTCATACATTTACGACGTCTTTTAATAATAATTGTCTTTGTGATAGGGAATATGGCTTTGAAAGGTAGGAATTATTATTAAAAGACGTCGTAAAGATCCTTACAATGTATCTCCATTAAGAAGGAACAAAGAAGGAGGGAAGAAGAAAAGGAACATATCATACAACTGATTTCTGATCCAATGATCACTTGGAATCAGTTTTTAAACCATTGATAAATAGTAAACCATATGAATATTGGGTTCAATTTTTAAAAATAGTTTATTATGTTTTTCCTTTCTAACCACTACATAAAACTAATCCAATTGTTTAGTTTAGTAGGGGCTCCTTTCTCTCCTCCCATTTGTTCAACCTCTTGGCTGCTTCTTCCACCTACAAACAACAAAAAATTTCATTAAAAAAGTTACAACAATTCTTCCATTTATAGCCACCATAGTTTTTTAAACGATAAAAATTAAGTCTCTGCATAAGATGAATAAAGATAGATAATAGAGGCTAGTTTTTAACCGCCGTAATAACCTCATATATGGAAATAAAAATTAGAATAGCAAGTTGTCTTTTACCTCTTTGTTCCAATCTGTTCTAAATGTGACCCACATTAATATAATTGTCTGCATAGTTGTTCCACCAAGCATTCCAAGCCATATTCCCTATCACAAAGATCCCATGTTAGTAAAAAATATTTTGTAGTATATTTGTTTTTAATTTTTTGACAATGTCAAAATGAAAATAGTATGAAAAGAAATACTAATTATTCAAAAATACTGCTTCCTAAAAAAATACATTAATTTTTTTTGACTAACTTTTATTTATATTTGTGATCACATAAATATCTTATGAAACATACCTTAGCGCCAAAATTGAAATAAAATCCGAGAACCGCGCCCAATGGTATGCCAACTAAATAATAGCAGCCTACATTCACATAAGCAACAAATGCTTGCCATCCACAGCCAACAGCAACACCTTCATTTATTCATGTAAAATTAATATAAGTATATTATATTTAATTAGTTACTAATTAACAGAGTAATAAACAAAAATAATCAGTGATTAAGTAATGAAATTACCAGATAAAACAGGTTGAATGCCATTGAGGACAAGAGAAAGAGAGAGGAGTGGACAAAGATCTGAGACAGCAGCAGCAACAATTTCACCTTCTGTGAAAACATAGCTAATAACATCTCTCAATGCAAGCACAATCAATGCTGCAATTACTGATATTACAAATGATATCAATGTCACCACCACAACTGAAAATGATGCTGATTTTGGATTTCTTGCTCCTAGTTCATTGCTCACTCTCACACTGCATGGTAATTAACAAAGCAAACATGAACATTAGACATGACACCAATATCGATGTGTAGGAACCAGGGGCGGACCTACATTAAGGCCTACTGTGGCCTTGGCCACAGTGGATTTTTCGATTTTAATAGGTATATAGGTATACATATATATACATATTTGCGTTAACTTATATATTTATACACTGTCAATTTTGAACAAAAGAAGTCATATGCTCCAGTGGTAGTTGGGTGCCTCTTTTATTGAAATGTTGTGGGTTCGAATGCAGCATACTGCAGTTTTTACTTTTATTTGTATTTTTTCAAAAGAAATTGTGAAGGTGCGCTTGCTCCTTCCTTTTTCTGTTTGTTTGCTGTTGCCTTGGCTATCCCTTGTCAATTTCTCCTTCAATATATTGTTTGGTTATTTTTAAAAAAAAATGTTGTGGTCAATTTTTTATTTTTTTTAAGGAATGATTAATACATACATGATATTAGAGAAAATAAATTGTATCGGTGACATTTTAGTCGATATAAAATTTATTATTAGAATTGAAAATTTATATCATATAAATAAAATACATGTAAAATTTTATAGAAATTTAAAATATCTTAATATATTATTGCGATCTATTAACATTACAGATTTATATACTATATTGAACACCGTTAACTTTAATGGAGTTCAATAACATATAAAATTATGTTAGGTTTCCTTAAGATTTTACATGGTTATCTATGAATTTAGACGTTATTGAATAAAAATATTATTCGAATGTTAATGGTCTATGAATTTTTAGATTGAATTTATCGTTTTCAATAAAAAAAATCTCCAATCAAAGTTTTGGTAACCAAAGGACCAAGTTTTTCTATAAAAAATATTTGTCTTGTAACTTTTATAGAAAGAGGTGTTCTAGAAACAATTTGCAACGATATTATTTTAGTTCATTTTTAAGAAATGAGTAATAGACGATTTTCATGTATTAAACAATATTATTTCTTTTCTTTTTTTGACAAAAAAACAATATTATTTCTTAATTTTAATATAATTAAATTTATATTTTCTTTTTTAACCCAAATTTTTTTATATTTTCTATAATATTTGGCCACACCATTTTTAAGTGTCTAGATCCGTCCCTGGTAGGAACCAATAATAATTTTACAAATAAAAATAATTGTATGCAATTATGTGTAATGTCACTATAAATATTAAATACCGACACATATTAAACTCTCGAACATACTTTCGGTCTAAAGTGACTGACCCCAATTTAACCATGTGCACTATTTATGTATATCTTGTTTTGATTATATTTTTTTATTTATAAATAAAAATAAATATTAGTATATAATATGTTATATTGGTTTTGATGAATATTTTATAATGTTTGCTATTATACAATTAAAGATATTATATTCAACGTATGAAAAAGTCGAATGGATCACATGGGGAGTAAATGACTAGGATCTCACCTTGCGGCTGCGTTGAATCCAACTGAGATCATGAACACCCATCCAGAAATTGTGGTACTGCAATCACAAATAACAAACAAACAAATGAAAACTTGTTTGTATACATGTCATCAATATTGCAAATTAAACGATGAACTAGTTCATACAAAGTAAAAAAACTCTGACTTTAAATGGAGCCCCCGCAAGTGGACAGTGTGATTGGTCTCCTTGGATTAGTCGGTCCTTATACCGGATACCAAGTTTTCAAAAAAAATTGCAAATTAAATTGACAGTAAGCTGTAAGCAGTTGGCAGAGAAAAATTGGACCACAAATGTTAATAATTTTTTTGGTTGCCTAGCACAAATTAATCCCAATAAATAAAGAATAGTACTAACAAGTAATTGTTCTAGGACATATGTTATGGAACAAAAAACTGGGAAATAATAGAAGAGTTTGGTGGTGAAAAAACTAAAATTAAATACACAACTTTAAAAAACAATATTTTTATATCTAATTTATTATCTAGTAGTACCTCTAGAACACTTATTCGAATTTAACTTAAATAATTAAACCTCCAAATCTAAGAATTTCCTCACGTGACATTAGAAAATCTAAGAATCTCCTCACATGACATTTGCAGTGGCATGTGAAAATAGTACAATATAAATAGTAGACGTACACATCATTCCAATGGCCCCATGCCCCTATAACTTAATAATAATAGGACAAGTTTATCAATTTGTGTCCCAATTGATGTTTTTCTCCTATTTGATAAGGATAAGGATTGTGTGACAGTATTGTAAAACATGAAAAGAGTATACTATATATATATATACATACACTTGGATTTATAGAATAAAGGACAAGAATTTTATATAAGTAACAAAAAACTTTAATTGTATGGCATACTCAAGAAACATCAGTAGAAATTAAGAAACTAAGTAAATAATAAGAACCACAAAAGCATTTAGCTAGGATTAATATTGACAAGCCATTTATATAAGAAACCAAAAATCATGTAAGGACCACCAAGGGCCAATGATGATGATATATTAGACCCAAAGAAATGCTACCTTCACATGCATATGGTGTTTCCATCACATTTTTTATCACCTTATGTTCAATAAGTTTCAATGCATCTAAAGTCAACTAAAAGTCACATTGATTGACTCTTTATAGAGCAAATGAAATAACTACCACGTGTGTGCATTCATTGGGGGCTTCTAAAGAATTTTCATAGAAAATAATGGAGAATGTTTTTAAGTTTTTCATGGAAAAGTTACTTTGAAATATGAAATATTATCAATCTATTCGAAAGAAGAATCTTCTCCTAGGACATACTACAACAGACATAAAAAAATATTACATGTATCCACTGGAGTGGATATATGTAATACATGTTTGAATTCATGATGAATTGGATACTTTTCTTTTAAATATACACTTTAGAATTTTTTTTAAAAATCGATAAATTCACAATGTATTCGTGTGATTTTGTTAAGAACAAAAGAAATTCAATTTAGAGCTTCAAAAAATTTATGGCGCCACCAACCATCTTAATTTCACTATCTTACATACAACTCAGACACGAGCAATGTTATCTGACACTTACTCTAACACCCTCACTTTCAGACCCGTTCTCTTATTGGTGGGACCCAAATCGATTTCATCCGATAAAAAAATGAATGTTAAAAATAGAATATTAGAACGGGTATTACTAGTACTCTTCACTCAAAAATTTATAAGATAAAACGGTTAAACTCTTAATTAATCATGGATTAACTTAAAAGAAAAGTAACAAAAACAAGAAGAAAAAAGTAATTGAAATACTTTACCAGATAGAAAGAGAATCAAGAGCCACCTCAGGGTTAGGAAGAAGCCCAGCAAGCAAAACAAGAATTTGAAAATACCAAGATTCAAGACACAACATAACCGCGGATGCCGCGGACAGTTTAAAAAACTCCGGCAACCCCGAAAACGCTTCCAAACTAAACCCACTCCATGTCCTCTTACATTTTTCACTCTTCACAATATAAACAAATTGAGCAGCCACAATAATCCACCAAGAAAAACTCAAAACCAATGAAGCACCCAATAAGCCCAATCCAATCTTAAACACAACAACCCAACTTAGTATTAGATGAACAACTAATGTTGCTGCTGAAATATAAGCACTTGGTAGAACAATGCTTTGTGCTTGAAGGAATTTTTGGATTGGGAAATTGACTGCATAAGCGAATATTTGTGGGATAAGTCCGTAGACAAAAACTGCGGCCGCAGACGCGATTCTTGGTGATTGTCCGATGAGTACTAGGATTGGTTCGCTTAATACATAAATAACGGTTAGAAAAAAACCGGTTATCGTTAGAAGAATGGTTGATCTTTGTAAATATATTCCTAGCATGTCGAATTTTTCAGCTCCAAATGCTTGTCCACATAGTGTTTCTACCGCACTTCCCATACCCAACTGAAACAACAATAAATTAAATTAATAATAATGAAATTGTCAAATGTTAATAATTAAAGAAAATTACTAGATAAAAGTTGTTCATAATATGAAATGAGACATTAAAATGTATGTTTGATTTTTAGAGTGTGTTTATAGAAATTATGATGATTTTACAAAAAATAGACTAAGTAGCTTTCGTAAAATCATAATTTCGATACATCCACTATAATATCAAACGTACAAAAAGTAACATAAACTATATCATATCCTAGAACATTAAGATAATTGTACATATTTTTTTTAAATTCATTTTTTATATTATGTTTATTATTATTTATTTCAATTTTAATTGAAAAATAAAAAGCTTATGTACTCAAAAAGAAAAACAAAGTTGAATTCTCCTAGAATTTGGTCAAAAAATTGACTCTATAACATTATATTCCAACAAAATTTATTCATTTTAATATATAATTTTGAGTAAAAAAAATATAATTTATTAACTTGGGGCGTGAAAAATGAAGAAAGAGGGTGTTTTAAAAGTAAAAAATCTTTTAGTCAAAAACAACAAATAGTAAAAATTCTCTGTAAGCACTTGCTCTCTCCAATTTTAAATATAAATAAAATTTAACTTTTTAAATTCATCAAAAAATCAATTTTTACTATATACGTTACTTTTTTAATTATTTAAAAAGTTATATTTTACTTTTATATATATATATGACGTTCCTATTTGTACTGAATTAGTCAAACACTCACAGCTGTGGATATTCTAAGAGTCATTAAAAATCAGGATTTTAATTAATAGTTTGCAAATCACAATTGTAGTATTTTTTATTCTCAGATGAAATAATAAATACTACTAAAATTTACAGCACAATTATAAAATTTTGAATTCAAACCAAAATAATCGTAACAACTTCATCGTTATCACTTGAGCTAATACTTATGAAATTCATCATTACTTGAGCCGATTCATTAAATAATTTAATCAATATTCAAATTTTAGTTTCATTATAATTACTTTGAATCATTTTTTACGGACTAATTACTTCAAATCAAATTATATCATAAGAAGTAAATAATGTATCTGATCAGTATTATAGATTAGATACTTACCATGAGGCCGTAAGCGAAGATTTGGATACCGGTATTACCGAGAGAAGCAGCGGCGAGTTCAAGATTTCCAAGATGACCACAGAAAATTTGAGTAGACATAGACATAACATAATTAATAAGATAAACAAAAACAGCAGGAGCAGCTAAGAAGAACAAAAGCTTAAGCTCAATCAACGAAGCGGAGCTGAAGCGGTTGAAGAATGATACGGTGGTATCAGAGAGAATTCTCTCAAGTTCGCCGTCTGATTCGTGGTGCTTCGACGGTGTATCGCTGTGAGTGAACAACAGTGGTTCCTCAGCAGCGCTACTTTGCTTCACTGATGAATAATCCATTATTGTTATTATCTGAATGAATTATCGCTACGCTTGTTTGGAACCTTAGAAATGATTATGATTATTAATAAGCTGATTTGATTTGGTGGAGATGAGGCTGCTCTGCTCCTGCTTTCTCACCTACTTGCATGTTAGAGACAAAAACAGTAGTACTATTAAATATACCGATTTTTTGTTGTTTCATTTTTGTACTTATGTAATTATTTACCCTATATGAATTAACAAATAAAATAAAATATACTTTATTGGACCAAAAATAAAATAAATATATTGATTTTTTTTCTAATTTTTTATAGAAAGTAAATAAAAATTGAGATATTTATAGAGACCACAAATATATTTAACGCTAAAAAAAATATATAGGAAAATGTCAAACAATGCACCTAATGCATTGGTTAAACATATTAATATAGAAATTTTTTCTTAGAACTTGTGCTGTTTAGCATAACCCTTAATACCGATAGTTATTTATGGGTTAAGTATGTTTTTCGTCTCTTATAATGTTAATAAATTTTAGTTTTTCTTCCTATAAAATGAAATCACATATTTTCATCCAAAAAAAGTTGTTTTGTTTTTATTCCTTATTAACCAATTTTTATGCAACTTAATGTCAATGTTATGATATTTTTATGTTCAAAATGTGTATAGATTATATTAGATTAATGTTACGGTGGATCAATTTCACAAATGATTTGCCATACACCAATATTTAAAATTATCATAAATTCTAACGACGTCAATAATCCTCATTAAACGTAAAAAATTATGAATTTTTAGTCTTTATGGCAAATAAAATGACAATATTAATGTCAATTCAATACGAATTACGTTTTTATTATATGTTGTTTTAATAAAACCAATGTCAATTAAGTCATTATTCAATCATGAAAATAAGAATAACCATTAAATTAAATCAGTTAAGTCAATTCAATACAAGTTACATATTTATTATATGTTGTTTTAATCTCTATATATTGTTAGTGTAAAATTATTTTACATATGCATTCAATGATATGTCAATATATTATTAGAAGCATGTTCAAAATTATTTTACACTAACAATATATATAAATTGAATTCATTTTTATTACTTCCAAGTCTCTACTTTTAAAAATTCAATCAATGATCACCTGTTAAATGGTAAAAAATCTTTGTTATCTAGCATCAAGTTAAATGGTCCAAAATTCATTTTTATTCTTTTACCACCGGTTTAATTTGATTTTGAGTTAGTTCTAAAATCATGTGATTCCAACTCCCTTACAATCGCAGTTGCGGAAATCGAACATTATATAATATGAGTTCGAACATATTAAACATTTTAAAATATTGAAATTCTAGCTGTTAGACTACTAAAAAAATTATAGTCGGTGTATTTTTTTTAAAGAATAGTCAGTGCATTCTTTATTTAAATATAAAAAACTATTTTGAATTTAAATAATTTTTACTTTTAAGACTTGAATTTGAAAATAATTAAAACTAAATAGATGTATAATGTATAAATTCGAAAAAGAAATTTTCATCAAAATATTGTTCTCTCAAAGTCCCAAAACTCTCATTCATGGAGTTAGTTCCATAGCTCTTGCTTCATCAATCTCTGTTGCTTCAGCTCGCTTTTTTCTGCGCGTGTAACCCAATGGCGTCAATGGTCTCTCTCTCAAACGCAATCGGATTCTGTCACTCCACAAACCACAATACCCTTTTTTCAATTCTCTTTGTAACTCTCTCTCTGTATGTTTACTTTAACAATTTTATTAGTGAATTTCAATATGATAACTCTCTCTCCCACTCTCTCTCTGTATGTTTATTTTAACAATTTTATTAGTGAACTAGCGATAGATCCGTGCTATCGCACGGGTCGTAACGTTGCGGGTATTTTTATTTTAGTTACAATTTGTTTAAGTTACCATTATCATTAAAGTTACAATTTGTTTAAATTATCATTATCGTTTTAGTTACAATTTGCATAAGTTACTATTATCGTCGCGTTACATCTATATTTTTAGAAGTTACACTTTATTAATAATTTTTTTTAAAAAATAAATAATTTTATTTAATCAGTACTATGAGTCAATAATATAATTTATCTTTTGTATGATTTATTTAATATATATCATAATTATTTTGAAATTGTTATGAATACTGTGAATCAATAGCATAACTTGTCCCCCCGTATATGATAGTTATTTTGACAAAATTATTTTCATTTTTTTTTGTATGTATTGATCAACAATAATTGTCCTAAATTTATCTTATATACAATACTATGAGTCAATAATATAACTTATCTTTTGTATGATTTATTTAATATATATAATAATTATTTTAAAATTGTTATGAATACTATGAATCAATAGCATAACTTGTCCCCGTATATGATAGTTATTTTAACAAATATTTTTTTTATATTTTTTTTTATGTATGTATCGATCAACAATAATTGTTCTATATTTATCGTATGTACAATACTATGAGTCAATAATATAATTTATCTTTTGTAAGATTTATTTAATATATATAATATTATTTTGAAATTGTTATGAATATTATGAATCAATAGCATAACTTGTCCCCCCGTATATGATAGTTATTTTAAAAATATTTTTTTATATATTTTTATGTATGTATCGATCAACAATAATTATCTTATATTTATCTTATGTACAATATTATGAGTCAATAATAATATTTATTTAATATATATAATAATTATTTTAAAATTGTTATGAATACTATGAATCAATAGCATAACTTGTCCCCCCGTATATGATAGTTATTTTAACAAATATTTTTTCATTTTTTTTTTGTATGTATTGATCAACAAAAATTGTCCTAAATTTATCTTATGTACAGTACTATGAGTCAATAATATAATTTATATTTTGTATGATTTATTTAATATATATAATAATTATTTTGAAATTGTTATGAATAGTATGAATCAATAGCATAACTTGTCCCCGTATATGATAGTTATTTTAACAAATATTTTTTCATATTTTTTATTTATGTATCGATCAACAATAATTGTCCTATATTTATCTTATGTACAGTACTATGAGTCAATAATATAATTTATATTTTGTATGATTTATTTAATATATATAATAATTATTTTGAAATTGTTATGAATAGTATGAATCAATAGCATAACTTGTCCCCGTATATGATAGTTATTTTAACAAATATTTTTTCATATTTTTTATTTATGTATCGATCAACAATAATTGTCCTATATTTATCTTATGTACACTACTGTGAGTCAATAATATAATTTATATTTTGTATAATTTATTTAATATATATAATAATTATTTTGAAATTGTTATGAATACTATGAATCAATAGCATAACTTGTCCCCGTATATGATGATTATCTTAACATATATTTTTATTATATGTATCAATCAACAATAATTGCCCTATATTTATCTTACGTACAATATTACTATGAGTCAATAATATAATTTATCTTTTGTATGATTAATTTAATATATATAATAATTATTTTGAAATTGTTATAAATACTATGAATCAATAGCATAACTTGTCCCCGTCTATGATAGTTATTTTAACAAATATTTTTTCATATTTTTTTATGTATGTATCAATCAACAATAATTGTCCTATATTTATCTTATGTATATGATTTATTTTTATCGGTAATAAAATGTATTCATGATTTCAATACTTTTATCACCAACAACACTTGTAGTATCCCCGTGAGATTTCTATTAGCAATAACTTGTAAAAGTGACTTAAATTTTTTTACAGCGATAAAAATTGTCATCTTCCTATTGATTTTTCATCAGTGATACAAATTATCATCTCCTCGTTAATTTTTATCAATAATAACTTATATTATGAATTTTAAAACTTTTATCAGCGATCAATATTGTCATCTCTCTGTTAAGTTTTTATCAGTAAGAATTTGTAATAATGATTTTAAAACTTTTATCAACAATACAAATTGTCACCGCCCCGTTAATTTTTTTCACTTCTAATATAGATTTTAAAAGTTTTATCTACGATACAAATTGTCATCTCCATATGAACTTTTATTAGTAATACCTAGTAAAAATGATTTTAAAATTTTATCAACGATAAAATTGTCATCTCCCCGTTAATTTTTTATCAACAATAAAAATTGTTATCACCCCGTTAATTTTTTTACCAACATTAATTTATAAAAGTAATTTTAAAATTTTTATCAGCAATACAAATTGTCATGTCTCCGTTAATTTATTTTCTTATAATATGATATAATTTGTCTCTCTCAACTAATGTAATTTAATTAATTTAATAAAAAATTGAATTTTGGTCAAAGAAAACATAATTGAATTAATTTAATATAGTACTTGTATGTAATTAATGTAATTGAATTTTGATTTTGAATCCATATAGGTTGGATTTAATTTTATTTGAGATCCACATGATGCTTGTCCTTTTGTTTTACGGGAAAGGAAACCTTATCACTATTTTTTCTTTCTTTTTCATTTGCTTCTTTCTCTCTCTCTTCACCAAAGAAAGAAAATTTAAGATACTCTCTCATAAAAAACCCTAGCCGCCGCTCCAACAACATTCACGGCCACCCCTTGTTTCCTTTTGTAAAATCATCATTAAAAGATTCTCCTCCTTCTCTTCTACAAAACACATACAGAAAACATGACATATTCTTCATGCTCTATTTTTCTCTAATAAAAGGAATAATCTTGAAAAGGATAATTTTTTAGAAGTCAAGTTTCTTTTAACCTTTAATTGTTTCTCTGTAAACCATAAATCTTATTACCGTGTTTCCTCCACCTTCTCATCGGATTAGTTTCGTCGGCAACCACACGTTCTGGGGCTCAATTTCCGTCGTCTCCACTTTCTCGTGTACATGCAACAACAACATCAACAACAACAACAAATATCAAAGAGATCTGAAATAAAAAATGGGTTTGGATCTTCTTACTGTTCTCTCAAAGTCCCAAAACTCTCATTCATGGAGTTAGTTCCATAGCTCTTGCTTCATCAATCTCTGTTACTTCAGCTCGCGTGTAACTCAATGGCGTCAATGGTCTCTCTCTCAAACGCAATCGGATTCTGTCACTCCACAAACCACAATACCCTTTTTTCAACTTCTCTCTGTAACTCTCTCTTTTTATTGAATTTCAATATGATAACTCTCTCTGTATGTTTATTTTAACAATTTTATTAGTGAATTTCGATATGATAAGTTTATTCAGCAAAGTAAATCCATGTTTTCTTTGGTTTATAAAGTTTGAATTGTTATATGGAATCTAGTTTACTAAACTTTTAGAATTTCAATTATTATTTTTTTTTGTATTTAGTCCTTGCAATTTTTTATTTTTTTAATTTGCAATTATAGTTACTAAACTTTGTTTGTTTATTTTAATCCTTACAAAATTTATTCATATGGGAATTAGTATGGTAATACGTAGAAAATTTCGTTTTAGTCCGTTAAGCGGACTAAAATGAGTATTACAAAGACTGATTTTCACATGAACATATTTTGTAGGGACTAAAACAAATAAAGTGCTATATTTGCAAGGACTAACAAAAATATTAAATTTATAGGGACTAAAAACAAAAATGATATATTTGTAAGGACTGATAGCATATTTAAACCTATATATTATATAGGTAAACTAAACTACAGTTCAAATATGGTTGAAATGAAGACATTTTCGCGGCAAGGTCGTCGAAAAATTGGACATGATCGTGGATGTTTTCGAGTATATTGTGTTTTCGAAGGGAGAAAGGAAAATAATGAGAAAAGTGATAATGCATCTTCTAAGGTTAGCTAACTTTGTTTTCTCTTGGCTTAATGTTATGTGTATAATCAATCAGTCATTTCTTTTATATCCATCTTTCTCATAGGATTACTATTTCATTCACATTACAAGGTAATGGATTAATCAACATAATTGAGCTCCTTAAAATCTTTATTGGAATAAAAATTAGTCTATTAAAGTTTAATCACAGACATGCCATTTTGGTGTTGTGTGTTGGTGTGTCCTACACTGCATAGTCTCTCATGTGACGCAGCCATGCAACACTCAGACACTCCAATTTGTGTTTTAGCAACGCAAGCCCGCATTGTGGAGGGTAGTAAGGAAGAAAAAAGGGGAAGCTAGCCGAGAATGATGAGGTGGTAGAGAGTAGCATAAGAGCGAGCTTTAGTGTGAGGGAACTTTGTTATACGGGTTAGTATGGGGAGAGAGTGGATTATGATGAGAATCACCGTCGTTAGTCACGGCTAGGGAACTGCATTTTCTCTGTTGGATCTCAGGCTCAGCTCTGTGGACAGTAGGCCTATACACCCTTCAGTGTATTTCCTTCTGTTTCCACAATACACTCTTTGGTTTGCATATTGATTCATTTCTATCTATTACTCCCTCCGGTCCTATATATAAGAAAAATTTTACTTTTTAGGTTCATTGAGAATGGATGTATCTAAACTAATTTTTAGGTTCATTGTAGAATGGATGTATCTAAACTATAAAACGTTTCTTATATATAGGACCGGAGGTGGTATTTGTTATTGTTGGTTTTCTGGTTTCTATTTATCAGTCGACAAACTGATCCTTAGAGCGAAATAAAGGAATTGTAATGATGCAAGTGAGGATTTTTTATTTGACGGTAATGACATCTGACTTCTATATACTTTGTCCTCTCATAAAAAAATTGGATTGAAGTAGAGAGAAGTACATAGTCAACTAGTTATCACACACTTGTCCTATGGGGCTGACACAGAACTGAATATTTCATAGAGAATACTTTAGCCAAAAGAGGGTGGATTTGGTGTGATCGCTAGCATGGTTTTTGTGAAGTATATGTCTGTGCCCTTATTATATTTTTTCAAGCAGAATTGGTTAGCCTTTGGTTTTTCCTTAAGCGCGTGTTTGGATAGAGGATTTTGGAAGGAAGCGGATTACTTATTTTGCTTATATAAATTAACCACGATATAAAATGCTTCTAAAATGAATTAAGTGTGATTGAAATGTTATATGATAATCTAACACGTAATTGTTTAATTTTTTTTAAAAATCTCAAATATATAGCAAAATATTGACTTAGCCTCCAAAATCCTCCATCCAAACACACCCGTTCTCCTATTAAAAGTTAAAGTGGGAACTTTATTTGTATAATCATATGAATATTTTGTATATTTGATGGGGTTTTGTTTTTAACAGAATCGTGTCACTGGTTAGTTGTACTTAATGTGAAAATGTTCTTCAACTCCTTGGTATTTCTATATCTATTCGTTATCCGGATTTGGTGAATTACATTATCAATATCAGTATATTAATTGGTAAGTGTGGTTTTATTTGTTATTAACTTTTAATAAAGTATGATTCTTATGTTCGTAAGGAAATACCCTATTTAAAAACAAAACACTACAAAAATTTCTGATCTGTAGTGGACCTCTTAGCTTCATAGGATTTGAGTTGAGGCGAAGTTCTGACCAAAATAGAATGGATTGGCTCTGTATCAATGGAATCACCCATACATAACGAATTGTTGTGGTATATAAACTTTAATAAAATACAAAGCATTTCTATTTGGATTCAATTATGCACCTAATTCATAATTTTGACTGATTTGATATCTCTGACCCAACCAGCATCCCATACGAACAGAAATCATTGAGGCATCTAAGGAATTGAAATCAGAAGTAAACAATTAAACTGATCCTGCGATACTGATTATATATTCGAATAGCACAAACTATTTGTTTGAAAAGGATTCGATGTTTAAAAAAATAAACAAAATACTCAGTACAAATTCTGGCATACTTATATGCTTGATTGAGGCGGGAAAGAAACAAACTGCTTAACCTAGCATCTTGACCATTATAAATGAGACCAACTTTTCATTGGGTTTTTGTCATTTGGCCTCAAATGAAAATTGCTTCATTTCATACACACTAACAAAAGTGCTCTGTAAAAATCATGTGCAATACTGCAGATGTAGGGAAAAAATTATGAAAAATAAAAAGGTGAAATTCAGTCATGTGTCATTAGAGGAATACTTATTTTAGAATAGATAGAAGATAGATAGAAAGCAAAGTTCTGATGTTGTGACTCCTTGTGTTTTATTTTGTTATTAGAGAGCAATTCTTTTGCGACCAAACTGCTTATAAACACAACCGATTAACAGCAAATTAAAATAATTTCATTTCAACAAGTGCTTTGTGGTGTTTTCTTGTTTTTATTTTAATGTATCTCTGAGTTATCTTTCAATCCGTTGTGTGTTTAGAATTTTGGCGTTGTGCCATGCTAGAATTAGCCTTCTAGAATGGATACAATTTGGCTAGAATTAGATTCAATTCATGGACTCCCATGTTTCTAAATTTTTATTTTTCTCTCTTCCCTCATCTCATTATTTTAAGCAGCACAGTGGCGGTAAGAATACAAACGAAGTGCCTCAAAATGCTGATTTTCCTCGGCAATATTCAAAAAAGGAGAAGAAGCCTTTTCCGGTTCCCATAGTAGAACTGCGACGGGCAGCTAGGGAGAGGATAAAGAAGATGAAAGATGCGCCTAAGAGAAAACCAATGCCGGCACCAAAGAATGGATTGCTAGTGAAGAACCTTATACCAGATGCATATGATGTGTATAATGCTAGGATCACTTTGATTAATAATTTGAAGAAGCTGCTCAAAGTAGTGCCTGTGCATGCTTGTGGGTAATTATATTATTCCTTGGTATCATCTAGCATACTATTAACAAATTACACAAAATTTCATGTTTTTACTTTGATTGAGTAACTGTGGTAATACAGATCGCTGTTGTTTCTTGCTTCATAAGATATTCCAGATATTTGACATAATCAACAAAAATCTTAGACCGGCCAATAAGTTTTCTGTATTTCATTTCACTCTTGTACATTATTTTCACTGAGTAAATGTAGTTTATTGTCTCGTACTCAAAAAATGTGTTTTGATGTCCTTACTCATGTTGGAAAAATTATGCAGGTGGTGCAGTGAAGTCCATGTAGGCCCTGTTGGACATCCATTCAAGTCATGTAAAGGTACACAGGCGAACCGCCGCAACGGCCTTCATGACTGGACAAATGCACATGTAGAAGACATATTAATACCGGTTGATTCCTTTCACCTCTATGATCGTCTTGGAAAGCGGATTCCTCATGAAAAGAGATTCTCCATCCCTCGGATTCCAGCAGTGGTTGAGCTCTGCATTCAAGCTGGTGTTGAAATTCCAGAGTTTCCCACAAAAAGGAGAAGAAAGCCAATAATCCGTATTGGGAAGAAGGAATTTGTGGATGCTGATGAAAGTGAACTACCAGATAAAGTCCCAGATAGCCCTACGAAACCGTTACTAGCTGAAATACCGGATTCAGAAATAGTTGCTCCGGCGAACAAGGAGGAAGTGCTCCACCTTGCCGAGGAAACACTCCAAGCATGGGAACAAATGCGGAGAGGTACCAAGAGACTAATGAGGATGTACCAGGTGAGGGTCTGTGGATATTGCCCTGAAATTCATGTTGGCCCCAGCGGACACAAAGCTCAAAACTGCGGGGCACATAAACACCAACAACGCAATGGGCAGCACGGTTGGCAAGCTGCAGTCATCGATGACTTGATACCTCCGAGATTTGTGTGGCATGTTCCCGATGTAAACGGACCACCACTGGAACGAGAGCTCAGGAGTTTCTACGGACAGGCTCCGGCTGTAGTGGAAATGTGCATTCAGGCTGGCGCTGCTTTACCAGAACAATATAAATCAACCATGCGCCTTGATATCGGGATCCCTTCAACTCTTAAAGAAGCTGAAATGGTAGTTTGAGATTATTAAAGTGTAAATTGCATGTTGTGTGTAGATGGTCAATTTGATTAATGCAGTTGGAGGGGTTTGGAGGGAACATGTTTGAAAATTTTATGTTGAGAATTGTTGTCAAACGCGGAGAACTGAAAAATAAAGCATTTTCGTATATGAAGTACGTGTAAATTAAATAGCGGTTATAACGCTATTATATTTAAATTTTTGGTTCTTAGGGTAAACTTATAGAATTAAAATTGTCTTTTAAGGCATGGTTATTTTGAATTTGGCCAGTAAGAATTGGGATTATTAGTTCATGATTTTGTGGTTGACTAAAATGTTCATTGTTTATATTTGAGTTTTTGGTTTTATTGAACTAAAATTGTCTTTATGGAAACTTATATTTTTTGAGTTTTTAGCTCGGTTTTGAGGGAACTTGTTACCCAAAATGGAGTTAGAGTCTATAAAAATTTCTTGTTTATATTTGAGTATTAAGTTCGTTTTATTTTCATTAAAACTTCTTGTTTTTATTTTTAGGATTGGATCTACACTTTTTTAAGATAAAATCCAAACTAAACTGAATTGATTTAGGTGGAATTGAGTGGGTAAAATCAATCATATATCTGTAAATAAAATCAATTATATATAATTGTAAAAAAAAACAATTATATATAAATTTAAAATTATTTTTGAAGTGTTATTTTTTTTTAAAAGGCTTTTGAAGTGTTATTTTAAAATATATTTTGAAGTCTTATATTTATATAATCGAGTCGGCTCGTGAATCAAACGAGCCGAACTGTATCTAGCTCAAGTTCAGCTCATTTAATTAACGAACTTAATATTTAGCATAAGTTCGGCTCATTTGATTCATGAACCAAGTTCAACGAGTCAATTGTTGAATCGAGTTTTAAACTTTACTTGAATTAGTTCGATTCATGGTCAATGAGTTTTAAACTTTACTCTGACACAAATTATAAGAAAAAAATTTCACTGTTTGTGTTTATATTTCACTTATTAAGAAAGTGATGAAATATAGTCATTTGAACTTTGAAGTATGATTTTATGTATTTTTCTTAAAATAAGTTAATTTCATGGAAAATATGTAAACAAAATTTTTATGGTTATTAATTATGAGGAAATTTTGTCAAAAAAATAAAAATAAATTATGAGGAAATGAAGAGAGAATAAATTAAATGTAATTTGTATTTAATTTTAGAGGAATAAGTAAAAATAAATATTGAAAGTGATAAAAATTAGTCTTTTTTATTTGCAAATTGGGATAATTTTTTTGTTTTGTTTTGTTTATAAATTAGGATAGAGGGAGTAATAGAGTGAAGGGCCTTCTTGAGCAATTCAAAGTCACTTACCTCTTAGTCATGCTGATGCATAAGAGATATACTTTTGGCGTCCCTCGGTTTTTCTCTTTCTTCCTCTCAAATAATCATAGTATTCCACTTGCCATCTAGAAAGTGAACACTTTTCACACTCTAAATACTGAGTGCCAATACTTTATACTCAAACTGGACGTTGGCGACTCCCAAGAATGGAAAAAAGAATTTGTATTCTAGAATGCGAATTGAGTTCGCTATCTAGATAGCGAACTCTTTTTTTCATAATTTTTTCATTCTTGAGGGGTGCCGACATCCAGTTGGGTATAAAATATTGGCAGTTGCTACTTAGTGTGCGAACTAAAACATAGTTCGCTACTTAGAGAGCGAACGGAAACACGATTCTCTATTTAGAGTGCGAACTTCGTTTACACTTTTACACTAATGAACCTTATAAAAATATGGTCTTATATCACATTTAAATTTGTTATTGGAGCGGTTGTGACATTATCTACCAATCACATATACCGTAAAGATAGCTATACTGAATTGTTACTTTATTTTATATGACCAAGTTTACATTTATACTAACTATAGACATGTAACAAAACTACATGAATGGTTCACACTTTAACTTGTGAACTTTGTTTCATTCAAAGTTATTTGAAAGAAGATGAGAGAAGGGTGAAGAGGACAAAAAAATTTGATTTTTTATAAGGTTCGCATTCTAGAAAGTAAACTTAGTATATTGCTCGCCACTTAGGAAGCGAACAATATATTCGGAGGATACATGTGAGACTCGGGGGTACGAAATGAAACTCTCAATATATAAACAATCCAAAAAGAATATAATAGTGTCGAAGAACGAAAATGCACAATTTCATGTAAATAATAAAAAAAATGAATATTCACATCCACACTTGATAATAAGGGTTGAATAAGTCTTTTGTTCTTCAAAATATATTGATCTTAGATACTCAATGGATAATTTAATATTGAACTTAATTTAAAATTAAATATTTTACTTAATTTAAAAATTTAAGAGTTATTAAAACTAATTAAAAAAAATATATAAAAAAAATTAAAGATTTTCTTAAAATTAAAAAAAATCAATTTTGAATAACACAAAATAGATTTTCTCTCCTTCGCATGAACTTTTATATGACTATAGTCATGTATTTCAATAACAAAGAATAGCAACAACTATATTTCCATTAATATATATCGTAAATAATAATATCTCGTTTTTCATGTATTAAATATGACAACAATTATATCCCACATCAATATATACTGTAAATAATAGTGTCTCATTTTTTCATATATTAAATATGACTCTTTGAGAGTATCAAAAGAAAAAATATGATTCTTTAAGGCATGCATGTTACGTGAGACGAATATTATATATGATTGAAATGCAAAGTGATTGTAAATTTTAACCAAATATTTTATTTTATTGTTATGAGACTCATATTACATTCATTTATCTATTATTTATCAAATGAATTATTATAATTAAATAATCACAAAAAAATTATAATGTTGTATTATTTTATAAAAAATTAATTATTAATCTATTTTGTCTCTCACTTATTTTCATCTATTCTATTTATTTTTATTTTTATTTTTTTTAATACATCCATAAGAGACCCATTTAGAAATGCAATAGTATAAAAAATCATTATCCTCAAACCATTAACGTTTATTGATGGAGTCATGTTAATCAATATATGATTCTCTAATAGCCATTAGATTAAAATCAAATCAAGGTATATTAATGAGTGTAATTTTTTTAAAGTTACACTGGTGTAATTTGATCTCTCCCTATATTAATCAGTTTTATTGAAAAAGAATAAGAGTAATTTACAAAAAATATACTTGACAAATCATACACATAAAATACAAAAATAACAATTATATTGGAACGCTAAATCTGACACTAAAAGACAAGAAAAAAAAAATGGAGGGATCTTAATTATTAAGTCTAATTTCATAATCTGAATGGTTGATATAAAATAACTAAATGATTGACATCAATTGTCAAAAAATTATTGACATCTTTTAATTAAAAAGATGTTTTTATCTATTTGTAAATTTCTACGGTCAAAATGGTCGATCTCTACAATTTCGGTGATCAAATTGTTTATATTGTTTCTATAAACATCATGATAATAGTATTTGCATGATCATAGAAAACGCAATTGGTTTATTCTTATTCTTGTTAACGGATTGCTAATTATAGACAACCATCTTTTTTTTTGTCTATGGTGAAATTGAAATAGTAACTTGCAATTTCTTCAAACGTTATGCCACCATTGTTGTCAAATATTGACCCAATTAAAGGGATTGACCGATTATAAAGTGTAATAGTATTTACATATTTAATGTTGTCGTGCTTGCCAACTTTCTTGTTGAAGGAGATGTACCACTTTCTAAGCAGTGATTAAGGGGCATCAACTTCGAGTTTAAACACAAAATATTCATCCTTTAAACTTTACTTTAAAAAAATACTACTATTAGTCTATTACTCTTTCTCGTCATATGGTGCATGTATAAAGAAAGTCTGTAACACTCTAAAATTGTGAACCAAATAATTGAGCAAATTCTCTCTACGAAGATTCATTTAAAAAAATTTGAATTTTTTTTTGAGATGGAAATACTTTTTGGTTAGATTTTGATTACTTTGGTCGGAGCTAAACTCTAAATTACCAAATTCCTTTTTCTAAAAATCTAAAGGTCAATACAAAAAAGAAATTAAAAATTATTGGCATGTATGATAAGTACTAGATATTGATATTTAATGAATATTTGCAGATATATACTCTGAATGTGTCGGAATTATTTTTTAAACCTTTTAAAAAATATTTTATTAGTCTCGTGAGCATAGCTCAACTTGCAGGGGCATTATAAATTATTGCAGGGATTGAAATTCGACTCATATTCTCATTTATTCACCTTTAAAATGAAATTTTAGCCACTAAACTACTTGACAAAAAAATATATTTTATCAGGTGCATATGAAATACTTCACAGATATATCTATTATCTATATCCTTGAAAATCACAAAGGGCATAAAAAATATGACATAAAACTAGTAGAATTGTATGTTGATGAACCTTACTTATAAATCGTATTTTCATGGATGATTGTAATAAGAAATAATAGTGTTACTCTGCTAGTTAGAATTAGACAAGCCTATCCAATTTTTTAATGATAATTTTATTAATATACTAACATGAATTAAAATATATCACACTTTATTTCGTGAACTTAGCTCAGTTGGCAGTACATTAATTGTATTATATATGTAGGGGGTCGAGATTTGAATCTGGCCATCCCAATTATTTATCTTAAGAGTGAACTTCCTAGTCACTAGACTATTTGAACTCAAAAGAATATATTTCATTTGAATGTAGACAATTTTTACATTTAGGGAATAGGGGTTCAATTACAAATTTGTTTAGTTCAATAAAACCTATTAAAGAAAAAACTATTGAAAAAATTCCAAAATACTTCATCCGGTTATATTTATAAGAAAAAAAATTACTTCCGCGGTGTTTAAGAAATTTAGTTAAGCGACATTAATTTTCTTGATTTAAGATAAAACATGAATAAATTTACTAAATTGAGTCTTTTTTTCTTGAAAATCACATGTACCTTTTAAAAAGTAATGATATATTAGAAATCATAGTATTAATAAGTTTTAAATTAGTTAAATTTTACTTATAATAATGACCAAAATTTAAAGTGTTTTTTTGTTTATAAATGTAATCGGAGGGAGCAGTAAATAACTAAACCTAATTAAAATAATCCAAGCTTATAAAAAATTCAAAACAAACGCTGAATATTGCAACTAATTAACAGACGGCTTTGCAAATAAAATATTCATATAGTATAAGACAAGTAAGTATCCAAAAGCATAACTCATTATAATGTCGGTTTAAAGCAAGAGAATCAAATCATAATTCTCTAATTAATTATTTCAAGTAACCGGCGTAAGAACCGGATATCCATGTGCTTTTTCTTCTTTCCCTTTGTATATATATAGTTCACTTTGGACACACTTTGCATTTATATTGCACCTATTGAATTAAATGCTTAATTATCAACATGGGAAATTGCATTAGAAAAAACCAAATATCATCATCACAAGAACATGAGAATGAAGAAATTACTAAAAGAGTTGAGAAGATGAAGAAAACAAGGAGAGAAGATAGCTTGAAGAAGAAGGTAAGGTTCAAAGTACAAGATGGTAATAAAAGTGATTATGATGGTAATTCTTCTACAAATGGTATATTGAGGATTAGGCTTGTAGTGAGTAAGGAAGAGTTGAAAAGGGTGTTGAGTAATAAGAATATTGAGAATGGTGTTAAGAACACTACTTTGGAGGATTTGTTAAAAGATATGAAGTTGAAGGAAAAAAATGTTTCTAAGATTGAAGAAGTTGATGTGGGATTAAATTCTTGGAGGCCAGATTTAGATAGTATTCCAGAGGATTACTCCATGAAGTAGGTTGTTTTTAATTGTTTTTGACTAATCCTATATATGTAAATAAAGGCAATGTTTTTATTTATTTTATAGTGTATTGAATTCTATATGAATTAAGTAGGTTCTATTTGACTAGTGCAATAGAAATGTAAAACTGAATGAAGCTTTTGAGCTTGTGATTATTAGTATTTAGTATTATGATCATATGAAATGAAATTATTCTATGTTAGCACATGACCTGCAAGCTTTTAATTATAATCTCATAGGGCAAGACCATGGCAAGAGGAAACCTCCTTGTATAAAATCTACAAGGTGTGATATTTGAACATAATTTTGGGATAATTTTCTTTCTCCTATTTTTATTGGACAAAAACAATAGAGAGAGGAAGAGAGAATAAAAATATAATGTGAGTAAAAGCGAGAAAATTGTCAAAAGTTAAATGTTCAAATAATATTTCTCAAAATCTATTGTAGGATTTGTAGCTATGGAATCTGACTCCATCTAAATATTGGAAAAATTACAAAGATAACCAACTAGGCTTTGAATAATAGGCCATATTTTCAGAAATGGTAACGAAACCAAACACATACTCTAATCGAATTACATAACAAACCATCGAATTAATTTGAATCTTTTCCTTTGATTTATTTTCTTCATCTCTCTTGTAAAATATGTGTATATATCTCTCTTGATCTTTTTTCCTTATTCTCTCTGTTTCTCTCTCTCAAAATTAGAGAGAGATAACCAAAAATTATGTGTTGGATGATAAACTTGATTTGGTTTGTTGTACTAATCAAGTGTGTTAGACTTTTTTTACTAATAAGGTAGTAAGTCCAAAGAAAGTTCTAAAGATGTGTAGAAGTAGATTGGTATAAAAATCTAGTATTAAATGTATGTAATTGAAAGAAATGTGTAAAATTGGCTCTTAAAAGTGTCTCCCTTGAAGCTTATAAATAGTGAAGAATTAGTCATTTCTAAATCAAACAATTAAAAAGTAATTAGCAAGCAAATAAACAAAAAATAAAATTGTTCTTCTCTCAATTATTATCACCTCAATTTCTACAAAAAGCTCAGCATAACATTGTCCTTTTCCAACATTATGGAAGCAGAGATAGAGAGAATTTATATTCAACCAAGTACTACCTCCATCTCTAAATATAAAATTATCTTCTATTCATATTTTGTCCCTTTTTATAATACAAAGGACATTAATTGTTTTTTACCAACATATTTCTAAGTAAAGTGTAATTTTTCTACAATTTGTAATAAATATTTTAAAAAACATTAACTCGTACTCTGTTTTGAAGAATAAAATTGTAATAACAACATTAATTGTCAACGAATTTAATATCATAATCCAATAACTTAATCTCTGTAATTTTCTCAACGAGATCTTATGTTTAGATATAGAGATAGAAATGTAGAATTGCCAAGTATAGTTTTCAATAAAACTACCTATTAGGGGTAAGTTGAGTTGGCCGCCAAATGAGTAATTCTTTTTTGTAAACCAACTAGTTTTCAGGTTTAATATTTATAAATCTTCAATAAACAGTAAGAAAACGTGTTAATCAAAGAAAATAAAAAATATATGTAATTTTGCCTCAAGATAAATATATGTAGTGTTAAAAGTACAAACTTTATTCAACTTTATTCAAGATAAATATATGTAGTGTTAAAAAATATTGTAAAGAATATGACCAATGTATAAACATATTACTATACAACTAACATGTAGCATATATTCTATATTAGTATACTACTAGCATATTATCAAAAAAAAAAAAGTATACTACTTGCATATTATTTGTAACTAAATAGATAATTATGATGACATATGTCTCGTGTGCTACTTACTTGAATCATTTTAATAACGATTTAAATTGAGAAAAGGACATCTCTAAAATCCTTATTCAATTCTTTCACAAGAAAAAAAATTAAGTAAAGGACAGAGAGAAGTAATGTAAGACTATAATACCAAAGAAAAAGGTGCCAAATGTCTTTTCTTAGCAAGTGTATCTACGCAGGAGTTTGCCTCACAAAAAGCAACGACAAATGGAGGTATTCCAATGACTCGTGTTAAAGAGCTTTAGAACCTTGTGATTATTAAAATAGTATTATAACTGTGGCAAAAATGTAAGGAGAAAAAAAGTAAATTATTAAGGACACTAATTTCTTGTTCGCCCAGGGTAGGGTTGTAACAGTTTGGTTCTTTACAATTTACAGCTAAGTGGCCTCGAGAGGGAGGCTATTGATCCCACATCTCCACTCATCCATAGTAGAAACACAAATTAAGTGAAAATATTAATTAATAAAAAATAAAATCAGTTCACGATGTGTGCATGTGATTTCAGATTGGAGTATAGGGAGGATTATCGTCGTATATGAAAAGAATATCAACTGCCTAAGGCAGGGCAGGGATCAAATCAGCTTGCGAAAAAATACAATTGATCCCATTGTTTAATGGGGACACTGTTCTGATAATAAACAAGAAATCTAAAATTAATGCACTCGATGTTTACTTACAGGCCTAATATAAACACCTGTTAAGTGTCAAAAAATTGCCCTCCTTAAGAAGGGATTATTTCCTACTTA
The DNA here is from genome assembly GCA_954870985.1 of Trifolium fragiferum. Taxonomy (NCBI): domain Eukaryota; kingdom Viridiplantae; phylum Streptophyta; class Magnoliopsida; order Fabales; family Fabaceae; genus Trifolium; species Trifolium fragiferum. The sequence continues at coordinate 75,411,227 of OX940789.1, read as the reverse complement.
TAGGAAATTATTCTCATTTGTCATAATTTATTACCACTTGAAAGGTGAACGCGTAGTGGCAATGGTATTTAATATTTCCAGTCAACAATGACTTCACTGCTTAATAAGGTTCCTGATGACATAGGGAAGGATGCCTCCATGGTTAAAGTACTCCAATTCCACCTGAAAACAGAAGGGTGTTAACAAACTGACCCAACGGAAGATATAAATTTCTGAGACAAGTTTTTCGAAACACTGAATAAATGGCTCAATCCCCATAAATCCCAATGATGGACCACATTAGGATATAATAAATACACACGCATTAATCAATGACATGCGTCAATTACCTCAGTGTCAAAGCGAGCTGTGCAGGTGAAAGATTTCCCGGTATCGGTTGTGACAGTGACGTCTTGGCCAGGCTTTATCTCGCTGATTTTATTTGGAAGGTCAATGGTATAACGTTCGTGACCAGTCAATCCCAAAGTGTCAGCATCCTCACCAGCTTTGAAGCAGAGGGGAATAATACCCATTCCTACCAAATTACTGCGATGAATTCTCTCAAAACTTTTGGAGATCACAGCTTTGACTCCCTGTAAGAAAAACGTAAACATCGTCAGGAACATTGATATCACAGATATGTTAAGAAAACCATGTAAACAATCAAATTACAGGATATATCAAATGGAGGGACTCACCAACAACATGGGACCCTTGGCGGCCCAATCCCTGGAACTTCCACTACCATATTCAGCTCCAGCTATCACAATGGTGTCATGCCCTGCAGCCTTGTATCTCTAACAAAAGAGGAAAAATGCAGGTGATCAGATAATTAACAGCGCTAAAATCAAATGTACCATATCCCGCCAGCTTTTTTATATGAGAAAAAGGAATTTATATTGCACTGTATGCATTGAAGAACCTAGTGGATTGAAATCATACCCTAACTTCCTCAAAGGAATAAGTTCCACTAAACCAAAAGATAAAGTTCACATAACCATATCAGAAAATTAAGCCATCCAATCATTACAATGTTTTGTGAATTGGTGATTATTGATTAACTACTTGAATAAGCAAGAACTAATAGTTTATACGTTCAGACACAAGAAATCACAACTTAAAGTGCACGGAAAAGAAAATTTAGTAAGGATTTTTTCTTCAAATGGAAAGTTGCATTATAAGATTCAACTTTGGAGAGCAATTTAGCAAAGGCCATTGCAACATATGGAAAGAAAAAAACACTATGTACAAAATCAGTAATAAAAGGCATGCCCTGATTGGTTAGTGCATAACTCACCTCTGCTGCATCAAAAACAAAAAGTTTCTCCCCAGTTGGAACGTGAACCGTTTTTGGGCCCACTTCCCCATTCAAGAGCTTGTTTACAATACGTATGTTGGCAAACGTTCCCCTAGACATAACTTCATCGTTTCCACGACGGCTTCCATAAGAGTTGAAGTCTTTCCTTTCCACCCCACGCTGGACAAGGTATTTTGCAGCAGGACTGTCCTTATTAATGTTTCCAGCGGGAGAAATGTGATCAGTTGTTATGCTGTCGCCAAAGTTCAGCAGGCAATACGCATCTTTCACACCATGTGGTCCAGGAGGATCCATGGTCATGTCCTTGAAGTATGGAGGCTCGTGAATATATGTTGAGTTGGGGTCCCATGAGTACAGCTTCTCAGCAGGAACTTGTAGTTCGTTCCACATAGGATTACCCTTGGTAATAGATTCATATGTTTTTCGGAACATATCAGGTAACACACTGGATTGGACAGTCTGGGAATCAAGCAAACCAAAGTTAATTTTGCTGTGCACATCGCCAAATCGCAACAAGTAATTTAACATGATGGTAAAAGCAGGCATCATTCACCTGTGCAATTTCTTCTGTTGATGGCCAAATATCCCTCAAGAAGACATTCTTGCCGTCCTTTCCTGTCCCCAATGGCTCCTTTTCAAAGTCAATGTCAACCTGAAAATTTGACCAAAAGGTAAGAGCTGAAGGTTAAAATTAAAAGCACTTGGAGAAGAAAAATTTATCTTAGATATAATTCTGAATCTAAATTTCATCAGCTGATTTTAAATTTTAAAAAAAAAAATCAACCTTAAATGGAATAGTAAATAAAGTTTTTAGTCAGGAGAATATTCAAGCAATCTTTTATTAAAAAACAGGGAGATGTTCAAGCAACTGGGATTAAGGTAATATTTGAAGGAGAGAATTTTAAAAATTTAAAAAGAAAAGTAGATGTGGTAGAATGCATTGGATTCAGCTCAAGTCCAAATACATTACATACAGCATGAAGCTGAACACATAAAAGAACAGGGTGGGCATAAAATAACTAACAATAACAATATCAATGCTTGTGATTAGCCTCCAATAATTTTAACACATGTTTGATTTTACCAAGTCCTTCACTCCTTGGCAATAATAATCTTAGAAGCAGTAATAAAAATAAGGGAAAAAAATATGGAAGAAACAAAAACTTAAAACTTTAATGTATTATATATTATACACATTTTAAATATGAATTAGGCATGCATACCGTTCCAGCAAGAGCATAAGCAACAACCAGAGGAGGTGAGGCGAGATAGTTAGCGCGTGTCAAAGGATGCACTCTGCCCTCAAAATTACGGTTCCCTGATAGCACAGCAGATGCTACGATGTCTGCATAAAACCATACAATAATTAAATCAACACAGCAATTTTAAAGTAGAATATAATTAGCAGGTTATATACAACTTACAAACAGAGGGGGGGGGGGGGGGGGGGGGGAGTAAGACATGCATAAAAATCAGCTTTGGATATAGACATTATATTTCATATGATCTTTAAGATACCATTTTCTGAGATAGCAGCAGAAACTGATTCGTCTAGATCCCCTGAATTGCCGATACATGTGGTACAACCAAATCCAACAATATTGAAACCCTGTTCATTTAGATACTTTTGTAGGCCACTGCAAAAATTAAATAAACAAATTCAAATTTAGTGTACATCTTTGCAAAATTGTGGAGACTGCAGAGGGAAATTACATTATAAATAAGTTTATACTTTATATAATACAAATTACATATTAATGATCTAATTTTAATAAGTGTGACCTCTGAATTAGGTATTTGGTAACAACTCCTGAACCAGGAGCAAGACTTGTTTTTACCCAAGGCTTAACCTGAAACAGTGAAAACATATACAATTACAATCAAGATGAGGACAGCATAAAAGGGATAAAATTTGTCTTTTTTTATTAGTGGCGGGAAAAGTGGAGCGCATCAAAGAAAGGATGTTGTGCTGAAAAAAAGCAGCAACTTTATTACATGATTATATCAGTGACTAACCTTCAACCCTAAGTCATGAGCCTTCTTTGCAACAAGACCAGCCCCAAGCATAACACTTGGGTTTGATGTATTTGTACAACTTGTGATTGCAGCAATCACAACGCTGCCATGTTTTAGCTCAGCTGGCTGGCCATGGAAATCAAATTTTGCAACTTTGCCTTGTGCTTCTTTTGGTATGGCAAATCCCTGTATTCAAAGCAAATATTAAGGATGACTACATTGATGCATGTTTTGTGCTTCCAAATGAGTAATGTGTCCTCAAGTTAGAGGTGAATAACTTGAAACAATCAGAAGTACTAGTATTAGAAAAAGGATTTGTTTATTGCTCCTCTAATTATTATAATGATTTCTTAAATCCTGGTACAGTGATCATAGGAAGTGAGAAAGATACCAGAGATAGAATAATCTTCTGGAAATTGGACTGACTTCCATCAGTCACTTTATATCCCATTGGATAAAAGGTAATTTCTTTTCACTTAACATAATGTTGCTTTGATTACTCAAGTTTGCAGAAAGAAAAAAAAAAAGCCCTATTATTTTTCCGAACAGTGAACCAAAGATACAAAATTTTAGGTGGCTTTGCGATGATCATCTTAGATATATTAGTATGCCCGTCAGTGCAGACAAACACATACAAAATCATTCTAAAGTTATCCTGTTTAGCATATTCTCACAAAAACAACCATATCATATGGGCAGACAATATTGTTTTTGCTTATTGAGAACTAACAGAAGATATGATAATCAACTATCAAAACATCTTTTCTTGAGACACGGGAAAAAAAATTGAATATCATGTCATTACTGACCTTGAATCCCACTTTGTTATCAAGACAAGCACGCCAATCAGCCTTCATTTCTTTCAAAGGCACACGATCATGAGGTCTGGCATGAGTATCATTTAGCATGAATTATTACATGGATGATAAAATAGAAACTTCAAAAGTCAAATTAAACCATAAGGAAGTGTACAAGAAGGCAGTGTCTTACCTCTTTGGTCCAGAGATACATGGTTCAACTTCATCAAGATTCAATTCAAGATAGGATGAATAAGCTCTGTCTTGTGGAGGCTGAATTAATAGAATACAAATCAGCATTCCATACCCCTAATATATATACATGTTTGTTTTGTACAAATGGAGTGTTTATTCAACTAGTATTACCTCATTATAGTCTACGAACAATTTGTTTGCCCTGAGATAGGCCTCTATCATTGCCACCTACATTGGAACAAAGTAGAACGTCAAGTAGTCATATAAACATTTCACACTATTGGAAAACAATAATGAGCTGATACTCACAGTCTCGTCACTTCTTCCGGTTAGTTTGAGGTATTGTAATGTTACATGATCTACGGGGAAGAAACCCATGGTTGCTCCATATTCAGGAGACATATTGGCAATAGTAGCCCTGTCAGCTAATGATAATTCACCCATACCATTGCCTAGAGAAAAGAATCCGTGAAACCAGGTAAATAGACAAGTACGAGCTAAAAATAAGGAGGAAATACAAGAGAACTTGATTACCATAAAATTCAACGAATTTCCCTACAACACCATGTTTCCTAAGAATTTGTGTGACAGTTAGAACCAAGTCAGTTGCTGTAACACCATTGCGCAATTTCCCAGACAACTTGAACCCAACAACACCAGGCAATACCATGCTCATAGGCTGTCATTATCACGTAACACACAATATTAGTATCACTGCTGTAACTAAACTACAGCATGTGCTGCTTTTGCACAAACGATACAAACATGTAATTCTAATGAATGATCTGTGAGCATTCATTATCAAAATTCATAAGCAAATTGACCTGGCCAAGCATTGCTGCCTCTGCTTCAATACCCCCAACACCCCATCCAGCAACTCCAAGCCCATCGATCATAGTTGTATGTGAATCAGTCCCAACCACACTGTCAGGATAGAGTAACCCTTCATTGTTGAAAACAACTCGTCCAAGATATTCAAGATTGACCTAGAATCCAAGACATCATAAGTTCCAGTATCAATGACCAAAAATAATGGTGATGAAAAATATTTCTGTGACATAATCTATATTGTCTGATTCTGAACTTACATACCTGGTGTACTATACCAGAACCAGGAGGAACAACAAGCATATTACGGAAAGCAGTTGATCCCCATTTAAGAAAAGAAAATCTCTCCTTGTTTCTCTGGAACTCAAGCTCCATATTAGCCTGAACTGCATTCTCTGACCTTGCTACATCAACTTGAACTGAATGATCAACGACGAGATCAACAGGAACCTGGCAACAAGTAATGACAGTCTCAGAGCCACTTATACTAAAGAAAAAGCAAACATAACATGTAATTGAAAATAAGGCCTTGCTTATTCCCTCCATTATATGATAACTGGATACAGCAGATTTTAAGTTTAAACCTATGCTTATCAATTACAAAGACTTAGAAGAAATAGGTTTAATATGATTTATTGTTAAGTGAAAATAAAGTTCAAACATATACTATACAATTTCATCAAAAAGAAAAATCCTACACAGGTAATTCCAATCTGATTTATAAGAGTGTCGGTATAAGTCTCTTGTCTCTCTTTCTTACTATTTAATAATTTCATAATCAACTCCACAAACAATATTTCACCTTGGAATAAGTTCGAAATCAAATTCTATACATAACCAAATACCAATTTGACCTAACAAACATTGAATCAAGAATCAACTCCACAAACAATATTTCACCTTGGAATAAGTTCGAAATCAAATTTTATGCATAACCAAATACCAATTTGACCTAACAAACATTTAATCAAGAATCAGTTTTAACTTGAACACTTCTGAACCATTTTCTTTCTTTACAAACATCACCAAAAATTGTTTTGATAGTAAATTAGCACAGCTAAATATTTTGGCAAATAGTCTTTAGATAACATGTATCAATCAACCTTCTTTTCTCGTATCAATTTCAGAACCTTACAGAGTTACAGTGGCAAAGCAAACTTTTGTGGAACGGTTAGTAATACATGATTCATGAAACTCAACTTTAGATGCATAAAATATATAACTGTCACAGACAGAAGTAACAAATAACTATCATTTAAATGCATGAGTCAGTCAATAAATAATGCATAACTAAACTTTTGAAATCCCGTCGGTGATTATTACCATAAAATGAAGTCCAATATAACAAAAGCACGATAAGGAAATAAAATGATGTATACCAAAGGATTGATTTTATTAGAATCACTGCCAAGCCTATTCATAGCATCACGCATGCAAGCCAGATCTACAACAGCTGGGACTCCAGTAAAATCCTGTGAACACAAATAAAAACAAGTTAAAGCAACAATGTCTTTTACTTTATATCACATAATAACAACTCCTAATTGAACAAGGTACCTGAAGAAGAACACGAGCAGGCTTAAAAGGGATCTCAACTTGCTTTGAAGCAGTGTTTTCCCAATCAATAATCTTCTCCACATCTGCTTTAGTAACTTGGAAGTTGTCACAATTACGAATTGCAGATTCAAGGAGAATTCTGATAGAATAAGGTAACCTATCTGTCATACACCATAAAGTTAACATAACACCATCAGCAACTGAAGTAGAAACAATAAGAATGTGCTATACTGCTATTTTAAAGGATAGACTAATCCTTAGTTTATCGAAATCACCTAAATCACACATTTCAGCCAAAATTCTAGTAAATAATAACAACAACTCAATTCAAACAACGAAACAAAAGCCAAATTAAGCTAGAAAATTACCAATTCTCGGATCGCTGAGAGAAGGAAGGCTATAGAACTTTCCAAATTCACCGCCACCAGGCTTGGGGAGACTCGTCAAGTTTCCCTTGAAAGGATTTTCACCAGCTGCAACAACATATACAGTGTATATATTAAATAACCACTCAAAACACAAAATTCACCACCGAATATTATTAATTACAAATCAAACAACAAATCACAAAACTATACACATACGAATAAAATATAAATCAAATTTCACAAATCCACGATCCTCTCATATCAACCAAACACAATTATCATTATTAAATAAACAACAAAATTCTCTGCATAAGCGTAACATTAAAGTCCTAATCATTTTTTCTCTATTCCTATTCACATCATCGATACTAAAATGTGAGATTCCAAAAATTCAATCAAAACTGAAATGATTCAATTAGATCAATTAAATCGATAAAAGATTGAAAGAGTCAAAAGCGGAAGTAGTACCAGAAGTGGCGATCTTGCGGTGAAATTGTTCGATGAAAGGAGCAACAGCTCTGATCTGAGGACGGATGGAGAAACTAGATCTCCAAAGGACGCCATGGCTCCAACGATTAACGGTGAAACGGGCGGCGTTAGCGGCGGATGAGGAGAAAGCAGGAGATCGAACGGGAGAAGAACGAGCGAGAGGTGAAGAGAAGGTTCTAGAAAGAGGGAATAGTTTGGACCTTGTTGCTCTTAGAGAAGCCATGATGATGGCGTAATCAGGAATGCATACGAGAGAGAAAGAGAGTGTGTTTTGAGGGAGAAAAGAGAAGTGGCGTGTGGTGAACGTGAAACTAGGGCTGTGTGCGTTTTTATTTGTTGTGGTTCTATTCTATTCTATTCTATTCTAGAAGGGGAAAAATGCAATTTGGTTTTTGCCTTTGAGTGGCTGCGTTAGGACAAGGGAATGAAGGAATGGTAGTGGTCGTTTTATTTATACCGTTTACTTCGTGGATGATTCTATTTTTCTGACCACTTAATTAACAAACCAAATACTACCCTAACCGTGAGAAAAAAAAACATCAGAGATTGACACAACACCGAACACATATAATTACATTGAATTGTATCATTTTCTTTAACTATAATCGGTGTTAATGTATCACTGATTGTGTCGTGTCAGGTGTTGTTCATGTATGTGTCAGTATTTCATAGCTTACTAGTATTTTGAGATATTGATGTATTCATCCGGTTGGAATTAAGAATTGCACACTTCTTTGAAATGTTAATATTGCCAGGTTGTTAGACAAAATAATCATTATATTAAATTTCCTACATTTTAAAATAATAGTTGTTTAAAATTTTTGTACTGGTGAAAAATTATAGTGATGTTATTGAAAGATATGAAAATTTATTAAACTATAGCATTATTTATTATTGGTGTAATATTTTGAAAGTAGTGTGCACTCTTTAATTAGAGTGAACAAAACTGTTTTTGCTAAAATGACATTTGTTTGGAAATGGAGTACTAGTATGTTCAAGAGTGCTCTTATAATATTTGTTATGAAAACAAATCGAAGCATGTTAAAGAGTGTCCTTACTCCTTAGGATGGAAATGGATCCTCTTATGTGACATGAGGTCCATTTAAATCTTCATCATCCATTAGAAAATAAGTGAGTTTTAAATGTGGAGATTATAAAACATGAGAAAACAAATATAGAAAATATTTGACTTAAACAATTCACTTTTTTATCCATGGTAAGTTCTAAAAACTATCATTTTCAATGCAATTCTTTTATTTTATTTTGTTTTTTTCTTCTTGACTGCTTCCTCCATACCTAAAATAAGCGATTTGAATATATTACACAAATTAAGAAATGTAATTAATGTTGTATGAAGAAGAAAAATTATGAATTAGTTTATAAAATTGTTATTTATTAATGATATGAGAAAATTAAATTAAAAAAAATTGAAAAATAAAGAGAAATAAATGGTTAATGATATAATAGAAAAAAAAAAATTAAATTTTATTGATAATATAAAGCAATTTATAATTTTATATGAATTTGTTTCAAAGCGTACAAATGTTTTTGGACACTTGTTAATAAAGACTAGTCTTCGACCCGTGCGTTGCACGGATTTTGTTGAGTGATAGATATACAATTTAAATTTTTATATCTATAATAAAAATTGCAAAAAAAAAACACAAAATGATATCTAAATATAAAAATATTTAAACGTAAAATAGGCAATACAAACGGAACTAAGCGGTATTAATGTCATCACATAATAACCATTAAAATTACATAGAAATCACATAAATAGGATAACAAATTATTAAACATTATGAAAAATTTATTTGTAAACTACATTTGCAATTGTATTTGAATTTTCACTTTCATCTGATTACTACTTTTCTTGGGTAATCTAAATGCAATGGGTTAGCAAATTGAAGATTTCGAGATTCCTAAGTGCAATGGTAAAAGGGGCATAAAATCAAAACAAAGTTGTAATCTTTCTCTCTCGTAGAGTAGAAGAAGAGAATTCCGATCCGACGTAGACAATTTTCAACGTGGTGGTGACTGGAGAAGTTGCTCTGAGCTCAGAATGAAAAGGTTGATCGGTTTGTTTATCAAGAGGCGGCCAAAGTGGCCGAAAAATGGGAGAGAAAGAGGTGGTACGCGGCAAAAGGGTTGGCTATCGTGGGATTGATTTAAAGAAGTGAAAGAAACGTATATATGAGAAAAGAGAGAGCGTACAGTAAGAAGAAAAAAAAGCAAGAGAGAAAAATAATGAGATACAATACAAATATAGCATAAAGCTTTATGTTGCTCTATACAAAGAAAAAAAAAATACTAACATATAAAAACGTGTGCATAGTGTTTGCAAATTTAGTGAGAGAAATAAGAAGGTCATAAAAACAAAGAAAAAAAAATAATAATATATAAAAATATGTGCATAGTGTTTGCAAATTTGGTGAGAGAAATAAGGAGGTCATAAATAAGTTGTTGGGATGGTCATTAAGAAAGAGATTAGGAGGGAAAAACATTAGGGTTAAATGGTTGTTAAACCTTACTTTTATTAAGATTAAGATAAGATTAAGATAAAATAAGATTAAGATAAGATAAGATATGCTAGGGTATCAACTATCTTTGAAGTGTTCGTCAAAATAAAAATTTATATTAAATCTTTGAAGGTTTTTTTTTTGTAATATTTTATTTTATAGAAAGTAAAATATTAAACGCTTTGGTGACATAATGATATAGAGAAAAAAAAAGAAATAGAGAGAGACAGAGAGGAAAAGTAAAGTGTTAAATGGGTGTATGAAATTTATTGGTGTCTAAGTATAAGAATTGTTATAGTCTATCACCCTAAAATGTGTTATAGTGTCTTCAACAAGCCTAAGCATGTGATTTTTAGTTATTTGTACATGAAAAAAAATTTAGATTAGGAGATGTGCACTCTAATACAAGGTCAAGGGAACTCCAACTTTATTGAAAAAATTAAATTGAATTTATATATCATCTTTAATTTTAATATAAAAACAAATTAATTAGTTAATAAAGTTAGTCTAAAATTTAAATTAAATACATATTAATTTGTTGTTGACTAAACTTTTTTTATATATAGGACTAGAAAAGTAGAACATCTCAATTATAGTATTTGAGATTATAATAAATCAAGTAAACTATCAAAAAAGAAAAAGAAAAAGTAAACAACTTGTGTGAGCCAAAACAATAAAATGTTTATTGGAAAATTATCATCATTAATATTATTAACTATCCAAATGTTGATAGGTAAGTTTATTATAAATTATAATATTAGAATAACAAAGAAACTTCTCATGGTGAGCTGCAACTATATCATTGCTCGAGTGCACATTTTCTATTAGCTCCATTCCACGTGTCTTAAACCCTAGTTGATTTTACACTTATCATAATCCAAGTTGTTCAACGCAAGGAATAATTCATTTTTATATATTTTTTCGTATTATTCGTGTCTTTATTCAGTTTATTATAGTAATGAGATTGAGAGTGAGAATCGTAGGACAAGCACTAGATGTGGCTTATGTTGTGTGTTATACCCACCACACATATGGGCGTAAACCATGTATCTCACGCTAACCGTTGAAAGTGAAAAGATCATAATGGTTAGTATTTATGGGAGTGAAGTACCTACGTAACTACGTTGCACTGTATAATTTTTTAGTTTCCTTTTGTTTTTCTGAAAAGGTTTTTGAAAAGAGGCAAATAATATTCGGCCACCGAAGGAGACGGATAATATTCCATGGTAGGTGCATGGACCACCCATAAACATATGGATGATTCCCAATAATTTATAATAATTATTTGTTATAATAAAAGGGTCGGATTAATGAAGTACACAAGGGATAACAGCACCCTCAAAATCTAAAAATTAGAGGAACATACAAAAAATACAGTCCAAATCAATTAAAATTAAAGAAAAATAAGTATCAAATCATTTTTTGTTAGTAAATCCGCATAGAGTCGGCCACTCTAATCAATATTGAATAGCAACAACTTAATTCAGAAGATTTATAGATTAATAACCTCTACTAAAAGAGGTTTGAGATAAGATATGGTAGTGGAACGATTGAGAATAGCAGCTCAACAAGAGTAGATTATATTTCAAAAATGGCACGGTTAAAATGAATATGGCGAACAATACGCATAGCACGAACTAAACTCCATATCTCAGCACCTGAGAATTATTGTGGCCAAGGTTGCAATAAAAATCCTAAATAAGACCATTTTGAGAGTCTCTAAGCAATCCGCTACAAGTTGAGAAACCATTCGTTTTACTATGTGCTTCATCTACATTAAAGGAGAGCCGACTTAAGGATCAAGTCTCGTTGATTTTGATAGAATTAATTCTGTAAAATTAATTCTGACCAAAATTAATTTTAAGATAAATTGGTTTATGTTTGGATATATTCATGCAAAAGTAAGTTGAACAAAAAATTTAAATGTAAAAATCAATTTTAGAATAAGAAGTTACGATTTCTAACTTCAAGTAGAATCAATTTTGGAGACAGAATCAATTATGCTTTTAAAAAACCAAACAAGTCAAAATCAATTTTACACGTTCAAAATCAATTATGACTACTCCAAAATTAAAATCAAATATACACCAAGACCGTAGTGTTAGCTTGTTGCACTTGTGAATTTTCCGATTCCTAGAATCCTAGCTATAGATTCATGACTTTTTTTTAAGAGAACTTTACTTCTAGTTTACCATGGTGGTGATCTACAAGCCCATCCCAGGGCCTCAATTTTTTTAGGATCTCGGTTTTTTCATACTCAATGTTCAAAGTAGTTATCAAGCATTTGTACTTAGATGATAAAATATATTCATTCCGTAAATTTTTACTTGTCATTTTAGAATAGTAATATCAAAGTAAGAAATTATATTTTTGCATTTTATCTTCCTATTATACACTCGTTTTAATTCATTAGTAAATTCATATTTTTTTCACACACTTTATTTCCAATAAATTTAATATATTATTATCTATAAAAAGAAAAAAAAATTAATATGTTATGTACCAAAAAAAATTAAAAAAGATTTAATTTTTCAAAAATATAGAATTAATTAGTTTAATTGAAAAAGAGTAAGATCAATTAACAAAAAATATAATTGACAAATCATATCCGTAAATTAAAAAATAAAAAAAAACAATTAAATAAAAATGTTAAATCTAACGTTAAAAGACAAATTAAAAAAAAGGAGGGAGTACTTAACTAATGGCTTTCTTATTTTTCCGGTAAATAACAAATGACTTAGTGGCACCCGCATCCTTGTTAAGATTTCTCAACACCTACTTTGTGATATTTTGTTTTTTATTTTCACCATCATGCTATTTGTTAGGGATGGCAAAACGGGTCAGACTTGTCGGGTCGGCCCGCTTAACCGATCATTTTTTTGTGGGGTGGGTTGAGATTTTTTATCCGCAAAAAAAGCGGGGACCGTTCCACCTAACCCGCGAAAACGCGGGACGACGACGGGGCGGGGCGGGTTGGCCCGTCGGGTCTAACCAATTTTTAAAAAAAAAAAAATCTTAACCCATTATTAATGAGTTCTCATTTGTGTTGATGGACTACTAAACCTTAGCATTTTTGTGGATTTAAATGGAATCCAAGTTTTGTTTGTTTTGAATTTAAACTAAGCACTTCTTCAAGCTTTATTATAAGTACGGTTTGTTTAGTTTTATAATCATGGATGTTTTGAATGATGATTTTATTTTTCTTATCGCCTTGTTAGTTTATATTTTGAATTTTGATTTCCTCGAGTGGTTTTTTATTTTATTTTTTTATAATTTCTTAAGATATTTTTGAGAATTTATAAAAAAATAAAATAAAATTTTATTGACGGGGCACTCCCGCCATAAAACGGGACGGTTTAAGTTTTTCAACCCACCATCACTAGTTAGTTCGCCCCACTCCGCCCCTTTTTAGACGGGTTAATGACAAAACAGGACGGGGCGGGACGGGTTGGCCCGCTTTGTCATCCCTACCATTTGTGCTTTGTTTTATTTCCAGCATCATATAACAACATAGCAATTGGCTTAGTGGCGCTAATATGAAAAATTAACTAAACCCACTACACATACATTATATGTTGGTCTCGTGATCATTAAGACATTTATTGAATTTATAACAAAAATCTAGAGAATTTTAATAATATATGTAATATTCATTCATATCGAACATTATACAAATTGTTTTAAAAATCTTTTTTTTTTTCATGAAATAATTAGTTTTTTGAATAAATAAAATCAATCTATAAATTATAAATAACTTTACTTAATTTACTTTAAAAAACATTACATTTTGTTTGTTTAAATATAAGGAATTGATTTTTAAAATTAAGTTGCAATTTTTATTAAAAACACTGTCAGTTTTTTAATTACACTATTAGTTCTTAATGATATTAAATTGAAGGTATATTTTATTATTATTGATTAAAATATGTCTTTTTTTCAATATTGATGTTATTTACATTTTAAACAAAAGATTATTTTTAAAAAAATCACATTTTTTAATAAAAATTATATTAATTTAACTAAATTTATTTTATCTTTAAATGTCTTTTTTATCTAATTCATCATAGGCCTCCAAATGTATTGAGACAACCCTGGTAATCTATAATGGTTATTGCGGTGATTCACGAAGTTTGGTCTCAACAATATGCGTCAAGTCATTCATGTTATGAGATAATGTTATGAGATCAATATTAGTTCTTTAAAATTGTACCATTAGAGTAAATAATGAATGAGTTGCTTCAAGATGACGTGGCTCAATGAGGGGAGTGGTTATGGTGCATAAGCCTTGTGCATAAACAGTGAAAACTACTTAGCGCACCCCCATATTACTCGTGCACCCCTAAATTTTTCATGCACCCCCCAAATTTCTCGCGCACCCCAAAATTTCTCATCTGGGGGTGCTCGATAAATTTTGGGGATGCACGATAAATTTGGGGAGTGCACGAAGTAATTTCATTGTTTATGCATCGTGCGTAAGGAAAAAGCTTATGTACTATAACTTCTCCCCTCAATGAGACCCACAAAATAACTCTTTAGCAGAAATCATCATTAGAGTTGCTCTAAGGGTGGTGCTTACGATAATACGATGTGGGGGCACATGGACAAGCTCGTTGTTCGCTATAGTAGAAACTTGTGGCAGGTGTCGATGCGTGTTGTCGTGGCATATCCGCCGGCAAAATTGAAAAGGGCAAATTCCCAATCAATTTTACCATTGTTTGTTTTTGATTGTTAGAAAGATTATTACACTCTTGTTAAAAGGTAGTTTCATTGTTCACACATTTACTTTGTCTTCCTCTCTTATAATTTTTATTTTCTATTTTTCTTAGCCTATTAGAAAAATATGGAGTGTTCGATTTGAGGAAAAGAAACATGAAAACCAATGAATGAACTTAGATTAACTTTGAAGTATAAATAAATTAAACTATAGTAGGTTAATGACGTTAATTTACAAGGGGTGTGAGCGATTTTTTTAAACTAGATGAAATCTATGTGTCATTGAAAGAAACCTCAAAATTAGTGGTAGCATGAAAAATAAAACATAAAGTGTTTGAACTTTGAGCCTAGTTTTTTTAAACTAAAATAAAAAGATATTTATTTATTTAAATTAGTTGAATAATTTTATTTTTTTTAAGAAACCAAATAAATAATATATTTAAAACTTTAGGCATAAGAAATGCCTAAAAAGGAGTTCATAACAAAGAACAAAACAAAATAAGAAAACAAAGTCAACCCGACACAAGTCCTAAACAAGCTTTTGGGTTTAACAACTATTCCCTCTATTTCAAAATATAAAATTTGATCAAACAAAATTGATGTATTTGACCGTCCAAATTTTTAACCAAATACATCAACTATATTTGACCAATTTCCCCTTATATTTTAGGACGAAGGAAGCAGTGATTTATATTAAAACATAAATCTTTTTTACGAGCCTTCGACCATCACCAAATGTTGATTTTAATGTTGTAAACCAACCTTTCAGTGGACATTTCCTCGCAGTTGAAAAGTCTACTATTACGCTCATTTCAAATAGACCAAGCAGTCGCTAACCATATTGCTTGAAAACGACTCCTAGTATATTTGCCAAAAGCGTGCGGCCACATAACCGGGCTGCCAAAACAATGGCGTTATAATGCACCAAAAATAAGACATTTCAAGAATAAGTGGTGAATATCCTCCAATGTGGTACAACCATATGGGCACAAAATATAATCATTTCAAAGGCACCCACGATCAAATAGGTTATACTCCGTAGGTCACTACTAGAAAAAAGATGAAATACCGACGAAATTTAGAGACATAGTATATTTTTTCTCTAATATAGATAGAATTAGAGACAGAAAAAGTAGTTAGAGACAGATATTTTTATTTTAGAGATAGATATTTTCATTTTAGAGATAGATTTCTCCATCTCTAATAGTTTAGAGACGAGGAAATTACCGACGACATCAAATTCGTTTATAGCCTGCTTAGTGACGGAATATTTGCATTTTAGAGACATATTTTGTCCGTCGGTATTTAAGATTTTTCTAGTCGTGGGTAACCTATTGTACATAAAAGTTAAAACGTTACGCAAAAGTAGAAACCTTCAATGGAACAAGTTTGTTCCAGACAAACTCACAATGAGAATACAACTCTATCGAATTCAGATGAGTCAAAAGCTTATATGTCCCACTGACTGAGTAACTTGCATCGGGATTTGGCAGCCACTCTCATTCATCAGTGGTATAAACCTGCAAGAAAACATCAGCCAAGACACCATAACACTCTCCCCACAACTCTTCCTCCCACTTGAATAATCGCTTACGCCACCACCATTCCACGAAAGCCTTAACATAACCTGCACATATCCGCCACTGACCCATCCCTGTCAAGACACAAATAAAAGTTTACTAAAATGAACCTTCAATGGAGTCCCATCCATCCTTCCAAAATAGTCATCTCACCATCCCTTATCCACCAAACTGTGTTTTCACCAAACCACCTCCACTCGCCCACCTCATTCCCAAACCCAATACTATGAATAACTTTCCACCAACTAGACGCTTTACCACCTCCATCATCTACCTGACCATCTCTAGTCCCATATTTTGCAGGCAACACCTTGAACCAAAGACCGTCAATTTTCTGCAAGAGCCTCCAACACCGTTTACCTAATAACGCTATATTAAACTCTTTCATTTATATTACTAATCCATAAAAATAAGAGGGTTAAAAATATAGGATCTGGATCCTCTTCAACCCTTCCTCTCATGCTGTTCATTCTGCTTTAATTTGGGCCATTCATCTATTTTTTTTTCTATCTTCTTCTATGTTCTTTTTTTATTTGTGGGACAATCAACCATTGGATAAAGGCAGAAGGGAAGACTGGACCAAAAAAACAGGAGGGGATCCAATCACAAAACTATATATAACGAAAGAATTTCAAATTCAATATAGTAATTTTAAGTTGTCTAACTTTTAAGTGTTCGTGCATCATAGGTTGCGACCCTCCTTTTATTTTTAAGTTGTTTAACTGACACATTTAAATATAAAACAAAATATGAAATTCTGAGATCGAACCCCAACCATTTTAGTAATATCTCCGGTAACTAAAAAATGAACTATACTTATGAGAACATTCATAATCTTTTGCACACGAAAATTTTGGGTTGTATTTCGAGAATACCCCTCCTTTAACTCTTGATTTTTTTTTTCTTTTTAGTTTAGACTCTCATTAATTACTATAAAAAAAATATAAAAAAACTGTTAGGAGCCAAAAACAATAAAAGAGGTCCAGATCCCGCCTCCATCACAGTTTTTGTTTTGTTTTGAAACCCTCACCCAAAATTCTCCCAACCCCGCTCTTATCACTTTCCCGCCTCTCTCTTTGCCCTTAAATTCCCTCTTTCCCCCATTCCCCATTCTCATCTCTCTCTCTCTCCCTCTCTCTCTCTCTCTCTCTCTCAACCAAATCTCTCTTAAACCTCTCTCTCTCTCTCATCACCATGAAACAAAGAACAAGACCTACCTTACCCAACAACTTCCACAAATTCCTCAAACCCGGAGCCCTAGCACGGATCCGCGACTCAAAAATAACCGCCAGATCTCACCGTCTCAACTCTCTCTCTCAGATCTCAATCTACCGTCTACCATCCACACCGCCGCCGTCATCTTCAACCGATCAGACACAAACCACCGCATCCGACGGTTTTCCTTTCTTCGTCTCCGGGATCTACGGTCCTCGTTGTCCGCAGAGAAAGAAACTCGTCGCTGCTAAGTCAGTTTTCTTCGTTCCTGGTAGTCCCGCCGCTGACTCCGCAGATCTTGTTGTTGACTCTTTCGGCGGCGATATTATCGCTGCTAATTAATTCTTGTTTGTTTAAATATGGAGATTATAGATTATAGATGTTGTTAGATTTGTAGATTTAGCGTGATTTTTGTTTTTCTTGCTTCAATTATGTGAAGAAATTTCTCTCATAGAACATGGATTAATAAAGTGCATTTAATTTCATAATTTCGTTTCTCTTTTGTGGTTTTAATTGTTGTGCGTTAAATTTGCCGTGAATATTGTTAGATTCTATGATAAAATCCTCTTTCATGAATGCAAACATTTACTTCGACGTGTTTGATTAATTAAACAAAAATTTTAATTGATTCATTAGGGATTTATTTAGGGTTATGCGATGTTTTTAAAATTGAACTAAAAATTGAATTGGGAGTTACAATTCAATCGCTTTAAATTGTTTGAACTAAGGTGAATTTGTGACTGAATTGTAGTTAGTGTTGGTTTATGGTTTAATCTATTGAATTATTCGCTATGAAGTATGGACACTCTTTAAATTAACCTTGTCTCTGCACCATCTAGCATGACACTGACAATTATGATTGCATTGAATTATTTTATTTTTTTAAATTAGTATCGGTGCCGATGTGTTAGTGTCTTGGCCGATATTTGTGTTTGTACTCGTGCTTCATATATTATTTGGTTTGATTTTAAAACCTAATTGAACCTATCTTGAATTGTAGATAGTTATTTGACATGTCTCATATAGGATTATTTTTGGATAGTATTTGAACCTTGATTATCTACATTGTGATTTGTGAGAATTTAGTTTCTTATGCTATATCCAACCCAACCCTGTTGGTTACTTTTATGTGTTTTAGTAATTGATTAATTGATTAGGCGTTTATTAGTGTGGAATTGTTAACCTAATAGTAATGAGATTATTTTTAATGTCTTATTTAAGGATTTGTGTCTATGTTGCATTATGTAGTAACATATTTGTGCTGAATTTATTATGGGTTGATTTGTTTCAATTGGTAACTTCTGGGTTGATTTATTGATCTGAATTTGTGATGTTGATGAGTTACTGCACTTATTATTTATGTATTTTTAATGACAGCAACACATTGATTCTATGGTTTCACACTTTTCCCCTGTTCTAGCATGTTTGTTTTTCCAAATTATGTCCTGTTTTAGTGTGAATTTGATATTATTAAATATTTTTCTGAACCTGATGTTGCCTGATATTATTAAATTTGGTACTTACCTTAGTAAATAGTTGATATTTGATAGGATAGGAAAATATCATTGAAGAAAGACTTAGTTACAGATGCTCTAAAAGCTAATGTGTGTAATTGATTTAAAGACATGAAAATTTGCTTTGCTAATCAAATGTGTGATGATGATTAATTAGTTTTGTACTGTTGGTGTGTTTTACTTAAATACTATGCTTAGAGCATCTTTGGTGGGAGTAAGTCAAATATCCATAGTGCAATTGCTTGTACAGAACAGAGCACTGCAGGACATACTTAATGCTATGAAATAACCGATTGATTTGACATTACTACTTGCTTTTCCTGATTATGTGATTGATATTTGGTTAATGGGTTAGGTTGTCTTCTGATGCATCTTATGTGTTAAGTTTTTAATGCAGCTTACATCAAAGTAATTTACATATATCCTTAGCAAGCTAGAGCATAATTTGTTTTAGAAATCAATATTATGAGTACACAATACTTTACCCAGTCTATCTAGTGGAATTAATTCTGTTTCTAGAATGAATAGAGTCATTAAGTTTCTTCTGACTGACAGAGTTTATGTTATTGTTCTATGTTATATTTTGTCATTTCAAATGTGAACATAAGGTCTGGGTTTTGGCTACTATTGTCTTGTTTCAAGAAATGGATGAATAAGAAAATTGAACTCTGTAGTTTAGGTGTTTGCCAAGGACTAATTGCTGATAATTAGTCCATTGCCCAATTGCAATTGCTAATACATTTGTCTCTTAGATGACCCATTGAACCCAAATTTCATCGGCAAATTAGTCCATAATCTTAATAAGTTGATGTTAATGTTAGATCTATGTGCACTGTAATATGTATGATTAACAAAGTCACATCATAATTCATAATAGAAATCATGTTGAGACTTTATTTGCATGACATGTTTATGGTTCATAACAACTGACTCTATTAATTGGACAATGGCTACTTAATACTGAATGGAAATTGCAGGGTTTAAGACTTAAGACACGTGATTCTGTAAAACATATCAGATTATTAAACTGCCATTGTCCAACCAAGCTATGTTTGAGAATCTTTTGGTTTTTTTTTTGTTACCAAATGTTATTAATCGTTTCGTATTTGTCAACTTATAAGATAGATAATCTTCATTCCAGCAACTCATTTTTATATTATGAGGTAGTTTAACTTTAAATGGGTCATATTTATATATTATTTCTTTCTAACGTTTTGCACCTAATATTGTCATAAATTTTACTAAATGGACTCTAATAGTGATACCATAACACAAACTTGTGCATTTTCAAAGTTACCATAACACAAACTTGTGCATTTTCAAAGTTTCAAGTTCCAACTCAATTTTCGGTGGCGGACTTGAGTGGCAAAGTTTCTTTTCCCACCCCCTGTTTTTTCTTTTTCACCCCCTGGGTTTCCATTTATAACCCTAAAAAAAAACTTTGGTAAACACGTACCGAAGTTATAAACGATGTAAAACACATATTTTTCTATATCGGAAAACTTCGGTAAATGAAAATCGAAGTTTTGGGGTGTAAATTTAGGGGTAAAATTGGATTTTTGGAGGTGAAAAAGAGACATGGGGGGTGGGAAGAAAAATCTTCGGGCTTGAGTGGCAAAGTGACATCACAACATTAGTCCAACAAATTTGGGCCTTAGGCCCAAGTTTAACATGTATCTGACAACTGCTTTTTCAGCTAAAAAAATTATAATGAAAATAAATAAACTATCATAGTGAGTGGTTGTTTGCTAATGGAGATTTATATCTATATGGATTTTTTTTTATAAAAAAATGTTTAAATTCAATTATAATTAATTTTGAAGTTATATGTATGATTGATTTTGATTTGTTGTGTTATTTTTCGATTTTAAAAATTGGTTTTGAAAATTTTGCCACAAAGGGTCGAGCTGTAGTTTAGGTTGCTCTATTTAAGATGTTTCACTGTAAACAACAATTGTGCATGACAGAGCTCCTCAAGAATAAAACAACTCAGGTCAAACTGTTAGGATCGACTACTATAGAAAATTGGTCGAAAATTACACTCTACGGTACGAGTAAGTTGACCACTTAAATATGACACTATGAGCACTCGAATATGGCCATGCCGCCACACTTAAAATAGAAAAGGAAAATTATAGATGAAGCAAGAAGAGTATGAGAGAGATTATGGAAGTTTATAAATCTGGTATAATTTGAAGACTGGGTAGAGGCCTCTATTTATAGAGGGTCTTCAAAACTGAAAAAGAGAGAAATGGGGGAAGTGGATTTGAATGTGTTATCGAATCAACTCGAAGCTCAAATAGGCAAGCGTTATTTGATATGTTGAAAATCTATGTAGCAACTGTGCACACGTTGAACCTAAATGGATATGCTCGAGAAATTAGCAGAACCGTTTTGGAACTTAGTCTAGCGCAAGGAAGACATGCACGAATTAAAATAGGATTGAAACATATATTTTTCAATTTTACTAAAAAGCTAATACACCTCATAAGAAGACCCGGCCTTAAACTGAGCTAGCGAGAAGGTGCCACACTGCTTTGCATAAACTCAAATCTAAAAGGGCACATTCCTGTCGAAAAAAAAAAAAGACACATTCCTTCTTATAAATACAACTAAAGTATATAGTTTCTTCGATGTGAGAGTAATTTATAGAAATATTCAAATTCACACCTTAATACATTAATTGAATCTTGTGTTTGTTTCTTATCAAGTTCCAACCAAACTTTCCACACAAATAACAATTCAAATAATTTTTTTCTTACAAAATTAAACTTCATTTACTTATTTGTTGATGTTTATGTTTCCAAAACTAATTTCATTGCTGTGGAAAACATCTAGCATGTTGGGCCAACATAGGTGAAATTCGTGTGGCTAAAATTGATGCAATATGATTATGACATATATGCACGTCTTTTTCTTCCATGGACGACTTATATTCAAGTTGGATTTTTGCAACAAATGTTGAAAAATACTTGCCACATCGCTCTACCCTTGTTGTTACGTTCAAAATGATTTGTTGGTCCCTAATCTCATTTTAACGTTAATTGTTTATGGGATTTCAATGTACCATGTTAATTTCAATTTATATAGATATTGTAACATTAATATTGGCCCTTATATCATACTCCTAACCACTTTTGCCAAATGAATGCAGATTCTTAGCAACTTGATTCTACTCAGCACAATTGACTCAAGGATTATTCCTAGAAATAAATAGTTATTGTGAAGTGGTTGTGGCTGTGGGTATTGGTTAAGGGACCATATGGGAGAAAATTGAATTTGAAGGGTGTTGTAGAATATTAGGAGCCAAAAAACCATGGAGGACAATGAACATGGCAGCCTGAGAGAGAGCTTAATGAAGGATTAACGATAATGATGATTATTAACGTAGAAAAATGCTAAACAATGTACCCCTTGCACTAGTTAATGAACTAAAAGTGGTAAAATTATTTTGGAAGTTGTGTAGTCAACAATTTTAAAATGTAAGCTATGATTTTTTCAACGTAAAATTTACTACTTTTAATTTCCTTAACTAGTGCATTTGGTGTACTAGTTAGCAAAACTCTTAACTTAAAAAAATGTTAAAAGTGTTTTCAAGTATTGATTAAGAAAACAAATATAAAAATTTTGTGTTGAAAATTGTATATTCAACTTTTTAGAATTTAAAATTATTTTCAATTTAAAATAAGGTTAAGACTTGTATGATCGGTGATCATAATTCACAAACACAAATAATTTGAATTTAGACACACGAACAAATGTTAAAAAAATAGAAGATGAAAAAAATTAATATTTTATTAATACTATTATTATAACAAAATTTCATTTATTATTTTTTATAATTTGTATGTGTGTCTAAATCCAAATTATTTGTGCTTGTGTACTAAGAAAGTGCTGCCCTTCAAAACATCGAATTTTTAGTTTCTATTGTTAGTATTCTTAATCAGAACACTTGTTAGTACCACCTTCTAACATATAGTATAATAATGTTGATAATGATATTATATATTGTCCCAAACAGAAATCACATTTATCCGCGGTGGATAAATATGCACCGACCCGACCTTAAGTTCACATTTCCGAGAGATTATCCACTTTGGAGTTAACCCGTCACGGTTTTGTTCTTTGTAGAAAATGTGCCTCGGTTGGTTATATGAGTGTGGCGTGTTGTATATAAACTACCATTAGTATCGAGCTCCAAGCGATGTGAGACTTATTGGTAGCTAGAATAGATGCCCCCAGTCGAGGCTAAGGGGTTGAATTCGAGAACGAATTTTATTGTCCCCGTGAAGTCGCCACTGTTCCGAACAGAACTCGGATTTATCCGCTGGGATAACCGACCCCAAGTCCACATCTCCGAGAGATTGTCCGCTTTTGAGTTAACCCGTCACGGTTTTGTTCTTTGTAGAAAAGACGTCTCGGTTGGTTAGAGGAGTGTGTCGTGTTGTATATAAACTACCATTTACTTCGAGTTCCAAGTGATGTGAGACTTATAGGTGAGGCATAATATATATGATGATCAAAATGATTGATTATAGGTAGGGTTTAAAGATTAAATTTCGTTTTTGTTAAAAAAAAAATAAAGATTAAATTTCGTTCTAAAGATTAATTAACATGGGCTGCCTTTTGTCTTATTTGCCATTGAATTTCTAGGACGAGAAACACTTACTTAAGCACAAACCTAAATATTACATGTTAGGCACACACACAAAAGTTTGAATAAAATAATTGAAAAGATGATGAAGTGATGTTAAATGATGTGACTGAATTTTTTTATATTTAAATTTTCTCAATTATGTAAGTGTGCCTAAAGAAATATTATTTAGGATTGTGCCTATATAAGAATTACACTATGACCCCTTCTAATCCACCATATGAATTTAAAATTATTGTATTCTTTCTTGAATGAGATACTTTTAACGAGCGCTTCACGATTTGAGTTTTCTATTGTATTAATTATTTTTCACCAACATATACTTTTAATTATTTTGTATTCTTTCTTGAATGATAACATGTAAAAATAATATTAATTTTCAAATTTTTTTAAAAAATTTTAATAAATTGGAAATTAATAGTCGAGCTGAACATATACGTGAGTGGTAGAAGAATCATTGCATGTGGCTAAAAATGACATTATTTAGATGAAGTCACTCTTACTAAAATGGGAAATGATGATGAATATGTCAATTATGGATTATAAAAATGCCACTAATTATGTGTTTGTTCAATTGTTCCCCACGAATTAAAAAAAGGTTTAGATATTTCTTCTTCTACGAGTGAATCTTATTGGAGTATTAAGCTTTACAAGATTAGTGAAAGCAAAAATGTCTTAGTTGTAGTATGTCGGCACACCACACATATCCAAAATGAGATTGTGAAATAAAGCAAAAGGCTTGACGCTTGGGATATTATTATGCATAATGACAAAAGTATGATAAAGAAAATAATTGTTTGGAAGGACAAAAAATCTTTCAAAAATACTTAAAGGATTAACGTGTGAACTAAACTATATTGAATTATATTAATTTTAAATTGAATTATTTGATATAGTTTTAACTTGAACCATTGTTAAAAATTAGTTCAGTTTAAAATTAGTTATACTTATAATTCACTATTTAAATTCTTTAATAAAAATAATTATTCTATAAGTTTTTTACCAAATTTTTTTTCTAGAAATTTGAAAAAACAACATATTTATATACAAAAATATAAAATAAAAATAATTGCAAGGGAATCAACTTGGTGTAGTGGCAATGTGTAAGCAAGGTTTGGATGGGTTATAGTCCCATAGACGTGAATCAATTAAAGAGTTAGATATTAATTAATTAAAAAAATTAGAATATGAAAATTAATTTTAAATTGGTTATGAACTGAATTCATTTTAAAAAATAAACCAGATATTATAAAAGTGGATTTTACAAATTGAATCAAATCATTAAAAATGGTTCAGTTTAGCTAATGAACCATGAACACTCCTAATTTTATAGTTGGTCCAAAAAAATTAAAATTTGTGTAAATATTCGATGTAACTATGGTGTCAAACGGCCTAAAATTTTGTTTTGATTGAAATAACATTTTGATTAAGAGAATTTCAAATATATGGTTATAGACGAGTCTACCTACTACAACCATGAAGCTGAGGTTATTGTGTTGGAAGGCCTTCTTCCAAGAATGAAGCTTAACTCGGCTAGGGATTGCTAAGTCCACAACTTAATTTATTTTAGAAATCTTAAAAAATAATGAAGGATCATACGCTTCATTGTAAAAAGAGATAAAATCCATCTTTTATTTGTTAGGATGGTGCAAGTTCCCAACACTTTTATGTGTTGATCTATAAGTGTTTTATTTAAATTCAAGTGTTAGAATTGTGAATTGTAAAATTTAATCTAATTGTAAAAATATTTATGAAATAAAATGTCATCTTTTTCATTAGTTTGGGTGAGTGTATGTATATATACATTGGAAATTTCTTAAAATATAATATCGCCAACTTCAATCCACTCCTCATCATATATTGGTTTGCTTTGGTTTGTTAGAAAAAATATATGAAGTTTGGACCTAACACAAACAAATAAAATTTGATGGAGTCTGAGGATGTTCACTCCTCGAGTGATGGCCATTGGGATTTGGGGTTGGTCTTGCGAAAGGACGATGAGAGCTGCGTTGGACCGGTGACTCAGGTTCAAAAGGATACTGATTGTGCGTTACTCGCTGAAGCCATAAGCCTTCAAGAAGCGATGGAACTAGTGATTCGGTGGAACCTCCAAAAAACCATCATCAAATTGGACGCTAAAGCTATTGTCAATGTTGTTCATAGCAGAAGCAACCCATAACTTTGTGGGGACAAATTGTTGGTCGATGCGCAAAGTTAATTAAAGAGCATAATGAGATCTCTGTTAGATGGACTCACACGACTAGAAACAAGGCGGCACACGAGTTAGCGAAGTGGGCTGGCCATGAGCCCAATAGGAAATGACCTCTAACTATCCGTTTTGGATTCTCCACTATATCCAAAAAGACATGGCTATTGTTTCTAAGTGCTAATAAAGGTTCTTTTTTAAACAAAAAAAAAAAAAAAAGAAGCTTGACTGAATCATGTAATAAGTTTGGCCAACAACCCTAACAAAAAAACCAAACTTTTGCTTTGTTTACGAGAAAAGGAATATGGAAAAAATATGTGCGACAACATGAGCAAGATATATAGAGTTGTTCATGGTATGATTTGAATTGATTTTGAGGTAAAATTTCATCGAATCCAAAACAAATTTTTTTTTTTATCATTCAAATATTATTACACTTTTAAATTTTTAATTATGTCTATTTATATCTTCTTTTTCCCTTATTTTCTTCCCATTTAAGGAAAGAGTACTGGCTTGTAAAAAAAATGATTATGATCTGTTTCCACTTCCCACAACAAGTGACAATATGACATGATGTTTTCTCTTTCAGTCCCCCACGTTTTTTTTTCACCTCTCGAATTTCCTGTTTTGCCTTTCAATAAAAACATCGATTTCTATTAACCGAATTTTTTTTAGCTTGAAATACAACTTTGGTTTTTAGAAATCGAAATTTCCTAAAATTTAAAATAGAAAAATTTCGGTTTCAGTTCGAAAAAAATTAAATTTTTGGAAGGTAAAAAAATACGTGAAGAGTTGAGAGTGAAAACTTCATATGACATATGGTGATGTGCTGGAAGAAAGATGGCACTTGAAAAGGGCGGTCATTTATGCCATTTTACTACAAACAGGCCCAATTTCATAAGGACTATGGGCCACATTGACCTCAATTTAGGGTCCACATAAAATAAATAACCAGTGCACTCCATTTTAAAAATGTCATCAAATATCTGCATTTGTCTTTAGTTCATCGCTTATAATGTCTATTAATTTTA
Source organism: Trifolium fragiferum (assembly GCA_954870985.1). Lineage (NCBI taxonomy): Eukaryota > Viridiplantae > Streptophyta > Magnoliopsida > Fabales > Fabaceae > Trifolium > Trifolium fragiferum. The sequence goes on along the minus strand of OX940789.1, from coordinate 75,384,245 downwards.
AATAAAGGAAAAATAAAAAAATGTCATGTTATTAGGATTTTCTTTTTTGTCAATACTTTGGGTGGCTTTGTTTTGGTTAGTTGAAATATAATCTTATATATTATATTATGCAAAAAGTATATGAGTCATCTAGATGTTTAGACTTTTTTGTGCTTTTGTTGTTCAATGTGAACATGAAAAAGCTTTGTAGATTGCATATTTTAGGTTTCAAATATGTTTCATCGACATCAAATTATTCTTATATCCATGACAATGAATTATTAAGAACAAAAATATATTTAATTTAGTTGAGTAGATAGTTAATTTAATTTACGTTAAAAATCGTGGTTAATTTATGTAATTGAACAAACATAATTGTGACAATAAATTGATTTTTAATGTATATATTAAACAATGCTCTTGGGATATTAAATCAACATATTAAAAAGGAAATTTTATTTTAAAACTTGTACATCAATATTTTAAAAATGTAGTAATAAAAAAAAAATGTAAAATGTTAATTTTTCAATATTAATTTTGTTTTTATTTTTTGTATGTTTAACAAGTGCTCTCGGGAGCCGGCACATTTTTTAGCATGACTTAATTTAATCCTCTATTCAACTAAATTAACCACATTTTTAAATGCAATTAATCAGATATGCGCGAATGTAAAGAAAGTGAAAGTTGATATATCAATTACTATTTAAGTTTCTAAATTCCTTAGAATAATTAGAATACCTAAAATAAAGTTGGGTGGTAAGTAATTTTAGTGGGTCCTAGGTGACCTTCATTTTGGTACTCTTTCATTTTGTTTATGGTATAGAATTGTAAATTACGAAATTTCATGGCTCAATTCCTTCTAACTAAGAGAGTTGTACAATTTTGATTAGAACAAAGTGTACAATTACAATCAAGCTTGCATAAGACTCAAATTACTTTGGTAAAAATAAAGAGAGTCATTCCTGAAGAGTAGAAGAATGGTCTCCTTAAAGAAATTCCTTTGATAAGTTCATTTGTTGGGAACCTTTATGACAACAAATATTACACTTTCTTTTTCTTCTTTTTGTTTTTTGTTCCCCTAGACCCCTCAATTCCCTTTTTGATTGCGTACACATAAACTCATTTTTGTGTATAATTGGTTTCTTTTTTAAGGTGTAAGAAAAATATTTTAGGGAAAGATGTGTAAAATTGATCTTGATGTATTTGAATATTTTTTATAGAATTGATTTTAATTTGAACTTTGAATTTCTAGGGTTTACTTCAACTATGACACTTTTACATTTAAATTTGAATTTAATGTTCAACTCATTTTTAGGGGTATGGTAAAAATTTGAGACTTTTTAATGTACTCTTTTTAAAGTTTCAAATTAAAATTATGCTTGTATGATTTTTTATGCTAGGTCAGTCAATTTAGAATAATTTATCTACTAATTAACAGTGAAATTAATGTTGTTTGAATTAGTCGGTTTTTGAACTGGATACTAAAAATCTGAACCTTATAAAATATAATTTCACTTTTAATTTCCTTTCAACTAAAATTACTTTTTGTAGTTAAGTATAAAAAAACCATTTTCCCAATCTTACCCTTGTTTTTTTATAAAACCTTTTTACCCTTTGATAAAGAATCAAAGATAGGGAAATCATATGGTGCAACTATTCAAGAGTGTGTGTGTCAGCAAAAGTTTATGTAGAAGCAAACAACCATGTTCTGTTAGTATTGTCTCGTGCTACAGTTAGTAATGACTGTTGAATAGCAGCTTTGGTGAAGAAGTTGCTTCATCAAGAGAGAATGAAAGGATGAAGAAAGGGGTACTTGAGGAGGTATTAGTACTTAAAGTAACCATATAGCAGCCAGCATCATGTGACAACCATTTTTAGATATCTCCATCTGACCATTTCCACACAATGGTAAATGGTTATCAAAATTGATTTGTTATTATTTTATTCTTTTATGAAAATGAGATTATGATAATTTAGAGTTCGGTCACGATATAAGTAAAATCTGGTAAAAATTGTTTTCATCAAGAATCGAATTGAAGTTTTTTTGAGTAATTGGTCTTATAAGAAGCTTATTAACCACTTGAGTTCCGCTCGAGAGATTAAGTGCATCCACAAAAAATATTTTTTTTTTAGTATTTAAGTAGATTCTATGTATACACATCACTCATTTATAATTTTTTAATAAGCATTATCTCTTTCTACGAGTCCACAGCTGTGTGAACTTAATTTCATTTTTAGTTTAATCAAGATTTTGAGTTCGATATCTGATTTAAATATGCAACAACGTTAACATTCTTATGAAGAGTTTATCATCTATTTAGATTCCATAAAATTCGAAGGACTAATCTCTACCATTACACTCGAAAAATTACACGTCCACATTACTTTAAATGTCTGATCTAATGGCAACACATAAGAGCATCTCCAATAAGGGTATCATAGAGAGTATTATAGACTAATGATCCGTATATTTTTTTTATTATTATTGGAGTTCCATGACGTGGCATAGAAGATATCAAAATTGATGATACCGGTACCTAATTTAAGGTACCGTATCATCAATTTAATGCTACCTTTTTTTTGTATATCGAATTAAATAGAATTAATAACTTGTTAATAATGTATGATACCTAAAGTGGTATCACCATTGAAGCAAAATACGTATGAGTTGCATAAATATTATATGGCATTGTAGGGACCACTTTTTAATGATGTATGATACCCAAAGCGGTATCACCATTGGAGATGCTCTAATAATTAAATGTATATGTAATTTTTTTACAAGCTTATATAAAATAAATGACTCCATGAAATTAAATTAACCACTCGTCTATTGTTAAAATTTTCAACACAATCATCACTTCATTTTTCGACTTGTTATTGTAATTATTAAAAGAAAGAAATGAACTGATCACGAGGGTGGACACCACAAAAATGTTAGATTTCTCTTCTCACCACTGAGTTGTGGCCATTACAAGCTGGAATGTTACTTACCATATGCTAGGAGCATCTATATAAATTATAAGGCAAATTAAATAACTTAAATAAAAAATCATTTTTATCAAATTGTTTCCCCACAATGTTGCCCCAATTAATCAATAACATGTGAAAAGTTGTGTTCAAACTAGTTTGTATTTGAATCACATGGAGTTGCTCACTTACCCTACTCTGTCTTGTAACGTGATTTCATGCTTTGAACCACATGCATCAATGCATTTAAACTTCGTTTTCGTCCCCTACAAGTAATCATTACCACTTTTCATTACATTAGTTTAATTTTATAAACATGGCAAACAATATGGTCACATTATTTCCAGCATTTCACTTATACTATAATAAGGTACTCCATTATTTTTATTAACCTTTGATTTTTAAGGAAAAAGAATTTCAGTAATCTTGAGTTTAATTGTGAAGTAAAAATAAATTAATTATTTAAAAAAAAAATAATGTATCCAAATATGTTATCAGCTAACTTACCAATCATTTATTATTTAAGCGAACAAATGATGAAGAAGATGAAAGTTATGATAATCTAAGAGTGTGTTTGGTTTCAATTCTAGAAGAGTTATAATTAATTCTGGAGGTGTAGGATTGATTCTGACTTGTTTGGTTTCTCAAAAGTAGAATTGATTCTGCCTCCAGAATTGATTCTACTTGAAGCTAAAAATAGTAGCTTCTGGTTTTTAGAATTGATTCTTACACATTTACACTTAAATATTTTGTTCAAGTCACTTTTACATAAAAGTATCCAAACATAAATCAATTATGCTAAAATCAATTCTGTTAAAATCAATTATGTCAAAATCAATTCTATCAAAATCAATTCTATCTAAAGCCAAACCAAACATACACATACTTTAAAATTAAAAAGACTATATAGAAATAATTAAATTTCAAAAAGAAGTCATTTTAAATTGCTTTTCATAAAAATAATTTCAAAAATCCAAAGTCATTTTAAATAGCTTTTTTTAAAAAAATAATTTTTTAGATATATTTTTTCTAAAAAATGTCAATTTTTATTGTTAAATTAAAATCTGTAATATGAATATTTAAGTTATTGAAAACCAAAATTTTCATTTTAAATTATAAGAAGATAATTTTAAAATAATTTTTGTAATTTAACTTATCATAAAAATTTACTTTTTTTAAAAACTAAAATAAAATGACTCTATACTTATATTATTTATAATTAATCATTTTTTTTATTGTCATTGATCATTTTGAAATACTCTCCGATCTTAAATATAAACAAAAATTAAAATGTATCTAACTTATATTTGGACAAAATACATTTTGACTTTTACTTATATAAATACAAGTGAAATGACAGTAGTGACCTCCGCAGACAAGGAGAGTATGTCTCCACATGTCAAGGATGTCTCTTATTCAATGGATGCGGAAACGTCAGATTTTTGTTAAGCATCACCATATCATTACACGTGTCAGTCATCCTCATGACGTTGGCCATAAGATTCCGCTTTTACAGCACCCACGTGAGTTAGAAATGCAATAGTCACGTGACTAATGTTCAGTTTGGACCCAATCCAATGAGTATGTGCCACGTTGCATGTTGCTAGATCTGTGTCACGTGCTTTCGACCGACTTCAGCAAAATAATTTTCAAAATAATTCTCCTTCAATTATATAATTAATTAAATAAATCTCCTCGTTAACATTAAACATGCTAAATTTCGTTACTAGTTTCAAAACACTCAGAAATTGTACTATACTCTCTCAGACCATATTATAAATATAATTGATTTTTTTATATATCGAAGAATTAATGTATGTGGGGCTATATATAGGTCATATATATATATATATATATATATATATATATATATATATATATATATATATATATATATATATATATTTATTTATTTTAATATATTAAAAAAGTTAAATTTACTTATAAATTTAATCGAAAAGAGAATGATATTGATAGTAAACAATATCATAAGGTAAGATTGATAACATAGTTTAGAAATTTTTACTAGCTTGAAAATATATTTTCTCGATGAAAAAACTAAAGTGTTCTACTTATTCTATAGTTGAATAACAAAAGGATAAATTACTACTTAGATAAAATTTTCAACACACACTTACAGACAATTGGAGATAGTCTCTAAATACAAATGAAAATGTGTTTTTAATACTTCTCTTTTATGATTCATGTGATGTGATTAGTTTTGTACTAATAGATATTTTTTCTTATGACAATAAATAATAAATTAAAGCTAATTAAAAAATAATATCATCTACTAATTAAAATTTGATATTAATTAGGATGTGTTTGAGCGTACAAATAATTTATTTGAGCTTATTTATTACTTCCTTTACTGCAAAATAATTGTCACTTTAAAAATAAAATTTTATTTTAAAATATATGTCATTCTCACTTTTTAATGTAATAGTTTTCAAGCTTATAATTTATAAGGATAATTCACTAAAAATAAATTTTTTTGAAACATCATTATATATTTTAATATGTGTTAAAAAACTTTAATCGACTATAATTTTGAGAGGGAGGGAGCATAATACTACCTCCGTCTTATTTTATAAGAGTTATTTTGACTAAATGACACTATTTATTTATCTTGTTTTGACCTATTTTTTTAATAATATATAAATTTAAATATTAGCATATAAGAGCTGGTTTGATTTGTTTTGATGAGTATTTTCAAAATGTCAAATTTTTATAATTTTTACTAATAGAGAATTAAAAATATTAGTGATTAAAATTGTGCGTTGATATACATGCAATAATCAAACTAATTTTTATATTTTAAGACGGGGGTAGTATAAGCACATGTACTACTGTTTAGAAATTCTATAAAAATAGTCTATAACATGTCAGCCATTCAAAAAAAAAAAGTCTATAACATGTCAATTCTCAAAAATTAATATGTTGATAAAAATAGCTTACAGTTTACATGAAAATATCAAAGAGTTTAGTGTTTAGTGGTAAAGTGTGTAAAAGTGAAGATTTTCAAACTCAAATTTTAATATACTAAATATCTGTATAGTTACCAATTAAACTTATAAATCCATAACATACTCTAAATGGATGATATATGCAATTGTCAAATATACTTCATATATAACTAGTAAATAAATCAGTCTCGTGAGTTTAGCTCAGTTGGTAGGACATTGCATTATATATGTAGAAGATCAATATTCGAACCCGAATCATCCCACTTTATCTATTTTAAAAGTGAAATTTCTGCCCATTAGACTACTTAAAAAAAAACTACTTAATAAATCCGTTTTGATTTTAAATGGATATATTCCTTGGTACTTGATAAGGAAAATATCATTATTTCTCAACCAAATATCTTTTATACTAATGAAAAAGCAAAGTATGAGATGAAATAAAGTTTCCTATCTTCATATGCTAAGCTTGGAAATAGGAAGTACCTTAATTTATTCTGAAGTCAGAACCATATAGTTCAGCACACATTAAGATATGACGACAAAAACCAAAAGAATATATAGGTATTGTACTACATGCCTAATATGTATCACTGCAGGGACAATTAAGCAAACCTGAATTAGTTTATATTCTGAGTTAATTAATTACAATTATAATAATAAGAATTACAATTATCCTAGATAAGATTCTTTTCTATTTCTATGGCAACTCTGTTTCCATGCACATGCTTTGTCTTAATTGTATAACACTGATTCCCAACTTTTTGGTTTTTAAGTTAAGTATCTCATTACAAATTCAATTTTTATATACATGATAAATTATTAAATTTTTTCTTTATCTAATCAAGTTAACTGGTCTTGAGAGTCAGTTATCTAGAACATCATATGAATGAATTTAGGAGATTCAAAATTTGTCAATGCAACTAGCAATAATTTCACTTTCTCCTATTATTTTTTTATTTTTACTAATCCTAAATTCCTAATAAATTAATATTAACATATTTTTCTTTCTTTTTTTTGCAGGCACAGACTCATTTCGTCATCATTTTATAATTTTTTATTTTTTTAAATTTTGTATTGAGTTTTTGGACTTTTGGGGTTGTCAATCTCTCTTATCTCTGTATATATTTTTTCTATTACCTTGTTCATTTTTGAAATGCTTCATTCACATATTTGGCACATTTATAAATTTAGAGCATCTTCAATTATTAAATTAAGATCGAACAATTTAAATTTTAGATTCGTTATTTTTTATTTTGAAAAACAAATTAAAATTTTTACTTGATAATTAGATTAATTATCTTAATTCACACGCCTATAGATATGGTGACGATATATTTGTAAATGCGACAAATTTGTGAATGTAGATAATTTTATTTTGTTAAATTTTTTTGTCAGGTGATTTTGTTAATTTAATCACCGCCCAAAACATGAAACTGGGGGGAACCTTTCTAGCGTGGTCACTATCCATCATCTATTTTATCTTTATTCTTTTAGCACATATCAACTTTTCTATCCCAAAAAACAAAAAAGGAAAATAAATTCACGGATAATATGCATACATGATACATCCTTGTCAAGAATTAATACCAAGCCACGTTAAACAAAAAAGGTAATTTAATAAAAAATAGCTAAAAGGTAAAAATAAAATGTAAGATGAAGATTTTATGAAAAAATGTATAATGAAGAGAACTTAACCTTTTTAAATATGCATGGTTCCATCAAACCAATTAATTGTAAAACTTAATCCTAAAACCTACTTTCGTTGTGAGATTTCAGGTTGAATTCATGAAGTTCAATGTACACATTTGATGATAAAAATCCATCCACTAATCAATCGGCATTCTGACGGTTTATTCACCAACTGATATAGATTGAACCTAAGTCCACTACAAAATTATGGTTCAAAAGGAATGAGAATTTTTCAATCCTATATAAACTTTCATATCAGATTCATCACTTCTGATTTGTGACTCAAAATTAAATTTACAAAACCCAACTTGCATATGACAATCAATCAATTTTATATTTTAGATCTAAATCAAATGACTCGTATGCTGATTTGACAAAACGAGTCTAAACACACATAATTATAAGATATATAGTTCGATCAAGATCTAACGGTTTCAACTTCACAAACAACATGAATGTATACCATCAACCAATCCATCTCCCATCAAGTGCATGGATGAGCACAAATTCATGTGAAGTGATGGAATAGTTTCCAACTTTCCATAATGCACATATTCTCCACGAGAGTGAAGTATGGCTCATAGTAAGGGCATTAATGTCATAACAATAAACAGTTAGTGAAGTATCATTAAATTAAAAAATGGACCCTACAAGGGACCATTTTGTAAATATTGTCATTATAAAACTAAGCGGTTAGAAAGTCTTCTTGCTTGTGTTGTATTCAACTTCCCTTACCTGCAAAGACAGACACAGAAAGAGAGATTCTTAGAGAGAGAAAGAAAGAGATAGTTTTAGAGAGAGAGAGAGAGAGAGAGAGAGAGAGAGAGAGAGAGAGAGAGAGAGAGAGAGAGAGAGAGAGAACACAAAGCAAAGAACAAGCATAACGTGGCACATAGGAAAACAAAGAAAGGAACAAACGAGAAGTGAAAAAACAGAGTACCAACTCTGTTTTTCATTCTTTCTCTGTCAAAAACATCAAATCTTCATCTTTTCAAAGGTGCCCATTTTCAAATTTGCAATCTTTTTTGCACCCTCTATTCATTCTGATTCTTCTGCAAGTGGGTTTCTAAGGTTTTGTTCTGAAAACCTTTTTTTGAACATGGGTTTTGGTTTCTAAGTTCAAAGTTGGAACAAGATTTTCTTGAAGAATATATAAAGAAAATAAAACTATGAGTTGGAAAAGTAGAGGAGAGATTGTTCCTAGAAATGTTATGTCTCAGAAATGGATGATTTTCTTGTGTATTGGAAGTTTCTGTGCTGGAATGTTTTTCACAAACAGGTACATCAATTTTCTTTATTGTTCTGTTTTTGTGTATTGTTCTGTTTTCTATTGTTAATTTTCTATTCATAATTGATACTAATTCATAATTTCTTTATGTTTGATTTTTCAATGGTTTTTTAATCTTGAAAATGTTTGTTTATGTTAAATTTGGTGTTTTTAGATCTTCATAATAGTATTCAGCACTTGTTTTTCATTGCTTAATTAATTTGAGTTAGTTGTATTATGAATTTTCATGAATTTGATTTTTCTATGATTTTCCAATTTAATGAATTCAATTCATTAAGTACTTTTAAATACTATATGATTTTTATATTTTAAGTGTCCTTAACTTTTTTTCACTGTATCTTATGTTGACCAAAACTCAGAAGAAATGAAATGGATCTGAAATGAATTGAATTGATTGGTATGATTTATGAATGATTCTAAGTTCTAACCATTAATTTCTTGAGTAAGATTTTTTTTTATAATTTTTTATTTGTTATTTAAGATTAAAGTCTTCTATTTATATGATTGACCCTTAAGTTAGCAAGTCAATTCTGGTCTAATATAACTAAAACCACCTCATCTCAATATCTCTAAATTTTGTGAACATTTAATTATTATTTTTTAAATTATATTAACTTATGTTTATTAATTTTTCAGCTAGTTAATTTATTTAAATAATTTATTTTTGAGGCTTAAAAATTACTGCACATGGCTTATCATATTATATCATCAATGGTGAAGAAGACCTCTGACACCTAATAATGAATTGACACATCTAGTAGTTACAACTGAAACAATTACATATACAACTTATTTACTAGTTGTTGAAATGTTGAAAGATGTATCTTTTATTTTTGGGATCTACCTAGAGTTATTAAAATAGTGATAGTCTAACTTATTTTTGAGGTCTTTTAATATTTTATTTAACATAGTATGGCCACATGAAAGTCTTATATTATAACTTTAATCTAAAGAAATATAATTCAACCTTATAGTAGTTCATCTATCAATTTAAAATATTTAATTTTTCTAAGATTCTTAGTTGACTATAGTACTTTGTTACCAACTTACCATGGCACCATGTGAAAAAGTTACTCCTTATAATTTTTATATGAGACAACTGAGTCAACAAAAATTAATATATCTGAATTATATTATGAACTAAGTATATCAATTTTTATTGACTTAGTTGTCATTTATAAAAATGATGAGACGTAGTATTAATTGTGGTATTTTTCTAATGTGAAATTTTAATGTGTGACAGAATGTGGACTATTCCTGAACCTAAAGGACTTGCAAGGACAACAGCAATGGAAGCTGAACAATTAAATGTAGTTTCAGAGGATTGTAATACAAGAATTGTAAGATTTATTACTTTGAATTCAATATTTTATGTGTGATTTATATCATATGAAATTTCTATATTTTTAATTTTGTGTTTTTTTCTTTTTAGTTGCAAGAGAAGGAAGTGAAGCGCGTAATTAAAGGCGATTTCAAGACACATAAAACCTTAGAGTGAGTTACATATATCATGATCTTATGTATAATTTTTTTTGTGTTATTTTGAATGCTAAACATGTTTTATATAATGTAGAAATTTGGATAAGACTATTTCAAATTTGGAAATGGAACTAGCTTCTGCTAAAGCAACTCAAGAATCTCTTAGAAATGGTGCTCCTATATCAGAAGATATCAAGAGAAATGCATCAACTGGTAGAAGAAAGTACTTAATGGTTATAGGAATTAACACTGCTTTTAGTAGCAGAAAAAGAAGAGACTCCGTTCGCGCCACTTGGATGCCACAAGGTTCATAATTCTATCTTTGCTTCATTTTTTCGAGTTTAATAACTATTCACTCACAATATTTAACATTGACATTCAATCGTATATTATTATATTACCACATCATAATATTACTTATCGAAAATAGGTGAGAAAAGAAAGAAGGTCGAGGAAGAGAAAGGCATTATCATCCGTTTTGTAATCGGACACGGGTAAGATATGACTACCTAATCACTCTAATTATTATCTCGGAGTTTGATTTTAGTCTCTGTACCAACTTTTCAGTCCTTAAATTACAAAACTTCGTCTTCTTAGTCCTTAAAGAAGGACCGAAGTTTTATAATTTGTACGAACTAAAAACAAAAACTATAAATTTAATACGAGCTACTAACATATTTAATCCTACTTATATCAAATAAATTATAAATCGAATATTTTTGCTCCTTTCTCCAGTGCCACGACGGGGGGTATCCTCGATAGAGCTATTGAAGCAGAAGATAGCAAACATGGAGATTTCCTGAGGCTGGTACTGATTACTTGAATAATCACTTAACAGAATACTATTATGATCACTTTTATTTGAAGGAGAAAAAAAAAAAAGAATAGATATTGAAATCTATGTTTTGGTTTTGCAGGATCATGTTGAAGGATATCTTGAATTATCAGCAAAAACAAAGACCTACTTTGCTACTGCTGTTAACTTGTGGGATGCTGACTTTTATATCAAAGTTGATGATGATGTTCATGTAAATATAGGTATCAAATTTTATTCAATCTCCAAAGCTATTTTTATATAAGTTTAAGTTGTTTATGGAAATAAGCTGAAAACAGATTATAAACATGTCACATTGCTTGTATATGGTCTTCAAAATAGTCTTAGAAGTACTTAAGCTAGAATTGGTTTATGTTTGTCTTAATATTCTATTTAATCTTTTTCAGCAACACTTGGAGAAACTCTAATTAGACATCGATCAAAACCGCGTGTGTACATTGGATGCATGAAATCTGGACCGGTTCTTGCTCAAAAGTGCGAATCCTTTTCCTTCATCCATGTTTTACGTAACAGAAATGTAAATTTGTGACATTTAATTTCAACTCTAGTTTCTTAACTTGTCACATTTTTCTTGCAGAGGAGTAAGGTACCATGAACCAGAATATTGGAAATTCGGCGAGACAGGAAACAAGTACTTTCGTCATGCGACAGGACAATTATATGCTGTTTCAAAAGATCTTGCTACATATATTTCAACAAACAAGTAATTAATCACTTATTCCTCTTACTTATGTGGTGTAAAAAGTAGTATAATTGAAGTGAAATTAATTGATTTTGTGTATATGTTTGTTTTAGGAATGTTCTTCACAAATATGCAAATGAAGATGTTTCATTAGGAGCTTGGTTTATTGGTCTTGATGTGGAGCATATAGACGATCGTAGACTATGTTGTGGTACAACAGGTAAAAATATATAGATCAGATACGTTAATTCTGCAATGAACTTAAAAAAAGTGAAAAATCATTATATATTATTTTTCTAATTATAACTCATGTACTTGTTTTAATATTATACAAAATCTCTGTTTGAAAAATGTTTATTTAAAAAAAAAAAAGTTTATTAATTTTTAAAAAATGTCAACCCACTTTGAATCAAACTAACATGTTCTCATTTTTGGATCCGAATTGTATGCGGTTCAGATTTAAAACAGTTATGGAGTCTGATTAAGTCTTTATTTAATCTGAAACGTCCGATCATGATCGAACGATCAGATCTATCTGACTACATGACTGCATGCGATCCAGATCCCTCATCTTTTGGTGTTGATTTGAATTGGTGAATCTTGCAGATTGTGAATGGAAGGCTCAAGCAGGAAATGCTTGTGTTGCATCATTTGATTGGACATGCAGTGGAATTTGTAGGTCAGCTGAAAGGATTAAAGAAGTCCACAAAAAATGTGGAGAAGGTGAGAAAGCCTTGTGGAGTGCTCATTTCTAGGAGGGATGCACCTTGAAGTTCTTCCTAACTTAGGAAGAAGATTATAATTATATTAATCAAATTTTAGGCTGCAATAGTTTTTTTTTTCTACTTTTTTCTATAATGTTTTAGAAGTATAGAAAAAATTGATTTTACACGAGAGCAGAAAATAGAGAGGAAGAGAGAAGTAAAGAAAGAAAAAGGACCCTTGTGCAATTTTAATTAATAAAGGAGATTGACCAATGTAGCTACTAGAATAGGAAGCATGGGATAGTCCCCTCAATCCATTTTTTGTTTTATGCTTGAAGGGTCACTTTATGTATGTATGTTAATAGTTCCATGCCTATCAAGCTCCTAATAAATACTAGTAGTTTATATAGATATCATATATTTGGTTGGCTTTTGAGGCCCTTCCCTTTCATTTAATATGATTTTTATGTTTGGCAAAATTGAAATTATTTCATTCATTGTGTCAACCTATTTATAAGCCGTAGAAGTTGTTCATTTAAATAAAATAAAATATAAATATGCCTTTTTAAAATTAATTATAAGAGAAATTATAACTATTGAAGCGATGAGAGCAAAACACTATATAAGCATAAAAGCTTAAATAACATCTGGCTCATTAAAATTTTTATTAGAAAAACTCAATGGGATAAAAATATACTAATGAAAGAAAAAAGAGTGCAGATCGAATAAAATAATGAGATATGAAAATATATCAACAAAAATAATAATCAGAAGCTCTAACCTATTGTGGTTAAATAAATCGGAAACACAAGTGGAGGTAAAATCTCATCAAACAAAATCATTACTCTATAGTCTATATAGTCCAAGAGAAGCAATTTTGTTAGCACAACGATTGTCTTATCCGAAAATATAAAAAACAAATGAAGCGTGTGTTCTTAATTAACTCAACAAAGTTCAACTACTAATTTCTTAATCTCCAAGGAACAAGACCATGATTCTTAAAAATAAGAGCATCCAATTAAGAGTCTTTTTTCGATCAAAGAAATAACCAACCCCTTTTTAAAGCTATCTCAATTGCATGCATAGTCACAATGAGCACTACCAGGAAAGCATGAGAAATGTGTAAGTTTTGAGAAAAACAACCCACAACATCATCAACATTATTATCTCTAAAAATCTACCACATGCTAGTGGTTTAGGGTAACATTTATTGTATCGTCTGTGTTGCATTTGATCCAAAAATATCATAAAAAATTTCAAAAAACCTCTTTAATCTAAAGAGCATTAACAATATGAATTAAGACTTAAAAGACCTTAAAAATAACAAATTCATTTTTATAAAAAATTATTATGCTTTGAAGATGTGAGTTAAATTTCTACCATCAATATTAGGATTTCATTGATAGATTTTCTATATCTATATAAATATAATTTTGTTAGTCTTTTACGAATCTTGGTGTTTATTTTAACTCTAGTGAACTTTAAGATCCAAACTCACCAAATTTGTCCGTAACAAAAAAAAATTCAAGACTTTTGGAGACCAACACTTTTCCACTAATTCTCCAATAAACTTATAATAATGTGGTGTAACATCAGAAATCAATTGTCATGCCAAATGGCAATTTGATTGGAGCAATATGCAGACCATATAAAAATCCAATTAATATTAAATTGATCCTATATGTAAAAAGTGAAAATGCAATATCTTAGTAGAAGTTAGATGGATCTTTATTCACTGCTCCGCAATTAGCAATTACACGCAGTAAAGAATCTTGGTCATAGAATTGTGATAGGACGGCTACTGTATAATCTGACAGATTTTATCATAGTTAATCACAACTGCTTATTTTAATCAGACGGTCAAAAATAATTACTGCGTGACACAGTGACGCAATAACCGTGTTAAATCCAAATCCAAGTTAGATGTATATTTTCCACTATGACCATTGTTGCTACTTGCTTGTCCAAGTCTTGGTGTAGGGTAAATTAGTCAGCGTTTCCTAAATTGACCAGACACTTTCTATGGCTATGCATGTTCTTAGTTTAAGTCACTTGAGTTTGCTTCATGTGAGATATAATTAAATAAAGTATTGAAAATTTGTAATTGCAATTAATAAAGGAACAGTTGAAGTGTGTTATTGAAGTTGCAACTTTGTAAGGAAATGAGAGACACAAAAATAGAATCAATAAATATCACCGTTTTCATTTATTAATTGTCGTGTTGTGATACCACTTCAACTTCAATGCATCAAGTGGCTCAACAAGTGCAGAACCTAAATAATGCACCAAGAACCTAAATGTTGGCTAATTTAGTCCTTCTCTATTTTGCATTTAGCTCCACAATTTTATAAGTTTTAATTTTTATTTGATGCACAAATATGCAGGTCTTTTATTTATAATTTGATGGCTGGATGTTTTTAATTGAAATGGGGTTAAATCTATCAAACTTATTTAAATTAATTGAATCGTTCTTTTATATGATAGCGTGATTACTAGACTCACACACTTTAAATATATAAAGATTAAGAAATTTAGAGTTAGAATTTTAATTTTTCCAATAATATTTATGACAGCTATCAACTAATTCATCAAAATCAAGAATCTAGATCAGTTGTTGTAACTGCTTCATGCGGTAAAAGATTTCAACCACAAATTTTTGATCTGAAAGTTCCTATACAAATAGTCAAATTTTACATTATTTAATCTCAGCCATTTGTGTTTATTGAGGCCCCAAAATTTTGAGATCCTGGGCTTAGTTGCCCTGCCTCTGGGCCGGCCCTGATTACTACGTCTATATAGTATCTGTGTTTAATCCAAACCCGAAAACCAACCATAGTTAGTCAAGAAATTAAAAATCAACCATATAATTGAATTGATTGAGTCAATTGAATCATAGTTTGGGTCTCTTGAGTATTCTTCTCAATATGTTCTTGTTAGAAGTCCCACATCGGATATAAGATGGCCTGAATAAGTGTTTATAAAGTAGAAACAATACTCACCTTACAAGTCGGTTTTATAGGGATGAGTTAAGCCTAAAATTCAAATTCTAAGATGGTATCAGAGCCTCTCCATCATCCGTTGGGCCGCCTGATAACGGATATCCGACCTGGCCATTCACCATTTATATCCACGCACCAAGCCCAATAGTACTGGCGTGAGGGGGGGTGTTAGAAGTCCCACATCGAATATGAGATGGCCTAAATAAATGTTTATAAAGTAGAGACAATCCTCATCTTATAAGTCAGTTTTATAGGAATGAGTTAGGCCAAAAGCTCAAATTCTAAGAGTTCTCATATGGATACAAGTCAATGGAACAATATTTGTATTCTAAAATGCACTGCACATGCAGTGGTTGTGAAAGGTGTGTGAGGTATTAGCGGTAAAAATAATATTAGGTGACAATGACATTGGCAATGGTGGAAAGGGAAATGACAAAGGTTTCTATGATGGTGGGTGATGATAATGACAACCAAGTTATCTTATTAGACGACAAAACTATCAAGTCGACTTAATACTATTACTATGTCACTTATTTTGGTGAAATGGTAAAAAAATAAATAGTGCATGTGACAATTGAGTTCATGAAGTAGCTTAACGATAAATATTATGAACTAGTAGTAGTAGTACCACATATTTGTCATGATATTATTTTTTAGGGAGATGCTAGCAAATATTTTTAAAGACTTTAAATAGTAAAATTTTATGAAATTTTTATAAAAACATGTAAAATTAATATATTATTTTTTTAGGAAATTGCTAATTAGTGTTCTTAAGATGTTTTTCTTTTTATGGGATTCTTAAGATGGTTTTTTTTTTTTTTGACAACCATAAACTTATATCATTTCATTAAGTAATATAGTAGAAATACAAAGCGGTAATGTTTCAAAGGTACAACGACGAGTCCAAGAAATAGCCGCCCTAGCTAACAAGTGAGCAACCATATTCGCTTGTCGTTTGATAAACTTTACCGAAAAGTTTGAATGAGATAATAATAATTTACTAATGGGTGCAATAATTAAACTAAACTCTGAATGACCGCCGCGGTAATGTTGAATTGCGTCCACCACGGATTTGGAATCCGTTTCAAAAATCACTTGTTGCATGTTCCTAGCTTCCATTGCTTTCATGGCTTCAATCAAGGCAAGTGCTTCTCCTTCAATGATGGAACAATTCCCTTCAATCCAAGTGGTTTCCGCCATAACAAACCGCCCAAGATAATCACGTAGACACCAACTCATACTAGTTCTATTAATTTCTTGGTGAAAGCCCGCATCTACATTGCATTTATACCAACCATAAGGAGGTTTCTGCCATATTACTACCTGCTGCAAAGGATGACCAGCTGCTGCATCATGTTGTAACCGAGTTACAGCAGCCCATTCTTCCCAAAATTGTCGAGCTTTGAAGCCTAGGGTGCGCCCCGCCTCTTTGGTATCGTTCCAAACTTGATTATTACGGTTATTCCACACGGTCCACACAACCATGGCGAACAAACCTGCTGTGTCCCGATCCTGCTGTGCACAAACACTTAAAACAAGGTCGCGCGCGCTGCTTGCAAGCTGAAACCGAGGCTGCAGATTCTGGTCAATACCAGCAGCTTGTCGTGCTTGTACCGTAACTACGCAATCGCTTAGAACGTGCCAATCATCTTCAATCATATGGTCGCACAAAGGGCAAGTTAATGGGCACGGGACATGGCGATCTTGAAGTCTCCCACGAGTAGGTAAGCAACCCCTACATATTCTCCATAACAAGTGCTTCGCTTTTGGAGGTGCATGAATTTTCCAAAGCTTGGACCAATCTTCTTGTGATGCTTCTTCATTCAATTTTCCTGAAATGTTACAAATCAATTTGTACCCACTTTTCACACTATAGACACCATGGGGGCTGTCCTTCCAAATAAGTTTATCATCTTCCAAATCACCAAACAACGGAGTTTCCAAAATAAGACTAGAAATATTCACCGGAAAGAGAGATTCAATTTTCGGTTGATCCCATAATTTCAAGCTAGGCACCATAAGTTCATTCAAAGTAATATTATGCAAACCCCGTAATTGTGGTGAAGGTAACCAAGCTCCTTCTTTATTTCTTAACCAAGGATCCCCCATCACTTTAATGTTACTACCATTGCCAATACTCCACCTACAACCATGCATGAGAATTTGTCTAGCTTTCCAAATGCCTCTCCAAGCATAACTTGGGTTATGGCCAATAGATGAATCAAAGAAAGAGGAATTTGGAAAGTACCTTGATTTAAAGAGTTTCGCTACTAGAGTGTTGGGTTTCGTCATGATATTCCACCCTTGTTTTGCAATCATTGCCAAATTAAAGTTATGAAGATCACGGAATCCCATACCACCTTGACTCTTTGGAATAGACAAATGATCCCAAGCAAGCCACCGAATCCCTCTACTATTTGTTCCTCCTCCCCACCAATAAGAGTTCAACATGCGCTCTATATCTTTAATTGTAGACTCCGGTAAAAGATAGATGCTCATGACATAGGAAGGGATCGCCTGCAAAACGGACTTGATCATAACTTCTTTACCTGCTCTAGACAATGCTCTACCTCTCCAAGAGTTTATGCGTTTCCAAATTCTATCCTTGATAAATGCAAAAACCTCCTTCTTCTTTCTACCAATCATGGATGGTAAGCCAAGATAATTACCCGTGCCAAGTACATGTCTAACTCCCATGATCCGAGATAAGTCCTCTTGTGCCTCTAGACTCAAGTTCCTGTTAAAGAAAACCTCAGATTTAGTCAAATTAATTTCTTGCCCAGAAGCTTCTTCATAAGTTTTAAGGACACTCATCAAGTGATTAGCCTCCTCCAATGTGGACCTGCAAAATAAGAAGCAATCATCAGCGAAAAGAAGGTGGGACACCACCGGTGCCCCCTACAGATTTTGATTCCATGTAGATCGCCTCTAGCCACTGACTTTTTAATCAACAAGGACAAGCCTTCCGTGACCAAGATGAAAAGGTAAGGAGAGAGAGGGTCCCCCTGCCTTAGTCCTCTACCAGGGTATATAGGACCAACTTTTTCAAAATTCACCAGAGCTGAATAGTTCACAGAACTAATGCATAGCATCATCCAATGTATCCACTTCTCAGCAAAACCTAACCTTTCGAGCATACCACGCATAAAACCCCAATCAACTTTATCATAGGCTTTACTAATATCAATTTTTAAAGCCATATCACCTCTGAAGCCTTTAGTCTTCCTCTTTAAAGCATGAATGATCTCGATCGCAATAAGGGCATTATCTAAGATCGACCTCCCTTCAACAAAAGCTGACTGCTCCTCCGACACACACTTATCAATGCAACCTCGCAACCTATTCGCCAACATCTTCGAAATCACTTTGTACAACACATTACAAAGCGAAATAGGCCTCAAATCCTTCATGTGCGTAGGATTCTCACACTTCGGTATTAAGCAAATGTTGGTTTCGTTCAAGGAGGATGGAAAATAGCCTCTATTCAACCATTCTTGCGCCGCATCAAAAATATCATTCCCACATAGCTCCCAAAAGTGTTGATAGAATGCCGGGTTAAAACCATCAGGGCCAGGGGCCTTATCTGGGTGCATTTGAAACAACGCCTCTTTCAGCTCCTCTTTGGTAATAGGCGACAATAACCTTTCATTATCTTCTTGTGTTATTTTGGAATCAACCAAGGCAAGAACCGGTTCATGGACAGCCGAGTTAGCTTTAAACAAATTATTGAAATAATTTAAAGCCACCTCACAAAGTTCCGGTTGAGAAGTAACAATAGAATTTTCTTCATTCACTAGCTTTTCCAATTTCTTGGCTCGTCGTCTTGTTGAAGCGGACATGTGAAAAAACTTTGTATTCATATCGCCCTCTTTCAACCAATGCATCTTCGCTCTTTGCCTCCAATAGGTTTCTTCTTGCACAAGTAGTCTAGCATGTTTCTCTTGAATCTCCAAGTACCGGCCCGAATTGACAAGATCATGATTACCTCTTAATCGCTCCATCTCCTCACTACATTCCACCACCTCCTGCTTGAACCTCATTCTCTTCCTTCTCCCCCACCTTTTGAGTTTATTTGCACACCTATTAGTCTTATGAATAATATCAACTCCTCTCTCTTTTCCCCACCCTTCCTCTACCACCTCCTCAACGTCCTCCTCCTTCAACCAATAATTTTCGAAGCGAAATGAATAATTCCGTCCAGGGTTGACAACTCTTGAATTTTGAAGTAAGATAGGACTATGATCGGAATGGGACGCGAGCAAATTAAGTAACTTAACATCAGGATAAGCCAAAAGCCATGCCGAATTCGCCATAGCTCTATCCAATCGTTCTTCAATAACACTATGAGAGCCCCTACTCTTAACCCAAGTGAACGGATATCCTTCAAGTCTAATATCCGTGAGATCACAATCACTGACAGCTGATCGGAAGCCATTACATAACCAATTTGGATGAGAGTGAGCCCCTTTTTTGTCCTCCTGAGATAATAAATCATTAAAGTCCCCTACAATGCACCATGGTAAGTCAGACATGTCCCGTAGCTCCCGTAACAAATCCCAAGCTTGTCTCCGCCTCCCCCTTTCTGGATAACCATAGTAACAGGTCAACCGCCATTCTTCTTCGTCCTTCTCTTTCACAATTAAATTAACAAAATTTCGCGAATAGTTAATTACTCTACATTCAATAGTATCCTTCCACATGACAGATAATCCCCCACTTCTTCCTTCTACGTCAACTGATAAACAAGAGTTAAACTTCAGACAGACACGAATCCGCTCCATTTTTTGTTTTTTTGATAGAGTTTCAGACAGAAATAAAATATCAGGTTGATGGTCTTGAGCAATATTTTTGAGATTTGGAATTGCACTCGGAGTGCTCAATCCCCGGCAATTCCAACTTAATATCTTCATTTGTCCCGGCAGGCCTGACTGCCAGGACCTGCCGTTAAAAAATGATCGGTTGCAATCACATTGTCATCAACGGTGGATTCTCCATTTTCTCTTCTTCTTTTCTTTTCACTGTGGTTGTCCATGTCATCGGAAATTTTCTGACCGGTCAAAGGTGTAGGCTGGTCACGGGTCGGGTTTGTTATGGGTTTGACAATTTTGGTTTTTTTTCCTGGGTTGGGTCGGGTTGAAAGCGGGTTAGTATTGGGTGCCGGGTTGGGTAATAATTGGTGGTTCAAATGCTGGGTCGGGTTGATTGATGATTGGCCGGTGAAAATTAAGGTTTGTGTGGGTAATAATTGAGATTTATTGGTGTCTGATGAGTGTTGGGTTTGGAATAAATGTTGGAGTTGACTGTTATTATGGTCAAGTGAAACTGATGGGAAGGATTTGTTAAAATTGTCGGCTATGATAAGTGATGGGGATTGGACGGTTGCAGTCTTTATGGGGCGATTGGGATTTGAAGAATCAGCAAATTGTGAGGGGTGTGAGCTGGCCGACATAGCATTAAATGCCAATGAATGCTGTTGATGGATATGCTGGGTAACGGAATCTGCAGGGTGTAGGCGCGTGGGTAGGCTTTGGTTTGATGTGGTTAATGTAGACGCCACCTCAGCAGCGGTGGGGCCAGCAGCAGTGCCTCCTGCCGGATTGTTTGACTGACCGGGCGGATTTTGTTCCTTTCTTTTTCCGTTCTCATCCTTCAACCACCGTGATGTTGCTCTTCCTCCTTGCCTTCTCAAATCAGCTCTAAGTTCAGCAGACCATTCTCGTACTCCATCATCTTGCTCTTTGGAAAAAAGCACGTCACACTTGTTTTCACCATGACCCATGATCCCACAAACAAAGCAAAAAACTCCTAGTTTCTCATATTTGAACTTAACAGTACACCAAGCACCTTCCTTATCCTTCACTTTGGTCTCTTTCTTCAACGGATTACGAACATCAATTTTGACACGGATACGCATGTGTTGTCTCCAGAAACTTGAATTATTGTTCTTGTCGTACTCCGCAAAAGTACCGATATAATTCGCTAGCTTGATGCCAACCTTTTCTTTCATGAATCCCATAGGCAAATCATGCACTTGAACCCACATGTTGACAAAATGTAGAGGTATGTGGTCAAGCTGCATACCAATTTGAGCACGTTCCAAAATTAGCATGTTATTATCAAACGTCCATGGTCCTCCACTGAGGACGGCCTCCATGTCCAAGGGATGGTTGAAATGAAATAAAAACTTGCCAGCTTGTGTTGCCTTGATCGTCACCCCCTTAACCGGTTTCCATAGGTCCGCCATTCGCACTTTCATGGAATTAAAATGGATGGATCTGTCACAAAGGAAACGTCCAATGAGACACCAACGTAAGTCCAATTGTTGGTCGTCCTCTTCATCGAGATCAAAACAGAACCCCTCCTCCTCCTCATCATGCAATGATAAACCTTCAAGATCAGATTGTGCCATAGTAGCACACTGGATGGTAGCTATGCAATAGGAAAAGTTGTGAACTAAAAAGCAATGATTTTGGTGAATTTTAATGATATAGAAGCAAAGCTCCTCACTTGGAGAAGATAAGCAAACCCTAGCAGAGCACTAGGAAAAAGCCGTTTTTATGCTTTTTGCTTGAATGGAGTTTTTTCTTAAGATGGTTTTTAAAGACTTTAAATAGTAAGATTTTATGAAACTTTATAAAAACATTTAAAGTTAATGTATTGTAAATTGAAATGTCTAATTTTAAATAAATAATTTTTTTTAAATGAAATTCTTAAAGAGTGTATTGACTTGTTAACAAAACTCACTTTTTAATAAGAATCAGAGTTAAATTTATTTAAAAATGGACATCTCTCGATAAATATTTTTCATACATATAGATAGAATTCAAAATCAAATGGTTAAGGTTGATAAAAATATATTGGTTGTCAGTTGCATGTCATAGAGTCATGCCCGGCCCTATAGGGGGTGCAGGGTGCTCGACCGCATTGGGCCTCAAAATTTTGAAGGTCTCGATTCAAAATTTTGAGGTCCTATAATAATAGTTATGTAGTGTTAGTTTTTATAAAATATCAGATATACTCAATAGATTAATTTTGAAGCCCTATAATAATTGTTATATGTTATTAATGTTCATAAAATATTATAGATTTGATAAAAAAAATTCTAATCAATTAAAAAAATAATAATTCTATTAGAGGATAATTCTTTTTAATTTTTTTAACAATTTTTATTAAGGATCCATTTTTAATATTTGGATCGGGCCTCTAAATAGTCAGGACCGGCCCTGCATAAAGTGAAGAAGATATTTGATTTTTCTCAACTTATTTTATTTTTAAAACACTAGTTTTGTTTATGAAATTTACAATAAGTATGTAACTATGTGCGCTTCTATTTAGGGGCCCTTGCTACGATACATGAGCCAAATAGGCCATGTACCGTACGTGACATACTTTTTTTCTTTTTCCTTTTTTTTTTTTTTTTGTTTTTTTGCAAGTTGTTTTTATTTTTTATTTTTCAATTGTTTTTTTATATAGTTATTATATTTTTGTTCCCTACAAAATAAATACTTTTTAAGTTTCGTCATTATTTAATTTTAATAATATTTTTAGTCCTATAAAATTATTCTGAATATATTATTTAAAGTTTAAATCCTGATAAAATAAAATTTGTTTATTAATCTTAAACTCTTAAATTTTTTAATAATTTTTTACAGACATGTTTATCACTTTATAAAATGTTCATTTACCAAAACTTATAATTTTTTAATATGAGATGAGTTAAATATCAATTTTATGCAGACATACTAAGTCTCATACCGTACGGGAGCGACATTTTTTTTTTACTTAAATTTTATGGTTTAGATTAAACGGAGTACATCATATTATAGTGCAATGTCAATATTAAATGATTATAAACGTCAATGAGATTTTTATACACTTGATCACTCTTATCCCACTTAAATATAATTATAAACGTCTATGAGATTCTTAGATGACTGAATCACTATGCTCGAACTTACATATCTCGCACATTAATATCTGCCATTTAAATATCAGTTATAACGCCTATGAGATTCTTATACGACTCGATCACTCTTATCCAACTTAAATATCAATTATATATGTCTATGAAATTCTTAGATGACTGAATCACTATTCTCGAACTTACATATCTCACACATTAATATCTACCACTCAACTTTTTCTAAAAAAAAATATCTACCACTTAAATATCAGTTATAACGTCTATGATATTCTTATACGACTTGATCACTCTTATCCAACTTAAATATCAATTATAAACGTCTATGAGATTCTTAGACGACTGAATCACTATTCTTGAACTTACATATCTCGCACAAATTTTAAGAGTTTAAGATTAATAAACAAATTTTATTTTACCAGGGTTTAAACTAGGGGTGATCGTATCCGAACCAATCCCAAAGTAAAATCGCAAACCGAATCAATCCAAACTGAAAAATCGCAAAAAACTGCATTTAGTCTAAACCGCACAGATCGTTTTCCTTCTAAACCGCACGATTTGGTTTGGTTTGCGGTTTTTATTTTAGAAAACCGAAGCAAACCAAACCGCAAAAGTTAACGTAACTATATTAACTAGTAGCAATCAACTTATTATCTAGTCAAACTTAGTAAGTCAAACCCAAATTGAGTCCATAAACACTAGGTTGTCAAAAACATATGATTTCACGCGATTCAAAACTATACTATTAGTATTAAAAATAAGTTCTTATGTCTATGTAATTTATGTATATGCATATTTTATCATGAAAACAATAAAATAAAGGCAAAATTACACATTTGGTCCTTTATCTTATTTTTTTGTAACATTTTGGTTTTTTATCTTATCTTTTTATAACACTTTGGTCCTTTATCTTTATTTGTAACACTTTGGTCCTTTAAAAAACATGAAAATATGAAAAAATTGATGAAGATGATGAACATTTTTATCAAAATTATGATTTTTATTTAATTTTAATAAAAAAGTATCTTAACAAATAAAATTCAGAATTTTTTTAATAAAAAAAATATGAAAAAAAGGATTTATATGTGAATGTTATAAAAGATAAAGAACTAAAGTGTTACAAATAAAAGATAAAGGACCAAAGTGTTACAAATAAAAGATAAAGGACCAATATGTTACAAAAAAATAAAATAAAGGACCAAACATGTAATTTTGTCTAAAATAAATTTGAATTTTCGATATTTATTTTGTAACATGTTAGTAATATTGTCATATTTTTTATATTGTGATAAACCGCGGAAACCGAACCAACGCTAACCGCATTGGTTCGGTTTGGATGATTTTTTAAAAACCAACCGAACCAAACCGAACCGCATGCAATTTTATCTCGCGATTAGAATGTTTTTTATGCTCAAAACCGAACCAAATCACGCCGCAACACCTCTAGTTTAAACTTCAAATAATATATTCAGAATAATTTTATCGGACTAAAAATACTATTAAAATTAAATAAGGATTAAACTGAAAAAAATTTCATTTTGTAGGGATAAAAATATAATAACTGTATAAAAAAATTGCAAAAAAAAAAAAACTTGCAAAAAAAAAAAAAAAAAAACACAAGTATGTCACGTACGGTACATGGCAAGGCCAGGCCCAACTATTGTCAAAGATGGAAAAGTTCTCTTACGGTCTTACCCCACATATCTTTTTTTTGCCTTTGTTAAAAAATTTCAGAATGCATTTTTCAATTTTTTTAATCTTGAATAAAAACTTTGGAATGTATTTTTAGATATTTTTTCCAAATTTAAACTAGAAAAATTTCAAAAAACGCATTTTAAATTTTTTATTCAAAGACAAAAAAGGAATTTTCAAAAATATGTGACTATGTGCACTTCTATTTAGGCCTATCTATTTTCAACTAAAAAAAATGGTGCCCAACAATTTTTTATAATGAGTATATGACTATGAGTCCATTTTGATTAGCTTATTTTTGAACTTATGTAAACAATTTATCCAATATAAATTAGGTTTAATGCTATTTTATAAGTTCAAATTAGTAAAAATTGTATTTTTATAAGCTATTTTATCATAAACTACCTTGATAAACTTATAATAATATATAAAAATTGCATATGTTGTTTGCATGAGCTCAAAAATAAGTTAATCCAAATGGACCCTATGTGCACTTCTATTTAAGCACAACTATTGTGAAAAATGTGTGCTCAATTTTTTTTAAGATGGTTGTTTTTCGTCCCTCTCTGAATTGCTCACTGAAAAACACACTATTAAATAATATCTTCCAATAAAATTTATACTACAGAAAATCGTCTACAGGTAAAATTTACACTAACGGGAGACATCTTTCGGTATACGGGGAGATGGAGGGATAATGATCAATTTAGTTGGGGGAGGGGGGGACGAAGAGCAACCATATTTTTTTAATAACTATGTGCACTTCTATTTAGGCCCAGCTATTGTAAGAAAAAATGTATGCCCAACAAATTTTTAGTTTGGGCTGAAGTAAGGCCAATTGGCTTTAGATATTTATATTGACACCCCTCTAGTTTTACTTGTGAGAGACAACAAAGAGGGTGATTTGGTGGTAGCCGAGAGAACATAATAAAGCAAGAACAAAAGGAGTATTTTTGGTCAGGTTTCATTATTATTGATGATCCAAATTTTAAGTTTGAATTTTATAGTTAGTAAACAACAATGTTTTTCAAGTGTTGCTTCTGCATGCATTCAAGTTCAAATTATTCTCAATAAATGGATGTTACACTACTGATTCTGGATACGTAAAATGAAATGTTGTAACTCTGTCTAGAGAAGCTGAAATCAATTCATATTCATATATATAAAAATAATGCAAAGAGTGTGTGAGAAAAAGAGAAGAAGAAAGATTACTAACCTTTGTTTTGAAATCTTTGGCACGAGATTTATGAGTAGCGTGGCACGTGATATTGGCACGGCTCAATAAAAAAAACAAAACTTAAGACACTTTAAGCATTGATTTGTCATTGAACCGCACCAATATCTCGTTCATCTCATCAAAGGCTTAAGCAAAACTCAAGCCTAAGAGAGGGTTTGGAGATAGTTTTCCACCACCAACAACCTCGCTAGCTTCTTCATTGCCCCAAGCGCAAAGATAATCTGCTTAACATGATCATATAATTGGAAACAAAACTTTTGAAACTGTTAATCGACTTGAAAGACATGCAAAAGTGATCAATGATCTTGAAGAAATATGACATGGGATTTCTACGTATAATGGTTGGAGTTCATTTGAAAAATACACTACAAAAGAAATAGAAAGAGTTATAGTACAAATTAAACAAAGACCACAAAACATGGGAATTTTGAATTGTTGTTGTCACAAATTCGAGGATTTAGGTATTCAGTATATCAATAACCGTTGAATTGAAATCGAACAATATGAAAAACATGTTTTGAGTTTTTTGAAACTCTAAAATAGTACTAAACTTAAAATTAGAACCGTTTAATTTTAATCCAGCGATCACCAATATGCTGACTATAGGAATATATAGAGTTTGAGAATTGAGCAAATTCAAATATCAAAACATGGCTGGTACTAGTGATAACATTGAAGAAGTTGCATTAAAATTCCAACAACTAATATGTGAGGGAGTTGGAATATTAATTTAAAGTAGGCACTGTAAATGTGAAAAAGCCATGAAAAGAGGAGACAAATTAATGAGAAGCATTTATGTATTATGGGGCAGAGGGATGTTGGTTCAATGGTTATGTTCAATCAGCATTTATGAATCAAACAGTGAAATGGAACCTTTGCTTTTTTGGTTTTTGGCTATTAGTACTGTTGCTGACTCCTTAGTTATATCATAACAGAAGAAACCTTTCATTGGGCACTTCGTAGGTTCAGTGATTCCATAACTTATGCATTGATGCCTCTCTATGGTTTTCTCACATGCTTTGAAAGTGCCTCTAGCTCTTATCTTGAAGTAAGCATTAAAAGGATGCTATAGTAATTAATAGTAAGTGAGGAAGACAAAGTACTAAAATTGAGTTTAACGAAATTTCATAGATAAAAAATCTTAAAGGGGGTGTATTGGATTAGGATTTCATAGGATTTTAAAAGACTTTTTTATGATAAAAAAATCTTGTGATATTTAATTAAGATTTTTATAAAAGTTAAATAAATCATATGGTATTCAATTAAAACAATCAAGATATTTTTTTTTCATTCCAACAAAATCTGTTGGTATTTAATTGAGATTTCTTAACCTTTCTAAATTGTCTATTGGTATTCAAAAGTTTGCGGATTTTGATGGATTTTGTTATGTGATGGATTTTGACTTTTTGATTCAAAATACACATAAAACATCAATCCAACAATCTCACTCAAACCCAAGACTTTTTATGATTTTCCAAGTCTTTTTTTTTAGCCGACTGCGTGACTACAACAGGAACATTATTCAGTGTTTCATCTTTTCTTCATATAGAATGTTGTTCATCGTTTCTTCATATATGCAAAACCTTTCCGGAATGATTTTCCAAGGTTTGAATCTTTCCCAAATATTGTTCATCGTTTGATATATATGCAACAGGAACAACACCATAATTTTTATATACTATAGTGTCACGATTCATTATATAAGATATATAATCATATGATTGGAAAAAAATCAACATACAAAGCAACAGGTTTCTGCAATTTTGTTTCACTTCATTGTTGATTGATTCATGTTGTTTTTTGTTCATTTTTTTAAATTGTTTTATGTCTATTTGATTGATTCATAATAAAAGAATTTTTTTACAAGATTTTAAAGGTTTCGAACTCATTAGCACTTGATTTGCGAAGAATGTTGTTCTAATGATTTTTTAGAGAAATCTATTGACGAGTCTCATATTCGGTGTTACCAAATCACGAAAACAAGAATTTGTTGTTCAAACACAAACGAAAGAATGAGAAGATACTAACATTATTTTAATGTGTTGCACTCTCATAGAAACGTATAGGAACAGAGCAGCGGCCGAACGAAAATAAGAGAGGAAAACACTCAAATAAGAAATAAACACTAAAAAATCACTACATGTAACAAAAAAGAGAAAAATTTGGGATTTTTTTTAAAAAAATTTGCTGCATTTAATTTAAAATTCAATGTCCTTTGAAATCTTATAAATCCATAAAGTCAATCAAAATCATATAAAATCTCATCATTTAAATCCATTGAAATTCAAATTACAAATCTTAATTGTCTTTAAAATCTTAAAAGTCATTAAAATCTGGCACAATCTTTTGAAATCCACAAGATTTTTTTATGTAAAAATTGTCTTTCAAAATTCTAATCCAATACATCCCCCTAAATGTCTTGGAAGGATTGAACTTAAATCAACTTTACAAAATCGACTTATAAGGTGATAATTGCTTTTATTTATAAATTCATGTTCAGGTCAACTCACATCGGATGTGAGACTTCTTAGCACACACACCTCACGCTCAACACTCAACACTATTGAGTTTAATCCGTGGATATAAATAGTGGGTGGTCTGACAGCAGAAAACCCGATAGTAGGTGGTCCAATGGATCTTAAGAAGGCTCTGATACAATTTTAGATGAAGAATTGGGCCTAACTCAATCCTACAAAACTACCTTATTAGGTGAAGATTGTCTCGGGTTATAAACTCATGTCCATGACAACTCACAAAATGATTTGTCTAAGTTGAAGCCATTGTTTTTTTTTTGTCAAGCCTACACTACCCCTTGATAGTTTGAGAAAGTATTTTTGTGACAAGCCAATTATAAGAACAAACAACATAACTAGATTTACATGTGATACTTATAACTAACTTTTAATCAATTTTTACTTTACATGCATATAGAGACGAATCCGTAATTTTGAGTAGTGGGTCAAACTTATAACATTATATATCAAACGATTTGTCCCGATAACATATCAAACGATTTTAAATTTTCATAAAACTTAACATGGATGATCTATATGATATAAACTTTTAATCCAACGGTGAATTTTGTAAAATTTAAATTCGTTAAAGCGTTATTGAGCGGTGTAACATTCGGTGTAATTTGATCCCTCCCCATATATAAATAATTCAACCAATATCGAAGATTACAAGAAAATTACCGCTATGTATCCGAAAATATAGGATCATCTCGTAAGTGCAACTTATATGATTAAGAATTGCACGAACATTTGATATATCAGCGATATGCGGTTCGAGCAAGTAATTTTTTTTGTAACAGTAATTTTATTCTTTTGAACTTGGTGTTTGTGTAAATTTTCCAAGTGGTAAGATTTTGTTTGATATTGATACAAATTCAACTGTCGTTTGGTAGTGACTAATTTTCGTGTAAAAACTTATAGGACACATGTAACATAAGAAAGATTCTCTTTTTCAAACTGAATTTTTTCATACCCAGAAACATGTATCAAACCTCCTACCATTTATTTAAAAAGTCTAAATCCCTTATCGCTAAAACTAATTTATTATTGACACAAAAAATTATTAAAAACATCATCTTTATTCACTTAGTTATAATTATTCATAAAATTAATAGAAAATACGCTTCTTAATTTTCAATTACTAGAGGCAACACTCCTTTTATAAGTAGGCTCATTACATAAAAGTTTTATAATTCAACAAAAGAAAATAAAACAAAGTGGAGACAACTGCCCTCAATTAGCTAGCCATGGATTCGTACTTGCATGTATATGACTTATTCTTATTGATAATTAATTAGGTAAATTGAATTCTTATTGAAGCATAATATACATGCGAAATTTTGAATCAATCGAATTGTTATCACCCGTTTAATGAGTCCAATATTTTTACCACTTTAACTTATTTATTATTGATAATTTTTGTTTATAGATAATGTTATTTTACCAAACAAACCTAATAACAACTAATTAACAAGCTAATGTTGGGTACCATCATCAATCATCTTGGTAAAGTGAAAGAACTTTGGCCCATAAATAGTACTAGTACATGAAGAACTCATATTTGAATTTTGGAGACACCCACATCAAGATCGAGATTGAAAAATTGATAAAATCATGCTCAATCATTTGGATCAGATAGTAGTCTTATAGGTGGTCCAAAAAGTCGAAGTGTTGGGGGGTATAGTGGTGGACTCGATAGGGGTGCCAACAACTAGAATGATAAATGTTGTGTTCGAAATTAGAAAGAGAGACAAAAAGTGGACTATCATGAGATCTCTATTAGGGTTGAGCACAAACCCGCAACCCGACTCAAAACCGACATAACCGACAATATATGGAGGCATTCGGTCGGGTGCGGGTCGGGTCTCGGGTCGACAATTGTGAAAAATCGGTCATGAACGGTTGTATACGGTCGGGTGCGGGTCTCTAAAAATCCGTCTCTTCATAACCGAAACCGACCGAACAATTTTTAAAATACAAATTAATTTTTTTTCTAGTTTCGAGCACCTCTTATTTCTCTTAATATCATATGCTCTTCACTTTGTTAATTTTATCTATCTTTGATAGAGGAGAAAAATGTTGTATTTTACAAACTTTAGCTTGTAATATGTTGATAAAGAAGATGTGAAAGATAATATTTTAGATTTATCTTAATTTTTACTTCTCATCTACTATTTATTATTGTCGTTGAATTTACAAATTTGAAACAAATTAATTTTATCTCATCATTTTTATTGTATCTTTTGTTGCATTATATACACGATATATTGAACGAATTGTCAAAAAACAAATAATTTTTTTATCAATGAAGTTTTAAATGTAACAAAAACGTTTCAATCTAACCCGTTAAAACCGACCGGTTGGACCCGTCACCCATATGACCCGAACCCGAACAAACCGAAAACGTAAACGGTCGAAATTGGGTCCAAATTAAGAGGTCGCGGTTTTTATCGGTTTGACGATTTTCGACCTGAATCCGACCGAACCCGACCGATGCTCACCCCTAATCTCTATATAAGCAAATTTCTAATATGGATCATCTCTCATGGATTACTATTTAAAATTTTAACAACAGTATATTATTGTTTTAAAGTGACGTCAATTATGTCAAAATTTTAGTAGTAAAGATGAGAAGAGATATAATTTTTTACTCTTAAAGAGTATTGTCGACAGTCTTTAGAATTTTTAATAATAATTTTATAAAAGTAATCCACCATAGAACTATCCCTCGAAAAAATAATAAAACTGATATGATTATTTATTTTCATATTGTATTCTTTAACTATAAATACAAATACAAATTTATATTCAACTGTTTAGAATATCCATGTCACCGATCGGTAACATTGATGATACCAACGCTTTTGATTGGGTATGCATTGGATCAAAACTAATATTTCATTATGAATCAAATGAAATACCACAACAAGATAGAAAAAAAAATAACATTGTGTTAAGACGATAAAATCACAAAAAGATACAAAAGAAATTAAATATATGCGAAAAACAAACTTATTCAACTAAAAAGAAAGAAAAACAATTTGAAGATGTGATTGGGTGGGATGGGTAGCTCAACTGGTTAAGCCAGTTGAGTTAAGGGATAATGAGTTGGAGGTCCAGGGTTCAAGTTCTGGCAAGGAGAAAACTAACATAACATTGTAATAATATACTAACAACTAACAATTTGCCATTCAAAAATAAAATAAAATTTGAAGATGTGATTTTGAACCAAATTAACTTTAAACTCGCCCTCTCCAGAAGACCAAGAAAAAGAGAAACGTAATGATAATTAGATTAAGAGATGATGAGAAAAGAGAGGAGGAAGGTTAATAAAGACATATGTTATTAACATACGAAATCTAAATCTAGAAAATTATGGCATTTTAATATGTCCATTTGATTTGTAAAACACGGTGAGCACGAGACATAATACAAAACACTTTTTAAGTAATTAGATAACGTTTTTTCTTATATGTTGAAAAACTCAAAATAAAATTAATAATATGAATTTTACCACAATATCAATCATTTATGAGAAAGAGTGAGACAAGGAGAAATATAAGCGAAATTGAATGAGAAAGTTTATTCTTTTATCTACGATAAAAATAACTATGACTAAACACCGTTTTTGAGAAAGCTTTTATTTATAAATGACAAATTGAAAAGAGCTTAATTTTGTTTAAAAGAAGCTTAATTACTCTTATAAATTTTGAACCATTAAATTTATGGAGATATTCTCTAAAAATAACACAACTCAGTACAAAGAAAAGCAGAAAATAAAATACATAACCAAGATGTTAGCATATTATTATCAATATCAATTTAACATGTTGGAAATATAAAGTTGGTTAGAATTAATAAAAAGAGAGTACTACTTTTCTTTCCATACACATTTTTTTATTAATTTCTTTTTTGTGATCAATTGAAGTAAATACAAATAGATCTTTCTTATGCTTAATGCTTCAAATATAGAATAAGAGATCGATATATATATATATATATATATATATATATATATATATATATATATATATATATATATATATATATATATATATATGTATATATGTCATGACATGCATGTGAGAGAATAATAATCACACTACACTACACTACACATTTAATTTAAATATGCACTAGCTATATAAGCTAATTTCATACTATTATATGTATAAGTTATCCATACTTGTGCCAGCAGAGTAACATAACTAAGCATCTTCTCATTATGTAAAATCTGCCTCTATACTCTTTGATAGTGTCACTGCATCTCCTTCCAAAACTCCAAGAATCTTTCTTACCTCCTTTTGACCCAAATGACTCACCCATTTTTTTAATTAGTTGCTAGCTACTAAGTACTTTTATGTACCACTCCTACCTTCGTGAGATATATATAATATATATATATATATATATATATATATATATATATATATATATATATAGAGAGAGAGAGAGAGAGAGAGAGAGAGAGAGAGAGAGAGAGAGAGAAATCAAAGAGAACTTATGTTCATATTTGTGATATACAATTAGCCATGGAACCTCAATACTTTTAAGGTTATGGGACCTACTTCACGACATAGCAACCAAAATCATTAATGTTCTATGTTAAAAAAACGTGACATTATTTGGAATATTCTTTTTTATAAATAGATGAAATGATAAATTGTTAAAAATTTATACATGAAAGTGAAAAAATCGATGTTCAAATTTTTATTATAGAATCTGATCTAATAATTTTCGTATTTCTGTCAGTTGATTAAAAATTTATAAAATATTTTTTGATAAGCACTAACAACATTATTTTTATTGGAGGGTGATTCAATTGTTAAAAGATTGATTCATATATAATTTCACAAAGAATATGGCTTGGACTTCTGTTACTTGTGAAAATTTTGTTAATAGGTAGTAATTTGTAAATGTTTTCATCAACTTTATCTATGAATTCAACTCACTTAATTTTTTTATAAAGATATTTAATAATTTTTTTGAATATATACGTTGTTCCAATTAGTTGAAATTCAAATGAATCATTAATTACGTGCATCTACAGAAGATTCCCTCCTTGCAAAGTAATTTTTTTTCTCTCCCTGGATGTACTTTTTAAATCGGTTATTTTGTTCAACCGATTTAAAAAGTACAAATTTCTTTCGCCTAAGAGGGTACAAGGGGGAGAACAAAAAAATTTACTTTGTAAGGAGGAATCTTCAAAGAATTTTTAATAGGAATAACGCTAAACACACCCACTTAGCAAAGGATAACAACTATTAACCCTATTAAAAAGGTGTTCTAGAAGTATATATAAATTAATATTGTCAATAAATCTTTAAAAAGTGGCATAAAAAGTTTTGATAAGGATATCAATAATTATACAAAAAAAAAAAAAAAAAAAGAAGTGTTGATAAGGAACGGGATGAAGCATGAGGTAAGCAAGAGAAAGAAAGTGTTATAGCAAATGATAGAAAGAGTACATATATTAGCATAATTCTTTTTTTGTTTAAGTTTTTGGGAGAAAATGTTAATTGAACCTTTAAAAAAGGGCATACAATGTTTTTTTTTTTATATGGACATGAAATATAATTATAGGGAGAAATTAAACTAAAACACACAAAGGAAGTGTTGAGAACGAACAGTGTGAGGTGCAGGATTTAGGAAGATGACTATACAATGAAATTATTATTTTTGACTATACAATACAATGAAATTATTAAAAACATCACTAACACTTGTTGTATTATAGTACCCTGCAGCTTTGAGTATTATGCAGCATTCACGCGTACCGGCAATTTCTTTCAATCGTTTGATCAACTATTGTCTATTCTTTGATGGCCACACAAATGGCACGTTCCGACAGGCTCACAATGACAAAACATAAACAACTTTTCATAGGGAATTGCATTCAATACATACATTCGATATATCGATATATTTTAAGAATCGGAACAGAGATCGAACCACGATGTGAGAGACCATATTTTAATCGGTTGAATTGATTAAATTGTATTGGAATTTGAAAGTATATGCTCAACTATAAAAGATAGTTTGAGAATTGAGATTTATACTACATTTATAAAGGTTATTTATGTCATATATTTAGTCAATATGAGACTTCTAACACACTGTCTCACATTCAGGACTGAACAAGAATGAATGTGGAATCAACGTACAATAACGGGTGACCCAAATATGAGAGGTCTCCACAACAAACAACAAACAATAAATGGATCTATGATAGGCTCTGATACCATATTAGAATTTGGGAGACCTATACTCAACCACAAAAACTAGCTTGAGAGTTGAGATTTACACTATATTTATAAAAGTTATCCAAGCAATATCTATATAATGAGATGATATGGATAAGTGTTTATAAGCAAATGACAATCTTCACCTTAATTACAAGTCGATTTTGTAAGGATGAGTTAGACCCAATACTCGATTCTAATATGATATCAGAACATCTCCAAGATCTGTTGGGTCACCCGCTATCAAGCCACCTGCCATTTATATCCACGCACCAAACCCAGTTGTGTTTGTTAGGCCTCTTGCATATATACTAGGCGCGTACTAAGCCAGGCAAAGGCCTGAGCTTGTCACAGGCGCGCGCGCCTCAGCTAGGCTTAGTTACTAGATGTTTGGCTTAACTTGTTAGTTACTTGTTAGTTAAGCAATTGTAACCATCACTTGTATGTTGCCTATATAAGGCTAGTATGTGAATAAGAAAAGTAAGGAGCATCATTTAATCAACATCTGGTATCAGTTTACCGGTTCAATCGATCCATTTTTCGCGTTTTCTTGTGCAATAACTGCAGTTAGTTACACAAAGCTTTGTTTCAAGAATCCATGGCGGATTCAAGCAATTTCATGCAACCCTCAATCCCTCGATTCGATGGATACTACGATCACTGGGCAATGTTGATGGAAAACCTCTTAAGATCCAAAGAGTATTGGAGTCTTATTGAGACTGGTGTTATCACTGCACCTGAAGGTGCAACTCAAGAACAATTACGATCAGCTGAAGAGAGTCGTTTGAAGGATCTGAAGGCAAAGAACTACTTGTTTCAGGCTATTGACAGATCAATTCTTGAAACAATTCTTGTAAGGGATACATCCAAAGATATCTGGGATTCAATGCGCCAAAAGTATCAAGGATCCACAAAGGTTAAGAGAGCACAACTTCAAGCACTGAGGAAAGACTTTGAAGTATTGAACATGAAGATTGGTGAATCTGTGGAGTCTTATTTCTCAAGAACTCTCACTATAGCCAACAAGATGAAGGCACATTGTGAAGTTTTGACCTCAGGTAACATTGTTTCAAAGATTCTTCGCTCATTAACCTCTAGGTTCAATTATGTGGTTTGCTTTGTTGAAGAATCCAATGATGTGACAACAATGTCTGTTGATGAGCTACAAAGTAGCTTGCTCGTGCATGAGCAAAGAATGAAGAACCTGAGAGAAGAAGAACAAATTCTCAAAGTTTCCTATGGTGGTAGGGGATCTAGAGGTCGTGGCTCAGGCTCAGGTAGAGGTAGAGAAGGAAGAGGGGGAAGAGGAGGCAGAGGTGGTGTAAAACTCAACAAAGAAAATGTTGAGTGCTATAAATGTCATAAACTTGGGCATTTTCAATCTGAATGCCCTAGTTGGGAGGAGGATACAACAAATTATGCTGAATTTGATGAAGAGCAAGAAATGGCACAAGATGAATTACTGACAAATAAAGCTAGATCAGGCCAAGAAAGTAATGTGAAGCATGAATTATGGTTCTTGGATTCTGGGTGCAGCAATCACATGGTTGGGAACAAGGACTGGCTGTTTGACTATGATGACACATACAAAGACTCAGTGAAGCTTGGTGATGATTCAAAGATGACTGTTGAAGGCAAAGGAAACCTGAAGCTTCACATTGGAGGGTATGTTCAGGTCATTTCTAATGTTTACTACTTGCCAGGCCTAAAGAATAATTTGATCAGCATAGGTCAATTGCAACAAAAGAACTTGACTGTGATCTTCAAAGATGATATGTGTAAGGTATACCATGAGAGCAAATGTATCATCATGTCAACACATATGTCTCTAAATCGTATGTATGTGATCAAAGCTCCAGTAATTACTCCCCAGTGCTTCAAATTGACAACAACAAATGATAGCCAGTTGTGGCATCAAAGATATGGCCATTTGAGTTACAAAGGCATGGGAATTTTAGTCAGCAAAAACATGGTGCTTGGTCTGCCAAAATTGAAAGAACCTGCAGAGAAATGTGGTGATTGTATGAAGGGCAAGCAACAAAGAGAATCTATTCCTAAGAAGAGCACCTGGAGAGTAGAAAAACCTTTGGAATTGATTCACTCTGACATATGTGGACCAATAAATCCTGAATCAAATGGAGGAAAAAGGTACTTGATCACCTTCATTGATGATTTTACTAGAAAAACATGGGTATATTTCCTTAGTGAAAAGTCAGAAGCTTTAATCATATTTCAAAGATTCAAGGTGTTGGTTGAAACTGAGTCTAAGAATAGGATTAAATGTCTTAGGACAGATAGAGGAGGAGAATATACTTCCACAGCATTCAATGAATTCTGTGATGTAAATGGCATAAGAAGGCAACTCACAGCTTCTTACACACCTCAGCAAAATGGAGTGTCTGAAAGGAAAAATAGAACAATAATGAATATGGTTAGATGCATGTTAGGTGACAGAAATGTCCCTAAGAAATTTTGGCCTGAGGTAGTTAACCTAGCAGTCTACATTCTCAACAGGTGTCCTACATTTGCAGTCAAAGATGTTACTCCTGAAGAAGCTTGGAGTGGAAGAAAACCTTCAGTTAGTCACCTCAGAGTATTTGGCTGTATAGCCTATGTTCATATCCCTGACAATCTTAGAAAGAAGCTTGATGACAAGAGCAATGTGTGTGTACATTTGGGCTTGAGTGAAGAATCAAAGGCCTACAAATTATTTGATCCTGTCAAAGGAAAAATAATTGTAAGCATAGATGTGAAATTTGATGAAAGTAGACAATGGAATTGGGACAGGAAGGAAGTTGAAGGTAGTAACACCTCCAAAGCATTAATTGATGATGAAGAGTGTTCCACAAGCAACCATGGTGATAAAGATACTGAGGAGGCACAAACAGCTGATAATCATGATTATGAGCCTAACAATGATGATGAAACCATGCCTGATATGATACCTGACTCTGAAGTTGATAGTAGTGATGAAGAGGAGGCTCTGGGCAAGAAAATCTCAAAAAGACCAGGATATCTAGATGATTTCATTACTGAAGCAGATGAAGCTTACAAAGTCAGCCAATCTCTACAAAATCTAGTTGTGTACACTCCTTCAGAGGATCCAACTAGTTATGAAGAAGCAGTCAAGCATGATATATGGAGGAAAGCCATGGATGCAGAAATTGAGGCCATTGAAAGGAATAACACCTGGGAGCTAACTGAATTACCAAAACATGCTAAGAAGATTGGTGTGAAATGGATCTACAAAACAAAGTATAATGAACAAGGGAAGATAGACAAGTACAAGGCCAGGCTTGTAGCCCAAGGGTTACTCTCAGCAGTATGGCATTGACTATAATGAAGTGTTTGCACCAGTTGCTAGATGGGATACAATCAGGACAATTTTGGCAGTTGCAGCAGCTAACAATTGGTTTGTGTTTCAGCTTGATGTTAAAAGTGCATTTTTACATGGTGAGTTGGAAGAAGAAGTATATGTGGAGCAACCCCTAGGGTATCAAAGTAACAAAAAGGATCAAGTATATAGGCTGAAGAAATCTCTCTATGGCCTGAGGCAAGCACCAAGAGCTTGGTATAGTAAGATAGAGTCCTATTTCAATCATGAAGGATTTGTAAAATGCCCTCATGAACATACTCTCTTTGTGAAACATGATGTGGAGGGAAAAACTATAATTGTGAGCCTGTATGTGGATGACTTAATATTCACAAGAAATAATCAGAAAATGTTTGATGATTTTAAGCATTCCATGGAAAGAAACTTTGCCATGACTGACCTGGGCAGGATGAGGTACTTCTTAGGAGTAGAAGTGAAGCAAGATGAACATGGTATTTTCATACACCAACAAAAGTATGCTGTTGAAATACTCAAAAGGTTTGGCATGAGTGACTGCAACAGTGTGTGTAATCCCATTGTGCCAGGCTGTAGGCTAAAGAAAGATGAAGAAGGCAAGCCTAGTGATTCAACATACTATAAGCAAATGGTTGGCTGTCTTATGTATTTGCTAGCTACAAGGCCAGACATGGCTTACTCAGTTTGCCTAGTTGCCAGGTATATGGAGAGACCTACAGAGATTCATATGGCAGCTGTGAAAAGAATTCTTAGGTATCTAAAGGGAACAACTAGTCATGGAGTTTGGTATGAAAGAGGCAAAGGAAGTGGGTTAACTGGATGGTCAGACTCAGACTATGCAGGTGACATTGATGATAGGAGAAGTACTTCAGGTTTTGTATTCATGATTGGAACCAAGGCTATATCTTGGTGTTCTAAAAAACAACCTATTGTGACCTTATCTACCATAGAAGCTGAGTTTGTTGCTGCAGCTAGCAGTGCTTGTCAGGGCATTTGGTTGGCCAGGATACCGAGCTTGATTGACAAAGAAAGAAAGGATAAGTGTGTCACCATCAACTGTGACAATAGCTCTTCTATAAAGCTCTCCAAAAATCCTGTGATGCATGGTCGAAGCAAACACATAGATGTGAGGTTTCACTTTCTTAGGGATCTCACTAAGGATGGGATTATACAGTTGGTACATTGCTCATCCATGGATCAAGTAGCAGACATTATGACAAAAGCTCTAAGCCTTGAGAGCTTCTGTAGACACAGAGACAAGCTTGGAGTTCATAAGTTGGAGATTGTAAACTGATTGTGAAGAAGTGTTCAGTTTAGGGGAGGATTTGTTAGGCCTCTTGCATATATACTAGGCGCGTACTAAGCCAGGCAAGGCCTGAGCTTGTCACAGGCGCGCGCGCGCCTCAGCTAGGCTTAGTTACTAGATGTTTGGCTTAGCTTGTTAGTTACTTGTTAGTTAAGCAATTGTAACAATCACTTGTATGTTGCCTATATAAGGCTAGTATGTGAATAAGAAAAGTAAGGAGTATCATTTACTCAATAGTGTTGAGCATGAGGAGTGCGTTAAAAAGTCTCACATCAGTTGTGAGTTGACCTAGACAAGTGTTTATAAATAAGTGGCAATTCGCACATTACAAGCCGATTTTGTAAGGATGAGCTATGCCCAATACTCGATTCTAATAAATTGTTATTGAACTGCTTGAATCGAATTTTAAATAAATAATATACTTGGTGTTAGTTTTAATATGTAATTCATATAAAGTTATAGTTAATTAAATAATTATATAAAGGATTGTAGCACTTCCGTTGATTTTGAAGAGTTGTGCTGAATTTCATCCATGCGCTTCTATTATTAATCTCATCAATCATCTTAGAACGAGAGTAGCAAGTCTCTTTCACTCGTATGTATAGACAGACAAACCAAATTACAAATTGACTTGCGATTTATGCTCTTTTCTACGTAAGAGCGTCTATTTTTTTAGCCATCTCTTACGGGTTCTATTAATCTGTTATGGCGGGATGTGTTTGGTATTTTTTTTAACATTGTGTTGTGTTTTTGTTTGTTAAAACGACGTCCTTTATATAAAAAAATAAAAAGAAATAATCATATAAAGTCGTAACTAGTTAAATAAAAATGCATAAATTTATATACCAAATACATACAATTTTTTTTTTTAAAGACAAAGATATATTAAAGGTCACCTATATTAAAAGCACTCATTGAGTAAGAAGTACACAAAGGGCAAAAAGGTTACGAGGTCCGCTACACTTTTAGCAGGAAAAATAAACATTAAAATGTGGCACCAAAGTCACAACCTCAACACTCCCTTCCAAAATGTGCAAGATAGACATATAAAATTCCTCGCTAATTTAAACATAGGAGATGAACATGAGATGGACAAGCACTTGAAGATAAAAGTTATAGGTAGTTGAATTGGATTTCTAAAGCCTAAAGGTAAAGAAAAAATTATTGATTGGTTAAAGAATAACTCGAAATGTGATTTTAGCACACTACTCATATTGGCCACCGTAGAAATTCAAAAAATGAAAAAATAAAAGAAGAAGAAAAAAAACCAAAAGTATAATACGGATATGGATTCCTTGAAGTTAAAATGCGACCGCAGGTGAAACACTATCGTTAGATCTTATCAGTATATTTTAATATATTTTATAATATTAAATCTAAATCATTTGATTTCAATTATAACTTTATAAGGTAGTTAATGAACCGATTATATGAATGCACCATTTGTGACTCATCTTATTTTACGGTGTAGAGGGACTTAATTATTTATTGAGCTGTCTAACAAGGAAGTCCACCCTACAAAAAGTCCATCATCAAGCATACTTGAGTTGCTTACTTGTGTCAAAGTAAGTATAAAATTATCGTTCGACAGAGATTGTAGTGGATCAATCACGGTAATCAGGATCAT
Source organism: Trifolium fragiferum (assembly GCA_954870985.1). Classification (NCBI taxonomy): domain Eukaryota; kingdom Viridiplantae; phylum Streptophyta; class Magnoliopsida; order Fabales; family Fabaceae; genus Trifolium; species Trifolium fragiferum. Next base: position 75,342,767 of record OX940789.1, on the reverse strand, counting down.
ACGCGAGTAAAAATTGCAATTAAATTAAAAGGGGGGATTTGGTTGAAATTATGGTTTCTTTGGAAATAACGACAAATAATCAGGGTTTTGAGTCAAGAAGAGAAAGCGATTTGATCTTTTCGGTTCACCTAACTCCTATTGTCTTGGTATTCCATGCATGCTAGCAAATTACGAACTTAGTTCCATGATTCGATTAAATTAAATAACTATGTCCAATGTCTTGGTACATAATCCTCTCAATGGATTATCAATCCCTAATGTCTTAGGTGACCTATAATCAATTGATGTTTTTGCCCTTTAACCTTTGAATTCTCAATCAACAAACCGATATGTCTAAAGTGAAAGTTAATTGAACAATTATCCCTAGGTCAATTGATTCGCTTCTAATGTCTTAGTAAACAAACAATTATAATCATCATACAATTCGCGACGTTGTATAAAGCATTAAGAATAAGAGATAATTGACTGAAACTAACTTCGTAAATTGATTAGCACATCACATGAAATACATGGTTCAAGAACAATAGCAATTAGAATCCAATCAAAGCGTTTAGTTACGCATAATTAAAGCATAAACATAAAATAGAGTACAAGAATTCATTACAAAATAAGGAACCCTTGGCTCTTGACTTGCTCTCAAAATTTGCCTTTTTCTTGCCGTCACAAACTGTTTTAGAATGAGGAGATAAACTAAATATATAGCCTTTGGGTTACGGGCTTGCGCCGCGCGCCACAGGTCCGGCGCCGCGCGCCAACATCTGATTTTTGCTCTTTTTTTTTTTTCTTGTGCTCCAAGCAATCTTGTAATAATTCTTTTTCTCTTTATTTCTTGCATAGTGCATAATAAAAATATACTAATTTGCATTGAATTTGTTGTAAAAGCATAGTAATGACGTGAAATCATCACAACCCCAAACTTAAACTTTTCCTTGTCCTAAAGGAATACCTGTATCAATCGGAAAACTTGACACTATCTCAATAGTTTAATTCCAATCAGCAAAGTCAGTCAAGTTAACCATCATAATCAACACTCCTATGATCATCCCTATCATGACTATTCTTGCACACAACAATGCTACCGAAAAACAAAGAACTTTTCACAAAAATTGACCAAACTTTAATCACATCACTCCCTCACACTCACTCCTGTTTTATAAGGTTAAATTTCACTCAATCGACACAGTCATAACTATTCAACCACAAGCTTGCAAACATTCTAATGTTAATTGACACGCATACAATTTCATACCTTTAGAGGACTTTTGGGTTATAATGGGGCTAAGGTTAAGGGTGGATGTTTTTGGACGGTAAGCAGAAAAACTTGAAGTTTCTAAGATCACCTATACTTGAACAATGAATTGTTTTATTTTCCCCCACTATACTTGAACAATTTATACTAGAGAACTTATTATTATTGTTTTCAAAACGCTTTGCTTGTTTTTTTTTTTTTGAGAGGTTTATGAAATACCTTTTTTTATTTTATTTTATATGATACGCGTTTCTATTTTTTTTTTTAGTTCTCTAGTACCCCACCCCAAACTTAATCAGTTGCTAATTCCAAAAGCAACCTCAAACTTATAATGAGCAATGTGCTCAAATATTAGTTAAGTGTCTGAACTCCAAGAAAATCATCTTTTTTTATTATTTTTTTGTTTCATTTTGTGAAATTTTTTGGTTTAGCAAACAATAACATTTTTCTTTCGGCTCAAAGGAGTTAACGAAGGATATAACATTTAAAATGGGTGGCTTCAAAAGGCTCAAGGTAAAAACAACTTGCCTCGGTGTGTAAATTATAGCAATCAATCAATCAAGAGAATATAAGCAAGTTCTAGAGAATTAGCTAAGCTGTGGAATCTCTCATAAGTCATAACAAGAAACATTTTAAGTGTTTAGGCTCGAATCCTCACGGCTTGGCCGAATTATCGAGTGGTCAATGTTTGAAAAATTTCCTCAGTTTTTCTAATAGCATTCAAGCATACAAGGTAATCAACAAGAAAATCACATATTCATGTATCCTAGATGCTAACTCAACAGACTTTACATATTTCAGAACACACAAATTTAAATAGTGCACAAGTTTTCAAACAGACCCAAGCATTCATAAAAGACAAAATTAAAGTCAAGTTCAAGGAGTCAAGCATTACCAATCATCCCGTGAATCGACTTTACTCCTCTGTTTAACCTGCAAACACAACACAAGGCCTATAAAAAACTAGAAATTACTAAATAAAAACATTGGGTTGCCTCCCAAGAAGCGCTCTTTTAACGTCAATAGCTTGATGGTCCATGACCAGATAGGCCATGCGCTTGTTTAACGTCAATAGCTTTACGACCAATGACCCCACGTTAGGGTGGCATATATGTCAGAAAAAACATATCATCATTCTTCTTCCGCTTGTTTGGTAAGAAATCCATGAATTTCGCATAGAGAATCAAGTGCTCCCATGCTCCAATCACTAAAGCTTTAGAATATGGGCTCTCCCACTTTGGAGAAGATTGATGCTTCTTTGGCAAATGGTTTCTCTCTTTAAGCTCCATTGGTTGAGACTCAAATGTCACATAGATATCAAAATGGTTCACTCTTCTTATGCCATTGATCTTGTTTTTCAAATCTTCTTCTTCTACCACAATAGCACAATGTTCCATCTTACTCTCAACCATGTTTTCGCACAAATTTGCCTTTTCAACAAGATTACTACATTCAACTCCAAATTCATCAAAAGCAAGTTGATTTGCCCTCAAAAAATTCATCCAAAATATTATTGAGTTGAAAGTTGTAATCGATGTTGATCACTTCACGCTCTTCTTCCTTTAAATAAACTTGCTCACAAAAGTCATTGTGATGATTTGCTCCACAAAATCCACATCTCTTTTTCAAATACTTTAGTCTGCTATTCACACTTTCTTGCGTATGAGATAGTAGAAATAATTCATAGCAAATTATACCAATTCCTTCGCAATCAAGCAATACATTATCAGCCCATTTCGAATTCATTGCTACAAAACTTAGAGAAATTTATTAGTAGCAAAGCACAATGAAAAAGACATGAATCGGATTTTATATATATATATATATATATATATATATATATATATATATATATATATATATATATAGCAACTACTACTAATAACTAAAAAAAATAATCTAATAAAATTTAATAAAATCTACTAAAAAAAACTAAATCTACTAAGAAGAAAATAAAATAAAATAACTAAAGATCCTAAATAGACTATAACAGAATCAAAATAATAAATAAATTTTTTTTTTTTTGGATTTTTTTTTAATTTCTATAATATATGACTGAAAAAAAAAAACTAAATAAAAATAAAATAGCTCTACGTATGATTCAAATTGCCTTGTTGATTCAATCAACAATCCCCGGCAGCGGCGCCATTTGACGAAGTGTCAAAGTAAGTATAAAATTATCGTTTCACAGAGATTGTAGTGGATCAATCACGGTAATCAGGATCATACGCGAGTAAAAATTGCAATTAAATTAAAAGGGGGGATTTGGTTGAAATTATGGTTTCTTTGGAAATAACGACAAATAATCAGGGTTTTGAGTCAAGAAGAGAAAGCGATTGGATCTTTTCAGTTCACCTAACTCCTATTGTCTTGGTATTCCATGCATGCTAGCAAATTACGAACTTAGTTCCACATTAAATTAAATAACTATGTCCAATGTCTTGGTACATAATCCTCTCAATTGATTATCAATCCCTAATGTCTTAGGTGACCTATAATCAATTGGGGTTTTTGCCCTTTAACCTTTGAATTCTCAATCAACAAACCGATATGTCTAAAGTGAAAGTTAATTGAACAATTATCCCTAGGTCAATTGATTCGCTTTTAATGTCTTCGTAAACAAACAATTATAATCATCATACAATTCGCGACGTTGTATAAAGCATTAAGAATAAGAGATAATTGACTGAAACTAACTTCGTAAATTGATTAGCACATCATATGAAATACATGGTTCAAGAACAATAGCAATTAGGATCCCCTATGATCCAATCAAAGCGTTTAGTTACGCATAATTAAAGCATAAACATAAAATAGAGTACAAGAATTCATTACAAAATAAGGAACCCTTGGCTCTTGACTTGCTCTCAAAATTCGCCTTTTTCTCGTCGTCACGAACTGTTTTAGAATGAGGAGAAAAACTAAATATATAGCCTTTCGGTTACGAGCTTGCGCCGCGCGCCACAGGTCCGGCACCACGCGCCAACATCTGATTTTTGCTTCTTTTTTTTTTTTTTTTTTTTTTTTCTTTTTCTTGTGCTCCAAGCAATCTTGTAATGATTTTTTTTCTCTTTATTTCTTGCATAATGCATAATAAAAATATACTAATTTGCCTTGAATTTGTTGTAAAAGCATAGTAATGACGTGAAGTCATCACTTGGCATCTCATCTCAGTATCAAAGGAGCACACAACATGCTTCACCTTTCTATCTATTAATTTGAACTATATATCCAAGACACAAAAGCATTAAAACATCTAAACGTTCATGTATTAAGGGAGAATTCAAATAAGATATGAAAATTTGTGTATCCTAGGTTCATTATGCATCCATGTATAGCAACTCCTAGAAGTTTACTCTTTGCAACCACAACATAAATAGGGGGTCTTCTCCCAAGTATGACCACATAGTTAATTAATTAATTAATTATCTGCTAACATCTCGTTCGACTTTGACATCAGAGTGTCTTTTTCTTTTGTAGATACTATCAATATAAGAGCAATCTTTTGGAATTAAACTTAATTCGTAAACCCTAGAATTCAATCATGTTGATCATAAAAAAATACCATAGACATAAGCGGAAGCGTACCTAAGAGTTTGACATTGGAATGATTAAAGGTCATCGGAGATATGATCTTCCAACTGTAGAGTTCCTTATGGGCTCCCTGAATCTCTTCTGATGGGGATGAAGAGAGTTTCCTGATGAGCACCATTTTCACGTTATCTACAATTGGGGACCATAACCCTTATAAATAACCTAGGGTTATTTCTTAGTTTTCAATATTCTAATTCGGCCCCTCATCAAATTAGATATTGACTTATGGTATCTGCACAATAATATTACCTTTCATGATATTTATGCTTTTAGCCATAGACTTATTATTAATTAGACCACCACAGTTTTAGCTAATTACATAATGGCCCTAACACATGTAACATTACATTTGTGACCCAAAAATTCTAACAATCTCCCACTGGTCACATATGTAATCCTACACATGTGTTAGACTTTATGAGCTCAAAGTTCGCCATTATATTCCTTAAGCATAACCAAATTATCCCGTCCATTAGTCATGCCAATATATAGGACCAAGGTGATTTTCGTTATATCAATCATAACTAAACCCGTCAATGATCACTAATAGTGACACAACTAAATGACATAGATCCATCATGAAATGTGCAGCATGAAAATCACATGAAGTTGGTCTGTATATGTCGATATGTTTTACATCTTCAAGTCCTTACTGTTATTCGAAAAAGTACTACTGAATTATTGTCACAAAATAACTTTAGTGGTTTTTCAATTCCTTATTCACTATGCGCAGCCTTGTGACAAAGTTCTATGGTCAGATGCCTCATGATATGTTATCTTTGCATCCAACAAAATCAGAGTCAGTATACCAAATGATCTCAAGATGATATGACCTCCAATATATGAGCATGTAATCTTTAGTTCTCTTTAAGTATTGTATGACTCATTTGGCTGCTTTCAAATGGTCTATTCTTAAATACCTGCCCAACATGCCAAAATTGTATGCAATAGCCAAACGCGTACAAAACTGAACATACATTAGACTCCCTACTACTTTTGCATAAGAAATCTTTTGTATTTATTTTTCCTTAAAGTAACTCATAGGGCACTAGTTGAGACTAAACTTGTCTCCCTTAGCCATAGGGGTATCACATGGTTTATTGTCTTGTCATCGACATATAAAACCAAGAAATTATACTTAGCTCCCACAGAACTCATGGTATATACAATCATCAACCAAATTCACCTAATAACCAAATGAGATGATCATTTGATGAATTTTGAAATACCTTAATTGAGATGCTTACTTGAGTTCATAGATGGATTTCTCAAATTTACATACCATAGACCTTGAATCTTTTGAAACAAAGTTTTCTGGTTGCACCATATACATTGTTTCGTCAATGTTACCATTTAGAAACGTTGTCTTTAGATCCATCAGATGTAACTCAAGTTCTAAATGTGTCACCAATGCCATTATGATCCTAAAAGAGTCTTTCAAAGAAACCGAAAAGAAAGTCTCTTTATAATCAATGCATTCTTTATTGCAAATCCCTTTGTGACAAGACGAACTTTATTCCTCTCCACATTGCCTCTCGAATCATTTTGCACCTTATGGCAATGAGAAAAAAAAATACCAAATGTCACCGTCCTTTATGGATTTCATCACTTTATTCATGGCATCGATCCACCTGAATGGCATATGTTCTTGAGGTGTAAGAGTTTGTTCTCCTGGAACAATTTATTGTATGGGGAATTAAACACATATGGATTATCATTGTCCCTAACCATATCTCCCCTTGCAAACTCAACATCCTCAAAGAACCGACATTTTCTGATTCAAAAAACCAAACTTAATTGTGGGATCATAAAACGTGTACCCCTAGATCCTTTTAGAGTATCCAAAAAATAGCCATGAGTTTTTGTAGTTGCTATAATTGGAACCATATTAAAGACATATGCTGCAGTTTTAATTGAAAAATAAATAAAAATTATTGGACGTTGTTCTCCTGAATTGTTAAATCTACTATAGTATTTACCACCACAATTAGACTTAACACTTTTGATTCTTTAGTCGAGTTGATTCACAACTCCACCTTGAATAAACATTGAACATGTCCAATGACTTCCTTATATCATGAATGAGATAATGGTGCCATGTAGAAAATCATCTATGAACATTATAAATGTTGTTTATCATTCCCAAAAACCGTAAAGATTGGACGCATATATCAATATTTATAAGTTCAAGGACGTCTGAAGTCTTATTGGCCACATATCTCCTTTATTGGTTTGTTTTCCCTTTTCTGAAAAAAAAAATGAGTTTGAGATTACTTTGACACAAGTTCTCTATTTTCGTTTGAAAATGTCACTCAATCTCTTGTGTCAAATGCACCTGAATCGGAATTCTCATTGGTTAATTAAATGAAGCAATTGTGTCAAATAAATAGAGATTATTTTAACCTGACAAATAACCAAAACCAACTAATTTTGAATTTTGAAACAATTTAAATTTTCATTTCCAAATAATCAAGAAAAAACCAAATAGGTTCAAAACATTAATAGAAATTAAATTTCATTTCGACTGAAAAACAATACAAAAGTAGTTTCCATCAAGATCCAAATAAAATTTAGTCTTTATCAATAATCTAATTTTTTTTTTTTTTCCAATTGCCTCAACTTGAACTGTTTTATCGTCGACCGTATAGATGTATCTTTCACCATCAATTAATTTCCAACAATTCATAAAACATTGCATAGGCACACTGTTGTGAGTTGTAGCACCAGAATATGTCCAACACGTGTGCCTACACACCAAGGTTAAATTTACCTCAAAACAAACCAAATTAAGAAACCGTATACTACCTTAACACGCCATGTTTAACAGTTAAAGTAACGATTCTTTATCCTTTAGCTCCACAAAAGTAACAACTATTGTTACCTGATTTAAATAATTTATATTGTTGTTCCTTTTGAGACACTATGTCCGCAACTTACCCTTATACTTTATTGAATTAAGGTTTCCCAAAAGCGTATATAACACTTTTCCTTCTTGAGAAACCTCTTTTCAATTTCCTTATTGAAATTTGTTACCGTATTTATCTTTCCAGATAGTTTGTCCTAAAATGTTTTCAAAATGGTTTTCCTTATGATCATCAAACACATGCAATTTGACCTCTCCCACCTTTCCAATTTCGTAAGAGGTGAGGGAAAATCAATCGTTAACATAACGTCGAGATTCATACTTCAAGAACTATAAAAAAATTTACTTTCTAGAACTTGAAGTTTGAGCCATTTAACTAAATTGTTAAGCGATTCATAACCAAAGAGAGAACAAAAATCAAGCAAAACATGCTCAAATAAGCCTCAATATAAAAGTAATTTTAAATTCAAATAATGGTAAATCCCATCACAAGATATCGGGAATCCATTAACATTCTATCTTTGGATAAAATATTAACTTTTCAGTGATACCTTGATGTAGTAATCAAACACTGATAATAAGAACATGTCGAATAATAGATTTTCCTTTATGCCAATTTACTATTCACACGTAAAACCGAATAATTATCACGCGTTTATCATCACAGGTGCACTTATAATTCTGTAAAATAGTCACATTCCTTTAGGCCGGTAGAATATTCACATAAGTTACAAGTACACAACCTTCTATATTTCAAAATAAATTAATATCCACAAAAGAGGTTACTTTGGCAACATAGTATTTCAATCAATTCATCCCAAAATATATACCTAAACCGTCCAATATTTAATTTTAAATTACTTAACCAAAATTGCAATCAAATTTGCTAAGTACAGCAATACAATTTGCAATTTTCCAAACCGATTAAACAATTGCCTCCTTAAATTGCTCTGCTAACCGAATTTTCATACGCAAGAATGAAATAAGCCGAGGCACTAAATTGATAACTGATAAGGCAATTGTATACATATTAGAACCATTTAACACATTTTTTTTTTTGGATAAATAGAACCATTTAACACATAACACATATAATACAAAACACATATTCATCACATGAAAATCATGTAATTAAACTTAAAGTATTAACCGGATCTTGTCTTATACAGTACTAATTAGAACACACCAACATAAGTGTTCACAAAGCATGATTCCATATGACTTATTCTGAATTAAAACAGGCAAGAAAAACCTTCTATACACCAAACCTTAAAACAAAAAACATGCCGATAAAAAACCAATTACCATGCCATATACAGAGTTGAACCCTCATCATAAAACCAAATCATCTTTATGTAATTTGCTAATCAGTAAAACTTTATTTTCAATCAGGCGCATAGCACCCAAATTGGAATTCGGAGAGCAATTAAAACACATGGTTATTGACATTGAATACATTTATTATAGCTTGATTGTATATTTAGGACCCGTTTGTATTAGCTTATTTTTGAGCTTATGCAAATAATTTATGCAATTTTTATATATTATTATAAGTTTGTTAAGGTAGTTTATGATAAAATAACTTATAAAAATACAATTTTCGCTAGTTTGAACTTATAAAATAGCATAAAACTTAATTTATATTGCATAAGCTGTTTGTATAAGCTCAAAAATAAGTTAATCCAAACGAACCCTTGGTCATTTACGTTAATTTTATATTTCGATTTAGTTCATTACATTTAAAAAGTTTTAAGTTGGTCCCTTATGTCATTAATGTCAATATATATAAGTTTGTCCTTTCCGTTAAATTTTGAGTTAATCTCCTCTAACTTTCCATTAAATTTTGAGTTAATTTTGTTTGAAACTTCCACGTGACACCTTTTTAAGTTGTCCACATATGCAAATCGGTTATCCACGTGGACGATTTAAACATAAATTCGACTACAAGGATAAATTTAAAATTTCTTAAACATAAGGACCAAATTGAAATATAAAATAAACGGAGTTTAAATGACACATTGTCAGTGTAAATTAATTTTACACCAACAACAAATAGAAATTGTCAAACCTTCCATGTCATATGAAGAAAACAAAGTTAAATAGGATGATTGAAAAAAAACATGGTTGCGATTGATTAATAGTATAAAATTATTGCATATTCATTTTTCTTAAATAAATCTAAAAGACCAAATATGTATTTAAGTTCGTTTAATATATAAAAAAAAATTAATAATAATCATACACATTTGTCTTATAGAGAGCGAACAAAAAAAAGGAGTTTTTGTCTACTAGAAAGCGAATGTGTTTTTTTTTCTTCTTCAAGATCTCCTTTGGGGGTGGTTGCATTTTGAGGGTGGCTCAACGATCACCTATTTGCCAAACTTGCTTTCTAGTCGGCAAGCAGTGCTCACATTCTAGATGGCGAGGGGTACTTAAATAATTTCAGAAGGTGCGTGAGTATTGGTGGGGGTGCGAAAAGAAGTTATTTTTTTTTTTTCATAATGGGTCTAATATCTTTTTGAACAAGAAATGGATCTAATACTGTTTTTGAAAAAGAAAAAAAAAGTATAATATTGTTCTGGATTATTCGAACAATTTTTCTCAATGTTCGTATTTTTTAGTAGATTTTTCTATGTTTGAGATCGAAGCGACCTAAATCTGCTGCTGGTGTTGTAGATACATACAGTTTCACGCTATATTAAATTATAATCGTTAATTTGAGATCGAACGATTCAAATTACACATCAATTATAACACATTTAAACAATCTCAAACTATTAATCTAAATTGAATAACTGACAATAATAACCACATTACGCCATTAGTAGGTTAAATCCAACTCCAATACAAAGCGAGTTTTTCTTTTTCCAAGACAAGTTATTTTGCTACCTTATATATATTTTTTCCCACGTGCCCTACGATTTTACACAAAATACCTTTGTCATACTCCAAAAACACCCTACCATTATAACATCCGCTACTTAAATAACGAACGACATTTTTTAAAATTTCATATTTTTATAACATTTAAAATAAAAAAAACATAGGGTGCGAGTAATCGGTAGAACGGCAAAAATAAATATCAACGAAACAAATTGGGCCGGAAAGAAATGGGTGTAATATTGTTTTTCTAAAAAAAAGTATAATATTGTTACGGATAATTTAATTAAATAGGCCAAAGTTATTATACATAAGGCCATCCTTATGCATGGTGCATAAGACATTTCTAGCCATTGGATCTCATTACTCCACGCGCCCCCCTATTTGCTACGCGCTCCCCCCATTTACTCCGCGCGCCCCCCATTGCTACGCCCCCCCCCCCCCCCCCCCATTACTACATGCGCCCCCCAGTTTTTTTTTTTTTGACACAATTTTTTTTTTTTTTTTTAGATTTCTAGCGCACTCTCATTTTCAATTAAATAATTACTTTTGTTCCTTTGAAGTACATACTATAAGAGCTAATTTTTCAATTAATTGTGTTGGATGATTAATAATATATAGCCATATTTTAATTTAAAATTACATACTAAAACATGTACTATAATTATGGTTTAATTTATCACAATTAACATAATAACTATTAAGTACATCCAATGGTTTTACAATATAACCCTCTAAAATCATTCAACAGCAAAATGATTTTGACATAATTAAGTACATTAAATAGTTTTGGAGTATAGATATCTGAAAACCATTCCACAGCACAAATGGTTTTGGAGTACAAATCTCTAAAACCATTCCAGAGCAAAAATTGGTTTTGAAAAATATTTTATTGGAAACCATAAGAGGGCTATTTTGGTTTCGGATACAAAACTAGTGAAACCATTAAGTCACACTTATGGTTTCAGTTAAAATATTTATTTGAAACCATAAGAGAACTACTTTGGTTTTCAGATACAACACTAGTGAAACCATTAAGCTATACTTATGGTTTTGGTTAAAATCATTTTAAATTAAAATGATTTTGACATAATTAAGTACATTAAAGAGTTTTGGAGTACAGGTCTCTGAAACCATTCCACAGCACAAATGGTTTTGGAGTACACATTTTTGAAACCGTTCTACAGCATAAATGGTTTTGGCATGATTTTAGTTTAAAACTAACTACTAAAATAATTAACCATACATAATACTATGAATTTTATCCCTAATCAATAAAATAAAATTCAATCAATCAAAATTAAAAGCGTGATAAAAAAACTGAGGGGTGTGCTAGAAATTTAAAAAAAAAAAAAAAAAAGAAATTGGGAGGGGGGGGCTAGAAATGGGGGGCGCACATAGCAATTTGGGGGGGAGTAGCAGATGGGGGGCGCGCGTAGCAATATGGGGGGGGGGGGGGGCGTGAGAAATTATACACGGGCTTATGCACCATAACCCAACCCAATTAAATATTTGGGCATATGAGTTGTCCTACAAATTGAGGCTTGTACGTTTCGTAATAGCCGAATCCCAAAATCTTGTTTCAACAATCAATCAGAGAAAAAAGATTTTTCTTTCCCTTTGCTTCTTCTTCTAGGGATTCTCTTTTCAACCCTTTTCGGTAAGTAACCAATCCCTTTCAAATTCCTTTCGTTCATTCATCGATCGCTATTCGCTAACCCTAATTTTCTCGCAGAATTATCATCATCATGGCTAAGAGTTCGTTCAAGTTGGAACATCCCCTTGGTTCGTTCTTTCTCTTTTGTTTCCTTATTTATTTTTTGTAATTTTCCTTTTGTTTTTGTTTTTGTGATCGTGTAACTTTATTATACAATTTGTCGATTTTATGTTTTGATTGATAGCGTTTGAATTTCATGTGATTAGATAAATATCAGATATCTTATTTGTTTAACTTTTAATTAATTTTATAATTTGGAATTTGAAATTAGGGTTTTACCCATCGTGATCATCATATGGAAATTTGGCTACAAAACTTTTGTAATTTGAATCCTAATTTCGTTTATGGAGTAAACGGTCATGTTAGTTCATGTTAGTTCCTAAATATGTGAGGATGCGCTATTGTCGTCGAATGTATAGAAATTGCAAATACATTCAGGTGTGTCTTTTGTTGAATTGGTAGTAATTTTATGGACTAAATTGACTACGGAAGCGACGTTTGAGGACTAAGCTAAATATAAAAAGACTGACATATTCGACGATCAAAATGACTAACAAAAGACATATTTAGCTATGTTTTTGTAATTTTGGTACATTCAAGTACCACTGTGACAACGCATCACAGAGTGGAGGATCAAAATGTTTGTTTACTCTGACAAGAAGATTTAAGTTTTACACAAACTTAAGTGCAAAATATTTGTACGGATTTTTGTGTCTCTGTTTAGCTGAGTTGTAAGCAATGAACTAAGGTATATTGCTTGAGTGAATGCACTATTTTGTATTGTTTTTTCCAGTTCTACTAGTTAGTGATCTAATTTGATTCTTCTTCGCAATGGAAGTCGATTGTTGATGACTGAATTATAACATTGTTTTTCCTCTACGGGATGATATGAATTGTTTGCGTGTAATGTATCTATTAATTATGTGTTACCAACTTTTCTTTTCTGATTTGTAATACAAACTTTATGTGCTAGAGAGGAGGCAGGCTGAAGCAGCTCGCATAAGGGAGAAGTATCCCGATAGAATTCCAGTAAGTTATTTATCAATCTTCACTTTTTGCATACATATTTCATGATAATGTAACTTCTATATTAATTTGGTTGATCTTTTGGGTGTAGGTAATTGTTGAAAGGGCTGAGAAGAGTGATGTTCCAGATATTGATAAGAAAAAGTATGAGTTTTTGCATAATTTATGAATATGAACTCTATATTTTGTTTTTAAATATTATTACCTGTTTCGGTAATTACTGTGTCCATTAATTTTGCTTTGGTTCTCCTCATTGAAGTTTTGGTGTGACCTAGGTTGTTCATTGATATCTACACTCATACTTGGACTTTAGCCTATATAGACTATAGTGGTCACACTTTTGTTACAGTTGCACTGGAATGTGTCTTATTATCGACTGCTGAATTTAATTGATTTTCCTTATATGTTGTTACATCGGACTTAATTGCTCCTAACCTTGCAAACCTTGACATCTTACTTCATTTGGTTGAATTATGATCACTTTGAGTTAGACAAACATCTTGATTAATTTCTAGCACAGAAAACAGAGGCAAAAGCCTTGTATTCTAATATCTGCTTTATTGTTCTAATCAATATGAAAAACCCAATCACAAAATTAATTTAACCAAATTATATTGGTTGATGCTTTTATGGGTTCATTCATGTGAAATCCCACTAATATATTTGATCAACAACAAAAGAGGGATTTTTGTTTAGGCTTCAGTGATGATAATTAACTATTGAAAGTAAATGTTAAAACTTGAAACCAATTTTTTGACAAAGAAACTTGTAATCCTATGTGTCAAAAACATGGATCGAAGTTACATATACCTGCATCCTTTGTTATGTTTGAACTTAACATTACACATGCTTATGATTTCTTGCCCTCCAACAATTTTTTGGGTTAGTTGCACATCCTTCAATCTTCATTACTTAATTCTAAACATATTGGAGGTTGGGGGACTGTCGCTTGTCCTCATCATACACACCCTTCCAAAGTTAAAGGAACATGGACCTTTAGTAGAGATGAGCATACGATCCGATAAATTATTGTTCTACTTAGAATACTGAAACAACCAAATGTTCTATTTATATTGCCAATTAAAGATACTAATCCGTGTTATACTTTCCTCTTTACTCATTGTGCATTGCTTTTGATGATTGCATTGTAGGTATCTTGTTCCTGCTGATCTAACTGTAGGCCAGTTTGTTTATGTGGTGCGAAAGAGAATCAAATTGAGTCCTGAGAAGGCTATCTTCATTTTTGTGAAGAACATTTTACCTCCAACAGGTAACATATATGAATTGTAGTTGTTGATACTTGATGGTATTATTAATATTAGTAATACTATCATTTGCTTAACTTGGTAGTTAAATTTGCGAGTTGATTGTTTTATATCTTTATGCAGCTGCTATGATGTCTGCAATATATGAGGAAAACAAGGATGAAGATGGATTCCTGTATATGACTTACAGTGGGGAGAACACTTTTGGGATTTTAATGTGAAATGTGAAAAATATTCACAAGGGTTAAGCATGTAAATAGAACCTAAAAATATCCTATGTGAAACAATTAAGCTTTGATGTTGACATTTTATCGGGAAATTTATGATCTGATCCATGACAATCCTTATCTAATTTGCAACTAGTTGAAAATGACCTTTATGTTTTTTTTTTTTTTTTTTTTTTTTTTGTATTAACTATAAATTGCAAATAGATGAGGTTTATTTCATTAGACACGTCTTACCTAATGCCAAAATGTGGGACAATGATTTATTTTAGTCCAATGATGCAAAAGGTATCATACCTTGTGGTTATTGGGAAGTATATAGCTGCAAAATAAAGTTATGGCTTAAATATCATTTTAGTCCTTGTAAGTTTGCGATTTTTTGATTTTAGTCCCTGTATTTTTTTTTGTTGCAAATTAGTCCCTGTATGTTCAAATCTTTTGGTTTTAGTCCCTTAAAATCAAAATCCGTAGGAAATCAGAAAAATTTTCTGCAGATTTTCCTGTGGATTTTAGCTTTGGGGACTAAAATCAAATTTTTTTGCACATACAGGGACTAATTTGCAACAAAAAAAAATACAGGGACTAAAACCAAAAAATCACAAACTTACAAGGACTAAAATGATGTTTAAGCCTAAAATTATTCTATAAGTTAAAAGGAAGCACATAAATAAAATGTTCTTAATTACCTGGTAGATTTATTAAGTTTCAAATCATCAAGGAAGGTTGAATTACTACCTTATTTCCAAAATTTGAGAAAGTATTAGTCAGGAATTTTCTATATTGGTAAAAAATATTTTTTTAAAAAATCATTGTCTCATGTTACACGTGTTTGATAATTTAAGATAACCACAACCGACTTTTTTGAAAGAAAAAAAATTAATAGCCACTCCTAACTTTAACCTTCATTGTTGAAGTACAACTAATTTGATTAAACAACTAATTTGGTCTTTGAAGTACTATGAACTAGGGGTGAGCATAAACCCGCAACCCGACTCGAAACCGACATAATCGTCAATATATGGAAGTACTCGGTCGGGTGCGGGTCGGGCCTCGGGTCAACAATTGTGAAAAATCGGTCATGAATGGTTGTATACGGGCAGGTGCGGGTCTTTAAAAATCCGTCTCTTCATAATCGAAACCGACCGAATAATTTCTAAAATACAAAATAATTTTTTTTCTAGATTCAAACACCTCTTCTCTCTCTTAATATTATATGCTATTCACTTTGTTAATTTTATCTATCTTTGATAGAGGAAAAAACTGTTGTATTTTACAAGCTATAGTTTGTAATATATTGATAAAGGATATGCGAAAGATAATATTTTAGATTTATCTTAATTTTTACTTCTCATCTACTATATATTATTGTCGTTGAATTTACAAATTTGAAACAAATTAACTTCATCTCATCATTTATATTGTATATTTTGTTGCAGTATGTACGAAATATTGAACGAATCGTCAAAATTTTATTTTATTTTGATAAATGAAGTTTTAAATATAACAACAACGTTTCAATCTAACCCGTTTAAACCGACCCGTTGAAATCCGTCACCCGTATGACCCGAACCCGAACAAACCGAAAACGTAAACGGTCGAAATTGGATCCAAATTAAGAAGTCACGGTTATTATCAGTTTGACGATTTTCAGCCCGAATCCGATCGAACTCGACCGATGCTCACCCCTACTATGACATAGCACTCCTTTTAATTTGGAGAGAATGGTTTAAGAACTAATTTAGAGAGAGAATGCTGTTCATGGACTAAGTGGTTTATTTATTCATATTTGATTTGGTGCAAAGTAGCTACAAAGCTTACCGATACTAAACCTTACTCAAAAATATCAAAAATGCATAAAACCATTTTAATAACACTAAATGACAAAACAATACTGAAATTTATATTCAGATTGTGAGTAGGAGAAACACTTGCTTGGCATAAATATTTGTCCACAAAATTTTAAGCACACATACACGAATCAAAAAAATTAAAAGAAAAATAAAATTATCACATTAAATTTATTACTTTAATCATTTTTTCTTAATTTTATATTTTTTATGAATGTGTGTTTAATAAATATTATTTATGTTTGTGCCTATGAAAGAATTACTTGTTGGATACAGTAAATGTGTCTAGCCAAATAACGTATTTAAATGACACCGGTCTAACTATTATCATCAAGCTGGAATAGCTCAGTTGGTTAGAGCGTGTGGCTGTTAACCACAAGGTCGGAGGTTCAACCCCTCCTTCTAGCGGTATTTATATTTTATTTATTCTTTTTTTATTTTATTTATTATAGCACGTGTCCCAGTTTCATCACCGTCAGATATTAAAATTCCTCCTCATTATCTTTTCTTCTTCCTTCAATTCCATCATCGCACATTTTAGAGAGAATCAAACACTCCACATTTACATAGGAACTGAAAAAGCTTCATTTCATGGCAGATTTTGTACAAAGCAGAGAATGGTACTTAGCAGCTTATTGTCCAGAAGGTGTTCCGACTTCAGATCATCTCAAGCTCCGCACTGTCACTCTTTCTCTCACCGTTGATTCAATTCCTCATAATCATCTAGCCGTTGAAACTCTCCTTATCTCTGTTGATCCTTATCTTCGTGGTAGATTCACTGGTACTTTAGAAGGTCTTTTCGTTTCACAATATCAACTTAATCAGGTAGTACAAATGTATAATTAAATTTACTCAGCAGAGATTAATTGCTATACACTGACAGCATAAAATAATAGGTTTGTTCCTAAAATATTTCTACAAATATCTCCCTGTCGTGGTATGATTGGATACACTGTGCGAGTGTTGAAAAGTTTTACATTGTCAGTGTATAGAGATTAAATTGTTGTTGTTTTATATTTGTAGGTGATTACGGCGTTTGCGGTTGTAAGGGTGATTAGATCAAATGATAGTAAATATAGTGAGGGGGATATACTTTTGGATTCAAATGCTTCTGTTGCTGAGTATAGTATTGTGCCATCTTCTAAAATAACTAGAAAAATTGATACTTCTAATGGGATTTCTTTGTCTGATTATCTTGGTTCTTTAGGTAATTTTTCTATACTTGCTTATCAAGAAGTTTAGTTTGTTTGTTGATTCATGTCTAAATGTGCGAGGCCATGTCACTGAATCTTTGAGTATGTCGAAATTACAAGATCCAGATCCTCTCCGATTTGTTGTCTCCTGTTTTTTATTTTGTGCAATCCCGAGTTTTCAATTAATCTATGATTGAAATTACGCGAAACCATTTTTTGTCGGTCAACCATTGAATCAAATCCAATGACTGAGAATTGCACTAGAGAAGGCAGACATGAGAGAGGATCCTGATCCACCTCTAAGTGTATTTTTTGTTAATTTTATGGATTTAATTGACTGACGGAAAACACATTTGATAACTAAATTAACTAAGTATACTTAAGACACTTTCGAGGACAAAAGATACTTTAAGGGTGTTTTTGTAATTTTGATGCGTTGGAAGACTATGTGACATTGCCCGACACATTTAAGGGCCAAAATAATCATTAACTAAAATATTATAAATTAAATAATTGCAGGAGTTCCGGGGTTTGCTGCATGGGTGGGAATAGAGGTACTAGCAGACCCAAAGCCAGGATCAAATGTGTTCATTTCTGCTGCTTCTGGGGCTGTTGGTATGAATGCTGGCCAACTTGCTAAGATTCGAGGATGTAGGGTCATTGGTAGCACCGGCTCTGATGATAAGGTAACTTATCTTTCCTTCCTTTTTTTTTTTCTCTTCGAAATCACTAGATTAGAGCATGGACCCGAGCGATGTGCCGGTGAAGTAAATGTTTGGTGTGTTTTGGATATCATTATTGGTGATATCAATAATATTTAGTATTTAATTATCATTATTATTTTAGATTAATTGTTGGAGATATTTGTTCCTTTTCCACTTGTATTGTTGCATGTAGTTTCTCTACCACTTGTCTAATTGCATGTTTTTGTTTTGACACTTGTCTTTATGCATGCAAGTCATTGTAGTCACTCTTCTCCTATTAATAGGTGTTCACAATGTACTTTGAATTTATGAATGCAATATACAACTTTATTCATTTATCTTATATGGTATCAGTTGGTAACGTTCCAGCCCTACCCTGTTAAACCAGAAAACGCCGTTTTTTCTACCTGTGCCGTCACCCTCGCCTCCCATGGCTTCCGATGGTTCTCACTACATAGCTAACCCCTATGAACCCTCCAAACCCTTTGCGTGTATCACCCTCAGCGGTGTCACCAAGCTTCTCCCTACCAATTACCTTAATTGGAAACTCCAGGTAGAAGCCTTCCTTGATGGTTTTGATCTGCTCAAATACCCTGATGGATTGCTCCCTGCGCCGACAGCAACGATCACCACCACTGCATCGCCTCCGGCAACATCGCCGAACCCTGCTTTTCAAACATGGCGTCGCCAGGATCGCCTCATCTATGGCGCCATCTTCACCACTCTGTCTGACGAGGTCGCCTCCTTGGTGTCCCAAACGAGGACCTCGTACGACCTCTGGGAGCTCCTCAAGAATACCTATGCCAAAGCCTCGCGCAGTCACCTTAAACAACTCAAGGAACGTCTTCGGATGGCCTCGAAAGGTACTCAATCCATCACGACCTACATGCACTCTCTGAAACAAACTGCTGATCTCCTCGCCTCCCTCGGATCTGTTGTCTCCGTCGAGGACATGACCGACCATGTTTTGCGTGGTCTTGATGATGGTTACCGAGCAGTCATTGATGGAGTCAACGCAAGGGACACTCCAATCACCTTTGATGATCTCCTTGAAAAGCTCCTCATCCAGGAACTCTCTATTGTTGCTGCTCAACGCCAATCACCTGCTCCTGTTACTGCGTTGCACGCTCAGACTCGGTCGACCAACAACAAGCCTCGACCTAGTCAAGCACCTGCACCGACCAACCAACGCCCAGGTGATCGCAGGCCCTTCCTCGGTCGATGTCAATGGTGTAATACGAAGGGACACGTCCTCGCTGACTGTCAACTCTTTCGGACCCAACACCCCAGTGTCCCCGCACCTCCTCGTCCTTCTCCGAGCACCACTGGCCAGGCCCAGGCCCACACTGCTACTGCTGGCACATCCTCGCCTGCTTTTCTGCTCGACAGTGGAGCAACACATCATGTGACCAACGACCTTGCAAATCTGGCACTTCACCATCCATACACTGGTCCCGACTCACTCTTCATGGGGAATGGTTCAGGTTTAAACATCTCTCACTCTGGAACACTTTTAATTAATGATTTATCCTTGTCTAATGCTCTCTGTGTTCCTTCCATGAAACAACAAATTATTTCTGTCTCTCAACTCACCAAACAAACTAACTCTGCCGTTGTTTTCTTACCAAATTCTTTTTATGTCATGGACTTGCAGACACGCCAAACAACCCATAAAGGCTCATGTGTGAATGGACTTTATCTGTTGCCCACGACCACACATTCCGCCCACACCGTCCAAGTGGAATCCTCTGCTTCTTGGCATCATAAGCTTGGCCACCCTTCAACTTCCATTTTTAAATTTATTCAACAGCATTTTTCTTTAGGTTCAAATAAATTCCCACAATCAGATTGTAATTCATGCCAAATTAATAAAAGTCATAAACTTCCCTTTCATGAATCTACTCTTACATCCACTTATCCATTAGAAATAATTTTTTCTGATGTATGGACTTCTCCTGTTTTATCTGTTGATGGTCTTCGTTACTATTGTTTGTTTGTTGATCATTTTACTCGCTATATATGGCTATATCCCATGAAACTAAAATCTGATGTGCAAACTATTTTTCCCAAATTTAAAACGTTAGTTGAAAATTTCTACCTACACAAAATAAAAGTCCTATACACTGACAATGGTGGCGAATACATTGGCCTTCGTCCTTTTCTAAGTACTCATGGTATAAGTCACCATACCACTCCCCCTCATACACCCGAACACAATGGCATCTCTGAACGGCGGAATCGGCATATTGCCGAAACCGGCCTCTCCCTCCTTCACCACTCTGGCTTGCCCCTCACCTACTGGCCTCACGCCATGACCATTGCAGCCTACCTCATTAACCGTCTCCCTACCCCAATCCTCGGTCACCAATCACCTTACTCTAAACTACTCCGCATTAGTCCGGATTATCATAAATTAAAATGTTTTGGATGTTTGTGTTTTCCCTGGATTAAACCTTATGCTAACCATAAACTTGCTCCAAAGTCTACCATGTGTGTTTTTGTAGGTTATTCAGCTGATCAACACGCATATCTATGCCTTGATCCCTCAACTGGACGGATTTACACCTCTCGCCATGTAAAATTCGTCGAAACTGAATTCCCTTTTCGCACTCTGGTGGCCCAACCGACCACGTCCACGACCTCACAGACTGGTCCACTACAACTGCCCGTCTTGTCGACCATCGCTCCACCTGCTGCGAGCACCAACCCCACATCCCCGGATAACTCATTTGTTGAGCTTTCCTCCCCGACCACATCCCAATCCTCGTCCACCAATGAAACAACCAGTAATGACCTCCCTTCCTCCATACAGCCAACATTGCTCCCACAACCACAAACGACCTCTCCTCCAACCACGACCACTGAACCCAATGGCGGTGGGATCATCACCCGGTCCAAAAACAACATCGTCAAACCCATCCACAAACTCAACCTCCATGTCCGTCCCTCTTCCCCGATGGAACCTAGTACTATTACACAAGCTCTTCGTGATCCGGACTGGCGTTCCGCAATGCAGGCTGAATTTGATGCCCTACATCGCAACAACACCTGGGAACTCGTTGGTCGTTCCTCTGCTCCAAATTTGGTTGGTTGTAAATGGGTCTTTCGCATCAAGAGAAATCCAGATGGGTCTATTGATCGGTACAAGGCTCGATTGGTCGCTAAAGGCTTCCATCAACGCCCTGGTTGTGACTACACAGAAACATTCAGCCCCGTCGTCAAACCAGTGACAATTCGGATCATCCTCGCCCTGGCAGTTCGACAAGGATGGTCTGTCCGACAGCTTGATGTTAACAATGCCTTTCTTCAAGGGACGCTCAACGAGGATGTCTACATGGACCAACCACCTGGCTTTGTTAACAAACGCTTCCCTGATCATGTTTGTCGCCTAAAGAAGGCGCTCTACGGGTTAAAGCAAGCACCTCGCGCTTGGTATATGGAACTTCGTGTCTTCCTGCTCTCCATTGGCTTCGTCAATTCCACCGCCGATGCATCTTTGTTTATTCAGCGGACACCACGCGCGACACTATACTTGCTCGTCTATGTCGACGACATCATTGTTACGGGGAGCTCCTCGACAGAATTGTCAAGCCTCATTGCTACACTCGGTGCTCGTTTCTCCTTGAAAGATCTTGGCTATCTCAACTATTTCCTGGGTGTTGAAGTCATTCCTTCCACTGCGGGCATGTTTCTTTCACAACGGAAATACATCACTGATCTCCTTCAAAAGTCGGGCATGGCAGAAGCTAAACCAGCGTCCACTCCAATAACTGCAACTCCTCCGCTGCTCAAAAACTCTGGTGATCCCTTGCCCTCCCCGACTGAATACCGAGCACTGGTTGGCAGTCTTCAATACTTGAGTCTTACTCGACCAGACATTGCCTTCGCGACCAACAAACTTGCTCAGTTCATGCAGAACCCGAGCACCATGCACTGGTTGGCACTCAAGCGTCTACTTCGCTATCTGGCCGGCTCTTGCGACAAAGGCATATTCATCTCCGCCACTGCTCCCCTGAACCTTCATGCGTACTCAGATGCGGACTGGGCGAGTGACAAAGATGATTATATCTCTACCACTGGTTACCTGCTCTATCTTGGCAACACTCCTATCTCTTGGAGTTCCCGCAAGCAACGCTCGGTTGCTCGATCATCCACTGAAGCTGAGTATAAAGCCTTGGCCGACACAGCCAGTGAACTCCTTTGGGTCCTCTCTTTGTTCACTGAACTTGGTCACACTCCTACAGCTGGTCCGGTCATCTACTGTGACAATCTTGGTGCTACACATCTAAGTGCTAATCCTGTCTTTCACTCCCGAATGAAGCACATAGCCTTAGCTTATCACTTTGTCCGTGAAAACGTTCAACATGGCCGGTTTCGTGTATCCTTTGTCTCTACCAACGATCAGCTTGCTGACATTCTCACCAAGCCTCTGCTTCGCCCTCGGTTCGAGTTTCTACTATCCAAGTTGCATCTTTCTTCCAGGTCGCCCAACTTGCGGGAGGATATCAATAATATTTAGTATTTAATTATCATTATTATTTTAGATTAATTGTTGGAGATATTTGTTCCTTTTCCACTTGTATTGTTGCATGTATTTTCTCTACCACTTGTCTAATTGCATGTTTTTGTTTTGACACTTGTCTTTATGCATGCAAGTCATTGTAGTCACTTTTCTCCTATTAATAGGTGTTCACAATGTACTTTGAATTTATGAATGCAATATACAACTTTATTCATTTATCTTATAGGTGATTGGTGAATATTTCAATGTTGATGAATTTGTATTAGTACTGTTTGAAAGATACTGCTTCATCCATAACTTAGTTGAACCTGAGAGGTAAAAAATATCAATCTAAAACAGTGAAAAAAAAGTTGGTTCTTTGGTGCATGAAACTCATGAAAATTTAGTGACATTGTCTCACAATCAAGTATTATTTCAACATTACTATTCTTTTGTGGCTAATTGTTTGAAATTGTATAGATCTAACAAATATCAAGCATATACATCATGGTTTGACAGTAGAAACCAATATCTGAGTGATAAAATCTTATCTTTGACTAAAATATATCACAATATGGTTGGAAATAAATAAAAATTACAAAAAGAAAATTGATAGCTAATGACACAAAACACTATCATGAAAATGAAATGAATGAGAAAGTTAAGAGGACACATTTTCAGGTTGTTTACTTTATTTGGAAACATCACATTTCCTTCAGCTACCAGTCTACACATTGTCTACTCACAGTCTCACATGACATAATGACTAGTAGACACACCAAACAAAAGGTTTCTTAGACAAATAAACGATGAAAGGAAGTAGCATAATTTATACTGAAAATCATGGCTGAAGTTACTGAATATCAATACTAATCTCAACACATTCCTAGTGCAGATGCAAGTAATGAGATGGATGAAGTAATTCAACTATACTAACAGTTTCAACATGTGTTTGTGTATTGAAAAATAAAAAAACAGTTACACATGCCACTAATTCACTCTCGTAATGAATGAATGAAGAAATTGCTTGAGGATTAAGTTAGGAGAAACCATTATGTATATTGAAAATTAGCAAATAATTACTTACAACTTTTCTTGTTGGTTTGTATTAGGTGAAGCTCATTAAAGAGGAATTTGGATATGATGACGGATTCAACTACAATACGGAATCAGATTTTGATGCTGCTTTAAGCAAGTCGTAATTCGTACCTTTTCTCTATATCAATTCCTTTTTAGATATTGCTATATAAAGGCAGGGTTGGTACTCGGTACAACATAAGAAGAAAAAAGCAACATAAACAATTTGCACCTCAAACCCACTATTACTAGAAATTAGATATCTTAACTGTTAGACCATATGCTAAGTTACATGTGTGTCGGCCTAAAGCCTTTGCTTTAGTTGCATAAGGTTTGGACCGGCCCTGTATAAAGCAAAATGCCATGTGAACATTTTGAAGTATAAATTTGCACCTAGAAAGATTCATGAATAAATAGGCATACTCTAAAAGATATAGATAGATGTTTTTGTTTTCCGAAGTTAGGTTAACTTTCTAATATTTAGGCTACAATTTTGCAGGTATTTTCCTGATGGTATTGATGTTTACCTTGACAATGTTGGTGGTAAAATGCTTGAAGCTGTACTTAACCATGTCAACAAGTATGCTAGAATACCACTTTGTGGGATGATATCCCAATATAATAAGGTAAACGGGTCATATAATGTAAACTTTATCGAATCATTTTGAACATAGCACATACATATGACTCAATAATTTATCAAATACACAAAGTTTTGGTTTTGTAATTGGAAACACTAAAAAGTTATCATGTTGTTATAGGTTTGGACTGAAAGAGAAGGTGTTAGGAATCTTCTGAATATGGTAGGAAAGGAAGTGAGAATGGAGGGTTTTATGCTAGAATCATATTGGCATCGTTTTGGAGATTTTGCTAAAGATATGGAAAGATACATACAAGAAGGAAAGGTTAAGTCAAAGAATAAAATAAATATAGGAATTGAGGGCTTTTTGGAGAGCTTGAACTCCTTATTTTCTAGCTCTAACATTGGTAAAGTTGTTGTTCAAGTTAAGGCCTAGTGTCCCAAATCCCAATAATATATATGCTTGATCATAATGTTTGTATTATTTGCAGACACTATATATGTTGAACACTTGAACCATATCTTTTCTTCTTTCATATTTTAGTGCCTATTTTAGTCCTTTGTTTCAAACTTTTCTCTCAAGACTGGATATGTAACAATTTTCATGTGAATGTAATGTTTAAGATTACCATCAGTACAACTACAGCCTATTTTGTCTATAACCACAGCTCAAAAGTGTTTCCAAATCTTTTGACAATAAGTTTGAAACCGAGGCAGGGGTTTGAGTTTCCTCTATTTGTTATTCCTCCATTTATTTTCTATTTGGAGAGACATAGACACATTAAAAATTAGTGGGACCCATTAAAAAGTGGGTCATACTAATTTGTGGACCCCACTAATTTTCAATGTGTCTATCTCTCCAAATGGAGAATAAATGGAGGAAATCCAAACTCCGTGGCAGGCAGCCTAAGATTTAACGGGCTATTGTAGAGCCGTCAAAACGGGTCGGGTCTGTTCGGGCTTCGGCGGACCGGGAAAAAAAGGCCCTGATAAAAAGTGGGCTATAAAATGGAGCCTGGCCTGGTACGGGCCGTCGGGCCGCCCCGGTTTTTGTCCTTTACTTTTTTTATTTTGTTGTCTAGCAAAAAAAATTTGGCAAAAAAACATACATTTATATTATACATAAATATATAGGATTAATAATTCTTGGGTGCTCTATTTTTATTCATATATTACTCACAAGTTTCTCGCACGTCTTATTTTTACTCATCCGTTATTCATAAGTTTCTCGCGCGCCCTATTTTTATTCATCCATTACCTACGAGTTTCTCGCGCCCCCGATTTTTACTCATTCGCTACCTATGAGTTTTTCACGCGCCCTATTTTTACTCATTCATTACTTAGAAGTTTCTTGCGCGCCCTAATTCTACTCATCCGCTACCTACGAGTTTTCCGCGTGCCCTATTTTTACTCATTCGCTACTTAGAAGTTTCTTGTGCGCCCTAATTCTACTCATCTGCTATCTACGAGTTTCTCGCGCGTCCTATTTTTACTCATCCGTTACTTAAATAGTAAAAATGATAAATTTGATAAAAAAACACAGTCCGCTACTTAAGTAGCGGATTATATTTGAGAAACTCGTAGGGGATAAAAAACTTTTATAATACAAATTAAGTTCAAATCAACTAAAACAAATTACTTATATTTATTTTTAATTTTTTATTATAATTTTGTCGGGCTTTCGGGCGGTCCGTGACTCATTCGAACTAGCCCATATTTTATCGAGTTTTATCGAGCCGGGCTAAAAAAGACCCTATAAAATTTGGGCTACAATTTAAAGGCCCAAGCCCAGGAAAAAATCGGGCTATTCGGGCCGGCCCATTCAGATTAGTCATTTTGACGGCTCTAGGCTATTGGTAGCCTGCGGGACGGACTAGGATTGCTTGCAGTTGAATTCAACAGCAGGGTCATGCATTAATAGGGGGATTATATCTTATTCTTCAACATTAATTTATTATCTTATTTTATCTCCATCTTATTACTCTTACAAAGTGTGGATAGGATGTATGAATGGTTCGATGATAATTTTCAAGATTACTAATATTAATAGACAATATGTTAGGTACTGATAATGTCATTGGACACCAAATCTATCGAGCTATCTGGAATTGGTTGGGACCGAACCATATCCAAGGTTTCATGTAGAAATTGAGCCATGCTTGCATTTTGACGAATGCAGTCCATTGCAGAAGAGAAATGTCATAAACAAATAGATGTCCTCTATGTAATGCAGATCGTGAAACCTTTTTCCATGCCTTCAGAGATTGTGTTAAGGTTATGTATTAAGCGAATTTTATAGTTTAGTTTTCAAAATATATCTTGAAAATAAATTTTCCAAACAAGTTTTTTAGTTTTCGATCTTCAAAACAGTTTTTAAAATTATGTGTACCAAACATATTTTTTATACTTATAAATTATTTCTTAAATATTGCTTTTAAAATCTGACTTGCAAAACAAATATTTCAAAACTAAATCAAACATGACCTTATTTACTTGCCCGTTAGTTGAGCCCATATTTCAATTATCCAATACAAAAAATAAAATCAGAATAGGCATGCACCTCCCTTACCCCTGTTTTTCAGTTTATCTGGATTTTCACTCTTTCTCAAGTAGAGCTATATAATCTTCACCGATAATGTATTGTGTAATAAGTGTGAGGTAAAAATTGGGCAAAATATAAGTGAGGTGAAAGTTGATTATGACTATTTGAATGCCCTACTCAAATATTAGAAATGGAAATTCACAAAAAATATGATAAAACTATCCTTTATTTAAATTGTAAAATAACATGTGACAAAAAAAAGTAAAATAATAACAATAACTTAAAAAATAGTCATCGTTATAACTAAACTATAAAAAAAAACTAACATAAATAACTAAACTATAAAAAAAACTAACATTAAAAAAGTCATATTCTAATCAACAACTTAACAAATTAACCGAGACTTTGACTTTTTCATTTTTTTTTTATTATTGCTATTATTGAGTCTAATACCATATAATTAAAAATTTGAGGACCCCATGAATTGGAGGCCACACTTGGAAGAGCTAGTTACACATGCTTTTGGTCAGCACTGAGTGAGATGATTCATAAATTTAGTTGCTTAAGGTTCTAGATTAAGATGTGGCGTCAATCTCACTTGTATGGTTACTTGATGGTTCAATGAAGGATTCAATCGATTCTTTTTAGCAAAAGTCTTTGTAACAATGGTGGTTAGACGACGACTCCCGTAGCAATCGTGGTGCGAATGTCCGTGGATGAAAAAACTTCTGCTTGAGAGCAGCATATAAGTTAAATGACCTCTGATAAATCCAATGCTTTAAAATTTTGGATTAAAATTTGATGTCAAATGCAATTATATATATGTTTCTCTGAGCTCCCCTTGTGAGTACCCACATAATGCAAGCAAAGCAAAAAGTTATATCACTCCATTCCTCTTCTAGCTCCGGCAAATCTCCCTTTTGTCACCTCGCTAAAAAATAATACAAAGTGAAAAATAAAGTGCAGATGTGTCAAGTTAAATAACAATGTATTCTACGTAAGTAGATTACATGTCAAACAAAATCCTAAACTCAAGTTTCATATTAGTTTTACGCAAATTAAAAACTTAAATTTTTATGCATAGACACTTCTCTTCATTTTAGAATTCCTATAACGGAAGTTCAATACACATAAAAATTTAAGTTTCATGAAAGTTACCTTTAGAGTTTCGTGAGACGTGATATCAAAGTGAATAAATCATAATATTACTTAACTGACATATCATCACCTTTAACAATAATACTTTACGGATGATTTGTGGTTCAAATGCATTATAAAATACCTATAAGGCTGAGCATGGATCCTCTCTAGTATAATTTTCATCGGAGGTTGTCCGCTGTCAATCAAAGCCTTCCAATATTATTTTGATAATGTGAACATTAGCTACAATAAATGAATGGATGGATGAAATGCCAATTGAGGAAAAATGTACGACAGACAATCTATCCTGTAAGGCTATAAACACAAGAAAAAGTTTAACTTATTTGCCAAAGCATTGCCCATATTAATGAAAATTACTTTTGTCATCTTACGGGCTACTCGCGCACTCTACAAAATGACCATTTTACATTTCCGTTACTTAAGTAACGAATGTCGTAAATATGAGTTATTTTTTAGGCAAAACACTCTATATGGAAACACCTTATATGAAATTTGTGTCCGCTACATAAGTAGCGGACATTATAAAATTACGAAACGTGAGTAAAAAACACTCTACATAAAAATTTCTCGTTTTTATAATAGATGTTATAAAAACGGTTTTTATAACATCTTAAAGTAGTAGATGTTAAAAAACAAATTTTTTTCATAAAAACACCCTACTAACATGGAATTTATGAGATTTTTAACATAAAATCCGATACTTAAGTAACAGATAATATTTTGATAATTTTATAAGACGCATCCCAAAATCAGTAGGGCGTCAAATGTAATTTTGATATTAATTTATTAATTAACCCAATAAATAGATGGGCACCCCCCACCCAAGCAATTTCACTCAAGTGCATCAAATCAGAAGAAGATACGGAACAAAGCAAACTAGTTGATGGGGGTAAACCAACAACTGTACCACTAACCATTGTCTGTTAGTAACTTCTTTATTCAATCATTTTCTTCTCCCCATTAACACACTTTAGTTGCACATCAAGTGCCAAGGTTATTATAGCATGGTTGAGCTAATGATTAATATTTATGGCAATGGTTGTTGGAGCATAGAATTATTGTTAAATGTCTATAAAAAAATGTACACTTTGAATGGATAAAATCACTTTATTAAAATCAAATTAAACTTGTCCTCATGAGCATAACTCAATTGGTAAAGGAAATTGCACATTTATATAGGGACCGAAGTTCGAATCGGTATACCCACTTATTTACTTTTAAGGAGTGAATTTCTAACCGCTAAACTACCTAACAAAAAAAAAATCAAATTAAACATTCAGATTCCTTTTGTGATTTACTATTTCCCGCACAATTTCTACTTTTAAGATTTGGTGTTAGACATGCCAATTTGTATTTATAAGTTAGAATTATAAGAGATTGTCTCATTTGAGACTCGTGGGATGGGAACTATAAGAGCATTTCCAAAAATAAACCTCAATTAAGAGTATTTTATGGATCATATTAAAATCATATCAAGTAACTCTTTCATTTTTTATTCCAATAATATAATTAAAAAACTCATATTGAGTCTCACAATTTCCTATCATATACTTAAATTTTATTCATATTTAATATATATTGATACAAATTATCATGTTGATAGGTACAAAAGACTAAAAGCAGTACGTAACGAATTATATTTTAATTAAAGAACCCTTAAAGCAACATTGCTTGTTGAAGTTACAATTCCGATAGGTGGCGTTCACCAATTTTCTTTATCAACAACATAGCACACTTAAATGAACTCCAGCTGGCGGACGTTTGCAAAATAACTGCCACTAGAGTTGCTCTAAGTTACCCTAGGGTGGCTCAAGGAAGTACACTTGACTATAATGCATTTGTCTTTGATTAATTTAGGATTCCGTAGAAACGAGAAGAAAGTTACCCTAAGGGTAGCTTGAGGATGAGAACGATGATCATATCCCTTATTTGGGAGGGATTTATCTTTGATCAATTATATTTAGTAAAGAGGTGTGTTATATGGACAACTACAACTCATGGGACAACTCAAAATAACAAGACAAATAAAAAATTATTTAAAAAAGTAACATGACTTTGTGTGGAGAGTTGTCTAAAGTTGTCTCAAATTAGATGTCAAAATATCATTTCTTTTTTTGCAATATTGTCAAAAGGGTACAAATGTGAGAACTAAGCAATCTCAATTATGTTGACTCCTTCAAAAAAGTCACTTAAAAAATAATGTACCTTCAAAGAAGTCATTTTAACTTTTAAATATTTCTATTAATCAAATGCTATAAGTATCTTTTCGTCAAAAAAATATTTAAATATTTCTAGGAACATTTACGATAGAGAGGCTAGTTAATAATTATATATTAATTTATTTTTGTATTTGGGGTGATTTTTTTTCCCTTTTCCATGAATCTTTTAAGTAAGGATCCTCTCTATTTTCTATGATTTCTATTTCTTCCATTATCAAAATTTTTTAATATTTTGAGGGATATAAAAGATATTTTGTCTCATTTAATAACACACTTTTACATTTATATTTCAAAAATTATATAATTATTTATTTATAAAAACTATAAATTTATAGTTTATAATTAAAAGGAAATATAATAATGAAGGAAATGAAAAACATGAAAAATGAAGAGAATCTCAACTCGAATCTTTTATATCCAAGAATAAAATTTAATAAGCTTATAACAATTCCACATAAATGCATTTTCCTATCATTTTATTGTCAAAAATATTAAAATATAATCTGAAACAAACACCCGGAAATAAATGACTAAGAATATAAGGAAATGTATATCCTGCAGTAAATTTCCACGCAGTAATGACACTAATTTTAATCAAGACCGTCCGATCTAATATTAACAATTGAGATTTGTTTGTACTGATTTTTTTATGAAACAATATGAATCGAATGATTTGAAATGAATGACCAGAATGTAATACTGTGTGTAACTGTGTGATATCTTTACCGTAGTAAACCCAGATTCAGAATATTGTAAACATTTTTAAAAATAAGTGACAATGACAAATTTACATATAAATCAATATTTAGAGACAGTACATACCCGATGAGCATAAACACTAGTATAAAATAACCAAACCATGCTTAATTGCACATTGTGAATCAAAATCAAACACTACTACACATTGCATAGTGGAAACTAAAAACCATGGGAGATGTGGTAGAAAACAGAGAATGGTATGTAGCTGCTTATTGTCCTGAAGGTGTTCCAACCTCAGATCATCTCAAACTCCGCAATGTCTCTCTTTCTCTTGCCTTCGATTCAATCCCCGATAATCATTTAGCTGTTGAAACTCTCCTTCTTTCCGTTGATCCATTTCTTCGTGGAACAATCACCGGCACCATCGAAGGCCTTTTTATTTCACAATATCAGCTTGATCAGGTGCATTTGTACCTTCTTAGAATTTTTAGTTGAATCTAACACAATCCTCTAAAATCGACCACTTATAAAATTATGTTCTGGTCTTATCTTATCTAACGTGCGACTCTTGCTTAATATTTTTTTTTTTTAAATAAGACTCTTAGTATATGCATTTCTAGATTTTATTTATATGCATATTGTTGTTTAATTTGATTATATCATGGCAATATATATTTGCAGGTGCTTACAACATTTGCAGTTGTAAGGGTAATTCGGTCAAAGGATAGTAACTACAGTGTGGGAGATATTCTTTTGAATGCATATGGTCTCATTGCTGAGTATAGTATTGTGCCTTCTTCTCACATAATTAGAAAAATTGATACTTCTAATGGGATTTCTTTGTCTGATTATCTTGGCTCCTTAGGTTCGTTTTCTAGCTTTACATGCTTATTTATCAGTATATAAATCACTATTTTAGGTGTTGAAATTGTTAGTTTCTAGCATTTTGAGATTTCAAATTTATAAAATATTAAATTGTTTCTTTAAATTGTACGTTTAACGCCAATCAAAAAATGTTCTTTCCGTCAAAAATCTCGATTAGAGGTTCTTTTGTGTCATATTAAGTGATATTATGATATGATTTGTCCAAATTCACGTCACACAAAACTCTAGTTACAAATTTAACTTTATTAGTGCTAATTAATTGATTTTCAAGTTCTGACAACGAAAGTTCAATATGGATAATAATATAAAATTTTTAACCGTATAAAACTTACATTTAAAGTTCTATGTGATGTGACATCAATATGGATAAATTATGGTATCACTTAGCATGACACATCATTACCTGAGTTATTTGACAGAGGTAACATTTTAAATTGTGTTACATAATTTGAGAAGAGAAATTTAAATTTTGTATATTTGAATTCCAAATTGATTATAAGATTATTTTTTTAATTAATTAATTAAATAATTGCAGGAGTACCAGGGTTTGCAGCATGGTTGGGAATAGAGGTGCTAGGAGACCCAAAACCAGGATCAAATGTGTTCATTTCTGCTGCATCTGGTGCTGTTGGTATGAATGCTGGTCAGCTTGCTAAGATTAGAGGATGTAGGGTCATTGGTAGCACTGGCTCTGATGATAAGGTAATTTAGTAGCTAGTAAAAAAAATAAAATCATATGTCTACTACTTGTTGACTCGAGAATTAGTTCTAGCTAGAGTGAGTTTAAATAGTTTAAGCCGTGAGAACATCTTAGAACGTTTATTCGGAGTTAAGCATATTAATTAAGGCGGGTTATAAATTAAAAACCATTAAAAAAAATGAATCGAATAATTTTCAATGAAATTTTTTCGACAGAGTCATTTTCAATGGTATATATTTGAATTTTTAATATTTTAAAATTACTGCTTGCAACTAAATTTTTTTTTTATGCAAGTTACTTAATATTTTACAACTTAAAGCTTACTCGATGCATTTGTCAGGTGAAGCTCATTAAAGAACAATTTGAATATGATGATGGATTCAACTACAATGCAGAATTAGATTTTGACGCCGCTTTAAGCAAGTCGTAATTTCTCTTTTTTCTTTTTATCAACTTCTTTTTTTAGATTTTGTTATTTAAAGCTAGGTTCGGCCCAAAATATGAGAAAAAACATAAAATACACTATTTGTAGATATTATTGGAGGGACAAAGTTTAAATATCGAATTTTCTATTTCTACACCACTTCTCTACGTTTAAAGTGTGCGAGTTTAATCATTAAATTATTTAATTAAAAAAATTAGTGAGCTCGATTGTTCAGTATTTTTAATATATATTCATGTAAAATATTGGTGGGCCTGGATTTTTCGTTTTAGTTTCCTAATAGTTGGGCCAGCCTTTTCAATATTTTTGAAGAATAAATTTGTACCTAAATAGACTCAAGGCATAAACTGACATAATCAAAAGGATTTTAATATGTATTTAAGTTTTCGAAAATCAAGTTAATATTCTAATTATATTTCCACTAGAATTTTGCAGGTATTTTCCAGATGGTATTGATGTTTACCTTGACAATGTTGGTGGCAAAATGCTTGAAGCTGTACTTAACCATGTCAACAAGAATGCTAAGATACTACTCTGTGGGATGATATCTCAATATAATAAGGTGAATGAGGATAATTAATATATATAGTCTACACTTCATTAAATGCATTTTAACATTGTACATTTGACTTAAATATAGTTTACCAAACAGGTTCCTCAGCAGCGCTAATGTATAAAAACAAACGCTTTCAGGTTATCTTTATTACGACCTTGGCTCAATAATTTTTTATTAATAAAGGCCACAAAATATTCAATTGTCTGTATAAATATTTTTTCATTGTACTCACTTCTATGAAAAAGTGGGTATTCCCTTAATTTACTTTTAGGATATAAATAATTGTTTTTTCGTTTTGGACAAATTTTACTATCATATATGAAGGACTGTGAGAATCAACTTCGTTGGTGAAAATTAAATTATTTAGTTGAGCGAGTCCACTTCTTTCGTGAAAATTAAATTAATTTTGGCCTATAGAAAAAGTAGTTAAATTATTTTTGGCCTAAAAAATAAAATAAAAACAAAAAACTTTTTATTTGACGGATCAACCCTCCGACTCGGTTGTCCGCCAATAAACAAAATGAGGTGTAATTTTAAACTCGGCCATCTAATATCTTTAGTTTTCTTTCATGAAAAATTATAAAAGTTTAATATTGTGAAAATATCTATTGAAATAAATCAAATAAGATCTTATTTGTTAATATTTGTCTTTATACATTAGTAAAAAATGCAGTCAAAATAAATGTCAATAGTCAACCGGGACAATTATTTTAGGACGGAGGAAGTATATCTTTAAAGTTGTGTAGTCAATTAAAAAAAAATTCCACCTCAAAATTATTTATTTTTGGTTTTTCAACAAATTCTCTTAGGACACTTGAAACTCACCAAAAATTTATACTCAGTTTTTTTTAAGTGTCGCAGTTTAGCCATATGCATTATTCTTATAATTTACTTTAACTATAATTTTTAATTAATATATAAAAAACAAATGTTACCATATAATTAAGATATTGTTCAATTTATCTTGACAAATATTTTTAAAATACAATATTTTTATAATTTTTTATTATGAATAATAAAAATATTAGTGATGAAAACTATACATCCACATATATGCGGTGGTTAAAATCAATAGTCACGAAGGAAGTATATGATATACTAATATACTAATGTTTTGCAAAGTCTAAGTAACTGTAAGGATGTGTCCAAAAAAAAGTAATTATAAGGAGAACATATAGTAATTAATATGCGCGCTATTAAAAATCTGTGCTGCTGAGGATTCGGGTCGATAATTTACCAAATGCACAAAGGCTTTAGTAATTAATTTTCTAATTAGTAAATGCTTATAATGTTTATATATAGGTTTGGACTGAAAGAGAAGGTGTTAGGAATCTTTTGAACATGGTGGGGAAAGAGGTGAAGATGGAGGGTTTTATGATTAAATCATATTTGCATCGTTTTGGAGATTTTGTTAAAGATATGGAAGGATATTTACAAGAAGGCAAGATTAAGCCAAAGAGTAAAATCAATATTGGAATTGAAAGCTTTTTGGAGAGTTTAAATTCCGTATTCTCTAGCTCTAACATTGGAAAAGTCGTTGTTCAAGTTAAGACTTAATGTATGTTTCATATGACATTATATTTGATAAAATCACAATGACGCTATAATTTTATCATTCAAATTCGCTACAAAATCAAATATGCATGATAATAATGTTTGTACTTTTTTTTTTGAAAGTGATGATAATGTTTGTACTATTTGAGCACATTATATGTGAAATCATATTTTTTTTTTTTTTTTTGGTGCTAGGAATCATATTTTCTTTATTGTGTGTATTAAGTGACATTTTTATCTTCAATATTTAATGTTAGATGTTATCTTAAAAAGGATAAGTTCTTGGAGGAACAAGTGTATTAGTTTGTGGGAGTCAGATTATGTTGATCAAATTGTTAAACTAATCAAGCTTAAATAAAATAACTTTGGTATGAACTGTTTTTGAACTTTTATAACCAAAATAAAATAATTTGTACAAAATCACTTAATACAATAAGGCTAACTGAAACATTAGGTGAACGGGTACAACAAAGCAACAAACTTAGTAAGAAAAACATGTTTTTGGTTATAAAAGAGAGATTAATTTGTTTCCAATATAAAAATGTCGATAAGAAATTAATTTGAATTTTATTTTTTCATAGATTAAATCGTTTAGGCCTGTTTAAAATTTGTGAATGATCAAAATCAATCTTCACTCTTAAGTTAATAAAGATTAATTCATTTTAAATTTAGTCCAACACATTTTCCTTTAACAAAATGGAAAATATTAATTAATTAAAATGATCAAAATCAATATTAATCAATTAAATTATACTGTATATAAATAGTAATGTCCTGCCATATTTCAAATAGTCCTATATTTTATTTCTCTCATTTCTTAAACGTGGGCGATGGGATGCTATAGATATTGGGAGCATAATTGAGAGATATAAGCTGTGATTAAGGAAGGGTTCATTCGTATGAACAGGAACAAAACATAACTTCTATACAGTTTTTGGTATTGTCAATGCTAGTTGTTCGACCGTGGACAAGTGATTAATACTGTTATAACGAATATAAATTTTATAAAATTTATCGTTGGATTGAAAATTCATATCATATAAATCATTCATAAAACAAATGTAGAAAAAATGAAAATAATTTTATATGTTATTGAGACCCATAAAGATCAACCGTTAATTAAATACCGTAAATGTCAACGAGTCCCAATAACATATCAAATTATTTTCAATTTTTCAATTTTTTTTATGAATGATCTATATAATATAAATTTTCAGTCCAACGATAAATTTGATAAAATTTGTATTCATTATAGCGTTAATTAGTCCATCATGAACCACTTAAATAAGTGGTCCATATTAGAATTTACTCAGTTTTGCAAATTTTAATATGGACGGGTGGACCAATCATAATATATGTTTTATTTAAAAGTTAATTAAAGGGTTTTCTCACCTCACAAAACTTCACTCACACTTAACTCATGAGCAATTGTTTTTACTTGGATTACAAAGCATTAACTGCTTAATTCATTTTTAACATTCAATTCACTCTTAATGAAGATGAATTTAGGCCTTTTGGTTATAAAAATATTTAAGGGAGTTCATGTTAATTACATAGATATAAGGATTTATGTTGTACATTTTTTTTCCTCAGTTGTCTTAGCTTACTTGTGAAAATTGTATTTTACATAAGATGAAGACCATGGTACTTAGAGAGTATCGGTATCATCTTAAGATAAAATTTAATGTCATATTATATTTCTATATTAATTAATATTAAAATAAATTTAAATTTTAAATGAATTTTATCTAAAGATGTTGGTATCCAACAACATATACTAGAGTATTTAAGAATTTATCTTCACATAATATACTTTTTTTGTTACATTCGAGCCAATGATATTTTGAACCTAAGATATCATGTATGCTATTAAAATCTTTCACTATTGGATCAAACAGAGTGACTAACACATATTATACTTGTTGATATATTAAGTGTAAGAGTTTCACATTGTATGCAAAACTCAAAGTTGAGCATTGAGTGAGATAATTACTCATATTTAATGTTTTAAGGTTTTGGAAAATGTGACAAATTCATTTGTGTGGTAGCTTTTAGTCTAATGTGATGATCCACATGCTCTAATCATAACCCAAAAGTAGTATTAAATCGGATGGTTTGTTTGACTTCTTATATGAAAAGTTTTTTTAACAATGTGATGGCCAAACGACGTAACATTTTGATGTTTGGGAGCCAACAAAAGTGCAAGTGTATACGGATGAAAACATTTTTTTTAGGGAGGAACAATCCCAAATGGTTGGATGAATTTATATTTGAATAAAAAAGTGGAAGTTGAGTACCATATAAATAATTGAAGGGTTTAGGGTTTATACACTTATGTTTGGTAGGAGAGAAAATAGAAGACAGAAATAAAAACACGAAAAACGATGCATGTATTTAGACTAATGTTAGCCTAAATACATGTATCGTTTTCCGTGTTTTTATTTCTCTCTTCTCATTTTCTCTCCTACCAAACAAAGGCTAATGTCTTAGGATTTCTAATTAAACTATGGTGTTTAATTCATTTGTGTAGTTACTCTTAGCACATAGTAATGATAATCTCAAACAACACAACCAAACAATATCATATGTAAAGAACATTTTAGGATGCTAAATAAACCACAAGGCAAACTTGTTCACCATATTTCTAACTAATCATAACAAAACATGCATGAAACTAATTAAAAGCACAATTGAATCCAAAAGTCTAACTCTAGCTAGCTAAAGAAATCTCTAACTTTTACATCTAAACAACTTAAATCAACTTC
This sequence comes from Trifolium fragiferum, assembly GCA_954870985.1. NCBI lineage: Eukaryota > Viridiplantae > Streptophyta > Magnoliopsida > Fabales > Fabaceae > Trifolium > Trifolium fragiferum. The sequence continues at coordinate 75,304,524 of OX940789.1, read as the reverse complement.
ATGCATAATTTAACTCCTTAATTATAATTTCAATCCATATGAACAATACTACTCTAACCCTTACACATTCTAATCATATATCATATGGATCTACTATATTGGTCTTGTAAAACATTACACAACACTTTCTTTTTGTCTTTGAGATATAATTAACATATGCCAGGCATGTTGTTCCAAGTTGATCCAAGAGACCAAGCAAATTCTTGATTGTTGGGTCCAGATGGTGAAGAAGCATGATCAGTTTGAGTTTCAAGTCCCAAAGATTGGCTTTTTCCTCTACAATACCATTCAGGCATTGGTATTTCTGAGGGATAATTGTTGAGCAAGCAATCCAAGTCATCATCATACACTGAATTCATCCCTGCTAATGGATCATCCTCAATTGGTTTCTTCCCTAATATTTTTACAAGTTTCACATGAATTTAGTGGAATGTCATAGTAATCATACAATATATTATTTTAATGAGTAAACACAAGATCAATATTTTCTTTAACAAATGTTGTAATAGCAATAAAATTTAGAGATATTTTCACATAAAATTGGTAATGTCATGTGTATAGAATGAGGCACCAACTCGCCACGAAAATCACTTCTTATATTCTATCGAATGTTTTAAAAATCAAATCGGAGATGAAACTAGTGAATAATGATATTACATTTTCAATTGGTTCAATTGATGACAAATAATAAAAAACTTAAAGAATTATTAAATTTTATTTTTAGAAGAAAAAACTGATTAAACCAACGGTAGTTGAACTGCCATGTTTCAATCTTAATTCAATCTAGTTCAACCAGACTGTAATGTAATAAAGAGAAAGCTAAGCCAAAAAATAACTCGTTCTTGGTTCAATCGATTAATACAATATATGATTGCAATGTCTCAATACAAGATCAATATCTGCTTTAACAAATATTGTAATAATAATAAAATTCAAAGATATTTTCACATAAAATTGATAAGGTCATGCGTATAGAATGAGACACCAACTTCTTCTATTCTATCCAATGTTTTAAAAATCATATCAGAGATGAAACCTATGAGACTACTATTTCAATTGGTTCAATTGTTGACAGACAAATAAATAACTCAAAGAATTATTAAATTTATTTTTTTTAAGAAAAAATCGGTCAAGCCAACATCTGTGATGTTAAATTTGTTGAACCAACATAGTTCAATCTTAATTCAATCCAATTCAACCAGATTTTAATGTAATCAAGAACAAGCCGAGTGAAAAATTATGATTCCTCATTCAATTGATTAATTGAACCATCCAGATTAGTCTGATTTTTAAAACATTGATTTTATCCGTATCCTAAATCATCAGCCCATTATTTATGGGTTGTAAAAGAAGATGGAGGTGATTTGAAATTCATGTATCATTATCAATTCTACATGCCACCAATTCCTTCTATTCTATCCAATGTTTTAAAAATCATTTTGGAGATGAAACTTGTGAGACTACCATTTCAATTGATTCAATTGTTTATAGATAAATAAATAACTCAAAAATTTATTAAATTTTAAGAAAACCGGTGAAGCCAACAACTATTGACCTATCATAGTTCAATCTTAATTCAATCCCGTTCAAGCAGATTCTCCTGTAATCGAGAACAAGCCAAGTGAAAACTAACTGATTCCTGATTAAATCAATTAATTGACCCACCCAGATTAGTTCGATTTTAAAACATTAATTTTATCCATCTTCTAAATCATCAACCCCTTACTTATGGGTTGTAAAAAAAGATGGAGGTGCTTTCAAATTCATGCAACATTATCAATTCATAAGAACAATGACATGCATATTCATCAAGCATATAATTATCAAATATGAATCAAATAAATCAATTACAAGAAGAATGAATGTTTTCACCTGTTAGCAATTGAGAAGAGCTAAAATCTTTCTTCTGAGTCTCATCAACACTCCTCTTCTTCATCAAAGGAATTATGTCTCTTTCCTCATCATATTCTTCACCCTCCATTCTTTTCCTCTTATAAGATTCATTCCCCTTAAATGTTGAATCCTCAGTCCTAGCTTTATCATTGCATGAAATATTTCTACCTTCCATCACAAGATCATCCAAAAGTCCACTATTTCTTCCCTCAGATGATAATGGTGCATGATCTTCATAGCAATCATTAACCATGTTTGAATTTCCCATCAAACCATCAACACCACTAGCATAAGATGAAACAGGAGTTTCAGAATCATACAAAGATCTTGCATTGAATCCATGTTGATCATAGCTCAAATTTTCAGAATATTGGTATTCATGTGAATCACTTGGATTACCAAAACTATGGTTGAAAATATTTGATGATGATGATGGATAAGGAGAAAGTGAAGGTGAATTTGGCAAAACATGAGTTTCATTAATCTCTAAATTTTCATGATCATTGGAAAAGTTGAATTGTGGACATGGATTGGTGTAATGATTAGAAGAATCAGAGTTGTTTTGCATTGGATTATAATCATGATGGTTTTGATCATGATCATGATTTTTAGGGTAACATGAAGATAAGAGTAAAGAAAATGATGGTGAAGAAGAGTATTGCATTAGATGATTATTGTATGCCATAGCTTCTGCTTGGACTTCAGGAGGATAAAGAGGTAACCCTGCTCTCTGACGCCTTTTCATTCTCGTGTTCCAAAAGTTTTTGATTTCATTGTCCGTTCTCCCGGGCAACTAGAAGAAAAACAACAAAATATTTTTAGAGCGACGAGAAAATTAACTTTTTTTATGCAATAGCTTTTAATATTAATTGTTAGTTTGTTAGCTAGGGATGATGCCAGGGATTCGAACCCTGAATCTTCTTTTAATACTTCTAATGAGAGAAACAAGTTGTATCAAGCAAAGTACAAAGAAAGTATAAAGATGAGTATTTAAGCCATAAATGAAAACTTTAACCACAAAACATTTTCAAAATGACAAGAAAAATAATTTTTTTATAGACAAATATTAATTGATAATTTTTTAGCCATGAAATCGAACTATAAATCTACTTTTAATAATTCTAATGAGAAAAACAAGTTGTATCAAGCAAAGTACGCAAAAAGCATAAAGATGAGTGTTTAAGCCTTAAATGAAAACTTTAAGAAAATGGTGTATAGATTAAAAGTACATCATATTTGTAAGAAAAAAACAAAAATGACAATTTAAGTTTCATACAAAATGTGTGAGAAGAGATTCTTGATGAGATTATCATGAATTCATTGAGTACAAATTTATTAATTAAATATTAAAAGAAAAAGGAAACACAATTTATGTTCAAAAGGTAAAATTGAAAACACAACTTTAATTCTCTCCCTATTTTTACAACCATTTTTTTAAAAAAAATATTTAACTTTTATAAGATTGAATAAAATTGGAGTGATTGAAACAAATGGATTTTTCCTCCTTTCCCCTTATATCATGCTCGAGGTCCTGCACCTAATCAACACTATTATAATAGATCTAATTTCAGATCCAAATGTGAAAGGAAAAAAATTTAGAACCATAAAACATAAACAATTATACAATTAGAATAAACCAATCAAGTTTACTTTAGAAACCAAAATATATGATTGCACTAAAAACTATGATATGACATAACATAACATAACATAACATGAACTGAGACCATCAAAATTGAAAATTAAAAATTATAATTTTTATGCAAAAAAATAAATTGTAATTTTATAGTAAAAAAATAATACCTGAGCTGCCATTCTAGCCCATTTGTTTCCAAGCTTAGCATGAAGTTCAATGATGATTTTTTCTTCATCTTCAGAAAATGAACCTTTTTTAAGGTTGGGCCTTAGATGATTGGCCCATCTAAGTCTGCAGCTTTTTCCACACCTTAACAATCCTGAATTTTTCTGAACAGAATTCCAATTCCCTTCACCATGTTTGTTCACGTACTCTATCAAAATCATATCTTCTTGTGGGGTCCATGGTCCCTTCTTCAAGCCAGTTTTTGCATCAACATCATCTTTTGATGAGTCAAGGTCAACCTCAACATTGTTATTATTATTGTTGTTGATTATGTTGTTGGAGATTATTCTAGCCATAATTAATTAATTACCTTTGCGCCGGTAATAATTAAATATATTCTTAAAATAAAGATTCACGTTGAATTCTCTGCCGTTGTTATTTCGTCGATCGAGTCAAATCTCGATCGCCGTAAAAAGTGGAGTGGGGTTTATGAATTGAAAGGTGTGATTGTGATATGAAAATGATTAATGTTGTTCGAAAATGTGAAAGATGGTTTATAGTTAATAGTTTTTCTCTCCTCTCAGAAAGATATGTTGAGAAAGAGAGAGGAGAGATAGAAAAATGAAGAAGAGACAAAGAAAAAATATTGAAAAAGATGAGAGACAAAAATAAAAAAGAGACAGAGAAGGAACAGAGAGAAAGTGAGAGAGACAGGGAGATATATGTAAAGGAGAATAATCAAATTCTTGTTTTCTCTTTTTGTTTTTGTTGAAACAATGACAATGTGGATTTTAAGGGGATGAAAAAAAATTAAGGAAGTGCAAGATATTGTAGAGAGAAAGAAAGAGAGAAGGTATGTGTTGGATTAGAGGGGTAATTTTGGTGTTTGAAGATATGGAAAGGAAAGAGAGGGAAGAAAAAAAATGAAAGGGTGATTTGTGCAATTAGAGGTGTGAGCAATCATTTCGCTCCGCGTTGCATGCTTTGTGCTACGCCAATATACGCGTTTTTCATCTTCTTTTTTCACTATATGTCAATATATTCCTACATACATACATACATATATACTTAAATATTTACCATCATTTTATTAATTTGAATAAAATTGAACTTTAATTTCTTAGGCATTGTCTTGATTTAAAATTTTATGGATGAAAAAATATGATTGAAATAGCGATTGTAAATCATGTTCTAAACAATGGTTATTGACAAGAGTGATAGATATACTTCACACCAAAAATTTAATTATCAAAAAATTATGTATTTGATATATGTATAAAAAAACGCGTATACATACGTATATAATATGTGAACACAAAAACGCATAAATAGATATATAAGTTAATTTATTTACTCAAAATAATTGATTTATGTCCTTGCGTTTAAAAAAATTGTCCTCATATATTGCCATAGATTATTATAAAAAACAATTGTACCGGTGTCCAAATATACTTTTGAATTAAAAATATATATTAATGTCAATCATTTTTCTATAAATATGTATTTTTTTCATTCTTTTTTAAGAGACAAAAATGAAATATATATATATATATAAAATCACGGAAACAGGTAGACTCATCAGCATAAGGTGTGTGAAGGAGGACTACAAAAGTTTACAAGAAATATCCAAGGAAAACAACAAGAAAATACAATCAGTCGATTCCCAAACAAAGCAAAAGGGATTCGACCACCAACAATGAAAGTTAGAATTTAAAGTAACATCTGTTGTCCGCAACTATCTATATATGAAAACATCTTGACTTTGTCGAGAAGCTGATGCACATACTTTTTCATTCTATTAAATTAAATAGTAGCTTTTAATAAATTCTTTTCATTTAAGGATATATTTTTTAAAGTTTTTAATTTCTTAATATAATTTTTTATGAATTTTTGTTATCATTTGAAGTCTCACTTTCAATTATTATATACATATGTTCTATTTTAATTGTAAAGTTTTAATATTAAGAAAATATCGATTGCCTTATTGTTTTGCTTTTGAATTATATTCATATCATTATTTTTTACATAATTAATGTTTTCCATTATTTGCGTATGCATTTTAGCTTATATTAATAATTCACCCATTTTATTTTAATTTTAATATTTAATTCGGTTAATTCTTTTTTTGAGTCATTCAATGAATATTTTCAATTACTACAAAAAAAAAATTCAATATTTTTAACACCTTACAACAATTGTGCATTAAATGACTGCATGCTTTACAACATAAAATGAGATTCATTGTCTTTTTTTCTAAAAAAGAGTATTCTAAATCTAAAGGTTAGAAATTAGAATTCCACTTTTTAAAAATAAATAAAGTGTCATAATTTATTTTTTAGATACACAATTTTTTTTCTTTTATAGATGATTGTGGTGTGCTGGCCGATGACACTAATCCAGAAGGATAGAGTAGAACGTCTTCATGCCAACCATGCTAAAATTGTGTCACATCATATAAATAACTTCATATAAAATTCAAATAAATATATAAATAAATTTTTAGCTGAAATTTGTATGAGTATATTTCCTTTATTTTTTTTAAGTGTCGTTTTAAAAAATATTTTTTATTTAACTGTTGTTTTAATAATTTAAAGTTATAAGTTGTCAATTACAATCTTAATCATATCTTTCGAACTACTATTTCATATTTTCTATAAAAATTAATTCCTTATTTCTCAATAACTACATTCCTTTTTTCAAACTTCTTTTTTTGTTCTGTGGAAATTTCAACAGGTTTAATATGTATTAAAAATAGTGAATGATAAAATATAAATTAATTTAAACAAAAAAAAAATAAAAATTTACTGTAACTGACCATTAACAAAGTCAAATTCTTATGGTTTTCAATAAAAATATTTTTTTTTACAATAAAAAAAATCTTATACATCTAAATCATCTGCAAGTTTAAACTTTTAATAATTGAAATTTGAAATTGTAGATGTTAGGAAAGAGGTGAAAAAAAAAACACAGAGAATTTATTGGGAAGAGAAGAGTGTAGTTTATTTGTGAATTAAAATGAGAGTACAATATAAAAAAACAAGTTCAACAATTCACTATCTATTTCTTTTACAAGAACAATCCGCAGTCTTAATTTGTGAGTTTTATGCTAAAATAACTTTTTAAAAAAATAACAGGGGTAAATAGAATAGTAAAGCTTTTAGGTCTACCTGAGTGGACTGCTTAAGTAAATATAATTATTTTTTTTACTATTATTATAATTTTGTACGTACTTTGAATTAAATTATAAATTTGTTAGTCTTTCTAGGATTTTAAGTTTAAGTTTTATAACATTTATTGTTAAAAAAAGTTTATTAACCTACATTAGTTCCATTTTAGAAAATAAGTTTTACTAATGAACGCGCAATTCATAAATGAAACGAGGATGACAAATAGGATAAAAAAGAAAATAACTTTATGTTATTTTATTTTAAATTTGTATTGATAAATCCGTAAAGTCTAATGGTTTGAACCTATGAAGCCCCGATACGGGACACGATACCGATACGATACGATACCGATACGCCGATACGTAAATTTTTTTAAAATCCGCAATTCGATACAGCCGCAATACGTTATTTAAAAATTAAATTTAAAATTAAATATATAAATGCACATTATATAAACATGACTAAAATCAATAATATTAATAATTAAAAGAGAAAATATCTAATCTTATATCAGAATTTTGGAAAAAACTCAAATGTTTAACAGCATGTTATATAGTAGGACACCATAGTTTTTCTTTTGAAAAGTAAAAAATTATATTGACAAAGTAAAACTACAAGAAGTGCTAAAGATACAAATAAACATCGGGTATTGGGACGTATCAGACATGTATCGGGTATTACTTTTTTATTTAAAAATAATGATTTAACCGATACTTTTCTGATACGAGTATCGAGATGTATCGGAAGAGTATCGAATATTTTTTTATTTAAAAATAATGATTTAATCGATACTTTACCGATACGAGTATCGGGACGTATCGGAAGAGTATCGATATCGAAGACATATCGAATACGATACGTCGCCATTTTTTGAGTATCGGGGCTTCATAGACTTTGAACCTTGCTTTTGTAGAAGGTTTTTTTTGGGACCTTTGTGGCCCTAACATTGTCAAGTTATAACATTGTACTCTTGTCACCCTGAAGCATGCCTTATGCTAGGGGTTGTACTATTATTAATACACAATTTTTTGCCTCTTAAAAAAAAGCCTTTTGTTTGTCAAAAAAAAAAACCTTTTGCTACGCAACATTTGGGAGAATCAATTGAGGGAATGATGTGAAAAAGTGTGAATTAAAAATAGAATACACTAAGAAATTTGACGTATAGTAACGGTGAAAATCCGTAGATAAATATCCAAAAACTGTGGATATAAACATTAAAACATATATTGACGTATAGGGATTTTTTTACTGTTATCGAAAATCAATCCTCTAAAAAAAATTCAAAATAAATATACATCTTAATTCTTAATCTAACTTTTTTACCTTTCTTTTGAATTTCAATACTATCCCATTTTAATATTTTCACGTGTTGAAATGATACTTTTCTTAGTATATATGGTTTAGATATATTTATATTATTTTCTCGAATCATTTTTTCACTTGAGAGAATCTTGATTCACTTTTATCACCTTCTTTTTGCAGATGTTTGTTTCTTATACTTTAAGGTCTAATAATAGAGAACTCAAGTCATAGAAAATACAGATGAATATATCTATTTTTAGGATTTCTTGATAAAATTAATTATTTGGGGTGGCAAAACGGTGATCCGCCTCATTTAGGTTCGATCCGCTTAAGTCGGTTCTAAAATAAGGTGAGATGGATCAACTTAGGCATCCAAATTTTTTTCAATGCATAAGTATTTATATAATAAAAGTACAATTAGTAAAATGATAATTAAAAAAATTATATGGGAAGGAACCGGTTCTGTACAGAGTTTTATGAGCTGTTTTGTCCATATGTTTTGCCTGTTCAATCTAGTCGTTATTGGTTTTATTTCTAGTGTTAAGGTATTTTCCATGCTACTTGAATTGGTGATGGTAAATTCAGGATTCTTATGTAATTCCTTAAGCATATCTAATACCTTGATTAATGTATTTTTTCTTCTTTTTCCTATGCAAAAAAAAAAAAAAAAGGAAAGGACCAACATTAAACGTCTTCGGACCCGTTTGGTATAGTTTTTTTTTTTTTGAGTTTATGCAAATAATTTATGCAATATAAATTAGGTTTTATATTATTTTATAAGTTTAAACTAGTGAAAATTGAATTTTTATAAGCTACTTTATCAAAAACAACCTTGACAAACTTATAATAATACATAAATTATTTGCATAAACTAAAAAATAAGTTAGGTCAAACGGATCCGAACATATAGCTAACTATGCTCAACTGTAATAACGGGAACCAATCTTTAATTGGATCACATCATATAAATAACTTCGTATACAATTCAAATAAATATAAACTAGGTATTAAACCCGTGCGTTGCACGGGCTTGTTTAAATTTTTTATTTTATAATTTGCTTATTCAAGAAAATAATATGATATTCAAGTTTTTAAAATTTAATATGCATATTGATAAATAATTATTTTTTTTGTTCTTAAATCTTGATGTATAGTTTAAAGTTGTATTTAACTTTACTTTTTTAAGACTTAAAAACAACCTGAATAGTATATGAAATTATACAATTGCAATATATATCAATTAAGTGTATAGAAATCATTAGAAGCTACCTTAAAAGCTATTTTTTTGAACTATCATTCATAGTGTATAGAAATTTAGCGGAAAAACGCATTATATTTCTCTTACTAATCTTGTTTTTAAATTCTGAGTTTGATTTATATCTCCAAATTAATTAGTCTAATTTTTTTAATTTTAATATCATTTTCAATATATCTCAATTCTCAACCTCTATCTTAATCTTAATTATAATATAATCTCTTTATTACTCCTTTCGTTCCTTTTTAAGTGTCTTTTTTAAATAGTAACATCAAATTAAAAAAGTGGATAATTTTGAGAGATACTTATATAATTTTGTTTTTTATACAATACATTTTTGTTAATTGATTTTATCAAATCTAGAGACCGATAAAAAAATACTTATTCAAAAAAATTTATATGCTTCATATAAAATTGAATAGCTTTGTTTTTATATTATATTGAAAAAATGGTAGATACTTATTATTTGCACGGGTTTGATTAAAATATACTTATATAATTTTGTTTTTTGTATAATACATTTGTGTTAATTGATTTTATCAAATTTAGAGACTGATAAAAACCATTTATAAATTTGATATAACAACCTTTGTAAATTTTTATTTAATACACACAATTTTATTTGAAATATAAGTAAAAACATATAAAAATTATCTAAAACATAATATAATTAATTAATAAATTAAATTTGTGTGCAGAATTTTTTTTTTTTTAAAATTACGTTCTCTATGTGAAAAGAAAAAAGACAATACTCCAAAATTCTCAAATAATTTGGTGTATAAAATATATTTTCATTGTAACAAATCAATTAAGAATGAGCGAAGAAATAGTCAAAGTTTTTATAAAAGCCAAAAATCATTGTAATAAAATAATATAATAATTGTCTTTAAAAGAATAACTATCCATATGAAAAAGGTCATATCTACATTAAGAAGTAAACAAAATAAGAAAGAAAGTTGAAAAATATTAGCGTTAAAGATATATATTCATACAATCTATATACACCATTTTTCATAGACTTCTTGAATAGCAAGGATGCATCAAAAGTTAAAATAGAAACATCATTTATCCTCTTCTTCTAATTGATACGAAAATGATCATATCAATATTAAAGATTAAAGAAAATAAGAAAGTTAGAAAAGTAGCATAACAAAGATTTTGTTATAGCAACTAAAAAGGTATGACTAATTATGTTTGCCCAATTTATATAATAGAGTAACTTGAGTTTCGATCGATCATGTCATAGTAACCAAAGAAGAGTCAAGACATAAGACATGCAAGAAAGAGAGGAAAAAACTACCATATGGGATTGAAAAGGTATCACTCAAGAGTTGATTGAAGAAAGTGACAAAGATCAAAATTCAAAATGTATACTATCGACGTGTAGTAGTTGTAAATAAAATTATATATTTATACATACAACAGTTAAAGATAGAAATAAAAATAAAGTAGTTCAAAGATTGGTATGATAAAGTTATTTTTAAATAAAATATAATAATTATTGTAAAAAAAAAATATAATGATTGGTCAATAGATATTAATTAAAATTGTAACTATCCAACTTGCAAATTAAAACTTTGCATCAATATACAATGAGTGAGTGAATAATCATAATTAAAGAATAAGAGTTAAGAAATAGTAAAAAAATAGTATTGCAAAGGTTTGTGTGTTATTTTTTAAATATCTATCTTTAATACTAATTTAATATCAAAATCATAAGGTAGTATGCCATGTAATTATGATTCATATTTCCTCTTTATTTTCTTCTTTTAGTATTCTCTAATAATTATATTTTATGACTAAATTTGAAATATTATCATTACATAATATTTTATTTTTCCATTTAATATTTTTATACTAATTATTGAGTTTGACTTCAATAATAAAAAATTTAACAACTTTTATACAATTGATTATTAAAATGCAACCTTAATACAAACCACACTATTGCAATTTTTTATTTAACTACACCCAATTTAGGTTTAAAACTAAAAGAATTATTATATGTATCAAACTTTGTCTTCCCTTCTAAACAAAAAAAAATCTCATTACTTGGAAATACACACAAATAACTCTATACACAAAAGACAATTCTCAAAATAAACATATATCATAAAATATTATTAAGGTACTTGATCCCTAGTAATTAATCTTTTCATTCTTGATTTATTCTCTTTAAGAAGTTAATAAATATTAAATTGATATTACGTTATATATATAATGCATTAATTTTTCTTTTATATTTAATTATTTATTAAAAGTTATGACAGTGTTTTAGTAGAGTTTGCAAATTCTTTTGTAAATTTTTTTAAAAAATTATTAATAGTAAGAGTAAGGCGAACACAACTTTTTTTATTTTCTATATAATTATTATTTTTGTACTATGTGACCGACCAATTTATTAGTTAAAATTTGTTTCACCACTTTCATTTTCATGAATTATAGTAAAGATGAAGTAGTACACATCTTTTTATTTTTTACATAATTATTTACATTTTCTCTTTATTATCACCTATTAATTTTGATTAAAAAAACACGTATCATTGCTTGATTTCAACCTTTCAATATTGCAGCATTCTTGTTTTTAAAAGTAATTATTTATAGATTTGGTGATCATAATTTCTAAGAAGTTATACCACTAAATAAAATAAATTAATTTGACATAGTGCAAGATAACTCCTTAAAATGATTTAATTAAAAGAGATGATTGGAAACTTTTTTTAATGTCACGTTGTCACAATGAAGGTATATGAGCAACTCAAGCTTTCTTTTATAAGATAAAAGAAGTGAATAATGTTTTGTGTCATCGGTGATAGTTATAATTTACATCATAAACATCAAAATCATCCCAAAATATATGTATACCTACATAATATATAATCCATATGATTCCAGGTTTCAATAAGAAGTGTGGAATTAATTACTATAATCTTCCTTCCATGCACAACATTCTACCATTACTCCTCCACTGTTGCTTAAGAACATTGCAAAGAAACTCTAGTTGGATATATAACAAATATTAGTAGATAAAGAAAAATAATAGAACAAACAATTTTATAAGTGCAAACAATAAGTCAGAAGTTTTAGCATGTTGATTTTTACCGCAAACATAATTCAATTTTAGAAGACATAATTTACATTTATTAAAAGACATAATTCATAATTATTATCAATGAAAAATTTAGAACACGAAGTTCGAAGTTTTAGCATATATACAATGTACGAAGTGATATATATATACCTTTTGTTTTACGCGAGTGATACCTATCATCATAGACATTAAACAGAAAGAAAAAGAATGTGAGAAAAATATAATATAAATATAATTTTAGTGTAGCAATTCTAAAGATAGCAAAATATTAGACGATAAATATAACATTCCATCAAATGACTAAATCAATGAAAATAATTGACTTTAAAATCAAAACAATAGAGAGACAGTGTTAAAAAAAGAACACCCATTAGAGATTACAAAATAAGAATGAAATGAAAAATAATAGAAGTCTTCTTTATCGTCTTTACCTCATTCACATGACAATAATATCCACAATATTATGAAATAAAATAAGAAAGAAATCTTAAAATTCTAAAAAACAATAAATAAATAAAAGATGTTGAGACCTTTTAGGGTGTTGGCTTCATTTGGTAAAATAAGCCTGATTCCATGATGTGGAGCATGATGTGTGGCACATCAGGGTTCACATCTGGACGCCCTACTGGACGCGCTTTCATTTATTTAAACGCGATCTTTTGAAAAAGATTTGTTTTTCAAATTAAATCGTGCCAGCTTTCGCGCCAAGGAACAAGATAATCTTTCATGGTTCTGTTTTATTTTATTGGCCGACTTTGATCAAAAAGATTTGAAACAAACAATTAAAAGATTATGATCAAATAAATCTCAAGGCAAAATTTATCAAGGCCAACTCGTCAAAGCCCATGAAGCTTGTTCTATATAAAGGAAGACTGAAGACCAATTATTCATCAACTGAAATCAAGAAGCTAAGTCTACAAATTGAGTCTTAGGGTTTTAGTTCTTTAGTTGTTCTTTGTTCTTTGTGAGCCTTCACTTGGATCATAGTTTTGATACAAGTAAGGACTGAGTTTATAGAGTTGTAATCTCTAGTTGTCTTTCTCCAAAGCTTTGAAGCAAGGAGTTAGATTGTGCAACACTCTAAGCCTTTAGGTACGAGTGCTTTGCTTGTCTAGGAGTGTGTCTCCAACTGAGTTTGTTATTAAATCCTTACTGGGTAAGGTTGAGGGGGAGTGAGCAGAGGTTCTCATATCTAGGAGTTCCTAGGTAGAATTAGCACGGGTAGTGATTAAGTGAGAAGTTGTAAACGGGGGAGTTTAGCTTTGAATTGATACTACCATAGTGGATTCATCCCTGGATTGGTATCCTCCAGAATAGGGCTTGTTATAAGTGCCGAACTGGGTTAACAAACTCACGTGTTCTTTTGTTTCCTGCACTTTATATTGTTTACTTGTTCATCAAGTTCAGTTGTTCACGATGTTGACACATTAGGCTACACATCGTACGATTCCTAAAGTGTACACATCGTGCTACACATCTGACACTTGCCACCAGAATTTCAATTGGCATCAGAGCAGGCACCCTGCCTGTTTGAGGGTGAGCTCCAGGGAAGTTACTTTCTGGAAACATGGACAAGGATGGAACAACGGTCAACAAACCACCCCTCCTGGATGGAACCAACTATGACTACTGGAAGCCAAGGATGATTGCTTTCCTAAAGTCACTTGACAGCAGAACTTGGAAAGCTGTGCTCAAAGGCTGGGAGCATCCCAAAATCTTGGATGCTAATGGTGTTGACACTGGTGTACTCAAGCCAGAGGAAGATTGGTCAGCTGCAGAAGACACTGCATCGCTTGGAAACTCCAAAGCTTTGAATGCTTTATTCAATGGAGTGGACAAGAACATGTTCAGATTAATCAAGCAGTGTACTGTTGCAAAGAATGCCTGGGAGATACTCAGAACCACTCATGAAGGCAATGCCAAGGTAAAAAGCTCAAGAATCCAACTTCTCAACACTAAGTTTGAAAACCTCAGAATGAAAGAAGAAGAATCAATTCATGAATTTCACATGAATTTGCTTGAGGTGGACAATTCCTTTGAGGCTCTAGGTGAGAAATTGTCTGAAGAAAAGCTTGTGAGAAAGATGCTTAGATCCCTACCCAAGAGATTTAACATGAAAATCACAGCTATTGAAGAAGCTCAAGACATCCCAAGTATGAAACTTGAAGAACTTGTGAGCTCTCTTCAAACTTTTGAGATGAACTTAGGTGAGCAAACTGAGAAGAAAGGAAAAGGTATAGCTTTTGCATCTTGTGCTGGTGAAGAAGAAGAAGCTGATGAATCAGATGACGATCTCTCAAATGACTTAGCCATGTTGGGAAGACAATTCAACAAGCTTCAAAGGAGGGTGGACAGAAGACCAAGGAGGAATGTGAGGAACATCCAGACTGACATCAGTAAATTAGGTAACACTTCAACAAAAACCAAAACTGATGATAAGTCAACTCAGAACAAGGGTGTTCAATGTCATGAATGTGAAGGCTTTGGTCATATAAGATCAGAATGTGGCACATATCTGAAGAAGCAGAAGAAAGGCCTAACTGTATCATGGTCTGATGAAGACTCTGACACTGACTCAGAGAATGTTGCTGCTAATCATGTTAGTGCCATGACTGGGGTGGATAATACTGATGTTGAATCTGATGATGAAGAACTCACCTTTGATGAACTAGCCTCAGTCCATAAAAAGCTATTTATCAAGAGTGAGGAACTGTACAAGGTCAATGAAGAGCAGAAGGAAATCATCAGTCAACTGGAGACAGAGAAGGGTCAACTACAGAGTCAAGTTGCTAGTCTTGAAAGTGAAGTCAAGTTACTGTCAACCAACTTGAAAAATATGACCAAGTCTGTAAAGATGCTCAACCCTGGAACCAACATGCTTGATGAAATTTTGAAAGTAGGAAAGCATGCTGGTGACTCATCTGGTGTAGGATTTAAGAACAAACATCACAGCAAGAAGACAAATACTAAGTTTGTTCCTGCTCAGAAGAAACCTGACCCTAGCAGAATGTGGACACACCACACTCCACATCAGAGACCTGCTGGCAAAGAGAAGTTTAATGCTTGGAGATGCCACTACTGTGGGAAGAATGGTCACATCAAGCCCTTCTGTTACAAACTCTATGGGTATCCCAAGAAAAAGCCTCAGGTGCAAGCCAAAACAGCAAGGGTCACTCCTAAGAAGATGTGGAAGCCTAAAGTCTCTGAAACTGCACATATTGCTCACACTTCTCTTAGAGCATCTTCTAGTAATGATTGGTATTTTGATAGTGGTTGTTCTAGGCATATGACTGGTGTTGAGAAATTTCTCACTAATATCAAGCCTCATACAACAAGCTTTGTAACCTTTGGTGATGGAGCAAAAGGTGAAATCAAGGGCAGTGGTAAACTCAGCAGCAAAATCTTACCTGACCTAGATGATGTGTTACTTGTTAAAGGCTTGAAGGCTAATCTTATCAGCATAAGCCAACTATGTGATCAAGGTCTTAAGGTCAACTTCACAAAGAATGAGTGTCTTATCACTTCTAACAAAGGAGAATTGTTGATGAGAGGATCTAGGTCAAGGGACAACTGCTATCTATGGATTCCTGATGAAACAGCTCACTCCACTACATGTTTGATAAGTCAGGAAGAAGAAGTAAAGCTTTGGCACCAAAGACTTGGCCATTTGAATCTGAAGGGAATGAAGAAGATTGTGTCCAAGGAAGCTATTAGAGGTCTACCAAAGCTTAAGATTGTTGAAGGCAATATATGTGGTGAATGTCAAGTTGGAAAGCAGGTTCAGATGTCACACCCAATGTTACAACATCAGGTGACATCCAGAGTTCTTGAACTGCTACATATGGACTTGATGGGACCAATGCAGGTAGAGAGTATTGGTGGCAAAAGATATGCTTTTGTGGTTGTAGACGATTTCTCAAGGTTCACTTGGGTTAGCTTCATCAGAGAGAAGTCTGACACTTTTGATGCATTCAAAGAATTATGCCTTAGACTACAAAGAGAGAAGGATAGTGGCATTGTTAGAATCAGAAGTGATCATGGGAAAGAGTTTGAAAATTCAAGATTCTCTGAGTTTTGTGCTGATGAAGGAATTGGGCATGAGTTCTCCTCACCAATCACACCCCAACAAAATGGTGTAGTTGAGAGGAAGAACAGAACCTTGCAAGAGGCTGCAAGAGTTATGCTACATGCCAAGAAGCTACCTTACTACTTTTGGGCAGAGGCCATGAGTACTGCATGCTATATACACAACAGGGTGACTCTGAGAAAAGGTACCTCAACCACACTGTATGAGATATGGAAAGGAAGAAAACCAACTGTCAAACACTTCCATGTCTTTGGTAGCAAGTGCTATATCTTAGCTGACAGAGAGCAAAGGAGGAAGATGGATCCCAAGAGTGATGAAGGAATCTTTCTAGGCTATTCCATAACCAGCAGAGCCTATAGAGTCTTCAACAACAGAACAAGAACTATGATGGAATCCATCAATGTTGTCATAGATGACTGTTCAGATAATGAACCTGATGTTGATCCTGATGTGGACACATCTCACCCCCTGCCTGAAGACTCTGAAGTTATAGAGATTCCTGAGAAGACTGATCAGCAAGAAGATGTGACTCCAGTGAACAAGGGTCCCTCTGTTAGAGTTCAAAAGAATCATCCAAAAGAACTCATAATAGGGAATCCTGAGTCAGGGGTTATGACAAGGTCAAGAGAGGTTGTATCCAATGCTTGTTTTGTGTCAAAGGTAGAACCAAAGAATGTGAAAGAAGCCTTGACAGATGAGTTTTGGATTGAGGCTATGCAAGAGGAGCTGAACCAGTTCAAGAGGAATGAAGTGTGGGATTTAGTTCCTAGACCTGAAGGAGTCAACATCATTGGTACTAAATGGGTTTATAGGAATAAATCTGATGAAAGTGGTGTTGTGACTAGAAACAAGGCTAGGCTTGTGGCTCAAGGTTACTCTCAGATTGAAGGAGTAGACTTTGATGAAACATTTGCTCCTGTGGCACGTCTTGAGTCCATAAGGTTACTTCTGGGAGTAGCATGTATCTTGAAATTCAAGCTATTCCAGATGGATGTGAAGAGTGCTTTCCTCAATGGCTACTTGAATGAGGAAGTTTATGTGGAGCAGCCCAAGGGATTTGTTGATCCAAATTATCCAGATCATGTCTACAGATTGAAGAAGGCATTATATGGATTAAAGCAAGCTCCTAGGGCATGGTATGAGAGGCTAACCAAATTTCTTGTGCAGCAAGGTTATAGAAAAGGAGAAACAGACAAAACCTTGTTTGTCAGAGAAGAAAAGGGCAAGTTCATGATTGCACAAATCTATGTAGATGACATTGTGTTTGGAGGAATGTCTGATCCAATGGTCAAGATGTTTGTGAATCAGATGCAGTCTGAATTTGAGATGAGCCTTGTAGGTGAACTTACCTACTTTCTTGGTCTGCAAGTCAAACAGATGGAAGATACAATTTTCATCTCTCAAAGCAAGTATGCCAAGAACATTGTGAAGAAATTTGGAATGGAGAATGCAAATCATAAAAGAACTCCTGCAGCAACCCATCTCAAACTTTCTAAAGATGAGCATGGTGTCAGTGTTGATCAAAGTCTATACAGAAGCATGATTGACAGTCTACTTTATCTCACTGCAAGTAGACCTGATATTAGCTTTGCTGTTGGTGTGTGTGCAAGGTACCAAGCTGAGCCTAAGATGAGTCATCTAAATCAAGTTAAAAGGATTCTCAAGTATGTCAGTGGTACAAGTGATTATGGAATTCTCTACTCTCATGGTGAAGACACAAGATTGTTAGGTTATTGTGATGCTGACTGGGCAGGAAGTGCAGATGATAGGAAGAGCACTTCTGGTGGATGTTTCTTTTTGGGAAGCAACCTTATATCATGGTTCAGCAAGAAACAAAATTGTGTTTCTCTTTCTACAGCTGAGGCTGAGTATATTGCAGCAGGAAGTAGTTGCTCTCAGCTACTTTGGATGAAGCAGATGTTAGGTGAGTACAATGTGCAGCAAGATGTGCTCACATTATACTGTGACAATCTAAGTGCTATAAATATTTCCAAAAATCCTATCCAACATAGTAGGACAAAGCACATTGATATACGTCACCATTTCATTAGAGATCTTGTTGAAGACAATATTGTGACTCTAGAGCATGTTGCCACAGAAAATCAACTGGCAGATATTTTCACTAAGGCTTTAGATGCAAATAGGTTTGAGGTGTTAAGGGGCAAACTTGGTATTTGCCTCTTTGAGGATCAATAGCCATAATAGCTATTTAGACGTGCAACGGTTACCTGTTCTTTCCCTCCATCCATAGTTGCACGCAATCCAAAGGCAATCATTACAAAAATATTTCCAACGGCTATTTCACGATCAAAACTTCAAGAAATCCGTTTATTCAAGATTTTCTCTTATTGCCTACCACATTGATCACTACATTCATCTCTCTAACACTCAAACGACCAAGAACTTGTCTTGATCTCTCTCAAAACCTCTGTTCATCTCTCTGCAATTTTCTTTGAAATCTTCATACAAAATCATCATCATCATCATGTCTACTGCAACCAAAACATCTCCTTCCACAAAAACAAACACTCCTCCATCATCACCAAAACCAAATTCCCCACATCAAGAAGATATTCAAGGTGACATGATCATCGATGCCACTCCTGTCTCAATGATCAAGCCATCTGGATCAAAGAAGAAGAAGTCTAAACGATCAAGAAGGGAATCAACCCCCATTGCTGCAGGGGAAGATGTTGTTCCTTCTACTTCCACAGAAAAATCCAAAAAGAAGAAGAAGAAAAGCAAGAAGCCAAAGATTGGCTCAGCAAAGAGGGTTCATACCATGGAAAGTCTGCATGTTGAACCTCTTCCTGCAAAATCTGGTGATGCAAATGCTGAAGCATCTATGGGTGTAGGTTCTTCAAACCCTAACCCTGAGAAGGCTGCTGTGAAGATCCCTGAGAGTCAAAGACATCCCTTGACTCAGAAGATCATTGATTCTGTGCTCCAGGCCCTGCAAGAACCTAATGTTGTGGCAGATGTTGGCACATCATTGCCACAAGGTGAAGAAGAGTCTCCTGCTGAAGAAGAGACTGCTGCTGTTGAAAAACCTGCTGTCATTCCTGATTCTCCTGAACAGGAATTTGTTGAAGAAGATCAACCTGCTGAGGTTGAGGAACCTGAAGATAATACCCAGTCTGACAAGGGTAAAGAAACTGTTGAAGGTTCAGATCATGAAAACTCCAATCCTTGTGACAAGGATGCTAATGGAGATACAGTTGTTGTGGATGTAGAAGGCTACAATTCTGACATCCCCTTGAAGAAGCTTACTGAGGAGAGTATTGCAAGAAGGACTAGAAGTGGTAAAGGTCCTGCTGTTGTTGAAATTTCTCCTGCTGCTACTAAGGAGAAGAAGAAGCCTGTTAAGAGGCAAGTCATGTATGGTCCCAAGAAGGGATTTAGTAAAGCTGTGGTTCCACCTGCAAAGAAGAAGACTCAGAAAAGAAAAGAGCCACCTACAAGTGACATAGAGTACGATGTGGAGCAGGATGTAGCTCACATCAGTGAGTCTGAGGAAGAATCTGCTGAGGAACGCAATATGGAGCTTGATGTGATTCACATTGAGTCTGCTGTGAAGAAGAGCTATGGGAAGAAGAAAATTCCTCAGGGAATTCCTAACATCCCAGTTGATTTGATTTCCTTCCACAACCCTGCACATGCTGGTAAATGGAAGTACATTGCTCATAGAAGGTTAGCTCTGGAGAGGGAGCTCAGTGCTGAAGCCTTGCAGTGCAAGGAAGTTATGAGGTTGATCAAGCGTGCTGGCTTGATGAAGACTGTTACTGGACTAGGTGACTGCTATGAGAAGGTAGTCAAAGAGTTTTTGGTAAACATCCCTGCTGGTTGTGACAATCCTTTGGACAAGGAATACCAAACTGTTTTTGTGAGAGGTAAAGAAATTCACTTCTCTCCCACTGTTATCAACAAGTATCTGGGCAGAAGTGAGGAGCCCTTTGCTGAGATGGAGGCAAATGACAACTACATAATCAAGGCCATCACAGCTGGAAAGGTCAAGACTTGGCCTAAGAAGGGAAAATTGCAAGCAAGCAAGCTCACTCCAATCTACAACATCCTGAACAGGATTGCTGCTGCTAACTGGGTGCCTACCACACACAACTGTGATGTGGCTACAGGTTTGGCTAGGTTCATCTATACTGTAGGTAACAAAATTAACTTTGATTTTGGTACTTATATTTTTGATCAGACTATCAAACATGCCAAAACCCTAGCTGTCAAACTACCCATTGCCTTTCCTTCCCTACTGTGTGGAATCATATTGAGCCAGAGACCTGATGTTCTGGGCAAGGATGATTTGTCTTGCAGAAGAGAGTCTGCTATTTCTTTTAGTCTCAAGCAGTCTGATGTGACTCCTGATGTGGGCACATCCAGCTCAAACAATGCTATGTCTAGGACAGACATGATTGCTGCTTTAAAGGAGACTTGCAAGGCTCTGGATGAGAATAAGGCCAAGCTGGAGGCAGTCATTGCTGGACTGGAGCTTGAGGATGAGCAAACAATGGCTGAGGATGAGGAATTGGAGGAGGAGGAGCCCAATGACTCTGAAGCTGAGGAAACTGATGGGAGCCAGGATATTTGAATTATTGTAATTCATTAATATTTCCCTGTACTCAGTATTTCCTTGTTTTTGCTTGTATTTTGTGGGCTATGCCCTGGATTTCTGATGCACCTTTGCGTGCCTGTTCTGTACTTGCTGCACTATTAACGGCCTGAGTGCCTCTTTCTGTTCATGCACCATCATCTCTACATCTCATGCTATCTGCATTCTATGGTGTGTTACTTACTCTCAGTATGTTTGTCATAATTTATGGCTAAAAAGGGGGAGTAAAAATTAAAATGAACAACTTTGAAGTCTTAACTGCAGCAAATTGTGATGTGTTATTAGAGAGAATAGAACGAGAGAATTGAGACGAGAATTAAGAAAAAGATTCTATTCATCCACATGGGGCAACTTCTGAACTTCTGAACTTCTGAAACTTTCTCAACTTCTGAAGCTCTGCAACTTCTGAGGCTCTGCTCAGCTTCTGAAGCACTACAACTTCTGAAGCTCTGCTCAGCTTCTGAAGCACTACAACTTCTGAAGCTCTGCTCAGCTTCTGAAGCACTACAACTTCTGAAGCTCTGCTCAGCTTCTGAAGCACTACAACTTCTGAAGCTCTGCTCAGCTTCTGAAGCTCTATAACTTCTGAAGCTCTGCTCAGCTTCTGAAGCTCTGCTCAGCTTCTGAAGCTTCTCCAACTTCTGAAGTTCTGATGTGTGGCACATCTGACTACACATCTGGTATACATGCTTATTTTTCTTCAAATATTTTATCAACAAATTTTTGAAGAATTAGTTTTCTAAAGCATGTTCTTCTGAAGACCTTTTCTGTACATTTTCAACTGGGTGATGCATTCTTAAGAAGTCCAATTGAAGATGTTATCTAATTTCTACATGGTGATGCATTCTTAAGAAGCCTGTAGAAGTTATTTTGTGTGATGTTTGACACATCTGTGAGTTTTAACTTGGTCATGCATTCTTAAGAAGCCAAGTTTAAAACTTCTCTATTTCTCTCTAGGTCATGCATTCTGAAGAAGCCTATAGGGGATATGAGATTTAGGGGGAGTACATGGAAAGTGCTCTAGTTCAAAGGGGAGTAGACTATTACTGGGTTTGCTACCCTCCCTTATGTGTGCATGGAATCTCATGCTTGTATGTGTCTGAGAATTTATTTTTCTCAGTCTTTGGGAATTTATTTTCCTATCTTGTGAGAGTTTATTTCTCTCTTTATTTGCGAGGCTCTAATCCGCTGCTGCATGCCTCTGATGTGCCTACACATCTCTCCAAGTTTAGTTGGGTGACTCAAAGATTATTTTAGCCCAAAATTTGCCAAAGGGGGAGATTGTTGAGACCTTTTAGGGTGTTGGCTTCATTTGGTAAAATAAGCCTGATTCCATGATGTGGAGCATGATGTGTGGCACATCAGGGTTCACATCTGGACGCCCTACTGGACGCGCTTTCATTTATTTAAACGCGATCTTTTGAAAAAGATTTGTTTTTCAAATTAAATCGTGCCAGCTTTCGCGCCAAGGAACAAGATAATCTTTCATGGTTCTGTTTTATTTTATTGGCCGACTTTGATCAAAAAGATTTGAAACAAACAATTAAAAGATTATGATCAAATAAATCTCAAGGCAAAATTTATCAAGGCCAACTCGTCAAAGCCCATGAAGCTTGTTCTATATAAAGGAAGACTGAAGACCAATTATTCATCAACTGAAATCAAGAAGCTAAGTCTACAAATTGAGTCTTAGGGTTTTAGTTCTTTAGTTGTTCTTTGTTCTTTGTGAGCCTTCACTTGGATCATAGTTTTGATACAAGTAAGGACTGAGTTTATAGAGTTGTAATCTCTAGTTGTCTTTCTCCAAAGCTTTGAAGCAAGGAGTTAGATTGTGCAACACTCTAAGCCTTTAGGTACGAGTGCTTTGCTTGTCTAGGAGTGTGTCTCCAACTGAGTTTGTTATTAAATCCTTACTGGGTAAGGTTGAGGGGGAGTGAGCAGAGGTTCTCATATCTAGGAGTTCCTAGGTAGAATTAGCACGGGTAGTGATTAAGTGAGAAGTTGTAAACGGGGGAGTTTAGCTTTGAATTGATACTACCATAGTGGATTCATCCCTGGATTGGTATCCTCCAGAATAGGGCTTGTTATAAGTGCCGAACTGGGTTAACAAACTCACGTGTTCTTTTGTTTCCTGCACTTTATATTGTTTACTTGTTCATCAAGTTCAGTTGTTCACGATGTTGACACATTAGGCTACACATCGTACGATTCCTAAAGTGTACACATCGTGCTACACATCTGACACTTGCCACCAGAATTTCAAAAGAGATTTGGTTAATCTAAATACATAGAGTGGCTTGAGCTTCAATGTTATTAGGAAAGCAAATACAAAATTTTAAGAGCACCATTCGGATAGTTGTTTGAGTAAAACGATGATGATCCAAAATCAAGTTCCAAATAGAAATTTTACATGCTCATGTATGAGGAAGGATTATACATAATGACATATATATATATATATATATATATATAATAGTTAATTCACGATGGTTTTTTTTATAGTGGGATTGAAAGGTTAAGAAGAATGAAAAGTTTAAAACAAAAAATAAGTACACAAAAAAACAACATTATAATTGGTGATTTTTCACCTTTCATAACATTTTTTTTATAATAGTTCTAGTTAATTATTCAATTCAATTAATTAATAGGTGAATGAAACCAAAAGAATGCAAAAAACTCAAAATAAGTACACATAAAAACAACATTAAAATGGATGATCCTTCACTTTTCATAACATTTTTTTTTATAATAGTGCTAGTTAATTATAGATGACACATAAGCAATGAAATTTTCTAGTGATGACACATAAGCAATTAAAAGATTTTGTTATTTTAAAGATGAAAATGCCACATAAACATCAACTATTGCTTAGAAAAAAGAAAAGATGGGAGAAGCTTTATTAGGCTGACACATAAGCAAATCAAAGTTTGCTTTACATATAGTATATAGATAGATAGATAGATAGATAGATATAGATAGATAGATAGATAGATAGATATAGATAGATAGATAGATAGATAGATAGATAGATAAGTTTTTAGCTAAAATTTGTATGTGTATATTTTTTCCGTTTATTTTTAAGTGTCATTTAAAAAAAATTGTTATTTAATTGTTATTATAATAATTTAAATTTATAATTCATCAATTATAACCTTAATCATATCTTTTAATAACTCTTATTTCATATTTTTCATAATAATAATTCCTTATTTCTCAATAACTACATTTCTTTTTAAAAACTTCTTTTTTTGTTCCGTTGAAATTTCAATAGGTTTAATATGCATTAAAAATGATGAATGATAAAATATAAATTAATTTAAACAAAAAAAAAGAAATTATTGTAACTCACCATTATCAAAATCAGATTCTTATGGTTGTCAAAAAAATTTTTGGATTGATTTAAGTTAAAATTTGGAGAAAAAAAATACTTTAAGATGGTATACTTGGAATATATTATGCATTAGAATTTTTTAAAAAAAAAAAAAAAGTAGTATGGGGGATAAATAGTGTTCAATGTTTGAACTCGACTCTTACATATAAAATGTGTCTTTGCTAACTGAGTTATGCCTTATAAATATTAATGTTACTTTTAAATAAAAATACTTTTTTCAAAGAACGTTTAATCTTTTAATAATTGAAATTTGAAGCCGTAGATATTATGGGAGAGAAGCTAAAAGCTAGAGAATTTATTGGTTAGAGGAGAGTGTAATTTATTTGTGGATTAAAATGAGAGTAGAATACAAAAAACAAATCAAACAATTCACTATCATAACTTTCCAGAAGTATCTACACCGGTACACTTCGAAAAAAGAGCAACGATATAGTAAAATTTTCAGAATGTATCGGTACACTTTAAAAATTGTACCAGTATAGTTGTTTTCGCAGAATGCACTGGTACACTTTGAAGTTTTGTTTTTTTTATTCTAAAAACTTTATTATTTTATTTTTTAGAACATATATGGCTCAAATGGGCGATGCAGGTCAAATGTCAGTAGATACCGCTGTTTTTACAACCAATAAAAAATTTAATACGCGAGATGCTTTTATGACAAACATCTAAATTTCTTTTTTTACTTGTTTCATTTTAACGCTACTCAAACACTAAGTAAGTGCACAAAAGTATATAACCAAGTGTCACTAACAGTTCATAAAAGTATATAAGCAAGTGCAAGAAAAAGTTCACAAAAGTACATGTAATAAATAGTTTACAAAAGTATATAAAGAAGTGCAATAAAAAGTTCACAAAAATACATAAGCAAATGCATCAAGGCACATAATCATCCGGATCAATCTCTACACCTTGGCAAATATCTAGTGCCATAAAAAGATCTGTAAAGGTATCTTCTTCTTTCTTAGCGTATATCTGGCTGATATATCTCTCCAGCGCAGAAGCAGCCAAATACCTCCAATACCGCTCGTCTCGTGGTGCATCTCCTGTTGGGGCATCCTCCGGTATCAGATCATCTTGCTATGCTGTCACATACTGTGGAACTGGTTATACTCCATGCGCTCCATCAACAGGGCGACACAGTATTGGATGTGATACCCTATAGTACCGCAACAAGTAATCATTTGTAGCCTCAGCAGCATATCTCGCTGGACGTGTCGCTTGATAGATCCGATCAATAGAAATATGATAACCGACCCAATCACTATCAATAACATCAAAGGTAAGAGCCGGTGGCGGTGATATATACAATAAGTATCCATACTGCCTAATACACCTCTCAAACAAGTGAGGAACTACCGCGGAGCCATGCAGATAACCACTATACTTAGTAATCAGATCAAAAGGTATGGAACCTCTATGATCTTCAAACGGACGCCAAATCACATCATAAGGGGTCAGTGCATCCATGATAGGTCGATAGTCAGCAAGCTTCATCTTCCCCTTCTTATATACCCACTTTATAGCTTGAGGGAAACATAATCATTACAGTTAAGTCCGATCTCCGCATCCGCCCGCCGACCAAGGGTAGGAAAATACTCATAAATCCAACACTGTTACAACATAAAACAACTTTCAAAAATATGTCTACGCAACGAACAAAATTAAATTAAATATTATAAAAGATAGTCCATAATTAAATATTATAAAAAAAAGTATATAATTAAATAACATATATGTTTGGATTATCTTATTTTTGAGCTTATGCAATATAAATTATGTTTTATGCTATTTTATAAGTTCTAACTAATGAAAATTGTATTTTTATAAGCTATTTTATCATAAACTACCTTGACAAAGTTATAATAATACATAAAAATTACATAAGCTGTTTGCATAAGCTCAAAAATAAGCTAATCCAAACAGGGCCATAATAGCAAAGCTTTTAGGTCTACCATATCGGACTCCTTAAGTGAATATAATTTTTTTTTACTATTATTATAATATATTTTGTAGTTTGGATTAAATTGTAAATTTGTTAGTCTTTCTAGTAATTTAATTAGTTTATTAACCTGCATTAGTCTTAATAAAAAAAAGTAAGTTTTACTAATGAACTACTTACACTTCATAGATGAAATGAGAAATATGATTAAAAAATAACTTTATTTTGTTTTATTTTAAATGTGTATTATTCATAGAGGAGTATTATTTGAACACTCAAAAAAGTTGTCCCATATAAACAACCAATTTTTTCTTTCGTTGCACACAAATTGAAGCAGATAAAAAATAATAAAAAATAGCAAAAAAAAGGCAGGTCTCATATTTTATTGTTGAACAACTATTTGGTTGTCAAAGTAATATTAGTGTTATTCATAATCTGTTAAGTCTAATGGTTTGGACTTACTTTCTATAGAAGGTTTATATTTGGACCTTTGTGGCCCTAGCATTGTAAAAGTTGGCTCATTTTTGTGATGCTCAAAATTCTCTCATTTTCAGGTGGTGTATATTTCCATGGTCTTTTGACTGTGATTATGGATAAATGCGTTTCTATAAATCAATATCCTTTTGTTACTTGGCATTTGGGATATTATATTGAGAGAATGCTATGAAAAAGTGAGTATTAAAAATCATATAATCTATTAAAATAAGAGACAGATAATTTTGAGATAGGAAATATAAAAGACCAATAGCATTTAGGACCAAATTTCGTAACATAATACGACCTTCAAAACTTACATATTTTTCAAAGAACATAGCTTTTTTTTAAGAGACTCAAGTGATGACTCCAAAGTAGATAATATACGAGAATTTGCACCTACTGAAAGGCTAGGTACGTAAATTAAATTAAACTTTATCTCTATAATTAAGAAAGATGGATGTCAACCGCATAAACTCATGACACACATTCATACCCCATCAAACAACTCTTAAAAAAATTAACTTTTAGCCAAAACCGACTCAAATCCACGAAGAATAGCCTTCAAAATAAAAAAGTTCTCTATCAATGCTTCCCCAATACAAACTATTTCCTTTGGTCTTATTTATATATAAAAGTCAATAAATACTCACATTAATCTTTAATATAAAAGGAATTTCACTTTTTAGATTCATTGAGAATCTAATGTAATTAGTCTATATTATTGACTAAATACATTAGATTCTCAATGAATTTAAAAAGTGAAATTCCTCTTATATTAAACACCGGAGGGAGTATTTGGCTTTGAATATAAGTAAAAGTCATCAAATTCAACTCTATTTAATGTTATTATTCCCTCCGTCCCAATTTGATTGAACCGGGTTGACTAAGTGTACTATTCACATATCTTGCTTTAACTTTATTTTTTTATTAATAAATAAAAATAAATATTAGCATATAAGATGTTGTTGAACTAATATCAATGAGTATTTTCAAAATATCAAATTTTTATAATTTTTTCTATTATACAATTAAAAATATTAATCGTCAAAGTTATATATCAATATGTGTGCAGCAATCAAATGACTCAATCTTTCATTAAACTCAACTACCCGTTCATTTATAATCTCAATTCTGCACGAACCATGTTTTTTATGATTTCTTCTTTATCTGTACGTGTTTCGGTTATATGACAGTTGTTGTTTCTTCTTTTTGCTTGCAAAGTTATTTACATGGTATCTTTTCTTTATTAATGAGATATGCTTGCTATATGTTTTGTGACCTTAAGTAACATTAAAGAAGACTGCGGTTCCAAAGTTTGTTTTACCATGGCTCCCAATTGTTACAAGGAGAGACCTTAGATAGAGTAACTCCAATAATTGTAAATATTGTTTGCCTAGGCATTTATGTTAACAGTGAGATTTTGTTTTTCCCCTTAAAAGTCAATCAATTTGGAATCTACGTTCCGAACTTTGTTGTAAATTCGGTACATAGTTTTCAGACCAATTTTAGACGAGTCATTGTTTTGGGGGTGTTAGATATGATGAGTTTTTTAAGTTTAACGTCATGTAACCTCTAACCATAGTGCAACCGATGTTATTTCTGTCAAGTTTGGAAAGAACAATTAACATTGTTTTCATAATGTCATAAAATTTATATATCATATTTATATATCATATTATGAAAATTTATCATCAAGAAATACATATGAAAATTCAAATGTACCGGTATATTAACACCATCCATGATCCCAGTACACCCACACTCAACCATCCATGTGTTAGGAATATGCTGTAGTTTAGCTTGCGAGGCCAGTAAGTTCCTCGCCATAGCGAGTACTGGTAGGTAGGCGCGCCAAGGCGCGCAAGTGACTTGGGCTTAGCAAGTTGTTGCATCTGTGTGACAGTTATTTCTGTTAAGTTTGCTTAGGTAGTTGTTATCATTTGTAGTCTATAAATAAGGCCTTTGAGGTCATGTAATCTCAGTTAGATGAATGCAAGTATTGATTTCCGACAAGTGGTATCATCGAGCCTCGCCTAGAGGTTGCATTCATCATCATCCAGGGAAACACGAGTGTGTGAGATTTGAGAGCTTTCACTTTCTTGGGTACAATTCTTTTCTGGGGAGGGAAACACAAGTACTGTGTGGCTTGTGTCAGAGAATTGTACGCCAATCTTTCAACTGCATTGCAGTTCTTGATTCGTTCTTGGTGATTCTTTCATGGCAGAGAATAGCAATTTTGGTCACCCATCCATTCCAAGGTTCGATGGTTACTATGACCATTGGGCTATGTTGATGGAGAATCTATTACGCTCAAAGGAATACTAGGCAATTGTGGAACAAGGTGTTCCTGCATTACCACCTACACCAAATGCAGATCAAAGGAAGGTTGTAGCAGATGCCAAATTGAATGATCTGAAGGCAAAAAACTACCTATTTCAGTCAATTGATAGGAGTATCATTGAGACTATTCTTGATAAGAGTTCATCCAAAGCTATATGGGAATCCATGGCAAAGAAATTCCAGGGTTCAACAAAGGTGAAAAGAGCTCAGCTTCAAGCTCTAAGAGGAGAATTTGAGGTGCTTCGTATGAAAGAAGAAGAATCTGTGAATGACTATTTTGGATGGGTTCTTGCTATAGTCAACAAGATGAAGATTCAAGGGGAGGAGGTGGTTGAAAGAAGAGTTGTTGAAAAGATCCTCAGATCAATGCCAAGAAAATACAACTATGTTGTGTGTGCAATAGAGGAATCCAACAATGTGGAAACCCTTTCCATTGATGAACTGCAAGGTTCTTTATTGGTTCATGAACAGAAAATGAAGCCAGTTAAAGAAGAAGAACAAGCCCTGAAAGTTTCTCACGGCAAGCCTGGTGCAGGAAGGGGAAGAGGAAGAAGTGATAAAGCTGGACAGGGAAGAGGTAAAAGAATTGGCAAAGAATCAATAGAATGCTATAAGTGTCATAGATTTGGTCACTTTCAATATGAATGCCCAAATCTGGAGGATACTGCAAACTATGCTGACTATGATGATAGTGAAGAGGTTCTGCTAATGGCTTTTGAAGCTACTGGGAAGAATCAACCAAGAAGTAAGATCTGGTACTTAGATTCAGGCTGCAGTAATCACATGTGTGGTGTTAAAGAGTGGTTTCATGAACTTGACACAAAGTTCAGAGAAACAGTCAGGCTTGGTGACAATTCTCTAATGAAGGTTATGGGAAAAGGAAATGTGAAGTTGCAGTTGAATGGATTAACACAAGTTATCACAGCAGTGTACTATATTCCTGAGTTGAAAAACAATCTTCAGAGTATAGGGCAACTCCAACAGAGAAACCTGGCTATTGTATTCAAAAAGAATTGGTGCAGGATTTATCACCAGGATAGAGGAATGATCATGTCTTCTCAGATGGCTTCTAACAAGCTATATCCCATCATTGCTGAGGCTAAGTCAGCTTGTCTTCAAATCAGAAATGAGGAAGACACTACATATCTGTGGCACTACAAATATGGACACCTGAATTACAAGGCCATTAGGAATCTTCAGTAGAAAAACATGGTGAGAGGATTGCCTGAATTGGAGGAATCTCAGCATGTGTGTAGTGATTGCTTAGTTGGCAAGCAACACAGAGATAGCATACCTAAGAGCACCAATTGGAAGTCTTCTAAGGTATTAGAGTTAGTACACTCTGATATCTGTGGCCCTATCACACCTGCCTCCCATGGAAATAGAAGGTATATACTCACCTTTATTGATGACTGTAGTAGGAAAACCTGGGCCTACATGCTTATAGAAAAGTCAAGTGCATTAGAATGCTTTAAGAAATTTAAAAGCATGGTGGAAAAGGAAGCTAGTCAAGCTATATGTTGTCTAAGAACTGATAGAGGAGGTGAGTTCAATTCACTTGATTTCAAGAAATTTTGTGAAGATAATGGAATCAAGAGGCAACTTACTGCAGCATATACACCCCAACAGAATGGCATAGCTGAAAGGAAGAACATAACCATAATGGATATGACCAGGAGAATGTTATCATGCAGAAGTATCCCTAAGGAATTTTGGCCTGAAGTAGTCAATTGGGCAATATACATTCTGAACAGAAGTCCTACCTCGGCATTAACTGATGTTACTCCTGAAGAAGCATGGAGCTCTAAGAAACCCTCAGTGAAGCACTTCAGAGTGTTTGGTTGTGTTGCATACACTCATGTGCCAGATGCACAAAGGAAGAAACTTGATGATAAGAGTGTTAAGTGCATATTCTTGGGAATAAGTGAAGAATCTAAGGCTTATAGGTTGTATAATCCTATAAACAAGAAGATAATAATTAGTAGAGATGTTGTATTTGCTGAAAATGAGAAATGGAAATGTACTGTGGTAAAATACTCTGGTGAATCTAATGGTGAAGATTGGGAAAAGCCAAATGAGAACAATGCTGAGGCTGAGGAGATTGTAACAGAAGGGGATGTTGATCATGAATCACAGCATGAGTTAGACACTGAAGAACACATAGGTACTTCTACTTCAGTTTTGAATCCAAAAAGAGCTAGAAGACCACCAGGTTGGCACAGTGACTTTGATACCTCCACAGCAGATGAGGAGGAAGCAATGAATCTTGTTATGTTTGGTCCTTGTATAGGCAAAGATCCTGTCAGTTATGAAGAAGCTTCAAAAAGTCAAGTTTGGAGAAAGGCTATGGATAATGAAATAGAAGCTATTGAGAAAAATAAGACCTGGAAACTTACTAACCTACCAGAGGGAAGTAAAGTTATTGGAGTAAAGTGGATCTACAAGACAAAAGTGAATGAGAAAGGAGAAGTTGAAAAGTATAAGGCCAGGCTAGTTGCAAAGGGCTATGCACAAAAGTATGGCACTGATTATAAGGAAGTTTTTGCTCCTGTAGCTAGATGGGATACAATCAGAAGTTTACTATCCATAGATGCTATGAGAGGATGGAATGTGTTTCAGCTATATGTCAAAAGTGCTTTCCTACATGGTGAACTTACTGAGACAGTCTGTGTGGAACAACCATTAGGCTATAAGATCAAAGGGATGGAAGAGCAGGTTTATAAACTTCACAAAGCTCTATATGGTTTGAAACAAGCCCCTAGAGCATGGTACAGTAAGATAGAGAAATATTTCATTGGTGAAGGCTTTGTAAAGTGTTCTCATGAAGCTACCTTATTTGTAAAGAAAGATGATAGACAGAATTGGTTGATCATTAGCCTTTATGTGGATGATTTAATATTTACAAGAAATGATAGTTCTCTGATTCAAAGTTTCAAGAGATCCATGATGAAGACTTTTGATGTAAGACCCAAAATTCTACTGTACCGTATGTGGGTTAAGAACGTTTGTAGTGACTAAGAGTTTTTAGGGTTTTTGTTAAGTTATTTCACAAGTATCGTTGTAATAACAGCATCGTTGTTGAGTTGGAGCCTGTTTTGTACTCGTGAACTAATAAAGCCCAGACTTTTGGTCCTTAGTCTTTAATTATCTATGAGAACGTTTCTGTGTTTTCAGAATTTTGAAATTTGACTTTTTCCACCTTAGTTAGGATGTTATGTCACATAGAATCAAAAATCAAAAATGTGATATATACTCCCTCATTCCTCTCCCACGGCCAAACCCCCTTCTTCACCACCTTCTTCATTCAAATTTTTAATTGCTTCTACAAAGCTTGGATTCTTGTTTGTTGGATCATAGAAATTGCAAGGTATCATCTTCCTTGAGGTAACTAAACCTCTCCTTTCTTAATTGTTCATTAAACTCTTAGATTTAGGACTTTTAGGAATTATGTTCTTGAGGGAAAATATTCTAGAATCTAGTTTTGATTTGTTTTTGGCATCATAGAAGTGTTCATGAGTAGTAAACTAACTTGTCTAAGTGAAGTATGTGTTGATTCCATAGTGATCTTGAGTTTTCACAAATTTTTGGATTAGAGTTTTAAGAGAAATTTGAAATGATCATAACCATGAGAAATTGTTTTGTGATTTTATTTTTGAAGTTAGTTATGAGCTTTATGACAAAATGGATGTTAGATTATTGAATTTGGTTTGTGAAACAAGAAAATTTATATTTTTGTGTTCTTGAGAAACTTATGAACATTCTTAGAAATTTTTGTTTTGATTTCTAAAAATGCTTGGATTAATCAATTGAATGACTTTGTGAACTAATAGATGATTACTAGGTTTTAAAATGAAAAAAAAATTGAGTGTTGGCCTTATTTTTAATCTTTGGCCGTGGCACTCAATGGAGGAGGAGGAAGAGTTTCAAAAAATTTCTAAGTCCTTTTAGGAAGACATAATCATGGTTTAATAGAATGATCACATAGAGTCTTGGTTGAGGAAGAAAATTGATGAATTTTGTCTTAAGAAAACAAACTTAAAAATTGTCAAAAGTGTGGTTTGGTTTGAATTGGTTTTGATTGCTAGGGTAAATGATTTTGGGATAATATGGGATATTACTATGCTTTTAGAAGTGAAAAATTTTGAGTGATGATGTGTTTTTCAAATTTTTGGCCAAGGCCTAAAGGAAAAACGGGTGAGGGATTTCAAAATTTTCTAAGTCCACAATGATAAGAAAATGATCATGACATTGGTGAATGATCATAGGTTTTAAAAGAATGATTATAGGGTTTGTAGTTGAAAAGAAAACTTGTAACTTGCGACGCAAGAAAACTCTGATTTTCTTTGAATTATTTTTAAAGAGTTTTGATTTGTTTTCAAATGATTTTGTTGTGTGAAAATGATTTATTTAGGGTTGAAAACAATAGTGGTTCTTAGTATGCTTTGAAAACAAAATGAATTTCATATAGCGAAAATAATGTATTTAACTTCGTGAATTTTTAATCACTATGGGGAGAACTCGAAATCACTATCCGAGAGTTTTAGAAAGTACCTTAAACCCTTCTAGAGTTTTGAGAACAAGTTTCGTTTCGATAGAATATACGAGGAATATTTTATTGATTGTACGCTGCTTAATTTTAGGTAGCGTTAATTGTAGAGTTACACGAGAAAAGTTAGTGGAAGCTTGCCGAGGTAAGGGCACCTTTATTTCCGTCTTATATCGTTAATGATATGTGTGTATGCTTGGTGCTGTGATGTGATTGTGTGCTTGGCATGTATGTGTTATGTATTCTCGTGATGAGATTTTGTTACCTACATGCTTACGTTACATATGATTTGCGAATATATGTATTAACATATGGTTATAATTACATATGCTTATATATGTTAATTGTTGCATGAGCATATATGAAACGTGTACGTCGGTTGGAGACTACACGGGGTTTGTCGGTTGGAGACTTCCCTATATATATATATATGTTAAAATAGAAAATATATGCCCATGCATTTCATAGTCGTGTATATCGGATGGAGACTGCACGGGGTGTGTCGGATGGAGACCACCTAATCCTACGGGATTTTATTGAGTCGGTGATTGTCGGATGGAGACTTCACCATTGTGTACGTCGGTTGGAGACTACACATTTAGTAGGGGATGGACCTACGACTCTCTGCGGAGAGGTTAAATTCCGGAATTCATGCATGTGAAACAGTCCCGGTTAGGGTGATCACGATCATGTAGAGTCTGCATTGATAGGCTGTGTGTGCATTTAATTTGCTAAGTGTTTTATTCGCTTTTTCCCATACTTGTTATTTGTATTATGTGTTACTTGTGGTGACCCTTACAATGAATATTGCGGGCACCTCCCACCCAAGACGATGGACCCTTACCCGCTACCGTGGGTCGTGAGGACGACGGCGAGTTGGTGGGATTTCAGTGATCTAGGAGTTGTACTTCTTAAGTTAGGTTGTGCGCCAGTGTGGTTTGTACACCGTGCTCTTCTGGATTAGACATATGATCTGACTCTTTTGGATGACTGTATTCTGAATATTTACTTTTGTGGTTGTTAGACCCCTTTGTCTTTAGGGTTGTAAATATTCAGGTACTACACTTTGCTTCCCTGAAGCACTAATGTTTAATTAGCCCTGTTGTATGATTAATGTCGGCTCATCATGAAAATTCATGCGCGCTCTGTTTTGTTTTTAAAAAAATAAATTTAATGCCCCTTTTTAGTCTTTGAAAATCGGGGTGTTACATTTGACATGACTGATTTGGGAAGAATGAGATATTTCCTTGGCATTGAAGTTACTCAAACAGATCAAGGAATTTTTATCAGTCAAGAGAAATATGCTAAGGAAGTTTTGGAGAGATTTAGCATGGAGAAGAGCAACTTTGTATGTAGTCCCATTGTCACTGGAACTAAACTTTCAAAGCATGATGAAAGTGATGATGTTGATCCTACTCAATTCAAGCAAATAGTAGGAAGTTTAATGTACCTGACTGCCACCAGGCCAGATATAATGTTTGCAGTGAATTTGATAGCAAGATTCATGGAACATCCTGTGGAAAATCATCTAATGGCTGCAAAGAGAATCATGAGGTATGTAAGAGGAACACTTGATCTGAGAATTTTGTATAAGAAAGGAAAGCAGGGTGATTTACTTGCCTACACAGACAGTGACTATGGAGGAGATATGGATGACAGGAAAAGCACATCAGGGTATGTGTTCATGTTGGGCTCTGGTGCAGTTTCTTGGTCATCAAGAAAGCAACCCATAGTGACTCTATCCACCACTGAAGCTGAGTTCATTGCTGCTGCTCACTGTGTATGTCAAGGCATCTGGCTGCAAAGGATCATTGAAAGCATAGGCTTGAAACAAGACAAATGCTTGACAATTTATTGTGACAATAGTTCAACTATCAAGTTGAGCAAAAATCCTGTGCTTCATGGCCGAAGCAAGCATATTTATATTAGGTTTCATTTCTTGAGAAACCTAAGCTGTGATGGGGTAATTGAATTGGTGCATTGTGCTTCTCAGAATCAGGTTGCTAACAAAATGACAAAGGCCCTCAAATTGGATGCATTTGAAAAGCTTAGAGACAAACTTGGTATGGGCAGAGATCCTGGCTTGAAGTGACTAGGAGACATGATGAGGCCAAGTAAAACTTAGTTGTAAACAACTAGGTTTAAGGGAGGGATTGTTAGGAATATGTTGTAGTTTAGCTCGCGAGGCCAGTAAGTTCCTCGCCATAGCGAATACTGGCAGGTAGGCGCGCCAAGGCGCGCAAGTGACTTGGGCTTAGAAAGCTGTTGCATCTGTGTGACAGTTATTTCTGTTAAGTTTGCTTAGGTAGTTGTTATCATTTGTAGTCTTATAATAAGGCCTTTGAGGTCATGTAATCTCAGTTAGATGAATGCAAGTATTGATTTCCAACACCATGATCCCAATACACTCACACTCTTCAAAATAAATATTTGAATATCTCATAATACTCTAAAACAAGAGCATAAAAGAGAAAAAACACAAATATAAACTTAAATTGTTTAAATGTGTTACTGGTTGATGTGTTAAAACATGAAATTGAGATATCTATATATAGCATTGAACTCCCCCACCATTCATTTTTCTATGCAATGTGAAATTTCTCCAATATAATTTTCTTGACATTTTTTTCTTCATTGACAATGTTAGACTTATTTTGCGATCAATCTCAACACAAATATTTCTAAAATTAACTAAAAAAGATGTTATTAAGACCCACAAATGTCAAACACTATATTTAATACGGTATAAAATACAAGGATGGAGAATTACAATGTTGATGTAAAATTTTGTGTCTGAAAATATTTTAGATTGAATAACAACCTAAAATAAGATAAAGTAAAGACCAAAAAAAAAAACCAGCATATGATGAAGAGTTAATTATAACTTATAAGTTGTCACAAATCCAGCTGTACTCTTCTATAAAAAAACTAAATATTTTTTGTTCAATTTGCTTTTGGTTACCTTTATTTTATTTTTATTTTTTTGACTAAATAAAATATTTTATTAAACTCGCAAAAATAATCCCTTTTTTAATTCAATATTTTGGGTTCTATATATACATTTGATGTAAATTTAATTCCGGCTGATGTATCTTCCCCTAAAATTTTTTTTTTTTTTTTTGTATCAAAAAGTTGATTTATGGTCCAAATATTAAATTTAATGACAAAATATCTCATTCCTTTTATGGAAAAATGCATAAGTCGAGATAAAAAATTATAATAAATGTAAAAATCAACGATGCAAAAAGTTAAACTTAAAAAAATAACCCATAAAATGAAGATTCACAAAATTAACTTTTGATTTATCTTATTATTGATTTCTTGTATATGCTGTTCTTTAAAAATTATGTTTTTCTTTACTAAATTATGCTTTTAATTTCGGTCCCATCTAAACTTAAATTCTAACCCCATTCCTGTTTATATCAATAATAGGCTCCACTCTAGTTTGCAATGTACTTTCTCTGATTTAAAATATAAATAAAAATATGACGATTACTTAATTTAAATTTTATATTAAATACATTAATTTTTGTTGATTAATTTCTATTATAAGAGAGAAACTCTTTCCTTTCGACCAATCTGTAGGCGTTCGAAATTTTTTCCGGTCCAATTCATCTTTGATATTTGCATCCCTACAATCTTTCCTTTGCTAGAAATTTTAAAAATGAAGGCTTCCTTCATTAATTCTCCCGGGAATTAGATTCTCTACATTTGATTTTTCTAAATTCACCTACATTCAAGAAAAAATGAACTAAGAAAGAGAAAATATTGTACATTAAAGTGCATTTATGTATGTTGTAAAGACTAAAATACCCCAAAACTTTAACTAAATATAAGAAATGTAGGAAATTATAACTTTAGGGAATCCAAATCCAATTCTCCCGTGTCCCCTCCCTACAATCGGTCTCTGTCATTCTTTTTCATTTTAGACATCATGAACTCCACAATTAATGCTTTAATCCATCCCCAATTATATATATCCATATTTTTTTTTTATATTTTAAACTATATTACTAATTTTAAGTTTTCCTACCGACCATCTTAATTCCTAACCATATAGAACATTGTTTGTTATAAGACTAATTTTAATAAATTGTTTGTCTAAAAACAAGTTAAGGGTTAAATCGTAAATCATAATTTCTCTTTTATTAAATAGATTAGTGGCTAAAAATTCACTTGAATAAGTGAATAATTTTGAGTTTGAACATCAATTTCTGCATATATAAATTATAATATAATATTTTCATCAACTGTGTTATATATATTCACGAGGACAATTACAAAACACCATTAATATGAATTTTAAAATAGATAAAATAAAATTCTTAAGTCAAATTAATATTTTCAATGATGCAACGGTTGTGATTAATTGACAGATAGACAATTAAATCCATTTTAAAATTATTTTTGACTCATATTTTGGATTCTGGTTTGTTGCAAAAAAAAAAATGACATGGCTAGACAATTCATAATCACTTAATTAGAGACATCGAATGAAAATCAAACCATTTATATTATCTAAACAAATCAAATTTAAAACATAAACTCAACTTTTTTATGGACAGAACTCAGAACTTGAGTTGCTCATATCTTCACCAAAAATGATTTCAATTACTAGCTATATATATATAGGTTCATATAAATAATATCTTTATTCATATAAATTATATCTTTATGTGACACTTTAACAATATATCTAGCTAACTAATTAAAATATGCATATCATGAGCATATAATAAGCACAAGTGCAGTCTTGATTCTCTAGCTATATATATATCCTTCCACTATGCAGTCTATATATTATTTATAGAATTATTTCTATTAATGTATACATATATCATCAGAGAATACAATATTATAATTGATTGACCCCAATTTTACCTACTGCCAACTTTTATATGTATTTCTCAACAAAAAAAAAATTATTATATGTATTACATTTTCCTCATATAATTATTAATTAAGCTAGCTATATACTATATGATATATCATATATAATCTACAACTCAAATATGGAAGCTGGATTATAATTTTCATGGAGATTTGCATCCAGAATTGTCCTTTCTATATATGTTATTCAAACTATAATATATAGTAATATATAATTTCACATATATATTAGAGTTTACATAGATTTATATTCATCTACATGATGAGGAGAATTTGGTTTTCTGGAGAAATAATGTGAATGAATATTGTAAATATGCATATATATGAGAAACATAAACAAGAGAAGCAAAATAAGTATACATACCTTAGTTTGTAGCTTAAATTTGATGAGATTGATAAATTTGGAGATGGAAACAAGATATTGACGCGGCTCAATCAAAATACATGGTTGATGCATATATATTAGCTAACCATGTCTTCAAATTGAGGCGCGCCAATACCTTGCTTACTTTCTTCATCATCCATTTCACTCGCTCCAACTTCATCGAATCTTAATTCACAGAAATTAATTCAAACAATCAAAAAGAGCTAGCAAAAACAAATTAAAGTACTATACATATGTTACATAGGATTAATGAAGAACTCACAAGCATATATTGTTTCATACCTTATAAGATATATATACTATGTCTCTTTCAATTTTTGCAAAATTTTGGAGCCTATGAAGAAGCATAGTGAAATAATTAAATGCCACTGTATGTATGTTTGACCAATGACCATTTTCCCACGAATATAATGCAACTAATAAATAATTAATTAATTTTTCTCCTCAATTTCAAAAAATTCTTTTAAAAATAAGTAGTCAAGTGTATGAAAATATCGAAAGTACCTAACAAATCACAAGAAAAAAGTTGCCTCGAGAGAGGTTGTTGTTGGAATTTCATGTGCATGGATGCCTTCAATGAGGCGAAATATAGGGTCTTTGATAGAGACTAAATGTCCATAGCTTTGGGTACATATAAATTAAATGTATATTAATTAAGTTGTTATGACTTACACCAACCATTCTGGACCACTAGATTGCGACGGCAAGATAATGAATGCAATGCATGCCTCATCACATTTTAAATGGGATTTTGTGTTATAGAGAAATTAGTATATTTGTCAATTTTAAAAGTTTATACAGAGTGGTTTTGATAAAATTTTATTTGGTGGCCCGGTTAAATATTAAAAATGGAACCCTAATAAAAAATACAAAAAATTAAAAATTAAAAAGAATTGCCAGTTTTAATTTAATTTAAAATAATTATAACTAAAAGAAAAAAATGTCAATGTAGGAATTTGTTGAACAATGACTTTGCACAAAAAAAACATCAAGATCTACTACTAATACACATATAATATTTTATGAATGTTGACGATATATAACTATTATTATTGGATTTCAAAATTAATCTTTTGATACACATTTGATATTTTATGAATATTAGTAATATATAACTATTATTATAGGATCTCAAAATTTATAACCGAAGACTCAAGAATTTAGAGGTCTGATGACGTCGCACACTTTGTACTTGTGTGGAGTTGGGACCTGCTTTTAAAGCATAGTCAAAATCATCTTTGACCCTAGTTGATTTTGTTGAAATCTATGTATTATTTGTATCAAAATATAAGATTATTTTGAGTTTCTTTATCTTTTTTATAAGATATTTTTAAAATTTCCAAAATCATTAACTATTTATTTACTAACATACTCTTAATTATAGTACTTTTTTTTTTGTCAAATAACCTATTAACTAGAAATTTTCGCCCTTAAGGAGAATAAGAGAAGTTTGAACTTTGACGTCTGCATATGTAATGTCCCTAAGTACTAACTGAGCTAAACTCGTTCTCTCTTTTTAAGAAAAAAAAATTGTAAAAACAATATCAATTGTCAAAAAATTTAAGATCACAATCAACTTTTTAATCTTCTCAATCTTTTCGTCAAAGAGTTTTTAAGGACAGAAGTAGTAATATTTATCCAAGCATTAAAATTTAGAAGATGGTAAAAAGAAGGTGGAGTGGATTGCTCAACTAGTTTGAGTTAAAGGTAAAGAGTGTTAGGGAGTAAAGGTCTATAATTATCAACAAAGTGAAAAACTTGATAAATTAATGTTCAAATCTTAATTGAAATAAATGTTCACATTTAATATTTAATAGTGTCTCGAATAAAATCATCTATGGTGGAGAAAATATATAAGAGTGCAAGAATATTTGACATGATGGTGTTGGTGTGCATATTCAAACTCGTAATATTTTACTTTTTTACTTTTAATGTTTGAGTTTCATCGTTAACTTTTTCATTTGAAATTAAAAAAAAGTGCATTTATAATTTTAGTGTCTCAAATAGAAATCAATATTATTGTAAAAAAAATTAAAAATAAATATACAAATTACATTTTTATTTTTTTATAAGCTAAATTACACTGTTACAATTTTGATTACCAAGAAATATAATAGGCATAAATTAATTGATTTTTCTCTCATATTTTGGGATGGTACAGCCGGTTGGCATGTCGTTTCCGTGAGCAGAGCTCATTTGGAAGAGACATTGTAAATTATTATCAGGATCGGAATTTGAACCCTAGTACTTCTACTTATTCTAGCCACCAAACTACTTGAAAAAAAAACACCAGTTGGCATGTCACATTTATGTCCATGCACCTTTCTTTCAACGTAACCCATATTGAAAACGGATTGAAAGGGGTGAGCCAACTTATGTACCCGAATTTTAAATGCCATCCTATCCTTTGAATGGTGGTAGGGATTTCTGTCAAACAATTTTGTTTTATGTTTTATTAGCA
The DNA here is from genome assembly GCA_954870985.1 of Trifolium fragiferum. Taxonomy (NCBI): domain Eukaryota; kingdom Viridiplantae; phylum Streptophyta; class Magnoliopsida; order Fabales; family Fabaceae; genus Trifolium; species Trifolium fragiferum. Next base: position 75,262,881 of record OX940789.1, on the reverse strand, counting down.
TAAATCATAAAAATCTAATTTATTATTATTATTATTGATAAAAAATATTTTGAGTTATTCACACAATCTTTTGTTACTTTTATTACCAAAAACCTCTCTAATAACATAATTAACAACTACATATATAATAATTTGGTGTTCTAATTCACATAATTTTTTTTAGTTAAAAAAAATGACATTTTTTGAAAAAACTAACTCACGGGCCTCTCCATCCTTGCTTTTTCAGTGAGTTAAATAGAATTGACCAACTTAAGAGGTCAAATTTAAAATCTCCAATTAGTCAGTCGAAACTATAACGAGTTAAATTAATACCGCGGGTTTGATGGCTTCGACCCTATTTACAAAACTCTATTCATAAATTTATTTAAATTCCTTTTTATTTTTTTTTATTTTTTTTGTCAAATAACCTAGTGGATAAATAGGATGATCGGAGTTTCAATTCCCGACCCGCTACATATATAATGTAATTTCTTACCAATTAAGCTAATTAAGCTCACGAGGTTATTTTTACATATTTAGTGCAGTCATGCATCTTTCTATAATTTTTAGTCGTCTAGAAAATTTCTTCTAATTTAATCCTGTAAATTTTCTATTACCAAATTTGTTCAGTCCTTATGATAAAAGTTTACGTGACATGTTTGAAAGACTTTATATGTCATTTTATTGTCACTAGTTTACTTAATATATAAGTCACGTATATCTAATATTTGCATACTCATAGTCGATGGAAGACATAATAAGTCACACTTAAATCCTAACAATAATGTGATAGCGAAGGAAAGATTCACTGCAACAACAAATTCAAAATTCAAAAGTTAAACATCATGTATCTTAGAATATTTTGGGTTATTATAAATTTGATATAAAAAAAATACTCACATAAAGAGAATATCAGCCTGCCCTACGAATATTATATATTAGGCATGACAATATTTTCTTCACGTTAATTTATAATGAAAATGTAAATAAGTGAGATTTGGTAATGAAAATGTTAATTATAAATTAGTTTTGCACCTTAGAGTAAGTAAGCTGATTTATTTTATAGTTGAAGTGTCACAAACCGGCCAAAACTATGGAGACCCGCAATTTCATTATAACTATTTTATGTGATTAAAAATAATTATAATTATTTAATTTTATATGGAGTCACAAATATATCTATGGGGTGGCACCTACCCACCTAACTAGCTCAAATATTAATCATTTAATTTTCATCTTAACTTTGATTGTGTGATTCTCCCGAGAGGTAAGTAGCCATCCCTTTCATGTTTGACAAAGTTTTGTGGTTGTGTTCTTCATTTTATTAATTGATATGTTACATAGTGTGTGAGTGACTTCTTTCAATTACCTCTACTAAGGTGACTATATAAAATATTTTTACCTTTACTTGGGTCACCAAATAATAATAAATGAATTTTCATCATAACTTTTGCAAGACCAACTTAAATTCAAAAATGTGGTGGGTAATGTAATGTTCATTGTGTCCTAAAAACAGTGTGCTTGACTTTTTAAACTCATTGTCAAATTTTACCTTAAAAACATGAAATTTGTTGAGTTTAAGTTGCTTGAAATATCTATTATATTGAACATTTTTTATTAATGATATGCTATAAGTATGTTTCCTTCTAAAAAAAGTTGCTAGAGGTTTTTTTTTATAGGTAAAAGAAAAATTGTTAGGGTTAAGATGGATTATATATAATCTAAAGTACTGGCTCTATAAAAAATTGAAATAAAAATTGAAATATGTACATCCCGTCTTAAGATATCCCTTACATATACTTTAATTAGACATGACAATATGAGTATGTCAATTAAAGTAAAATATTATGACTCTTTTAATATTTATAACTAAAAAAATATATGATTGATATTAGTTTCATACAAATCACATTTTTATTTTCTGTTGTTTTAATTAAACTGATATCAATTAAGTCATTATTTCAGAGGTAAAAATAAAAATAATTATCAACTTATACTTTCAAACAACAATAAATATCATAATTAGAATTTTAAATATTTTTTAATTATTGATCAATCATGAACCACTTGTGGTAATGGTCAAAATTATCTATCTTAATAAAGACAGAAAATTTTATTCAAAAAATTCACTTTGATCGGATAGAGTTCAAACTTTCCCCAATATGAATTCTTACCTTTGGTGTGATTTTAAGTAAAAAATGAAAGAGAAAGTGCAAAGACGTAGGTGAATAAATTATGGAGAAAGACGATAAAAGAAGTAAAAAATAAAAGAGATATATAGAAACAAAAATGTATGTTTTTTCGACATTAAAAGTGGAGAATCACTAATTTTATGTTCCTTAAGTGTTTTTAGTAAATCTCTCATTACATATTATTTATAAGCAAAACAAACTTATTTCACTTCAATACAAATGGTCCTTAAAATGAATCTCTAGAGTGGACTTCACATGTCATACTTTAATACATTCACCTTCTTTTAGTAATATTTTTTTTTTTTACGCATAGTAATATTTTTATTTACGATATTAACAAATTGAAGTAATATTTTATACTAATTTATTGTTAAGGGACTTTTGTACTTTCATCTCTTACATAAGGGATATAATTGAAAAAACAAAAGATAAGTAAAGGCCACATGCATAAGATACATCACCCTCTAATGCTAAAAACAAATAAAAGCCAAAAATACATAAAAGATGACACATAGCATCTAAGAAATACATAAAGAAACTTGCATTAAAGATGCCCTTAGCTAGAGTGCAAGCCACTAAATTGTGATTATTATGATGACTTTTAAGTGTGTGTTTGGTTTTGTGGTGATAAGAATTGATTTTATAGAATTGATTATGTAAAATTGATTTTGATTAAAATTGATTTTAAGTTAAAGTGGTTTATGTTTGGATATATTAATGCAAAAGTGAGTTTAACAAAATATTTGAATGTAAAAATCAATTATTAAATCAGAAGCTACAATTTCTAGCTTCAAATAGAATCAATTATATATGCAGAATCAATTCTATTTTTAAAAAATCAAATGTACATATCCAGAATCAATTTTGATTACTCCAAAATTGAAACCAAAGATACACTAAGTGTATGATACTCTTGTAGGTGGTGGTTTCACATAGATCATGTGATTGATTGAAAAGACTAAGAATGCCATATTTGGGCTAGAATTGCAAAGAAGACTAACAGGGTGATGTGTACTGAGGTTTGAATTATATTTATTTTTAAATTTATGAAAATAATTTATGCAAATAAATTTTTGTGATTATTTATAAATTTTTGCTGATAAAATTTGTATTTTTATAACTATTTTCTCATAAACTACTATATCTTGAAAAACTTATAATAATACATACAAATTTATTTATTTATATAAATTATTTTGCATAAACTCAAAAATAAATAAATTAAAATGAACCCTAAATGTAGGATTTTTCAAATTTTAAGTAATTAACTCTATTTGTTACACCAATATTTTGATGTGTGGTTACTAGCAACTAAACAACAAGAAGGAAGCAATAATAATCACGAAAAAAATATATTAAATGAGCAAAAGGGAAAGGAATACGCATAAATGATAGTATTATTTACTAAGTTCAGTTTAATAATATTTATGTTTGGTAGAGAGAATAACTCTCCGTTCCATTAGTAAAAAAATAATATTATAGAAAAATTTCAAAAAAATATATATTCTAAGAACTGATTTTGAAACTTAATTATACTCTTATCTCGAATATCTTTCCTAACCAATAGATTCAATTTGATAATGTTTCTTCAAGTTGAATCAAATAATGATTCAATCTCAATCTTAATATTTTTTCTAAGAAAATTCTTTACAAACCCTAATTTATATGTTAGCCTCAAATCCTTATTTTTCTAAATGGTTTCTATTCTCAATATATAGAAAAATAAAAAACACTAGGATTCTGACCCACAACAAAGAACTAACTATACTAATCAGTAATTAGTGATACTAATAGTTGCACTTTATTTAAATCTATTTTTAAAAAAGAAATTAGTGGATTTCTTAATGAGAGTCAACTGAGTCAAAAAAATCTACTAAAAGTCAAAATAACCAAAAATAAACTATGAGCAATTTTTCCATCTAAATCCCATGACATCAAGAAACTGACTTTTATTCAATATACATCAATAATCAATTGGATTTGCATTTGAAACTTTGAATATTCATTTTTAATTATATTAATATTAAAATTATCATCTTTTATTCTGGTCATGGTTTCTCAGTTTCGCAGAGCAAATTTCTTTTTTGGGTATTCCTTTATTTCCATTTCCCACACTTCAAATTCTTGTAATGTATGCAATAGCACACTGCAAGAGTTGAATAGAATCATTGAGATTTGAGTTTAATCTCCATGGCTATGGCATCTCTGGTTTTACCAGGGCTTTCAAGTTCTCAACTTTGTTGTCAAAATAATCTTAAAAGAGCAAAAAAATGTGTTTTTCTTGGTGGGTTTTCTGTTAGAAGAGCAAAGACAATGATGCATGTAGTTGATCATAATCAAATGGATCTTGGTGGTGATGTTTCCCATGTTTTTCTTCCAAGTGGGTAGTTTTGTCTTCTATTTCTTGTTTATAATTCAGTTTCTTTAAGGTTGTTACATTATTAGGAGTATTGTTTTTAAGGAACTTTGTTTTAAGTTTGTGATTATTATTGAATTGAATATCCATTTGACTATGCTAATGTTCGGTATCACGGTGAATATGTGATAATCATGTTGATTCACCGTGATTCTGCAGAAGCTACACAGTGTAGCTTTTGAAAACTCACGGGAGATCGCTGTGATTCTGAAATAGCTACCATGATGCCAAACATACATTATATAGTGGATTTAGTTTATTTAATTTTTGCTTTTTTAATTTTGTTTGATTTCAAATGATTGAATTGTACTTGCATACTTTTTGTGACAATCAAAAGGAGGGAACTTTTATTTTATTCTATTTTTGGCTAATATAAGGAAGGAAATTCTTGACAAGATATTTTATTATCAAATATAGATTAAGGGATGTTTGGAATTTGAATTCACATATTTGACCTTATTGCACACCAAAAAAAAACTTATTTGACCTTATATGCTGATATAAGCACCTGTGAGTGTGAGATTTTTCAGAAAGGTTATGGAAACAACTTATTATGACATGTTCATTAACTATTTTCAACTTATATTTTCATAGGCTCTCTAGCATAGCTTATAGCGTATATATGAAAACAGTTCGACTATTTTAGTTTTTTGTTGTAGAAACAACTTAGGCTCTGTTTGGTAAAAAATAGCTGATAAGCTAGCTTATAGCGGATAAGCTTATATCGAATAGCTTATAAGCTATCTTATAGCGAATAAGCTATCTGATTGAATTTGTAGTGTTTGGTAAAATTAGCGGTTGAACTAGCTTATAAGTATGAAATGAAATAAAAAGATATGTTTAATTAATATTTAATTGTTTTCAAGATGGTAGGGGTAAAATTGAAAGAAAAAATGATAAGATATAAGTTATAAGCTCATAAGCTACTTGAAATAGCGTTTGAAAAATAAGCTATAAGCTCTTTTTGAAAAATGTTTACCAAACGGGGCTTTTGTGGTCATATGAACTTATAAGCTATAAGCTCAAAATTTGGCCTTACCAAACAGAGCCGTATACATAAACACTTATATGATACAGGAAGTGGTTAATTAAGTTGGAACTGTATAAGTTGATTTGAGTAAGTTTTTGATAACCATCTTGTGCTAATTTCTTTTTGGTTTACATTTTCATGATTTTGAGTACTGAAGAACACTGTTTAGAAGTTTATATGCATCTTGTTAAACTGGCTATCAAATCAATTAAAGAACAATGGTGTTCTGATCAGGCTATAGTTGTAATCATTTAGAAAGTCATAGGTTTGATTTTTTTGTTGCCATCTTATTGCATTATTCTTTGGCCATAAGCATTTCCATTTTTATTTTGTGATGAGTTTTTATGGTTAGATCTAAGACTTGGTTTTTGTTACTAATTGTAGGGCCATTATCCATATCTGATATTGAGGCTGCTTCTGATGATCGTGCCAAAGTACGAATATCATATAGGGTATGATCATGATACGTGTAATGTTAGTCACCGTTTGATTTGATTCCCGCGGTTCATTATTATATGTTTGGATTACTGATTTAGGGGATACCAGGATCATACAGCGAGGATGCTGCACTCAAAGCTTACCCTAATTGTGAAACAATCTCGTGCGGTGATTTTGAAGAAGCTTTTAAGGTTTGAAGTGATATGTAATATTCTTTAAGCTAGACTTCATATAATTATGCAATATTTCTTATATTTTGTATGTTTTTTCAAAAAATTCCGACAGGCTGTTGAGTTATGGTTGGCTCATAAAGTTGTCATTCCAATTGAAAATACGTCAGGTGGAAGTATTCATCGGAACTATGATTTACTTCTTCGCCATAGGCTTCACATTGTTGGTGAGGTGCAGTTGGTTACTAATCTCTACCTTCTAGCTCTTCCTGGTGTCAGAAAAGAGTATCTTAAACGCGTTTTAAGTCATTCTCAGGTCAGTCGTCATGTTTCTCATTTCTTTCTGGTTTTTTTAGTTACATTGGATTTGTCGAAATTTGAAAGCCTTTTTCCCTGCAGGCACTTGATTTAAGTGAAACTTTCCTGAATACTTTAGGTGTTAGCAGAGAAAATGTTGATGATACTGCTGGTGCTGCTTTGGTAATCTGTCTACAATTCGACTTTTAAGTTAACTTAATGTTTTAGTAGGGAATAATTTTGTTCTGTTTTCATTAATGTGCTTGTGAGACTAGATTGTAGCTTCAAATGGTTTGCATGATACTGGTGCCATTGCAAGCATCCGAGCTGCCGAAATCTATGGGCTTAATGTACTTGCGGAAAGAATCCAGGTAAAACCCCTTGCCAATCATTTTCATAGAATGGTCAATATAATTGTTTTCTTGTTACCCTTCAAGATTGCATAGAAGAATTTAGGAATAGTATGTGCATGTTCTATTCTCGATGGTATCATATCGTTTCAAATAAAATGTTTTGCTTTGGTAAAGTTCCCTGATGTCAGTGATGGACTGATACAGTTATCTTTGCGATCTTGTGTAAGAGTATCGATATATTAATACGAGAAATTCTTTGGTAACTTTGGAGCATGAAAAATGTCTATGCTATGAACTCAACAATCTAGTTGAAGTAGGAGACAATGATTACCTTCATAGGGCCTTTTGAATTAACTTATTTGAGTTTATCTACTGATATAACTACTTGTGAGACTTTTTGAAAGAACTTCTGGAAACAACTTGTGATATAATTTTTCAACATATCGGAGAACAAACCTCCTAAAAGGTTATCCTGTTTGATAGCAGCTTAAAAATGGTCTGTTAACAGATCTCACATGATATACCGCTGATATTGATGCTGCAAGACTGAAACATCTTAAATTTCCTTAATTTTGATATTTAGCTATCTAACCTTATGAATTCTTTCTTCATTATCTCTATTTATCGCTTGCTTCCCTTATCTTATCTCTGATAATCCTTGCTACCTACAAAATTGGTCTACACCAGTGAACAAACTTGTACCGATGAACAACATAAATATACTTTGTTAAATGAGTTTTAAATAATACATAGTTTGAAACTGTGTCTTATTGAATCGGCTAACTTTAACGTATGTGCCAAGTGATATTCCTTCCAAATGCCAGAGATCTGTCTGATAAAATATTGATGTGAAACTGTGTCTGATTGAATCGACACAAAAAACTGTAAATGTATTAATGCACTTAAAATAAAGCGAATCGACTACATTCTAGTCATTCTGTAGTACATATTACACAAACTTCTCAATGGAGGGTCTAATTATATGAATTTATATTACCGTAAATAACAAAATGCTCTTGTGTTTGTTGCAATGTCTTTTTACAGGATGATTCTGAAATCATCAGCCGTTATCTTGTGCTTGCACGGGATCCAATAATTCCAAGAGCCAATAAGCCCTTTAAGGTGAAAACTCCTTTTGAACCTTGACTCTATTCTATTATAATCACGCTTCTAGATTCTCTTGAACCATTGATTCATTGTTTTTAGACAAGCATTGTGTTTACGCTGAATGAAGGACCCGGGGTGCTGTTTAAGGTTTTGGCAGTATTTGCTATGAGGGATATAACTTTAACCAAGGTATCTTATGAAAAGTATTTATTTTGTTAGTGCAACTTGATAGATGTCGATTAAAAGAAGATTTTAATGATATGTACTATGAAATCAGATTGAAAGTCGCCCACAAAGAAATCGACCACTAAGAGTCGTTGATGACTCCAACACTGGAACTGCCAAGTGAGTTATGTTTTTCTTTAACTGCGGAATAAAAGTTTCTAGCATAATGCGGTTCTCAGATGCTGCTGCAAACATTCAACTAACCAGGTTTTTTTTTTAATTCCAATTTGAGTTAGGTACTTCGATTACCTTTTCTATATCGATTTTGAGGCTTCAATGACCGAGCCTCGAGCACAAACTGCTTTAGAACATCTGCAGGTGTGTTTTTTTAACATCTTATTTTATGATTGGAAATCTTTCTTTCAATGCTTCCTTTTGATTTATATGTCCATACAGGAATTTGCGACATTTCTTCGAGTGCTTGGATGCTATCCTATAGATACAACCATATAGACTATAGCTATATTCTTTTTATCAGTGACCTTTCAATACATTCAAGGATGAAGTTTTGAAGAGGATTTTATGCTAACATCATGTCCTTAAATAATTGTCATTTATTCGATTAAACTCGATTCATCTCATGAAGGATACATAAGAAGTTGGAGGGACGGCCTAAGGCCCAAGCCACCAAGACCTCTAAAAGATATTCTTAGACCAAGTAATGAATTTTCTTACAGTATGTTTAAAAAACATTACAAGAGTTTATAATGGCATGGTGGTTTGACATTGTTTTGTAGCCAGAAGATCCTAGCTAGACCACAGCAGATAAATATGTAACATAATTTCTTCATTTTATGCATAGGGCGATGTATATTTTAATTATTTGCAAATGATAATATTTGTATTTTACATACCTTTTTTTTTTACCAAGTATTTTACAAAGCTTTCTCTTCCCACTCCCCACATATCTTTCCCCCACTGAATTTCCGATTTTGCCCTTGGTTAAAAAGTTCAGAATGTATTTTTCGAACTTTTTTTTGCCTTGAATACGAACTTCGGAATGTGGTTTCCGAAATTTTTATCAAATTTACACTAGGAAAAGTTCGGAAAATACGTTCCGAATTTTTTAACCAAGGACAAAATCGGAATATTGGGGGGTGAAAATGATATGTGGAGAGTGGAAAGAGAAAGCTTCGTATTTTACATACTTAAAATTAGAATTATGTTAGGCCTCAACATGTGTTGGGCCGGTCTTGAGAAGTTTGATGGTCATTGAGAAAGAACTTCAACAAGGATGAGAGGTATGAAAATTGCTCTTCTAGTCCCTCGCATTGCTGCTCCCAACACCCCCCCCCAAAAAAAAGGATTGCATCTTTCGAAATGCATCCATATAGGCCGCGACCAAAAAGTAGTGTTTAGTTACATTTTTTTTTTTCAATTTAAACTCAAAGTTAGACTAGTTAAGTTCATTCTTCGTATTTAAATTTAAACTAAGACAAATTCTCTTTGGGTTCCTCAATATGCTCGATCCACGTGCTTTGGAAATTTGAGGGGTCTTAGAGCATATTGAAGGACCTAAATAGATTTCTTTAGGCCTGTGATATAATTTAATTTTTTTTGTACATAAAAATGCATAACATATTAACTGTCTACAATCTGGTAATAACAGAATCTTTCCAAAAGTTGCATTTTAAAACCCTCCCTGTTCGGTTCGTAACTTCCAAAACCCATAAAATTTTTAAAAAAGAAATTCTATTTTGGTAAATTTTGGAAGTTACCTTCCAAAATTCTGCATGTTCGGATTGTAGCTTTTGAACAGAGGTGAAGGATGATTTCAAACATTGAGGAGATCTGGGAGCAATGTAGGGGTCAAAAGAGCAACTTTCGGGAGGTATAACTGAAACCAAATATGTAGTTTAGAGTAAGTGGAGACTAATATATGTTAATTAGGGAACATCAATGGTTCAGATCTTATTAACTTTCTAAGTATTCATGTATATTACTCAAAAAATCTAACTTAATCAACAGTTTTTCCAAAGAACTATTATAAAGGGCTGGTTTAAAACAAGGCAAGATCTTAAAGTGAACAAATTATGAGGGCTGGTGAAAACTGATTCTAAAACATTGAATTTGATGTTTGAAAATTTTCTAGTAGAGTTGATTTTAAGTTTTGTCTTTAAAATTCAATTTTAACTTAAGATTTTTTATTAAACTCAATATTATATAAATGTATCTAAACAAAAAATATGTTTCATTCAATTTTATTTTTAATCTGAATCAATTTCATAAAATTAATTTATATAAAATAAATTTTTTCACCGCAAATTTATAAAATATCTCAAACAAGAGTATCGAGAGAAGATCTTTTCCATTGATATTTTGATGTAGTGTAAAACCACTTATTCACTACTGATCCAATAAATTCCACCAAATTGAATAACTTTGATCACATTAGACACGGATTATGATTCCATGCAGTTACATTTTGTGTGCAGTCGTGCAATCATCTCATTTATAGCTATTTGATCAAGATCAAATGATCATGATTTACAAATTTATTTATCAACTGTATTTATTTAAACCGTCCGATCATAATCAAACGTCTATAAAATGACTTTACAAAAATGTTAACTCCAAACGATCTATTTCTCATCCAAGGCACCAATTAACTCACCCTGGTCCCTAGGTCGACCCTTCCATTATAAATATGCATTTTAGTTCTTATGAAGTATGGATTCACTTTAGCATGTCAAATCTTTCTTTTTGTTACATTGTCAAACTCAAACCTAAGCAAATGAAATAAAAAGTAGATGTTAGTGCATTCTTTCACAATTAAGTTGTCTTAATCAATGAAAGTGTGATTTGCTAGCAACGCATGTCGTGTCTTGATTCTTGTCACACCATTTACCACTTGTCAACTTGGAGTGTGTTTGTTCATTTATATTCTAGAAATAAATAAATGCATTTTGCCAAATATGTAATTTTCATTTCATATATTACACAAGTCAAATGTTAACAGATGAATTGTGTAAAACAAATGTTAACAGGAGAAAAACAAAAGGAACATGAAAATGCTGCAAGTAGATGAACATGCTTGGTTCGCATCCAATGCCATGTCTTATATTATTGTCGTATCATCCACTAGTCAAGTTGGCACGTATTGTTGATGAAAATTGCTTTTTATGTTCTCTATATTACTCTCAAATCCTCCATCTTGATTAAAATACTCTTACGAAGGGTTTTGTAAACTAAGATACGAAATAACTCAATTTTGTATTTTAGGATATACGAAATAATGTTAAACACCTAAATATCTGGTAAGTCTGTTTTGTTGGAGACATCTGCCCGTTAAAAAACACAAGTTTGTGTCATAGGATACGAATTAGACATTTTTTTTGAAATTTTTGTAAGGTTTCAGCTCGTAGAATACGAAATATACATTTTTTGAAAACGCTCAAATTTGGTATCCTAGAATACGAAAACGCTTAATTTTGTATCTTAGGATACAAAATCCTAGGTCACTTGTTGCAATATGTTTATTTTGTTCTTTTTTTCTTCTTCTTGTATTTGCATTATGCATTTGTTTATATATTATATTGTGATAGTTTTGATTGTATTATTTGATATATATATATGAAGGTGTTTAGATGGTCGAACCTCCGGTTGAATTGAAACAAAAAATTGATGAAGCCGACATTGCTAAAGATGTGATTGTTGCACCCTACAGTAGGGTTGAGCGTCGGTCGGTTTTGGCCGGGTTCGGGCCGAAAATAGCAAAACCGAAAATAACCGATAAAGGCAAAAGACCACCCATCTCCGACCGATTACAGACACGGTTTAGTCGGATGACGAATAAATCGGGTGGCGGATATATCGGGCGGTTTTGTCGGTTAAAACTAGATAAGTTGGTTCTTGAAAAAGATCTATGCAAGGAAGAAAAGAAGAAGAAAAAATGGTTGGTCACTATTCTAGTATCAACTATACTGTGCAAAAATGGCAACAGGAGAGAAACTAGTGACTTTAGGAATCACAAGAAATGAAAAAAAATGTGGAAGAGGAGTAAAACATATGTTGACATCATGGATCGCAAGAAGAGTATGAAGGATACTGTGTGTTGAGGGGAGTCTCTGCATGACTCTAGAAGAAGAAGAAGGCCAATGAATTACTACTACCTTTTTATTTACTGAAAATATAAAATAAATATAAAATAAAGGGTCATGTTAACTTGTGCCCTAAAGGTACATGTTAAGCTACCTAAAAATAGAAGTATAACATTTAATGATACAAAGAATTTAATGCTTAGAGAATGTAATACACCACAAGTTCAATAAATTTTTTTCATATTTATCTTCTTAACATGTGCCCTAAATTAATATTTCCTTAAAATAAATCATTTTTTCTTCATTATGAAATGATCCACTTTTTTAATACTAGTATAAAGTCTTACGGTACTACTCTTTTAATACTCCTAATAAGTACCTAGTATAGTATAGACATGCAGCTCTTCTGCAAAAGTATACTAGCTTGTAAGCATTATTTTTATGAGTCCCAATGTGTACTTTTGCTTATTTCAAGAAGCTAGTAGATGTGGTGCAGACAACTTTCAACGTGATTGGCTACTGTAACACACAACTATACAAATTATACTTATATATTCGGTCGGTTCTGGGTTTTCACGGATCAAATATTTCAAAACCGTGCCCGACCGCTTACACTCATGTGAAACTGAGAAACAACAACTGTTAACCCGTGACCGGTTTTAATCCGCCCGTTCACTCTTCTTCACTGTTGGGTTTTTCGGGTTTCGAGCGGGTCGGTGGTTTTTGCTCACCCCTACCCTACAGTACTCAAGCTATTGTTGTTGCAGTCAGAATTACTCAACCTAATGTTATGGAACCTTGTATTGATCAACCTAATGTTTCCGTTAACACCGCCAATTATTTTTTTAAAGCCGAAAAGTATAAGGTTCGAAATGACTTGATCGATTGATGTCAATGTAAGGTTGCAAAAGCTGGATTTACTATTGTGATTGGAAAATCTGATAACGGTTATGATCGAAGGAAAAACTATTTTGTATCATAGAAAAATGAATTTAAGCGTTTTCGTATCCTAGAAAACGAATTTAAGAATTTTTTTATTCTAGAAAACAAATTTAAGCGTTTTCGTATCCTAGAACATGAAGTCAAGGTTTTTCTATCCTAGAAAACGAAATAGTGATTTTTGTGGTTAAATCGGGAACTAAAACAAGCTTTCTAGCCATAAAAATGTTGATTTCATATCCTAGAAACCAAACTATCCTGATTTCAAAAGTGAGGGGTATTTTCGAATTTTTTGGGGATTTGAGAGCAACAAAGGGAACCTAAAAAGCAATTTTCATTGTTGATTTACAGATTATTTCTTTTTATACTAACTTTATGATTCTCAAAAGAAGAGAGTCAATATAGTTTATAGTTCTGATAGTTCGGTTGTGAAGTAAATCAAATCTAGCAAAAAATTATTTCTACTAAAAAGAAAGTTCATTAATCCCTTCATTTCAATAGCTTTGATTATATTACGAGTTAATAGAATGAAAAATGATAGTATTTAGTAAAAAAATTATTGCAAGAAAGAGAAGAATTTTATGTGCCAATAATTAACACGTGCAAATTACAATCGCTCTCTTCTTCAAGCATGATTAGTCAAATTTTAATCGGTCAAATTCTCTAACTTTATGGATTCTTTTCTTTCTTATATAAATATTTCTTACTAAATAACAATATCACTAATAGAATATGTGAAATTATGAGTTTCAGTTGGAAAATTTCTATTTCTCTAATCATTAAACTATTTTTAAAAAAAAATAAAATAATAGAGATTTTCATAAAGACTAAATGAAGAGTTTACAACGTAAAAGTAGAAGTACATAAATATATTTTATTTAGTGATTTCATTGGGTTCTAGACTAAATGAATAAAATATTGTTCATGTGAGTTTAGTTTAATCGATAGCAGAAATATCACATTTTATATGTAGAAGTTAGAATTCAAACTTTAAACATCTTATTTATTCACTTCAAAAATATAATTTATAGGCTTACAACGACTAGGCATATGATTATCAAGTCGGGTTCTCAATTGGTGGTAACGGCGGTTCAGAGAATGGATTACCCTAGGGTGCTGTGGGGTTGCGTCGCTCGAAACGGTGGTGACTGGCTGAGAAGAAAGCCAAACGCGACTCTATGTTGGGTGAAGAGATCTGGGTCGCCAATTAGCTAGTTGGGCCTTTTGTGAACCCAATAAGGATTGGTTTTCCTCTGTACCCCCTCATATTGCTACTTATATCCAAAAAGATATAAGTTTTCCGTTAATTCCTTATAAATTTTTTCACATTTCAAAAAAAAAAAAACGACAATAATGACATAACTAAATAGTCCCCTGACTCTATTGAACTTCATCCGATGGTAATTTAGGGAGCAAACCATCTTTTTATGTTACTCTTTTCTTGAAGTAATTTATTTTTCTTCTAAATTCATGGTTTTTGTTGGAATTGCCATGAAAAACTCAGAAGCAGAAGTTTATGTTGAGTTCGCGAGATACGAAGCAGAACAACAGAAGTTTCCGTTGAGTTCGCGGGATGCGAACTTTAACGAGCCGGGAATGCGTTTTCTGAATTGTTTTAAGGGAATTTTAAGGTATTTGCCGTCAATTAAGGTTGGGGTTTTAGAGAGGACTGCTCTTGGTATAATCCTAGGGGCTTGAGAAAATTGTTCTTAATTCACCTTGGGTAGTTAAGTCAATTGAATCTTTTGGTCACTGAAAGAGATTCGGAATTAGGGTAGAATTAAGATTAATTCTTATAACGCTATTTGGGAATTTCTTGTGTAAGGTTTCTCATTGATCACAGTAGAACGGAAGGGCTGCTCCCTCCCCCAGATTAGGTTCATTAACACCGAACTGAATAAACAAATCATTTTGTGTTCTTTATCGCTCTTTATTTGTTCTTGAATTATTGCATCATCAACTCTATCAACATATTTTGATTACTCGGTTCTATTTGCTCCACACATCAAAATTATTTGTGTGAGTTTATCAACCGAATTCACAATAATTTTTTTTTATAAGAACTTGCAATGAGAGTGAAACTACGAACTCCTCCAATGCTTTCGTATGTTCCATGCAACGTGGACATGTCAATTTAACATGAGTCTACTAACCAGAGAAAACATAAAACCCAACGGAAGTTGTAAATAGTCCACATTAATGTTGCCATCATCGTGAAATTCTCATTCCTTGTGATATCTTACATTTCAATCTCATTAATTTTTTTTTTTTTTCACATTGGGTTTAATTCTGATCTCTTAATCTTTTTACTTTCTTAAATAATTTTTTAGCTTAAAAAATTGAATTTGTATAGAATTCAAATATTCAATTAATTATGAAGTCAACCAAAGACAAAAATCCTAGACAAAAATTGTTTAAGGAAACGAGGTCAAGGACAACGACACTAAAGAGATTGATTAAGGAAACAACACATAGAAAATGATAGATATAAACAAGTTAAGGTTTTGAGTGAGGGAGATTTCAAGTGAATGAGAAAAACATGATTGAAAATAAAAGAGTCACATAAATGAGAGAGGAGTTTTTGTATCAATTTATAATAATAGATAACCAATGTAAAAATAGGCATAAGTTATTAATTAATTTAAATGATTAAATATATTTTTCGTTTTAAAAAAAAAAACATTTTCATCTTCCGAAAAACATGTCAATAACAGTCGAGTCTCTCTTGCACTTGTGTATATATGTACTAGTTGAAATAGAATGCTGAAAATTAAGGTTTTTTAGGGGTGTATA
Organism: Trifolium fragiferum; assembly: GCA_954870985.1. Classification (NCBI taxonomy): domain Eukaryota; kingdom Viridiplantae; phylum Streptophyta; class Magnoliopsida; order Fabales; family Fabaceae; genus Trifolium; species Trifolium fragiferum. The sequence continues at coordinate 75,246,902 of OX940789.1, read as the reverse complement.
TGGATTGAGCAAATCCGATCGACTCGACAAAACTCACCCAATCCAATTCAAAAAAGTGGGTCGAATCGGACAATTAGATGGATATGAGTTTAAAAAATGAAAAAATCCGTACAAATAAACAGGTTTCGGGCAAAACCGGACCCAACCCAAAAAACTCACTAACCCAATAATATTATACTTTTTTAAAATAATTTTTATAAAAATACAAAAGATTTGTCGTTTGATAGTTAAATATTTTTCATAGTAAAAATAGATTATACCATGTTTTAAGAAAATAAAAAGATTAAGTAATTTTTATACAATAAATATGATGCTTCATCATTTAGTCATTTAATAATTTAAAAAACAAAAAAATCATTCGGTAACTCAATATTCAATCCGAAAATTAAAGGATTACCTGATTAAAATGAGTGGTTATTGTTATATTAGAAATAAGTTATACTATTTTTGTAGGACTGATGTACACCCCTAGTTTTTTTTCCTCTTCTTTTCACTTCTTTTTTTCTTTTTAGTAATGTTTTTGGGAGCTTTTGGTGCCTTTATATTATGTTTTTGTCCACATTCATTGAATCTTGACGTGGTAACACAAGAATGAATTCTCTCAATTTTTTTCAATTGTTACACATTCAATTCATTTGTATATATTTTTATAATTTTACTTCTCATTTTCTCTCTCATGTTTAATGATAAATGTATAACAATTGAGAAAAATTGAGGAAATTTAAATTGAGAGAATACACTCTCTAATAACACAACTCAACAACACATGATATAATCATCTCACGTGGTATCCCATGTTAGTAAGACCACATGACCATTTGTTTGATCGTATGTCATCTTTTCAATATTATAATTTTTTAAGAAAAATGGTTATCAAATATTCAATTCTTGTTAAACATCAATGTAAAACTATTTCCGTCAAAAAAACAAATCAATGTAAAACTATTTTACGCTTATAATGTATGTCTCTCTTTTTCCTTTTTTTTTTTAAACTAAAATCGGACATCGTACATAAAATGCAAATAAGTAAAATATTAAATGTATGCTTGGATTCATATCCAAAACACATCAATTATTTTCATGTAATTTTTTTTTAACAAGCCAAAATGAAATATATATAATATAAAATCAATCTCCCTAGCACAAGGTGTGTCAAGGAAGACTATCAGTGTTTACATAAAGTCACAAAACCATACAAGGGTAAAACCAAACAGACAAATCAAACAAGGCCTAATCAAAGTAAAAGGGCTAAACTACCAGCTATGAGAGTTGGAGGCTACATTAACACACGTCGCCTTCAACCACCTAAAAGAAAAAAGTTTGATCTTGTCAAGCATCTAAGAAGTAGTGTTTGCTGAGCCTCGAAACAACCTGTGATTCCTCTCTGTTCAAACAATCCACACGCACGCGAGCCAAATGAGCTGCAGAAAGAAGCGTCGTGCTCGAGAACCACCTGCTGAATGAATAAACTGGACAAAATGATCTCGTAAGGAAGTGGACTCCACGACCGGGATGCCGATCCACGACTGTACTAATGCCCAAAGAGAACCAAAAGTACCACAGGAGATAAATAAATGCCGAGCTGACTCCACCTCGCCACACCCTGAAACACACATATGAGCTGTCGTAGGTAGGATGCCTCGAGTGACCAGGTTGGATTTTGTGGGCAACCTGTCACGCAAAAGACGCCACGCAAAGATAGAGACCTTCAACGGGACCTGAGGGTACCAAATGAGCATGTCCGCCTCTCCCGTGAAAGCCGAAACCTGTGAAGTCAAAAGTCGGTATGCTCCCCGAACAGTGTAGCCTCTGTCCAGGTCAGGTTTCCACTACCATCTGTCTGAAGACTGATCCTGCAATGAAAGAGTAAGCAATAAAGACTGACACTCCCTCAGCTCTTCCTCCTCCCACCCCCTCAACTGCCTCCGCCACAACCAAGCCTCCTTATTTGCTCCCCACCCTAACAAGAACATCTCCGCCACCGTGCACCTTTTGGTCTCCGCTAAATAAAAAAGACGACTAAACCGCACACACAAGGAAACCCCATCCAACCAGGGATCAGTCCAGAAAAAAGTATCTGACCCGTCCTCCACCCTCCTTGCAACATTATCCTCAAACCATCAGCCCCCAACCTCAACTCCCTCCCTGATACGCGCTATCTCCCTCCACCATAGGGATCCCCGTCTCCCTCCATCACGGAGCCTCCCTCTCTCCTCCCCATACCGAGCTACCAAAACTCTAAACCACAACCCCTCTCTATCCACTAGCATCCGCCAACACCATTTCCCTCAAAGAGCCAAGTTAAACTCTCTCAACTGCCTAACCCCCAACCCTCCATACTCCTTTCGAAGGCAAATAGATTTTCAGTTAACCCAAGAGATTTTCCTAGAGTCCTCACCCCCCCCCCCCCCCCCCCCCCCAGAAAAATTTAATTAAAAGAGATTCAATAGAAGAAATGATACCTGATGGAGCTTTGAAGAAGGAAATAGCATAGACAGGGAGAGAGGTTAAGACAGACTTTAGCAGAACCAGGCGACCACCAAACGAAAGGAACCGACACTTCCACCCAGACAATCTATTCTTTAACCGAGCCAACACCGTATCCCAAAAAACCAGACGACGCGGATTACCTCCAATGGGTAGACCCAGATAAAGGAAATGAATATTTCCCACTCTACAGCACAGAGCAGAAGCAGCTTCCCCTAATCATGTAATATTTTATTATTTGAGATGCATTTCTATATTTTTTTTTATGAATTTAATAATACTAATAATAATGACTTTTTTTTTTGAATCAATAATAATATGACTCTTTGATATACCAAGAAAGAGCCAAAATATATTCTTTTAGGTTATATACAATTATCGACACTCCTTCCTTGAATTATGAATTATAGACATATTTCCGTCCTCATTGGGTCCCTTAAAAATACCAATGAGCTTTGGTGTCACTCAAAGAGCAAAAAGAAAAAACACAAATGCGTGGCGCGGCGGTTTGAAGAAGATATTTTAATGTCGCTTTGTTTTTATTTTAATCTAAAATTAGTCTCCATATATTAAATAAAATTAAAAGTTAAATCTAATTTAACTCAGTTAACTTACGTACGATAAATATTGCTTTGTTAGAGGTGTTTATATCAGAGCTAATCTAAAAATAAAATCATAAATTGAATCAATTTAAAATGAAAATTATAAAAAATCGCATTTAATTTGAACCACACAAATTATTTTTCTTCTAAACCATGTGATTTGATTTGGTTTGCGATTTTTATTTCAACAAAGTGAACCAAACCAAACTGCAATACTTAACTCTATCACTAGTAACAATCCACTTATTATCTATTCCAAGTTAGCAAACCCAACTCAAATTAAGTTTATAAAACAGTAGACAGTCAAAACATATCATTTCACGCGATCTAGAACTATATGTTGATATTAAAAATAAGTTCTTATATATATATGCAATTTTTGTATATGCATATTACATCATGTAAACAATAAAATAAATTAAAATTTTCTACATATGTTTATTTTGTAACAAGTTGGTAATATTGTCATATTCTTTATATCACGATAAACTGCACAACTGAACCAACTATAACCGCATTCATTTGGTTTGGATGATTTTTTAAAAACCAACCAAACAAATCGAACCACATGCATTTTTGTCTCGCGGTTTGGATGACTTTTATGCTTAAAATTGAATCAACCCGCACCGTAAACACCCCTAGTCTTGTAGGTGGTCCAATAGCAGAAACCACAGTTGGTCTAACAATTTGTTGAAAAATTCTAGTACCATCTTAAAATTACGAGTTTAACTTACATCAATCATACAAAATTCATTTAAGAGATTGACATCTTTTCAACAAATATTTTCTCACACACTACCAATCGATGTCAAACTTTAAACATATACTTTCACCAATTCTTTGTATAAGCAAAATTTAACATTTTAAATTCATTAAAAAAATAATATATTTAATCTATATTATTGACTAAATACATTAAACTCACACACAAACGTAATTGAATTATTCAACCTAATAATATCGTCAAGCTAGATCTTCCAAACTTGCTTTACTTACTTTATAAAAGGGAAAGGAACATTTTACTAAAGATGAATCGTTGATGATGGCGATGCTCTATTCTTTTGTTGCTTTTGTTTTTTTCCTAAAAATGTTACAAAGAATAAGTTGCTGTTGTATCGTGATATACCAAACCTTTTACAGCTCGTCCTTCAACCAAGATGTTTCTCCGTACTTTGTTCATTTTTTGTGTCTAGGTTCAATGAATGTGATTACCACACCCCCCTTTATTTCTAATCCTATTCATTATTCATAGTTAAAGTATTGGTTAAACTAGACCATTAATTTAACATATTTTTCTATTAAAATATTGGAAGAAATTGCACTCACTTTTCTTTTCATATTATTAAATAGCACACTCCCTTTAATTTAATAGGTGTTTTTTTAGATTGTCGTGCAGACAGAGTTTGTAAAGGAAAATTGCAATTCAAGCATATTCTTTGGGGTTGAGAATAGCATTTTAGAACAATAAAATTTGTGAGAATATTCTGTAAATTTTCTAAAGAGCTAAAAATTCTAAGGAAGGGGCACTAGTTAAGGGTATCCAATATAGTAAAATTATATTGAAGTTTATGCAATCAATGTTTATAAAATATAAAAAGTGATGTTTTCAATGCAATAATTACTACTTTTGTATCCTTAATTAATGCTCCGAAGGCACTGGTTAGCATGACCTAAATTTTAATTACTTTAGATTCTTACCAAAAACACATACCTTTATTCACAACTTTTATTTATTGAGAAATTTGCATACACTTCCCGTGGTTCTGATTAAATGATACTTTTTCTAGTTTTTTGTTGTTTTGTTTTTCATATGTTGCTATTATGAATCATGGAATTATAGGGATAAATGTTATAGTAATCGGTAAGAAAGAGTGCCTAAAAATATTTATGGGGGAGATACTCATAGAGATTCATAGTAGAATGAATATAGATTGATAAAAGATGAGTAAAATATATAATAGAGTAGTTTATTTATAAAACTACTTGAAGTAACTAACTTGGTAACCCATCAACTAACTCTTGTTGATTAACTAACTATCTATATTCTTAACAATTGCCTTCATCAAATGAACTAAATGTTAATACCATTTACAATGAAACGAGTGCAATTTTATCCGAACATTTTAATTACATAATGGAGTAAATATAAAATAATATTTTCGTCATCTATCCATTTTTTTAAAAATATTTTACACATAATATCATTTTTATTTTAAAGAATTAGGTAAGTTGAGTTTCGGAGACTCATCACCATCAGAGTAGGTCTCAAAGCTCATAGAATGCTTATAGAGAGATACTTAGAGCATTTCCAATAAAAATATCATAGATAAATAATAAAATATTTACATGATATGCCACGTAAGATTTTGAGTTTCATAAATTTAGTCAAAGTTGTTTAATTAAATACCTCAAAAACGAGTTCCATAGAATTAAAATGTTAAATTCATGTATTTGTAAGTGTAAAAATGAGAGAGAATATGAAATATGGAAGATAGAAATGATATTGTGAGTTAAACAAGAATGAAAAATATAAGAGTATCTTGAAATTACATTGGCACACATGAGCCAACTTAAAATCATAAAGTGAGTATCTCAAAATTCTACCATTAGAGATGCTCTTACATACCATCCACCAACTATATGTCCTTATGTCTGCTTGTTGATGTTGAACTTACACTCTTATGAAGTATGAATCAACTCTTTACCAATTGAAGTTACCAATTCAAAAAAAAAAAAAAAAGTTACCAGTAATGACCCATTTTTTAATAAAGGGTCATGCTAAACAGTGCACCCGGTGCATTAGTTAAACATACCCAAAAAAGAAATAAAAAGATAAAATTAATGGTAGAGAGATAATTTTTTCATCTTTAACACATTAAATGCACAAGTTCCAAAAAAAGTTTCTATATTAATATGTTTAATCAATGCACCAAGTGCATTGTTTAGCATTTTCCCACCCTTCATTTCAAATTATAAAGCAAAAATGAGTCAAAAAATGATCCGTTTAATTTAAAATTAGGACAAAATACAATAATTTTTAACTAATTTTTACTTATAGGGTATATTATTAGGCCATCTAATTATTCATTTATTATTTAATTCAGCCCTAAATTAAAGTGTGATGTGTGTATAATAAAGGTAGAGAGAATAGAGGCAAAAAGATCTCAATGGGACAAGTGCCCACCTCTTAGTTTCACTCATAAACTTGGTTCCTCTGTTGCTATACTTCCTTTCACCTACTTCATTCTCCTAATAATTCACTGCAGGTATGTTTGTTTCTCTCTTCTTTTTCATTCTTCTATGATTCATTTAATTACTATATATCTCTAAAATTACAATTAGTTAAAGGAACGTTCATATATATACTATAAGAGAAAACAAATTAAGGGAACTTTCTTTTAATTTACTTTCATGATCTTAGCTCTTTAATTAAAACCTCTAAATTAAACACCAAAGTTACAAACTTTTATTTGTTGGTTTAAATGGGTGTGGTTTAGATTTTGTTCATAGAGAGTTTTTTTATTGTAGAAATTAATGTTGAAAATTTAACATCTTTGAAGGAAATATTAGTTGGGAAATTTCAAGAATCAAAGTGCAGTGTCTCTTCAAGATATAGATCTTCAAGCCATCACAAACTAAGGTACCTAATAATATATGTTAATTTTATGTGCATTAATTTATTTGTGCTACTTTTAATGTGATTCTTTGAATATTCTTCTTCATATGCTAAATCCATGTTATTGGATTGAAGTTCTATGATTTATTTTTAAAATAAGATTAAAAAAATTGTGTTTGTGTTTGTGTATGTCTTCTTTTATCTAATTTATTTATAAGTTTGATGTGGTGAAATAAAGCTGCAAATAACCAAAAAATATTTCATATCGTTTTTAATTGATAGATCTAAAAACCAAAAACTTGTCATAATCTTTGTCAAAATAAAAAACTTATCCTAACGTGGTTGTGGATTTTGTGTACGGAAATGTCATTGACTAATGTTTTGAATTTATTCATCTTGAAGTCCAATTTATTCAGAAAACTAGCCAATGAAAAAGAAGAAGAACTAAAACAAAAAAAGAAAAGAAAAAAAGAAGAAGAAGAAAGGGGAATATAGGAAGTTGAAATTAAAATATGAACGAATCGCGTAGTCAATGCTTCCATATTTGGTAAGTTAGAGGAGAAAGAAAATCAAACGATATACTAAAATTGGTACAAATAATAAATGGTTTTGATTAAATCATTAAATAACTTTTTTTTTTTCCCTCCAACTTATAATATTTTAATTACAATAGCTTCATTATTTCAAAACTCTAGTTGTTATCTAAGATATATAACAATCTATCTCTTTCATTTGTCCATCTATACTACATGCTATATTGAAGCCGGGTTAGAGATGACGATGAATAAGATAGTGATAGAGTATTATATATAGTATTCGTACGAGAAAAATATTGTACTCACTATCTTATGGATATTAGATACCCATACCTTTACCATTATCAACTTTTTAACAAAAATAAATTGACTTTGTCAAAAAAATAAATAAATTGACAAATAACAAAATATAAAGTTTGGTTATGAGGTAAATAAAGTGAAAAAAAATTGGTCAAAATTACATAGGTAAATTGTTTCATGATCTAAGAATTAAATTCAGATTTTCTCGAACAATTTTTTCTTAATCACTTGAGTCTAATATTCAAAGTTCTATAATATTGAATCATCAAAACTACAAACAAAATATCTAGTTGGTCTAGTATTTGTAATAGAAATTAAAACAAACGGTAATCAAATCATAATTCAATTAGTAAAAATGTCAAAATTATTAAGTCAAACACTGTGATGGAAATTCGAATCCCTGCTCTTGCACTTATATATGTAAATTTTTAATATTTATTATCAGTTTGTCCATCTATAAAAAAACCTATAACAAACAACTTATCTGCTAAGATTCAATAATGATTTATTTGAATAATTAAAAAAAAATAATTAGCATCTTATACAAAATAATTTGTTAAATTAGATATTTTTTTTTAGTAATTATGGGATATTTTTATCAAACCACCCAAAAAAAAGTCCAACGATAAAGAGTTATATTTTTTAAATTCATATACCGATATATATTATGATAGGAAATTTGAATTTCATAAGCAAGTCATTTGAAGTTCGATCCTTGATTCTTGTTTATGAAGACAATTTGATTAGGACATGAAAACACATTCTGTGTGTTCAACAGGTGTCCAATAGAAATTAATCACCTCTAACGGAAATAAAAACTCTGTTATTCGTGCCTCTAATGTGACAATTAAAAAAAAAATAAATATATATTATTTGGATGCGAGTACTAGTTGGATAAAAAAAACATGTTGATCATGTTGGGTCGGCATCCTCTATTTTTTTTTTTAGGCAAAATTAAAAATAACATAAATAAAAAAAAAAAGTGATACAAAGATTGGGGGACATAAAACCTGACCCAGGTACAACCCAAAAGGGAATACAACAATGAAAAACAGACCTATAGTACAACCCTAAAAGATTCCAACAAAAATTCAACAATCTCGAGCGCAACTCAGCGAACCCGCGTACGGGTGCGAAACCAAGTTACAAAAAAAAAAAGAGAAGTGAACCTCTGCCAAAACAATTAGAGTTTAGAAATGGCCAATGGATCGACCGCCAACACGGTAACAAAATCCAAGTGCCAACAGCTCCCTGAATGACACAGCAAGCATAAAAGCTCTTTCGAGCAACAAATACTCATAGTGTAGACAGACAAAATGACTTGAAACCTGCAGATCTCAACAGATCTGAAAAAATCAGAGAGTCAAAGTATCCAGGCCACCAAACACAATGAGATTTAAACAGACGCGTAAGAACTCAGAAGAATCCAATACGTTAGTAACCAGACCCTTACGGGTTATCAGAACCATACAGTAAACATCAAAAACACAAAATGCCACAACTACTACCACCCAATCTCAGATCAAGAACAAAACACAAAAAGCATAAAAACGAAAACGAACGGCACGCCGGCAAGAACAAGAACAACAACAAAACACAACAAAAGAGTCCTCCGGCGAACCTGATAAGAAACAACAGCCCAAAAAAAAATCCCACGCGGTGAAGCTTGCCTTGAGAGGAAACAGCCTACACGGAGCCACCACCACCACACATCACGACGCTTGCAGCAGAGAAGACCGAAAATGAACAACCATGAAGGAGGGTTAATCGCAAAGCCAGGAGACTAGATCTGAAAGTTGTGAATCTCATAAAAGCCTGCCAAGAAGGAAACACGAACAGACAACAACAAGGTCAAAGCATAGAGCTCCGATTTGTAACATAAACGACTGCGGCGGCGCCGGCGAACACGACCCCTGAAGGGGTTAATGGGTGATGCGGAGGAAGCCCCTCATCGTAGCACCACCGTCGAAGGCTACATCCTGAAAAATGAGGTTTGGATTTGGGAGAGGAGTGTGGGAACAGAGGTTTGAAGACGGTGGTTGCAGAGAGTTTTTTTTTTAAGACGGTGGGTGGAGATTCTCCAGGCATCCTCTAATTTAAGCTGGCTAAGTTGAATTTTAAACTCAACCCCTTAAGTTGGCACACTCCCTTTAAATCGGTGAAAAAGGTGACAAAAATGAAGTTAGGATCCTTTCGATTTTATTTTATTTTATTTTTTTCATTTTCTTCATTATTATAGTCCAAATCTTTTTTATACATCCAAAAAAAATTGATACAACAATGTAATATCAAATAATCTAAATCTTTTTTATATACCCAAAAAAATTTTAAAAATTAATAATGGAGAGAAAATTGGAAAATAAAAATGGAGAAGATCTTGACTAACAATAATGAGGTGATCCTATTGGTGATCAACCTCCGAGCAAATAATAAAGTCTTCAAAGGGAAAATTGAATTCAAAATAACCTCTTTGTGAGCAAACATCACAAGTGGAGCAATCTGTGATAACAAACGGCAAGCACCTCGAACCTAGTACCATGAATTAGGATCATGATGCTTAAGTCATTGATATGAAACATTCAACCGCAAAGAAACAAGGTCCAAAGTAGCAACATTCTCTAACCAACTCCTCTACCCAAGCAAATAGACGACGCCACCTTCCACTCCCCCTCCACACCCCACCCCTTCCTCAACATCTTAGCCACCAAAATATTTTTATCAACAAATTATTCAAAAAGTCTATTAAATTGAAGGTAAAAGGGTTCCCTTCCCAACCTCCTATATTTCCAAAACAACGATCCTTCCCCGCTCCCCACATTCTTATCGATACAATTTTTAAACCACCTGCCTGCACTCGTACCAACACCTCGTTAACCCCCTAAATATCCTTCCACCACAAATATGTTTTTCTCCTCCCTCGAAAGAGTGAGATTACCCTCATATATTTTTACACTCAACAGCCCGAAAACTTAAACAATATGAACTTCAAACACATTCAACAAATATATATTTTAACGAGTACCAATTTAGTCTCGGCACGAGTACCAACTTAGTCTCGGACTCCGAGTCCATTTTTCATCACTGGGTCAATTAATAGATACTGATAATGCCTAAAAGATGTACTGTTAGATTATAAAAGTTTTGATACAATATACGGAGTATAAAAGAGACACAGCTAATATGTTGTATTTTATGTGTCCTTTTTATGGATGGAAACATACGTTTTTTTAAATATAGATGTATTCAATTTTTATTTTTCATCTAGTTACTCAAAAATTTATAGGTAAAAAAAAAAAGTTTTCCTCAAAATTTGATTTTAGTCTCATTCACTCTTAGGCCATGTGCCATTTTTATTTAAATCCATTTCCAAACTCTGAACATTTACGATTCTCAGCATCACTTGCTATTGGAATTTAGAAATTAGAGAACTAGAAAGCAATCTCCAATTGTAGTGCACTAGTGCCAATTATATTAAACTATTTATCTAATGGGACAAATTCTATGGTGATTGGTGGGTCTCCTAGAATTGTCCCATTGTGGTCAATGATGGATTACATAATAGTAGATCAAATTCTAACATTGTAATCCGTTCATTAGAAGGAGAAGTTTATGTTCTTTTTCATTATCATGACTGATTTGATAATTCCATAAATATCGTTCTTATTTTTGTAGATATGAGTTGAATTTTGAAACATGCTTATTTATTTTATTTTATCTTTTATATTTTAAAAATTGACATTGATCTAGCCACATTTTAAACATTACAATAAAAATTTCCGAAATTTTACATTTTAGAGATCACATCAGTTACGGTTAAAATCACAAATAACTTTCAAATACCGGTGAATATAGTGAACCATGAGGAGTGCTAAGTTCACACCCTTTAACACACTCTTTTTAACACACTTCCATCTATTGGGCCACATCATCTTATTTTTGTAATTCTTTACCTAGTAACTTGTTTAGCAGGTTGACAAAAAAACTTTTCAATAAAACAATAATTATTTTTTTTTACGCTTGTCTCCTCCATCTCCCGAAATCTTTGGCAGTTATGGTTATTGTTGTTTCTTCTTCGTTTCAATTCCAGATTTTAAAGGAAGGTTTCATTGTTGTGTTATTTAAATGGTAATGGCTATATTAGAGTTCAATTTCACTTCTTCCTCATTAAACCCAAATTAAATTTTTTTCTTTAAATCCAATCTTTTCACCGTATTTTCCCATTTCTTTAACACTGCTTTGATTCTCTCATTTCCTTATTTTCAATTATTCCATCAATTTTATCAATTAAAACCAACCCAATGATATTCAAAAGGGTTTCTTTGGGTTTCATTTGATTCTCTTATTTGCCACTGCCACATACAGTTTTCTGGATCAAATTCAAAGGTGTGTACTTGAACGTGTAGCTAAGTCAATTATATGACTTACAATGGATGAATTAAATTATTGCTCTAGGATTCTCCTGTGACAAGAGAACAAGTCAGATCCAAAGAACACGGTTGGCGATGGTGAAAAGGGAAGAAGAGAATTTGAATAGACAAAGTCTGAAAATGCAAAGAAAAATAAGTAATAACTAATATAAAATACATGGTTATTAGTGTTTTAAACTGAAACCGGTAACAGGTAAGCCAACAAAAAGAAGTGGATGACATGTTTAATTATGATTGGAGTGTGTTAAAATGGTGTGTTAGAGAGTGTGACCATAGCATTACTCAGTGAACCATTTATCAAGATTGATACATTGCAGAACAATTCTTTTTTTTTTTAACCTTTCCAAACTGTCTTTTAATAGAGGTAATCTTTATTTTATTTTTGGTGGAATAGTCTTTATTGATTGTGATGCGTTTTCTCCCATTATTGGTCCTTCGTATTATATTATAAATTATTATTAATATACTAACATCTTCTTGACCCATATGGGAATTATTATAAAATACTTTACAACTTTTAAGCTTACCATGGACTAAAATATTTTCAACTCTATATATGGATGTTTGGTTCTTGGAGCATGAAAAATGAAAAGGTGTGGATCATTGTAATATTTTATTAGGATTCCTTCTTTTTGCACCTCTTGAGTCTCATACGCACTCTTTAGATTTCCCAATTTTACCCCTTTCGTAATGTAGGACGTGAGTGTGTAAATAGCAAAAATTGAGAAAAAAATAGTTCGCTGTCTAGAGTGCAAACTCGGGGGTGCCAAAGTTAGAAAAAAAAGTTCGCTATCTAGAATGGGAACTCAGTTCACATTCTAGAATGTGAACCTTATAAAATATGATATTTTTGTATTTTCCCTCTTCCTTTGCCTCTTATTTTTTAAGGTTCGTATTCTAGAATGTGAAAGCGAACTGTTTTTCTCAGCTTTGGCACCCCCTGAATCCGCTACTTAAATAGCAAAGGGGTAATATTGAAAATTCTATGGGTGCGTGTGAAATACAGGGGCGCGAAAAGTACTACTCTTTTATTGGTGACTCATTAAAGAATTTTGGTAAGACAAATCTCATAGACTAAATCCCTTTTTAATTTGAAGTAGGAATGTGCATCTGGGCTTGTGTAGTGGATATAGCACCATGATGGGCCTTGGGCCCAAAGTCAATAATGAAACCTTTTGTGTAGTTCCTTTGCTTGCAAAAATGTTTCAATTAAATGCTGTTCACTATTATGGAGCAACTACATACAAAGAAACTCTCTACCACTGCTCAATTTCTCTAAGCACAAGGACTCTAGAATATTTTATGTTGCTGCTCTTTGCATCTTGGTGTTGCTTCTTCAAGGTAAATAAATTATTAGTTGGTAAATGCTTCAACTACACATATATTATGAGCTTCTATGGCCATTTATTTTTAGTGATTTATGTTTTCATTTTCATTTCAACAATAAACATAAGATAATATAAATAAATTTTTTACTATTTTATTTTTAATTTTTTGGAAATCAGATATATAATTAATTATGTAAAATCATTATTTTCATTGTTTGTTACTCGAGTATTTTATCTATTTTTTACTAACTTGCTTTTCATTTTCTCTCTATCACAGTTGCTTATTACACATTATTTTATCTCGTTATTAGTAATTTAAAACGAACACAATTTAGGAAGAAAAAAAAAACGGAAATTGATTTTAGAAAATAAATATTTTCTTAGTTTTTTAGCTATTTAATATATATATATATATATATATATATATATATATATATATATATATATATATATATATATATATATATATATATATATATAGATAATATAGACTATGCCAACTAGTATCCCTAGGTCATCAATTAAAAAAACAAATATAATAAAAATATCTTAAAATATGTACGGTCAAATTCTTAAAAGTATAAAAAGTATTGTTTACAATATAAAGTTTATTTTTTTTAATTTCTTAACTAGTGCCCTTAGAACTTTAATTAGCATATTTTAATCATTTAGAATTTTATATAAATATATAGGTGGTAGTAATAAGTTGAATCAATATGTATGTTGCACATTTTAATAGAGTATGTTGGGTGGAGTATATACATTGCAATTTCTAAAAAAATCGTGCAGATATATGCCCCCAAAGTCATGCATGTAGCTACGTCCCTATATATATATATATATATATATATATATATATATATATATATATATATATATTCCTTGTCTACAATCTAATTTAGTTTGACATTTTTCTAATTAAACAGGCTGTGATGGATAACTGTGGGAGCATATATCAAATTTCATTGATGGCTTATAACTAAGCTCATGAATGAAAATGGTCATAATTATCAAACCAAATTACCCTCTTGTACTGGATAAGGATATGAACCAACCAAATATTCCTTCCAATATCATACATAAACAAATTTTTATTTTTTTTAGGTTCATTCAATTATTAATACATTTGATTCATATTATAGATCAGATACATTAATAATCGAATAAATCTAAAAAATGAAAATTTATTTTATATAAAATTGGAGGGAATATGTTATTTTGGTAAGGTCTTATGTTCTTGTGCTGTTGCTGAAGAGAGTTCCCCTTGACAACTTCAATATTTGACATTGTTTTAAAATATTTGCTGATCAGTACTCAACTTGATCACGGCTTTAGTCTATTTTTGTACTTCATTGTCGTAATAGTACTTATGAAATTTACCTTCTAGAACCATCTTTGGAAGAAAATGTAATAAATTTTATATTTATGTTTACTTATTGCCGTGTGAGATTATTATTTATCTTGATGTTTTGAGAAAGTTTGCTTGACTTTGAATTTCTTGCTTGAATAGTGATAGTTATAATAATGTGTTATGTGATTTATGTACCCAAAAATAATGTTATGTGATTTTTTTTTGTTAGATAGTCTATTGACTAGAATTTCACCTCTTAAAAATAAATAAGTAGGCGTACCAGGATTCGAACCCCGGTCGTTACACATTACGTGCAAATATCCTATCAATTGAGTTAGGCTCACGGAATTATTATGTGATTTCTTAGTTACTTGATCATTTGAAAATATGATGCTTTATCTCTTATTGGATTTTACAACATTTAAAAGTTGTAAAATATTACTCCCTCCATTCCTTTTTATAAGGAACAATTTGGAAAAAACACACATACCAAAAAATCTTATTTTTTTATTAAAAATTCTAAAATTTTATAATCTATTTCAAAAATAACCTTGGTGTAATTAATACATAGGGAATATGTTACTGTAATTAATGCATAACATTGAAATAGATAAAGGATAAAAATGAAATTGCTTAATTAATAAAACATAAATTTAATGATTGTTTCCAAATTTGTTTTCCAAATTGTTCCTTATAAAAAGGAACGGAGGGAGTATACAGTAGATTTTAAATCTTCATAAAATTATTTTCATTTTTTGTGTTGTGCAACTAAGTAGTGCGCGCGCCTGGTGTTTTTTAGTGCTTTAGAGATTATACCACAATCTTAGACAAATGGTTCTACTTAACATTCATATATGTGATTTCACGAGTGTTTTTTTTTGTGTGTAAATTGAATTTTTTTCACGAGTAAAATGGGCAGCAAACTTTCTCACGAGTTTTAACATTGTTGCGTATTCAAATTTGGAATTAAGTCTAATATCTTAGTTAAAGGTAAATTCTAACATGGACCATTTATTCAAGTGATCCATGGTGAACTAAAGCTATAACGAATACGAATTTTACAAAATCCATTGTTGGACCACTGTAGCAATGCCCTTAGTTAAACTAGAAAAGATATGTGCCATTTTATGCAAGTGTTCTTGGATAATCAAATGTATACTACAATAGATAGATAGATATGAATATCATTTTAAACTATTAAGTTAACCATCTTGATAATGCATTCTAGCACTTTTCACATTAGAGAAATTAACAAAATTATCACCATATGATTATTTTGACTCTAGAGCATTTTTCATAGAATCTCAGGTCACACAAAAGTTGGTTACCATAATTTTTATTTTAAGTTTGCTAAGTCTCATTCCTCTCCATGTTTATTCACTAGCTTGCAACTTTGTGAATAATAAATCTGAATGTAGAGATTATCTCTGATTCAGTAGCTACTTTATAGTTTATACAATTGTACCACCTACCACGGCCACACATATATAGTAGAAGACAAAGTTCAAATTGGATGATGAAAGAGAAGTTCATAATAAATTAATCATTGAATGCTTCTACCAAATCTAAGATTTAACTTTGTCTGCTATTATTTATTTATTTAGTACTCACTTCTCAATCTCATCCATGCTTGCTTCATGACAAAGAAAATGACCTTCCACATTTATACCATTCTTGGCTTCTTCCTATACCATATGACATATATCAATGCATTCAATTTTTTATAGTACAAAAAATTAATACACCATTCTCTATCCCTCTTAAATTGATCAGAATCCCCCTTCATATCCTCCATTTATCGGAAAATATTTCCTGATAGTATAAACCTTATCGATAGATATCTTTTACTATTGTAAATCTTACCGGAAGATATTTTCTGATAGTGTATTTTTGCGAGAAGAGCAACTGTCATAATTTACATTATTCAAATATTCAAATATATAATCTATTGCGGTTCTGTGCACTGTCACACTCTTTCCAAAGAATAAGATACTGAAATAGATACAGCTCATACACAGAAGACTGGTCCATCACTCATGTTGAAGAAAGAATCCTCTCTCTCTCTCTCTAACATAACATAAGTACATTAACATCTCATAGCTTCAAAACCAAAGAGAAAATAAAAGTGTTGTTGAAAAAAATGGAGTATTCAATGAGACTAAGGCCTCTCTCATTTTTGTTAGTAGTTTTACTTGTTTTGACAAGTTCAAATGGGGAAGACCCTTATAGGTTCTTTACTTGGAATGTTACCTATGGAGATATATATCCTCTTGGAGTTAAACAACAGGTTATATATTATTGTTCTAAGTTTTTTTTTCTTTCTTTGTTGTTCTTTTTTTTTTTTTTTTTTAATGTGAAATATTTAGTGAATATTTTTGTTTATGAAATGGCAGGGGATTTTGATAAATGGGCAGTTTCCTGGACCACAGATTGAATCTGTCACTAATGATAATTTGATCATTAGTGTTTTCAATAGCTTGGATCAACCTTTCCTTATTTCTTGGTTAGTTTATGTCTTTGCTAACTTTCTTTGTTTAGTTCAATGTTTAAAGTATTATTAGTTAATAAACATTCATCATTCTTTGTTTTGAAAAGGACTAGCAGAAGAAATTGTGCAACTTAGTTCTTTGACCTGATTAATAAGTAATAACAATAATGAAAATGTTTTGTTATCATTATCATTATTCTATATCGAGTCTATGAATGGAAACTTTTCTTTTGTTGTGATTTTTTTGTCTTAACCCTCTGGTTTTCAAGAGAAGGGGTCCTAGTAAGGATTTGGATTAGACAGAGTAACTGCGTCACGCAGTTATTGTTTCTAACCGTCCGATCTGAAATCATTTATTATAGTTGATTTTATTAATATGTAAGAAGATAAAACAAAAACGCATCGATTGATCACAAATTTCGGCCAATTGTGCCTATATCTTTTGTTTTGACGGTTGTACTTTTCTATTATGCAATAAATAAGTAGGCTTGGCCCGTTCGTATTTTGTGTTACGACTAGGAGGTTGAGGGTGCTGGGGGCGAATGCCTCGCAGTACGGTTCAGGAGTAAACTGTTCACTTCTCGGCAAACATGAGTCATACTCAACAATGAATATATCTCTTTTTTATGTGCCATTATTTGAGTTTAGACTAATATTAAGAGGATGTGATGATTCTTAATAGGAATGGGGTGGAGCAAAGGAGAAATTCATGGCAAGATGGAGTATATGGCACAAACTGTCCAATTCCACCAGGGAAGAACTTCACATATGTTCTTCAAGTAAAAGATCAGATTGGTAGTTTCTTT
This sequence comes from Trifolium fragiferum, assembly GCA_954870985.1. NCBI lineage: Eukaryota > Viridiplantae > Streptophyta > Magnoliopsida > Fabales > Fabaceae > Trifolium > Trifolium fragiferum. Next base: position 75,228,961 of record OX940789.1, on the reverse strand, counting down.
TACTTTCCCTCCCTTGCAATGCACAAGGCTGCAGGTGGTTACGGCGGCATCAAAATTAGCAGCCGCCCTATGATTCCTGTACCTTTTCCTCCTCCTTCCAATGATTTCACTATATTGGCGGGAGATTGGTACAAAAAAAATCACACCGTAAGTAGCAATACTATTTCATTACGGAAACAAATTTCTTGTAGTAACTGTGTCACGTAGTTACTTATCTTGTTTTTCTGATCTAAATCAATAGTTGATATTGTTTAAAATTGATTCAATGAATATGTGATCTGAGCCGTTTGATCTCAATTCAGGATCTGAAGGCCATTCTAGACAATGGAAGTGACCTTCCTTTTCCCGATGGACTTATCATCAATGGTCGAGGTTCTAATGCTTACACATTTAACGTCGATCAAGGTACATTACAACAACTTCAACCATTTTGTTTTCTTGAAGATTGATTCTATGATCAGAAGTTCAGTGAATCTGAGTCATACTCAACAATGTTAGTTACAATTTTGTTGATGATTTGGCAGGCAAGACTTACCGATTCCGGATATCAAATGTTGGACTCACAACTTCAATTAATTTTAGAATTCAAGGCCATAAGATGAAGCTAGTTGAAGTGGAAGGAATCCACACACTACAAAATACTTATGATTCCCTCGATATTCATTTAGGGCAAAGTTACTCGGTCTTAGTTACTGCCGATCAACCACCACAAGACTATTATATCGTTGTCTCATCGAGATTTACCTCTCAAATATTAACAGCTACCTCCATACTTCATTACAGTAACTCGGCAAAAACTGTTTCTGGTCCTCCCCCAGGTGGCCTAACAATTCAAATCGATTGGTCTCTCAATCAAGCGCGTTCTCTCAGGTATCGCTGTAATTCATTCTTAGTCCACTTCTGTTGCAAACTTATTTATGTGATCATTGAATGATATGCTAAAAAGAATGTTTCACCATTCAGGAGGAATCTTACTGCTAGTGGGCCGAGACCTAATCCGCAAGGATCTTACCATTATGGTTTGATAAACACGACGCGTACAATTAGACTTCAAAACTCTGCACCAGTTATAAATGGCAAGCAAAGATATGCCGTTAATAGTGTTTCCTTTATCCCTTCTGATACTCCACTTAAACTGGCTGATTATTTCAAGATCCAAGGAGTTTTCAGCCTTGGAAGTATCTCGGACAATCCAACTGGTGGCGGTGCTTACCTCCAGACTTCTGTCATGGCTGCTGATTTTCGAGCCTATGTCGAGGTTGTGTTCGAAAATCCTGAAGACAGTGTGCAATCTTGGCACATCGATGGTCACCACTTCTTTGTTGTAGGGTAAGTTTCACCTAACAAAATTGGAATAAGTAACTCAACAGCGCGTTACAATTTTAAGGACTTAATTGACGAATCATTCGATAATAATGTAACATTTTTATGATAACTACATTTTCAGAATGGACGGAGGTCAATGGTCAGCTGCAAGCAGGTCAAATTACAATTTGGCAGACACAATTTCTCGTTGCACGGTTCAGGTACCGATGTTGATAAATTTTCATAAAGAACTTTAAGTTTGCTATATTATGATTAAATTATGACTGAAAATTTTGCATTGCCTTTTGTGTTTTAATGCACACTACATTACATAGGTGTATCCCAAGTCATGGACTGCAGTGTACATGCCTTTGGACAATGTTGGAATGTGGAATGTAAGATCAGAGAATTGGGCTCGTCAGTATTTAGGACAACAGTTCTATCTTCGTGTCTACTCTCCTGCGAATTCATGGAGAGACGAGTATCCAATACCAAGTAATGCTTTGCGGTGTGGTCGAGCAGTAGGTCATTGAACTCCGTCGTTATAAGCTTCACAAATTCTCTGTGAAGCATTAACATATACACGAACACAAGACACGCTACTAAATTATCAGAATTTCAGATACATAGTTCGTTTCTCTTTCAAGGCTTAACTCGAGCCAATTTTTCTTTGTACTAGTCAATATTACTATAGAAGATAAAATTTAGGCCATAGATTGCTCTATTCATTTTCTTTTCAATTCTAAATTTAACTCAATGGTTCATTTTCTACATGACATTGAAATGCAAACCATATGTATTGTTGTTAGGCATGCAACAAGCCAACAACTTTGAGCATTCATTCTTGCCATTTAAAGAGTCCTATTAGTATGTTAGTGAATCGGTAACAGCTGAAATCGCAAAATTTCTGATGCGGTAAGCTATTAAAAACCTTGATTATTAGGATCATGGAGGAACAAGAGTTGGTCTCACTACACCTCTTCCTATACCATACTTTTCTGCACAAAATTTAGATTTTATTCAACGAGATAAATGAAAGATAGAGGAACTCACAATGGTGGATCGATGGAAGGATTGCTCCAAACCGGAGGTTGGAATCCGAACATTAGAGACAGCCGACAATAAAAAAAAAGTACCTGCAGAAGACACTTCAACAGATGAAGGTTAAAATAATGCGTATCTTCTGAGATTGTGAATGTTTATATATTGACCATTAAATACGGCATTGAACAGATGAATGTGACATTGGACTTGGTTCAGCCCAAAAGTCAAATCCATAACGCATATGCTTTCTCTGGTCACTTTTATAAGCAAATGTGACATTTTTAATAAAAAGTGATATATTTGGTTAATAATATAAATCACATACGTCATTTTTCAAATATATTCGAAAAGTCAAATTTTCTTATAATAGCGGGTAGTGGCTAAAGGGAGCACCATACACCACACCCACACACACAAAACCAACCACAACATCTATGTCGACTATGAGTTTTCTTTCCTTAACACAACATGCACACTTAACTCACACGCACAAATCTCAAATCTATAATTCAATCATACATAAAAACAATAAATAAATATGACTCCACTTATTGTTCATTCACATTAGCATATCCAAATTACACACACACTTTGTTTTTATGTTCAAATTAATCAATTGAGTTACTTTGAAAGAAAGAAAAATGTTGCAGATACTATATGCAGTGATATTTATGGAAATGTTAATGATCATTAGCTTTCTGTTCAAGACACCTTTGAGGAGTCTAGTAATCATCAGTTTGAATACAGTTAAGCGAGGTCAGGGACCGGTCGTCGTTAAAACCGTCGCCGCCGCGATGGTGGTGATGCTCTGTTCTGCACTGTATAGTATATATAAGATACAGCGTCGGTCCCTTGAAAGTGTTGCCAATGTTGACCCAACAAACCAAGTACTCTTGTCCAACCACGTACTCCAAGGTTCTCTTTTGGGTAATCAATCAATTTTTCACTTTCTTTTTTTATTTTGGCTTTATATGCTTTTTTTATTTTCCTATTTTTTTAAAAAAATTCAAAAATGAAATAAAGATCCAAAATTCCAAAAAAAGTAACTTGGAGACAAAAAACTTAATTTTAAAATAAGAGTGGAAAAAAGGGTAAGTAAATCTTATTTTTTATTTATTCAGTTTCATTTTAGTATTTTTTTTATATTAACATTATTATATTCTTATTTTTATCTAGTTAGTTATTATTTTTAGAAGAAAAAAAATCTAGTTAGTTATTTTGAAAACTAGAGTAGACGTTATTGCCTATGAAACATAGACACTTTTCGAATTAGGCGTATCTCATCGAAATTACATCGACACTTATAATTATATTGAATTGTGTTGTTTTCTCATCGAAATTACATCAACACATGTCATTTAATTTCAACTGTCCGATCAAAAATAAACAGCTGATATTGAAACTATGTAAAACTATATTAAATGAAGGGAAAAACTTTTTAGTAAGAAAATTTTAGGAGAAGAATTGCAAGAATAGATCTCCATCATTGTTTACATCCATCACCACCCATAATTTCCACTAAAAAATGAAATTAAATGACATCAACTTTTAAGATTTAGGCATGTGTTGATTCTTGTCTTTCTTGTATAAAAAAATTCTTAGTAGCAATGCTCTTAAATGAATCCTAACTATTTGTTCACTTAACCAAATTTTATTTACTTCTCGTTCAAACTTTGCTATTCATACCTCTTCCATTGAGAACATAGCGCGAAAGAAGAACATGCCGGATTTTAGAAAGAATAAAAAAATAACATATAAAAATCAAGATATATTAAAAAATGAATACATGGTTAATTTGTTTATGTACATTCACTCTAAATATATTCTCTTGTGTTTATTATAATTGAATTTGCTATGGGCAGGGTTTGTTCTGTTCCTCTCTTTGGTGATAGATAGATTGCATCATTACATTAGAGAGATTCGGGTTCTTAGGAAATCTATGGAAACTGCAAAGAATCAAAATCGAAGTTTTGAGAACAGTAAAAACAACAACTTAGTGGTGGAGAACAAGACTTTGAAGGAAGAAATTGATGCATTGAGGTCCAAAGTTAAGAAACTTAAATTTGAATGTCAAGTAAAAGAAATTGAGGTTGAAGCTCTTAAGAAGCAATCTCAAGGGGTTCCTTATGGATAACAAAAAGAGGTTGTAAAGTTGTTTGACTATAGCTATTTATGTCTTAGTAGGACTTGTTTGCATACAATAAATAGTGTTTTTTCTTGAATAAAAATTTGGATGAGTTAGGTTTTAGAGACTCATCAGAATTACGGTAAATTAAGTCTCAAAATATGTTAAGATAAATTGTTTATATACAAATTTTTTTTGGAGTTTCTTTTTCATCAGTCTTTATTTATTTTGAACAGAGAGACCTGATTAATAATATACTTGTAGTTCAAAATAGTTTTCTTTAAAGAAAAATAGCTTATAGTTATAGGTTGATATATTTTAAGTTTAAGTATATAACTGAGGAGAGATATGCCACGTTATACCTTGTTTTGTTGGTATATGCTATGTAATATTTAAAACAAGCTGATATTATATATATATATATATAGAGAGAGTAATGTTAATTTTAATAAATATCAACTGGGCTGGTTCCAATTATTTGAATGTCTTGTTTGAATATTAAAAATGAACCATAATAAAAAATACAAAATAATTAAATTTAAATTATGCATAAGATTCACATAAAAAATAATTATCATTATATATAATGTCAAAAATAGACATCTTAATCTAAGATAAAAATATTAAAAAAACACAACTAAGATTAAATATGATGCAAAAGTTAAAATGGACTATAATTATATTAATGAGTATAAATAACTAATCTATTGATACTCATATGACATTTTATAAACATTAATAATGTATAATTATTATTTAGAGTGTCAAAATTAATATATTAATACACATTTGATATTTTATGAGTATAAATAATGTAAAACTAATATTATAGATCTCAAAATTTTGAAACTCGAGCCCATCGCACACCTTGTACATGTGTGTAGGCCGGGCCTGATTAGGATTCAGATCCTCTCCTTTTTTCTCTCTCCAATTACCTCTCCAATTTTTTTTATGTGTCTATCTCTCTCATCATTTCTTCTCACTCATCATCATTTATTTATTTTTAATTTATCTCTCTTCACACTCACAAAACAAGAAATTGGAGAGAAAATTGAAGAGAAATCATAGAGAGGATCCAAATCCGCCTGATTATCAACAAAAACGGATTTGGATCCTCTACTTTGGTTTCTCTCAAATTCCCTCTCAAATTCCTTGTTTTTTGAGTGTGAAAAGAGAGAAATTAAATAAATAAATGATGATGAGAGAGAAAGGCACATAAAAAAATTGGAGAAGAAATTATAGAGAAAAAAAAGGAGAGGATCAAAATCCAACAAAAACAACCCTGATAAAAATGGTAATGTTAATAGACTATCGCTACTTGATAAAGAAGGAATCACTGAATAAAAACTTGTCATTTGTCAAGGCTCTCACGAGGGATATATATACTCATGAGTAGTGCTAGGAACACACCCTCTAACACATTCTTTTAAATACATCCTAGCACTACTCATATACTCATACACAAGAAGCATCTCTATGCGCTCTAGTGATTCTCTTCTCAAATCTAAATTTAACTCAATGGTTCATTCGCTACATAGTATTTCTTCCGGTCTTAATTATAAGAAAATTTTTACTTTTTAAATTTATTGAATAACTTGTGTATTTGGTCTATGATTAATGTCAGATACATTAATTATCCAATAAATTTAAAAAGTAAAAATTTATTTATAATTAAGGTCGGAGGGATTACAAACCATTGATATGCAAACCTTATGTATTGTTGTTATCTTTTTTACTTTGAATTTTTTGTTATACATGCAACAAGCCTTTGAATATTCTTCCTGCCATTTAAATGAGTCCTATTAGTAATGTTAGCATGATGAGATTGAAATACAACTGAAATCGCAATTATTTTTTTTGATGTGGTAGCTATTTAACTTTAATCCTTGATTAGGATTATTGTGAATTCGAATGAAAAAATATATAATTTTTGTTTATCCAGTTCGATCTAAAATAAATATATAAAATACATGATCTTTTATATTAAACATGTAACACGATCAAGGAGAAGCTTCTCTTTACACTCTAGTCATAATTTGCTTCTCAAATCTAAATTTAACTCAATGGTTCATTTGCTACATCACATTGATATGCAAACCTTATGTATCGTTGTTATCTTTGAATTTGTTGTTATGCATGCAACAAGCCTTTAAGAATCATTCTTGCCATTAAAATGAGTCGAGCTATCAAAACGGACTACTCGGGCCATTTCGAGCCGACCCGTGCAGGCTCTGGGCTACATTGATAGGACAGGGATAAAAAGCTCGAATAAAAAATGGACTTGAAAAAGTGCGGCCCGAACCCTATACGGGCTTTCTGGCAGCCCGCATTTTGTTTTTCCAAATAAAATTTGAAATTGAAAAAATTGTTTTTTTTGTTTTTGTTTTAAATTCAGTTGTTTAGCAAGAGTTTTTGCAACAAAAAAAAAAAAAATACAAAACACACACATATGGATGGCAGAAAAACTCAAACCCGAGAGACCACTCGAATCCAAATTCAAGTCAACGGGCAAAACTTGAGTTTACTGGGTTTAGGTTCGAGTGACACCCGGGTGCGGGTTTGGGAAGTATGAAACCCACACTCAAAACCCAGACACCCGTCCAATTATATGTTAAATTAACTAATTACCCTATATTCTTGAAAGTGTATGTTGATGACTATGTTAAATTATGTAATTATTGTATTGTCATTTGTAAACTATTTTATTATTCTATTGACATTTGCAAACTATGTTAAATTATACTACATTTTGCACTTTATCAAATTTGAATGTGGATGAGCGCCAAACTTAAATTTTAATTCGGTCTGATCAAGTTGCGGGTTTGGGTGAAAAAACCCGAATCCAATGTGTGTGGGTGTGTGTTTTGTTTTGCCACCCAAACAACCTTTGAGTTTGGACTTTGGGTGGTGATTTCAGATGTCGGTTTGGGTAGTGTAAAACCCGTACCCATGATTTCTCTAACTACTCCAGGATAGTATAACCGATGATATGATGTTCTTTTCGCTCTTGGAGTAAGAATATAATTACCGCTCCGACCAGGGTAGACAACACATGAGTTAACACTACGCAACCGAACTTATCATGGGCCAGAACACCCCTATTGGGCTGGGCGACAAAGTGGACCTTTACCCGAAGCGTAAAGCTGATTCTATGACGCTTCCAAGCCCACAAAGGCGAACGAAATAATGTATATAGAAATAGCTACTGAAGCAACAGTACAAAAACATGTCCGGTGATCCGACGGTGCCGGTGTTGGCGGGCTGGCTATTGAATCAGCTGCTAAGGGTAATCAACAGTTCTTGGAATAAGGGATTGGATGTGGATCTGGGATGTATGTGACCCACATATATGATCAATAATATTTTTACAAACTGAACTAAATCTATATTGCATTTTCTACAAGACAAATAAAGACTATTTGTTTTCACATATTAGACGCAAATATCTAAATCTACATTGCATTTTCAGCAAACCTCCAAAATAACACAAATTAAATATAGGCATTTCCAACAAAACTGGAAATTATTATTATTTTTTTTATGTTGAAGCTATTTAATTTAAAACCTTGATTTGGAGCATTGTGAATTCGAATGAAAAAATACATAATATTTTTTTACCTAGTTCGGTTTAAAAATAAATAACTTTTTATCTTGAACAAGTAACACGATGAAGAAGAAAAAAATACACAATATTTATTTACCTAGTTCAATCTAAAAATTTCTCTAGCCGAGTCCATTTCACTAATTCAAAAAGTTTCGTTGTGAAGAGATTTTAATAGTTATTACAATAATTAACTTTTAATTCTAATTTTACATTTTTTTTCTCGAATCTCAACTTTTTATGAGACTCAATGATTTGTGTAAAAAATAAATAAATAGACTCAATGATTTAGTATTTATAAGAGGGATTCAATAACCTTTTTCTAACCATAAAATTATATTATTAAACCACATTATACTCTCAACAAAACCCTAACGCGAAGGTTGTAGGCAAACGTGTCCAGAAAGACATCGGTGGTAGGGCCCCAACCAAGCTTCGAAAGATGTCGTCGAGCCCGAGCGAACGGAGCATCGGAAAGGTTGAACGCAAACCCCTCCAGGAAGACGTCAATGGTAGGGTTCCACATATAATCCGATTCGAGCCTCCAAAGATGTTTGAGCAGGTTGAAGGCGAACCTGTCGGTGGTGAGGATCTTGCTTTCCTATTTTTTTTCTTTCTATTATCTCCATTTAATAGTTTTAGAGATCGATCGATGTTACCTCATTTTGATTGGTGATGATATATTTTAAACCCTAATTTTTGTAAAGGTATTTTTGTGATGAAACTAATACATAGTGTTAGTCAGAGATATTTTTGTGAATTTGTACGTAATATCTATTTTTTTGTAAAAAAAAATCCTAATTTTTGAAATAAATATTGAAAATAAAGTATAACAATTATTTTTAAAAATTGAAAATAAAAGATTCCCGGGGACTATTGATGTTATCCAAACACTTTTTTGACAAGTTTACTCCTTGTCGTTCCAGAGAAAGTTGTTGTGATTAATTTTTGTAATTGTGAAACAAACACCCCCTAACAAAATAAATACTCAATATGTATGTATGTATGTATGTATGTATGTATGTATGTATATGCAAATCCTGATCATCTTGATCCGTGATTAAGTAGAGATTCCACATAAATTGAATATGGAGTTATTTTTTTTTAAGGATATTTGAGTAATGCCAAATTCCGTTTTTATTTGGATGCTTTGGACATGTTAGTACCTGCTTTCATGTGGCCTTTTCTTGACGATATGGCTGCTAAATCCGATGACAAAACTCTTGTGGTAAGTAATATCACACGTGAAGTAGAGGAGGAAACTGATTTCCTTGAGCTTTTCAAGCCTTTTGGTGAGGTCAGCAATGTCAAGCTTGCCCCTCTTAATCGAGAAGGTACCACTCTTGGGGGAATTGGCTTTGTTACCTTTGTCTCCAAGAAAGATGTTGAGCAGGCTATGGCCACTCTCAATGGCTATGGCCCGTGTGGTTGGGATAAATGTACCCTTGTATTTAATTGGGCCTCCATCCTAAAAAAATCAAGCTTTGGTGGTACGGATCCATCCAAGCTTCGAAAGATGTCGTCCAGCCCAAGCGAATGGAGCATTGGAAAGGTTGAAGGAAAACCCCTCCAGGAAGACGTCGATGGTAGGATTCCAGATATAACCCGATTCGAGCTTCCAAAGATGTTCGAGCTGGTTGAAGGCGAACCCGTTGGTGGTGAGAATCTCGCTTTCCTTTTTTCCTATTATCTCCATTTAATACTTTTAGAGCTCGATCGATGTTACCTCATTTTGATTGATGATGATGTGTTTTAAATCCTAGTTTTTGTAGAATTCCTCAATTTCAATATCACTTTAATAGAGAATGTTTGTTTCATGGATTCTAAACATATTCCTGAGAATTCAAAGCTGAAAATAAAATTACTTGTGTTTATTATTATGGAATTAACAATAGTTCGAAAGAAATAATTATTCAGGGGAAATGTTTTATTCAGGCATGAATATTTTATTCCTAGGGAGCAAAATCAGGTCATGTTAAAACTACCAGCCTACCACCACTATCTACCCACAATTTCACTTAATGCACCCTCTTTCAATGAATCTAAAAAGGTGTTTTTTTACTTATAATTAATAATGATCGGATCGAGGGAGTATATAAGTTTTATATATATAATAAAAGCATTATTTCAAAATAATACCAATTGTTGAATAACTTCACAAATTATCACAATAGTGATGATATCTTTTTTTTTTCTTTAAAAAAAGATGATATCTTATTATAGTTGACTAAATGAAACTAATGCATAGTGTTAGTAAGAGGTATTTTTGTGAATTTGTACGTAATATGTATTTTTTGTAATAAAAAATATCCTAATTTTTGAAATAAATATTGAAAATAAAATATATCAATTATTTTAAAAATTCAAAATAAAAGATTCCTGGGAACTATTGATGTTATCCAAACACTTTTTTGACAAGTTTACTTCTTGGAAAGTCATGCCAGGGAAAGTTGTTCCTGTGATTAATTTTTGTAATTGTGAAACAAACACCCCCTAACAAAATAAATACTCAATATGTATGTATGTATGTATCTATCTGCAAATCCTGACCATCTTGATCCGTGTTCAAGCAGAAATTCCACATAAATTGAAATTGGATGCCGGATATTTCCTTGATCCGTATTTTTATTTTTTGCAGGATATCTGAGTAATGCTAAATTCCATTTTTATTTGGATGCTTTGGACATGCTAGTACCTGCTTTCATGTGGCCTTTTCTTGACGATATGGCTGCTAAATCCGATGACAAAACTCTTGTGGTAAGCAATATCACACGTGAAATAACGGATGAAAATGAAACTGACTTCCTTGAGCTTTTCAAGCCTTTTGGCGAGGTCAGCAGTGTCAAGCTTACCCCTGTTAATCAAGAGGGTACTACTCTTGGGGGAATTGGTTTTGTTACCTTTGTCTCCAAGAAAAATGCTGAGCAGGCTATGGACACTCTCAATGGCTATGGCCCGCGTGGTTGTGATAAACGTACCCTCTTACTTAACTGGGCCTCCATCCTAAAAAAATCAACTTAAATGTCTTTTAATATTTTTATTTATTTTTAATCTCAATTCTGTATGGACCATCTTGTTGTAGGATATGTTTGTATGCTTGTATGTTTGCTGAGCAAACTAAGCTTGGCTTGGCAAGCCAGGCCTACCTGCCTGCCTGCTTGAGCGCGCGCGCGTGCCTTGGCTTACAAGGCATTGGATTGAACCTTTTGTATGTTTACTAGAGTGCCTATATAAAGGACTCTACTATATGATAATAAATGAGGAATACCATTTTATGCAACAAGTGGTATCAAGTCCTGTGATCTAGGAGCCTTAGAAATTGAAACTGCAGTTTCACAGAGTTTGTTATAACCTTTTTTCCCGCGCTTTTCTTTTTCTCTCTTGTTCTTTCTTTCCGGTCATCTTCTCCGTTCATCCATGGCGGAGAATTCCAACTATATTCACGTACCTAAGTTTGATGGCTATTATGAGCACTGGGCTATGCTGATGGAGAATCTTCTCCGTTCAAAGGAGTATTGGTCCTTGATTGAAGATGGAGTTACGACGGCGCCGGAAAATGCCACGGTTGAGCAACAGCAAATTGCTGCCGCCAGCAAATTGAAGGATCTGAAGGCTAAGAATTTTCTGTTTCAATCAATCAATCGATCAATTCTTGAAACTATTCTTGTGAAGGCTACAAAGTGAAGAGAGCTCAGTTGCAGGCTTTGAGACGTGAGTTTGAGGTTCTTGTCATGAAAGAAAGTGAATCAGTGGTGGATTACTTCTCAAGAACCCTGGCGATTGCAAATCGCATGTCTGCACAAGGTGAAACACTTCAACAGAGTGTTGTAGTTGAGAAAATTTTGCGATCTATGCCGGCAAAATTCAACTATGTTGTGTGCTCCATAGAAGAGTCCAATGATGTGACTACCTTCTCCATTGATGAGCTCCAGAGCAGCCTCATTGTTCATGAACAATGCATGAAAGGGCAACAAGATACTAGTGAAGCGCAAGCTCTGAAGGTTTCCAACAATAGAGGGAGGGGTTTTGGTAGAGGCAAAGGGAGGAACACATTATCTAGAGGGCGTGGTAGAGGCAGACAAAGTAGAGAATTTGTTGAATGTTTCAAGTGTCACAAGTCTGGTCACTATCAAAGTGATTGTCCTGATTGGGAGGGAAATGCCAACTATGTAGAGTTCAATGATGAGGAGGAAATGCTGTTAATGGCAAAAACTCATCAAGAACAACAATCAGGTAAATATCAATTATGGTTCCTTGATTCTGGCTGTAGTAATCACATGGTAGGACAACAAGAATGGTTCTTTAACTTTGACTTAAACTATAGAGATTCAGTGAAATTGGGGGATGATTCAAGAATGCCTGTTATGGGAAAAGGGAATGTGAAAATTAGCATCAAGAATGTAATTCATGTGATCAGTGATGTATACTATGTCCCTAATCTCAAAACCAATCTCTTAAGCATTGGCCAGCTTCAACAGAAACAAGTAACAGTGATTTTCAAAAATGATGTGTGTAAGGTGTTTCATGACACTAAGGGATTGTTGTTCATCACTCCAATGACAAAGAATAGAATGTATATCATCTCTGCACCTGTGGTAAGTCCCATGTGTTTGAAAACTACTAGGCAGGATTTCACATTGCTATGGCATGACAGATATGCTCACCTAAGCTTCAAAGGTCTAAGCATATTGTCAGAGAAACAGTTGGTTAGAGGTTTGCCAAAATTTGAAGAATTTGAAGTGAACTGTGGAGATTGCTTGATTGGGAAGCAACAAAGAGAGTCAATTCCAAAACAAGCAAACTGGAGAGCTAGCACTCAACTTGAGTTAATACACTCAGACATATGTGGTCCCATAAATCCTCAATCAAATGGTGGAAACAGGTACTTCATTACCTTCACAGATGACTTTAGTAGGAAGACATGGATCTATGTGATGAAGGAAAAATCTAGTGCATTTGAAATTTTCAAAAACTTTAAGGCATTAGTTGAGAAAGAATCTGGGAATCCAATTCAATGCCTTAGGACAGATAGAAGTGGAGAATTCCTGTCTAATACATTTAATGAATTCTGCAGTAGTGAAGGAATTAAGAGGCAACTGACAGCTGCCTATACTCCACAACAAAATGGGGTATCTGAGAGGAAGAATAGAACTCTTCTCAACATGGTGAGAAGCATGATGAGTGCAAGGAAGGTGCTTAAGCAATTCTGGCCTGAAGCAGTGAAATGGGCAACCTATGTGATGAATAGGAGCCCTACCTTGAATGTTAAGAACATGACTCCTGAAGAGGCCTGGTGTGGAGTGAAGCCCTCAGAACACTATTTTAGAACATTTGGCTGCTTAGCTTATGTTCATATACATGACAGTCAAAGGAAGAAATTGGATGACAAGAGTAGAAAGTGTGTGTTACTTGGTGTCAGTGAAGAATCTAAAGCTTATAAGCTTTATGATCTTGTAAATAAGAAGATAGTTATCAGCAGGGATGTAATTTTTGAAGAATCAAAAGGTTGGGAATGGGACAAGCCACCTCAGAAACACGTTGAAACTATTGATGATTGGCCTCAAGCTGAAGAAGAAGAGGTAGCAGTTCAAGTTGAAGAGGTAGCAGGTCAAGCTGATGAGGATTTGATCATTGAAAATACTACCAGTGAGAGTGAAGGTGAAGATGGCATTCCACATGCTACTCCACAATCACAAGGAAGGATAAGGAAGCTACCAACCAGATACAATGATTATGTAGTTGGTAGGGAAGCTGAGGAAGATGATGAACAACATAACTTAGCTGTGTTTCAAACTGGTCAGGATCCAACTACCTATGAAGAAGCAGTAAAAGTTAAGGCATGGAGAGAAGCAATGAATGCTGAGATTGAGTCCATCAAGAGAAATGATACATGGGAATTGATTGTCTTACCTACAGGGTGCAAATCCATTGGTGTTAAATGGGTGTACAAAACTAAATACAATGAGAAAGGGCAAATAGAAAAGTATAAAGCAAGACTGGTAGCTAAGGGATATACTCAGAGGCAAGGAATTGATTTTGGTGAAGTATTTGCTCATGTTGCTAGATGGGATACTATCGGAACAATCTTAGCCTTGGCTGCCAATAACAGATGGAAAGTGTTCCAACTTGATGTCAAAAGTGCTTTCCTGCATGGTGAATTGACTGAAGATATCTATGTGGATCAACCTTTGGGATATGAAAATGGAGACAAGAGCATGGTGTTCAAGTTAAGAAAGGCCCTATATGGACTCAAGCAAGCTCCTAGAGCTTGGTATAGCAAAACTGAAACTTACTTTGCTTCTGAAACCTTTGTCAAGTGTCCTTATGAACACACACTGTTTGTGAAGTATGGAATGAAGAATGAGATATTGATTGTAAGCCTCTATGTAGATGACTTAATTTTCACAGGCAATGATCAAGGATTGATTGAGAGTTTTAAACAATCTATGAAGAAGAAGTTTGCAATGACTGACCTTGGTAAAATGAGGTATTTCCTAGGAGTGGAAGTAAGTCAGAATAATGAAGGAATTTTCATTCATCAAAGTAAGTATGCTTCTGAGATACTAAGTAGGTTTGGGATGGAGGATTGCAATAAAGTATGCAGTCCTATAGTTCCTGGATGTAAGTTGACTAAGAATGAGGGTGGAAAAGCTTCTAATGCCTCTGATTACAAGCAAATGGTTGGGTGCCTGATGTATTTGCTTGCTTCAAGACCTGACCTGGCCTACTCTGTATGTTTAGTGGCAAGATTCATGGATAGACCTACAGAGGTTCATGTTGCTGCTGTCAAAAGGATTATGAGGTATCTCAAAGGAACTTTGGGATATGGTATTCTATACAAAGCTCTCAGAGTAAGGAATTATGTTTGGTTGGTTGGAGTGACTCAGATTATGCAGGTGACTTGGGAGCCATATCCTGGTCATCTAAGAAGCAGCCCATTGTCACCTTATCCACTACTGAAGCAGAGTTTGTAGCAGCTGCATCATGTGCCTGTCAAGGAGTTTGGCTCAGGAATGTATTGGAGCATTTGAAGTTAAAGCAGTAGGGAAGCACCTTGATCTACTGTGACAATAGTTCTTCTATAAAGTTGTCCAAGAATCCCATAATGCATGGAAGGTGCAAGCACATAGATGTCAGGTTTCACTTCCTTAGAGATCTCACTAAGGATGGCATAGTTGAGCTTGTGTATTGTAAAACTGAAGAACAGCTAGCTGATGTGTTTACAAAGCCTTTGAAGCTTGAATCCTTGTGTAGATTAAGGGAGGGCTTAGGAATGATTGATTGTAGCAGTATTATAGAATAAACTGAGCCTTGGAATGTAAGGTCAATTTAAGGGAGGGTGTTGTAGGATATGTTTGTATGCTTGTATGTTTGCTGAGCAAACTAAGCTTGGCTTGGCAAGCCAGGCCTGCCTGCTTGAACGCGCGCGCGTGCCTTGGCTTACAAGGCATTAGATTGAACCTTTTGTATGTTTACTAGAGTGCCTATATAAAGGACTCTACTCTATGATAATAAATGAGGAATACTATTTTATGCAACACATCTTTTTGTTGATTTTTCTTCATTTGTGGTTTTCATTTATATGACTTGAATAGTTTATTTAAATGGTATTTTTTTTGTTTATTATGAGATATGCTGCGATGTGTTCTTTGTGTTAATCCTCATCTAGGTATTGCCATGACATGCATGTTTAGAATTACATTGAATTAAACAAAATTAAAACTCTAATTTTTACAATATCACAATAGATCAATGTTAACATTGAAATTTTGTTTTTACCCTTAAAAATCATTTTGGTTCACTCTGTGTATAGGTCAAATCATTCATTGACTTTTGCATTTCAAAATCAGGGAAAACTAAGCTCAATATATTCACACCAGATAACTTGTTTAGTTTTTTTTTCATCAATTTGGAATCCTCTGGTTGATTCTAGGTGCAATTTTGTAACTAAGAATTTTAGATTTGGATTAATTTCACACAATCTTCATATCACTAATCACATGCATGACATTTTACACTGACATCGACTTCGTCATTGTGGGCGCTGGTTCCACCGGTTTCTCTTCCGGTCACTAAGGTTCTGGTTAAAAATGAAATGATATGAGCAAACAGAGCAAGAAAGAATGATGAAATTGTTTCTCACTTATGGCTGAGTTTATGAATTGGGGGAGTGTGAATTTACTTCTCAATTTTTGATTTTATGAACTTTAATAACTATTATTTCAATAATTAAAATATTTTAAAAAAATTAATATTGAAATAGAATAATAGTTTAATGACATGGATAATATTTTGGTAAGTTTGTAATGTCACATAATTAGTTATCTTGACACATCATTAAAAGTGATTTTAAAATTGAGTGGGGGACCAAAACTCAAGAAAAATTGAAAATAGAGGGACCAAAATATTGATTTTTAAAATAGAGGAACTAAAACTTCAAAAAATAGAAAAAAGGGGGACCAAAACTGTATTTAAGCATATATATATATATATATATATATATATATATATATATATGTAATGTCCCTTTTAATTGAACTAAACTCACAAGGACTTACTAACTGAATATAACTAAATTCACATAAACTTCTTCTTCTTCTAGAGTAGAAAATTGAACTTTTTGTTCATCTAAGATGTTCTCAATGATGCTACTTAATTATTATTTTCTTCTAAACATAATTAAATTTTTTTGTGACTGTTAATAGATAATGATGTTTTAGCTAACAAATGAACAATATTATAACTTGTCTCCGAATAAAATTAGGGATGACAATGGGTAGGATACTATAGTCCTCATTTCCATATCCGCAATTTGAAAAAGAGCATTGCTATTTAGTAAGAATTATTTTAGAGAAGAAATGCAATAATAACACATGTCATTATCTTATAGGATGATATAATTTTAATCTCCTCTTTTAATGGAAATCATGGGGGGTAGTTGATGTAAACAAGGGTGGAGATTTATTCTTGCAATTCTTCTCCATGGATTTTCTTACTAAATAGCATTTTTCTTTGAAAAAATATCCGTACCCATCTCCATATCCGCGTGGGTGACAATTTTTGTCCCCGTACCCATGCCATATGGGTATCTAAGTACCCATACCCGTACCCGTTATCCTCATTTTTATTAAAAATAAATTGATCAATTATAAAATATCATATCATTTTAATAGAGTTTAAAAAAATTCTAAGATTTTAATGTTGATTCATTAAAATTATAAACAAAATTATTAATAAAATTATCTTAAAGTTCATTTCTCTGTTGACATATTTAAGTTATGTTATAAATAAACATTTTTTTATTCAAAATGTGTAATAATATAATAATGTTGTATATTTTAAAAATAATTATATATATTATTATATAATTATTATATAATAATATAATTTAAAAAAAAATATATACTATATGGGTATATGGAGTGGGTACTAAGGTATCCGTACCCGCATCCGTACTCGCTTAATTTTGTGGGTAATTACCAATACCCATGTCCATACTCAAAATGCGGGTTTTTACCCTACCCATCATGGATATTTTTTGTTGGTGCCCACTGGGTATGGGTAAATTGCGACCCCTAAATAAAATTTATCCTTAAATTTTGTAACAACACAATGAACTTGAGGGTTAGATTTACACTTATATAAACGGATATAATTATTCCAATCAATTGAAATGAAAATGCAATTGAAATTAATCATCCATGTCTAAAGCTAAAACATGTCTCAAGTTACCACCTTAGATTCGTAGGAATTAATTTTTGACTCTGAAACAAACGCCCCCATAAGTATGAGAACGTAAATATGGGCCCGCCAAATGTTAAGCCCAAATACCCAATCCTCCTTCTTCTTTATAGAGTTTGATGTCACGTCTATAAATGATGTCAAAATTTGGGAGAAAATTGGAGGTAGGAGATGCAATATATATTACAAATGGTGAAATCAAAGAAAGATAAAGTCACTAAAAAAAAGGTGTAAGCTAAAATCCTACAAATACAAATATTTAAGAGGTTAAACATGCATTTAAGTCAAAACTCCAATGTAAGTAAATTTACAATTACAAAAATCAAGATTAGTGAGAAAAATAAAACTAATAAGACATGTTTTCCAAGTCAATTGTTCTGGTCAATTTCTTAAAAATTTGATGGAATCAGTATGATTTTTGAGTGATAAGAAGAAGAAATTAGACTACGAACGGCAAATCGTCAAGGTTGAAATTGGTGGTTCTCCCATATCAATTAAATTCAAGAGTTCATAATATTCCTCTCACACACACATGAATATAAAATAATCAATGCTTGTTTGAAATCCTCTAACTTTAGGCAGAAGAATAAATTATGTTTGGTTAGTATTGATTTTTGTTGTATGAACCCACATGTTTCCTCTTAAATATTGGTGTTAGTATTGATCACAAATTCATATCCCTATTTATCTTGATCTATGGAATTTGACATAAACCCTCCACCCATCACAAAGATCAATTGGTTGAGCAGCATTAGGAGAAGATCAAGTTCTGACCCTACATAACACATTTTTGAGAGTTCTATGTTGCAATCTAAACACCTAAACGTAGACTAGTCTCATAACCGGTCCAAAAGACCGAAGAGTTTTAAGTTGCAATCTGAATACCTAATCATATATTAGTCTCGAAATCAATTGGTTAAGCAGCGCTGAGTTTGTGAGAGAAGATCAAGGTTCGATTTGCACTTCACATTCTTAAAAAGGGGCGAAGAATTTTAAGCTACAATCTAAACACATGAGCGTATATTAGTCTCATAACCGGTCCAAAAGACCGAACCTCGTGGCGAAATTATGTGGAGACACTTGAGTGGCAAAGGCCCCAATTGGTGTCCTATCCAAAAAAACATCTGCCTGTTTTATCAGTACTAATTTGGTACAAGAGGGAAGAACTTCACCTATAAAGTGCACATAAACAGTGACAATGATACATATGGAAGACCCACCTAGACAGAGAGAGGAAACTGCATGACATTGCATTAACCTCGGTGTCCCTTTGTTTCCCTGTCCAGAAGAATCAACCAAGGACAAGTAAAGAACAGAAGAGAGGTTGGGAGTTAAAAACTGAGGTAGCAGCTAGGGCCTGTCCAGCCATACATGTTCTGTATTTCATTGTCCCTATAGGTTCCTTTTTTGTTATTTAACTTTTTCATCAAAATTTAAATTTTACGACGAACGTAGTCTGACACAAGTGTTCGACTTTTTTAACTATTTTTTCCCCGACCAGTGCGAGTGAAAAAAATTATATTGGAAAAGAGTCAAAGAATTAAGTTTTGTAAGACTGTACATGGGTCCACTTAGGTCAGTTCTGGTAAACTAAAGTAACTTCGCCATAATTATTTGCGATGATACTTTAGTTTTAGTTTACCAGAAAATTTTAATTTTGCAATTTGTCAAGGAAATTAAAGCCAACATACAATATTACAACTTACCAAACATAATTTTAGTTAGGCATCTGGCCAAAAATAATAGTAAAACATTAACTGCAACAGAAATTCTAATGGTAAGTTTTTAATATAAGAGTTTTAAACCATAAAAAAATCCCCAAATAACAGAATTATAAAAAATCTAATGCTGAATGGGGCATCAACCTTCCAATGCCTCTCTCAAAATTAAGACTATTAACTAAAAAACTAACATCCCTAATCTTACAATTATTATAATCCTCACAAAAATAATCACCACTAATTCTACCACTAAAATCACTTTTATCTAAATCATCACTAATTGAAGCCCCTGCATCTGCATCATTCCCTCTAATTGTGATCCAATTCTCAGCACCCCATTTCCAACATGGATGATCCCTTGAACATAAAGCTAACTTTTTTATCCTACCATTAGGACAATTCACAAAACTAGTCTTACCCAAATCATCAAAAAACAAACTTTCTGAATCTTCATCACAATTCCAAAAACCTTGTTCAAGAATACTAGTTGGTGAACATGTATCAAATTCTTGAATTTTCTTAACACCAGAATCAAATTCAGCAAGAAATGGATGTTTCAATAATTGATTACAACTCCATCTCTCATTAGAATTTCTCATAAAACACTTTTCCAAGAAATCCTTAGCTTGTTCAGACAAAAAACAAGGAATCATAGGAACTTCATCAGAATATGCAACACGAAACAGAACATGAACAGGGTCATCTACATTGGACCAAGGTGAAAACCCAGTTGCCATTTCAACAACAGTACATCCAAGTGACCAAACATCACAAGGGTACCCTTGTTCTTCGCCGCGCGCCACTTCCGGCGCCATATACAATGGAGTTCCGGCGACTGGCGCAATTTCATCGATCATCTTGGCACAACCAAAATCTCCAATTTTAACTCCTTTTTCACAAACCAATATGTTACTACCTTTGATATCACAATGCACAACACCTTTTGAATGCAAGTATTCAAGTCCTTCCACAATTTGTCTCGTGTAGTGTGCTATCGTCGCCTCGTTGAGCCGGCCACCGCGAGTCACCTGAGAGAGATTTCCATAGGGCATGTACTCCATGAAAAGATTGAACAATTTCTTGTTATTTTCCTTTGTAATGTTGCAACCTTTATACTTAACTATATAAGGAGAGGATAGAGAAGAAAGAATTCTTTGTTCTCTATGGAGTTGTTTTGAGTTTGATAATGATGTCTCCGCGGATTTCACGGCAGAGACATCGGTGGAGGTGCGAGAAGTGGCGAGGTAGACTGTGGCGGATGAGCCATGTCCGATGATGTTGCCTCTAATCCACTCCATCTCCCTATTTTTTGTTCTGTTTTTGTGTTTAAGGTATTGGTTTGATATTGCGGCCTTTATATAATAGAAGAAAAAAGAGCATAGTTTTTTAGATTAAGAGGGTTAATTAATTTGATTGGTTGGTTTACTTAATTAGTTGAAGCTAGTTCTCTTAAGAGGGGAGTGAATGTTACTTCAAAGGGGAGTTTTTAGGACGTGTTCAATATTGGGTGGTTGTGGAAGCTTAGTTGGCAATAGATTATTGTATGACACGTGGAAAAATTAAGCTATAAGTTTTTTATTTTTTGGTGTGTATTAACTATGGATTAATACTTTGATTTAGATATCTTAGTGGAAGCGGAATTCGGATGCTTTAAGTAAAGTCTCATGTTCGAATTTTGTAAATATAAAAAGATATGGTTGGATGAGTAGTATCTACCGTCAGATTGTTTAACGAAAATTATTTATCAATTAAAGTCAATGAATTTTTTACATTAATAATATAGTTAAAAATATACTTTGATTTGGACTTAGTTTGAGAAAGTAAAAAGGCAGAGATTTTTATGAGTCTGAAGTTAGGTAGATTAGAAGGGTAATTAAGATGAGATTAATTCCTTGTTTTGTTGTAGTACTATCATACTTAGCAAGACTTTGAAAATTAAAATGGACTTGGGGGGTTTTAGTGGCAAGATGGTGAATTGGGGTTGTTTCAACTACCAATGTGGTTGGATATTAGAATCTTTTTTGTTTTTTTTATATAACATGTTTCATGTATGATATTTATTTATAATGTAAATGTAAATAGAGACATATAATAAGTTCCAAAATTAGAATAAAACTCTTGATAAGTGCAGGTGAGGAATAGTACTAGTCAACATAGTGCATGTGGTTTGTTAGAAAAAAATTCACATATTTACTCTGTTGCATATAATTTGTGTGTGTTTATTTTGCTTCCCTCATGAAAAGTTCTATTTAATTTTTATTTTATTTTTTGCGAAAAATAGCAATAGCCCTTTTAAAGGAATTATGTAACCATGTGTGTGAACAAATTAATCCTTTAAATCTTTAAATGTAAATAATATATAATTTAATTTTGTGGTCCTGTATTTGGACTTTTATTATTGTGTGGGGAATGGATATTTTTGCAGCTTTAGAAATTAAGCTGTAGTACACATGAAACTCATTGAAATCTGAGAGTACTCTAAAGAATTTGGATTGGTCAATTTGATAGTATATACTATATAGCAACAACTTCCATGAATTTGTGAAATTAACACTATTTTCATTTCATTTATTTGTCATGATAATTTGCTCATGGAAAAGTGCAACGTACTTCATACAATAAGTTGTTGAAAACTTTATCAAGCTTTGTTGTCACAGAAAATTTAACTCCAAAAGTACTAACTGTCATATCACTCCTTATGCCCACTTCTAGAAGCTTAATCAGAATATTAATCCATGAACAGCCCTTATAATGGGCACTAGGGTGGTTATTAATTAACATCTAATCTAAGGGTTCATTTGGTTGGAGGGATGAAAAGTGAGAGGAAAGAAAATTACGCAAATCAATGAATGAATATAGACTAAAATTAATCCAAATACATTCATCGATTTGCGTAATTTTCTTTCCTCTCATTTTCCATCCCTTAAACCAAACGGATCATAAGTAAACTAATAGTGATAATTTTTACTATTTAGATTTTTATTTAGGTGGTCATGTTAAGCGGAAAGTATTAA
Organism: Trifolium fragiferum; assembly: GCA_954870985.1. Taxonomy (NCBI): domain Eukaryota; kingdom Viridiplantae; phylum Streptophyta; class Magnoliopsida; order Fabales; family Fabaceae; genus Trifolium; species Trifolium fragiferum. The sequence goes on along the minus strand of OX940789.1, from coordinate 75,206,410 downwards.
GGGTGTGTTTATTTCTCGAGAAGGAAAAAGAGAAAAAAAAATTACAAAAATTAATAAATGAATATGGATTCACTCTAATCCAAAATTCATTAATTGATTTTTGTATTTTTCTTTGTTTGCCGATTTCTTTCTCATACACACACCATAATAGTTCACATCAAATGTTACATCTTCATCTAATATATCACATCTTTATTAAATATGTCACATCATAATCTCTTACGATTGAACTTAATAAATAATATAGATCATTTTGAAGATACAAATGTCATAATATTGACATTAACACGTCAAAATTTTGCTCAACAGGAACTAAAAACAAAATAATTGTTTTTGTAGGGATAAAAACAACTAATTTTATTTTATGAGGACGAAAACCAAAATTCGCTACAAAAGTAAGGACCGAAAATATATTTTATCATTATTTAATTGACATGTTACAATTTAAGAGAAGAATTAGCTACTTCTTAAAAGTTAAAAACTATTAGAGAGTGCACTAGTACTATATATCATTAAGCACCCTTTACTTTTTCCTATTAGTTTTTCTATATATCATTAAACACCTTTAATTTATTTTAGTATAGTTTGAGGGTTGAACTAACATATGACACACGAGACGATTAGATAATTGTATAAGATTTTGCTTTACTAATCAATTATAGCAAAAAAGTGTTCATTTAAAAAACAATCCAAAATCATTTCTAATTGGTGTATGTTCTCTTTTGACATTCATTAACACTCTTCAAATTCACGAAACCTATATCATTACGTGATTTAGCTTTCATGGTTTGGAAACATAGGTGTCCAACCTTAGACGTGAAATAAAGGTTAACCCCAACTCACCTAGCATAAGGATACAAAAAGAAAAATATAATAATACATTTAATTTTTATTAATTTTTAATTAACATATTTAACTTAAACATTTATAATTAATACATTTAATTTTAATTAATTTTTAATTAACATATTTAACTTAAACATTTATAATTATAAAATGGGTTTTGGTCATTTAGTTTGGTGGTGTGATGTAGAAGCTAAAGGGTGGAAGTTAAAGTACCTAAAAAGTGCTTAAAGGTTGAAACTACAAATCAAAGAGAAAAAATAAGCAGGTAGGAGTAGGAGGTTGGAAATGAGATTAGGAGTGAGGAGTGGTGATGCAGTTATGTGTTATTTATTTAAGCTGCAAAAGCATAAAGCCAAATTAATTAATTTTCTATACAATTAACCAATAACTGTCCACCTAGCTGATTTCTGTCCAATTATATCAATTGGGTGGAACAGTGCAACTTCCTTAAATTGACTATTTAGCATTATGAAACAATTTTTAAAAAAAAATCTTTTATATGAAAATCGGAAAATTTAATTTAGTTTTTTTTTCTTTCTATTTTTCTTATAGGTTTTTTCTTTCTTTATGTTTTATCAATGTATGCGTGCAACAGGAGAAATTATTTTACATGTACATGTGAAGGTGAAAAATTTCTATGCCAAGAATTTGGTACTACTTCATTCGTATATTTTGAATTCAAATGAGATAATTGATTAAGTTAAAAGAGATTATTTTACCTCAAGTACTATTTGAGTCTCTTAAACTTAATTCGATTGAAAATGATTTTATTCTGGATAACAAAAAATGTTAAATTACATGAGAATTGAGCTGTCAAAAAGCTTCAAAGTCTCGTTCTTAACTATGAGTTTTGAGATTTATTTTTGACATATAACAATTGTCAATATTATTTGTATGTTTGGTTTCAATTATGTAGTAGCCAAAATTGATTCTAGACGTGTAGAATTGATTCCGACTTGTTTAGTTTCTCAAAATTAGAATTGATTTTGCCTCCAAAATTGATTCTACTTGAAGTTAAAAATCGTAGATTCTAATTCTATAATTGAATTTTACATTCAAATATTTTGTCAAACTTATTTTTGCATTAACATATTCAAACATAAACTACTTTAACTTAAAATCAATTTTGACCAGAATCAATTTTACAGAATTAATTATATCAAAATTAATTCTTACCACCGCAGAATCAAACACACACTGAGCTATTTTTCCTCTTAGTTGGGCTATTGTTCCAAACACCAAATAGTTAACACGGAATCAAGGGTAAGCTAATAAGTTTAAGATATTACTATTCCCTCCACACATTAAAACACCTTTTAATTAAGAGTAAAATCAAGAGCGCTCACACAAAACTTCATATAATCTCGATTATATGTAAAAGAACTTGGACCTACTCTACCAACGAATTGGGTCTAACAAAAATAACTAAAATCTTATATAGCGGGGAAAACAATTATCTCTAGTAGAAAATTTATGAAAATCTAAAAAATATATTTAAAAAAAATTGACAATTGAAAAATATATAAAATTATACTTACATAGCAAAATTAAATAAATAAAATATACATTTATGAATTGAAAGATATACTAAGTTAAGTAACTCGAAATGACGTGAGTTGGAAGGTAGAATGGTGTTATAGTGAGAAATGATGCTTGGATCACACGCAAGTCACGTGGTCCTATTTTCTTCTTCTTCTTCTTCTTTTATATCTATGAAATGAAAAGGATTTTGGCGTAGTTAAGTAAAAAGAACAAAATCAAAGTGAGGCCAATGTATACACACGTAGGCCAAAACACGTGCGAGATTATATATAAGTCACGTTTTTTATATGTGTGGACTGAGGGAGGAGTGAAGGTACGGTCACATTACATCAACGAACGTTCCATTTTCATATTGTGTATGGTGAAACTTGCAAGTCCTATGAAATAATCTATAAATTAAGTACTTTTAAATAATTAAGATAATTATTTTTTGAGTACAGATGAACTAGAGTTGTCTTTATTTTAATTTTGGTGAGCAAATGAACTAGAGTTGTCTATCAAAAAATGAAGATATGAACTTGAGTTGGAAGAATTTGAAAATGAGAGAAAATGGAAAGGAAAGCTTTACTAGGTGTCACATAACGTCCTTGATAATTTCCATACTTAGAAACATAGACATATCGCTTCTTTCTTAAATTTCAAATCAAAATTTAAATTTTATACTCTAAATCAAAATTGTATGATTGAAAATTATAGGAGCGAAATTACAATTTGACCAGAATAGGACGACTAAAATTGTATATAAGTCTGTTTTCTTTGAGCGTCAATTCGTTTGTAGAATTGATCTAAGGTGGAACTAGATTGATAGTCAGAGTTGATGATGAGAACAAGATGCCTTGAGCTCGTCAGGTGTTGTATTTGCAAATATTTTGATGTTCAAGTCATTTTCTAAATGTGGGTGTGAGGTTTTCAAAATAGAGTGTCCACCTTTCTTCCGGTGCATATGCTTATTTATAGACAGGGTACTCCCCAGAGAATATAGCGAAAAGTCATTGAATCCGTGTATATATGGATTCACAGTTTGATTTGCAAATCATCTTGATTTGATCCTATTACATGATAACAAAACGTTAATTAGGTGAATTTGTTAGAGCTTAGTTGATAATGCGGCTCCTTAGCTTACGCCACATTGTCGAACCCGTTTGATTGAGATTTGGGCTTGGACCCAATGAAAATTTTCCTTTTAAAATCTAGCTTACATGTTCTTTATGGTTTTATCTACATCCATCTTTAAGCATTCATATTATCTCACCAATATGTTAGCTTTAGATTCTTTGACTTGTTTATTGTGCTAGTAGTTTAAGCAAAACGCGTCAAAGATTTCATTTGTTGTGGCACTGTTACCACATTTATCGTATTCCTTTTTGGTGATACTATTTATCATGACCTCTCAAGGTCTCAGGTTCGATTTTATTTTATGCTAATTTCGATGGACTAGTCCATAAAAAAAAATATAATAAATAAATAAAAAAAAAACTCTGACTTTAAATGGAACTTTCACAAATAAGTGATCAGATTGATCCCCTAGAATTAATCAGTCCTTATATCGGATACCAAATTTTTAAAAAATATCATGAAATTCCTCGATTTGAAAAATATAGCATGAAATTCTTCATTTCCTCAATTTATTACAAAGCATGAACCACTCTTTTGCTTGGCATTAAGTCGTTTTCTATGTATGATAACACATTTATCATTCATAGGAGGAGTGCAACAATCTACTACCATATCACAACTAAAGTTATGTGATATATAAAACATTTGAATTTTATCTTTCCATTAATTATTTAAAATATTTTACTTTAAATATTAGAGGTCCGTTAACTTATCAACCTAAGCTATCATTTTAATTATAAGAAGTCATGTTTTTCACACACTACCGTATCTTAGTTAGGATCATCTTAATTTTAAAAAATAGCGAGTGTTAATTCATCGTATCTTTCATATTGTTAAGTGCTGTGATTAATTTTAGCTTATATTTGTTTTTACAGCTTTTGATTATTTTTAAAATTCGAGACAAACACATTCATAATTCTATTATTTTTAAGAAAACAAATAGTAATATTTTTGGTGAAAAAAGTTAAAACAATCGGGCTTATGTTGGTTAATATAGAAAAAATATCAATTGATTTTACCATTGTTGCTTCATTTCATCGTTTGTGAAAACTAAGAAAGAGGCACAAATTAAAGTATATCACTATTATGATTGATACTTTGCTCTCCTCCAATAATAATGGAGTTCATGAGCCGACAAATACAAATGTGTAGTACAAGAATAGAATGACGTTTCATGTTTGCTTTGACGTTCCGTTATGTTATTGTATTGTATGGTGATGCCAAGTGTGGCTAGCTCTTAAACAAGATCCAAAACCAAAGGAAAAAAAGGTATATCCCTTTAATTTGTCCCTTCCTCAATGGCTAGGGTCGAGAGGGACCTTAAAATTACTTCAAAGTGGTAATATTGTCCCTCCTCTTTCTCACACGCACACAAAGTAAAATTGGAATGATTAAAAAGAGTACAAATAATCACTATGCCTTCATTGCTTTCTCTCAATCATTTTTTGATAGAAAATTATGGAGCTTGGCCAACAAGGCGGTTGATGAAGTGACATAAATGGTAAAAAAAATTAGTAAAATAAAAAATAATAATTTCACTAATAAAAGTTAGTTAGAGAAATCAACATTGAATCAATCCGATTGAAAAGAATTTGCAGCATTTGTAATATGTGATAAGAGGTTCGATCTCTGACTTCTAATATGAAAATAATTTGGTTTAAAGGGGAGGAATCCACTTGTGTGTGTGCCTCATATATAAGTTTTTTGATGGAAATTAGTCATCGTTAACGACGGTGGAGACTTCGTACTTACATCACGAGAACAAAAAAGTTAGTTAAAGTGTCAAGTTCTAAGGACGTGGACAATAACTCACATGTCACATCAATATATGTAGCAAGTTTAAATTTGAGAGTGAAACTAAATTTGTAAAAATGAAAAACAAAATTTATTTTTTATTTAATACATTTAATCTTGAACGCCCAGTTAAAAATTAAGGTTCAACTAAGGTTCCTAACGCATCCATCAACTTTATATCCCACATTTTATAAAAATTTAAAAAATATATTTAAAAAGAATATTCAAATTATATAAAGGAGGAAAAATGGAGTGAAGGAGTGTAGGGAAATGATTCAATATTTCAATTTTTGGAAGCTTAGAAAGGAAATAGAGAGCAAATGGGAAGAAAACGCGATAAAGAAGAAAGGTTACAGGGTAGGCACGCACATTAATAGATAGGCTTCTTCTAGCATGGAAAAGTGCTATAGGTCTCCCACATTATGGAAAATTTATATTCACCCTTAGATCACTAAGGTTTACAATAAACCATAATAAAGTTTCTACATTGTATCTTTATTTGAGTTTGGCATTTTTTTTTTTGAAAAAATAAATTACAATATTTTTATTCTCAAATATTTAAAAGTTGAAACTCATATTTATTTCATTAATGGTTAAATAAATTTTACTTTTATAAATATTTCAATTTTTTTTTGTCCCTATAAATTTTTTTAGCTGCTGGTTCTTTAAATATTTTCTATCACGACTTTTTGTCCTTAGTTTTAATCAAATTCTTGTGTACTTTCACATTTTTGAATGATTTTTTGTTTTCGTCTTTATAATATTATAAGAACATCTCTCATAAAAATTTAGAATATTTTAACATAAGATGAATTATTTATGAATTTTATGTGCAAAAAATTTAAAAAATTCATATTTAATTCAACTCGTGTTAATTTTTTATTTTTTTATAACTTTTACCGTTTGGCCCAACTTTTTTATGCCATAAATGGTATTTTTGAACTTAAAGTTAAAAAGAAGAGCTTTAAAAATAAAATTAAAGGTGTTTGGTGATTTCATTTTCTATTTTGTTTTCGAAGCTATATTTTCACAAAAACTTGTTAGATAACATATACTACATCCCTCCCAAAATATAAGAACTCTTTGAGTATTGCACGTATGGCAATGCATAATTTTAATTACGAATATCTTTAATTGTGTATTAGTAAAAAAATATAGAAATTTGATATTTTGAAAATACTCATCGAAACAAATCAAACAAGATCTTATATGATAATATTTATATTTATATATTTTTAGAAAAATAAGGTCAAAGCAAGACATATTAATAGTGTATTTATTCAAAATAGTTCTTATAAAATGGGACGGAGGTAGTGCAAAAGATTTTTAGTAAATAGAATTTTTTTATAAATATATAAAGGTTTGAAACCGCAAGTTTTTTGAACAAGCCAAAATGAAATATATTAAAACCGCAAGTTGACAGTGGGATTAGTCCTCTCGGATTAGTTAGTCCTTATACGGAATACCGTGTTTTAAAAAAAATAAATTATATTAAATGAATTTTAAAATGTAAATAAATAAATGACCAAAAAATATGATTTTTTTTTGAATAAGTGTTAAATAAAAGTTCATAAATACTTATGTTAAATAAATAAAAACATTAAAATTAATAGTAAAAAATGCTTGTCAATATATATTCTCATAATTATTAGTAAAAAAAAAAAAAATATTCCCATAATAAATTTGTCAAAAAATATATATACTGCTTCAAGTGTATATGTTGTTCATATATAAAATGCAAAAGATTATATGTTGCTCCCAATATATATTATTGTCATTAATTTATCATTATCATAAAATCATAAGTGGAAGAATTAAAATAATCAATAAATAGGAAAAATGATTGGAAATGAGTAGTTTAATTTGTTTTTTTAATACATAAGTAGATAAATCAAAATAAATTTGTCAAACTCAAAAAGAAATAATATAATGTTAAAACTTCATTATGATTTATTATGGACATTAGTAATCTAAGGGTAAAATAAGTCTCCCATGGTGGGAGACCTATTCCACTTTCCCACCCTAGAATTTCCCTAATAAATAATGGTAGAAGAACGAAACAATTTATATGAAATGAAATAGAAAACGTGGGACATAATCATAATGCTATTATTGATGTTTTCATTCCATTGCATACACTTTAAATTGAGGGGAATGAAAAATAAGAGGAGAGGTAGTATTGGATGCAATGAGTTCTTCATCCTCCATTACTTATATTTCAAAAAATCAAACAATAGAGTCTAACATCATACCACTCCAATCAATTCTATTTCATCTCATACCACCAATTTATTCTATTTCATCTCATACCACCAATCCAACCGGTGTTTAAAGGGTTAAAATTTGGGGATGTGTCCACATGTAGATAGGGGGTATGAAGGTAAAAATGGTGGTAATTTGGTTATATGGGTTGTTATGTAAATAAGCCCAACTTAGAGAGTAGCATAGGTCAAGTAAGCTTTAAGAGAAATTTCTTTTTGCACCCCCGAGGTTCCTCAAACACCCCCTGAAATTACCTAAATATCATTGCTCGTCTTCTAGAAAGCGAACACTTTTCACACTCTAAGTAGCGAATGCCAATATTTTATATTCAAATTGAACGCTGAAACCCACCATGGATAAAAAAATCATGACAAAAAAGAGTTTGCATCCTAGGGAGCAAGCACTGTTCGCATACTAGGGAGCGAGCACTGTTCGCATCCTAGGGAGCGAACTTCTTTTTTCATGATTTTTTAATCCATGGGGGGTTCTGGCGTTCAGTTTGAGTATAAAATATTGACATTTGCTTCTTATACTGCGAACTAAAACATAGTTTGCTATTTAGAGAGCGAACTAAGTTTACACTTTAAAAATGGTGAAGAGGACAAAAAAGAATTGGACTTTTGTATAGTTCGCATCCTAGGATGCGAACGGTGATGTTCCCGTTTTTGCAATTTTACACACTCACTTCCTAAGTAGCAAGAGAGATTAAAATGAAACACCGAGAAGTGCTTGTGAGACTCAGGGATGCGAAAAGTAAATCTCAAGCTTTAATACACGCATAATTTTTAATGTAAATCTTTGTAAGTTTTCTTTCTTACTCCTACACCTAATACTTCCACCCCCACAATTTTGCAAAATTCTTATTTTACTTATTTTCAGGTTTTTTTGTACAAACTTATTTTCAATTTTATTAATTTTATTTATTTGGTTTACCAGTTTTCCCATCTCATTTCTCAAATAATTTTTTGAAATACTCAGTAAATAGTGAGTCTACTGAAACAAAAATATGTTTTAAAAATCAAATTTCAAGTTTTCTATAAAATATTTTCTTCTAACAGAACATGTATTCTTTTATTAAAAATATCGTACCATTTAGGAAATCTCAAATTTGGGATCTTCAAAGGAATTATATTTAAACATATAAAAATAAAATAGAAAAAGGAGATATGTAGTTAAAAAAATACAAGACTTCTACAAAACTCAAATTTCAGTTCACAGCAAAAAGAATATATTTTGGAAATAAGTCGTTTTATTTTGAAATTTTTTAAAAAATAAATAAAGTTTGAGCAAATATTATTAATTTCAGTCATGCTTTGAAACTCAAATTCTCCAAAATGATTAAAAAAAAAAATATTAAAAAAAATTGACTTTCACCACCAAATTAATTTGATTCGAAGGTCAGTTTTGGTATTAATTAGTTACAGCCCCCTCTTGATTGTAGTTGCGGGGGACCGAATTGTGGTCTTCCCTACCAAATTCAGCGTCAATCGCCACTGATTCAACTGACAATCGGTGAAATATATTAATTGAATGTAATTAACCACATTAACCTAACTTATTTGTTCCATAATCTACATAAGTCAAGTGTTGTATATAAAAGGCAAAAGACAAATTGAAGAAGTCCCTATCTTTTTTTATCCATTTCTCACACTGTTTATCTCAATCTTTTCTTTATGTTTCTCATAAATGACATCCTCTTTTAACAACTCTTAGACGATTTTCTTGACTCCTGTTTTTCCTTTCCCACAAGCTACTGCCATTTGGTACACAACTGCTACTAATAGTAATAGCTCTCTTCTTTTATCTTCTTCCCATTGTTATTTTCTCTTGAAAATTTAGATTTATTCATAACCATTAGAAAAATTCCAAAGACATCTATATAAGACAAGATAATACAACTCTCCATTTTTATAAATAAATGAGGAAACTAATTTATGTATGATTTCTTTTATATATTATATTTATTATTATTACTACCTCTCTCTATCATATTATGCTGAATATATGCACATTTTTTAAGAAAATAATTAAATAATATTCATTTTCAATTTAAAATAATATGTTAAAGACTAAAATGTTATTGTACTTCTTAAAAAATAAGAGCATCATTAGTAAAAAGTAATAAACATTATATTGATATTTACAAGTAATAAATAATGTTGTATAAAAAAGTTTTTCAAATTGAATGATATGAAAAAGAGAGACTAGTAGTAATACATGGATCCAAATTTGCTACAATTATTTTTCACAAAGTTTCCCACCGTATTGAATCAGAACCATTCATTTTAGATCAAACAGTTGACATAAAAATGTCACAAATCAATCTCAACCACTAATTCAGGTCGAATGACTCTGATTGATTACTGCGTCGTGCGGTTACAACAGGAAATCATTTTCCGTAATATACCCGTCCTAAATTATAAGGTAAGAAAACATCAATAAATTATAAGCTCCATTTGACATACATTATAACTTAGAGCTAGCACAATAGAGTCAGAGACATAAATAATTGCCAAAAAAAAAAAAATCAACTATAGATCTGATGTCAAAATTTTCTTGAGTTGAACGAATGGGGAAAATTTCAGCTCAACCTATTTTTTGCTATGAAACACTCACGCAAATACCGGTCACCAGACACGACGTTAATACGTCATATCAGTAATAATTTGAAAAAATAATGAGCCAGTGTCGCGTCATTGTTCAAACGTTCCGAACCCAACTAACAAAGGGAAAAAATAATAAAATAATGTAGAACTAATTAAAAAAATATGAAAAAAGCTATCACTGTGAGCTATCTCTAGCTAGCTAGTTTCCTGATGAATTGGGATTGTTGCTTTTATTGTTTCCATTGGCATTGTTATTAGGTGTAACATTGCCATTATTATTGTTGGCTATAGTACTGTTACCATTATTAATAGTACTGTTGTTACCATTGTTTGGTTGTGCAGCACCAATAATGGAAGTAATAGCAGCTGCTAATGCTGTAGTAAAGTTAGGATCAGATGCAATAGCAGTAACTGTATCAGCAAGTTGTTGCTGAGATTGATTACCCAATTGAGAATTTTCCGCATCTTGAGACATTTGAAGTCCTGAAAATGTTGATTGGTTAAGCAATGTTTGACCAAATATCTGAGGTAGTAATGAGTTTGCGAGATTTTGAGCGAATGGAAATTGGAATTGGTTTGTGTTCTTATTGTTAGGGAATTGGTTTGAATTCGGTGGCTCGGTTAAGTCTAATGTGACGGTTGGAAATGGTGCTGAGGCTGAGATAGTTGCTATGCTTGATGAATAAGGAAGGATTGCTCTTGTGAGGAAATTTGGATTCATTAGGCCATCTGGACTTGTCATCGGTCCGGATAGAAGCATTCTTGCTGCTGCTGATGTTGTTTGTACCATTTCCATAGCTGCCGGTGGCAATGCATGAATGTGATTTCCTTCATATGTTGTTATGAGTATTGATCTGTCTTCAGCACATCTTTGTACCTGTGTTAGATTGATAGTTTGTTAGACATTAACAACTACGAGTGCGACTTCATGATTTTTTATGTTTTGGGAACAAATTGAGACTGTATCAACTGTATTTGACAGTGATTCTGTTCAATATTAAGAATTGCGATGCGGCTTTGACCGTTACTGCGGTTTAAAAACCTACCTCGCTAGCGGCCTATTATTGATTGGCTTATTTGAGTTTATCTATTGACATAAGCTTTTATGAGACTACTAGGAAGAGCTAATGCAAACAATCTATGACATGTCCATAAGCTATTTTCAACTCAATTATGTATATAGACTAGCTTAGGAAAACAGCTTATAGTTTATCCACAGGCTAATTACTTATATGATAAACACTTATGGTTTTAGCTCTTAACAAAATTGTTTATCGAAACAGAACCTAGGTTTGAAATGTTGAGGAATGAAACATGAGCTATGATATCCTAGCTAAATGGATCACAAATTCATCGCGGTTTTTAGCATTAGTACATGACCTATGCAACTTAATTTGCAACTAATTTAGTTGACCAGTGTCCATAGAAATGTTAATGGCAGAGTCAAATTTGATTAAAACAGGAAATTAAGTTTGAGACTAGCCATGACATATACCTGTTTTCTCACTGGACAGCCGTGAGCCATAGTGCATCGATAATAAGCTCGAGGACACGGATTTCCTTTCGCCATTTTCTGTCCATACTTTCTCCATTGACACCCATCATTGATCTGATACAAAAGAATAAAAACATTTTGCATCACATAAAAGCCGAAAAATAAAATTTCTCTCTTCAAACTAAAATGTGAAATTGAAGTACCATAGCAGCCTCCGATCGAGATCGAACCGAAACTCTTGCTTTCCTCATAGTGGCCTCAGCTTGTTCAACATTAGTTTGAGGACTAAAATTTGGAACATTATTACTATTATTAGCAGGTAAAACTCGATTCGGAGGACTATCGTCTCTTTCATTTCCCTTATCAGATTCCTTCATATCATGATCAGGCACAGGTGCTTCATCCTTGGAACCTTCCTCATTGTTGTTTGCAAGTGCTTTTGACTTATCTTGACTTCTTGGTTCATCAGCAGCAACATTAGAATTATTAGTAGCTAATCCAAGATCCATAAATTGCCTTGGAACCAAAAATCCACCATTTCCATTTTGTTTCACTTCTTGTTTTTTATCTTCATTACAATCCTCTGCCTTCCTTTCTTGCATTAAACTCATCAAATGCATCTGCAATGTGTTGTAATTCCGATTGCGCTCTTCGAGCATGTTCCTCAGTTGATGATTCTCTACTTTCATTCTCTCAAGCTCACCTTGAAGAACAACCGCCTGAAAAATAATTAGATTGTATAAACCAGACATGATACGGACAAGCACAGATACAAACACCAGACATGATACGGACAAGCATAGATACAAACATCAGACATGATACAGACATTGACACACAGACACGTGTCAAACGTCGGAACACGCCTAATACGAGGAGTGTCTGTGCTTCATAGATTACAAATATAATTAGAATTTCATCAAGTTATTGAATTTGTTGTTTCATATAATAAATTTTCTCTACCTCAAGTTGACCTCTTTTGTCTTCTGAATTACTTGGTGTATCAGCTTCCACCATGGACTGATCATTGCTTGCGTTGGTGGTAAGAAGATTCAAACTAGTCTATATTGAAACATCATATATTCATTAGCACCACACCAATGTCATATATTATCTAAATAATGCTTTTTTTTTTAGTCAATTATATGAATAGTTCTAGCAACCAAAATTACAACTAGAAAACATAATTTGCATCCAAAATTTATAGTGTGAAAATATGTCTCTAATTCTGTTACTAAATTTAGTGATTTGAAAATTCATATATTTTTTTTTAATTTCAACATTGGCAAAAATACTTAATGAAAAAATATAATTAAATTGTTGAAAAATAAATTAATAAAATCTGTAAATAAAACCATATAACTAAATCCTCAAAATTGGAACATTAATAAATTAGGTTTAACCCTCAAAATTGAAATAACACTAAATAAATAATTCCATGATTTAAAATTGTATTTCATAAAATCTCCAATTCAACAAATTTAAGTTTTAATCAAAATAATTTCCACTACATTCTCAAAGGGTTCATCACCATCCCTATGTTTTCTAGTAGTGATACAATAATATCATGGAATATTGAATGCTAAAATAAACTCACTAAATAGTTTTACCATAGTTTTAAATTATGGTCCGCAACTGAAATTACGGCCACAATATAAAGTTTGGTTTTAGAATTCTTTACAATAACATCACCTCAATTACAATTGTGGCCGATATCTGTCATATCGGCCGCATTTATCTATATTGTGTTACAATATAGAATCAGAGTGTATCTGTGACCACAATTTAAAACCACCACGGATTTTATAATCTATTTACACAATAATTAAATAGATTAAGATTAAGGTTGTGACTACTCACGTTTACTTTCAATTCCAATAGAGAAGAATGATTGGTGTAATGATCATGTATAGGATGATAAGGAGGTGCAGAAGTGGAAGAAGAAGCAATGTTTTCATGGTTATTATTTTGAGAGAAAAAGTCAAGTTCATTGATGATGGGTCGATTTTGATGATCAGAAAGTGAAGGAGAAGAGTCATTGGAAGAGGTAAGGTTGACTTGAAAAGGGATTGTTGTAGATGGAGACTTATTTTTGTTATTGTTGTTAATATTGGTTTCCATATTTAGTGAGACTAAGTTATAATTTTCTACTTTATGTGGTTGTGTTGAAGAAGAAAAGAGTTGAGAATAATTGTAATGGTTTATGATGGTGAATTAATAAGCTTAAAATTGGATCTGGATCAATGAAGAGTCCAACTTTTTTGGCCATAAAATTTTCAAAGAAATGAAAGGGATATAGACTTGAGAAAGGGTGAAAGGAGAGAGAGAAAGAGTATGAGGTAGTCAATGATGGAATTGGACTCGGCAATAAAACAGGAATAAGAGGTATCCTTTTATGTTTTGCGTTGAATATTGTTGTGACATTGCATTTTTAATTTAATATTTTTTTTTATATGATATGATAAAAATGTTTAGGCAAATAATTGAGTCTCACTCTTACTAAGACTATGGAATACCTAGAATTTTCGTTAGGGGCTAAGGAAAATCTAGGGCGCTGAAAATTCATTAATAAGTTTTTGAATTTCAATTATTTTATTTATTCATTTTAAGAGTGGAATTTTTAATCATAAAACTACTTGATAAAAAAATTTAGTGTTTGATAAAAGTACTATAGGTACACTACGACCATAAATACTATGTGTATTGTGTTCTTTTACTTATATATATACAAATATCACCAAAATTATTGATTCCCTTTAAAATAAAAGAAATAGTTTATGTAATTGTAATAATTTTTTAATCTAATACCATACAAACAATACCTAAAATATTGTATCTAAGTTTTTTCCCTCTTAAAATTAATGGTTGAAATATAATGAAAAAAAAATTAATGGTTGAATTTATTGATGATTATAAAATGATACAAATTGATTTTTATTTATTTTTTTCAATAAGAGCAAAATTGTTATTTAAACTTGTATTTTTTAAGTAGCTTATTAGAAAATCCTATAACCTATTATAAAAAAAATCCTATAACCTAGCTAGTAAAAATGTTCTATAAATTGTACCCAAAAAAAAGTTATATAAATTAGTAAAATAAAATTAATTGGTCATATTATATTTGCGTTTTTAGTTAAAGAAAAATATATTACCACAAATAGTAATGTATGGTGACTTTTATTTCTTACAAATCTTGTGGTGGTCAATTCATTTTTTGAGAGACATGAGTTTGAAAATGGAAATTGGTTTGCTGTAAGTTCTTACTAGGACTTAGGACTGATCCAGGGATCAGTTTGCACGTCTTAATTATGGTGTATTTTTAAAATTAAATCAATATATTGAGGTGTAACCAAATCCCTTAAAAAATATAAATTTTAATTAGTCAATAGCTTCTATGAAACTACCTACGAATGAGATGCCGTGATATATGAAAAAAAATAATTATTTTATTATACTTGTGATTTTTTGTTTGACAAGTGTTATAGTTTGTTGATTTAAAAATTACAGTACAGATTAGCAATTAATACGGTTGGTAGAGATAACATCAATCTAAGGGAATTTGGATCCTCTCCAATTTTCTCTCCAATGTGATTATAATTATTCATTTGTTTATTTTCTCTCTCTTCTTAAGTATTATTTTATTCTTTATATAATTTAACAACCATTAGATTAAGAAAAGAAGAGAAAACATTGGAGAGAAAATTGGAGAGATCCAAATTCAATCCAAGCTACTTAAAAAAAATATATATTCTTCCTTAACACGTGGTTAATAATTCGAGTAAACTGCACAAGTAAAATTTTCTTTTGACTAATTTGTCAAAAAAATAGATAAATTATGAAAATATAGCACATTTTTTTTGGGTCCGAGTAATATAGCACGATTTCTTAAAGAAAAATTAATTAAACCTCGCATACCCTAAAAATAGCAATACAAGTACAACATAAGTTTTCGGTGTTAGTAAAAAAAAATTAAATTAACGACAAAAAAAAAAGTTTTCATTGTGTAAAAGTGACCGGAAACTAATATAGTCATAGCTGACAGCAAGAGATACTTAGCTTTAGGGAGATGAAAAATTATGTTTTTTTTTGTTCCACCGCCCGTTGAATTTAGTTTGATGGTCAATTCTGTCATCAAGTGGTTTTAGTACTTTTTCGATCGCAGTTGCAGGGGATCACCACTGAACAAATTAAAGATTGGTGAAAAAAAAATTATGTTTTTGATTAGTCTAGGAAAAAAATATGTTTAATTAGATACATAAATTAGTCTTTTTTTTTTAGTCACTCACATTTATAGAGAAGGGAGTTGTTGTGTTGATAAAATGGTTAATATTGAATATTTATAAACAATTTCCTTTTGTGGAATAGTTGACTTAGATTTACCTTTATATAAACTTTGTTTTTTTAAAAGGTAAAAATGGCAGAGAAGTAAGTAGTTCCATCCGCACAAGACGTACCGGAGGGACTATCACAAATTTACAAGTAGAACCACATAAGTAAAAAGGTAAAATAACAACTAGTCAATGTCCAAACATAGTAACGGATTCGACCACCAACAATAAAATGATGAAGCTAAAGTAACATCTATCACCTTCAGCCACCGGTCGGAGAACAATTTGACTTTTTCCAAAAACTGATGCATTGAATTAGCCGAATTTGTACTAGATTTACCTTTATATAAACTTTGTTGATTTTTTTTTTTATTGGTAGAATAAACTTTGTTGATTTTATTGTCTATGTTCAAATTTTTATTTATTATATTTGTACTCTTACTCCTTTTATCAATGTTTTATCTCATTGAAATTTTTTTGGAAGGTTTTATCAATGAAACTAATGCCGCATTATCTTTTTAAATTTTACTAGCATAATACCCGTGCGTACGACGCACGGGTCGCGGCGTTGCTGCGATATTTTTTTTTATTATAGAGTGAATATTGTATAATGCGGCATTAGTTTCGCTGTAAAATTATTCGTCATTGTAATGATTATTGTTTGGTGTATGATAGCTATAAAGTAAAGTAAAATTACTTGCGATAATATTATCAAAACTTAATTTTTTTATCATTTTGAAACGGATGGAGCAGTGATATCGATTCCTACTGAGTTGCAGTTGTTTTAAATATATATATTGATTCCTATAAAAAAAAAGTAGTATGTATTTTATTATATGAGTAGAAATATAAGTTAAGGTGGTATAAATTATAAGAAAAAAATAGGCATGCATATTAGTATGTTATTATAAATATAGGTCTCCATAAAATTTATAAAAAAGTAGACATATTTATTAATATATGAATAAAAATATAATTCCGCTTAAAAATATATATATAAATATTTTTTTTGAACAAGCCAAAATGGAACATATATATAAAATCAAGAGAAAAAGAGAACCCCTTAGCACAAGGCGTGCCAAAAGGAACTACAAGGGTCTACAAAAGAATACATTAGTCGATACCCAAACAAAGCAAGGGATTCGACCACCAACAATGAAAGCTGAAAAATATATATATAAATATTAATTTTAAAGAAAGATGAAATTGTATGAGTTTTTATAATACGAATTAAAAAAGTGTGATATTATATGCAATGTTCTATCAACTGAATTATGTTCAAGGATACCGATATTTTAAATTTTAGTCGGTCCTTGTAAAATTTAGGCGGTTGAATTGATCCCCACGGATAATAGATTTTCAAAAAGAAAAAGAAATAATATTTTGCGATTGAATTCGTCCCCTTGAATTAGTCAATCCCCCTCCAATTAGTCGGTTCTTAAATCGGATAATAGATTTTCAAAAATAAAAACGCCAAAAATATAATAAAAATTTGAAAGAAAGTATTAAATTAAACAAAGAAATATAGGCCTATTATAAGTAATATAAAAGTATAAGTATATGTAATGAGTAGAAATATAGATTCCTCTATCAAAAATAAAAAAAAGAAATATAAATCCCCACAAAAAATATGATATATATTAATATATGAGTAGAAATATATGTTTGCGTAACTAATCGTCAGTTGGTTCAGTGGTGATTGACGTTGAACTTGGTAGAGAGAACCACGGTTCGATCCCCCGCAATTGCAATCAGGAGGGGCTAGAACCACTTGATGCCAGAATTGACCCCCGGGACTGGAACCACTTGATGCCAGAATTGACCCCCAAACCAGATTCAACTGGTGGTAAAAACAAAAACAAAAAGAAATATATGTTTGCATAAATATTATAAGAAATAGGTTTGCTTTTTAATATATGAATTGAAATAAATAATTATAATATTAATAATTTTGGCCACGTGTCATTTTTTAAGGAGGGGTAATTTAGGAATTTCAAATAGTATTTTCGTTTACTAAATATATATGATAAATCGACTCAAGTTATAAATTGTTAATGGTTGAGAGATTCTTGATATTAGGTCATATGGTTGATTAAAATTAATCTAATTCAACTTCTAATTTTTTTTTATGGGTACATTCAACTTTTAATTTTTATCCTCATAAAAAAAGTTTAAATATCATTTTCGTTTCTGTATGTTCGCGAATTTTTAGTTTTAGTTCCGGTATGTTTTTTCTTGCAAATACATCTCTGAATATGCAAATCATGTTTGATTTTAACCCCTCTCGTTAAAAAATGACCGTGTTTAACTGTGTTTGTGCAAATGTTGTTGGTTTTAATCTATTCCGTTCAAAAAATGACCAATTAGCTATAAACACAATCGTTTTTTAACGGGAAAGACTAAAACCAACAAAACTTGCTCATTCAAAAATATATTTACAATAAAAAAACACACATCAACTAAAACAAAAAATTGCAAACATACAAAAATTTAAACTTAATGAAACGATAAAAGAGATTAAGAATAAATGAATAACATTATCTTTGTAATTATTTTTTTCACCAAAGAGGGTTTAACACCCTGATCTGTACAATTATATTTTAGCCATCATTTAAATATCTAGCCCGAGGCTCTCATTATTAAAATTTATATATAGGGTGTCTAATGTTCGAATCCCAATCTCTATATTTATAATGTGATATTTCTACTAACTATGTTAAGTTCATTGGACAATATATATAATTTAATTAAGCCAAAAAAAATATATAATTTGATTCTTTTCTCTTCCTATATTTTTATGGGTGTATTCAAATTTTGTACCAAAATCTTGTGACCCGTCAAAATTTTCTTAGCCTAATTAGATAACACTTAATTATTTTATAAAAATATTGGCCCCATCTGAAATAATGATGAGCCACTATATATACATCACAAAAATAGATCCTCTCTATTTTCATTCTGTCATATTTTCTCAAGTTTTTAACCTTAACCATTAACTAACTTTCCTCTCTATTATATAAATTTCAAGACCCTAGTCTCCTTCTATTTTAATGGCTAAAATATTCTGCATTGTTTCTCATGTTTTTTTCAACAAGAGGAGGATCCTAATTCCATCACCATCCTTAATATTTCCTTTTTGGTGAAACATATTCTCATGATTTTATAGCAAAGATATTTCCATAGAGCAAGTTATGTTGATTGGCAATTGTATACAAATGATGATTAAGAATATTTGTAAGCCAACTTGCTTGATTGATGATGATTCTTCAGAATAATAATTGTTCAATGGGTCTTTGGAAAAAGATTACCGATTTATGCAAGACAACAACGTCTTCAACATCTCATTGGGGACATTTGGAACGTAGTGGCCAGCATATAGCTACAAAATAAGACACGAAAAATGTAAGTCGTATGGTCGATAAAGATTTTTTAAAATTGTGTATGCGTACAATTGTAGAGATCAATTAATTCCGTAAATCTTATAGATATAAATTGTTATGGAAAGTTAAATATAGTTTAATAATTTATGTTAATTTTAAATAATAGTTTATTTTGAAACTCACTAAACATTTCAACAAACAGCTTTTACTTCCTAAATTTTTTATTCAATACTATGTATAATTTCTCATTTGGATTGAATTTTATCCCGAATTATTAAAAATTCTTACTTTGAGACTTTAGATTTTTAGGTTCATCCTTAAAATATCCAATGTTAATCGATACAAATTGAACTTAACTCCACATCAAAATTATAATACAAATGGGAGGATTGTTCAATCCTAGCTTATATATAAGCCCTCATACCGGGTTTATGACTTATGTCGACATGCAACTCCAAATTGGATTCATGAAGTCCTCATTGCACATGAAAATCAATAACATATTTGTTGTCCTAACTTTCCTTTTTCGTTATTAGTCGGTAGTAAAGAGACGCTAATTTATAGAAAATTGAATATACACTACTAGAAAAATCTTAAATACCGACGGACAAAATCTGTCTCTAAAATGCAAATATTCCGTCACTAAGCAGGCTAGAGACGGATTTGATCCCGTCGGTAATTTCTTCGTCTCTAAACTATCAGAGACGGACAAAATTCATCTCTAAAATAAAAATATCTGTCTCTAAAATAAAAATATTTGTCTCTAACTACTTTTTCTGTCTCTAATTCCATCTTTATTAGAGACAAAATATATTTTGTTTCTAAATTCCGTCGGTATTTTAACTTTTTCTAGCAGTGATAAACTCAGAAATCTCAACTCAGGCCTGATACAACTTGGGAGTTGCCAAATGAGAAAAAACGTTATCTACAAAAATGATTTTGTTGTTGCAATGAATAAGTCAATAAGACGTTGACTATTCCCACAAAAATGGTTCTACTACACAAAGGTAACCATTCGTCAAAATTGCAATTTTGAATAGTAGGCGCACGAGCGAATTATTGTTAGTGAATTTACGGAACACTTAAAATTTGTTGTGGTTGATTTAAGGATTAATAGGTTTTTATCTCTTGTAAAGTATATGTGTTTTGCTTTATTCCCGTAAAAAATTTCTTTTAGTAGGTGTGTTTTGCAAGAAATGTGCACTTTCTAAATCGGTTGAAAAGAATAACCGATTTAAAAAATTGAACTTTTTACATCTGTTGAACAAAATAATCGATTTAAAAAGTGCATCCATGGGGAAAACAAAAAAATAATATTTTGCAAGGGGGAAACTTAAAGAAATTCTTTACAGATGTAAAGCAAAACACGTCTACTTTGCAGAGGATAAAAACCTATTAACCATTGATTTAAACATCTTATTTAGTTACACTCATAATAAATAGTTTATCGATTAATTACAAGCTTAAATGATGTTTTAGTTCATGTATGTTCGTGAATTTTTTATTTTAGTCTTTGTATCTTGTTTTGTTTCAAATAAATCTCCGAATATACAAAATTTGTTGGTTTTAGTTTTTAAAATCAAAATCCGCAGGAAAATCTGCAGTTTTCGTACAGAATAAGTAAAAATTCACTTTTTTGATTCATTACATAATTAATGTACTTGGACAATATACATATTATCCATATACTTTAATTTTACAATGAACCTCAAAAATAAATTTTTACTTATATTTTATAACAGAAGGAGTATTAATTAATTTATTTATCATTCTACTTTTATTTAAATATGCGGATGGGGCTAAATATGTGTGAGACAATTGATGAACTTCACTTTATGAATTTATTGACTAATTTATATATTTAGATTATATTTTAGATCAAATACATAAATCATTCGATAAATAATTTATGTACTTGAATTTTGCTTATATCCAATACTAGAGTAGTATTTTTTGACTATAGAATAAAGTATTACTTCTTTTCCTAGCAGGAACGAAAATCTCAGTCAGCACAAAACACAGTAGCACTTTCTCTGTTCTCTCAAGAATTTCTATCAGTTGCAGAATGGCAAACCAAGAAAATCTCCCTCTGTATGAAAAAACATGGCTCAAACGCCCATTTCAAAGAGCTATAGATATCTTGATTTTACTTCTCTTATTATCTCTTCTTAGTTTCCGTCTTTACTCCATCAGCAGCACCTTCTTCACACTTCCATGGTTTCTTGCTTTCTCATGTGAATCTTGGTTCACTTACACTTGGATTGTTATTCTCAACACTAAATGGAGTCCTGCTGTTACCAAAACACATCCAAATCGTCTCCTTCAACGGTATGTTTTTTAAAGCTCGCCGATACGATATTTGTTATTTTGATAAATTACTCTCAAAATGTTACTGATGTGAATCTTGATGTCAAGTCTTACACTGATTTAGTTTTGTTATTCAGTTGTGTTAACTGTTCATTATAGACTAGATACATTAGTTTTTCAATAAATTTAAAAAATTATTTGTTTCTTACATTAAGACCTAAGGAAGTTATTTTTTAAGTGTTTGAAAAAAGGTGATTAATATGTTTAATAGATGGTTAATAAAAAAAAAATATCAAATTTGAAACTCGTTAACCATTAACTAGTATAACTTCATTAACTACAAATTTTGATATGGTTAACTATAATTTTACACATGAAAAGTGTGGTTAATCACATTCAAATTTGTAGTTAATTAAGTTATTATTGAATTTTGACACCCTTTATATATATTTATAGTCTATAGTCTATTAAACGACGTAGATAAATGTTCTTTTTTTATGTTAAGCAGTTTAATGACTAAATATTCCACCAGTAAATACGTGCACTGTCTAGGGTTCGATTCAAGTTCGAACTTTGGTTCCTAATACGAAACCTCCTCAGGCCCGGCCTCCACACAAGTGTGACGGCATCGGGCCTCTAAACTCTCGAGGACTCGGTTTGAAATTTTGAAACCCTATAATAATAGTTATATATTATTAATATTCATAAAATATCAGATGTGTATCAATAAATTAATTTTGAGACCTAATAATAATACTTATATATGGTCAATGTTTATAAAATATTAGATATGTATTAATAGTAGACCTTGATGTTTTTCTATGCAAGGTCATTATTCAACAAATTCCTACAATGACATTTTTTCTTTTAGTTATAGTTATTTTAAATTAAATTAAAACTGACAATTCTATTATTTTACTTTTTTTATTTATTTTTTATTCGGGGTCCATTTTTAGAGTTGGGATCCTCTCCATTTCTCATTATTTCCATTTCTTCTATTACCAAAGTTTTTAAATGTTTTGGGGTATATAAAAGATATTTGGACCCACTTAATGTTACACTTTTGCATTTATATTTTCAATACTATATAATAATGGAGTAAATGAAAAGCATAGAAAATGGAGAGGATCCCAACTCCCATTTTTAATATTTAACCGGGCCTCCAAATAGTCGGAGACAGCCCTGTACCTCCTTCAACTGAGCTAAGCTCGGGGAAGTAACCAACTGCCACTTTGAATTGCATTAATCTAAAAAATTGTAGCAAAAGTTGTTTAAATTTGATCATGGAAAAAATCATTTGTCTTGCTAATTGTTTTGTTATTTTTTTTATATCCTAATAGAGTAGCAGAGCTTCCGCGAGTCGATTTGTTTGTGACAACAGCAGATCCTGTACTTGAACCACCAATCATCACATTGAACACTGTGTTGTCTCTTTTGGCAGTTGATTATCCAGCTAATAAGCTAGCTTGTTATGTTTCTGATGATGGTTGTTCTGTTTTTACCTTTTATGGTCTTTTGGAAGCTTCTAAATTTGCTAAGTTTTGGGTACCTTTCTGCAAAAAGTATAATATACAAGTTAGAGCACCTTTTAGATATTTTGCTGAAGTTACCAATACCAAAAGTGAAGATTCACCACAATTCAAACAAGAATGGTTACTAATGAAGGTAAATAATTGACACATATGATTAAATTTAATCAATTCCATTTTATTAAATTATTATCGATGTTTATGTGTCAGTGTCAATTGTCATGTTTAGTGTATGTGCTTCATTATTGATACATGTTATGAGATAAGTTATCTAAGTATCTAGCTTTGCACATGAACTGTTTGATGATTTGACTCATTGTGTTTTTTGCAGGATATGTATGACAATCTTAGCCAAAAAATTGAAGATGTGACAAGAAATCCAATTTCATTCCAATTTGAGGGAGAATTTGCAGTTTTCTTGAATAGTGAAAAAAGAAATCATCCCAGTATAGTTAAGGTAATAAATAGAGCCATAAAAAATACTCATGCATCTATAGAGTGCGTTTATTTTGGTAGAGTCTAACGGCTGAGATCAGTAAGAATGATTGGGACGCCACATCTCTGCCTGAATTTCAAGATATCGAGTATTTGTGTCACCCCTTTAAATTACTTCATTCCTAGTCGATGTAGGACTAAGTAAATATGCTTGAGTTCTAAAAAAAAGTCGTAAGAGATTTGCATTATGTGTTGACAGGTTATATTGGAGAACAAGGATGGTCTATCTGATGGATTGCCTCACTTAATATACGTATCAAGAGAGAAGAGGCCAAAGTATGATCACAATTACAAAGCCGGAGCTATGAATGCGTTGGTAATTTCACTGATTAATATTTAGTACTACAAAATGCTAGTTCTCATTTTTCGGGGATCTGTTCTCATCTTTCTTAATTGAAATATGCAGACAAGAGTTTCTGGGTTGATGACGAATGCTCCCTTTATGTTGAATGTTGACTGTGACATGGTTGTGAACAATCCCAAGATTATTCAACATGCTTTGTGCATTTTGATGGATTCTAAGCGTGGAAAAGATGTTGCTTTTGTTCAATGTTTCCAAAAATTTTATGATGGAATAAAAGATGACCCTTTCGGAAATCAATGGGTGGTTTCATTTGAGGTTTCTTCTCAACTTGAACTGCATATATCGCTTCGCTTTTGTGTTATAAAACAAATTTTGTTTTGTTTCAATGCAGTACATAATAACGGGCATGGGAGGACTTCAAGGACCTTACTATGGAGGAACAAACACCTTCCATAGAAGAAGTGCTATTTATGGTCTTTATCCTGATGAACTTCAATATGGAAGACAAGGTTACTTATAGTATATCTTCATTTTTATAATTTCATTTAGCCTCCTAAATAAACAGTTAATTACAATATGTTGGAGTATTATATATAAGGGTAGTATCACAATTAATAGTAGATTATAAATAAGGATATTCAAAAACTCACTTATTCTTTTGTATCTTCAATAGGAAAACTAGCAGAAAAGATATTAATACAGCAATTTGGAAGCTCAAAGGAGTTTGTGAAATCAGCCACACATGCAATGGAAGGGAGTGATTATTCTACTAATGGTATTAGTCCTTCCAATTTTATTGAGGAAGCAATTCGAATATCTGACTGTGGATATGAAAATGGCACTGATTGGGGTAAAAAAGTAAGCTAAATAAGCAAATCAATTTTGTTAATGAGAAAAGGGGACATGCTCTGACAGTGTAAGCTAGTTTTACGATCACGTCTAATGAGAATCCAACACTTTGTAGTTACTTTTAAATTATGGTTACAAAGTGAGCGATCTCATGAACTCTCGTTTGATGTTGATCTAAAACTATTTTATACTGACGGTGCATCACCAATAAACTCTCTGTTGATTAGTTTTTGTGGATTTTGAAAACTTTAGATGGGCTGGCTATATGGATCAATATCAGAGGATGTACCGACTGGTTTGAATATGCAAAAAAAAGGTTGGAGATCAGAATGTTGTAAACCGGATCAAACCGCCTTTACGGGCTGCGCTCCCACAGGATTTCTCACTACAATGATCCAACAAAAGAGATGGTCTTCAGGCCTCACTGTTGTCTTCTTTAGCAAGCACTCTCCTGTTATGGGCGTCCTATTCGGTAAAATTCAATTCAGGTCAGGCTTGTCTTATTGTTGGCTTACCAATTGGGGATCGCGTTCTGTATTTGAAGTTTCTTATGCAGCCTTGGTTGCATATTGCATAATCTCCAACACCAGCATCTTTCCTAAGGTTAGATCTTTACATTCAATTTCCAGTAGCAAGTTAAATTAAATATTGACTTTTTCCACTTTTTCATTTTTTATAATTCCAGGGACCTGGTCTATGGATTCCTTTGATTCTATATGTGATCTATACTACACATACACTACAAGAGTATCTATCAAAAGGGATGTCAGTAAGATGTTGGTGGAACAATCAAAGAATGATTACAATGAGATCTACAAGTGTATGGTTTATTGGATTTTTAAGTGCCATGGTTAAGCTCTTAGGGATATCTGATACAGTCTTTGAAGTAACACAAAAGGAAAATCCAACTTCTGTTGCTGCTGCTGCTGATGCTGGAGATGCTGCAAATGCTGGTAGGTTCACATTTGATGAGTCCCCATATTTTGTGATTGGCACAACCATTTTGCTTGTGCAATTGACAGCACTTGTTGTTAAGATTTTGGGGGTGCAATTAGCAACTCATAGTGGGAATGGGTGTGGAATAGGTGAATTGATGTGTAGTGTGTATTTAGTAGTATGTTACTGGCCATTTCTGAAAGGGTTGTTTGCTAGGGGTAAATATGGGATTCCATTGTCTACCATTTTCAAGTCAGCACTGGTTGCTTTTATTTTTGTGTGTTTTTGTAGAATTGCTTGATTTGATGGGGCTATATTTTTTTTTTGGGTAAATAAGCTTATACCCTCGGTAATGTAGGCGTGTTTTGTTTTTCCCCTTTGTTACATTAACCTTATACCCTCGGTAATGTAGGCGTGTTTTGTTTTTCCCCTCTGTTATTTTGTTCAAACCGATTTAAAAAGTGCTGTTTTTTAAATCGTTTAATCTGTTCAACCGATTTAAAAAGTGCAAATTTCTTGCACCTAAAGGGGGAAACCAAAAAAATTTACTTTGCAAGGGATAAATCACAACAAAAAAAATTACAGGAAGGAAAAACAAAATTTGCCTATATTACAGAGGGGATAAAGACCTATTTATCTTTTTTTTTTAAGGAGAAAATTCTCACTTGAGATGTAAGGGTGAAATTTCATTAGTGGATCAGAATTTTATTTTTGTAAGAGATACTGATCATGTCTAAAGGTTATGGTGTATGATAATATACAACAGCATGACATCAATTTTGAGATGGATCACAAAAGGGTGGTTGATGGACAATACTGTAATAAAATTTATAAATCCGATCTTGGTGCTATCCTAAGTGATTTAAAATTGTACCCTATAATATTTCACATTATATTTACACTATGCTCTTCAATATGATAAATACTAGTATACTATATGGACTACTCTATTTTTAAAAAACTCAAAGAATACATTAAAAAAACTAAGTACAAGGTGTGTGCGTAAAAGAAAAAGGAAAAAAAAAAAAAAGGATTACATCAACAAAACAAAGCATAGCCTAGACAAAAATCACATGGTTTGACCACCAAGTATTCAAATCATTACTAAAAAAACAACCAAATCACCTAAAAATAATTTTCTTTTAAAATAAATGAATCCCATGAAATTGAAGTATGAAAAAGAATGTTATTAGCAAAGATGTACACAAATGACATCCAACCAATTTAAGATTGCTCTCCACAAACCGCCAAAAAAATAACACAAAAAAATCTAAATCATAGAGTTTTCTTCTTTTTAATTATGTGGTTAAAAACATATTCATCTATGCATATTAACGAATATAATCCAAAATAAGGTGTCTAATTTCAAATTTTAATGTGAGAGAAATTTTTTTATAATAAATATTGACATAGTCTATCATAGAATATAAATTCCGTTAGTTTTAGTGTGTGTTTAGTTGTACGGTGACATAATTTTCCATCGCTGCGGAAATTAAATATACTAAATGACTCACCCATATTTTTTCTTACAATGGAGTTGACGATCGTACTCAAAACTCTAGTATATTATTCAAACCTTTAATCACTAGATCAAACCTAGTAGCTTAATGACTCACTAATATTAAATGATTCACGAACTAGAATCAATTTTCTAATTTTAATTGACTCACCAACTAAAATTGATTTTCCATCACCGCAATCGCTTTTGGATCTTTGGAATTGATTTCAACACCAAAAAACTCATGCTTAGGAACTAGAATTTGTTTGGTTAATTTTTTATTTTATGCAAATAGCTTATAAAAATAAATAAGCTTTTATCAAAATAATTTATCAAAAAAATAGTTTATAAAGAAATAATTTTAGTTAATCAGAATTTTATGAATTGACACAATTTTATTTTTTTTTTGGTTAAGTTATTTTTGATAAATTTTAAAATAAATCAATTCAAACAAACTATCAGTTTAAAATTAGAGTTACTATACTTGAACTCAATAAATAGGACAATTATTTTTTTAAGAAAATAAATAGACAATCTTTCATCAATTACTAATATGTTTTGTTATCAGCTTTTATCTCACCCTAATACAAATATGACTTATTAATAATGATTTTACATCTGTGTAAGATATGTCAGATGTAAAAAGTAAAAGGAAGTACTTTTTACATCTAGTTTCAATAGTCACATAAATGAAAAATATATAGAGACAACGTTTTACATCTAGCCATAACATCCTCAGATGTAAAACTAAACGCGGCGGCAATAATGTAATTATTGTGAAAAAGATTTTAAAAGTGTATTTATTTATTTTTGTTTGAATGGAAATTCATCCACGGAATTTCTCTCACGCGTAAGCCTCACCCACTCTCACGCGAACCCTAGCCTCATTCATCACTATCGTTCTCTCACTCACTATCGTCGCCCTATCCTGAATCAAAGCTTCTGGCCATTTCTGTTGCCACCGCACAACATCACCATCGACCGCTGCTCTGCTCTGATCAACCACCACAACTGCGCCACCATCATAGCTGTTACCGGTTATGGGTTGTGCTCGAGGTCACTGATGAAGAAAGTGAAAACGTGAGAAGGGGTTGCACAAGGATCGATTTTGCAAATATGTACGTGTTCTCATCCTTTTGATTTTATTTCTTCCTTTTGCAAATATGTACGCGTTTTGATTCCTTTTGTTATCTTTCCTTTATTTTCATTTTGAAAAGTTTATAAATATCAATTCATTAGCTTTATAAGAGCATCTTTAATAATGATATCACTTTGAGTATCATACATCACTAAAAGATGGTCCCTACAATGTCATATAATATTTATACAACTCATATATATTTTGCTTCAATGGTGATAGCACTCTAGGTA
This sequence comes from Trifolium fragiferum, assembly GCA_954870985.1. Taxonomy (NCBI): domain Eukaryota; kingdom Viridiplantae; phylum Streptophyta; class Magnoliopsida; order Fabales; family Fabaceae; genus Trifolium; species Trifolium fragiferum. The sequence continues at coordinate 75,177,752 of OX940789.1, read as the reverse complement.
TCATACATTATTAGCAAATTATTAATTCAATTTAATTTGATATATAAAAATAAGTAATATTAAATTGATGATACAGTATCTTAAATAAAGATATCATACTTTTAATTTTGATACTCTCTATATCATGTCATGAAACTCCAATGATAAAAAAAATATACGAATTATTAGTCTATAATATCTTTTTAGTACTCTTATTAGTCAAGAGACGTCAATTGATAGAAAATTGAACATAAAGTCAGAATTCTCAACTCTTGCCTGATACTTTGCTGCGCAATAGGCCCACAACACATGGCTTTAAATATTTGGAGACCTCAAATTTTCAAGAAGACCCAATGCACCACAAAAAGTGTTGCCAAATGAGAGAAAATATTACTATCTCCGTCTTAAAAAATTTGAGTCAGTTGATTGCTGCATGTATGTCTATGCATAATTTTGACGATTAATATTTTTAATTGTATAATATTAAAAATTATATAAATTTGATATTTTAAAAATACTCATTGAGATAAATTCAACAAAATCTTATATATTTATTTTTATTTATTAGTATAAAAATAAGGTCAAAGCAAGATATATTAATAGTACACTTAGTCAAACTAGCTCAATCTTTTTGAAAAGGAGAAAGTAGACTATTCCTACAAAAATGGTTCTACTACACAGCCATATCAATAGTCAATAAGTCAATCATACGTCAAAATTGCAGTCTTTAATAGAGCAAAGAGAACGGTTTTAGTAAAACTAAACAACAACAATTTTGAACAGTAGCATTATAAACCGTTCTCGCTTGTGTGATTTTTTGTTGGTGTATTTACAGAACACTTAAAATTTATTGTCGCTACCAATCGTTAGATAGTTTGATAGTGATTGACGCTGAACTTAATAGAAAGAATTGTGATTTGATTTCCACAACTACGATCAAAAAGAAGCTAGAACAAATTTGTTGTCGAATTGAACATTTTATTTAGTCAAACTCACAATAAATAGTCTATCAATTAAATATATTAAAAATACATTTTCTTTAGATAAAATACACATTATTTAATTCATTTATCTTTCTACTATTTTTCAAATATGTGGATGTGACCAAATATGTACTCCCTCCGGCCATATTTATAAGCAAAAGTCAACAAATTCAACTCTATTTAATTTTTTCCAAAAATACCCCTACAATACATAGTAGACTTCTAGTCATAGAAATATGAAAAGAATGCATGCTTCAATAAATGTTAGTGATCATTACTTTGAGTACCTAGTTGTTGATGGACTGCTATAAGGTTATTTTAGGAATCACAATAAAAATTTAACATAAAATTAGGCAAAAAGTAAGTTTCTTAATAAACGTGCAAAGTGGAATCTTTGCTTAAAAAAATGGCTGGAGGGAGTATGAAACAATTGATGAATTAAAATATAATAAAAAAATTCACTTTATAGGTTCATCAAATAATTTATTTATTTATTTAAAAATATATTTTAGACCAAATACATAAATTATTCGATGAATTTAAAAAGAAAATCTTTGTTTATATCCGACACCCGAGTAGTATTTTTTGATTATAGAATAAAATAGGCTTAAATGATTTTTTGATCTCTGTATGTTCGCGAATTTTTTGTTTTAGTTCTTGTATCTTTTTTTGTTGTAAATAAGTCCCTGTATGTTCACGAATTTTTGACTTTAGTCCCTAAAGTCAAAATCCGCAGGAAAATCTGTAGTTTTCTGCAGATTTTCCTGCGGATTTTGACTTTAGGGACTAAAGCCAAAAATTCGTGAACATACAGAGATTTATTTGCAACAAAAAAAGATATAAAGACTAAAACAAAAAATTCACAAATATACGGGGACTGAAATGATATTTAAACTAATAAAATATTAGTTGTTTTCCTAGCAGGAACGAAAATCTCAGTCAGCACAAAACACAGTAGCACTTTCTCTGTTCTCTCAAGAATTTCTATCAGTTGCAGAATGGCAAACCAAGAAAATCTCCCTCTGTATGAAAAAACATGGCTCAAACGCCCATTTCAAAGAGCTATAGATATCTTGATTTTACTTCTCTTATTATCTCTTCTTAGTTTCCGTCTTTACTCCATCAGCAGCACCTTCTTCACACTTCCATGGTTTCTTGCTTTCTCATGTGAATCTTGGTTCACTTACACTTGGATTGTTATTCTCAACACTAAATGGAGTCCTGCTGTTACCAAAACACATCCAAATCGTCTCCTAAAACGGTATGTTTTTTAAAACTCGCGATACGATATTTGTTATTCTGATAAATTACTGTCAAAATGTTACTGATGTGAATCTTGATGTCAAGTCTTACCCTGATTTAGTTTTGTTATTCAGTTGTGGTAACTGTTGATTGAATAACTACATGTTTAGACAACTTTTGTGATGCTCCCTTTGATACTTAATAAAAGCTACGCTAGAAAACTAGTGTATCTGGTCTATAATACATTAATTTTTCAATGAATTTAAAAAGTTATTTGTTTCTTACGTTAAGACCTGAGGAAGTTATTTTTTAAGTGTTTGAAAAAAAGGTGATTAACTAGTATAACTTCATTAACTACAAATTTTGATATGGTTAACTATAATTTTACACATGGAGCCCCACTATTGCCTTTGGAGGGAGGTAAATGTAATTACATTTGTAACTTGTAAGTGCTCTTTGAATTGCATTAATCTCTTAAAAATTTGTAGCAAAAGTTGTTTAAATTTGATCATGGAAAAATCATTTGTCTTGCTAATTCTTTTGTTGTTTTTTTTTTTATATCCTAATAGAGTACCAGAGCTTCCGCGAGTCGATTTGTTTGTGACAACAGCAGATCCTGTTCTTGAACCACCAATAATCACAGTGAATACAGTGTTGTCATTGTTAGCACTTGATTATCCAGCTAATAAGCTAGCTTGTTATGTTTCTGATGATGGTTGTTCTGTTTTTACCTTTTATGGTCTTTTGGAAGCTTCTAAATTTGCTAAGTTTTGGGTACCTTTCTGCAAAAAGTATAATATACAAGTTAGAGCACCTTTTAGATATTTTGCTGAAGTTACCAATACCAAAAGTGATGATTCACCACAATTCAAACAAGAATGGTTACAAATGAAGGTAAATAATTGACACATATGATTAAATTTAATCAATTCCATTTTATTAAATTATTATCGATGTTTATGTGTCAGTGTCAATTGTCGTGTTTAGTGTATGTGCTTCATTATTGATACATGTTATGAGATAAGTTATCTAAGTATCTAGCTTTGCGCATAAACTGTTTGATGATTTGACTCATTGTGTTTTTTGCAGGATATGTATGACAATCTTAGCCAAAAAATTGAAGATGTGACAAGAAATCCAATTTCATTCCAATTTGAGGGAGAATTTGCTGTTTTCTTGAATAGTGAAAAAAGAAATCATCCCAGTATAGTTAAGGTAATAAATAGAGCCATAAAACTACTCATGCATCTATAAAGTACATTTATTTTGGTAGAAAAATTTAATATAATTTAGTTTCTGCATTCCAAAATGTTGGGGAGTCTAACGGCTGAGATCAGTAAGAATGATCGGGACATCACATCTCTGCCTAAATTTCAAGATGTCAAGTATTTGTGTCATCCATTTAAATTACCACATTCCTAGTCGATGTAGGACTGAGTACATATGCTTGAATTCTAAAAGAAATCGTAAATGACTTGCATTATGCATTTACAGGTTATATTGGAGAACAAGGATGGTCTATCTGATGGATTGCCTCACTTAATATACGTATCAAGAGAGAAGAGGCCAAAGTATGATCACAATTACAAAGCCGGAGCTATGAATGTGTTGGTAATTTCACTGATTAATATTTAGTACTACAAAATGCTAGTTCTCATTTTTCGGGGATCCGTTCTCATCTTTCTTAATTGAAATATGCAGACAAGAGTTTCTGGGTTGATGACGAATGCTCCCTTTATGTTGAATGTTGACTGTGACATGGTTGTGAACAATCCCAAGATTATTCAACATGCTTTGTGCATTTTGATGGATTCTAAGCGTGGAAAAGATGTTGCGTTTGTTCAATGTTTCCAACAATTTTATGATGGAATAAAAGATGACCCTTTCGGAAATCAATGGGTGGCTTCATTTGAGGTTTCTTCTCAACTTGAACTGCATATATCGCTTCGCTCTTATAGATTTTTGTGTTATAAACCAAATTTTGTTTTGTTTCAATGCAGTACATAATAAGGGGCATGGGAGGACTTCAAGGACCTTTCTATGGAGGAACAAACACCTTCCATAGAAGAAGTGCTATTTATGGTCTTTATCCTGATGAACTTCAATATGGAAGACAAGGTTACTTATAGTATATATCTTCATTTTTATAATTTCATTTAGCCTCCTAAATAAACAGTTAATTACAATATGTTGGAGTATTATATATAAGGATATTCAAAAACTCACTTATTATTTTGTATCTTCAATAGGAAAACTAGCAGAAAAGATATTAATACAGCAATTTGGAAGCTCAAAGGAGTTTGTGAAATCAGCCACACATGCAATGGAAGGGAGTTATTATTCTACTAATGGTATTAGTCCTTCCAATTTTATTGAGGAAGCAATTCAAATATCTGACTGTGGATATGAAAATGGCACTGATTGGGGTAAAAAGGTAAGCTAAATAAGCAAATCAATTTTGTTAATGAGAAAAGGGGACATGCTCTGACAGTGTAAGCTAAGTTTTACAATCACGTCTAATGAGAATCCAACACTTTGTAGTTATTTTTAAATTATGGTTACAAAGTGAGCGATCTCATTGACTCTCGTTTGATGTTGATCTAAAACTATTTTATACTGACGGTGCATCACCAATAAACTCTCTGTTGATTAGTTTTGTGGATTTTGGAAACTTTAGATGGGCTGGTTATATGGATCAATATCAGAGGATGTACCGACTGGTTTGAATATGCAAAAAAAAGGTTGGAGATCAGAGTGTTGTACACCGGATCAAACCGCCTTTACGGGCTGCGCTCCCGCAGGATTTCTCACTACAATGATCCAACAAAAGAGATGGTCTTCAGGCCTCACTGTTGTCTTCTTTAGCAAGCACTCTCCTGTTATGGGCGTCCTATTCGGTAAAATTCAATTCAGGTCAGGCTTGTCTTATTGTTGGCTTACCAATTGGGGATCGCGTTCTGTATTTGAAGTTTCTTATGCAGCCTTGGTTGCATATTGCATAATCTCCAACACCAGCATCTTTCCTAAGGTTAGATCTTTACATTCAATTTCCAGTAGCAAGTTAAATTAAATATTGACGGTTTTTTGGAATAGCTTATTTAAGTTTATTTATTGGCATAAGAGATTGCTTGTTAGATATTATGAAAACAACTTATATCCATATGCTCTCCCGGATACGTTATGAAAACAAATTATAGCTTATATGAAAAATGTTTGACTTTATTTTAACTTTTTTTGTATGCATGAATACTTAGGTGATAATCATTATGCTTTTTTTTGAAGCAAGGTGATAATCATTATGGTATAAAGCGATTAATTAAGTTATTTATCCAAACAAGGTCTTTGTTTATTTACTATGCAATGAGAATGAAATGAAAAAATTCTGCATACATATAATCATAACTCATCATATAAATATCTCTGAAGATGCTCTAGAAAATAATATAACAAAGTGTCATATCTTGATATAATTTGATGCATATGCAAAACTTTTAAATATTAGTAAAGATAATATTTAATCAAGTTTGAGTTTAATATACTTTTTTCCACTTTTTCATTTTTTCTAATTCCAGGGACCTGGTCTATGGATTCCTTTGACTCTATATGTGATCTATACTACACATACACTACAAGAGTATCTATCAAAAGGGATGTCAGTAAGATGTTGGTGGAACAATCAAAGAATGATTACAATAAGATCAACAAGTGTATGGTTTATTGGATTTTTAAGTGCCATGGTTAAGCTCTTAGGGATATCTGATACAGTCTTTGAAGTAACACAAAAGGAAAATCCAACTTCTGCTGATGCTGATGCTGGAGATGATGCAAATGCTGGTAGGTTCACATTTGATGAGTCCCCAAATTTTGTGATTGGCACAACCATTTTGCTTGTGCAATTGACAGCACTTGCTGTTAAGATTTTGGGGGTGCAATTAGAAGCTCATGGAAATGGGTGTGGAATAGGTGAGTTAATGTGTAGTGTGTATTTAGTAGTATGTTACTGGCCATTTCTGATAGGGTTGTTTGCCAGGGGTAAATATGGGATTCCATTGTCTACCATTTTCAAGTCAGCACTGCTTGCTTTTATTTTTGTGCATTTTTGTAGAATTGCTTGATTTGATGGGGCTATATTTTTTTTATAGGAGAAAATTCTCACTTGAGATGTAAGGGTGAGATTTCATCAGTGGATCAGAATTTTATTTTTGTAAGAGATATTGATCATGTCTAAAGGTTATGGTGATAAATTTTGTAAAAAGAAAAATGTATGATAATATGCAACCGCATGACGTGAATTTCGAGATGGACTGGAAAAACGTGGTTGACGAACTATACTTTAATAAAATTTACACATCCGACTTGGGTGCTATCCTAAGTGATTTATAATTGTACCCTATAATATTTCACATTACGTTCCTTTACACTATGCTCTTGAATATGATAAATACTAGTATACATGGACTACTCTAAATTTTGTAAAAAGAAAAATGTATGATAATATGCAACCGCATGACATGGATTTCGAGATGGACCGCAAAAGGGTGGTTGACAGACTATACTGTAATAAAACTTATACATCCGATATTGGTGCCCTGATACTCAAAAAATGGTGACGTATCGTATCCGATACGTATTCGATATCGATATTCTTTCGATACTTCCCGATACTTGTATCAATAAAAGTATCGGTTAAATCATTATTTTTAAATAAAAAAATAATATTCGATACTCTTTCGATACGTCTCGATACTCGTATCGGAAAAGTATCGGTTAAATTATTATTTTTAAATAAAAAAGTAATACCTGATACATATCTGATACGTCACAATATCCAATGCTTGTTTGTATCTTTAGCACTTCTTGTGGTTTTCCTTTTGTCAATATAATTTTTTACTTTTCAAAAGAAAAACTATTGTGTCCTACTATATAACAGGTTGTTAAACATTTGAGCTTTTCCCAAAATTCTGATATAAGACTGGATATTTTTTGCTTTTAATTATTAATATTGTTGATTTTAGTCATGTTTATATATTGTGTATTTATATATTTAATTTTAAATTTAATTTTTAAATAACGTATCGCGACAGTATCGGAATGAGAATTTTAAAAAAATTTACGTATGGATATCGTGTTCCGTATGGGGATTCATAGACCACCAAGTATTTAAATCATTACTAAAGAAACAACCAAATCACCTAAAAGTAATTTTCTTTTCAAAATAAATTAATCCCATGAAATTGAATTGAAGTATGAAAAAGAATGTTATTAGCAAAGATGTACACAAATGACATCCAACCAATTTAAGATTGCTCTCCACAAACCGCCAAAAAATAACACAAAAAAAAACTAAAGCCTAGAGTTTTCTTGTTTTTAATTTTGTGGTTACAAACATATTCATCTTAATACACTTCATATTAACTAATATAATCCAAAATAAGGTGTTTAATGTCAAATTTTAATGTTTTGAGAAATTTTTTTGTAATAAATATTGACATATAAATTCCGTTAGATTTAGTGTGTGTTTAGTTGTACGTGACATAATTTTTCATCGCTGCGAAAGCAAGATATACTAAATGACTAACAATTTTTTTTTTTTTCAATAGAGTTGATGATCGAACTCAGAACTCTGGTATATTATTCAAACCCCTCATATTACATCAAACCTAATGGCTTAATGACTAACTAATATTTAATGATTCACGAACTAGAATCAATTTTCTAATTTTAATTGACTCACCCACCAACTAAAATCGATTTTCCATCACCGCAATCCCGTTTGGATCCTTGGAATTGATTTCAACACCAAAAAACTCATGCTTAGGAATTAGAATTTGTTTGGTTAATTTTTTATCTTATGCAAATAGCTTATAAAAATAAATAAGCTTTTATCAAAATAATTTATAAAAGAATAGCTTATAAAAAAACAATTTTAGTTAATCAGAATTTTATGAATTGACATAAGTTTTTATTTTATTTTTTATTTAAGTTATTTTTCATAAGTTTAAAAATAAATCAATTCAAACAAACTATCAGTTTAAAATTAGAGTTACTCTACTTGAACTCAATAAATAGGACAATTGTTTTTTAAGAAAATATATATATACAATCTTTCATCAATTACTAATATGTTTTGTTATCAGCTTTTACCTCATTGTGAATATAATTGTGCTCTCTACCTCTCTTATGAGTATGGTGTATGATCCGTCCAATTATATTTGAGCAATATCCAAAGAATTTTTTTTTTTACGCAAACAATATCCAAAGAATGAGTTTCGGTTTACGATTTCTAATAATTTCAATCAATGACCTAATCAATATGAAAATTCTGATTTTACAACCATATAAAAAAGGAAGTATGATATGAAGCACGCCGAGCCACTAACATATACATCACTCTTATTTCTTATTTTTAGGCGGTATTGTCACCAAAAATTCTATTGTTAAAGTGGGTTGTTCGAAGTTCGTCCATGAATATAAAATGCAACGTGTTTATTAACTGAGCTAAACTCATAAAGATTATATATAACTTGTTTTGGACTGGGCCTAGATGTCCAATTAGGCCCAATTCCCATAAGTGTCGAGGACGAATGTCGTCCACCTCTTATAGCTCAAACGATTCACACTGCACCTATGCTCGCCATGTCGAGCATGACGTCATCCTCTGAAGTCACGCACCTTCGAGTATTATGTCGTGCACATTAGCTCCCATGGCGAGCACGCTTGCTCGTCAGCTGTGCTCCTCTCGCAAGCACGTCATCCCTGTTCGTGTAACGGCTTGATCCAGGTGAGGATTGTAACGGTTTCTCCTGCTTCCACGCAGAAACTTGGCATTTATCCTCTTTGGATCGTACCCAACGGTCCATTAGGGATAATCGTGGCCCCGCGCTAGGGGCTTATAAATACTCCTCACCACCACTGAGGAGTCAGATATTCTATTCTCATTCTCTATCTCTTCTCTTTGTATATGTAACTGACTTGAGCGTCGGAGCACCTGCACGTACAAACCTCCATTTGTTGTCAAACACCTGTTCACGGCGTTTGCTGGCCAACGATCTAATTCTCCGATCTAAATACGATCATAACTCTTTATCCACTGTTTTCAATCTCAATTATTAAATTCAGATTAGACAGTTCAAATTGTTGGTTTTATCTATTGATCAAATCAAACGATTCGCAATACGTAACTGCGCGGCAAATCAATTTCCGAATATCTCTGGTACTTTTCTAGCCTCATAATTATTAATAGAAAAAATAAATGAAAGGTTGGTCCAATAAAGAAACAGCTCATGGACTTGGTAAAAGGACATTTGATTTGTTTTTACTATATATGGTTAAAAGGACGTGTGTTTTGTTTTTTTTATTATAATTGGTTGACTACCTCTCAAATAAACTACTCTACTGGAATTTGTTTTTTGTGAGATAGAGTCATCCTATGATTTCTATCATATTGTGCAAAATTATATATATGTTTGCGGACAAATGAGAGGTGCCAAATATAAAGGAGTCCGATTTCGAATCCCAAACATCCCATTTATACATAGAATTTTTAGTCGGTAGACTACTTGATTATAACAATAATTGAGTTACGTCTAAGAACTCTTGAGCAAAATTATAAATGAATCCCGTTAAAATATGTAGGTTTAAATGATTTTTTGGTCCTTGTATGTTCGTAAATTTTTGGTTTTACTCCCTGTATATGTTTTTGTTGCAAATAAGTCCTTGTATTTTCGCGAATTTTTTGTTTCAATCCCTAAAGTAAAGTCTGAAGGAAAGTATGCACGAAAACTGCAGATTTTCCTGCGGATTTTAAATTTAGGGACTAAAATCAAAAATTCGTGAACATACAGAAACTTATTTGCAACAAACAAATATATAGGACTAAAACAAAAAATTCGCGAAAATATATACTATAGTATATCCCTAGCCGGCATCACTTCTCTGAAGAGTGATGGAATAATTAACAGTCCAAAGAATCTCAAATATTGTGATTTCTATCTCTATTAGCTACGATATGGCTATGGCAAACCAAGAAAATCACCCTCTGTATGAAAAAATATGGCTAAAACGTACATTTCAGAGAGCTATAGACATCTTCATTTTACTCCTTTTATTCTCTCTTCTATGTTACCGTGTTTTCTACTCCATCAACAACAACATCTTCACACTTCCATGGTTTCTTGCTTTCTCATGTGAATCTTGGTTCACTTTCACTTGGATTGTCCTTCTCAACGCCAAATGGTCTCCTGCAGTCACCAAAACATACCCGAAACGTCTCCTCCAACAGTATGTAATCACAATCACACATTCAGTCGCGTCATCATTAATCTTAATGTCGTAGTTTATATCGCGATTAAAATATTCTGATAGACAACTTTCTTAAATGTGTGTAAAAATATCCAAATTTAGAAGTGAGTTATCGCTATTTCCAATTCGTGGTTAATAAAGTTTTCTTTTTTTAAGAAATCTATGGTCAACGAGTTTTGACATCTAATATATTCATTAATTATCTATTAAACGTAATTAATTATTTATTTGAATTATACTAACTACTTAAAAGTTGTTTGATTTTGATCGAATTAAAATAATTTGTAATCCGAATTAGTATCTCAAGTCTTATACTAAGTTTTTGTATTTTTTTTATATCCTAATAGAGTACCTGAGTTACCACGTGTGGACTTGTTTGTGACAACAGCAGATCCTGTACTTGAACCACCAATAATCACAGTGAATACAGTATTGTCATTGTTAGCACTTGATTATCCAGCTAATAAGCTAGCTTGTTATGTTTCTGATGATGGTTGTTCTGTTTTTACCTTTTATGGTCTTTTGGAAGCTTCTAAATTTGCTAAGTTTTGGGTACCTTTCTGCAAAAAGTATAATATACAAGTTAGAGCACCTTTTAGATATTTTGCTGAAGTTACCAATACCAAAAGTGAAGATTCACCACAATTCAAACAAGAATGGTTACTAATGAAGGTAAGTAAAATAATATTACCTACACTATCTAGTATCGACACTTCAAATTGAAAACGTTCAGTATCTGACATTGACTTTTGCAGGATATGTATGACAATCTTTGCCAAAAAATTGAAGATGCGACACGGAAACCAAGTTCATTCCAATTTGAGGGCGAATTTGAAGTGTTCTTAAATACAGAAAAAAGAAATCATCCAAGTATAATTAAGGTAATAGATAGAGCAATCAAAATATCAAATGCATTTATAGAGTATTTGTGTCGCGTCTCTATTAGTTCATTCCTTGTTGATATGAAGCTAACCTGGTCACGCTTGAATTCTAACAAAACCGAAAAGACTTACGTACATTACGCATTCATAGGTTATATTGGATGGTCTTTCTGATGGACTGCCTCACTTAATCTACGTATCAAGAGAGAAGAGACCGAAGTATGAACACAATTACAAAGGCGGAGCTATGAATGTGTTGGTAATTAATTAATTTTGCTGACTAATATTTGATTCTACAAAATACTAATTCTTATGTTTCGGAGATTCATTCTCGTCTTTCTTAATTTAAATTTGCAGACAAGAGTCTCTGGATTGATGAGCAATGCTCCATTTATGTTGAATGTAGACTGTGACATGTTTGTGAACAATCCTAAGATTATTCAACATGCTATTTGCATTTTGGTGGATTCTAAGAATGGAAAAGATGTTGGTTTTGTTCAATGTTTCCAACAATTTTATGATGGAATTAAAGATGACCCTTTTGGAAATCAATGGGTGGCTGCATTTGAGGTTTCTTATCAATTTCAAATGCATCTACACACATGACATAAATTTGTATGTATAAACAAATTTTGTTTTGTTTTTTGCAGTATATAATAAGGGGCATGGCAGGACTTCAAGGACCTCACTATTGTGGAACAAATACCATCCATAGAAGATATGCTATTTATGGTTTTTACCCTAATGAAAGACAATATGGAAAAAAAGGTCTTGCTCTAACAAGAAATTCTCTTATTCTTTGTATATCTTCATTTTGTGTATTTTCATACGTAATCCATATAAATCGTATAAATTTCATTTAGTCTCTTTATTTGTGTTCTTAATCCTCCGATTTCTAAGAAAATATTTCTGGTTATGAGTTCGGCTGTGAAGTAAATAAAATCTGATTCTTAGTCAAGATTGTTCTATTAAGAACTCGAACGTAGGTTCCCGAGTGATTAGGCCTTAACTAGAACTCAAAAACTACTTTAGTTAAATCACAATATGCTTTATATTTACATGTATTAATAATTATAGGACAATTACACATGAACGAAGGGAAAAGAACTAACTATTTTGTATCTTTACTAGGAAAATTAGCAGAGAAGATACTAATACAACAATTTGGAAGTTCAAAGGAGTTTATCAAATCAGCAACAAAAGTTATGGAAGGGAGTGATCATTCTACTAATGAAATCAGTTCTTCCAATTTTATTGAGGAAGCAATCCAAGTATCTAATTGTGGATATGAATATGGTACTTGTTGGGGTAAAAAGGTATATTTTTCAATATTTGCAAAATTTAAATTTTGTTAATAAGCTTTAGACTAATAAAATAAAATTCATAAGAAATTTGATTAAATTTTTAAATGCTTAGATGGGATGGGTATATGGATCAATAACTGAAGATGTACCAACTGGATTGAATATTCATAGAAAAGGTTGGAGATCAGAGCCTATTACACCGGATCCAACCGCGTTTATGGGCTGCGCTCCTGGCGGATTACTGACTACAATGATCCAACAAAAAAGATGGGGTTCAGGTCTCACTGTTGTCTTCTTTAGCAAGCATTCTCCTGTTATGGGCATACTCTTTGGTAAAATTCAATTCAGGGCAGGCTTGTCTTATTGTTGGCTTACCAATTGGGGTTTGCGTTCTGTCTTTGAAGTTTGTTATGCAGCCTTGGTTGCTTATTGCATAATCACCAACACTAGTATCTTTCCTAAGGTTAGATTTTCACATTTAATTTAGGTTTAATAGATGTTTTGGTCGCTGTATATTCGCGAATTTTTTGTTTTAGTTCCTATATTTTGTTTTGTTGCAAATAAGTCTCTGAATGTATAAAATTTGTTGGTTCTAGTCCCTAAAGTTAAAATCCGCAGGAAAATCTGCAGTTTTTGTACAGATTTTCCTGCGGATTTTGGCTTTAGGAACTAAAATCAACAAATTTTGTACATTCAGAGACTTATTTGCAACAAAACAAGTTACAGAGACTAAAACAAAAAATTCACGAATATAAAGGAACTAAAAAATCTATTAAGCCTTTAATTTATAGTAGCAAGTTACAATAAATATTGATAGATTGTTTATTATTAATTTATTTGAGTTTATCCACCGGACACATAAGTACTTTAAGACTGTTGTTATAGATTATGGAAAAACTTATTACACGTTCATAATCTATTTTAAGCTTATATATGAAAATAGGTTGACATTTTTTTATATAAAAATAGTTATGAGATAAATGGTATTCTATAAACGCTTAATTAAGTTTTTTAGCGAAACATGATCAAAGTTTCATTGGATGCATACATATATGTGTAAAACTTTTTTATTATGTGTGTTTGATATGCTAAAAAATAAGCAGTTGTATAGTATAATTTCAGCTGTATTGTGTTTGATTTTAAAATTGTCTATGAAAATGGACAAATTGGTATGGAGTCAAATGACTATACAAAAATTAAATTTTTTTCTCACCATTGAACCACATGACAACTTTTTATTATATGTGTAAGTTGTCTAAAATGCTAAAGTAACATTTTGTCCACCAAACATCGAACACAACTAAATTTATTCAATACCTTAAACTTTGTCCTATATTATTCTGCTTTATCCGGTACTTACATTTTACGTATCAAACGACCGACAAAGTATTTAAACAGTTATAAAGATAAAATTTTATTGATTATGAGCTTAATATGCTACTTTTTTCCACCTTTTCACTTTGTCATATTCCAGGGACTTGGGCTATGGATTCCTTTGACTCTCTATGTAACCTATACTATACATACACTACAAGAGTATCTATTAAAAGGGTTGTCATTAAGATGTTGGTGGAACAATCAGAGAATGATTACAATAAGATCAACAAGTGTATGGTTTATTGGATTTTTAAGTGCCATGGCTAAGCTCTTAGGGATAGCTAATACAGTCTTTGAAGTAACACAAAAGGAAAATCCAACTTATGCTGCTGCTGCTGAAGATAATGCAGATGCTGGAAGGTTCACATTTGATGAGTCCCCAGCTTTTGTAGTTGGCACAACCATTTTGCTTGTGCAATTAACAGCACTTGTTATTAAGATTTTCGGGGTGCAATTAGCAACTCATAGTGGGAATGTTTGTGGAATAGGTGAATTGATGTGTAGTGTGTATTTAGTAGTATGTTACTGGCCATTTCTGAAAGGATTGTTTGCTAGGGGTAAATATGGCATTCCATTATCTACCATTTTCAAGTCAACATTGCTTGCTTTTATGTTTGTGTACTTTTGTAGAATTTCTGTTAAAAGTTGATATTGTTCTTGAAATTTAATGAATTTCTATGTATAGTTTGTTCTCATTTTTTTCATAGCCTTCTGCTACTTTTAATTAAGTACTCATCAATAGTATTGTCATTTTATAAAGATAAAATTTCTCAAAGATAGTTTTTTTTATGTCATAAATAAAATGTTAACTCACTGATATTATACTTACATAATCGTTAGATTCTGGATTTGAACTGGGTCTAACTTATAGTCTACAATTTTCGCAATATTTATCAGTTGAATTAGAACTTATAGGACCTCTAAAAAAAGTTTCTATATCTTAACAATGTAACAACTTAGCTAGCTATAAAAATTTACATAAAAAATTTAAACAGGTCACATATTTCTTCTTAACAAGAAACTTTAATCCTAATTTCTTAATTAACAAGAAACCACGCATCTCTTCTCTCTCACCAAGCCTTCATTCGAATTAGCTGACATTAATGTTAGAATTAATATAAAACCATTTATATGCCTCTATTTTAACAGTTTAAGCTTTTATGATAATCGGTTATTTAGTATTGGGCCTAACTCCACCTTACAAAATCGGCTTGTAAGGTGGGGATTGCCTCTATTTAATAAAAACATATTCAGGTCATCTCATATCCGATGTGGGACTTCTTAACACACTCTCTTATGTCCAGCACTATTGGACTTGGTGCGTTGATATAAATGGTGGGTGGCCTGATAGCGGGTGGCCCAATGGATATTAGAGAGGCTTCGATACCATTTTAAATAACCGATTATCCAAAAAGTTTAAGTTCTTAGGATAGAGACACATCAATGATTTTATATTATTTCTAACAATTAATTATTATTGAAGGAACTTTGTCAGTATGGACGCACTAAGTAGAATATGTTCGCTACTTTGCTTTTCTCGTGATCATAAATTGTTCTACTGCAAAGGTTCTGTGCTACAAGAGATGTAAATATATATTCACTGGTTATAATGCTCATTCGTAATGATCCATGGAAGGAAAAATAATTCTATTTCCACTACATTTATAATCATTAGTATTTTTCTTCGGTGCTCTGTGCTGCTTATGAAGCACGGACTCCGACACAACACAGACACTTCGACACAACACGGACATTTCGATATCGTTAATATAAAAAATATGAAACTCGGATACCGCGACACAACACATACACCGACACATATTAGACATCACGACACGCCTAATTATAGAGATGTATGTGTTTCATAGTGTGTTGCAATACAAATCTCGTGCAGGAAGAAGAAAAAAAAAATCGATTGTCCTATTGCCGATTTGTGTATTAATTGTATAGTAGGTTTAAATGGCCTAAGTCATAGGAAAGTTAAGAGTTTTATTTTACTCACTTGAGCACCTCCAAATATGAAATTCTATTTTTAGATTAGATTAGATTATTAGTTTCCAAACAAATTTTTTTTTTTTGGTACATAGAAGAATTGGCAAAGTAAATATAAGAAATTCTCACACAAGTAAGAGAATCGGGGTTCGAACTCCGGTCATGACGTCCATGCCTTGCAATTTCGACAAATTTTTACCAGTTAAACTAGGACTTGTAGGACCAAACAAATTTAAATAACCTAAGTTGTGAGAACTAGAGTTTTCTTTTTTTGACACACTTTTAGGTACCCCGCAGATACGAAATTGTATTTGTGGATGCAATAGTTTTGTACACAACTCTCAACAGAAGAATCTTTGGGAGGATATATATATAAAACAAAAAAATGGGATCACATTGTCAATAACGTTATTTGTCATATATATGAATGGACAGACATATGGTCCTGGGAGCTACAGTTACCCCCATTAACACTCACATGATTTTCTACAAATTAAAAGTTTCATAAAATCTGGTTCTGTTAATGTATATGTTTTTGCTTAATTTACCGTCAAAAAAAAAATTGTTTTTGCTTAATTTTATTTATTTATTTAAACTGCACCAAATATTTGCAAATTTTTAGTATTGTTTAATACTTTTACACACGACAATATATATGATGGGAAAGTGCACACATGCTGTATAATCTTGGTTTTTCTCTTCCAACCCAACAATTTACTTTGAGAAAGGGCGTCTAATACCCCATCTGTTTTAAAATATAAGTAAAACTAAATTTTTGTTAAAAGTAAAAATGAGTTAGAAATTGATAAATAAATGTTGGTCGACAAAATTTTGATATATTTTTTTTGTTTCCGATACATATATTATTATTAACTATCTTACTCTTCTTTATTTAAATTTTGGGACAGAGGTAGTTCATTGATATTAGGGGTGAAGCTGGGTATGGGCCGGGCAGGGTTGCAGCCCACCCTAGAATTTTTAAAAAATGTTAAATTGTGCATTCGATATACTAGTTAAGTATATATATGAGGAAATTTCGTTTTGAAATTTGTGCATTAAATAAATACAATAAAAGTGTACAAACAAAGTTATTTTTATTAACATTAACTTTTTGTTTTATTTTTATTTTTGGCATGCTTAACAAGTGCATCAGATGCATTGTTTAGCATGACCATTATGATAAAAATAACTTATAAAAATACAATTTTTGTCGGTGAAAACTTAAAAAGTCAACATAAAATTTTATTTATTTATATAAATTATTTTCATAGCCTCAAAAATAAGCTAAATCCAAACGGATACATATACATATTGGGTAAATCCATTAATTTTCGGATTAGATATTGGGTTAACGAATATTTTTTTTATTTTTTTTATTATTAAATTACTAAACAATAAATCGTCGTATTTGTTGTATAAAGTTACTTAATCTTTTTAGGATTAAAAATGTTTTTAGTGCCTACTTTTATGTGAGTTTCAATTTTTAATCTCTATATTTTTTTATTATATTTTAGTTGGATTGAATGGATTATATTTTAGTGCCTAGCTGATATTCTTATCTTAATTGATTTTCTCTCTTATTTGAGATGTTATTAAGATTAATTAATATTAATAATTTATGCATTTTTAGTTCACCATTTTCAAAAAAAATCATAACGGCCCACCTCAACCTTTAGGTCTAGCCCCGCCACTGACTGAAATGTTGCAAGAAATGGCATGTGACACCAATAATTGAGTAGTCCTATATAAAATTAAGAGATAAATATGTATTTAATCTCTGTAAATATTTATAGTTTTGTTTTTAGTTCTTGAAAATTTTTCTTTGAATATTAATTTCTCAAAAAATTTCAATTAATATTTTTAGTTTCTACTTTAAAATTAATTTATGTGTAGACTTCATATTTTTAATGAAATTTTTTAGAAAAGTGTAGAATATTTTAACAATCACTCTTAAAAAAATTAGAATTTTATAACAAAACATGAATTAAATATAATTTTTTAAACTCTAAAAATACATAAATTCATATTTAATTTATGCTTTTTCAAAAAATTCTAAATTTTTTGGAAGAGATTGTTATAATATTCTAAACATTCATAAAAAATTTCATTAAAAAATATGAAGTCTATACATGAGTTGATTTAAAAGTAGAGACTAAAAGTGTTAATTGAAAATTTTTGGAAGACCAACATTCGAAGAAAAGTTTTCAAAAGATTAAAAACAAAACTTTGAATATTTACAGGAACCTGAAACATATTTATCCCTAAAATTAATATTTGGAAAAAACTATGAAAACATTATGTAATTTTAATTGTTTAATGATTTAAAAATACAATTGGGGGTGAAATTTCCTCAAATATGTTTGTTTGTTACCTAACGTCTCCTATTCATTTTAAACACATGTGGTTGACTACATTACACCTTACATGTGGAGTACCACACCTGTCTTGTTATGGTCAACAATATTCAAAAATAATTATTATAAAAAAATTTAACAAGAATTTTTATAAAAAAATAAATTAAAATTATATGTTATACTTATGGATGATTTTTGTAAGAAACTAAAAAAGAGGTTTTTTTAAATATGATGCATAGAAAGAGAAGGATGGGCGGCGATTGGGGGTTTGGGGCCGATAGCCCTATTGTTCACGTGTATTATTTGTAATCTAAAATGTAATATTATACATGTTCTTGCTAAGGTTATGACGATTTAGTCATTAATTTTTATAAATTTGGCTCGATAGGAATGTTCCTAGTCCTATGTATCCCTTCGGATGACTGAGAATCAGAGTGACGTAATTCTCTTCTTGAACCGGCGTTGGGAGCTACTCTTGATGATTTAGCTGTAATTTCTTCTAGTCAACAGTGCAGCTGAGCTAGGGCTAATATGTTTGTATGATGAGTTAACTATCTTTTTCCGTCTTTGGGACCTCTTTATATAGGGATCCGGCTAGGTTGGAGTGGCAGCTGGCGCCTCGTGCTTTTTTTTTTTCAGAGGCGGATTTCGTGCTTCTATATTGGAGGACAATTGGCGTTGAGTCGTTGAGGGGGAGCATGTGCTCCTATCCAATAGGCGATGATCGGGTTCAAGTTTATCCGGGTGAGGTCATGGAGTTTGACCCTTGAGACTGGGTCATTCAAGTAATTTTGGTGTGGACAGTCCAATAGGATTTGTAAGGCGAGCCCAAGAAATTTTGAGGACTCGCCCAGTACAATACATATGACTTGTAACACTAAAATTAAAAACCTTAATTTACTCAAGTAATAATATAGAACTACGACAGCTCTATAGTCGCAGATGTTAGCATAATTTGTCGAATTGCGTAACCAAATGACTGTCCTTACTTGCACTTTACAATTTTCATTTCTATTTCTCTTACGTCACCTATTGAAACTCGAGTTTTTTGTGAGGATGAAAATGAAACTTCAATCTTATTGTAAATGTGTGGCTTAGTTTCAATTGCATAACACATAGTAGCACAAAAGTGCATTGCTCATAATAAATTAAGTGACACTCACTCCCTTATTTTCTCTGTTTGATGTTCAATATGACCAAACAAAATTCTCTCCCTCTCTATGACAAAATGTTGCTAAAGTATACATTTTCAAGAGTGATGGATTCCATCACGTTGTTCTTCCTTATCTTGCTTCTTGGTTACCGTATTTTCTATACCAACAATTATACATTCCCCTGTTCTGTTGCTCTGGTTTGTGAGTCATGGTTCACTTTCACTTGGATTATCACCATGAGCAGCAAATGGAATCCTGCATATATCATAACCCACGTAGACCGTCTCTTGCTCAGGTATATTGCTATGCTTTCAATTACTTTATGTGTTACCCTTTATCATCTGAAATAGACACATAATTGTGAGATTCTGAATTGAAATCTAGTGAAAATATTCAATCTGACAATATCAGCATTGACATTTAAAATGAACCTTTTGGACAAAATCAAAATTTTTTTTATTAGTTTATTACATTTTTAAAAATTGGAATCCAAGAAAAATTAAAATATTGCTTCAAATGAAAAACTGTTTTTAATAGTTTTTCTGGAAAATTGAAAAGAAAAAGAAAACTATTACGATAAACAAACACAAAATAAATTATCTGTTTTTAAAAATTCAAAATTATTTAATAATATTTTTTTAACAGCGGTGCTATATAGCACGACAAATAATTGTCGTTGGATTTGCACGAGGCTCCCTTTTAGTGCTGCCTTAAAGACTTTCCACTTCTCACATGTTCATTGCTTTTTTTTTTAAAATAAAATTATGGATAACTAAAATACATTAGAAGTATTAAATTTGTCAATTTTTTACTAGTTCCATCTCTAAATATAAGTAGGGGTGTAAGCGGATTAAAAAAATTCAATTGAATTGATAATTCAGACCAATCCAAATCGAGAAAAAAAATCGATTTTTATGGTTCGGATCAAAAATCGAACCGAACCAATTAAAAACCGAAGTGGTTTGGTTCGGTTCTCGGATCCAATTTTCAGATCCAATGGACAAACCGAACCAAACCAATATATAGTATATATGTTAATTTTTTTTAGGTAGGTCATATCTATTAAAAACTACAACTGGTCCAACTACCTTTAAAAAATAAAATAAAATATGTCTCACTTAAAAACTCTAATTTAAAAACGCAAACTTAAAAAATTCATAGTCACAAACGCAAACTCAGAAACGTTGCTCTCACTCTCATCATCAAGCTGCTCTCGAGATTACGCAATCAACACTCTCATGTCACAATGCTGCTCTCAGAACGGTAACTTCTCAAGTGTTGTTTTGATTTTTATTTTTTTTTTCGATTTAAGTGGGAATAGACTTGAAGTTTTATTTTTATTGCACTTTATCATTTGAAGAACATATGAACTTAATTTCAATATGGTTGTATTTCGTATTTGATGAACTTATAAACTTAATTTCAATATGAATGTATTATATTTAATAAAAAGCTTAAAAAATTAAGGTGAATTTTAAAAATGAAAATTTTATAAAGACTAAAAATATTATAACTGAAAATCTAGTTTATAGCTGATAGCTGAAAAGTTAATCGATTGAAATCAAAGTATTTGATAAAATTAGATTTTAAAGTGGTTGATAAATATAAAATAATACGTATGTTTAGTAGATAATTTTTTTCATATTAGACTTACCAAACACACACTAGATAAAATACTATACATTATATTTTTTGGATAATGCTTAACTGCATATTTTTTACTCACAAAGAAGAATTACTACTTTTATTATGATTACTTTTATTATATGTATCATATACCACAACTATTTATCAGCATGAATACATAGGCGAGATCCCAACTAAGGCAGAAAATGAACGGTTAATAATATTCGTTGGATACAACGAATTTGTGTGTCGTACCCAAAAGCATTTTTCTTTTTTTAAAGATATCTACCGTAATAAAACAACAATAT
This sequence comes from Trifolium fragiferum, assembly GCA_954870985.1. Classification (NCBI taxonomy): domain Eukaryota; kingdom Viridiplantae; phylum Streptophyta; class Magnoliopsida; order Fabales; family Fabaceae; genus Trifolium; species Trifolium fragiferum. The sequence continues at coordinate 75,156,251 of OX940789.1, read as the reverse complement.
TTAATGACTCTATCTATTTTTTTTTTAAATATTTATGATACATTATGAAATTTCACAGCTCTATTTCTGTCAATTTGTTTTCATTATACCAAAATATAATACAAGTAGATTTCCTATCCTCATAGATGTCTTATACAATTCAAGAGTTCTAGTACTATTTATTATTTACTATAGTACATGTAGTTTAGTAAAATTTTGCAAAAATAAAAAATAATAAATTAAAAATTGGGTTAAATACATTTTTCGTCTCTATAAAATTGAAATCTTTTAAAGTTTAATCTTTACTTATTTTTATAGTATCTTTAGATCTACAAAATTATCATATGCCTATTTTTACTTTATGTTCTTCTGTCAACATGTATTTTTAATGGTTTTTCTATAACAATATTTCAAATGTTATAAAAAGTTTATTCGAAAAAATAGTCTCAAAATTTGATTTCTATGTCCCACATTAATTTTATCTTTAACTTTTGATTTTCAAAAAATCATATTTTAATTCATTCCTAGTTTAAAAATTCTTAATTTTAGGAAATAAACATGTCTATAAAATATATTCAAAAATTTACGAGTTAACGATTAACTAAACATATTTAATTTTAGCAGGACTAAAAATTTCATGTAGAAAATTTGTGTAGAGATCTAAAATACTACAAAAATTAAAGATTAAACTTAAAAAATTCCTAATATAAACATATTTAATCATTTTTTATTTAAATAGGAAAGACGAGCTTCCACCATTGGATTTGTTTGTGACAACAGCAGATCCTGTTCTAGAACCACCAATAATCACAGTGAATACAGTGTTGTCTTTATTAGCACTTGATTATCCAGCTAATAAGCTAGCTTGCTATGTCTCTGATGATGGTTGTTCCCCTCTCACATTTTATGCCCTTGTTGAAGCCTCTAAATTTGCTAAGCTTTGGGTACCTTTTTGTAAGAAATACAATGTGCAAATTAGAGCACCTTTTAGGTATTTCTCTGAAGAGAAACTTGTTAGCAACAAAGAAGAGTCACCAGAATTTTATCAAGATTGGTTAAGAATGAAGGTAATATTAATTATGCTGATTTTGTTAACACTAATTTAGTAGCTAGCGTATAATTTATTTTTTTGGGTAAATAGGTCATTTTCTTCCTTCAAACTTTCAAGTCACTTTATCACTCTATTATATATGTTGAACTTACTTCAAAATATGCATGTACTAATTATTAATTTATTTTACACAATTGTTAATTTAGATACATAAATATTGTTAATGTAATACTTTATTTATTTTTGTCTAAATAATAATGATAATAATAATTTTTAAAAATTCTAAAAATATTTCTAATTATCATATATTAAATGAAATTGCTTTACATGCACCACGATTATTTTATCTAAAACCAATGAGATTAGATAATTTCGTTCATATTGTATGGTGTGAAAAATTCAGGTGGATATGAGGCTGAGAAAAAATAGAAATGTGTGTTGTCTTTTGTTTGTTTTTTTTCCTCCTAATAAAAAAAATAATCATCTTACATAATTATTTTTTTCATCTTACCTAATTAATTGATAAAATTTGTTATTTAATTTGTTGTTGTCTTGATTTGCAGGAGGAATATGGGTACCTAGAGAATAAAATTGAGAATACAGAACAAAATTCACTTCCTCTTATGGGAGAGTTTTCTATTTTTTCAAACACACAGCAGAGAAATCATCCAACCATAATCGAGGTACATAGAAAAAAAATAGTCAAAGTGTAGAGATCCATCAAACGGAGGTTAAAAAAATTTCCCCTAGGTTTTGGTTTAAAAAATTATTATTTTAATTTCATTTAAAGCTTTTCAGATAATTTATTATCAAATACTGAACGATTTAATTTTTTTTATAAATATTTATATGAAAATAACTCTTTGGTTTTTTTTTTTTTCTAAAAATACAAGACAATTGTTAATTTTGAGGGTTTTTTTAACAACAATATATATATATATATAATAAGATGGAAAAAATACAAAAGGTATTCGCCCCAATAATAAGAACAGTACGATTAAACATTCCAACCAAAAAAGAGGTTAGGCAATATACCTCCCAAAACCCGCACAAGAGAATTATCTATCTATACAATCAAGCGGGTACATATTTGATTCATATAATAAGCATGTAAAGTTTTTCTTTTTAGCCAACAACCATTTCCATGAAATCAACTTTATAAAACTAACACAACTTTAAAAAAGAAATAGATAAATATTTTTATAAAACAAATGGACCCTTTTAGACTATGTTTGGATCGATGAAATGTGATGAAGTAGGAATGGTTGAAATAGATTAATGTTTCATTGTTTGGATTATATAAATAACGATGAAATGGAATATGATTGAACAGATTTCATCTCATACCACACCACTTTAGCTTCAATTTTGTTCCATCTAATTTGGAAGGTAAAGGATGAAATGTAAATTTTGTGGTGTTTCATCATAAATTATCCAAATAATAAAATAATATATTTATTTCATTTCGCTTCATTCAACTTTACCCTATATACTTCGTCCATTTCATTTCATTATGTTCCATCAATCCAAACAAAGTCTAAGATTTCAAATCTAATCGATCAGCTATACTAGGATATATATTATTTTTTCCGAATAGGTTATAGAATTTTCTTTTATTAAGCTCTCTCTTTTTAGATGAAATTGTAATATTTTTTTTTATTTGACAACAAGATACTTGATGTCGATAAATTTCAATTTGTAGTACTCTTAATATTATTAGATTAGCGTATAGAGTACTCATATTATTGATATGAAAAATATTAAACAGTGCACTCGGTGCACCAGATATACTTAGGATTACCCTATTGATATTATTGTTTTCTTGAAAGGGTGTGCATTCATCAAAACATAATTGTTTTCCTCACGTTGGTAGGTGATATGGGAGAACAAGGAAAATAATCTAGATGGCTTGCCTCACTTAATCTACATATCTAGAGAAAAGAGGCCTCAACATCCACATCAATACAAGGCTGGTGCTATGAATATGCTCGTAAGTTGTTGTTTTCTTGTGATAAAAAAAATTATTGTAGTGATTTTGTTGTTTTAATGTGAATCTGAAATTTCTCATTATATAAATCATGAACAGACAAGAGTCTCTGGTTTGATGACAAATGCTCCTATCATCTTGAACTTAGATTGTGACATGCATGTCAACAATCCAAAGATTGCTCTACATGCTATGTGCATTTTGTTAGATTCAAAAGGAGAAAAGGAAGTAGCATATGTACAATGTCCACAACAATTCTATGATGGCTTAAAAGATGATCCTTTTGGAAATCAGCTTATAACATTGTTTTTGGTGCGTCAAATTTAAATCTCCAAAATTGTCCTGGACACTGTTTAGCATTTTTCATTTTATTATTAATATTTTTTTAATATAGTACATAGGGGGCGGACTTGCAGGACTTCAAGGAATAATATATGCAGGAACAAATTGCTTTCATAGAAGAAAAGTAATTTATGGTCTTTATCCTGATCAACACATTCAAAATGGAAAGAAGGGTGGTGGTGGTGTTTGGAATGGTAATTTATATTAACTATATTTTTCATGATTACAAAATTTGAAAGTGTCTTATGTGTTTAGTTCAGTTGGCAGAATATTGCATTATATATGTAGAGGATCGAGATTTCTCGATCATTCCACTTATCCACTTTAAGAATGAAATTTCTAGCCACCGGACTATTTGACAAAAAAAAATATTTAAAACTATGCATGAGAAATGAGTTGTCAAGTCTTTTTCTTAGAAACTAGATACATTTTTAAATTTTTTGCAGAAAGTGTTTTAGAAATGGAAATGGTATTTGGAACTTCAAAGAGGTTTGTGGAATCAGCTAGTCAAGCATTGGAAGGAAAAATATTTTCTCCTAAAGATAACCTTGGTAACTATCTTGAGGCTGCAAAAAAAGTTTCTAGTTGTGGATATGAAGACAATACTTCCTGGGGTAAAAAGGTCAGTAAGATAGAAGATAGAATTTAGGGTAATTTAATTTTCACAATTGAATAATCATTTGGTCAAATGAGATATCAGATATACCAAAAAAAAAAAAAATTATAACTTAAAATGATGTTTGCACAACTCATATGACATGGTAATTACAAGCACATTTGAAGTGTTATGGTGCGGATTTGAATTTGCGATTTTTCACTTTTCACATTTAAAATGTGAAATTTTTGACAAAAAAACTTAAAAATGTGTCATTTTAAAAATTTCTTTGTTCTAAAAATATTTAGGCACATCTTAATTTTCTTTCCTAAAAGCATGTGTCTCATTTAATTTCTTCAATGTGACTTCTCAAAATTCATAGAAGTTTCTAAGCTTTTTATAAGATATTTTTCTTAAAAATTAGTATTAGGCCTATATCAACTATACAAAATCGGTTTGTAAGGTGAAAATTGTTTCTTACTTGCGCGCACATATTCAGACCGTTTTACAATCAATGTGAGACTTCTTAACATATCCTCCACGCCCAATACTATTGGGCTTGCTGTGTGAATATAAATTGCGGGTGGCCCAACAGATCTTGAAGAGGATCTGATACCATCTTAAAAATTAGTAATGGGTCTAACTCAACCCTACAAAACCGATTTATAAGGTGAAGATTGTCTCTTACTTATAAACACATATTCAGACTGTCTCACAATCAATATATGACTTCTTAACATATTTTAACATGATCTAAAATGCTCAAAAATATGCATGGATTTAAATTAAGATGGTTTCTCATCCCACCCCCCGTCATTCTTTTTCACCCCCCAGAAATCCAACTTTACCCTTGATTTTACCTCCAAAAAGTTCGGTACACGCGTACTGAACTTTTTCGATATTGAAAAATAGGTGTTTTATATCGTTAAAAAGTTCAGTACGCGTGTACTGAACTTTTTTTCAAGGGTTAAAAATGGAAACCCAGGGGGTGAAAAAGAAAGCTGGGGGGTGGGGAAAGAAATCTTCTTAAATTAATCGTGTTATATTTTGGTAAATTAGGTGGGCTGGAAATATGGATCAACATCAGAGGATGTACTTACTGGGCTGGACATCCATATAAGAGGATGGAGATCTGAAGCATGTTCACCAGATCCAATTGCATTTAGGGGATGCTCACCTCAAGATAACATAGTAGGTATGATTCAACAGAAAAGGTGGTCCTCAGGATTATTTGATATTCTACTCAGCAAGAATAATCCAATATTAGGCTTTCTCTATGGTAAGCTCCAATTTAGAGAGGCTTTGGGCTATGTTTGGCTCTTAAGTTGGGCCTTAAGATCAGTACCTGAAATTTGCTATGCTGCTCTACCTGCCTATTGCATTCTTACTAACTCCAGCTTCTTGCCTCAGGTGAGAAAGAACAGATATTTCATGCATATTTTACTTTAGAGTCAATGTTCAATCCTGCATTTTTGTTTTTATTGAAAGGAAAGAATGAGAAAAATAAACTAAGAGTGTATTTGGCCAAACTTCTATTTAGTTGGCCGATCGATTTAGTTACCAAATTATTTCACTCTCCATACACGTGAATTGTATAATTGGTCGTTAAATCTGTCACTACATGAGTTTGTGACCAATTTACAAATATCGTTAAACCACTATACTCCTCCGGCAGGCCCGGCCCAATAAGGGGTGCAACAAGGTCTGTTGCATCGGGCCTCAAAAATTGGAAGGCTTCAAAAAAAAATTATAGGGTAGTAGTATTAGTAAAATAGGGGTTGTAAAAATAGTAATTATGCACAATATTAAGCAGCCCAAACCCAATAATGCACAATAGTAATTCTGCACAATATTAAGCAGCCCAGGCACACTATTCTGCACAATAGGGGGTGTAAAAATAGTTAGAAGGTATTAATTTGTTGTTATTGATAGAATATGAATCCTTTTTATGTTTTTGTGCAAGAATCCTTTTTATGTTAATTACAAAAATAATTATATTTTATGTTATTTGCAATTTAAAGTCGATAAGTTTTTTTATTTAAACAAAATTATTAAGAGGCCACTTTTAAAATTTGCACACGGCCTCCTAAAACTCAGAACCGGCCCTGCCCTCCGGTCTCATATATAAGCAGCATATTTTCATTTTTTAGATTTATTAAATAATTAATATATCTGGTCATTTTTAAAAAAAAAATTGAAAAATTGCTTATATATAAAACTGAGTAGTTACTAATATTGCGACCGATAGTGTATGTATTAGTTGCTTTGACATTTTCAGTCTCTAAATCGATCATCGCGGTTTCTTCTCCATAATATTTTTATTATTTCATTTAGTGCATCCCATAACTAAGCATCTTTTTAATTATTTTTTTCTACATTCAACAACTAATTAATTTAGTGCACTTTTTTACTGACTAATGTGTAAATGATGGCTATACAGAAACTTTGGATACATGGTGCTTTATTTGTGGCCTACAACATATCTACACTATCAGAGTCCTTAAAAACAGGGTTGTCAATTAGAACATGGTGGAACACTCAAAGAATGATGAGAATTACAACAATGAGTGCTTGGTTTTTTGGATTTTTGGCAATCTTACTAAAAAAATTAAGGATATCTGAACCTATCTTTGAAATAACAAAGAAAGAACAATCATCAACTTCTTTTGATGGTGCTAATCGAAATAGTGGTAGATTTAGTTTCAATGAGTCTCCAATTTTTCTACCTAGTACAACTATATTGTTTGTTCAACTCATAGCATTGGTTACTTGGTTATTTGGATGGGCCCAACATGTTAGAAGTGGGCTTGGATATGGGCTTGGAGAAGTGTTATGTTGTGCTTATTTGGTTGCATGTCATTGGCCATTTTTGAAAGGGTTGTTTGGGACTGGAAAGCATGGGATTCCCTTATCTACAATAATCAAATCAGCAATGTTGGCTTTTCTTTTTGTGCATTTTTGCAAACTTGCCATTATAATGTGATCATATTCATTTGGTTGGCAGTTAAAAAAAATGTATTCATTTGATTGTATTGAATGTATTAAACTGTAAACTTACCATTACAATAATTGCAGAATTTTTTTCTGACTGGTTTGGAATTTAATTATCTTTTGTTTGACAATTATTTCGATAGGAAGTTTTCGCGAGTTTAACTCAAATAGTAGAGACATCGCATTACATATACAGAAGTCGGGATCCGAATCTCATACGCTCCACTTGTTCACCATAACGTGAAATTCTATCAACTAGATTATTTGATACGTCTGTCATTGTGTGCTGGCCGTCAGTGAAAGTGTTTGAGCTTTAGCTACGAATTTGTTTGTAGGTACAACTCATAGAGCAATTTAAAAGAAAATATTTCTGCCCACAGTTTATGCTGTCACTAAAAGTAACCAATATTTTTATAATTTAATTTTATACTATTATACATTAAAATGAATAAATTATTTAAATTATTACTATTAAAATATTTAATTGATTAAAAAATAATAACAAATTTAGAATATTTGATATATAACACAAAATATGAACAACAATTAATCATAGCATTTCCACTGTAAATATTTCTATAGGAACCTCATTTATAAACACAGATCACATGAAAAAAATATCAAAACTAACATAATTAACTAAAAAAGTGAAAATAAATCCAAACCCCACCATGAAGCAAACCCTTTAGCTTCAAAATCACAACAAAAAAAAAATCACAACCCACAATTCAAAACAAATATGGGATCATATCCAATCCTATACTTTATGAAAGCCCTGAATACAATTATCCTTTTTTAATTCGAATTGGTCATAAAAATAAGATTTGAAAACTAATTTTATCTAGTTTTGTTGAAGCAAACAGACAATATGCATGTGTTTAATCAAAGAAAAGAAAAACTTGCCTCAAATGTTGGATAATGCAAAAGGCTGTTGATAAATTTAAGCATAATTCAGCCCAAACTAGATGATCTGGAGATAGCAGTTCCACATGTATAATGAGAGCACAAACTCCCTACAATATGAGACCAAAAATGAAGGTAAAATAAACATAAAAGACAACATGAGTAAAGGAATTCATAACCGACGGTCAACATGTTTGCCGTGGAAAAGAAATCGAAAAATTAACTGGTACTTTGTAAGGGTTTTACATGATAATACTATAGACAGTGGCCTCTGCACCTAAAAAGTAGGGATGGCAAAACGGGCCAACCCGCCCCGTCCCGCCCCGCTCCGTCATTAACCCGTATAAAAAGGGGCGGAGCGGGGCGGGCTAACTAGTGATGGTGGGTTGAAAAACTCAAACCGCCCCGTTTCATGGCGGGTTGGCGGGAGTGCCCCGTCAATAAAGTTTTGATTTTTTTTTATAAATTCCCAAAAATATAATAAAAAATTCTAAAAAAAATAAAATAAAAAACCACACGAGAAAATCAAAATATAAACTAACAAGACGATAAAAAAAATAAAATTATCATTCAAAACTTCAAAACATCCATGATTATAAAACTAAACAAACCGTACTTATAATAAAACCTGAAGAAGTGCTTAGTTTAAATCCAAAACAAACAAAACTTGGATTCCATTTAAATCCACAAAAATGCTAAGGTTTAGTAGTCCATCAATACAAACAAAACTTGGATTCAATGTTTAAATCCACACCAACAAAAATAAGCAATAAAAAATAATTAATCTTCAATCCAAATTAATAACGTCATTGATTGATGATTTCTTCGATGTTGACGGTGAAGCTTCCTTTCCATCATCCTCATCATCAATATATATATATATATATTAACCCTATTAGGTTAATTGAGTTGAGTTTCTATTTTTTAATATGGGCCAAAAATAGAGAACTCATTAATAATGTGCTAAGATTTTTTTAAATAAAATAAAATAAAAAATTAGTTAGACCCGACGGGCCAACTCGTCCCGCCCCTTCGTTGTCCCGTATTTTTGCGGGTTAGACGGGACGGGCCCCGCTCTTTTTGCGGATTGAAAATCTCAACCCACCCTGCCAAAAATGGCCGGTTAAACGGGCCGACCCGACGGCCTTAGCCCGTTTTGCCATCCCTACTAAAAAAGAGAACCAAAAACAACCATAAAAATGATGCAGCTAACAAAAGGCAGACTTTCTTAGAAACTTGTAGAGAAAAAATACCTAATAACTTGGTGAAAATGTTTCAAGGCCGGTGATGCTAACAGGCACCTCCAGAATATCATTATTATTGGATTCTCTCTGGTTAACTTCAGCAACATTAAATGTACCCAACCTTTTAGTTTCTAATTTTGGACTCATAAAATCAAGACGTGTTTCTGAAGAAGAGTAAATTATAAATGAGTATTTACGTCCATAAGGAAGGGAAAAAAAACTATTTATATGCATCTATAGATTCTATACACACCCTTAAATTTGGATTCTTTATCCGGTTTTAGCTTTTTTGGTATTGCTAGTTATTGTCTCTGAATTGAATAATGTAAAATGAACATGACCATACCTGATCAAGAAGTAGGTACTATTTTGTAGACCGCAATTTTCCTGTAAGATCGTACTGAACATACAAACACAATTCACAATCATAACTTGGATTTTTAACAATAATAACCCTCGCAGAAGGATTAAAATGTAAGCTGAGAATCTAAAGCCTAGTCATTCGAAATCACCTTTTCCTTAATGAGATTCACGAGTTCGCCACTTGTAAAGTTACATTCAAGTTATAAGATTCACGAGTTCGCCACTTGCAAAGTTATAAGCAGCCTCAATTTTGACCTCGTGACTTGCTAAAAATCTTTAGCCTATACTGAAGTTTCATTAACTTGAAAGAAATGCCTATACCACTTAATCATCACCAAACCATCTTATCACTCCCTGCTAGATAAATTATGATAAGATCAAACCAATTGTGGCTAACAATAAAATAAATCCTCACAATAAATTTAGACTCAACACAAAACTTGCATACTCTATAGTGCATAAAGTTTTTTGTGGTGGCAAAGCTTTAAATGATTTATAACTTCCAAATTCCCTCTAATGCAAAATTGAGAAAACTTAAAATCCCTCTAATGCAATCCTCATTAGTTACAGAGTTGTTTGATGCCTCATGAATGTTGGTTTGTTGTGATCCCCATAGACAATGATAGACACAAAACCACAACTAGTTTGAATTTTGAATATGATGCTCCTGAATATGAATGATATAGTCAGTATGATCAATGGGAGAATGGTCCTTATGTATAAAATACATTATCAGATACTAACATAAATAATATTTCAAGTTAGAAAATGAAGCCTGAGGAACTAAGAACCAGAACAAGAGAAAAAAATGCTTTATTTCATAAAGACAACTTTAGTGTTCAATAAACATACCATCAACCAAACCCTGACTTTTACATGAGAAAATGCTCTAGGAACCATAACCTATAAATCTATAATTCTATGTCCAACCAAAAGCACAAAACCTCCATCAATCATGTTTCTAAAAACCACTGTAAAGATAAACATGATGAACAAAATAAAGGGATTATGGCAATTGAGAGGTACAACATACCAGTCATACTATTTTTTTATTATTTTCCGAATTGAGAAATTCATCAGCACCACTCGTTTCTGATTTTCTTATATCTACGAGCAGAAATTCATAAAATCGTATTCAAATGCTTTTAGCAGAAAAGTAAACAACAATCACAGAGATTGTTATACAGATCAAACATGACATGGGAAACTTATGTACAAGGCAAATTAGGTTTTAGACCAAATACATGACATTAACAAAGTTGATTATTGTTAACGTGCTTGGCTAACTAAAAGCATTATCCTCACATAGATGGTCATTCCACAAATTGACACAGATACATGACACGGTCAGGGAGAGGAATACACTTCATTGAGGTGACTGAAAACAATTGAATAAACTTCACATAATCAATTATAAAAGGCTTGACATACCTCAGTTGCAAGAAGAGAGTTCAACAATTTCTTGTGACGATACTGTGAAATTCAAGGCATAAATAAGTATGACATCTATATTAATAATAAATCATCAAAAGTTGAAAAAATGAAGACACACACCTTTTATAGGGTTCCCATTAAAAAAGCACCTTTTTTCCACGAACTGTGGTGAAATGCTACATACAACAATCCCAAATTTTAATTTATAATGTTTTCTCGCTTGAGCTTAAGTAAATAACCCATTATTCAAGGACAAACATAGATAAATCATAAATAGCATAAGATTATATGTGCTGGAGTTCAATGAAATTGTACCAGCAAACAACTTGGTCCATACCAAAGTGATATCCCATGTTTCCATGTGCTACAAAGAAACCACATAAGAATAACAATCATATCAACAAGATTTCGAAACTTCAAACACACAACTACATAATCAAGTGTCCACTTTTGGAGGAACCAAAGTTGATCAAAACACACTAAAAATATTTTGATTGTAATGTCTCAGCACATGAAAATCTAGCATTTCTCTTACCTCAAACCTTGTTGAAAAGATGGTATTAGTCTATGACTAGATTAGAAACCATATGACCCTTGTTATCAAAAGAATGTAAAATTTTAGTTAAATATGAGTATGAACACATTGAGCATATTGCTTCAACTGCTCATTGCTCTGCAATATGAAAAAAGATGCAAAGGTTAACATTTAAAGTTATGAAATCACATTCTTGTAGAGGGTTGAAATCAGTAGCCAAAAGAACATATTGCTAATGGCAACACATGTGTTAGAAGTAATTTATATTTAAGGGTATTTTAGTATTTACTATGTTAAGTACTTTTTGAACTTGTCTGTTAAGTTTTTATTTTTAGGGCCTATGTGGCAAACTTTAGTCTTTGTATAAATAGCTACTCTTTTATCAATGCAATTAATTCTTCCTTTCATATTTTGTGGCTGCTGTCTTTGTCCTCTTCTTACTATTTCATTGATTCATCACCTTGTACACCAACAAATTGGTATCTAGAGCTCCAGTTAGAATCCACGGGAAACACGAGTGAAACGTGAGTTGTGTGTGTTTGATTTTTGGTTCTTGATTTGTGTTGAATCTTGAACAAAAATCTGAACAGAATCACTTTTTCTGATTTTGTGGGATTGGGAAACACGAGTGTTAGTGAGATTTGAGTGTACTGTACAAGGTTTAAGATGAACGGAAACGGTGGCATGAGTACCAAGCTTCCAGTGTTTGATGGCAAAAACTGGAATCGTTGGATGAAACAAATGCTTGTATTGTTCGGTGCTCAAGGTGTGCTTGAGCTTGTCACTGAAGGATACGTTCCTGTTGCAGCAGATGCAACAGAGGAGCAGAAAGAGGCGCAGAAAGCTACAAGAAAGAAGGATCAGAAGGCGTTGTTCTACATTCATCAGTGTGTGAATGAGAGTGTGTTTGAGAAGATTGCTGATTCAGTGACGGCAAAGGAGGCTTGGGATCTTTTGACAAGGTGTTACGGTGGTGATGCGTCAGTAAAGAAGGTAAAGCTTCAAACCCTCAGAAAACAGTATGAGAATCTCAACATGAAGAACAATGAGAAGGTTTGTGAGTACATCTCCAGACTAATTCTGATTACTAATGAGATGAAAGCTTGTGGAGAAACTCTTTCAGAACAAGTAATCATTGAGAAGGTATTGAGATCCCTTACCCCTCAGTTTGATTACATTGTTGTATCTATTGAACATTCCAAAGATTTGGAAACCATGAGAATAGAAGAGTTACAGAGCAGTCTAGAAGCACAAGAGTTGCGTCTAACTGAGAGAAACTCTGAAAGAGAAGTAGAGCAGCAGGCTCTGAAAGCAGCTTCTGAGAAGAAGCTTCAGAAGAAGTCTTGGTCAGAAGCCAAGAATAGATCTGATGGAGCTCAGAATCCAAAAACCTCAACTTCTGGAAAGCAGAAGTATGCTCAGAAAGGAAAAGACAAGACAAAGGTACGGTGTTATTCTTGTCAGAAGTTTGGCCATTTTGCATCTGAGTGCAAGTCAAACAAAGAAAGAAAGTCAGAAGAAGCAAATATAGCCAGAAGTTCTGATGACTCTGATAGTGAATTTGTCTTACTAATGGCTTCTGAATCTGATGATGTGAATTCAGAGTGGTGGTATATGGATACAGGGTGTTCAAACCATCTTACTGGAAACAAGAAGTGGTTGGTTGATTTTGACTCTAGAAAGAGTACAAAGATCAGATGTGCTGATGATAAATACCTCAACGCTGAAGGTATGGGAAATGTCAAAGTCATTTTGAATAATGGGAAAGCAGCATTGATTCAGAACGTGTGGTATGTACCAGGCATGAAAAGCAATCTGATGAGTGTGGGTCAATTGATTGAGAAAGGTTTTTCAGTTACTATTGAAGACAATCTTCTGAAGCTGTGTGACGGTAATCAGAAGTTGATTATGGAGTCAGAACAGGGAAGGAACAGAACATTCAAGGTGAATGTTAGAACTGCAGACTCTGAATGTTTTAGTGCAACAAGTGTTGAGAAGGATAGTGAGTTGTGGCACAGAAGATTTGGTCATCTGAATTTCAGAAGCTTGGGGCATCTGAAGTCAAAGAATCTGGTACATGGAATTCCTATAATCAAGAAGCCTGAAAAATCATGCGAGGTGTGCATGAAAGGGAAGCAACCAAGACTGCCGTTTGCATCAGAAGTAGCTCCAAGAGCAAAACATGCCTTGGGAGTAGTACATTCTGATGTGTGTGGACCATTTCCAGTACCTTCACTTGGAGGAAACAAGTATTTTGTATCTTTTGTTGATGAATTCACAAGGATGACATGGGTAACACTCATCAAGTTCAAGCATGAAGTGTTTGCTGAGTTTCAGAAGTTCAAGGTGAAGGCTGAGAAACAGAGTGGTCAGAAGCTGAAGATTCTCAGAACTGATGGTGGTGGTGAGTTTAATTCTAATGAGTTTAAAACTTTCTGTGAGGAGAATGGAATTGAGCATGAGGTTACAGCTCCTTATACTCCTCAACACAATGGTCTTGCTGAGAGAAGAAATCGTACTTTGCTTGATATGGTGAGAAGCATGCTGAAAGAGAATAAGCTTCATCATCACTTATGGGGAGAAGCTGTTGCCACTGCAACATATGTGCTCAACAGATGTCCAACGAAGAAGCTGAAGGAAATAGTTCCTATTCAGAAGTGGACTGGAGAGAAGCAAAGTGTTAGTCATCTGAAGGTGTTTGGATCTGTATGCTATAAACATGTTCCAGAAGCCAGAAGACAGAAGCTGGATGATAGAAGCAAAGTAATGTTACTGGTGGGGTACCACAGTACAGGTGCGTACAAGCTTTATTGTCCAGAGACTAATAAAATTGAATTCAGCAGAGACGTCATTGTGAAGGAATCTGAAATTTGGGACTGGAACAAGTCTCAATCAAATTCTGATGTGAGAATCTCAGAGGATGGCTCTGAAGGTGAGTCAGAATCTGAAGGCTCTGAAGATGATTCAGAAGATGGAGATGACTCTGATGGTGACTCTGAGTCTGATGGTGATTCTGAATCTGACTCTGATTCTGAAGGCAATTCTGAAGGTCAGAATTCTGAAGGCAATTCTGAAGGTCAGAATTCTGAAGCCAATTCTGAAGGTCAGAATTCTGAAGGTCAGAATTCTGAAGCCAATTCTGAAGGTCAGAATTCTGAAGCCAATTCTGAAGGTCAGAATTCTGAAGACAATTCTGAAGGTCAAAATTCTGAAGAAAGAATTTCTGAAGGTGCTTCTGAACAAGTTCAGAGGCTACGGAGAATCAGAAGCATCCCAAGAAGATTTGCAGGATTTGAAATGTTGCAAGACACTGAAGTAGACTCTGAGGGAGAAATTATTCAGTGTGCAATGTTAGTAGATTCTGAACCTGTGAGCACAGAAGATGCTCTTAAGCAACAAGTCTGGTTGCAGGCCATGAAAGAAGAACTTGATGCTATAAAGAGGAACAAGACTTGGAAGCTATCAGAACTTCCAAAAGGCAAGAAAGCCATCAGCGTCAGATGGGTTTTCAAGCAGAAACTAAAGCCAGATGGATCAATTGGCAAACACAAAGCGAGGTTAGTAGCAAGAGGATTTCTGCAGAAACCTGGACTAGATTATTCTGAAGTGTTTGCACCTGTAGCAAGACACGAAACAATTAGACTAGTAATTGCAATAGCTGCTAACAGGAATTGGCCTCTGATGCATTTAGATGTGAAATCTGCATTTCTGAACGGTCCATTACAAGAAGAGGTATATGTGTCACAACCTCCTGGTTTTGAGAAAAAGAATCAGGAAGGGATGGTGTATAGATTGCATAAAGCCCTCTATGGATTGAAACAAGCGCCCAGAGCCTGGAATATGAGGATTGATTCATTTTTCAAGAAACAAGGGTTTCAGAAATGTGAGTTGGAGTATGGTGTTTATGTTCAGCACACTTCAGAAGGCAATATGATTCTGGTATGTTTGTATGTTGATGATATATTGCTGACAGGAAGTTCTGAACAAGAGATAGCTAAGTTCAAGAAGGTTCTGATGAATGAGTTTGAGATGACAGACCTTGGAAAAATGAGTTACTTTCTAGGGATGGAATTTCTATATTCTGAGAAAGGAATCATTTTGCATCAGTTGAAGTATGAACTTGAGCTTCTGAAGAGATTTAAGCTGGAGAATTGCAAAGTTGCTATCACACCCTCTGATACGAATCAAAAGTTGGATTCCGATTCTGATGGAGAGGATGTGGATGCTACAACCTTCAAACAGTTGGTTGGTTCTCTGAGGTATTTGTGTAATACCAGACCTGATATTTGTTTTGCAGTTGGAATGGTTAGCAGATTTATGAGTAAACCAAAATGGTCCCATTACCAAGCTGCTGTCAGGATTCTGAGGTATATCAAGGGGACTCTGAAGCATGGAGTGCTATTTCCCTCTGAAGGAAGGACTGAATCAGAACTTCTGAGTTATTCAGATTCTGATTGGTGTGGAGACAGAGTTGATAGAAGAAGCACTTCTGGATATTTATTTAAATTTCTAGGAAGTCCTATTTCGTGGTGTTCCAAGAAGCAACCTGTTGTTGCTCTATCAACCTGTGAAGCTGAATATATTGCAGGCGCTGTGACTGCATGCCAAGCTGTGTGGCTTCTGAACTTACTGCAGGATCTGAAGATCAAGGTAAACAAGCCTCTGAAGCTGATGATTGATAACAAGTCTGCAATCAATCTTGCCAAGAATCCAGTGCTGCATGGAAGAAGCAAGCATATTGAGACCAAGTATCACTTTCTGAGGAATCAGGTTCAGAATGGAGTGCTTGAAGTTGTGCACTGTAGCACTCAGAAGCAGCTGGCAGATGTGTTGACAAAGGCTATCAAAACTGATCAATTTCTTCGTTTGAGGGATGGAATTGGTGTTGTCAGTTTTGTCTAAATATAAATTAAGGGATGGTGTTAGAAGTAATTTATATTTAAGGGTATTTTAGTATTTACTATGTTAAGTACTTTTTGAACTTGTCTGTTAAGTTTTTATTTTTAGGGCCTATGTGGCAAACTTTAGTCTTTGTATAAATAGCTACTCTTTTATCAATGCAATTAATTCTTCCTTTCATATTTTGTGGCTGCTGTCTTTGTCCTCTTCTTACTATTTCATTGATTCATCACCTTGTACACCAACAACATGAAGTCAATGATACACTTTAAGCTATCATAGTCTAGCTGCAGAATATAAAAGGCCTCTAAATAGAAGTAAGGACCATCATCACTGACAGTTATTCTCAAAATGTTACAGGTCTACAAAATTTCATTTAAATTAATGAACTTAAAATTTTAGGAAAAATGGATTTCATAAATTGATATAACGAGATAGTTACATATACGGGAAAACATCTGCCCCCCTCCTCTCTCTGGAAATGAACTACTTCATCCAAAAGTTACCGAATAATACAAAGTAATAAAGCCATAAATATGATGAACCTAGGTATAACTGACATTTTTCTGTCCATATAGAATTTCTAGTTTTCTGGCCTGGTAGTCTATACAATTTGAACAGCAGGATATGGAATGTTCAACTGCAGTAAGTAAAAAAAATGTAACTACACAAGAGAAGATGTAAAATTAAAAGGAGGGCAAATAAAGCTTACAATTTAGGTCAAAAACAACTAAGGAATAGTCTATTTGCAATGACAACATAATGTACAAGTACTTAGCCAGTGCATAAGACGCACAATAATCATAAACACACAACAAAGTCCTATATATCAAAATTTAAAAGAAATATAGAGATACATTAAACATTCTTCAGGTTAGACGTGTTTGGTATATCAAAGACATGAATGTGGCTTAATCCCATAGATTAATTTTACCCTAGGATTCAACAACTACTCAAAAACTATATTATAGTATAATATATAACACCCTATCTCTTAGGCAAGGGGATTGTAAATTACTCTATAATAAATTCTTTTGAAATAAGCACTCAAATGAAAGAATGACTTTATAATGAAGGAAATCATCATACCGCCTTGTAAAACTCCTCAGAGTTCTTAAGCATTTCCTCATGCATGTCCCATGAATCATTGTCATTTGGGGAAGTAATACAAAACTGCTCCACTTTCTCAAATAACATAGTTTTCCAATTTTAATATTAAAGATGAAACTAAATTCATGCAACTAAATGTAGCTCCTACATTTATATTCTTACAAATGAACTTAAAATTCTTGTAGTATGAAACTAAGATATCTATTGTAACAAATCCACTAAATAACCAAAATCAGTCAAATCCAAATCATCTCAAACTACAAAATAACTTCTCAAAATCCAAATTAGCTTAAACTACAAAATAACTACTCATTTAATTTTTTTTCCAAAATCAAAATAACTCAAACACTAAGCATGCTGAAACACCACAACCACAATTTTAACTCAAAAATTAAAGTGGAATTCAAACTCTCCTTCCTTTCTTATTTTTATAGGAACTTGAATCCAACAATTTACCCCAAATCCAGAAATAATCAACAATTTAATATTGAATCTGCATCAAATAAAATGATATAATTCAATTAGAACACTAGAAGCATAAAATTCAGCTATATCTACATAAAAATACAATCACGTAAACAATTGAGAGTAGTTCGGAACGATTTGGAAGATTTGAACGATTTTAGGGTTTGAAAGATTGAGAAGAGATTCGATTGGGAGTGAACTGTTTGGAAAATTGAAAGATGAAGTATTCGAAGTGAACGATTTGGAAGATGGATGAGTTGAAATCGATCGCGAGAGAGAGAGAGAGAGAGAGAGAGAGAGAGAGAGAGAGAGAGAGAGAGAGAACGCGTGCTTCTGTGTTTTTTGCGAATGAACTCGTTAAACTAATAATAAATTAAATAAATGAAAAAAGTAAAACTCAAATTGTAGTGACAGTTATTGGGCGTCCGTAGGTAAAACTCTTCTCACCTTTGGAAAACGTCGGTGGGTATAGGGCGTTTTTCTTGTAGTGCTTACATTTTGAGATCGTTTCCAAAGTATACTTAATGCTTGTGTGAAAGTATATAATTCGACGAGTCGTTAGGTTGAAAATAAAATAGTATTACACAAGTAACTTTTATATATTAGTCTAACCATGAGTTCTACGAGCGACCACTTTGATAGTTGGTCTATGATGGACTATTTCAAATTACTTAAAACTCTATTGAGGATTGTCGACTTCTTCCCGAAATAAAAGTTGACAATCATCTTTAAGATTGAAACTTGATCAATGTCAATTTAACAAACAAAAAAAAAGAGTTGAGTTATGACTTTTGAGACAAACATATTTGTTTTCTTTTATTTTTGTTGAATTGAAATCAATCAAATCATTTTTTTTCAATTGAGTACACAAAATATTGTGAAGAATGTTTATTATCATCCAAGTTTTGAACAATTTTTAAAATGCCCTAAAGTAGCTGGTGGGGGCCTAAGGGCCACTTGATGTTCCTCATCAATCAGTGTCAAATTTCTTTAATGGCACATAAGTGATAAGATTCATTTCCGAAATTGCCATTTGATGTTCCCTGAAATCTGCTTACATTAGAACATCTCCAATAAGGGTATCATAGAGAGTATCATAGATTAATGATTCGTACCTTATATTTTTTTTATCATTGGAGTTCCATGACGTGGTATAGAGGATATCAAAATTGATGATACTGGTACCTTATTTAAGGTATCGTATCATCAATTTAATGTTACTTTTTTTTTGTATAATCGAATTAAATAGAATTAATAACTTGTTAATAATGTATGATACCTAAAGTGGTATCACAATTGGAGCAAAACACGTATAAGTTGCATAAATACTATATGACATTATAGGGACCACTTTTTAGTAATGTATGATACCCAAAAGAGTATCATCATTGGAGTACAAAATCTTCTTGATGTGCTTAATTAGTTTAGGATTGGCTAATGTGAGAATAAATAATTAACTAGTAACATCCAATAACTTTATTCTACTTTTATTTTTTTAGCAAGTGTCTTCAAGTTGCAATTAAATATTGAAAAGTTTATATATATATATATATATATATATATATATATATATATATATATATTGAAAAGTTACTTAAAATATAATAATATTTTAATAAAATATATTAAATACCTTAAACACAAATATATTAAATACCTTGAATAAGTGGTCATATTAAAATTTACCATAGACAAAAGCCTAAACAAAAATAGGAATATATACAAGTGAATTCGGTCCAATCACAAGTCAAACATTGCTTGCAATTAGAAAAAATTTAGCCATTTGATCTTTGATATGATCTTGATCGAATAGTTCATATTTTAATATCAGATTTTTATATTAAATAACAATTAAAACTGAGTATTAGTCAACAAAAAAAAAAAAAACTGAGTTTTATATCTTAAAATGTGTACCTTTTAATCCAATTATGTATACCTACCTACCTACTCATCCAACGATGGAAATTCATTAGGGGCATGCTTTTGATGCAAGGAATTTGCAATTTGCACATATTATAATTTCTTCTTTTTTTAGGTCTCTCCATGTATAGAAGAATACCTCAATAGCCATTCATATTTCATATTATATTGAAAACTCTTTTGGCCGTGTATGTTTTGTCCAACTATATATATGTCAGCGCCACGTTCGTGGGATAAGATTTTCTTTGCAATTATTTTTATCATTCTAAAAAAAAATTAAAAAAATGTATTCTACAAAGTATATATACACATATAACTTTGATCCTTTCAAAATATTCTATATAGATAATAGGTAATAATAATATAGATCAATCACGGGTGTCATTATACTTGTAGGGTTAGATTTTCTAAAACCTTAAAAAAAAAAATCAAGTGGTTTCAAACTTCTATTCTCAAATCTTGACAATTGAAAATCAACCTTACCAACCAAAACAAATTGGGATTTTCTATTGTTAATTCATTTAGTCAACTACTCAATACAAGTCAATATCAAACAATTTCGGTTGATTTTAAAGTTAATAAATCAATTTTCAATTTTTTTTTTAACTCATTTTCAAATCGAATGATCTTGATTCAACAATCCTACACTACCAAGTGAATGCATGGAATATGCATATGGAATCCCAATTGTCTACCACACCAACAATAATTATTTGTCTTTATAAAAGGTACATGTACTACTTGTCCCCCCTAAGCATGAACCACAAGTGGGTTACAAATACAAATAAAAGGGCACCAATTTATATTGGTTGAGTAATTTTCCAAGTGATTTTCTCAATGGCCAACAAAAATTCCCTCCCTCTCTATGAAAAAATATGGGTCAAACACACATTTTCAAGAGTTATGGATTCCTTAACATTGCTCCTTCTCTTCTTACTTCTTTGTTACCGTATTTCCTCAAATAATTACCACACCTTCCCTTGGTTTATTGCATTTCTATGTGAGTTATGGTTTACCATCACTTGGATTACAACCATGAGCACCAAATGGACTCCTTCACATACCAAAACTTTCCTAGATCGTCTCTTACTTAGGTATATCTATATATCTCTCTATACTTTGTTGTATTCCTCAAATCAAAATATTACAAATCTAACAATGCTTAATTGTATTTTAGCTAGTTACAATATTCATTTAATTAAGCCATATATTATATATATTTTTTGTACATGGATATTAGTTGTTGAATTCAGATTTCTCCAATCATCGATTGCACACATTCACGTCAGCATATTCATGATTATAAGATCGAAATCAAACGGTCTAGATTTTCATGTAAATTTCGATATGTTTTTTAAATCTAAAATACTAAGCATTTTTTTTGGACAAAAATAAGCTTATAGCATTCCATATCTAAAATACTATAAGCTTCACATATGAATGCTTTGATCTCAATCCAACAGCTACCAATGCGAATCACTCAACCATATAACTTCTATAGTATATAGAATATGATGCTCTATTTCTCACATTGAAGTATTTTACTCCAAATTAAACTTTATACTAATATTTATATTTTATACTATCAGGCAGGGTATATAACTATAGATGAAATTTTGCAAATATATAATGTATGATTTTGCTAACTATACATTTGTTGCTTTTTTTCAAAAGGGTATCTGATTCTGAGCTTCCAGCATTAGATTTGTTTGTGACAACAGCAGATCCAGTGTTAGAACCACCAATAATCACAGTGAATACAGTATTATCATTATTAGCACTTGATTATCCAGCTAATAAGCTAGCTTGTTATGTTTCTGATGATGGTTGTTCACCTCTTACATTCTATGCTCTTATGGAAGCTACAAAATTTGCTGAAATTTGGATACCTTTTTGTAAGAAGTATAATGTACAATGTAGAGCACCATTTAGATACTTTTGTGATGAAACCATGGAACATAATCACTTGCCAGAATTCAAACAAGAATGGTTGAAAATGAAGGTAGCTTTTTTTTTTTTTTTTCTATTTAGATGCATTTCAATAAATTAAATAAATGAAATTCCAATTTTTTTTTCTTTTATTTAACAAAATGGAGACAAAATTGATTTTTGTTTTTACTCCTAAAAGCTGAGGGTACAGCTACTAAAGTATGGCATGTTGATAATTATTCAGTGTACAGCAATAAACAAAAAATAAAATAATTGGTCTACTCCTTACTTAAAAGAATATAATTATTTAAAAATAAATAATATATAGATCAGAAATGTTTGATATGTGAAAAAATGTTGGTTACTTAGTATTTTGTTTAGGCTAAATAATAATCAACATTTTGTCTTGGATTAATAACAAAAAAATCTTCTACATATATATGAAGAATCTAAAAATGGGTGCTTGTTTGTTTATTTGTACAATTTGCAGGAAGAGTATGAAAAACTTAGTGGTAAAATTCAAAATGCATCCCAGAAGTCAATTCCATGTCAGCTGATGGGAGAATTTGCTGTCTTCTCACAAACACAAGCCAAAAATCATCCAACTATAATTAAGGTACATATATAACATAGGCATTAATATTTAATATAATAAATAAAACAAAAGGCTAATTATAAGTTATATCATTTCATTCATCAAAGTAGGTAAAATACAAGATGGGATAGAATCAAAGGTGTGGTGACTAGCATACAATTTTGACACCCTTGCTAACTCATGAGCAACAAAATTTGTTTGTCTCCGGATGAAACTTATCTTAAAGTTTGGAAGACTATCTAATAACATCCTACACTCATGCAAAGTGTTTCCAACCTCAGTATGGTTATTAGTACTATCAATAATGTCATCCACCACACTTTTGATATTCCTAAATTCCCAAGCCAAGTGATGGCTTCCTTTAATCCCCAAGCCTCTGCTTCCATAGGTGATGGATTTCCTTCCAGGCATACTGTTTTTGCTTTCACAAACTGTCCTCTAGCATCGCGAATGCACATGCCAATTCCAAATCTATTTTGCTCATTAAATAAGGCAGCATCAACATTACACTTTACCTCTCCTTCCACCGGTGCCTGCCACCGTCGTGCTGTATTTTCTTCTCTCGGTTCTGTTGCTTCAGATCTGGTGCGGACTGCTAACCACTGCTGTAGAAAATCCTTCGCTGCTTGTAATGAAACGCACGCTGGTTTGACAATGTCGTCCCATATTTTTTCGTTTTGCCTTTTCCACAAACACCACAATGTCATGACAAAGTCTTGTAGCTGCACCTGCGTGAAAATATTGAGGCATGCAAATAGAAAACTGTTAAAGTTTTCGGCTGAATTACTAATAGCCTGCACTGCATCCCACATGTGTGCCGCCTCCCAAACTTGTCGCGCGCTGTGACAGCCCAGAAAAATATGCCATTCATTCTCGAAATTTGTTTCACAGTGTTGGCAAATATCTGAACATGGTACCCGCTTCTGTTGTAATCTGTCCCGTGTTGGAAGGCAACCCCTTGCTTGCTAACCGCCATAAGAAAATTTTGACTCTTTGTGGTATATGAAGGTGCCATATATGCTTCCAATCTCCCGAAACTCTATATTCTACGTTATCAATGAGAGTATCCATAATGTATCTATATGCTGACTTGACCGTGTAAATTCCCTTATTATTAAATTTCCAAATGCGCTTGTCTGCCCGACCACCATATATCACAACTATTTTTCTTATCTCTCCCTTGTCTCTGTCATTGAATATTTCATTTATCACCTCCCATTTCCATGTTCTTCCATGATGATTAATGATGTTTGCCACTACCATGTGTTCACTCCCTGGAGCTATCGGACTAGTGACATAAGAATTGTCATTTGTCTTCAGCCATGGTTCCCTCCAAATATTGATATCTCTTCCATCACCAATACACCACCTTAGTCCTCCTTTGACTACTACCTGTGAAGTGTAGATAATACGCCATACAAAACTTGGGTTATGGCCTAGACGGGCCCCCAAAAAATCACTATGTGGATAATATTTAGCTTTGAAAATCCGAGCAACTATAGTATCTTGATCGTTTAGAAGTTTCCAACCTTGCTTCCCTAGCATAGCCAAATTAAAACCATATTAGTGTCTAAAACCCATACCTCCAAATTCTTTCCGCATTGTCAGCTTGTCCCAACTAAGCCAATTAATTCCCTTCCCTTGCCTCCTGTTCGTCCCCCACCAAAAAGAGTTGATCATCCTTTGAATCTCTTCTCCCAAGGTTGATGGCAGTAAGAATGTACTCATGCAATACGTTGGTATTGATTGTGCCACCGATTTGATGAGAACTTCACGACCCGCCTTTGACAAATGTTTTCCGGACCATTGTTGGATGCGCCTCCAAACTCTATCCCTTAAGTATCCAAAGATAGCTTTCTTCTTCCGACCTATTATTGATGGAAGGCCCAAGTACTTTCCAGCTCCTATTTCTTCTGTTACTTGAAAGATGTTCTTGATATTTTCCTTCACCTCCTCTTGTGTATTTTTACTAAAATAAATTTCATACTTCTGCAAGTTTATCGCTTGTCCGGATACTCGTTCATAAGTGTTGAGGACCTCTTTTAATTTGGTACGCTCTCGTTCATCTGCTCTGCAAAATAAAAAACAGTCGTCAGCAAATAAAAGGTGTGTGAGGATGGGTGCTCCTCGACACACTTTGATACCATGAATCTCCCCTCTGGCTTCTGTTTTTCTTAACAGACCTAAAAGCCCCTCAGCACACATTATAAACAAATAAGGTGACAGTGGGTCACCCTGTCTTAATCCTCTCTTTGGGTTAACTGGTCCTACACTCTCGCCATTTACCAAAACGTGATAGTGAACACTCTCCATACACATACTCATCCAATGCACCCTGTTGGGTCACCAAGAGGGGGCAGCCAGGGGATCATCCACATTGGGTCTAAGAACGCCTTCATAAGTGAGTTGGACACCACACTCTAACCCAAAACCTTAAGGTGATAGGTTTATGGGTCCTCTCACTTATAAAGTGTTCAATCTCCACTGTTATAAGCAATGTGGGACTTACACACTCACACTTGCCACAACAATCTCCCCCTCAAGTGTGAGTCCATCCATTCTAGGATATGCTCCCCCTCAAGCGGAAGCTTTTCTTCATCACTACACTTGTACCGCCGTTGTGCCACTTGCACTCAACGGGACTCGCCGCCTGACCACCTTTGTCAGGAAGACTTTCGACACAAGGAGCCGGTCAAACCCTTCGTCGAACCATCGGCTCTGATACCACTGTTGGGTCACCATGAGGGGGCAGCTAGGGGAATCATCCACATTGGGTTTAAGAACAACTCTACAAGTGAGTTAGACACCACACTCTAACCCAAAACCTTAAGGTGTTAGGTTCATGGGTCCTCTCACTTATAAAGTGTTAAATCTCCACTGTTATAATCAGCAATCTTCTCAAACACACTCTCATTCACACACTGATGAATGTAGAACAACGCCTTCTGATCATTCTTTCTTGTAGCTCTCTGCGCCTCTTTCTGCTCCTCTGTTGCATCTGCTGCAACAGGAACGTATCCTTCAGTGACAAGCTCAAGCACACCTTGAGCACCGAACAATACAAGCATTTGTTTCATCCAACGATTCCAGTTTTTGCCATCAAACACTGGAAGCTTGGTACTCATGCCACCGTTTCCGTTCATCTTAAACCTTGTACAGTACACTCAAATCTCACTAACACTCGTGTTTCCCAATCCCACAAAATCAGAAAAAGTGATTCTGTTCAAATTTTGTTCAAGATTCAACACAAATCAAGAACCAAAAATCAAACACACACAACTCACATTTCACTCGTGTTTCCCGTGGATTCGAACCGGAGCTCTGATACCAATTTGTTGGTGTACAAGGTGATGAATCAATGAAATAGTAAGGAGAGAACAAAGACAGCAGCCACAAAATATGAAAGGAATGATTAATTGTATTGATAAAAGAGTAGCTATTTATACAAAGAGTAAAGTTTGCCACATAGGCCCTAAAATTGAAAACTGAACAGACAAGTTCAAAAGTACTTAACATAGTAAATACTAAAATACCCTTAAATATAAATTACTTCTAACACCATCCCTTAATTTATATTTAGACAAAACTGACAACACCAATTTCATCCCTCAAACGAAGAAATTGATCAGTTTTGATAGCCTTTGTCAACACATCTGTCAGCTGCTTCTGAGTGCTACAGTGCACAACTTCCAGCACTCCATTCTGAACCTGATTCCTCAGAAAGTGATACTTGGTCTCAATATGCTTGCTTCTTCCATGCAGCACTGGATTCTTGGCAAGATTGATTGCAGACTTGTTATCAATCATCAGCTTCAGAGGCTTGTTTACCTTGATCTTCAGATCCTGCAGTAAGTTCAGAAGCCACACAGCTTGGCATGCAGTCACAGCGCCTGCAATATATTCAGCTTCACAGGTTGATAGAGCAACAACAGATTGCTTCTTGGAACACCACGAAATAGGACCTCCCAGAAATTTAAATAAATATCCAGAAGTGCTTCTTCTATCAACTCTGTCTCCACACCAATCAGAATCTGAATAACTCAGAAGTTCTGATTCAGTCCTTCCTTCAGAAGGAAATAGCACTCCATGCTTCAGAGTCCCCTTGATATACCTCAGAATCCTGACAGCAGCTTGGTAATGGGACCATTTTGGTTTACTCATAAATCTGCTAACCATTCCAACTGCAAAACAAATATCAGGTCTGGTATTACACAAATACCTCAGAGAACCAACCAACTGTTTGAAGGTTGTAGCGTCCACATCCTCTCCATCAGAATCGGAATCCAACTTTTGATTCGTATCAGAGGGTGTGATAGCAACTTTGCAATTCTCCAGCTTAAATCTCTTCAGAAGCTCAAGTTCATACTTCAACTGATGCAAAATGATTCTTTTCTCAGAATATAGAAATTCCATCCCTAGAAAGTAACTCATTTTTCCAAGGTCTGTCATCTCAAACTCATTCATCAGAACCTTCTTGAACTTAGCTATCTCTTGTTCAGAACTTCCTGTCAGCAATATATCATCAACATACAAGCATACCAGAATCATATTGCCTTCTGAAGTGTGCTGAACATAAACACCATACTCCAACTCACATTTCTGAAACCCTTGTTTCTTGAAAAAAGAATCAATCTTCATATTCCAGGCTATGGGCGCTTGTTTCAATCCATAGAGGGCTTTATGCAATCTATACACCATCCCTTCCTGATTCTTTTTCTCAAAACCAGGAGGTTGTGACACATATACCTCTTCTTGTAATGGACCGTTCAGAAATGCAGATTTCACATCTAAATGCATCAGAGGCCAATTCCTGTTAGCAGCTATTGCAATTACCAGTCTAATTGTTTCGTGTCTTGCTACAGGTGCAAACACTTCAGAATAATCTAGTCCAGGTTTCTGCAGAAATCCTCTTGCTACTAACCTCGCTTTGTGTTTGCCAATTGATCCATCTGGCTTTAGTTTCTGCTTGAAAACCCATCTGACGCTGATGGCTTTCTTGCCTTTTGGAAGTTCTGATAGCTTCCAAGTCTTGTTCCTCTTTATAGCATCAAGTTCTTCTTTCATGGCCTGCAACCAGACTTGTTGCTTAAGAGCATCTTCTGTACTCACAGGTTCAGAATCTACTAATATTGCACACTGAATAATTTCTCCCTCAGAGTCTACTTCAGTGTCTTGCAACATTTCAAATCCTGCAAATCTTCTTGGGATGCTTCTGATTCTCTGTAGCCTCTGAACTTGTTCAGAAGCATCTTCAGAAGTTCTCTCTTCAGAGGCTTCACCTTCAGAAGCTCTTGCCTCTGAAGTGTTATCAGAAGTTCTTTCACCTTCAGAACCTTGATTTTCAGAACTTTGACTTCCTCCAGAACTTTGACCTTCAGAATCGCCTTCAGAACTTTGACCTTCAGAATCGTCTTCAGAACTTTGACCTTCAGAATCGTCTTCAGAGTCAGAGTCAGATTCAGAATCACCATCAGACTCAGAGTCACCATCAGAGTCATCTCCATCTTCTGAATCATCTTCAGAGCCTTCAGATTCTGACTCACCTTCAGAGCCATCCTCTGAGATTCTCACATCAGAATTTGATTGAGACTTGTTCCAATCCCAAATTTCAGATTCCTTCACAATGACGTCTCTGCTGAATTCAATTTTATTAGTCTCTGGACAATAAAGCTTGTACGCACCCGTACTGTGGTACCCCACCAGTAACATTACTTTGCTTCTATCATCCAGCTTCTGTCTTCTGGCTTCTGGAACATGTTTATAGCATACAGATCCAAACACCTTCAGATGACTAACACTTTGCTTATCTCCAGTCCACTTCTGAATAGGAACTATTTCCTTCAGCTTCTTCGTTGGACATCTGTTGAGCACATATGTTGCAGTGGCAACAGCTTCTCCCCATAAATGATGAGGAAGCTTCTTCTCTTTCAGCATGCTTCTCACCATATCAAGCAAAGTACGATTTCTTCTCTCAGCAAGACCATTGTGTTGAGGAGTATAAGGAGCTGTAACCTCATGCTCAATTCCATTCTCCTCACAGAAAGTTTTAAACTCATTAGAATTAAACTCACCACCACCATCAGTTCTGAGAATCTTCAGCTTCTGACCACTCTGTTTCTCAGCCTTCACCTTGAACTTCTGAAACTCAGCAAACACTTCATGCTTGAACTTGATGAGTGTTACCCATGTCATCTTTGTGAATTCATCAACAAAAAATACAAAATACTTGTTTCCTCCAAGTGAAGGTACTGGAAATGGTCCACACACATCAGAATGTACTACTCCCAAGGCATGTTTTGCTCTTGGAGCTACTTCTGATGCAAACGGCAGTCTTGGTTGCTTCCCTTTCATGCACACCTTGCATGATTTTTCAGGCTTCTTGATTATAGGAATTCCATGTACCAGATTCTTTGACTTCAGATGCCCCAAGCTTCTGAAATTCAGATGACCAAATCTTCTGTGCCACAGCTCACTATCCTTCTCAACACTTGTTGCACTAAGACATTCAGAGTCTGCAGTTCTAACATTCACCTTGAATGTTCTGTTCCTTCCCTGTTCTGACTCCATAATCAGCTTCTGATTACCGTCATACAGCTTCAGAAGATTGTCTTTCATAGTAACTGAAAAGCCTTTCTCAATCAATTGACCCACACTCATCAGATTGCTTTTCATGCCTGGTACATACCACACGTTCTGAATCAATGCTGCTTTCCCATTGTTCAAAATGACTTTGACATTTCCCATACCTTCAGCGTTGAGGTATTTATCATCAGCACATCTGATCTTTGTACTCTTTCTAGAGTCAAAATCAACCAACCACTTCTTGTTTCCAGTAAGATGGTTTGAACACCCTGTATCCATATACCACCACTCTGAATTCACATCATCAGATTCAGAAGCCATTAGTAAAACAAATTCACTATCAGAGTCATCAGAACTTCTGGCTATATTTGCTTCTTCTGACTTTCTTTCTTTGTTTGACTTGCACTCAGATGCAAAATGGTCAAACTTCTGACAAGAGTAACACCGTACTTTTGTCTTGTCTTTTCCCTTCTGAGCATACTTCTGCTTTCCAGAAGTTGAGGTTTCTGGCTTCTGAGCTCCATCAGATCTATTCTTGGCTTCTGACTAAGGCTTCTTCTGAAACTTCTTCTCAGAGGCTGCTTTCAGAGCCTGCTGCTCTACTTCTCTTTCAGAGTTTCTCTCAGTTAGACGCAACTCTTGTGCTTCTAGACTGCTCTGTAACTCTTCTATTCTCATGGTTTCCAAATCTTTGGAATGTTCAATAGATACAACAATGTAATCAAACTGAGGGGTAAGGGATCTCAATACCTTCTCAA
Organism: Trifolium fragiferum; assembly: GCA_954870985.1. Taxonomy (NCBI): domain Eukaryota; kingdom Viridiplantae; phylum Streptophyta; class Magnoliopsida; order Fabales; family Fabaceae; genus Trifolium; species Trifolium fragiferum. The sequence continues at coordinate 75,126,569 of OX940789.1, read as the reverse complement.
TGATTACTTGTTCTGAAAGAGTTTCTCCACAAGCTTTCATCTCATTAGTAATCAGAATTAGTCTGGAGATGTACTCACAAACCTTCTCATTGTTCTTCATGTTGAGATTCTCATACTGTTTTCTGAGGGTTTGAAGCTTTACCTTCTTTACTGACGCATCACCACCGTAACACCTTGTTAGAAGATCCCAAGCCTCCTTCGCCGTCACTGAATCAGCAATTTTCTCAAACACACTCTCATCCACACACTGATGAATGTAGAACAACGCCTTCTGATCATTCTTTCTTGTAGCTCTCTGCGCCTCTTTCTGCTCCTCTGTTGCATCTGCTGCAACATGAACGTATCCTTCAGTGACAAGCTCAAGCACACCTTGAGCACCGAACAATACAAGCATTTGTTTCAACCAACGATTCCAGTTTTTGCCATCAAACACTGGAAGCTTGGTACTCATGCCACCGTTTCCGTTCATCTTAAACCTTGTACAGTACACTCAAATCTCACTAACACTCGTGTTTCCCAATCCCACAAAATCAGAAAAAGTGATTCTGTTCAGATTTTGTTCAAGATTCAACACAAATCAAGAACCAAAAATCAAACACACACAACTCACGTTTCACTCGTGTTTCCTGTGGATTCGAACCGGAGCTCTGATACCAATTTGTTGGTGTACAAGGTGATGAATCAATGAAATAGTAAGGAGAGAACAAAGACAGCAGCCACAAAATATAAAAGGAAGATTAATTGTATTGATAAAAGAGTAGCTATTTATACAAAGAGTAAAGTTTGCCACATAGGCCCTAAAATTGAAAACTGAACAGACAAGTTCAAAAGTACTTAACATAGTAAATACTAAAATACCCTTAAATATAAATTACTTCTAACACACCCATTTATCATGGAATCCCATTTTTTTCAATATTCTCTTCACATAATCCCAATTCACTCGGTCATATGCTTTGCTTATATCTATCTTCAAAGCTACTTCTCCCTTGTTTCCTCTCACTTTACATTTCATATGATGGATTATCTCTGTTGCTATCATCACATTATAAATTATTGAGCGATTCTCAACGAAAGCTGATTGTTCTTGAGAGATACAATTAGGAAGCAACGATTTGAGTCGATTTGCAAGTACTTTTGATATGATTTTGTAGAGAACATTGCAAAGTGATATGGGTCGAAAGTCCTTCATTGACTCTGGATTTTCTTTCTTCGGAATGAGGACAATGTTTGTTGACATCAGTTGAGTAGGAAAAGCACCATTCTCTAGCCAAGCAACACCAGCATGATAAATTTCTACCCCACATAAATTCCAAAACTTCTTGTAGAAAGCCGGATTTAATCCGTCCGGTCCCGGTGCTTTATCTGAAATCTGAATGCATAGAAAAAAGAGCTTTCTTGAATTCATGCACTTGAAAAGGCTTCGTAAGCTTATCATTTGCAACTTCAGTAACAGAGGGAGTTATGTACTCTAAATGGGTTTCATCACTGACTTGGTCTTGTGAGAACAAAGTTTCAAAATATTCCTTAGCAACTTCACATATCTGATGTTGGTTTTGGACCACCTCTCCTTCCTTGTTTTGGTTTCCTTTTAACCAGTAGAGTCATGCTAAACAGTGCACCCGGTGCACTAGTTAAGCATACTTAAAAAAAAAAAAAAAAAAAAAAATTAATGCTAAAAAGATAACTTTTTACATTAAATTAAATGCACAAGTTCCAAAAAATATTTCTATATTAATATGCTTAACTAATGCACCCGGTGCACTGTTTAGCATTTTCCTAACTAATATACCGAGGACACTGGTTAGCATGATTCATAAGTAAATGATCTTTTTTTGAATAATTCGGGTGGACATCTTCTGCACGCAATGTTAGAGACTAATCTCTCGAGTCAGATAATATCACAACGGATGGCAAAGCTTTCTTTTAAGAGATTAAACATTGTTGCATTCTTAGAACTGATTTTGAACCCCAAAACTTATGAAACTAAAAGGGGTTTGAGTTTGGTCCATTTATTATCTCTCCATTTATTCTCCATTTTGAGAGAGATAGACACATTAAAAATTAGTGGGATCCACAAATTAGTGGGACCCACTTTTTAATGGGTCCCACTAATTTTGAATGTGTCTATCTCTCTTCAAATGGAGAGATAATAAATGGAGCAAACCCAAACTCAACTAAAAGAAATCTCTTATCATCGCATTCAATCGATATTAGTTATAAGTAAATGATCTTGAATTGCAGTGAGATATAATCAAATCTCTATTTTCTCAAACCAACATTATATGTTAGTTGTATCATACTAATCAAAAAAATTACCTCATATTGATAGGTAATTCGAGAAAACAAGGGTGTTTCTGATGTGATGCCTCATTTAATCTACATATCTAGAGAGAAGAGGCCAAAACAACCACATCATCACAAAGCTGGTGCAATGAATGTCTTGGTAACATTTATATTTCTTCAATTCCTTGAACTCTTTCATTACAATATTATTGATCTAAAAGTTCTTATAATTTGTATTATGAACAGACAAGAGTCTCTGGATTGATGACAAATGCTCCATTTATGCTAAACTTAGATTGTGACATGTATGTGAACAATTCTAAGATTGTACTACATGCCCTTTGCATTTTGTTGGATTCAAAGGGAGAAAAAGAAGTTGCATTTGCTCAATGTCCACAAAGATTCTATGATGCTGTCAAAGATGATGCCTATGGAAATCAGCTTGTGGCTTTGCCTATGGTCAGTCAATTTTACTTCTAAAAAAACTAGCTAACAATATTAGATATTCATTATATATAACAAAAATATATTATAACAGAAATAAGGTTAAATTGCAATTTTGATCCCCCAACTTTTACAAATTTACAATTTTGACCCCTACCTTTCATAATAACATTTTTGGCATCCTAACTTTAGCCTTTTTGCAAAATGTTGGGGGCTCTGAGTTACAATTTTGACCCCTACCTTTCATAATTAGGAGGTTAAAGTTACTATTATGAAAGTTAAGGATCAATATCACAAATTTGTGAAAGTTATAAGACCAAAAGTGCAATTTAGCAAAGAAATCAATATTATTAGTGATTGAACTGGTCATTAATCAGTTTTTGTTAACGACAAACCTTTTCAGAGAATCTAAATTCAAATTATGAATAGAACAATTTTTTATTAGGTTTTACTTTTTTTTGGGCCAAACTCCAGACTATAACCATATCTCAAAATTGAAAGATTAAGACAAAAAATCATTTCTTGTTTTGTCTATTGTAGTATATAGGAAGTGGATTTGCTGGACTTCAAGGGATTATATATGCTGGAACAAATTGTTTTCATAGAAGAAAAGTCATGTATGGTCTTTCTCCTAATGACATTCAAAATGCAAAGAAGGATCATGGTTTCACCAATGGTATATAAAATATTTTCTTTATTTTTTCAAATAGTTGGTACTAATTCATTTTAATTAGTTAGTCTAAGAAATATAAAACTTTAGTATGATATTATATCTTGTTGTGCAGGAACATTATTATCAGATAAAGAAACAATCCAAAAATTTGGAACCTCAAAGGGATTTGTTGACTCAGCTACTCATATTTTGGAAGGCACTACATTTGACCCTTACAAATCTCTTGATCTTGAAGCAGCAAGTGAAGTTGCTAGTTGCAATTATGAATACAACACTGCTTGGGGTAAAGAGGTGGGAAAATACCAACATTATTTGAGTTAAGACTAAAACTTAAACCAAATATTTATTTCGTAAAAATTTCATCAGAGTCATCAAAATACGCATAAAAAATTTAAAAGTGCGATGCAAAATTTGAGAAAAAGACTAAATTAATAGTATTTTTCAATTTCATAGACTGACTAAACCACTATTTTAAGAAATTTGAGGACTAAATTATCCGACTTTTACAATTTGAAAATTTAAATGCTTATTTACCCTAATTAAATTAAATTTGTATGTATATTTAGTTAGTATTTCTTATGTTAACTTTTGGTAATATTAGGTGGGATGGTTATATGGATCAACATCAGAGGATGTACTAACTGGGCTCATATTCCACACAAAAGGCTGGAGATCTGAGCTTTGTTCGCCAGACCCAATAGCATTTATGGGCTGTTCTCCACAAGATAACTTGGGCCAAATGGCCCAACATAAGAGATGGTCTTCAGGGTTGTTTGATATCTTTCTTAGCAAGCATTGTCCAATTTTTGGTACCCTTTTTGGTAAACTTCAATTAAGAGAGTGCTTAGCATATATTTGGATTACTAATTGGGCTATAAGGTCTATCCCTGAAATATGTTATGCTCTTCTACCTGCTTATTGCATCATTACCAACTCCAGTTTCTTGCCTAACAAGGTTAGCATATTTTAGATTATATATTGAATTGTTGTTTATTATCTTCCACTTTATTATACCTTTGCAAAAAAAAATATTTTTATTTCAAAATAATGAAAGTATGCATACCTTTATTTTTTTTACCTTCTCAAATGAAAATTATAGCATTAAAGTTTGTACAAAAACATGTCACAAAGACTTGTTTATCCAATCATTTTTAATATATCTTAAAATTATGTAATTAATTATTTTAATAAAATAAAAAATTTAAATAAGTTTAATTGTTTTTATTGAAGAAAAAAATTGAGTTTAAATTTATTCTAATAAAACTTAAACATGATCATAGTCCTTTAAGTAAAATTAGGATGGTAAAAAAAAGGCTATAACTATATATGTTTGGACGCGAGTTCGAACTCACAATTTTTCACTTCTAAACATTGTGTGTGTGTGTCTCTGTGCGCGTGTGTGTGTGTGTGTGTGTGAGAGAATCGCACTGCTAGTCTCTTTAAATAAAAACTTGAACAATGTAAAAATGTTGGTTTTAGTGTATTGTGTTGTGTGTGTCTTTAGTATGTTTTTACTACATTTTTCAATCTTACTTCAATTATGTGAAAATGATATACTTTAACAGGAACTCAGCATGTGGATCCCCACAACTCTATTTGTGATCTACAACGTATCTAATATAATAGAGCACATAAAATCAGGATTATCAATCAGAACATGGTGGAACAACCAAAGGATGGGAAGAATAACAACCATGAATTCATGTTTTTTGGGATTCTTAACAATCATACTTAAGCAATTGAGAATATCTGACACCAATTTTGAAATAACAAAGAAAGAACAAGTACCTTCAAATGAAGATGCCAATGAAAATGTTGGTAGGTTCACTTTTAATGAGTCACTTATTTTTCTACCGGGCACAACAATTTTGTTTATTCAATTCATAGCACTTTTTATGAGTGGTAATGGATATGGATATGGAGTAGGGGAGGTATTATGTAGTGCATATGTGGTTTTATGCTACTTGCCATTTTTGAAAGGGCTTTTTGGGAAAGGAAAATATGGGATACCTTTGTCCACAATATGGAAGTCAATGGTGTTAGCTTTCACATTTATTTACTTGTGTAGTAGCACCATTGCTAAGTGAATGATCATATTCTTGTCTTTTCATTTGTTGCATTATTATGTTTTTTCATTGTAAAAGTAATTAGTTCTTCAATCTTGAAAGAATATTGTAAGGCATCAAGTTCAAGTATATGGAAGATCTTTGACAAAAGGGAGAGATTTCATGCCTCAAAATATAGATTGTGTCTCAATTGTGATCTAATTATTCTACAATAATTAGTTCAATCTTGGACTTGATTAAAATTTATTTTCTTTTAACAATTCTTAACATTATATTTGAATTAGGAACTTTATTTAGTAAATTAAACCAAGCTATTTGAAGTTTGATCCTTATTATGAGTAAGCTTGTGCACTTTGTTAGAGCAATGACCAATGGTTGCACACACAATGAGGAAAAGTGACTTAGAAAGTGAATTTTGCAAAAATGCACTTGCTTTATTCAAGGGCTTATTCAACTTAACTAGGGCACTAGGCCTAATACAATCAACAACAAACTTGTTACTTGCTGAGCAAGTAACCTAACTACTTAACTAATTCAAGTATTAACTAACTAATAATACTACCTTGATTTACATGCTTCAACACAAGTACGGTTCAAGTTTATTGAACTTCCAAAATCTCTTACAAAAAATGTAAGTTTATAATACTACCTCCCTCATTATATATAATATCTCTTAAAAAAATAGTTTGTACATTAACATTATTATAACTCCTCCTCTAAACTTTCTCTTGCATGAATTACTTTTTATCAACATATTCTTAATTACTGCATCATATCTTTCATGCGTGTATTAAGCAAAGAAATAGTCATATGAATATGTCGATACAAATTAAGTATTATTTGAATAGATACAATACGACGTCTATTTTATAAAGAATGGAGAAAAATATACATATATTAATATGTCTTTGATAATCACAAACATTGAATACCAACCCTCACTCTTCATTTGGCCCTCTTTAACACGGTAATGGAACCACCATCCCCTTTAATTAAATCGTACCTACGAAGCAAGTGCGCCACAATCAAGGCCGCGGTGTAGGTCACAATGTCCTTGCCCGCACACTGCTTGTTGGACACACTTGGCGAACCGTTTTGTGGTCCATTAGACCAATACAAATAGTTCAACAACTCAGCCCCTTTCTCTTTAGTGAACCGGTCCGGTATAAATTGTTCCGGTTCATCAAACACAACCGGATCCCTCATTACAAGCTTTTGATACCCACATAATAACTCACCCTTCTTCACGTTGAATGCCGAGTCATATGAACTTAACTGAAAATCCTTTCTAGCTCGACCAAACTGAAGTGGAACTGGTGGGTTCAACCGAAGGGTTTCGTAAACCACTGAATTAATTAGCTCCATTTCTTTCAACGAACTGAACCCAAGAGTTGAACCGCCTTTCTCTCTCGCTTCCTTCCGTAGCTGCTCTTGCAAATCGGTTGAGGCATTCGCTATGGTGTTTATCAAATTAGGAAGGAAAATTGAAAACCCGCCATATGAATTGAAACCCAACACAAAAAGCAAGTTGTGGATTGCTTCATCTTCACTCAACCCGAACTCTAGTCCACTTTTTATCACTTCCTTACCATGTTGTTTGATAAAGTTGTAGAGATTGTTGTAGTCGCCACTGACAAGAGCGTAGGGGTAAGAAAACGAATGAAGGAAGATTTCTTCGAGTGGTTGGAATGAGCCAATACTAATCGTAGGTAGAAGCTGAACCGCGAGCCATTTGTTAAGCATGGAGGAGCCTGATTCCGCGATTTTCGGGTCAAGGGAAGGATCAGCTCTGGCAAGAACTTTGCTTAGGAAGGTGAACAAAAATTGCTGCATTGGGGAAAAGTAACTTGCCGATGAAGATGTCGACAATGTTGCTTCAATTTTGTCCAAAAATATGTCGAGGTTTGCTACAAGTTCTTGTACCCATATGCTTGAGCTTTGTTTCAATATGTTCATGGAGAAATTCTTAGCCTGCATGAAGTATATATTTAGAATATAGTATATGTTGTTGAACTGGATGATGAACATGAATGCTAAATTGCTAGTAATTTCTGTTTGATGGATCTTCAGATCTTAATCGCTGCATTTTGACCAATCCATTGTTGGTATTTTTAAATCTAAAATTATAAACTCACATACATAAGTGGAGGAGCCGAAGTTCGAACCCCGACCATGATATCCGGCCTAACAATTTCGTCACTTTTTGTCAATTGAGTTAGGACTTGTGAACTCCATCGTTAGTAATTTAAGAGTAATGTTCATTATTATGATTGCTTTAACAAATGGATATTAACATTTTAAAATTGAATGACAAAGTTAATAATTTTCAAAATGTTAGTTCTCGAGGAAAGAAAGTTGAAAAAATTTGGATTAAATTAGTCTCTTTTCAGAGAATAAAGAAAAGGTTACGCCTATTTTCTTATACAAAAGTTTAAGGCTAATTGTTAGAGCTTAAATTGCGGTTAGAGATGACAATAAGGTGGATCGGATGATACTTTTTTACTTTCTTCTTCATCATCTAAAATATTTTTCACTTCGATTCACATTCTCAACTTTAGAGAGAATTATTTCTCCATTTTATCCATGCAGAGATTTATCAACATTAAAATAAATATTAAATTTTAATTATTTTCGATCAAACTTGTTAAAAATATTAGTTTAACAATAAAACAAATAAAAAATTGATAGATTCTTGTGAATTTTGTGGAAATATTAAACATCACATAAACAAAATTTATTCATATATTATGTTATTTTAATAAAATATTCGGAGACGAATTCTCCATGAGAATAAAATTTCCCCTTTATACCCAATCCTTTTGAGAGGGAACTTTCTCCTCAATTTCCATCCTCACCGAAATCCATTTCCCATCTCCGAATCTTCAAAGGAACAATCCTTACAAAAATTTCCACGGATCAAATTCCCATTTTCATTTTCCACCCTTCTTTACTATTTTTCCTTTGATAACAAAAAAGCAAAATTATATTTTATTTTTTTGACGAAAAAAAAAACAAAATTATATATATAGATTAATATTTCTTTATTACCAATTTTAGTTATATTTATATATTGTATATTTACATATTTAATTTTAAATTCAATTTTTTATTAAAGTATTTTTAGTCCTGTCATATCTTAAATTTCTTTTTAAAAAAAAAATGTATCACTGTATGAGTCTCGTATATGTGTACACCACCAAAAAAAAGTGTCGAACACATGGGGCTTCATAAGTTGCCAGAAACTATAGGGGTGTATATGGATTGGGCAAATCCGGTTGATCCGACTAAACCCACCCAATCCAACCCAAAAAAGTGGGTCGGATAGGATAATTGGGTGGATGTGGGTTTCAAAATGAAAAACCCATACAAAAAATCGGGTTTCGGACAAAACTAGACCCAATCCACAAAACCCACTAACCCAATAATGTTGTGCTTTTTTAAAAATAATTTTTATAAAAATATTAAAGATTTTCCGTTTGATAGTTAAATATTTTTCATGGTAAAAATAAGGTATGCCATATTTTAAGAAAAAAAAGATTAAATAATTTTTATACAACAAATACGACGATTCATCGTTTAATCATTTAATAATAAAAAACAAAACAAAAAATCATTCGGTAATCCAATATCTAATCCGAAAATTAATGGTTTTACCCGACCAAAATAAGTGGTTATTTTTATAGTAGAAATAAGTTATACTATTTTCAAGAAAATACAATTGTTGAGTTATTTTTATGAAAAATAAATCATGATTTGTATTTATTTATTTAATTTTAAAAAACAAAAAAATAATTTGGGTACGTAACCGACTATCCAACCCAATCCAACCCGGAAATTAGGGGGTTTACCCAACCCGACCCAATGTTATAACGGGTGGTTATTTTGTTGAACCCAATCTGAAGTACCATATGTGGTTCAGGTTTTGATTTTAGTCAAATCCAACCCAATCCGGCTCATATATACCCCTACCAGAAACTATAGCTTTTTGTTGATTCTTTAGGGACTGGATTGAAATTATTGTGTACATATGCTAGCTAAGTTCGACGTTGACACATTTGAGCCTTTTATGTTATTATTCTTTTTCTTTTTCTTTTTTTTTTTTTTGGTACAATTTTATGTTACCATTCTGCATGCTTCTCCCAGCTACTTCACGATGATGTGAATGGTTGGTTGATGCACATGTAATAGTAGTATGATTTATTAATTATATTTTGGCCTTTGTTGTTTTCTTTTGCTCTTTTCCCTTGGTAAGATGAAAAGAATCACAAAAAAATCTCAAATTTTTCAAAAGGCAAATTCAATACTGGAAACTCAAATTTCAAGTCTGTTAAAGATTAAGATAAAATCTTACCAAAATAAAATTAAGACAAACTAATTTTAGTGCAAAGGTGAACTACTCTTTTGAATTTGAGTTTTTCTTAATTTCACAAAAATCAAATTTCAAATTTTTTCATAAGTTCCGTAAAAAATCAAATAAAAATAGCTAAAAATAAAAAGGACAAAATAAGATTTTTGAAATAAAGAAAACCATTTATAAAAAATTATGAGGATGGAAATGGAAGTAACTAACAAAAATATCTTTCTATTAAATGCCATGGTCCCAAGAGGCCTAGAACATAGGCATGGTCCCAAATTGTGTTCAACACACCATATTATTATTATTATTATTATTATTATTATTATTATTATTATTATTATTATTATTATTATGGCAAATGTTAACTAATGCTTTCGAGGTACTTCTTTAAGCACAATAAATAATAAGTTTTAGTAAAAAAATTATGTGAATGTGTAAAGTCAACACATTGAAAATTAAAATAATTTATTTTATGCATAAATAATTTCTTTAAATAGAAAGTTTAAAGAGTGTCCCAAAGACACTCGTTAACAATACCCTTTTTATTATTTTAATTTTCCACTAAAATTATTTTTCAGTAATAATTATATAATTAGTGAAGTAGTTAAGTAAAACAATGTTGCAATAGTATTTTGAAGTGATAAAAAAATTTTCTGATAAAGAAAAAATACAGATATGTTGTAAGACTACTTTGTATGAAATGGAGATAGCAGTGTTATGTCGTTGTATTAAAGTGTCCGGTTGTTAGTTGTGACTAAAATGAACGTACCCATCAATTCCTAAGATTAAGTTTAACTATCTGTCAAAAAACATAAAGTTTAACTAGAAAGCAAGAAAACGACTTCCCACCTCCCAAATCCATAAAATAATAAAAATATCTATACATTTTTTTTAAAGGATCTATACATATTTTTATCTCCCAATGAAATTTTATATTTTTAGCAATTTCTCTCCACAACCGTACAGATCAATATTTCCCAATCCTCTCAAATTATAAATAAATAAAGACTAGAAAACCATATGGTTCACGTTGTTATTGTTATTATATTATTATTATGGGTTATTTGGCTTGGTTTATTTTTGAATTTATACGAAATAACTTATGCAAATAATTAAATTTTTATGTATTATTATAAGTTTTTTAAGATAATTTATAATAAAATAGCTTATAAAAAGATAATTGTTATCAATAAAAACTTATGAATTAACACAAATTTATTTGCATTAATTATTTTCATAAATTCAAAAATAAGTTAAATTAAAACGGACCCTATATATAATAAAAAAATTATATTTGGGACAAAAGCCACTCTTATGTACCAAAACAAAATATTTATACTCTCCTTCAAAGTTTTTTGACATTACCTTTTTCTAAAAAAATTATTAGCGGTGTAAAGTATTATTTATAGTGTCAATTAATCACATCATTGTTGTACAAAAAAAAAAATCACATCATTGAAAACATTTGATTTTAACTATAACTAATCACATCATTGTTATTATATTATTGTTATTGTTATTATATTATTGATTTATTATATATAATAAAAATTTATATTTGGGGCTTTGCCCTTTTTTGTAAAAAAAATAAAAAAATTACATCATTAAAAATATTTGACTTTTTTTTGTCAAGTAGCTTGGTGGCTTGAAAATTCACCTTACAGGTGAATACGTGTAGAGTATCCGAGTTCGAACCCAACTCCTACGCATATAGTGTTATATCTCTACCAATTAAGTTAAGCTCATTGGGAAAAAAAAAACACTTGGAATTAGAAGTGGACTCTATTAGACGGTGTCTGAATTAGCATTTTTATTGATATTCGGTTTATATATGTTGCATTTATTTTGTAGCACTTCTTTTATTGGTCTTTGTTTATCTTGTATAAAGATCTAATTTTTTTTAATAAAATATTTACCATTTACAAAATAATAAAGAAGTTAAAGGTTTGATTTTCATCCATAGTAAAAATAAAATATTACTATAATTTTTTTAGAGCCACGTCTGTGATCACAAAGTTTTGGACAAAAAATTTAGTTTTGAGGTATTAAATTTTATATAGATTTACTTTGTACACATTACCTATAAGTAAGAAAAATTTTAGTTTTAGGTATAATAGCTAAGAACTATGAAGCACCGATACCTCTATGATTAAACGTGTCGCGGTGTCCGACACTCGTATGACATCCGTACGACACTCGTACAAACGTGTCGAAGAGGTGTTCAAAAAAATAATTTTTCGTTTATTCCGACACTCCTTAAATCGGTGTCCGACACCTATAAGACACTCGTACAAACGTGTCGGGGTAAGTGTTCAAATTTATTTATTTTTTATTTGCTTCTACTTTTCTCAGACATGTATACAACGATTAAAAATGTGTCGAAATAATAATATTGATCAATGAGGGATTAAAGATATTAAATTTTGATTACATTATTTTTAGTTTTTCGATAGTAGTTGGATGAGTAAATGTCAAATGTACTATCATATATTCTTTTAAAACTTTTTTTATTAAAAAATTTGTTCAACTTAGATGCATATGTATGTATTTTTAATTCTAAACTTATATTTTTTATAAATATGTAGCGATGTCAGTGTCGTATATTTTTTACATTAGCAGTGTCGGAATGTCCGTATCGTGTCGCGGTGTCCGTATCAGAGTCCGTGTTTCATAGACTAAGAAAATAAAAAGGAAAGAAAATTACACAATTTAATAAATAAACTTAAACTAATATTAATCTAAATTTATTTATTGATTCGTATAATTCTTTTCCTGCCATTTTCTTTCTTTCAAACTAAACACACCTTATATCTTAAAAAAAATATTTAAGCTCTAAAGTTAAAGAGCCTGAACAGTACTTTCAATTGTGACTTGTTGCTAACAGTAACAAAAGCTCCTGAAGTAGTAAGCTGTTACTCCTACTTTTAAACTACCTAGTACTTTTATAGAAGTTATAAATAACTGGGCCCAAGTGCCCAACAACTTATCACACCGCTAGTTAAGGAAACTCATAATTAATTAAGAAAATGAATTCAATGATCAAAACAACTAAAAATGCCACCAAACATTACCTTAGCATGTTGAGCTTCAGAAACATCTTGGTAAACACCAACCCTAATATTCCCAGTGAATTGGACACTAGGAACAAAATCTCCGACAAGAATATCCTTTTTATCAACAAGATCCATGTCGAATAGGTGAGAGAAAGATTTACAATCAAGAACAGCAATGATGTTAGGATTAACGTTTGTGAAGAAAGGAAACGTAGGAGGAATATTTGTACGGAACACTGTACTTTTATATTTTTCCTTTCTTGTTCTGAAGAAATTTTCTGGTTTTTGGAACCAGAAATAGTCTAATCTGTCTGACAAGGGACCTAGTAAAGGCCATCCATGAGTTCCTGGAATTTGGCGGACTGGTAGCTCTGTTGGCCGTACTTTTAGTGGAGATGAAAGTGAAGGTGGTGGGAGTGACATGATTGAGAAGAAGAAGAAGAAGAGAAAAGTTTAGTGTGGTTTAGTTTTGGTTTGGTTTTGCCTTTTTAAGAAGAGGTGAAACAAAATCAACTTCATATTTTATTCGTTTTAAATTATAATAGTATTTCTTTACTGAGAAAATGCTAAATAGTATTTCGGACACTAGTAAACTAGTTCTATTTTCGATATTTTTTATAAGAGACAATTAATTTTTTAGATATATTTTATAATATAGATCAAATATATCAGTTACTCAATAAATTTAAAAAGTAAATTGTTTCTTATAAAAATTATCGGAAAAAGTATTATATTGGATTAATAACAAAATATATAAACTTGTGCATTTAATATTTTAAAAATGTAAAAAAATTACTCCATAAGTCCCATATTATAATAGAAAAAACATAATCACACTTATTAAGAAAACCAAAACTTGAGAATTTCAAATATGATTTTGTGGGTTTTTTTTTAAATAAGTTGCATGGGAATATGTAAAAGTAAATTTAATTGGTTGTTTTTTATTGAGAAAAGGAAAGAGAAAAAAATTAAATGCAATTTGCATTTAATTTTATAAGAATAAATAAAAAAAACATTATTGAAAGTGTCTCATAACTCCTAGCTTAATTGACAAATATTGTCGAAATTGTTAGGCTTAACGTCGTGACTCGAAATCTTACAATTATATAAGTTTAATTTCAGTAGATTATCAGTTCAACTATGACAAAAAAAAAAAAAATTCTTAAAAGTTGTTTTTTCCTTATAATTTGAAACAAAAAAAAAAAAAAAGATCATTTTTCCTTTTAATATGGAATGAAGAGAGTATATTCTTAATATTAATTTTCTTTTTTAGTTCATCTTTTGTTATATTTAACACGTGTTCTGACTTCCAAGTAGCACGACACGACTCTTTCTTTATTTTCTTTTTTCATTTTTTATAGCAGGAAATTTTTTATTTTTTTACTAAATAAAAGATATTCATTCATTCAAATTGATAAGAGTACATCTATGCAATACAAATTCAAAATCGCTAAAAACAAAAAGGATGAATCTGCGAACAAACTCACAGCATCCGTGTTAATAGCATAAAACAACACATTGCATAAGCCTACATATTTGACTATATTGAACTTTCCGGAATATTCATGCCTCCGGATCTGTAGCGCTGATGGCACAAAAGTCATTGATTCGATCTGCACTGGATCAACCTTAATCTTTCAACCTGAAACAAATGAACACCGCACCAAGACGGGACAACAATACTCCGCACTAAAACGGGACAACAATACTATTAAAACAAATGATGAAATCAAAAAAACAAACGAAAGAAATACTAAATATATGTGAAAATCACACTTATTTAATTAAAGGGATAAATATGTTCCTGGTCCCTATAAATATCTCAAGTTTTGTTTTTAGTCCCTCTAAAATTTTTCTTCGACTTTTGGTCCCTCTAAAATTTTCAATTAATACTTTTGGTCCCTACTTTTAAATTAAGTCATATATAGACTTCATATTTTTTAATGAAATTTTCCAGAAAAGTTTAGAATATTTTAATAATCACGCACAAAAAAAATTTTGAATTTTTTAACAAAACATGAATTAAATATGATTTTTCTAAGCACCAAAAACATAAAAATTTATATTTAATTTATGCTTTGTTAAAAAATTCAAAAAAAAAATTGGGAGAAATTCTTATAATATTTTAAACATTCATAAAAAAATTTATTCAAAAATATGAAGTCTACACATGAGTTGATTTAAAAGTAGGGACTAAAAATGTTAATTGAAAATTTTTTAGGGACTAAAAGTAGAAGAAAAATTTTAGAGGGACTAAAAACAAAACTTGGAATATTTATAAGGACCAGAAACATATTTATCCCTTAATTAAAATATAAAGAAAACAATTTGGAGGGGTGATTTTAGGCCTAAATCGGCCCTAAATCACCCCTCTCTAATATATCAAGAAGAAGAAGAAAAAAGTAGGCAACGCCTAGGGTTAGAGAGAGAGGGAGAAGAGAAAGCAGGAAACCTATGTTACCCATTAATAATTTGAGATTATTTTTATTTAGTAACTAATCATTACAATTTATATATGAAACTCACAATTAATTTTTAACCAATTTTTATTTTACATTAAAAAAAACATAGATATAATTTGTTTTCATTAGTAAATTAAATACATATAAACAAATAGTGTAAAAAACTTATTTTATAAATATCCTTATCTTTCATTATTCAATTTTTTAAAAAATAAAAATAAAAATCAAAGGTGTCCTCCATATGCATTTTTTGTGAAATTTTTTAAATGAAAGCATGATGTCTCCGTGTGCAAATTTTGAATAACATTTGAGATGCAAATAATAAAATCCTTATATTTAATTAATTTTTCTTTTATGAAAAAATTTAAACAGGAAGGATGGTGTCACTGTTTTTAGCTTACTATATAACTATGATATTAGTGAAAAGTTTCTACTATTATTTAACCGTAATTAACATTATTCGTCAAAAAATTTATGAAACACATAAGATGAATTATCTCCTCTCAATTAATTATTTTTACTTACGAAAGAATTAAGAATCGAGTACCTAAGTTTAAAGCAAATAATAGCTTACAAAGGAATTTATATTATCTTCCTTTTCAGTCACTACTGTGATTCAAACTTTTATTTTAACAAACTAGATTCAAACTTAGAACATTTGAATCTAATTTTCAAGGTAATTTCTTTTTTTTAATAATAAAATAAGATAATTTCTATGGTAGGTACTCTGATGAATTTGACATCTAATGGTATATTCGATATTTAAATTAATAGTTAAATGAACATTTATTTTTAGAAAAAGTATTTTCTTTCATTTGAAGTATTATTTAACAGATTGTTTAAGAAAAGTCGAGTTTAATTTTTGAATAAAATAAATTTTTGACCGACTTTACTTATTTTGTGAGAAAACTCCACACTATTAAGACACTCTTCTCCTAGGGGTTTGGAAGGGTAAACAAAAAATATATATATTACAAATAAAGATTATTCTCTCTGATTTTTTTTACCAATAGTGTCAACTTTAATTATTTTCTTTTTTGAATTTTTTATTACTCATAATAGTCATATAAACAATATTTATGATAAAATACAAAATAAAATAATGTAATGTTTATAAATAATAATTTTTTTTGCAAAATGATCTTTTTAAAATATATAATGAAATGGACAAAAAAAACTCTTTAATTCATAAAAATCATCGTTCATTTGTTGATTTAGAGTGCAAATATACTAAAAACTCTTTGTTTTGTTAATGTGTTGCATAAGCTCCCCAATTATTATTGTATTTTCGGTAAGAAAAGCAATTATTGAATTTTCTATTTGCTTGTTTTTCTTTTAGTGCGTTGATATCATATGTGACTATGTGAGTCTGTGATTGCGAGTGCGAGAGACGGATACTTACAAGTATATCAATTAATGGATTTATGTGTTTATTTATTTTCTCTTTTAAGTTTTAATAAATGGGATTAGCCCTATGATAATGATTCACAGCCAGGATGCTCTATTTGAGAAATAGTATCGGTACTAATAGTACCGAATACTTCATTTATGTTCATATACAGTGACGGAATTACGTTGCAGCTTGTGTGGGCATGTGTCTCCACTAAATTTTGGATAAAATTTTAATACTATGGCTTAGTATATATACATCTATTTAGACTAAATGTTATCTAGACTACTTAAAGAAATGCAAATAACAACTAAGCACACTATAATAGTTTATATTTATTGTAAATTTTTATCATTTTATACATTTATTATTTGTAATGAAAGTGAACACATCTATTAGTTCTAGTTTAACCGGTAGTAGTGATATTATTTTTGTGTGGAAATTTTAGTGGTATTTCTCATTTTGTTTATAGAAGAAAAAAAAAAGACATTATTATATATTTTGCTGAAAGTGAATTTGTTTTAACAGAATTCGCGGGATGCAAACAGAGTTCGCAGGATGTGAAGCAGAACAACAGAAGTTTTTGCTGAGTTCGCGGGATGCGAATTTTATCGAGTCTATATATAGAGAATGTATTTTCTGAGTTGTTTTATGATGTAGGAGTATATTCATGTTTCAAAATTGATTTTTTTGGACTAAATGCTTCAAAACTGAAATGTTTTTTATATATATTTAATTCTACACATTTTTATATATATTGCCCTCACTTCTAAAAATTTCTGGCTTCTTCACTGTCCATATACGTTAATAATTTTTTTAAAAATGTTGTATCTCGTATCGGTATCTGTATCAGGTACCGTAGCCACATCTAGGCAACAAATAAATAAAAAATTGGAGTAGCCTAGTAGGGGACGCTACTACATGATTGAAACTCATGCAAGGTACAACTACAAACAAGTGTGCATGGACCAGGACCAAGACCAGGACCATGTTGAGAGATCATACTCATTAATTAGAGCAATAAACGTTTTTGGCCTTACACTATCCCTTCTTTCTCACCACATGTCGTATCTATTATCTATATGTGGATTATTCATATTTTAAAAAAGTTGAGCCAGAATTACTTATATACAGTTAAGTTAGGCCTCTGTTAATTGCATATCTGATTTAACTCGTTTTTTTTTTTCTCACGTGTGAGAGGATGACGCGTGCCTACGTCTTCTACATTATTGGAACTCAAGGGACAAACATACAAACAAGTCCATGCCTCCATGGCCCATATTGAAGTGTTGTATATTCCGTGAAGGAAACAAACGCTTTGGCATTATACACTACATAGTACTATACTGCTATGTTTTCTTTCTCTCCACATGTCATGTTTGTATATATGTGGATTATTACACGTTTAATTTAAGCCTCAGCTTTTTTTTAAAAAAGTTAAGCCATAGTTGCACATTTAAAATTAAGCCTTAGTATTTTTGAAAGTTAAGCCTCAGTTTTTTTTTACGGAAGTTAAGCCTCAGTTGATAACAGATTTAATTAAAGAAAATTTACATTAGACACCGTATATGATATCAACTTTGTATCCAAACAACTTCGTGTACAAAAAAATTTAGTGGCACAGCTTGTTGCTCGTCTACCTTTTGTTCATTTGCTCATGGACCATGGACTATCTAATGGTACAAAACATCATAGTATCTCTTTACCAAATACTCTCTCTCAACACATATTATATCAGTTCAAAAACGAGTTACTGTACAGGTGAAAGCCTGAAACCTATGGACCATGGACTAATTTTCATTTCAATGTATATATTTCATCAATGCTTTACAGCCGAAACCCGTTATCCACAATCTTCTACTTATATATTATATCCTAATTACTAATGAGATCTTGCCTATGAACAAAAGTTAGGTGGAATTTGTGCAAAGAAATAAAGTCAGTGAACTGCACATAAAAACTTACCAAAATATTTCCAATTTACTGAAATGAAGCTGTGAATGTCTAAACTGCTTCACTTTTAGAGGTAACAACATCAAGTAGGCATATATATGTGAAGATCATCCAAGTTGGGGCAGCTTTGGATGCTCAACTCTTTCTCATTAGCCAAATGCAATAAGCATATGAAACACAAATGTGGAGATATGTCGGTAACAGTTGCAGCGGCATTGCATTCACTAGGAAAGTTGGCCAATATATGCCTGAAAGACACCATTTCTTTCTCACCCTTTAGAATGAAGAGATGTTTATAAAAACGGTTAGAAAATGCTGCTCAACTTCAACAGGCAAAAAATAAAAATGATTGGCAACCCATGTAAAACTGGTAACAAAAATACAGCATTACAGTAAAAGAGTCATTGTCATGTATTAAAAAAAAAATACAGCAGCAACCATTTTATTTTAGTGAGGCTGATAAGGGAATGATACTTTTGAATGTTTATGACTAGGCAAGGAATATATGGTATAAGGCAGAGTAAATTTTGAAAGAAATTTTGAAACTTTAGCATACCTGTAAAGGAAGTTGAACGGATTCTTGAATTTCTTGAATACAGTTCCAAAGAGTAAATTTCAGTGCTTGAACATCAACTTGTTTGGACGTTTTGTCATATTGAACTTCAATTTTGTTGATCTGTGGTATTTTGAAATATTCAAACTTAAGACATAACTCCAATGGCATTAACTTTTGGGAAAATTGTGTATTAAAATTAATGATGAGGAATATATATATATATATATATATATATCTTCATGAAAGATTTCATCAGCATGTATATGATACCCAAAATAATCATATATCCACATGATGAGGAATATGTTTTCATGAAAGATAGTATCCTTTCATCAGCATTATATACCATAATAATCATATATCAAGAGATATAGTGTAACTATTCAATAGTGACTTAAACCCACCTGACGAGGCTGAGAAATAAGTGTGCTTGAGTCATCCATGTCACTATGTGCACCATCATACTCACCATCACAAACACTTCCATTATCCCATGAATTGAATGGTTCATTGTTATTCCATTGCTCTGTCGATTCATCTGCATCTGAGGCTTTAAGTGCAAAATAGTAATACACGCAAACACACTAAAATGTTATTTATATTGATAGACAATGAATTGGAGGATATAAAAAATGAAATGCTGGGATCACAATAGCACATATTACCTGAGAACTTTCTCGTCCTCCTCCCAAGACACTAAAGAAAGAAAAGGAAACATAGAGAAACAAATAATTATTAATCTGGATAGAGATAGTTGAAATTGAAACTAACTTCTATGTTTAAAGAACATACATTTACATTAGGTAAAAGAAATAACTTGACAAGATCCTCTGGCTCATAGTGGTAGTCCTCTGGGAGTTTTGTAACACAAACGAATCTATTTTCAGGGAGTAATAACGATTTATGATTCTTGGGAGGAGCAAAGATATCTGGAAGTGTTTTCCCTAGAAAATTTGTGAAATTTAAATCAACTTCGATCTGTCTCGTAGTCCTTGGCCGCCTAGTTTTGAGGGTTGACCCATCTTCAGAAGAACAATGAACTTCTGACTCTGAACCTAAAACATTTTCTAAATCAATTAACAGGCTGAACTTCCAAATACATATGACCATTTGTTTATTACAAACACTTAAATCCCACCTTTAGCTTTTCGGTACTGCCAATGATCCGGACCTGCCCACGCATTTTTCTTTGACCTTAAACCCAGACTAGCAAATAGATACTCATCAACATTTCTAAATGTTTCATCCATGTCAGGGTCTTGGGAAGGAAAAGGTTCTTTCTCCTACAATATTATAAAAAGTTCACCAAACACTTAGTAAAAAATTGAATATCTCTTGTAAAACATCTTTCAAGACAGGCATGGACGTTTTAGGACTAATAGATGCAAAACCTGAGGATAGCTTGAAAAATTTGGGTCTACATCATTAGAGCCCAGTTCAGCAACAAATGTTTGGTTGTCATGTTCATAGGGCCAACTTAGGAAGTTCTCGTGGTCTTCTTCTGATTCAGCCCCAACTTCACAATCAATAGCTGCATCAAACTTTTCTGCTGATTTTTGGCCATGAAATTGAGAATCAGAGAGCCTTCTATTATTTTCATCAAACTGATTTACTATCACCCTGAGAGTTGGAGAAATTGCATCCTTAATATCCATGTCCAATACCATCTGTTCAACACAATCTATAAAGAAGACAAAGGTGAGTCCCTGAGCCATATCAAATGTTTTACTTGAAATGTGGCAATGGTTAACACTTAACATACCTCTTGCAAAAGAAAGATCAATTACATCTGAAATATCATGTTCATTTCGACTAGCTACATATGTCCCTGGTACATCTAGTGAATCAAAGAGCACCCTACATCTACCATATACACCAAGGTTATTCATCAAAAGACCTTTGGCTCCCCCTTCATCAAACTTTGCTGACGTTTGGCGATAGAGGGGATCCACAGCAAATGCAACTGAAAAAGATAACTACATGATCAGCACTCAATAAATCTCAATCCCACACCATAAACAAGTAACAAATAGAATGAGATTTGAGATCACCATCAAACTTCTTTACATTAAGAACCTCAAAAGATGATTCCAATGTTGACAAAGGTGACAACTGCATCAACAATCACGACTTAGCCACTTAGAACTTATCAATAAATATGAAGTTTAATCTTTCACGCCAGTCCAAAGATCAAAAGAACAGACCTTTTTTATGATTCCCTTCTTGCTATCTTCTTGCCCACCTTCAGCATTAACACTCTCTAGAATAGTGTCTGAACATCATGACATCATTAGAAATTAGAACAAGTAAAGAATAAAATGTTATAATACAAACATTAATGTATTGCTGAGAAACAATATCAATCTAATAAGAGTGCATACTTCCAGTATAATGCAAACATTTACATTTGTGGATAGTCCTCTTTGTTAGAAAAATTGATTTGAGAGAATAAAAACTGTCGGAAAAAAAAATTTGACTACAAATTTGTTTGTACTGTAGAATGCATGCCTACAGCCTATCAGATTTCAAACATTCACAAGATACCAAACATTAAGTAAAATTAGAAAACTTGTCAGACAGTTGAGGGAGAAAATCAATATGCATAATTTCCCATCCACCTCCAACCAAAGGACAAGGGACATTACTACGAAGGATGAAATAAGTTCATAAAATACTAGACTTGATAAAAGGGTATGATCGTTGTAACCTTGCTCCGTTTCATGGCCTGCCCTATTCATTCTAGCAAGAACTTTATATGCCTCAGAATACACCGAATCCACCCTTAATGAATAAATTTTGACTCCAGCTTCAAGAGTGCAGCTTGCCTGCCCAAATAAGAAATCAATTAACATTACATTACAAGCATATATATGTAAATAAATTTTACTTTTAGTATCACATCTGTCTGATTCACTCTATAATTGATCCCGTCAGTACAATTATAAACACAAAATTAATCCAAGAAATCTAGCTATGAAGCACAAACACAGACACATATCAACCACTGAACACGCCTTCAATCAAAAGTGACAGTACTAAAGAGAAATCTAGTTGTCGAAATCTAGCTATGAAGCACAAACTCCGAAGACGCCTTCAATCAAAAGTGTCGGTACTAAAGAGAAATCTAGTTGTGGAAATCTAGCTATGAAGCACAAACACCGAAGACACCTTCAATCAGAAGTGTCGGTACTACCAAGAAATCTAGTTGTGGAAATCTAGCTATGAAGCACAAACACCGAAGACGCCTTCAATCAGAAGTGTCTGTACTACAGAGAAATCTAGTTGTGGAGACTAGTATTCAAGTTTTTAAGTGGTTTTAATTTCATTGGAGATTCATCATTACAAGTAACTCTACATAAAGAAACACCATAAACAAAAACAAACAAAAAAAAGCAAAAAATCAAGAAAATCTTAACCCATAAAACCAACTTACCATTTGAAAATTAGTTTCCGCATCATTATTATCATCGTCAGCCCTAATAATATCAGTAAGATGATCAATCAAATCCAAATCCCATGTATTTTTCTGATTAATTTTCTGCGCAAAAAAAAAAATTAAAAAAAAAATTAACGGTTAGAAACAAATAACAAAAACAAAACAAGAACTACAATGTGGTGGTGATTAACTGATTATTACATTTTCTGAAGCAAGCTTAATGCAATTGCGGAATAACTCGAGAATCTGCTGCTTGTTAAGAACAGGATCAGAATCGGAAGGTTGAGGGTTGAAGTTAACGGCACGGGATGTACGGCGAATGGCAGCGGCACGTGCAGCACGGGCAGCGGCGCGTTCAAGTTGGTCGTCGTTGGAGCCGACGAAGAAATTTGTTGCGGGCATGGGAAGCTTCTTTTTGTGAACCGTTGTTGGATTAGGGCTTACGAATTCCGCCATTGATAAAGTAGTGTTGTTTACTGCTTAGGAATGAATTGTTGCAGGAATCGATTATTTTCCCTCCATTTGTTTTGTGATTTGAAAATGGTTCACTGGACTAGAGATGAAATGAATGAGAGCGAAACTGATTATTAATGGTGTATAAATGAGAGTTACTACTTACTGTATTTTTTTTATTGTTTTTGACAAAACTACTTACTGTATTTTTATTAGTGGGTGTTCTCAGTTTCGATATTTTTTTTTTTTTTTTTGTATTAAAGAGTGTGAAAAAATCAAAGAGAGAAACAACAAGCCTTAACAACAAAAAATGAGGGCAACCACCTCAGCAATGTTAGCTATTAACAAAAAAAAAATTGGTCGGACAAAATTCATAAAAATCAACTATTCTCCCGAATTGGCCAAGCATTTATAAATTGATTCGTTTTTCGATAAGAGTGTTGAATTTGAATTTTCAAATTGACAATTCAGCACACTAAATTACAACGAGACATACTCCCTATGTTGTCTTCACCAAACATTATAACCGTCATTTCAGAGTCAACATGAAGCTTCACACAACGAATCCAAGTTTAGACACATCTTTATTTACAGTTTAACAATAACTTTATACTATAAAGTCTACATGATCCTCTTAATTTAGAATTAGACACATATCTTATTTTATTTTGGATAGAATAGACTTATCAATAAGTAAACACTTACTCTTTAAAAATTTGAACTCAATTTTCATTGGATTTATCATAATGAAATAGACTCTCACAACGTCTTGAGTAGAAATAGTTTTAGTGGCGAGAAATTAGAAAACTTTAAAACAAACAAAATACAATTGAAAAAATAAAAGGACTTCTAATTATTAAAAAAAAAATTTGGGATAGTGTAATTAGAAGTCCTTTTATTTTTCTAATCGTGTTCAATCAGACTTTTAAATATCAAAGAGAAGGAAAATTCCAAAGAGGAGATCAACCTTCCTGTAAATTGCTTATAAAAAGTTTGAAAAAAATAAATAAATAAAAAACTTCTTTAACTTGTTTGTTTTGTGATGATGCAGATGAAACTATTCTTCAATGTGCTCTTTTACTTGAGAGTCATTGACGTCTTCCAGACATATTTTGGAATTCTGGACATTCATGATTTTGGTGAACAATTTGATGAAGATAATATTCTTATTTTGCCAGCTTCGGTGACGGATTGAGATATATTGTTGTAGATTATCACGCAATTTATGTTGGAACAAAATTATGATTTTGTATCTCCTTAATTGATTTTGATGATAACAATGTATTTAAGGTTAAATTGGAGTACTAATAATTTAATTCAGTGTGCAGGATTAAAAGTTAAAATTTGCGTACTAAAGAACCCTAGAATTTCTGAAGGAATTACTTCTGAGCTCACCAGATCTGAAGCAAGTAATTCTGAGCCTATGAAACTCTGAAGTTATTATCTGAACCTTAGAATTTCTGAAGGAATTACTTCTGAGCTCACCAGATCTGAAGCAAGTAATTCTGAGACTGTGAAACTCTGAAGTTATTATCTGAACCTTAGAATTTCTGAAGGAATTACTTCTGAGCTCACCAGATCTGAAGCAAGTAATTCTGAGCCTGTGAAACTCTGAAGTTATTATCTGAACCTTAGAATTTCTGAAGGAATTACTTCTGAGCTCACCAGATCTGAAACAAGTAATTCTGAGCCTATCAAAATCTGAAGAACTTCTGAGCTCACCAGATCTGAAACAAGTAATTCTGAGCCTATCAAAATCTGAAGAACATCTGAGCTCACCAGATCTGAAACAAGTAATTCTGAGCTTATCAAAATCTGAAGGCTCGTCAGATATAAGTGTTAAGCTACATTTGAGAGTACAATTTTATTGAAGACTGTGCCTGACTAAGTCCAAACGCAGAAACCAAGAATGAAAAGGTTTGACCATGGAAAGGTCCTTTTCAAGTCAGGCTTCAGAAACGATTATTTCCTTATTTGGCTTTCACCAAGGTTCAAATATCAAAAGCCAAAAGGAATCTCTCATTTTGTAGTAAACGTTAAGCTCCTAAGCTACTGCAAATCAGAACAGCTAATAAGCTCACTGATCTATACAAAGGAGCGTCTCAATTCTTCAAACGGCTATAATCTTCAACGTTCATTTTATCATCTATAAAAGGAAGAAGATTTGTGAAGAAATGGAATCAAGACTTAAGCTTCTGAACGTGCTGAAACTCTGTCAAATTCTGAAGCTATCAAACACTTAGAAACTTTGTGATAATTTTCTAAGTTAGTCTTGTAACTGCGTTGTATTTTGTAAACACCTCTGATTGTATATCAAGTGTTAATCTCTTATCTTTATTAACATTAAAACCAGTTTGAAGTCTCTTGCTTTGTGCTTGAGCATTGGAAGTCTCTTGCTTTGTGCTTGAGCATTGGAAGTCTCTTGCTTTGTGCTTGAGCATTGGAAGTCTCTTGCTTTGTGCTTGAGCATTGGAAGTCTCTTGCTTTGTGCTTGAGCATTGGAAGTCTCTTGCTTTGTGCTTGAGCAGTTAGAAGTCTCTTGCTTTGTGCTTGAGCAGTTTGAAGTCTCTTGCTTAGTGCTTGAGCATTTGTAATCTGAGTGATTATAGTGAAATCTCTTGTGAAGGACAAGAGGACTGGACTACTCCTGTTAGTGGGAGGAACCAGTATAAAAATTCTGAGCATCTCTCTCTAACCCTATCCTCATATATTGTGTGTGTTATACCTTATCCGCTGCAATTTGTTTTAACTTAGAAAAAGTCTCAACACAATTCAACCCCCCCCCCCCTTCTTGTGTGTTTTTCAACCTTCAATTGGCATCAGAGCTCCGGTCTGTTGCTCTTCACTTAACAATGAAACAGTAAAAGATCTAGGGGTACTTAGTTGAAAAACATGTCTGGTGTTACCTCTCCTTCTGCTTCCTCTGGACCTGATCACTCTGCTGTTCCACCTCCTCACAACTATGATAGGGAAAGGAACAGTGATAATCACAGAGACAAACCACCTTACTTCAACAGTGATCCTACTACTTTTCCTTTCTGGAAAACCAAGATGTATAGTTACATCATTGGGACCGATGATGAGTTATGGGATATCATTGAAGATGGTATACATTTTGAACACATGGATGATGAAGGTGTTGTAAGAAATACCTACAGAAAGTTCTTTGATGCTGAAAAGAAGAAACAGTATAAGAAGCATCATACTGTTAAGAATATGCTTATTGGTGCAATATTTCATGCTTAGTATTTAAAAATATCCAACAAGTCATGTGCCAAAACTATCTGGGACTCTCTATGTTCCACCTATGAAGGAAATAAGCAAGTCAAAGAAGCTAAGGCAAACTTATTAGTTCATCAATATGAGCTGTTCAGAATGAAGGAAGATGAAGATATTGAAACCATGTATTCAAGGTTTCAAACCCTTGTCTCTGGTCTTCAAGTTCTGAAGAAAAGCTACACTGCATCTGATCACGTGAAGAAAATTCTGAGGAGCTTACCTTCCAAATGGAGACCAAAAGTTACAGCTTTTCAGGAATCCAAGGATTTGGACAATGTGACTCTTGAAGATTTAATAAGCTCACTCAGAAGTCATGAGCTAGAACTTATGTCAGATGAACCTGTCAAGAAGATGAAGTCCTTGGCTCTAAGCTCTGTTCAGACTTCCTCAAAAGCTGCAAAGATCAAAGTGTCTGAACAAGAGGAAGAAACTTCTGATGATATGATGGATGAAAATTCTGAGAATGAAGAAATGGCACTAATGGTTAGAAGGTTTCAGAAATGGAACAAGAAATACAAAAGGTTTCCAAACAAAGGAAACAACTCAAGAAGTTCCTTTTCAAAGGACAAAAAGGAAGAACTGAACAACTGCTATAACTGCAAGAAATCTGGACACTTCATTGCGGACTGTCCAGAAATGTCATCCAAGGACAAAGGAAAGAATAAGAGCTTTGGGAAAGAAAAGTACAAAGAAAAGGTAAGGAAGAGTTTGTTAGCCACTTAGGAGACCATTGAGAATGACTCTGAAGGAGAAGATGATGAAGAAGGCAATCTGGCTTTAATGGCAAGAACTTCTGAAGGTAACAACTCTGATAGAGATTCTGAAGATGACTCAGATGATAAAAATGAGGTATACTCTAACATGACTAAATCTGAATTAATTGATTCTCTTAAGATTGCCGTGAAACATTACTCTCGTATAGTAAGTCAACACAAAATTCTGAAGAATGTTCATGAATCATTGAAAAAGGATGCCAAGATTCTTTATGATGAAAATGAATCGTTAAACATTCGTATTTGTCATGTTGAATCTAACTATGTCTTGGCAGACAAGCTCAATGATGATCATGAAGATGCTCTTCACGAATTTATTCGTTGTACCTTCAATAGGAGTAAAATGGCTTCCATGATTTATCATATGACTCGTAACTATGGTGAAGGCATTGGTTATTCTCGGTTTAAGAACTGGGATAAACCTCTGAAATCATATAGTGAGGATGATACTCCACCTGAATTATTCTCTACCTTTGTTAAAAGTGGTACACTTGATCTGAAGGCATCCAACTCTGAAGGAGGTTCTGAACCTGAACCCAAAGACTCAGAAGTTCCAAGTTCTTCTGAACCTAAAATTTCTGAGTCCAAAAGTTCTCAAGTTAAGGCTCAGAAGTCATCTGAACCTCTGAGAAATCAAGGTAAAGTTACTTCAGATCCTTGCTTGACCTTTGGAACTGTGATATACTCCAGATCAAAATCCAAGAATCAAATTAAGCCTAAACATTCTTGTCAAAGCTTAATTAATTCTAGATCTTGTGTTGATCATAGAAAACAAAGAAGGAATACTATTCAGAAGACTAACTCTAAAGGACCCATCAGAATATGGGTACCAAAATCTGAAATAATGTTTGCTTCAGATGCTCATGCAAGGAAAGGTAAAACAGCAGCCCTGGTACCTGGACAGTGGTTGCTCACGACATATGACGGGAGAAAAGCATATGTTCCAAACCCTAACTCTGAAAGAGGGAGGCTCTGTGGGATTTGGAGGAAAACAAAAAGGGAAGATCATTGGTACAGGTACAGTTGGTAATTCTTCTCTTTCCATTAAAGATGTTTGGTTAGTTGATGGACTTAAACACAATCTATTGAGCATTAGTCAATTTTGTGACAATGGGTGTGTTGTTACATTTAATAAGGAATCATGTACTGTATCAAAAGACTCTGACAAATCTGTAGTATTCAAGGGAATGAGAGTTGGCAATGTTTATAAAGTAAACTTTTCTGATTTGGTTGACCAAAAGATTATATGTCTTTTGTCTCTGAGTGATGAGAAATGGCTATGGCACAAGCGTCTTGGTCATGCTAACTGGAGGTTGATCTCTAAGCTTAGCAAACAAAAGCTTGTTAGTGGTTTGCCTGACATTGATTATCACTCAGATGCACTTTGTGGCTCATGTCAAAAAGGAAAATTTGCTAAGACTTCATTCAAGTCTAAAAACATTGTCTCTACTTCCAGACCCTTAGAATTGCTTCACATTGATCTGTTTGGTCCTGTTTCGACAGCCTCTATCAATGGTAAAAAATATGGATTGGTCATGGTTGATGATTTCAGTAGATGGACTTGGGTGAAATTCCTACGTTCTAAGAGTGAAGCACTTGTGGTGTTCAGTGACTTCTGCACACAAATACAAAGTGAAAAGGATCTTCGGATTCTGAAGGTTAGAAGCGACCATGGGGGAGAGTTCGAAAATGACTCTTTCGAATCTTTCTGCTCAGAGCATGGAGTAATCCATGAATTCTCTTCTCCTAGAACACCACAGCAGAATGGTGTTGTAGAAAGAAAGAATAGATCTTTGCAAGAAATGGCTCGTACCATGATGCTTGAGTCTAACCTAGCTAAGTTCTTGTGGGCAGAAGCCGTGAGTACTGCTTGCTATGTTCAGAATAGAATCTACATCAGACCTATTCTGAACAAAACTGCTTATGAACTGTTCAAAGGAAGAAAACCAAATATTTCTTATTTTCATCAGTTTGGATGTACTTGTTATATTCTAGACAACAAGGTCTATCGAAAGAAATTTGATGCTAGAGCTTATAAGGGTATCTTTATAGGCTACTCTGAACGCTCAAAAGCATACAGATTGTATAATTCTGAAACTCACACAGTTGAAGAATCTATACATGTTAGATTTGATGATAAAGAGCCTGACGATAAAATGTCAGAGCAAGCTGAGACTTTTGCAGAATTTCAAGTTTCCTCAAATTCTGAGTGTGAAGATCTCTCCATTGCTGTATATCCATCTGAGACTCAAAATGAAGATATCTCTGAAGGCCTTGAAACTGAAGACCCTTCAGAAACTGAACCCTCTCAGACACCTGCTTCACCTAAGAGTAAATTCAAGTATAGATCATCTCATCCTGAAGAGCTAATTGTTGGTAACAAGGATAGCCCAAGAAAGACCAGATCTGCTTTCAAAGAGGATGAATCCCTAGTTGGGTTAATTTCATTAATTGAACCCACAAACATAGAAGAAGCACTCTCAGATGATGGGTGGATTGTTGCAATGCAAGAAGAACTCAATCAATTTGAAAGAAATGATGTTTGGGATCTGGTACCAAAACCCAAACACAAGAACATTATTGGAACAAAATGGGTATTCAGAAACAAGTCAAATGAAAAGGGAGAAGTTGTCAGAAATAAAGCTAGACTGGTTGCACAAGGTTATAGTCAGCAAGAAGGCATAGATTTCACTGAAACCTTTGCACCAGTAGCAAGACTTGAGGCAATTAGACTTCTCTTGTCCTATGCAGTTAATCATGACATCACTCTATTTCAAATGGATGTTAAGAGTGCATTTCTGAATGGAGTAATTTATGAAGAAGTCTATGTTAAACAACCTCCTGGCTTTGAAGATATAAAGTGTCCTGATCATGTTTACAAATTGAAGAAATCTCTGTATGGTTTGAAACAAGCTCCAAGAGCTTGGTATGAAAGGTTAAGTATATTTCTTCTAGAAAATGGTTTTGAAAAAGGACATGTTGATAACACTCTCTTTAGAAAAACCTTAAAAACTGATATTTTGATTGTTCAGATTTATGTTGATGATATTATCTTTGGTTCAACTAATGCTTCTCTTTGCAAGAATTTCTCTAAGCTTATGCAGGATGAATTTGAAATGAGTATGATGGGAGAACTAACATTCTTCTTGGGAATTCAAATCAATCAAAGAAAAGAAGGAGTATATGTGCATCAAACCAAATACACAAAGGATTTACTGAAGAAATTTGGTCTTGAAGATTGTAAACCAATGTCAACTCCTATGCATCCCTCTAGCTGTCTTCTGAAGGAAGAATCTGAAGGCAAAGTAGATCAGAAATTATACAGAGGTATGATTGGTTCCCTCCTTTATCTCACTGCATCTAGACCAGATATCTTGTTCAGTGTATGCTTGTGTGCTAGATTTCAATCAGATCCTAGAGAGTCTCATCTAACTGCTGTTAAGAGAATCTTTAGATATCTGAAAGGAACCACTAATCTTGGATTACTTTATAAGAAATCCTTAGATTATCAGCTTATTGGATTCTGTGATGCTGACTATGCTGGTGATAAAATTGAAAGGAAGTCCACTAGTGGAAACTGTCAATTTCTAGGTGAAAACCTTATATCATGGGCTAGTAAGAGACAAGCAACTATTGCTCTATCTACAGCAGAAGCAGAGTACATCTCAGCTGCTAAGTGTTGCACGCAATTGCTCTGGATGAAACATCAGTTGGAGGACTATCAGATAAGGATAAGTAGTATACCACTTCTCTGTGATAATACTGCTGCTATCTGTTTGTCTAAGAATCCTATTTTGCATTCAAGAGCTAAACACATTGAGATCAAACATCACTTCATTAGAGACTATGTTCAGAAGGGAGTAATTAAGATTCAATTCATTGATACTGAGCATCAATGGGCTGATATCTTTACCAAACCTCTTGCTATTGATCGTTTCGATTTTATCAAGAAAAATCTGAACATGGTTTTTATTTCTGAATGATATCTCTGAATGCTGTTAACTCTGAATGAATAAACTGAGAAGGGCCTCAGAAGTTTGGACGGCTCAGAAACTATTATATAGGTTCTGAAGCACTCTCTCATCTGAAGCAATCAGAATTATTTATTATTAAATATGATTTCTTGTGACTCAGATACCTACTCTAAGTGTTAGTTGACCACTCAGTTTCTCTAACTGACAGCTGGCTTCTGAAAACACTACTTATCTGTGTAACTTCCCATCATGTCTAGTAACCGCTGGGTAATGAAGGAGAGCTAATGATGATTTTATTAAAAGTAACTGCCAAGCCCCCATTACGTCACTATCTTGTTTCCCCAATATTTTGAAACTTCCACTATAATCACTTAACTACACACTAGTCACTATCACTTCTCACGTTTTCAATATTTTGAAACTTC
The DNA here is from genome assembly GCA_954870985.1 of Trifolium fragiferum. Classification (NCBI taxonomy): domain Eukaryota; kingdom Viridiplantae; phylum Streptophyta; class Magnoliopsida; order Fabales; family Fabaceae; genus Trifolium; species Trifolium fragiferum. The sequence continues at coordinate 75,094,989 of OX940789.1, read as the reverse complement.
CACTATAACCATTTCTGACACTCCTAAATCCCCTCAGAAATCTCCTATTAAAGATTCTGAGTCTACCCCAATAGCAATGGACGTAGACCAATCTGAACCCTCAAATGTTCAAAATTCTGAAGTCCCTGCTGAATCCCAAACTGAACCCCTTCAGACTTCATCTCCTAAGCCAACCACTTCTGAACCAAACCCCTCATCCATTCAAACCACTCCACCTTTTCCTGGAACTGATTCAGATCTTGAAGAAACTCGTCTTCATTCTGAAACAATTCCCTGTTTCACCATGGTACTTAACAATTCCCTTTTACCGTTGAATGCATTTACTGCTGGTGGTTGTTTGCTGTGTGCATTTACTACCCTGTAACTTGTGCTTTGACTGACCCGTTTTTGATAATGACAAAGGGGGAGAAAATATTATTTCATTTCCTATGGCAGTGAAATTATTTCTGAAGCTCTAAAGATCACATTTTCTGAACTCTACTCTTGTTAAGTTATATTAAAGTCTTTTAAACTTTTAATGAGGGGGAGTAATAAATTTTGTCCAACATAAATTCATATAATATAAGATACGCTTGCAAACCATATCTTATATTTGTCAATCTGAAGAAATAGAGCTTGCAAACCTCTAATTCTGAAGGTAGAATATATGAAATTATATTTGACATTAAATATTACTCTTAGACTGTTTTATATTTATCATTGATAAACTTTTGAAGCTTATCAGACTCAGGGGGAGCTTGCAAACCTCAGAACCTGAAGTCAAGATGTTAAATAAAAACAACAACAATTGATTTTAAATACATATAGTTGTCATCATCAAAAAGGGGGAGATTGTTGGAACAAAATTATGATTTTGTATCTCCTTAATTGATTTTGATGATAACAATGTATTTAAGGTTAAATTGGAGTACTAATAATTTAATTCAGTGTGCAGGATTAAAAGTTAAAATTTGCGTACTAAAGAACCCTAGAATTTCTGAAGGAATTACTTCTGAGCTCACCAGATCTGAAGCAAGTAATTCTGAGCCTATGAAACTCTGAAGTTATTATCTGAACCTTAGAATTTCTGAAGGAATTACTTCTGAGCTCACCAGATCTGAAGCAAGTAATTCTGAGCCTGTGAAACTCTGAAGTTATTATCTGAACCTTAGAATTTCTGAAGGAATTACTTCTGAGCTCACCAGATCTGAAGCAAGTAATTCTGAGCCTGTGAAACTCTGAAGTTATTATCTGAACCTTAGAATTTCTGAAGGAATTACTTCTGAGCTCACCAGATCTGAAACAAGTAATTCTGAGCCTATCAAAATCTGAAGAACTTCTGAGCTCACCAGATCTGAAACAAGTAATTCTGAGCCTATCAAAATCTGAAGAACATCTGAGCTCACCAGATCTGAAACAAGTAATTCTGAGCTTATCAAAATCTGAAGGCTCGTCAGATATAAGTGTTAAGCTATATTTGAGAGTACAATTTTATTGAAGACTGTGCCTGACTAAGTCCAAACGCAGAAACCAAGAATGAAAAGGTTTGACCATGGAAAGGTCCTTTTCAAGTCAGGCTTCAGAAACGATTATTTCCTTATTTGGCTTTCACCAAGGTTCAAATATCAAAAGCCAAAAGGAATCTCTCATTTTGTAGTAAACGTTAAGCTCCTAAGCTACTGCAAATCAGAACAGCTAATAAGCTCACTGATCTATACAAAGGAGCGTCTCAATTCTTCAAACGGCTATAATCTTCAACGTTCATTTTATCATCTATAAAAGGAAGAAGATTTGTGAAGAAATGGAATCAAGACTTAAGCTTCTGAACGTGCTGAAACTCTGTCAAATTCTGAAGCTATCAAACACTTAGAAACTTTGTGATAATTTTCTAAGTTAGTCTTGTAACTGCGTTGTATTTTGTAAACACCTCTGATTGTATATCAAGTGTTAATCTCTTATCTTTATTAACATTAAAACCAGTTTGAAGTCTCTTGCTTTGTGCTTGAGCATTGGAAGTCTCTTGCTTTGTGCTTGAGCATTGGAAGTCTCTTGCTTTGTGCTTGAGCATTGGAAGTCTCTTGCTTTGTGCTTGAGCATTGGAAGTCTCTTGCTTTGTGCTTGAGCAGTTAGAAGTCTCTTGCTTTGTGCTTGAGCAGTTTGAAGTCTCTTGCTTAGTGCTTGAGCATTTGTAATCTGAGTGATTATAGTGAAATCTCTTGTGAAGGACAAGAGGACTGGACTACTCCTGTTAGTGGGATGAACCAGTATAAAAATTCTGAGCATCTCTCTCTAACCCTATCCTCATATATTGTGTGTGTTATACCTTATCCGCTGCAATTTGTTTTAACTTAGAAAAAGTCTCAACACAATTCAACCCCCCCCCCTTCTTGTGTGTTTTTCAACCTTCAATTTATGCAATACTAAATATTATATGTTGATTCGAGATCAGACAGTTTGAATTGCACATCAGTTTGAACTCATTGACACAATTTCAACTCTTTGATTGAGATTAAACAGTTGAAAACAATAAATGCGTTAACGCAATTACTGCACCAAACTTGATTCCTTCGTTGACCAAAAAGTTTGATTAGGCTATGTGAAATATTTGGGTCTCACAGTACAAATTTATTTTTTATGGGACTCATCTAGGGAGATATGTGATCATAGCTTGAATCTTTTCGTAATTGGAATTAGCTCAATTTAGTTTCGCTCACCTCTCTTCATTTGGTTTGAAAGTTAGGTGGCAAATATCTATTGCTACTTGCTAGTGCTCTAATAAATACTCCCTCTAGTCTTATATATAAGAAAATGTTGACTTTTTTGGTTCATTGAAAAATTGATGTATCTAGACAATAATATAGTCTAAATACATCAATTTCACAATGAATCTAAAAAGTAAAATGTTTCTTATATATAACATTTAATGATTGTGTTTCAATTTAGTTTTATGGTAATTTAATGATTGACAAGTTGGTTTCAGAGATTACTTTGTTTCTCATATTCCCTCCTGGTCCAACTTGTCACAAGGGATTTCAAAGATAGTAACATTATGCAAACAAGGCGAAGATTGTTGGAGATCAGATAGAATGATTGGATTTTTTTCTATTAATCATAAGTTATGGGAAGGGAATGATTGTGTGGATTGAGATGGAAAGCATCCTATTTTGAATTGCCAGTGACAATTACGTAAACAGTGGAGCAGACTAAAATCTCTCAAACCTGCAAGCCAAAATCCAATTTATGAAAGTATTATGAAAATTATACCATCTATTATCATAAAATCTGAGACACCAAATGATAATCACATTAAGAAAAGAAGAAAAAAAAAAGTGTAATTAGATAAAACATGACAGTCTTTTGACAGGTCACACAACTTGAGAAACACACATTGATCAACTAATGGATGAAAATGAAATGCCACCCACAATTTGTGGAATACAAGCCAAATAAAGGACAGTGTTGTCTCAAATCGTGTCCAATCATCAACAATTAATTAAGACTGTTAACAAACGAATCCATTATTGTGCACAGGAGAAGTCTGACTGTCCAAAATTGTGGACAATGGATCTCCCAGCACCATGGAGAACCCTCAACATAATTTATCGTTTTACTCGCTTGCATGCTTTCAACAAAAGCAAGCCTTTTACGCCATTTCCATGATGCACTCCTTTTCGTCGTGCACAACCATTTGTGACAAGGTATCTAATTAGTATTAGTATATCATTCACATAGCATTGCATCTTAACTTTATTTCCTCATTAAAAATGCTATAATGCACCCCAGTAAGCCACCAGCAACAACCTGTGCAAAAGATAATAGTAGTCAGTGATACCTTGAAATTATTACAATAGGAATTTAACATTCAGATACAGGGGACTCAATCTTGACGCAGTAATAGTTCTTAAAATGTGATTCCCTTATCCAGAACTTTAGATGCGAGAGTACTAGTCATCTATCAGAACAAGCTTGAAACAATAGTAAGCTCAGAAAAAGGCAAACCATACCTGAAGTGGAGTATGACCAAGCGAATCTCGCAGTGGTCTGACATTGGACAGTGGGTGTTCTGGAGGTAATTCACACACAATTTGATTAAGCAACTGCAATGTGACAGAAAGCAACATATGAAATGAGTGTGTATATATAAAGCAAGGGGGAAAAGTAAAGCAAGTCGATAACACTACCACCAAGCAAAAGAACTTACTTCTGCTTGTCGACCTGCATGAAGTCTAACTCCTGTGGCATCATACATTACCTATAAAAGTAACACAATCTAATTTTAGCAAAAACATTTAATTTTTCCTGGCTCTAAACAAATACCATTTTAACCAGAAAATAGCAGCAAAAATAAGGAAGCTCAACTCATTAGTCAAATACTTCTTATGAATTTCTATTGAAGAAGTAATTATAAGGAAAATAATAATCAACACATTGTAACATCTTCCTATCAGTAGTGCGGTTTACGTGACACAAAAAGGTGTCATTTGAATATGAACTCAACATCTGTAGACTACAAACTACCATATAAAAAAAGAAATAGTTGATTGCAAACACATACAGTGCAATTTCTAATACTCTATCAATGGAAGCATTGTGACAATCGTCATGGAAATGCTGAATATGCTAAAGAAATTAGCCATAAAAACCAGATAAATGAAAACCATGAATGAACTTTCGGTGAAAGTGAAAGAAGTTGCAAGTCAAAGCTAATCAAGAACAGAGCACTATATTTTATCATAAATGAATGAATGGGTGAAATACGTACAATACATGCCAAGATGACGGCAATAGCAAATACAGATGATGCAGTCCCTTCTTGGAAACCTATAGCCACAGCCAAAGCAGTCACAGTCGCAGAATGTGATGAAGGCATTCCACCCGAATCAAGCAACCTTTTAGAATCCCATCTCTTTTCCTTATACCTGAGTATCTAGGAGAAAAGTTTGCGAAAAAGATTAAGCTCACATTTACAAATTCCAATCTCACACAGCGGTGCATAACAAAATTGTCCAGTTCTAGAGACGAAACACAGTTTTAGGGTTTGTTTGGATTTTGTTTTCATTTTCTGATTCCATTCTCTGTCTTTAGTTTGAATTACAAAAATAACACATCGCTTTCACTTTTAATCCTGTTTTTAATATGTAAGAAATAGTTTTAACAAATTTCACTTCTTTCTAAACATGGAGAGAGCAACCAAAAAGGTCAAAATCAACTTCACACCTCCATAATTAATAATAGCCGCTCCAAACATGGAACCAAGCTAAATTGTAGAGACAAAAATCAATTATAGTGGCAAAATCAATTCTACTTGTGAACATACAAACATGTCAAAATCAATTTTGTTCCCTCCCCAAATGGAACCAAATTGTTGATTTTGAGATAATTGATTATATAAAATTGATTCTAACTAAAATCGAGTTGAAGGTAAAATGATTTATGTTTGGATGCATTTATGTAAAAGTGAGTCAAAAAAGAAGCTACGATTTCTAACTTCAAGTCAAATCAATTTTAGAGGCAAAATCAAATTCTACTCTAAACAAACCAAACTAATCAAAATCAATTCTAAATCATCTAGAATCACTTTTGTTCCCTTCCTAAGTGGAACCAAATCGTTGATTTTGAGATAATTGATTATGTAAAATTGATTCTAACTAACATCGAGTTGAAGGTAAAATGATTTATGTTCGTATGCATTTATGTAAAAGTGAGTTAAACAAATTCTAGAATCAGAAGTTACGGTTTCTAACTTCAAGTCAAATCAATTTTACAGGCAAAATTAATTCTACTCTAAACAAAGCAAACTTATCAAAATCAATTCTAAACCTCTAGAATATATTTTGACTCCACTAAAAATGAAATCAAACATACACTTGAATCATTTAAATGAACAACACTTAACGATATCGAAATCAAGTCGTAAACCACATAATCTCACAGATACTCTCAAAATTAACCTAATCAAAAGCATGTATATATTCTATAAGCAAACGCGTAATTGAGATCTATTCTAATTAATTTCTATCCCTAATTCAGCGTAAATTGTATAATTGAGAAAGTGGAAAATGAAATCGTAAACGTGTGAATTAGGAACGCACCAGGTGGTGAAGATCTTGAGAAACTGAGCGAGAGCGAAAGAGAGAAAAGCGGAGAGTAAAGGGAGATTGGAAGGAAGTATTGAAGGGGATAACGATGAAGCCGTGCTTGCCGTTACATCTGCTGTTGTCATCACCTCGTCCATCACGAATGAATGAATGTGAAAATGTTAACTTTGTTGGTTGATTGAACTCACCCACACTCTATCTTCTTCCTCCTTCTCCAACTGCTTCTTTCTCTTGTTGCACGTTGTATTAATAAATGATCGTTTATTTGTTTTTTAAGTATTTTAATTCAACAATTCAAAGGCCAAACAGTGTTTGCGACTTTGCGTTGCGTTGATAAATTGGTTGTGTTTTTTTTTAAAAAAAAGTTTATTTATTGATAATTATTCGTGGAAGACAAATAATTGTTTAGAAAGTGCGTACACTAAGTCCTCGATTATTCGAGAGATAGACAAATCTACATCCGACCATCACTTTCTTAATTCAAATTTATTTATTGATTACGAATAATCATTTAAAATAAATGTGTGCTAAGGCTCGATTATTCAAGAAACGAACGAATATACATTCAATTCATCTCTTTTTTAATCTAAATTTATTTTTATTAAAGAATTTTTTTAATCTACATTGAATTAAACTCATAAAACAAATAATTGTTTTTTTAATACTTATTTTTTGTTGTTAAGAGTAGATAAAGGGGGTGTAGATAAATGGATGAGTTTAAGCCCAAAATAAACAAACAGCCCAATTATTCTAGAGAGTACAGTTTCTCTAAGTTTTTGAATGAATAATTGTGAAAGATGAGAGTTTTATTTATAGTTTTTCGGACTTAGGCTAATATAACTATCATACCACGATGGAGGCGGTTGCTTCTTCATTTCATGCGCCAATCTTTATTTTCTTTGACCATATCCATCGTGCCACGATGGGGCTTCATCGTGGTACGTTGGAGGCGCATTTTAACCTTGTTTGCTCTCTTTTTGGGATTTTCTTGTATTTCTTGTCTTCTTCAGTAAGTAACTTCATTTTTCTAGGTTTTTGTCTTGCAATTGGTCTTCAAAGCTCTAAACTAATACTAAAATTATACTAAAAATGCAATATAAATTCCTGTCATCAGGGAACTTGTTTTGGATTGGCCTACTAGAAAGCGGTTACCTCTTGGAACTGCACGAGGCCTTGAATATCTCTACGAGCATTGCAACCCTAAGATTATTCATCGGGATGTGAAGGCAGCTAATGTATTACTTAATGAAAATTTTGATGTAGTTGTCGGAGACTTTGGTTTGGCAAAGTTAGTAGATATCTGAAAGGCTAATGTGACAACTCAAGTTCGTGGGACAATGGGCCACATAACTCCTAAATATTTGTCGACTCAAAAGTCTTCAGGAAGGACTGATGTGTTTGGTTATGGGATTATGCTTCAGAAAGGACACGTTTGGAAGAGGAAGATGATGTGTTGTTGCTTGACCATGTAAGACCTCTTTTTCCTTATTTTTTCCTTTGAATTTTGTGGTTTGTCTCTTGTGTGTGTAGCATGCTTGAAACTTTTGTATGCCCCTTTAGTGGTTCGATGAATGATGGTGACCTGCAATGTTTTTTGGAGTTCTGTCTATGAGTTTGGAGTGCTTGCGTTTGGAGTTGTTTAGATTGACTTACTTGAATTGATCTATTGAGTATTGACATAAGTATTTGTGAGACTGTTTGGAAGAGCTTGTGGAAACTACTTATAACACGTTCATAAGTTGTTTTCGGCTATTTCTACAAGGTTTTTAAAATAACTTATGAAAACAAGTTATAGTTTATATGGAAGCACTTCGACTTTATTTAATATTTTGTTATAGGAATAACTTATTAATAAGCACATATATATGATAGGTATTTTTGCTATAAGTGCTTAATTATGTTGTCTGTTCAAACAGATAAGATATGCATCATCATTGATTAGTTAATGATTGTCGATAACCATTTTTGCTATGTTTGTTCTATAGGTTAAGAAATTGGAACGAGAGAAAAAACTAGAAGCTATTGTTGATCGCAACCTAAATAAAAACTACAACATACAAGAGGCAAAAATGATGATAAAAGTTGCATTACTTTGCACTCAGGCAATGTCAGAGGACCGTCTCCTAATGTATGAGGTTGGAAGAATGCTAGAAGGAGAAGGGGTGGTCGAAAGGTGGGAGGAATGACAGCATGTAGAGGTGATTCAGAGGCAAGATTACGACATATTACAAAGAAGATTTGATTGGGGAGAAGATTCAGTTTATAATCAAGATGCCATTGAGTTGTCTTGTGGGAGATGAGAAGATGCATAGATTTAAACGAACTATCCTTTTTTGATAGGTTAACTTGAACGAATAGAGATGGAAGTTTTGTTGTATCTCAATTGTAAGAAAAAGGAGTTATAATTTTATTGTCACATTGATGCTTATGGTAGGTATTATTTAGGATTTATGTATGATGCGCCATGCAAGTTTCCAAACAGTCATTGATGTACATAAAAGGTGTTTACAAAGAAACAATGATTTTACCAACATAGTGTGACACATGTGGTAGATATTTGGGCCCTTTAATCATTTGATCCTGGGTTTGATCCCTGACCAGTGCGTATGGAAAAATATTTGTTGGGAGAGGTCAACCCCTTAAATTGATCTCAGTTACTTCGAGGGGATTAGTCTCCGCAGTTGCGCGCGGATGATACCTTTAGTTTACAAAAAAAAAACAATGATCTTTTGGAATCTAATTTCACAAGTTCTTTTATGTCCCTCGGCCAAAGCTTGAAACTGAGCAACATATTTGGTTTCATTATCATATTCCGTATTTTCATAAAAGTACATGCAATTTTAACTATGTTTGGATTGATCAGACACACATCTATAATTGTACTTATAGTTTTTAATATAGAGAAATGCTAGTATCACAATCCCAAACACATTCATTTGACACACTCTAATAATACCATGACACCTCATTCCACTCTTTACTTTATTAACCGGTGAACGATAACAAATTTGAGAGGTATTAACTTTTTATTATTTATTTATTATTTACTCTTCCATCATTCATCTTATCAAAGCGTCTTTGCAAATTCTGATAGAATACCCCAAGCTCCACAAGGTCGCCTTCGTCACCATGATTACTAGGATTTTTTTTAAAAAAAAAAAAAACCAAACATCCAATAAACTTGCAAAAACAACGTCGAGTTGACGACCATGTTCAACTTGAATACATGGTCAAATCCATGGTTTTTATTTGCTTGGGTGTGGGTAGTGGCTGGTGAGATTAAATGCAACGAAATAGAACGAGGGCATGACAAAAAAACATATTTTATTTAAGATATAAAACTTTGTTACACTATCGGTGCATTTTCATTCAACTCAATTAATTAATTAATAAACATAAAAAATTAAAAATAAAATAATGAAATAAAATACACCACCGTGAATAAATAGGGAAGGTAAAGTTAGATCTTTGGCTCCATCATCCAAAATTCAAAACTCTAACCTCAAACGGTCCCAAACTTTGAATTTAAACCCATCTACACCGTTCAAACCAATCATTCTCCACTGTTAGATCAAAGAATCTTCTTCTCTCTCCCAAATTTTCTTTCTTCTTCATCATTCCCAAATCCACCACACTTCAAATTTCATTTCCCTCTTTATTCATTTCACTTTACCCTAAAATCTCCAAACTCCATTTCCACAAATTCTCCATCGAAATCACTCCGTTCACCGCACAATGCCGTTTCTATCAGAGGCTGCAAGTGCAATCAAAAGCAGATTCGGTTTCCAGAATCATCCATCCGAACAATTTTCGCTGATTCAGAACACTCCAGATCTTCTTAAATCAGCGGTCAAGGATAATCTAATTCAAAGCTCTGTAGTTCGTAACATTACTGATTGGGATGATGAAGTTGTTGGACAACGTAGTGCTGCGGTTTCGTCGATTCAAAGCTTTGAATTGTCTGAAGATCCTTCTTTCTGGAAAGATCATAATGTGCAGGTACAATTTCAATTTTAACTTTGTAAGATCTAATTCAAACTTTTGTAGTGTTTCTAGAAGCAGTTTTATTCAAATGTTTTTCAAATTTGTGCAATTTGATTTTTTCTTTGATTAATTAGAGTAATTTGTTTGACGTTAAACTAAAGAATTAAAGTAATTTTGTATTTAAATATTTGATGTATGGTTATGGTTATTTTCTATATATATATATATATATATATATATATATATATATATATAGTTTAGGAATGAAGTAGAGTTATAACTTGGTTTAAGCTAATTAAGTTTGATTCTGTTTAATTTTTGTGAGCTAGGTTATAATTAGAATGCGTCCTCTTAGTAATAACGAGATATCGGTTCAAGGGAACAGTAAATGTGTTAGACAAGAGAGTTGTCAGACAATTACTTGGACTGGACCTCCCGAGACACGGTTTACTTTTGATCTTGTTGCAGACGAGAACGTTAGCCAGGTGAATTTCTGTTAGATACATTCGTTTTGGTTGAAATTAGAACTATTGTGCAAGTTTAAATGTCAATGCTGTAGTTGTATTTTGTTTTGTTTTTTTTAAGCTTGATTTTCACACTTGCATAACTAATGTAACAGGAGAACCTCTTTAAAGTAGCTGGTTTACCAATGGTAGATAATTGCATGGGAGGTTACAACAGCTGCATGTTTGCTTATGGTCAAGTGAGTCATTATTATCCTGTTCTTGTTATTCTAGTTAGTTTGTTTAGATCAATTTTATATTATATTAAAGTGAGGAAAAAGGGTTTCATATTGGGGTATCGTATGTATCTAATATGAGAAGTTAAAGCTTTTGTGATCTGCTGTAGATTATTTTACCGTTTTAAACTTTTAACAATTTTACGATACTGAAAATAATTGTTTTTGCATTTAGACTGGAAGTGGGAAGACGCACACCATGCTCGGTGACATTGAAGGAGGAACCAGAAGACACAGTGTCAACTGTGGGATGACACCAAGAATTTTTGAGCACTTGTTTTCAAGAATTCAGAAGGTATAATTTGTTATAGTATATTCAATTAGATACAAATGACTTGGTCATTATTTAAGAAAAGTCTCACCATTAATTAGGGGTTTATGACTCCCTTGAATATTAGATAAGTATCATGTTACAAAGTATTATTTTTTAAGTAATGAGTAAGTGATGTTTGCAATAATCATTTAGTCATTCATACAAGGGGTGTACCTCGAAACCCCATAGTGCTATTGCTGTTATATTTGCATGAATTTAATTTTACCCTGTTATTGCTGTAATGCACCAGGAAAAAGAGGCGCGTAGAGATGAGAAGTTAAAATTCACATGCAAATGTTCTTTCTTGGAGATATACAATGAACAGATCCTTGATCTTTTGGACCCCTCATCTAACAATCTGCAGGTAATGACTAACTATATCCATCACTTCTTTGTTGTTTGAAAGAGGCATTTTATATCATACAACTTTCTGCTTCTTTTTCTTAAAACAAAAGTAATGTGGCAGATAAGAGAAGACAACAAGAAAGGTGTTTATGTGGAAAATATTAAGGAAGTAGAAACAGCTAATGCTCGAGATGTCATTCAGCTACTTGTTCAGGTATGTAATGCACCCACCTTTATACTTTTGAGTATTGTTTTTCAACATTGACTGTATGACCCTTGTTTTTTAGTATTTTAGTTTGTGGACGAAAGTTGAAACTATCTACCATTTTCTATCACTATTGGGCATTTCGCAATTCCAAAATTGAGAGAAAACAGCCTATATTTTTACTTTTCAGTACAGTTTCTTTAATTTTGCACACGAACCTCGTCTCTCTTCAACGTACTTGTTAAAAGACATTCATTACAAGTTATGGTTTTATTTAGGGTGCTGCGAACAGAAAGGTGGCTGCTACTAATATGAATCGCGCTAGCAGCCGTTCTCATAGTGTATTTACTTGCATCATTGAGAGTCAAGTGAGTAGTTTTTTATTTTTTTCTTCTTCTAAATCGTGCAAAAGAGAAGCTTAATATTTTTTTTTTTGCTTACTAGTATATTATCATGACACATTAATTTACCTTTTTTTTGTTAGTGGGAATCTCAAGGTGTGACTCACTTTCGATTTGCTCGACTCAATCTTGTTGATTTGGCTGGATCTGAGAGGTAATTGCTTCATAAAAGTGTGTATGAATGTTTGGATTCCTGTTGTGTCACCATGGGTTGCAAGGGTTGTATACCTGTTTACTTATATATATCCTTCTTGACATTAGGCAAAAGAGTTCTGGCGCTGAAGGAGAGCGCCTCAAAGAAGCTACTAATATCAACAAGTCTCTTTCAACGTTGGGGTTGGTATCGTCATTGACAATTTTAGGTTACTCTATTTTATTAATGTGGTGTTTCACTTAAAAGCTGACCTTGTAGGTGATAATATTATAAATGCAGGCTTGTGATTATGAACCTGGTAAGCATATCAAATGGGAAGTCACACCACGTTCCTTACCGTGATTCAAAGCTCACATTTTTACTCCAGGTTGGTGCCCAAGATTTCTAGATTCGTGTTCATAGGTGGTCCCAGTTCACAATTAGATTTCAATTATTTATGTTTTTATTTTTTATTTTTTATTTGATATGTTTGATTATTAAAAAATGAGATATATAATCAGCAACGTGGAGCCCAAAGCTTATTGCCTTCATACTGACCTAAGCAGATAAAAAACCTAGCACATACTATGATGTGTTTGTTCATTTCCTTCCCTATCTAGAAATTGGTTCTGAAAGAGAAACTGTAACCTTTTTAAACCATAAACCATAAACATTTATAGGGTTAAAACAATTTTATGCTAGTTTTTAGCCACAAATTTATGCTACTTGCAGTAATATTCTGGTTAAATAATAATGTTAAACTTATAGCGGGTGTTGCAACGGTATTTAAATATCTTTTAATGAATGTTACGCAAAAATTTACTTACTAGTGCGTGAATTATTTTATGAATAACGAGCTGTAAAGTATCGACTAATCTGATCATTATTTGTCTTTTACTTTCAGGACTCTCTTGGGGGGAATTCAAAAACTATCATAATTGCAAATATCAGTCCCTCCATTTGGTCAGTGAATCCTCTTCCTTAATGTTCAAAACATCTTTGCATAAGGACTTGGTTTCTTTTGCATAAAGAAACCAGGAATCAACAAGTTTCAATGTTTTGCATATTCGTCATATTAACTGGATTCTTTATCCCACTGTCCAATTTTGTATTAGCTTATTTTCTGTCATTAACCACGTAAGATTTATTATCTGCATATAGTTAAATACTTTTATATTTTAATGACAATTGCCAACTCTTGCAGTTGTTCGCTTGAGACACTAAGCACATTGAAGTTCGCACAACGTGCTAAATTTATTAAGAACAATGTATGTCTTTCGTGCTTTTTTTTTTTGTCTTTATTTATTGGTTTTTACTTCCATGTTTTGACTAATATTATAGATCTTGTTTCATTCAAAGTTTGCACTCAAAGAAAGTTAGAAGCTTCTATAGAGAAATTTTAATATATCAATCCTACTAATGCGAGCTTATTAAACAGTTTTCTGATACAGGTAATTTGTTCAGAGTTTTAATATACTTATCACCTAATTTTTCTTCAGGCCATAGTAAATGAGGACGCATCAGGAGATGTCATTGCAATGAGACTTCAAATTCAACAACTTAAGGTACTTTAATTTTGATTAATCCTTTCTTCTGTTATATTATTAATGTCATTGCATAGAAAATATCTGGTGGCCCGTTCTCTATATATTTTAAAGACAATAATAGTTAAGAATTTTGGTTATAGTAGTCGCATATCATTTGAGTACAATGCATGCCTATTGTATTCGTTATGAGGCAAGTATAACGGTGAGCATGAGTTTTTGCTTTCACTTTTCAGTTTCATTTGAACTTTGAAGGGTAGTAGAAGTGGAACTGCTTCATCAACATAGATTTCATGTGATCATCAATTTTATAACATTGATTGTTCATGTCTTTATATGTATGATATGCACTATGTAAAACCCTAGTTCTACATTCAAAAAAGCGGGTGGCTTGAATGAATTGTACATTTGTAGGTTGAGTACAATTCTTGGGTGTTCTGCCCTATTCTTGCATTGTTTTCTTGTTTTCTCCTAATACTTTGGACCGAATGAAATTTTTATCATAAAAAGTGTGTACAGTGAGTAAATGTATGTTCTTCAACTTTAATTTCATGCTATGCTTCTAAACAGATTTATTCTTACGTGATTTGTAATGCAATTTCTTTTTCCAGAAAGAAGTGTCCCGTCTGCGATCTCTAGGTGGTGGAGGGGAAATTCATGATAATGACACTTCAATAATTAGCTTTCCAGGTTCTCCGGTATCATCCTTCAAGTGGGAAGGTGCTCAAGGATCGTTCAGTCCATTAAATTCTGCTAAAAGGGTATCTCAGGTAGATATTTGCCGTGTCTGAGAAATAATCCAGTTTTATAACTGTTTACTGAGAAATTGTCCCGTTTGCTTGATGCAGAAAAAAGATTATGAAATTGCCCTTGTTGGAGCCTTTCGAAGGGAAAAAGACAAAGAGATAGCATTACAGGCACTGAGAGAAGAAAATGAAGCGGCCATGAAGCTGGTATATGTGAAATTTAGTATACTTGTTAATGGTTTTGTATATCTTTTTTAATTGAATGTTTGATTGGAAAGAAAATCAAAAGACAAGCTTTAGATCCAATTGAATTTTATTATTATCAGTTTATGTCTAATTTAGGTTATCATAACTTTCTATATAGTTAGTTCTTCAGTAATCAGCAGTGCATGTTTATAATTATTCTTTTTGTTGTATTCAGTTATCACAATAGTTCTTGCTTTTTCAATGATGTTAATATTTGGTTTATTGCAATATGGGATGTATCAGGTCAAACAAAGGGAAGACGAGATACAAGGTCTGAAGATGAGGCTCAAATTTCGAGAAGCTGAAAGAAAAAGGTTAGAAGCAGTTGCCTCTGGGAAGATCTCAGCCGAGACACACCTGTTGAGTGAAAAAGAGGAACATTTGAAGGAAATTGAGGTCCTTCAGGCCAAGGTGGATCGAAGTCAAGATGTAACTAGATTTGCTATGGAAAATTTGCAGCTCAAAGAAGAAATAAGAAGGCATCTTTCTTTTCATTTCTTTTTTAATTAATTCAAAAGATTCAGCACAAACTTTTTCTTAGCCTTTGTGTTTTCCTTTTCTTGGTATCTCATTTTGATTTCATGATTATAAGAATGGTTGGGAAATGACCTATTATGACAAAAAAAAAAAAGAGTACTCAGCTATGGAAAATATGACATAATTTCTATAATTTTCTTATCATTCAACACTAGTATGTAAATTGTTTGAAGCAAGAATACAAGCCTCCGGTTTTAACGAGAGGAATAGTTTGCCCATTTCCACACAAATATTGGTGCTTCTGGGAATTTTATGTGATATGTTATCTATGTTTTATATATTTTATATAATGTTATGTTTGCTGCTAATGTCTATCTGTCTCTAAAACAGGTTGAAGTCGTTTTATGAGGGAGGTGAACGGGAAATAATGAATGAACAAATCATGGTACTCCAAAACAAGGTAGGAACGAGAGAGGGATGTTTTTGTACTGGTTCATTTAAATGTTTAGTCAATCTCCTCTGTACTAATTTTTCTTTTTTGATATGACTTAAACAAGTGTTTATAATTGGGAGGCATCCCTTACCTTATAAGTTGGTTTGTTGGGTTGAGTTAGGCTTAATCCAAATTTTAAGATGGTATCATAGTCTATCCCACCATTGGGCCATCCATTATGAGCCACCTGGGTCACACTCTAGATGTTTGGTCCTGGGTGTGAAGGGGTCAGTGTTAAAGTCCCACATTAAATGTGATAAGGCCTGAAAAAGTGTTTATAAGTGGGAAACATTGATCCATTTATAAACTGGTTTTAGGATTCAGTTATCCCTAACCCAGATTCTAAGTTTTTCTTTATAAAGTTTCTGTAAATCTTCCTCCATGTTGATTGTGTTTTCTTCACACATGTGCAGTTGTTAGAAGCATTGGATTGGAAATTTATGCACGAACCAGATATGGTAATGGCTCCGGTTTTCATAGTTCTTATTGTAATGATTTTTTCCTTCTGTCAAAACGGAACTGCAAACATTGAAGCTGACCTACACTTTTGCAATTGCTAGAAAACAAACGCTGACTCGATGATGGAAGACTTAAATAGTGATGGTGGTCTTATTTCAAAACAGGTCAGAATAATGTATACTGCATTCTTATTCACGTTAGATGTTGTGTATAGTGCTTTCCGTGATGTTTTACCTCGACATGGATGTAAGTTCGAAATCCTAGAAGATATTGATTGTGCAATTTACAAGGTTTTCAGATTAGCAGGTGTTCATGAATGAACGTGTCTATATATCACCAACATTTTAAATAAATGTATTGCAGTTTGTTATTGTATTGCCGCTGGGATCTTGCTTGATTAAGCTTTGTAGAATAAATAAATAAATAAATGTAAGCATGACCCAGTTTCAATCAAAAAACACTGGTGCTCAACTGTTAGAATACATCAGCTTTGAATTTGCTTTATATTTTGTTGTTTTCACATTCTTCTTTGTTTACTTCTTTCTATACCCTTTTTCAGAACATGTTTACTTCTTTGTTTACTTTATATTTTGCTATGGTAAATGCAATCTCTTTCCAAGAGCAATATTTAGATCATTTTCCCCCTTTTTCTTGCACAAGTCCTTTTTGGTTTGACTATTTGAGTCCCTCCACAATGATCATATTTTGGATCTTCTCGGGGGATGCATGATCCATCAATTTGATCATACAGCCACCAATTAAATAAGGAAGCCTAGTAATTATCTATATGTTTGATAGGATAATAGATTAATTGTATCTTTGTGCTTGCTTGCATTTAAATTTTTTCACATATACAAGTTATATATTTAATTCTTGTTAATATATATCTTCAGGAGCCAAGTCCAAAGTCACGTTGGCAGTCTACTCTTCGGGAGGAAAATGAGTTTCTCCGCATTCAGGTCTAGACCATTCTAGTTTGTATCGTGGTTTTTGCTTAATTCAAATTTTATGTCAGATATCTGTCATTTTCTCTCTGACTTAATATAATGTTATATATGTGGTAGGCTATACAAAATCAGGCAGAAATGGACACAATTCGGAAGAAGCTAGAGGTTTGCCTTGGAGAGAAAGAAAAATTGGAAAGGTATTGCTCTCTCACATTTTTCACATAAATAATTTTGCGATAGTTGATTTGTAAATTTAAGTTGGATCAATTTTTTTTCCTTCACACTGTTTCTGCATATGTATGTGCTTCTTTTGCAGGCAAGTTGATGATTTGAAAACAAAATTTGAACAAGAGAAATCTCAAATAAGTGAAACAACTACAGAAGGAAGGGAGCAAATTGAACCTCCATCAATGACTGATATGCCAGTCAATAACATCAATGGCCAAATGGAACTGAAGACAATGGTTGATGCTATTGCTGCTGCTAGTCAAAGAGAAGCAGAGGCTCATGAGACAGCAATTATCTTGTCACGAGAAAATGAAGAGTTAAGAGTGAAGATTAGAGCCCTGCTTGAGGATAACAGTAAATTAATTGAATTATATGAACAGGCTACTGCTGAAAATAACAGAAAGAGCGAAGAGGAGACCGCGTTGAAAAGAGTGATTGAGGATCTCCAACATCAGTTCATGGAAGTCAATGAAGAAAATGATAAGTTGATGAGTTTGTATGAAAGAGCCATGCAGGAGAAGGATGATCTTAAAAGATTGTATCAAAGAGCCATGCAGGAGAAGGATGATCTTAAAAGATTGTATGAAAGAGCCATGCAGGAGAAGGACGATCTCAAACAATTGCATGAAAGAGCCATGCAAGAGAAGGATGAAAGAGTGGAAACTAAAGGAGAATTGGACTGCGTGGAAAAGCTTGTTGAAGTTGATGAGGGGGAAAGAGACTTGGGAGTAGGAACTGTTTCCAAGGAAGCACAAGATATAGATGATAATAGATATGATGACAAACCTACTATATCTGGGTCTGATTTATGTGTCGAGTCAGACGGACTTGAAGGAGAAAGGCTTGTAAAGGAGGATAATGAGGTTGATATTCTGGTCAACACTGAAAAGGAGGACATTGAGGTGTCAAATCTCAAGGAGGCAAAGTTATCCATGGAATTAAATTGTGCTAAAGAGAAGCTTGAAAGAGTTGATGAACAAATCTTGGATGCTGTCAGAACGCTTGGCTGTGCTGAAAATGAAATTGTCCAGGTTGATGAGCTCTCTAGAGAAATTCAAGTGATAGAACATGATATTCAGGTCAAACATCAGCAGTTTAAATCCTTGAACCTTGAACTTAATGAAGCACATAATAGAAGAACTCTAGCTGATAAAAAGTTATCTGCTCTCAAATATTCATTGTCAAACTTCATGAAGCATGGATCATTTTCTTACTTTGAGCAACGGGAAGCAAAGGCAAGAGCAGCTGTGAAAGACTTGGCGTCTCAAATTGAGCGAAAGAAAGGGGAGTTAGCTGCTCTTCAAGCCTCCAAACAAGGGTTGGAGAATGCTGTAAAGAAGAACCAAGAATCTGAAGCTGAATTAGCAAAAAATATTGCAGGCATCAAATCCAAATTGGAGGAAGAGAATCGCAAGCGTGAAGGCGAAAATGTTCTCTTCGCTATTGATAACACACAGAATGTAGACTCCTCAGTGAAAAGTTGGCAATTTAGTGGCAAAGCTTTTGATTTACTCAAGTTAGAAGAAGAGAAAACCAAGCTACAAGCAGAGATGAAGCAATCTCAAGAAAAGTACGGGGTTATTAGAAAGGAACTGGGAAATCTAAACAAGAAGGTAGCAAATGTAGAAAGTCAAATACAAGCTATTGGACTGGAAATACAGCAAGGTTTGAGGAGCATAAAGGAAAAGGAGCTTTCACTTCAACGTGCGATGAACGAAAAAGAAATGTTTCTGGAGTTTAGAGATAATGGAATGCTGGAAATGGAGCATTTGATCATTAATCTCCAACAATGTGTATTTGAATATGATCTAAAGGAGGCTGAAACAAAGATTCTAGGTGAAGAATTGCAAATGGACTTTTTAAAAGCTGAAGACTTACAAACATCCTTCGTCATTGCTGCAAATAGCAATTTCTTATCTTCCATGTCATGTGTAGGAACATTTGAGAAGGTAGAGGTGCAGATGAAAAATCTAAGGGTATCCATTCAGGAGGCAAAATTATTGTTGGAAGGCATTTCCCATGCCTCCTAAACTATTTCATTATGTAAGTAATTCACTTTATTAATCAAAGCATTATGTAATTCACCTAAACTATTTCATTGCTGCAAATCATTATGGATTTGCATGAAAATAAAATGACCCCACTTTTTTCTAACTTGTGAAAGAACAACTTGTGGCTTTTGTCCAACCTTCACCTGGCCCTGTGTCGCTGTGCCCCACTGTTTAAGGTCATTGCAAATATTTAAAACCTGTGTCAAGGACTGTTCCCTCTCTGCTTGTCCTCTTGTGGTAGATCGTCCTATATGCTTTAGGGACAAGTGCAATTACATTTAAAAGTTTATATTTTTATGTTATTTTTTGTTTTTGTGAAATAATATTAGTAGTAGTTTGTTTAAAGTTGCATTATATACTTTAATTCACACAAAAATTGGGGATTGATGCTTGACTCATTGTGTCCATGGTTCTTACTGTTGGTGACTGCAATTTATGTGTATTTTCTGGTTGATTTGTTTTGGTGGTTTAGGAGTTTTTGGCTATGCAGGGTTTTTTGATCTAGTAATGCTGGTTCTATATACCAGGTCCTTTATCAGAATGTATGTTCTAGTAGTAGTGCATGACCTTGTAGCTTCTCATATTGGATAATTATGCTTTATGGGGTCTTCTTTGGAATAAATTTCATTTAGCTTTTTTTTTTTTAATTAAAGAAATAGACAAATGATGTTTCTATCTCCCAAATAAAAGCTTCAAACCATACATATATATGAAAGGGTGGATGGTGAAATGAAGAATTGCACAATTTAGTAAAAATATTTAATATATTTTGTCCTTTCAAAAAATAAATTAATCGTTCTTGTGAGTCATTATATGTATATGGAGAGTGGATGATACACTTGATATGATAGCTTAAATAAATGCTTAATGATAATAATTTAGCAGTTTAGCCATGTGACTGTAACTTCAAAGTACCCACATGATGCAAATCTCATTGTAAAACCATCATAAAATATGTACCAGTACTATTTAAATTTATAAAAAAAAAATCCACCTTCCCCCAATTTATTTATTTTTATAAAAAAGGTGGATGGTGAAATGAAGAAACATTAAGCATTTGTTTATACCAATAATAAAATAAACTGCACAACCTTAGTAACCCAAAAGAACGCACGACCTTTTATTTTAACTTACTCCATAGTCTATAGGGAAACACGAAAGATTAAATTCACTTATTTACTCAACTACACTTAATTCTTCATTCATCAACTGAAAAGGGGAGGGACAATTTTGGATATTTTTTAATCCGGGGTCATGAATCGTCCTCGTTTATTCTTCTTGTTTATCTAAGTAAGTATTATTCATACGTATATAATTGAATTATTATTTTTCTATTTTTGTTGCCCAAATGCAGCGTTGTTGTTGTTTAGTTTGTTATCTTAAAAGTCTTGTACAACATTTTTCAATTGTCCGGTCTTAATGCGGCGTTTGTAGTGATTGAATAATTTCAACTCATTACGGTTTCAAACAATGATATACAATAGTTTTAACTTAAAAAATAGGGTTAATATGTTGTTACATCTGCTAAGTGGGCGTGTTTTGCGTTATCCTATATTAAAAAATTCTTTAAGTTTCCCCCCTTACAAAGTAATTTTTTTTGTTTTCCCCTTTTGTCGCCATTTGGGTGCAAAAAATTTGCACTTTTTAAATTGGTTGAACAAAATAATCGATTTAAAAAGTGCACCCAAGGGGGGAAAATAAAAAAATTACTTTGCAAGGGGGAAACTTAAAGGAATTTTTAGTAGAGGTAATGCAAAACACGCTTACTTACCAGAGAGGTAACAACCTATTAACCCTAAAAAATAATAGTTTAAAATTGTACCCAATAGTTTTTTAATTTAAATGCAGTTTTAGTCCATTTTTTTAGTATTTTCCTTCTAACAAATCCACATTTTTAGTATCTTAATTTATCAAAATTGAGACATTTAGTCCCATTTATCAATTCAAATTTCAGTTTTGATAACATGACAACTAATTAAGTAACACCACTTTGACTAGGGCTTTTTTTTATTTTAAATTACAAAAAGAGGACATAGTCCAAGAAACAAACTAAACCACCACATGAACACTTCGAGGCATGCAAAAATAAGATTTTAGAGTTCTTTGGAAGGACTCCCTAGAACATGCAAATCGAAGGAGTTCAAAATTAGACTGAAATTAGATAACCAATCGGCTGGTCTATTTCCTTCTCGCCAAGTTAAACTATATTCCCTCTGATTACTATTATAAGCAAAAAATAATTTTTTAGGTTCATTAGAAAACTAATGAATATGGACTATAATATAGATCAGGTTCATCAATTTTTCAACGAATCGAAAAAATAATTTTTTGCTTATAATAGTGATCGGATGGAGTATCTTTTAAAGTGATTAACTTGCCATCTACAAAAAATCTTTGTTCATTTAATGTCATATAATTTGAAGCTTATGATAAGCCAAAGTTTGGCAAAAGCAAAAAAGGTTAAGTAAAATTTGATAAATTTTTTTTTTTCTTGAAATATATTATTATATATATCTCTATCAATCATTTTCATATAAAACATGAATTGATGTATAAAAATTTTCGGTACTACCACCATAAAATATTTATGAATTTTCGGTGGTGAGAATCAATGTACTAACAAAATGGAATATAAATAGAAATAACACCACACAAACCAACCATGTTCATCTATTTTCATTCCTTTAATATTTTCTTCTCTCAATTCCTCCACTTTTCATTCTCCCCCAACCATTTCCACCCCCATTTCACAATTCACACCCCCCTCTCCTCTTTCTTCTCCTCCACCCAAATGCTCTAGCCGCTCAAATGCCTCGCCGTCGTTCTCACATGCCTCCGTTCCCACCCTCTCTCTGATCGATCTCTTTCTTCTTCTTCTTCCGTTTCAATGACTCGCCAACAACAACTCGCAAATCGCAGCCGCCGTGTCGGAGAAGTCGCCGGTAATGCAACGGCGGAATGCGCCGCTGTCTGCTGTTGCGTCCCTCTCACGGTGATGGACGTGGTGGCTCTCGCTACGTATAAAGTCCCTGCGTGTTTGTGGAAGAAAGCGGTTCAAAAAAAGAAGAAGAAACGGTTGCAGAAGCATCTCAAGAAAATCAAGAAAAACGAGGCAATGTTGTTAGATCATAAAAAGCCCAATGGTCCTGGGCATGGGCCTGAAACAGTTATTGTTAAGCCCATTTTGGAAGAGCATTTGTCAAAGGAGGAGATGCCGGAGGCTGATGATGTTAAATTAGAAGACGAGATGTGGGCCCGGTTCAACGTAAACGGTTTTTGGAGGAGCGATTCGAAGCGACATGAACCGGAATTAAAAACCGAAGAAAAAGCCCGTTAGTAATGTGATGTTATTGTGTAAATAAATTGTATAATGAGAAAAAGAATTCAATGCTTTGTTTACATTTTATGGAGGTGTGTGTGATGTGGAAATGCAATCATTTATGTGTTTTAAGGGTAAGATAGTAATGAATATTGAATATGATGCAATTCTATCACTGTCTTCTAACTAAAGAAAGAAGAAATTGGGTTTGGTGTTGTCATGAATTATCATGTCAAACTCATTTAATGTCTTTTTGCCAATTTATTGTTTCTTATGGTAGGTTAGTTGTCTTTCTATTCAAAAGAAAATGAACTCATTTTGGTTTACCTATACTCTTTTCATCCCACAATAATTTTTCTATATTTCGGATGTGCAATTCTCACATAGACACAAACATAAGTCTATAAGTATACGTTATTAAGCTATAAGTAAAGGATGACTAACAAAAAGACGAGCAACAAAATATCTATTATCTGCTAAATTGTTAGTCAAATTATTATAATCGTAATAGATAGATTTTTGAAATTTGAAACATTACAAAGAAATCTTCGAAATTGTAACAAAGAGTTATTCGAAATTGGAAATGCAACGAAGACCTTTGAATTGCCTTTTCTCTTCTTCTAGCATGTGTGTTATAGCCTTTCATATCTTATCTTCATCCATAATGTTGAATAGTGAAGCATTTCTTTTTTCCCTTTCATTTTGCCTAAAGTAGCTTCTCAAATATTCAAGTAAAAGGTATGATTTTAACAATTTGATTATGTTTGTAAAAAAAACAATTTTTTGCTTACTATTTAACGTTTGATTAATGTCGTATTTAATAGTTGTTCCAATTTTTTACCTGGATGAATTTATTTTGGTTTGTTTAGGACTCCTTTATTGTTTTTATGTACAAATTGATAGAATGGTATTTTGTCATAATTAGTTATCATTAGTTTCCTATAATTAGGTTGTTATTCAGATGAATGAGAAAGACACGCATTCCATTATCTTACATGACGAGCCACTTATTTGTATAATTCATAGTATTAGATTTTTTTATATAGTTCAATATATTTTGTGTTATTTTTCATAGTTACTTATTTTGCTTTATATTAGGCAGATGAGAAAATAGAAAAAAGAATTGAAAAAATACTATTATTTACAAGCTTGTAATCACTCATGAAGGAAATGGTTATGATAATGCAGATGAAGAGAATGAAGGCAACAAAAATGGTGGTGTGGGTTGCAATTTTGGTCTAGAAACATCATTTGATAGTCTTGATGATATTGCTAAAGCAAACTTTTGGCAAGTAACTATTGAGGATTGATTGCCATGAGTACTTGATCCAAAGCAAACTAAAGTGAACAATCCATTGGATCAACACTAGTTTACTATAAGCAATATGTAATGATGAGTAGTGGCACGAACAAAACATTTAGGCCCCGTTTGGCCCGATTTATTTTCTCATTTTTTTCGTCTCCTTAAAAATAGTAAAGAAAAAAAAATTGTGTTTGACTTCACTTTTATTTATTTTTTACTTCTTTACTTTATTTCTTTGATACTTTTAAGGAGAAATATTGTCAAATATAATTTTATATTTCTCTATTTCGTTTAAGCTAAATAGAAAAATAAAAAATAAGCCGTGCCAAACGGAGCCTTAGAAGCTTGTGTTGAGGGTAATTTGAAAAATCCAATTAGAGCTAGAAACCGAAGGGTATGTTTGTTCATGTCACAAAAAAAAAGAGAGTAAAACACCAAGAAAATCCCTTCATGTAGATGGGATGTCTAGCTTTATTAGTAAGTTGTTCTTTTGTGTTGATATCTATTAAGAATGAATAAAAAATATCACATTAGTTAAAGGCTTAAATATGCTTTTGGTCTTTGCAATATACACTTATTTTTTAAAAGAGCTCCTGTAAATTTTTTTTGATTTTAGTCCCTGCAATTTCAAAAAACTTTGAAAAGAACCCCTGAACAGGAATTCTGGATGCCATGTAACTTAAATTTGCACGTGGCACATGCTGACAAGGACAAATAACTGACGTGGCACATTTTTTTACACGTGTACATTACATATCATTTTTCTTTTTTTTTTAAAAAAAAATTACCTTTTTCCAATTTATTTTTTTTGAAAAACAAATTAACAACTCCTCACTTTGAAAAAAATTTATCTTTCTTCTCTCACCTTTCTCTCTCTATGTTCTCTCTTCTCTCACATGTTCATCAACAACAAGAACCACATGAGTTTTCCGGTGATCCAACCCATATTCCGGTGGTGGTGCGGCGGCCGGTAGGGGTGTACATGGATTGGGCAAATCCGGTTGACCCGACTAAACCCACTCAATCCAACCCAAAAAAGTGGGTCGGATCGGGCAATTGGGTGAATGTGGGTTTCAAAATGAAAAACCCATACAAAAAAATCAGGTTTCGGGCAAAACCGGACCCAATCCACAAAACCCACTAACCCAATAATGTTTTGCTTTTTTAAAAATAATTTTTATAAAAATATTAAAGATTTGCCGTTTGAAAGTTAAATATTTTTCATAGTAAAAATAAGTTATGCCATACTTTAAGAAAAAAAAGATTAAGTAATTTTTATACAATAAATACGACGATTCATCGTTTAATCATTTAATGATCAAAAACAAAACAAAAAATCATTCGGTAATCCAATATCTAATCCGAAAATTAATGGTTTTACCCGACCAAAATGGGTGGTTATCTTATCTTATCTTACTTATTTCTAATTTCTCTAATTTGCAACTAATCAAAACCCTAATATGGTGTTTACTTAGGCGGGAAATTTTTCTTAATGATGTGCAATTAATTAATAAACTTCATACTTACTCAGTTGTTTCCTAATTGTTATCCACTAAAAATTTTGCTATTTAAATTCTCATGTCAATCTCTAAAACTATGTCAATTCCTAAAAATATGCTAAAGTGATTATCTATTTTTTTTTTTTTACATACAATCCTATTAGAATCTCTAATATGAATGGTCTAGATTTTAACATGTCGAAAAAAATAAAATCAACGGCTATGATAACAAACTTAAATAATTAATGAGATAAACATTTGAAGAGAAAAATAATGAGATAAACATTAAAAAAAAATTAAGATCAATCAGAAAATAGATAAACACTAAAAAATAATTGTGATCCATCAAAATAGAAAAGAAATGAGATAGACATTAATATAACAAAAAAAATCAAATCATCCAAAAATTATGTATAGATTCCACTTAATTGGGGTTTATAAATACAAACACCCTCAAGGTATTTTTCTTTCACTGTATATATATATATATATATATATATATATATATATATATATATATATATATATATATATATATATATATATATATATATATCTTTTTTTTTTATAATTTATATATTTATCTTCATATAGTTTCTTTTGTTTCTATATAGATTTCACTTATTTTGTTCAATTTCAATGAGTTAACTTCTCTTCACCACCATTCTGTAATTATTTTTTGCAAATTATTTTCATGCATTTGAATTACTTTGATGTGTTATTATATTATTTTGCAGGTTAACAAAGTTATTGATGAAGATACAATTAAAGATCTATATAGTTAACAAAGATATTTTTATCTAACTATTTATAGAGACAAACACGCTCAAAGTATCTTTCTCTCACTATGTTTTTTTTATAATTTATATATTTGTCTTCATATAATTTGTTTATGTCTCTATATTTTACCAATGTTCAGTATATTAATTTTGATTTGAGTTTGTTCAATTTCAATTAGTTAATTTATCTTGATCTAACCATTATGTAATTATGTTTTGCAAATTGTTTTGATGCATTTGAATTACTTTAATGTGTTATTATATTACTTTGCAGGCTCACGAAGTTGTTGATGAAGGTTATACCATTATTAAAGATCTATGTAGCTAACAAATTTATTTATTTTTTTTTATCATGGATGGTTTATTATAATTAATAATAGATTATATAGTTCTAATAATTGTGAGCATTGTTGTTTTTCAATGTGCTTGAAATTTTTTCTTATTCATGATTGTGCCCACCAAAAAATAATACAGGAGTTAAACTTGGCTTAAAAATAGTTGCAAGTAGTTAGTAACAATATATCTAATTTTATATACTGTGAACGTCGTTTTTTTTTTTCTTCGTGAATTCATTCAAATGAGTAAAAATAGATGCAATTTGTTGTGACATACACGAATAGTCATCAATTTTTTTCTTCCTCAAAACAAGCGTCCAACCACGATCAACTAAGATACATTTGAAAAATATTTATATTATCGATTATTTTTTTTTACTAAATGTTGCGCCTAAATAAAAAAAAGTAGAGATCAGTTTAAAAATATTTAATATGTATTGTGGATTCAATGAATAATCTGCATGATTTATTTTAATTCAAAATTGATACAAATAATTAGTAATAGATATATATTCTGGCATGTATAGTTTGATAATCACCAATAAGAATATACTTGATTGTATTAGAAAAATAAAAGCAATTTGTACCAAATTATGCATCATATTAATTTATGATTTTATTATTTAAAAAAAAATATTTGTTAACAAAAAATTCATATGCCACACACAAATGATAAGTATGAAAAAGCAAAAAAAAAAAAAAAAATTCCATGGTAAGCATGAGAAGGATAATTATGCATTATATTAATTAATTTATTATTTTTTAAAAAAAATTGTTAACAAAAAAACTATATGCCACACACAAATGATAAGCCAAAAAACAACATCAAATTTTTGAAACTTATCATGCTTGAAACTTCCTATTATTATTCCGGGATTAATGCAAAAATTATTTGAAATCCATATCTAAAAGGTCAAGAAGATTCTACACTATATGCTTACTACTATAAATAATCACATATTATGACATTTTCATTGTATAATTGAATTGAATGATTAAGCCCGTGCATGCACGGATAAAAAAGTCTAGTTTTTATAGTAGAAATAAATTATACTATTTTTAAGAAAGTACAATTGTTGAGTTATTTTTATGAAAAATAAATGATGATTTGCATTTATTTAATTTTAAAAAGCAAAAAAATAATTTGGGTAACCCACTATCCAACCAATCCAACCCGGAAATTAATGGGTTTACCCAACACGGCCCAATATTATAATGAGTGGTTATTTTGTTGAACCCAATCCGGAATACCATATGTGGTTCAGGTTTTGGTTTTAGCCAAATCCAACCCAATCCGGTCCACGTACACCTCTAGCGGCCGGCACGGCGGCGCCACCATCAGAGCTAAAAAAACTCCTCTTTTTTAAAAAAAAAAACTTTTCCAATATCCTTTTTGGTTTTGATTCCGAAAATCAACTTTGCTTTTTGAAATAACACTTAGAAATCCCTAAATCTAAGTTTTTATTTTCGGAAACTAAATGAAAAAAAAATAACAATCTTTCTACCTTTCTTTTCGAATATGTTCTTGATTTCGAATGTGTGTTTCGGTTTCGGGCTTTGGGTTTGATATGGGTTATGATTTCATAAAGGGTTGTGAGAAATTTTTTTTTTCTACCCCAACAATCTTTTCAATACCCCAACATTTGAAATTGAAATGACTAAAATGCCCTCATATATAAATTAAAAGAGTGAAAAATTTATCACTTTTACCATTTGCAAACAAAGTGTACCGAGAGAGCGGAGAAAGTGAGTTTACCGGCACACTTGTGTAAAAGTATACCGGTATGTAAACTTGCATACCGGTACAGTTGGTTTGAGTGTACCGGTATGAATATTCATACCGGTACACTTTTGTGCGACTGTACCGGTATGCATATTCATACCGGTACACTTTTGTGCAACTGTACCGGTATGCATATTCATACCGGTACACTTTCAATGACTGTACCGGTATGTATGTTCATACCGGTCCAGTTGAAGATTTATTTATTTTTTTTTCTAAAAATTAATTTTTTTTTTCAGTGGTGCGCACCAGAGGACGAGACGGTAGAATTCGACGTATGGGAGGGACTAGTCGTGGTGATCATCGTGAGCGCCAGGCAGAGGATCAGCCAGTGCCGGAGCAGCCTGCGGCTGTGGGCTGGCCTGGAGGTCCCATTGATACCAGACTTCTGACACGATACGAGCAGCATGTATCTCGTCATGTATGGTTTGATCAGGTAACTAATTGTTTATTTTGTTATTATTTGTTAAGTTATATTGATGAAGTTATATCAACAGTAGTGTTAAAATATTATTGATAATGTTTTTTTTTTTTAAATATATGCAGGATCGTCCACTTTTGAGGATAGCATCTTTAGGAGCAAAGTTAGCTAGTTGGGTTTCTGATCAACGTCCACCAGTTATTAAAAATTGGTTGGAATTGTCTGGATTGAGCTGGCTTGAGCATACGAGTTTGACAAAGGTTGATCCAAACCTTTTAGCAGCATTTATTGAGAGGTGGCATCCGGAGACATCGTCATTTCACATGCCATTTGGTGAAATGACGATTACACTCGACGATGTGTCATGTCTGTTGCATCTGCCTGTTAGGGGTAATTTTTACACTCCGATATCAGTTAGCATGGAAGAAGCTGCATCACTTGCAGCAGAGTTGTTGGGGGTCAGTATTGAGAGCGCATTGGTAGAAACTTCAGAGCAGAGGGGTGGATATTTTTCTCAGCAGTGGCTATATGAGTGTTATAAGAATAATTGCCAACACGGGAGATTTGTTTTTGCTGGTAGGGCGTGGATGCTGTTGTTGGTTGGATGTACTATTTTCACGGATAAAAGCTACACGCGCGTGGACGCAAAATGGCTGCCTATGTTTAGAGATTTATCTGCATGCCATACATATTCTTGGGCCAGTGCTGCGTTAGTTTGTTTATATGATAACTTGAATGATGCCTCCATGTTCTCCACAAAGGCTTTTGCAGGGTACGCGACACTTCTACAGGTAACATTTCTTTTTCGGTACTGTAGATGTTATTTAATTTTGGACATTTTTGTATGCATATTGCATGTTTAGAATGTAATTTAGTATGCGATTTTTTTTTAATATTTAATATTTTTTTTCGTTGCATATTTTTTATTTTTGTTGTAACAGTGTTGGATTCACGAGTATTTCCCTGGCCTTGGTCGGCGGGCGGATGCGGATTCCGGGTTTTCTTGTAATGCACCCGGTTTCCCTCGAGCTATGCGATGGAGATATAAGCAGGGGAAACTGAAGGTTCATGAGTATCGACCGATCATGGATGCACTGACCCCGTCTGATGTGATTTGGCGTCCGTTTGAAGATCACAGGGGTATTAGACCTTATGACCCGATTTGTATGTATAGTGGTTATCTGCGTGGTTGTGCGGTAGTTCCTCATTTGCCGGAGAGGTGTGTTAGGCAGTATGGATTCTTACAGTATATACCACCACCACCACCTTCAGCTCCTGCCACTGCTGTCATTGATAGCGATTGGATCGGTTATAATATTTCTGTTGATCAGATCCTTCAGGCGACACGTGCAGCGACATATCCTGCTGAGGCTACAGATGATTATCTGTCGTGGTACTATACGGTGTCACATCCTATATTATGTCGCCCTGTTGATGGACCACATGGAGTACAGCCAGTTCCCCAGTATGTGCCAGTACAGCAGCCAGCATAGCAAGATGATCCGATATCAGAGGATGATCCGATACCAGAGGATGCACCACGAGGCGAGCATTATTGGAGACATGAAGCTGCTACAGCGCTTGAGAGATATATCACTCAGATTGACGCTCAGAGAGAGGATGACGCCTTTTATGATCTTTTTATGGCATTGGATATTTGCCAAGGTGTAGAGGTTGATCCTGATCATTATGTGCCTTGATGCATTTGCTTCTGTACTTTTTTTTTTTAGCATTATTGGATATTTGCTTGTGATCTTTTTTGACAAACATTTGCTTGTGTACTTATCTATGTACTTTTGTGAAATTTTTGTTACAGTTATGTCATCTATCATAAAATTAAACAACTAAAAGTATCAAATTTAGATTCAAAATTAAACAACTACGATTCGAAATCAAACATCCACAACATCACGAGGATGATTAACCGGAGGATTTAAAAGTTGCCAAAATTGTAGTCGTCCAGTTAATCTTTTGATCCAAGATTCTGCCTCGGGTGAACAATATTTTTTCCAATCAAGGTTCACATCGGGCAACGGAAATCCGGAATTCATATTTACCTATAAGAAAAACAAAATAAGTTCAGGTTCGTAGAAAATAAAAACATAATAATTATTTTGAAAATTGATATGTTTAAGTTTAAATTCATATTTACCTGAACCCAATGATTTCCATCAACATAACCGATACAGAAAAACCTTGCTGAAGGGGAATATGATCTCATCATAGGAAAGAAAGTCGTGCTAGGTTTACCCAAAGTGACCAAAATGACATTATACCTATTTGCAACCAAGTAACCCATGGCAGGTATGGTGAACCATCTATCTTTTGACTGAGCGCCTAATCCTGATATCTGCAACGATTCTTTCACGAGTTGTATACGTTCGCCGAATAACTTTTCGTACAAACTGATATTACTTTTCAATTCATTGTCTAACTCTCGACGGACCATGGGCCAACCATCCTCTGTGTAACCAAGTAAAGATGCAATAGCTCTAAAACCACAATTTCCATCTGCAGTGACTTCAATAATGTGAGCAACATGTGGATGTATATGCTTTGGAAATTGTGACAAATACTTTTACCAACAGTATCAAGTGATCGAAATCGACTCCATATTGCATCTATTGCACGACTCATGTCTAACTCATATATATCGTCTGTGTCATCCTCTAATGGTTCCTCCATAGTTAATTTCTTCCAATGACCATGAACTGCCTCTAATGGTATCGATTCAGCGCTCTTTGTATACCCACCCAATTCACATGCACAAGGCAACTGACATGTTGACCTAAGTATACAACCACAAATGTCCTTGTCGGTTCCAACAATGCCAACTCTCTGAAACTCCTCAGAAATTAGATTCATAGCGGCTCTTGACACAAAGCTTCTTAAATTCTTAAAAAACGGACTGCTATGTAGAGGCTCCGTATAATAAAAACTTTTTTGAAATGATGCCTTCACTTTGCCAACTTGAAGAATTATATTGTCATTCATGGATGTCAAACACTTGAATAAGTCACCTTTGCTATTTCCCAACATCTGCTTCAATTTCCAATGCGATGACTCGACTCTAAATATTAAATTCCACACAAAAGTCAATTAAATGAAGAAAAAAAATAGAAAAAAAATTCAATTTTGAAATTGACATAATCATACCTATTAGTTGTTGTGTTTCCTAAATGCATCACTTTATTAGTCCATGCTGCAACAAATTTTTCCTTGTGAGGGGTCAACCAGGTCTTACTAACATAGTCAAAAAACGTACTTGAGTTAACACATGCTTGCTCAAGCGCATTCAACTGTTGATGATACTCCGCCTCATTTGTACTACGTACAACATTTTGCCATAAATTTTTCACCAACTCTCGCATATCCTTAATTACATGTACGCCGCATCTTCCAGTCACATTTTTGTTTATGTGCCACGTACAAAGCAAATTTACAGTACGTGGAAATACAATTTCAATTGCTTTCATCAAAGCAAGCTCCCTATCGGTCAAAATTACTTGAGGAACATTATTTTGCTTAATAAACAACTGTTTTAACTTCTCTAATGCCCAACAATAATTGTCCGTCTTCTCAGCTTCCAAGTAAGCAAATCCAACATTGAATGTCAATTTGGTTGAAGTTATACCAATAATTTCAAGCAATGGTTGTCTGTATTTATTTGTTTTGTATGTGCAATCCATTTCCAAAACAATTGGAAACAAATTTAACAACTTGATTGAATCTGGATGTGCCCAAAAAATATCACTCAAAATATCAGACCCATCATCTTTTCTTCTATTCCACGTGACATATTTTTTATCATCTAAACATTGCAGCACGTGTTGCATCTCTGATATAGAACCTCTTTCTTGTTTTTGCAGCATGTGTCTTTTTCGATATATTTGGTTGGCATCAACAAGAGAATCTGGATTAATTCTTTTTAAGTCTAAAACGATGTTCCTTGGTGCTACATTACACTTTGACAGATCTTCAACACGTTTATTTTCTTCCACGGTTAAACGCGCCTTACGAGGATGACCTGCATATTTTTTTATTTATTTTTGAATTGCAAAGATAAATATAATATATTATGAAAAAAAATAACATTACAAATAAGAGAAACAAGGATGACCTGCATATTGATCAGGTAGTCCGTGATTGTGAACTCCACATTTAACCTGAACTTTTCATCCCGAACCATCTGTTGAAGGTGTGGCTCTAACTTTGAATGGACAATTACATTTTTTTGTTGCTGTTGACGTTGAACTTTTCGAAGAGTCATATTTTCCACCTCTATCACAGCCCAAAATTAATTTGTCATTTCTTCCTCTTATTCCATTCTTTGTATCTGATCTAGTAATTATTATACTCACTTTATTGGCAATTCCAACATCTTGTGCCCATGTTATAACATCATCTCGTGTATTAAATTTTTCGTTGGTCGTAAAAAAAGCTGTGGTATCTACTGATATTTGATCTGCATCGCCAGTTTGAGCCATATCTGTTGTACAAAGAAAAATAATAAAGTATTAAAAAAAGTGAATAATAATAAAGTTTTAAAATTTTATTTAAAAAAAAAAACCTGTACCGGTACACTTTTCCAGTTTTCGAACAACATACCGGTACAGTTTTAAAAGTGTACCGGTATGTTCTTTTAACTTAACTACACCGGTGCTCTTTTTAAAGTGTACCGGTGTGTTCTGGAAAATTTAAAATACCGGTATACTTTTAAAAAGAGTACCGGTGCATTATGGAAATTGCGAATACCGGTATACTTTTAAAAAGTGTACCGGTAAATCGTTTACCGGGTCGCTTTAACTCTGAAAAATACCCAAAAAAAATAAAATTTTAAAAATAGTAAAATAACAATATTATATAAATAGTAACATAAGGGTAAAATAGGAATATTTAAAAATTTGTAGGGGTACAAAAAAGATTGTTGGGGTAGGAAAAAAAATTTTCTGGTTGTGATTGTTTCAGTTTCGGGCTTTGTTGGAATATTTTTGGTCTCTGTTATGGTTACAGAATTCTCTTCTCTCAATGTATAAGTGTTTTTTTTTTTTTTTTTTGTCAAAGCCAAATTCTGTAAATCGAAAACCAAAATCGGAGACCAAATTCTGTTATGGCTGTGACTGTTTTTGGTCTCAATGTATAAGTTGGAATATTGTTGTGGGCTTTAAATCGTTATAAATATTGTGTTGGCTTTGAATTTAGTAGATGAATCGTTATAAATAGTATAATGATATTTAAAAAATCATTATACTGTGTTTTTTTTTCTCTGTTATGGTTACAGAATTTGGCTTTGAATTGTTGTGGGCTGAGAGAAGAGAATTGGCTTTTGTCAATTTTTTCTCTGTTACTTGGATTGGTTTTTCAGTGAATTTCTTCTGGAAATTAAGTGATGAAGAAACTCTAAGCTCCTAATTTTATCTATCCTATTCTATTTATTTTCCCCCCTTTTTATTTGGTTTATTTTTACTTTTTTGTTTTAATTTTAATTTGTTAATTTGTTTTTCAGAAAAAAATAAATTGGAAAACCTTTTTTTTTTTTTTAAAAAAAAGAAAAATGATATGTAATGCCACATGTCAAAAAATGTGTCATGTCAGTTAATTGTCCCTGTCAGCGTGTGCCACGTGCAAATTTAACTGACATGACATCCAGAATTCCTGTTCAATGGCTCTTTTCAAAGTTTTTAGAAATTGCAGGGACTAAAATCAATTTTTTTTTTACAGGGCTCTTTTCAAAACAAGTGTATATTGCAGGGATCAAAAACATATTTAAGCCTTAGTTAAAAATGTCGAAGTTAAATACTTTATAAATAAAATGACTCATAAACCTTAATGATTTTAATTTAATCATGTACATTTTTATCTCGCGATTAGAATAATGTTTATATTTAAAATCGAAATAAACCAAATCAAAATTTTTTTTAATCTAAATTAACTCTAATTCAAATTTATTTATTAATTTCTGTAAGTTTTTTTGTTCTACTTTCTTTCCATAAAACAAAACTATATACTTCTTCCGTCCTATAATATAAGCATCCCTTCAAAATTTGCAGGCATATCAAGAAAAATTGATAGTGTAATTAATATGTAATTTTTGGATATTATAATTACTAAATTGTCCTTAGTGAAAAAATATGTTTGTAATTAACTTTTCGTTATATTTAGAAAAGTAATAATAAATGTGTATAGAAAATTGAAATGTATTTTATATTAGTGACACATTTTTTCTTTATAAAAGTATTTATAATTAGGGACGAAAAAAATATTTTGCAGCTGGATTTGTCACATCACATGTTTTGAATATTTCTCCAAAGCTTGGAATCACGCCATAACTTGTCAAACTCCAACATCTCATTCGAATTTTTTTAAATTGAATATTTGATTGATTGATTGAATTTTATTTTATTATTTATTTATTTTATTATTGTTAACCAATATCGACGTGAAGGTTGCGGTGCACACCGTGAAGATATTATGAAGGGACGACCAAACTCATTAACCCATTACAAAAATGCGCGTAAGCTGAAAGACTCGTCAATGATGTTCTATGAGAATGCCACGTGTCATAACCACAGTTAGTGGTGGACCAAGACTTAGCTAAAGGTAAGGTTGGTTTGCTGACTCTATTGTTCTTTGGTTTCTTCAAAGTTCAAAAAGTAATAAAAAAATTTGGTAAGAAAAAAATTACCCTATAATTGGACTCAATTATCAATAAAGTTATCAAAAAAATTACACTCAAAATTTAATTTGTAATTTTTTTAAAAATTATTAACCCAAAAATTTGCTTTGAAATTATAATTGTAATAAAACAAAAAGTGGAAGAGAATTAGATAAGATAATAAATTTATAATAAAAAATAATTTAGATTTTAGATAAAATAATAAGAGACTTCTTCGTACTTGGTTTAAAATTAATCAGAGATCATGAGTTCGAATCAAAATCTAAAAATACAACAATATAATTTTAACACATCATCTTAACTCGATGAATTAATCTCAACCGTTGCAGAAGATACTCGGTTTATATCAAAAAAGTTAAAAGAGTAGTAAAAGGAAAAGAGGAAAAGATTTAACAACAACACCACCCACACACTCCAATCCATACTTCATACCTTACATCACCGCACCAAACAAAAGTCTCTTTCCCTCTTTCACACTCTCTAGGGTTTTCCTCAATCCGCATCTCAATTTTCCGATTTTCTCCATGGCTGAGGTAACATCAACTAATCAATCTTTCACCGTTTTCATTTCACGATTCTTACTTTCATCTGATTTAATTTATTCTCACCGATTACTTGATTTTCTCCACTTATTACAATTATTAATTTTGCTGTGTTTTGTTCTGATGAATCAATTTTTGTGAGTTTGGTTTGCGTGTATTGAATCTTGATTATTTGTTTATTCAATTTTGATTTTTTGGAATAAAAATTTGTTTTTTTGATTTGCCGATGTTAAAGTGATGTTTGATTAATTGATTGTGTTTATTTTGGGGGTTTTAGTTTCCTGTGATTGAAGAGAATGAAACGAAGTCCGAGGCGCATTTGACTTCTGCTGCTGCTTTTGTGGAAGGTGGAATTCAGGATGCTTGTGATGATGCTTGCAGTATATGCCTTGAAGCTTTTATTGATAGTGATCCTTCAACGGTATGGTTTTTTAGACGTTGTTAAGCTAGCTGGATGTTATGGTTGGTAGTGATCACTGACACTGTCGTGTTGTTGTATCGGTTTTTGAATAATTTTCTCTTACCTTTCGTGTAGGTGACGAGTTGCAAGCATGAGTTTCATCTTCAATGTATTCTGGAATGGTATTGCCTTTTGGATTCGTTTGTTAAATCTTTTGATCCGGTCTTGTGGGATTAATTTTGATGGTGCAGGATTGTATGGTATTGATGACTTTGTGTGTTTTTGCTTGATTATTATTGCAGTATATGTAATTGTTATGGAAGCTGTTAATATTTTTGGAGACTAATTGGGTTTCCACAAAGTGACAATTTTATGTGGTTTTCTATTTTCCAGTAGACTTTAGTGACACTAGAAAAAGGGTTTTATGATTTATTAAATGTTTTTTCGGATCCTAGTTTTGAAGGAAAACTGGCTTTGTAAAGATAGGCTAAACCCAAATTTAGCTGGGCACTATTTGTACTAGATGATAGAGAAACAATAAAAAATTTAGTTCACGAGGTTAGGTTCTTGGAAGTAAGTTTGACTTTGAAGGAAATAATCGTGGAGTTGCTTTTAGTAAATCATAAACATGGATGTGAAGATGTATAATGCCTGGTGGTTTAGTGTGTCAGTTTCAGTGGTTCTCAGGGTTTATGAGTTATGACAACAGCTTAGACATGTTCTGACCAATCGAGATTGCTAGCTGCCTTGATCAGATTTCTTCTTATTCAAAGATGTCAAAATATCAAGTGTCATGCCCATCAAACCTTATAAACCACAAACCAGTTGGGCCTAAACTTTCATAAGTTCACATCCTGTTGTTTAGATTGTAAATAATGTTTTTCCAACAGTCAGTAATGTAGATTGGAATAACAGTAACTTAACAGTAGTATTCCAGAATCAAAATTTCAAACATTGTACATTTGTTACTTCCTATATGGGTTCCTTTACGTTGAAACATGCTTTTATAATAGGGTATGATTATATATATTGCTATCCGAGTGAAAGGCTTCTCAAAACAAAGACGTTGTTTTGCATTCTTTAATAGTTATCCTGTTTGTGTTATATGAAAATTAGCTGTCCTCAATACCGTATTGATTGAAATATTTTGGATAATTTTTTTTGTCTGGAGCATTTGGCAAATTGGAAATGCTTGTAGGGTAGGAGTTTGTCATTAATTCTTACTTTTATCTTGCAGGTGTCAAAGGAGTTCCCAGTGCCCCATGTGTTGGCAATCTATCAGTCTCAAGGATCCAACAGGGTTTGTAATTTTCTCATTGTTGTTTATATACTTTATTTTTTGGCTCCTGTCATTATTTGTTTGCTATAATTATTTATATACTTTTTTTTGTCTTTACACTTTGCAGCCAGGAATTGCTCGAGGCAATTGAGAGAGAGAGGAACATTAGGGTCAATCCGTCTAGAAATGCTACAATATTTCATCATCCAACACTGGGGGATTTTGAGTTACAACATGTTAGTAGTCTACTCCTGTTACTTTGGAAGTATATTTGTTCTGTTATCATCCATGATGTAATATTTTGTTTCTCGTACAGTTGCCAGTTGGAGCAAATGATGCTGATCTTGAAGAGCGTATAATCCAACACTTAGCTGCCGCAGCAGCAATGGGGCGAGCACGCCATATTGCTAGAAGGGAAGGCCAGAGAAATAGGTCATCAGCTCAAGGTCGCCCACAGTATTTGGTATTTTCAGCTCATCCTAATTCACCTCCCATGGCTCCTGCTTCTTCATCTCCACCTCAGAGAGGGGATGGTGAATCAACTCATTTTTCGACCGGAGAAGAACCACCACAACTTACTTTAGTTCACCCAATTCAAACCGACCAGGTTTCTGCTTCAGGATCTGGGTCCACGGCTCTTGCTACTGACAATCAGGGATTATCTTATAACAACAGGTAATGATTTTCCATTTTGAATTTCTGGATCTTCTTTTAATGTTTCTAAGTTGATAGTTGTCTAGTTTTCTGGTTGTTGACGTTATTATTGGTTATGCCTTAAAATTTCAAACAGATCTCCTAATCAGTCTTCTCCAAGTAGCCAAGACAGAGCAGGACCATCAGATCTGCAGTCATTTTCAGAATCTCTGAAATCTAAACTAAATGCCGTGTCTACAAGGTAGTTGGATGACATGACTATTCTTTGTAACATGTCTGTGTGATACAGTTGAGTCCTCCCATTGTAACTTGAACTTCAAATTTTTCCTGTCTTTAAGATACAAAGAGTCAATTTCCAAGAGCACAAGAGGGTGGAAGGAAAGGTGGTTCTCACGGAACAGCTCCGTAACTGATCTTGGATCTGAAGTTAGGAGAGAAGTTAATGCTGGGATTGCAACTGTGTCACGAATGATGGAACGCTTGGAGACCAGAGACAATAATAGAGCCAGTAGCAATTCTTCTCCAAGTAATTCAGAGGATGGTCCAATTCAGGGATCTAATGATCGGCATTCAACAGACACCGAAAGGGACAGTCCTTTGATAGACAATAACACCAAAACATCTTGCACTGCAGGCTCTAGTTCGAATTAAGCACATAGAAGGACTTGCTTGAACTCCAATCTGTTTTGTCCTAAAGGTAAAATCTTAACTATACTGATTCATTTTAGTTGTTTAAAATGAGAATTGCACATGTTCTGATTAGTAACTCGTCAAAACAATTTATTTTTGTAATACTATGACTGCTGCATTTCTTTTGAAGATATCATGTTTTTCTTTGTTGGCTTTTCCTATTTTATCCATTGTCTGCATGGACCTACAAACATGTTTGTTATCTTGATTTTCCATTTGCTGTTGAATAGTATACTCAATTATGTTTCAGCAGGAAACTTGATTTGATTTTGTTGTTTAGCGGAATAATGTCAAATATTTTCTTATCCATATCCAGATTTGCAAGCCTTTGTCTGTCTCTCATTGCATTAGTTGTAATACTAATTACGTTATTACTATGCTGATGGATTTTTCTATCATATCAGTTAGGAATAGAGTTGACCATTACTGGATTGAAATTCCGTGGATGTGGTGCATTGCCTATTGGCTGGCGCAGAAGTGATAATCCTTTGACCTACAAAAGATGACCGACAATTGTGATATTGGAAATAATAAAGAACTTAAGAAAAAAAAGCAGCTGTCGTCTCATTTGTTTGAAACTCAGGAATATTTATGTGATTGTATATTCGGTTCACCTTGTAAACTTATTTATAGATATTTTTTAGATATCTTTACATAAAACACCATGTCTCTTCTACCTCAAGATATGCGTGTTTTAAACATACCGTTAATGGGGCATAAGTAATACTCATAATATGTTAAAATTTCGTTTGATTGTGAAATGCTATCAATAACGTGGACAGTGCACTCTACTCACCCAGTAGTCATTGGTAGCTTTCTGCAGCATGCCACCTTTTCTAGCTAGTCACCACTATTCTTGAACTTCTCATGAAGTGGTATGGAGTAATTTGTTGAAAATTCCATTTGATTGTTTACTTGAACTCGCCAGGGTTCCACAACTCTAGGAAGGGTGTACTATTGCAATTTGTGGAGAGATGTGTGGTTTTTCACCACTTGTCGATAATTACACGCCATGATAAATGGTTTTATGGAAGGAGCATTGCTTTTTGTCATGAAAAATGACTGGCTATTGTTGGGTCAGAAATTCAGTTGTTCTTGTTCATTTACACATTACATATTGGTCCAAATTTTGACCATAATTTTGTTAGCAAGTTCTTCATTGGTCTAAATTAGTAAAGGGTCTACCAAATTTTTGTGACAATTTCTTTTCCAGCCTCTCGCGCTTCTTTTATACCCTCCAAAAATCTAATTTTGCCCTTAATAAAAATTTCGGTTCGCAGAAACCGAAATTTTTTTAGTTTAAATTTCAGAAAATTTCGGTTTCTAAAAATCAAAGTTGTATTTCAAGGCAAAAAAAATTTCTGTTTATAGAAACCAAAATTTTTTGTAAAGGCAAAATAGGAAACACGGGGGGTAAAAAAGAAACGTGGGGGACTGGAAAAGAAAACTTCAATTTTTGTAGGCTTAGATACTTTAACGATATATCACTTGTGCTGGATATTTGGTAGGAACATTACAATTTACATGGATAAAATTCGAATTTGAGATTTTTTACTTATTCATTATTACTCAAATGACAATTATTAATAAAAGTATTTTAATCAAAACATATTTAATTACTCCAATTATGAGATGACAATAATTTAGAAAGATAACCCGATGCC
Source organism: Trifolium fragiferum (assembly GCA_954870985.1). NCBI lineage: Eukaryota > Viridiplantae > Streptophyta > Magnoliopsida > Fabales > Fabaceae > Trifolium > Trifolium fragiferum. The sequence continues at coordinate 75,054,257 of OX940789.1, read as the reverse complement.
AGGTGGGAACCATAGGCAGCCACTAATGTCAATCAAGGTGTAGCAAAATATCAACATCTTTCAACTTTACTTGCTTCGTGCACCAGGGAATGGTATCAAGCTGACCACTGCCTCAAAGATAAATGCACATTATCATGCAAAGATGCACGTTATGATTTCCCTATAACTACATAAACGAATCATATATTTTCTCATTCAAAATGATAGGTTTTGTACAGTTTGATTTTTAAAATGTTAATAAATTAGTTCATGAAATTTGACAGAGATCAAGAATATTGGCTTTTTGACTAAGTTTTTAGATTTTTTTAAAGCATAATTTATAGGAGTATACTTTAAAAAGTTTGTTAAGATTTTGGTCTACCTCCCCACTTTGCAATCTAAATTAATCATATTTAATTGGTAGTAAATGATTGAATTAATTTGAGATTTGAGAAATGAAATCCGATGCTTATAATTTTCAACGATGAAAATCATGATTAACTCCATACTAGTATTCTATAAATGGATAGCAAATTATTGTTGAAATTGAAGCCACGGTTTAGAATGACTTAATGTTTGTGTTCCAGCTCTGAGTGGCTGCCTAGCAGCTGTCTAATGGACCCCATACCGACCCGGTCCAATTCTTCCCTTTTCATTTCAGTCTCGCCACGTTAGTTAGTTGGTATTACTTCACTTCCCCAATGCAACCGACACAATCAACTCTGCTAATTAATTAATTAATTAGGCGCTAAAATAATCGCCACCTCTTCTCCATCACCACAACCACGAGATATTTTATGCCTATGAAGTAATAGTGAGAGTATTAGTTCGATCTTTGATTCATGTATATATTTTATGTAAGGTTTCTATCAACTAAATTATGTTTATAAGAACTATTAACAATATATGTATGTATTTATTATTGAAGTTACAAGATAAATTGCTACGGAGTATTTTTTTTTACTCCAGTATACTTGTTAAACATACTAAAAATAGAAATAAAAAGACAAAAGTAATAGAGATATATGAACTTTTTATATTTTCAAAGCATTGAATGCACAATTTCTAAAAAAATTTTCATAAAAATTTGCTTAACCAATGCACCCGGATGCACTATTTAGCATTTTCCTTTACATTATTCATTACTATCATTGTTAATTAACCCATCCACCAAAGAAACAAAAAACAAAAGGCAACATATACGTCACATGAAGCAAACGCAAACCAGCATTAAACACAAAACATCACAGAGTAGCAACCAAACCAATTATTTTTTTCTGTCTCTATGCTTCAACAACTAACAAGTAGCACTACTACTCTTTACTAACTGTTGATTCCATCATTATTCAACCCACATTCTCTCTCTTCCAATCCACCACCATGGATTACTCCATCTCCACCGTTCTTCTCCTCTCCTTTCTCACCATTCTCTCTTCTTCTTCTTCTTCTTCTTCACCAACGAGTCAAATCAACTCCAACTCAGTCCTAGTTGCACTTCTTGACTCACATTACACTGAACTCGCTGAACTCATTGAAAAAGCCATGCTATTACAAACACTAGAAAACACCGTCGCTACTCACAACATCACAATCTTCGCTCCAAACAATGAAGCTCTTGAACGTAATCTTGATTCTGATTTCAAACAATTTCTTCTCGAACCGGGTAATATCCATTCCCTTCAAACTCTCCTCTTGTTCCACGTCATTCCAACCCGATTCGAATCCGGGTCGACCCGACATAAATCTCTCTCCGAACACCACCTTCACCTTGAAACAAATATCACCACCGGAGAATGGACTGTTAATCAAGCTAAAGTAACCCACCCGGATATTATAACCCGACCCGACGGTGTCATTCACGGGATCCAGCGTCTTCTTATACCGCGCTCAGTTGAAGACGATTTCAACAAACGTCGTAGTCTCCGTTCAATCACCGCCGTGAAACCGGAGGGAGCACCGGATGTCGACATTAGAAACCACCGATTAAAAAAATCTCCTCCGCCGGAAAAACCAGGTTCACCGCCGGAACTACCGATCTACGACGCGATGTCACCGGGACCATCGCTAGCTCCGGCGCCGGCTCCGGGACCTGGCGGTCCACACCACCACTTCAACGGCGAGGCACAAGTAAAGGATTTCATCAAAACTTTACTGCATTATGGTGGTTACAATGAAATGGCTGATATTCTCGTTAACCTAACGTCGTTAGCAACTGAAATGAGCCGTTTGGTTTCAGAAGGTTATGTTTTAACGGTTTTGGCTCCGAATGACGAAGCAATGGCGAAGTTAACGACGGAGCAGTTAAGTGAACCGGGTTCACCTGAAGAGATAATGTATTATCATATTATCCCTGAGTATCAAACTGAAGAGAGTATGTATAATGCTGTTAGAAGATTTGGGAAGGTTCGGTATGATACATTGCGGTTGCCGCATAAGGTGGTGGCTGAGGAGGCTGATGGGTCCGTTAAATTTGGAAATGGTGATGTTTCGGGTTATTTGTTTGATCCGGATATTTATACCGATGGGAGGATCTCTGTGCAGGGGATTGATGGGGTTTTGTTTCCTATGGAGGAGGAGAAAGAGGAGGTTGTGGAGCGGGCTAAATCCCTTTCGAAGATGGATCAACCCGGGAAAGTCGTTGTTAAACATAGGAGAGGTGCGTTGCTATGGTCTTTGTTTATATTCTTACTCTTGTTTAGGGCATTTGTTAACATGACGGATTCTTATTTTATGATATTTAGTAGGAAAAGTAAGTTGAAACTAAGACTTAAAATTAGGTTTTTGTAGTGTTATGGGTTTACATTGTGAATGGTAGAGTTATAGTGTGTTCATGTGACCTTGGCTTCTTTGAGGGCAGTAAAAGTAAAGAAGTGTAAGAACTATGGAGTAATAATAGGTAGAAAGTAGGGTCTTCAATCGGGCGTTTAGAACAAGTCATTATTTAGCTGTGTTAGTGTATGTTTGAATTAACGGTGAGTTTAGCAGAATCAAGATGGGCTACTGTGATTTTGACCTTGAGATTTAGCCTGTTTTTGGTTTTTGTTGGTTCCACGGTACCGTACCAATGTGAGTTTAGTCCAAAGCTACAAACGTAAACTTTCATTCACCACACATTGAAAGACGTTTCGCCTTGTTTATAAACACACAGTTAAGTAGTATGTAACTTAGCTTGTTATTAGTTACCACACGCATCCGGTGAAGTTTAAGAAAGGTGAATTGTTTGTTTTTTGAAAAGTTGAAAGCTCTGTAGTATTGTTGTTGTGACTTCAGACAATAAATTTTTTAAAAAACCTAGGGGGTGGAAGAAGTTGTAATGGTATTAGAATTTCTTGAACTGTCTTTTGATGAGACCTTTTACTTCATAGAAGGTTCAGCATTTCACCTGAAAATTGAGTATATCAGTTATTTCTAATTCTGCCTTTGTGTATACTTCGGATTAAGAATAAACTAACCATATAGTAAGTGTGGAATTGAATGATAGATAAACTTAGCTATCCTAGCTATTGAATCTCTCCAAATTGAAGGAACCATATACTCATTTCCATGTATTGTGACTGATAATATTGATTCATATCTTTCTTCTTAAGCAATAAACTTGCGAGCTCAATCATACTTGACCCCTAATCGAATGATTCTTTTTCCTTTTTACATGCTAATCTGCACAAAACAGTTGTTGGTGATTTATTTATTTTTAATTTCTGTTGTAGTTTATAACTGATTAAATGAATGTTTCTTGCAGGGAAACTGCTGGAAACAGCATGCTGGATGCTTGGAACACTTAGAAACCATTCTAGATTTGCCTCTTGTCAATGAAAAAGTTCACATTGTATTCTTTTTTGGCTCGCAAAATTCCTTAAACTAAGGTAATGAACAATTAACAAGCTATCATTGTGTTTGTGCACGAAAACTCACATTGCTTACAATTTGCCTAGTTGTTATTAATTATGCTCAGTTTTTAGCTTTACTTCCTTCATTATAGCAATTTACATACTGCTAGCACATGCTTTGATGCAGATCAATGGAAATCTCAAAGATCTGAAAAAGTCAAATGTGTAGATCTCGCTGGAGATAATAGCCAGCTACTATATATGGGTGTGATTTTCCCACATTTTTGTTTTACTCTTTTGTTTTCTTCATTATTTCCTTCATGTGGATTTTCAGTCCAAGACGAGTGAGTAAAAGCTTCTCTAGTCTTATTGTTATACGATTTAGTGCATATATGTATTTTTAGAGATTCAATTACAACTACTCCAATGTAATAGGTGGGTTGTTTTTGGTTGGATTGAAAGGTTTTCTGAACTGTAACCAGGCGTTAAACCTTTCTGATAGGCATGTGCCGATTCAATAAGCGATTTTCCAGAAGAAGCGGAAATACAATTACAAAATGATTCTTTGTTGTAATACAGCATCCCTGGTTAGGAAATTATTTCTATTGTGTTGTTCACCCTTTCTTCGTTTACATTATAATTCTATGTATCAATTCTAAGAGAAGTCTTCCACTAATGACACTTGGCCGAGTTTTACACATCTATTTTTCATCATCTTTTTGTACATCCGTAGAATCTTGCACATGCTTAAAACTGCACTAGTTTATATCTGCATTAGATTCTAATGATTCACTTGTACTATTGTTTTAAAGGATTCAAACATCTATTAGTAGTATTTTGATAATTTTTGCTTCATCTCTTTCTAGTTGGAACTTGAAGCAAGTAAAGATAATGAACTGTATACTTGTATCGGGTTTCTGTGTGTGTGTGTGTAAACATTTAAGATTAAAATATCTACACATTGTTCATTGAAATAATATTGTAGTTTGGTGAAAGAAATATAGTTCATTGTGTTACTCTCATGGCATGGTCTCTACATTTTATGACATTGTAATCAAATAGAGGGAAAGGGTAAAAAATCAAATAGTGATTTCTTCTATAGAGAATTCAAATAGTTGATCTTGAGTGAATGCTAATGCTACCGGAAGAATCTACTATTTATGCTTCATGTCAAATTGTAAACTGCTATGAAAGGCATCATAACACTTCCTATCCAAAGTTTACCATCCTTCTCCTCCACTTCACTCACTGCTTTAACAACTTTTCCCTCACTGTCCTCCAATATCTGCAGAATTTTACCTTCAGGGCTATACTTAACAACAGCTGCATGGAACTTGCCTCCAATTTGAAGCATGTAGTTTATCCTTGTTGGAATAGGTAACATGAGGATGAATTTTCTCATTTTTGGGTAGAGAGCATTCAGGTAACTGTACATAAACCTTCTACAATTGATAGCCACCCAAAATTCACCATTTCCATTCACTCTCACATTATCAGGAAAACCAGGTAGGATTGCAAAGATTTCTGAAGTTCCTGCTTTTTCTCCTTTTAACCAATACTTGTGTAGCCTATAGAAAAAGGGACATGAGTATAGGAAGAATAAAAAAAGTTTAACAACTTTTACACTACAATGCAAATAAATTCTGCATAGATCTTCAATCATATTTACCATCTTATCGCATAATCACAATATTACTTTTTAAACATTTTTTTCTCGTAAATCGGGTATCATCTGTGTGCAACTGCAGAGACAATTCCCTCGAGCCTTGTGGGATTCAATGAGTGGTAAACTCTCTCTAAGAATTTTAACACTGGCTTAGGTCTTGGGTTACTTTTTAAACATTGTGTGTCAAAATGGAAAAATGAATATGTTGGACATCTTTGTAAAACTTGTTTGCATCATTGGTGTATAGTTATTAAACGAAAAAGACGATATGTGATTATAAGCTCACCTTCCAATTAACCCTTCTGCAAAGAGAAAGAAGGAACCATCTTTGCTTAAGGTAATTCCATTTGGAAAATGAATGTTCCTCACAAGAACAGTGGTTTCCTTCGTGGCAGAATTGTATTTCAAAACCCTTCCAGTATTTTCACCAGAAAATATAAGATGAATGAAATTCCTGCATGTAGAGTGACATCAGAAGTCAGCACCAACAAAATTATCGAAGAAGTGTAAAGAAGATCTCATATAAGTGTTTTTTTTTTCTTTCTTTCTTTGGTATCAGCGAGTTTATAACACAATTATGGTAACACCGCGATTATGTTAAAGCTCTTAAGTGTAGCTTTTGCTGAATCCATCACGAATTTGTCAAACTCACCGCAATCCAAACATGGACCAAGTATTTCTTAATTATAAGCTAAAAGTCTTTCAGAGTTCCTGCATCCCCAACTTCTTTTTGTTATTTATAACATTTAAAATGATGACATTCAAAAGGTGCAGTATCAACATGTAAAAGAGTACCAACAACCTTCTCTGATATTTAGTACTGCTATCGGTGAAGTAAACGTTCCCTTCTAGATCAAAGTCAACATCATTAGTAAATCTGATCGGCGCTCCTTCTACCTCAGTCGCAAGAGATGTTGCTAAACCACCTTGAGGCCCCACCTTCATCAGCCCAAAATATGCATCTGCAATGTATAAATCACCAGTTTTCTTGTCAAATCTTAGTCCCAAAGGCCTTCCACAGATGTGCTCAGTCTCAACATAACTAAATGGTGTTGCAGATTCCTTTGGATTGCATATTTCTGACCTGTGTTCACAAATAAGGTGCAAGAAATATTATCATGCGCTGTTACAATGCTACATAACCACAAAATACCTATCCATCTTAAGAAAAGTCTTCCTCTAATGAGAGATATAGCAGAATTTCACACACATACTTTCCGTATTTTTGTTCACAGATCCGTGCAAGGGCACGGGATCTTTACTAGTATGAGGTAAAAAGTTTGAACGAAGCAGTTTTCGACATTTCCATTTGTTTCATTTTTCACTTATAATGTCAACACTGAATTAGGAATAGAACTAGGACTAAGTACTATAGTAACTTTTAGTCGCATATTTCCCCTACTAAGCTTACACTATTCGATTATGACTATAGCTTATTAATTTGAGATCTATTGACTGTATTCTAGTAATGCAGAAGAATACACAATCACACAATTATCTTGTACTTTGGCATCTAAGTTGGAAATATGAGGAAAGAAGACAAGTGTGACCTGTTGGGTGAGGTGTAGGCGAAATCAATCCAAGACTGTCCATTCCAAAATAAAATTCTTCCATCAGCAACACCAGTGTAAGGACCACGACCATGATGATCGAAGACAATGCTCTCTGGGCCATGTACTTGGTTCTCAAACAAGATCTCCGATTTCTGCAACAAGTTGTCTTTGTCACAGTCTGTAGGAACCTCAGACCACGATGGCAAGTTAACCTTGTGCGCCTCAAAATCAGGGAAGCCTCGGATAGGGCTGTGCTTGAAGGGGTCTAATCCACAGTACAAAGAAAATAACAGGATTGCAATGGCAAGTCCTCGAGCCGGAGTCATGTATGTCATAACTAAAGATAGACAATCACAATGTGGAGTAGAAGGGTTTATGAATGTTACAATGCTAAACACAGAAAACAAAATGTTTGTGGATTGCATGATCTCAAATATGAAAGGTAGAAGGTAGGTGAGTCATTTGTAGTTTGTGTCTTTGATTTGGAGTAAAGATTGTAAGACACATATTAGAGACTTTCAAAATGAATTCACTATGAAACACAGACACTTCTTGGGTTAGGCGTATTCTGGTATTGGACACGCGTTAGTGTAGGACACTGACACGACACCAACACTTATTATTATATTGAATTATGTCATTTTCTTAATTTTTATCCGTGTCAAAGGGTCAATGTCAGTGTCATATCTGGTGTCTGTGCCTGTGCTTCATAAAGAATTCAACATGGTAGGTAGCTGTTAGTTGGCGAAACCACGAGGAATCTTTCTATGCATTTCATGGTCAACGACAGTCATAGATATTCAGGTGAACTTAACTACAAGGATGAATTAGTGTTTGGAAGTGAAGATGTTGGAATTTGATAAAGATAATTAGTCACTCCCTCTAATTCACAATATTTGTCGCATTTGACTATTTCATTCATATTAAAAAAAGATGATAAACGAAAGAAAGAGAAATTGAATTTAATAATTTATTGTTATGAATGAAATGCTTCTTCTAATGTTCCCAAGTAAATTAATGTTTCACACCATGCACAAGTTTGATTTCTATCATTAGATCAATAAGTTTACATCATATCACATTTGATTTAATGGTGGATACAAATTTATGCATGATATAAAATCAAAGTAAAAAAAACAAAAAAAAAATCTATTTGACAGTAAATAGAATAAAGAATAAAATATGCCTTTTCAGTTTTCCTTCTTTATGAAATCTCTAAAGTTACTTATAAGAAGATAAAAAATTTCAAAAATGTAGATTTTGATTTTCTAAATCCAGCCCAACAAAACAGGGGGCCCAATATGCTAAGCCATCTTCAGATTTTAGATTGAATTCCCACCCCACGTTTTTTTTCTACCCCCAAAAATTCTATTTTTACCCTTGAATTAAAACTTCGGAACATGTTTTCCGAAATTTTCCTAGTTCAAATTCAGAAAAACTTCGGAATGCATTTTACAAATGTATTTACATATTGCATTTTTTTTTTTTTGTGTTGAATTATGTTGCTTAGATGGAATCATTATATAAAACACATCCAACACTCATTGTAATCTTTCCTACTCAGATCAATTTCAAAGCTTAGCAACTCAAATGAGAGCTCTTTTTATCATAGTCTGCTAGCATGGCACATTTCAAATTCCAGTTTTTTCACTTTTCTTTGGCTGAAGTCCGCCACATGGTGACACCTTCATGAACGTTGCTTCACCGACACAGAACAATATAATATTATGGGGTATTACAAACAAGACTTTACCATATATTATTATATAGTATTAACTTATAAAAAAACTGCATCAAAATGATACTAGTCGTATCTTCCTACTCCTACATGAAGCAACAAATGAGTCTTTCTTTTTTTTTTTTTTTTTTTGTTATTTATAAAATAATTATAATTGGATTTTCTGTTTGATTTTAATTTTTTAATTCTTCTTATATTTATATTAATCTTAACAAAACTATTGAAATTACTTTTTTCTTACCAAATTCATGATAAATATTAATATGTAATGTAAAATTGTGGGGTCCACAAAATATCTTTGTGGGAATTGCACCATTGGAAATGCTCTTACAAATTGATTTTAAAAGAACAATATTGGCCAATTAAAATTTTAAGATGATACCAACATCTATCAATCTAAGTCATTTATCGTATCCTCCACGTATTTAAGTCTAACATTTGATCATGTATATGTTTAACTTTACAAGTCTATTTTATAAATACGAGTTAGACCTAATTGAAAACTTAATAATTTTACCAACTCAATTTGAATGAAGCAAGAAATACTCTTTCATAGTCTTTGAGTGGGACAAGATGCCTAAGTTAATTTATTCTCTCATATGGTGTGGGGATTAGAGATACCTATAGAGCTTCAACCCCAAGTCATTTGTCTTAGTTAAGGACATCTTATCCAAGCTTGAAAAATGGCGAGTAGAATAGAACCTCAATAAAGACATGACACTCCTCTTATTCCCAAAGCCCTTGCCAAAGGTTTGCCTTAAGTAACATAAGTTGTGGGAATCAATTATAGTTTCTCTCTTCCATAGGAAGTTTCTATTCACCCTATAGCTATCAAGGAAATCACTTATATATTCTCTTGGGAAGAAGAGACACACACATATGTGGTAACAAGGGAAGACAGAAAGAATTCATGATGATCATGTTCATTATTCCACCATATTACATATAATATTATATTCCATTAATTTTTGAGCTTCTATTGCACTATTTGTCCACAACACTATCATAAGCATATTTAGTTTTGATATGTGTTGTCCCCTATGATTAATGGCAACAACCTTATTATAGTAATTCCTAAATTCATAAGCTCAAACTTTTCTTAATTAGCTCTCAAACAAGAAATATCAGCAAAACTGTCTAATTAGGATTATGTCATCAGCATATATAGAATGAGTGGACACCTTGTTTGTGACTGTTGGTGGTCTCATATTGCACGTAAGAGGGAACAATGGGAATCATGGGATGAAGACAATTGAAGCAACTACAATAACTTCAAATATTTCCTTTGACAGAAGAATAACTTAATCAGTTACACAGTTTATGATTCGGGACAAGTTTATTTAACAAGTTGTTTATAAAATCCAAAAACGAAAAAGTTAAGATATCATAATAAAATCACATTCAATAAATGAGTAATATTAATTACTGTTGATCCGCCATAAAATCACCCCTCATTTATTGCTCCCCATCAAGTCGAACCGGACTCTGGTACCATTGTTGGCTTGTGAGGGGAGCCTCATTGGGTTGAATCAACACATTGGGTTAAGAGCAACCATACAACTGACTTTTAAGTTTTAACACCACATAGTCACCCAAAACTTTTTAAGGCATAATTGGATTTCTGATCCTCTCACTTATATGTTATTCAATATCAACTCTTCCAACTAATATGATACTTAACTCACACTTATGTATCTCCACGGTTAAATGACAATATACTTTCTCCAATCTTAAATATAAGAAAAACGGTCAACAAAAGTTTGATGTTTTGGTTCAAAATTTTGGATCAATTACATTAACTTTTTTGAATCTCAGTGATAAATAGTGTTAAAATTGTGATATTTAAACATCAAAATACAAACACCGTATATGTAGGACATGGTATGCGTTTATCCCCCTTCCCCACCCGCCTCACTCTCTTATCTTCTACACCTTTCGCACATTTCAAAATCACCCACAAAAATAAGCTATTGATTTATTTTCATTATCATAAACCAAAGTGAAAAATAAAAACTTTAGAGTAGTGCATATAGCATTAATCAGAGAGGGTATAATTGCAAAATAAAAAAAATTAAAACTACATTCAAAATTGAAATTGCACTCTTTTAGGATATATTTTTACAAAATTTGACAATCCTTATGAAACAAATAGAGTAATAATAAATATGTCTAGGGAAAAAGAGATATTAGATCACAAAAAATGCTAGCAACATGCTATTTTTCTTAATGACAAATAGATAAATATATAAAACAAAGAATACAAGAAGTGCAAGGCGTACCTCCAATCCAAACAACAACCTAAAAACTGTTGGTGGAATTTATGTATGTCCTAGAACTTGTGTGTCCAATTTCTAAAATGACGGGACTTAATTTACATCATAAAATGACGGGAATTTATGTGAGTTTTACCTAAAAAAAAGTGTGAATGTTCAAAGATAGTTAATATCACTATTGTTAACACTCCTTAATTTACATCATAAATTTTGTGTGAAAATTTGAACTATCTCTTTAATATATTATATATTTGCCATTAAAAAAATATATATTTAAAAAGCTCGACAATTATCATATACTGAATACACTCTAATATAACTGTTGCTTAAAAAGTTATGCACGCACAAATGTATGCACACACACACACTTATATATTTGAACTAACTTTAACAAATCGATCTAAAAACTTGGTGCCACAAAAATACGAGGGCTTCTACAATCTTTACCCATAAGATAACAAAGTATAGGATCCCAATATACAAAACATCTACATAATAAAGGTGAATACTCATGTCCCCAATGAACCACTCCCCTTACTTAGAGCACAAGAAGCATCGATCGACCCCGATTAACAAGAGTGAATATCAAAGCAATTTATTTATTTTGTTGATCCACTAATATGGTGGGAAAAAGTAAGAATTATGCTAATTAGAATCCCTGAAGTATTAGTTAAGCAAATTAAACAAAATAAATTTTATATTAATCAAAAGAATATTTTCTATATTTTAAAAAGATTGAATGCACAAATTTTAAAATCAATTTACTATATTAAATTATTTAACTATTGTTCTAAGCACACTAATTAATATTTTCCAATAAGTATTTTACACACACCGGTCCACATAAAGATATAGTGCCATGAGCCACTTCCAAGTTAGTGGCTTGGTGTACGGTCCACAATAACAGAAAAATATGCCTAATCAGCCTCCACATTAGAAAAAATTAATGTGGCCATTCACTAATTCTCAAATTGGTGTTTCTCTCCCCACCCCCTCTTTCTTTTTCACCCCCGAGTTTCCATTTTTAATCTTAAAAAAAAACTTCGATAAACGTGTACCAAAGTTTTTAACGATGTAAAACACCTATTTTTCAATATCGAAAAAATTCGATACGCGTTTATCGAAGTTTTTAGGGGTAAAATCAAGAATAAACTTGGATTTCTCGGAAGTGAAAAAGAACGACGGAGGTGGGAAGAGAAACCTTCTTCTCAAATGGTCTATACAGAATCAAAACCACAATAGTGCTCAATATGCAAAATGTTTTTTGTCAAATAAAATAAAAAAGGTGAGTATATGCAAATTCGATTCCAAGACATGAATTGTGTATTGTCAACTATGCAATCACATATGACATCCTCTTTTTGACAAGACCATGTCGGTTGATTTAAGGCTATCCTATCTTATGCTGTAGAAGTTTGGCATGTTTGTAAAGTTTTTGCTGCATGGGTCAGAATTCTGTTTCACCTAAAGCTTTTGCCTCCCTATACACAGTTACTTGTTCGTTATTAACAACAACATTAGCACTCAAACGGGCACAACTCACAAGGGTAATGCACTACTAACACTCTTGTTTTAAGTCCAATAAAAATATTCTAGTATTTTGTAATAGATTTATAAGTAAAAAGGTTTAATGACTTATGACTTTTTTTTGACACAATGACTTATGACTTATGTAAAACAAAACAAAATTGTCGCTCATTAATATATTCAGGGTGAAACTTTGAGGTTTAATGACTACTATTAATCTTTAATGTATGATAAATTTCACTTTTAAATTTATTGAGAATTTAATATATTTAGTCAATATTATTGACCAAATACATTAAATTTTTAATGAATCTAAAAGGTGAAATTCCTCTTATATTAAGAATTAGATATAGTATAAGACAAGTGAATTTTGCTACTTAGAATTTAATAAGGGTGGATTTTAATTTTTAGATAATTCTATTTTGTATTAATTAATCTTATTTTAATTAATAGCGAGTTAAGTGTGTTTCATTAAAAAACGAAAATATACACTCATGTGTTGCCTAGGTGCGGGTACGGTATCGGTACCCGATACGGATACTGGTACGGGTACGGCAATTTTTAAAAAATTAATGAACGTGTATGGTTATAAATTAAGGTACGGATATGCACCCGGTACTAATACGGATATGTACCCGGTACCGGTACTCTTCCTTAAATGGAGTACCCGTGCATCATAGGAAAACTTTGTTAACAAATATTAATCAAAACAACACTAAACAATATTTAATTTTTTTAAAATTTGGTTCATAGTAAAAAAAAAAATACTTAGCTTCGCCTACCTAAGTGATGCAGGAGCAATTTAACGCAACTGCGACTGATAGATTTTATTTTATTATTTGTTTTTTAGTTTGTTTTGATTTCAACATTATTAGGATATTAATCTCTTAGATTTAGATTCAAGTTAGAATTAAAAAAAAAAAACTTTTAGATTTAGATTTAAGTTAGAATAAAAAAAATATATATATTGTAAAATTCTATTTTATTTTAAAACATATTTGTTTCTATTTTTTAGTGTTAGGTTTATTTTACTATTTAAAGACTCAATTGTAACATTGAAGGAAAAACTTTTTGATTTAATAAAATTATAGAGAATTTTCTCAAGTTTGATGGATTCCCAATTATACACTCTGGTGGATTCCAGTTTTATTTCAGGAGTTTTATCTGGTGGATTCCAGAGCACTATTTGGTGGATTCCAAATAGTTATTCGACGGATTTGTTGCTTGCGAACCCGTGTTCTTATTATAGGATTAGTGCTTGCTAATCCTTTCTCGCTTCTGTACTGCGTCAGTTGGTATCAAAACAACTGACGCATCTATGTGGGCCCATCTATGTGGGCATCAGATAGTTCTACACAGACTTTTGTATTCGATCCTGGTATTCGTGTTCGACGGATTTGTTGCTTGCGAATCCGTGTTCTTATTATAGGATTAGTGCTTTGATACCAACTGACGCAGTACGAAAGTGAGAAGGATTAGCAAGCACTAATCAAAACACGGGTTCACATGCAACAAACCAGTCGAATAATTATTTGTAATCCACCAAATAGTGCTCTGGAATCCACCACCAGATAATACTCTTGAAATAAAACTGGAAACCACCAGAGTGTATAATTTGGAATCCACCAAACTTGAAAAAATTCTCTATAATTTTATTGAATAAAAAGGTTTTTTTTTTAATGTTATAATTGAGACTTAAATAGTAAAATAAACCTAATACTACAAAATAGAAACAAATCTGTTTTAAAATAAAACAGAATTTCACAATAAATATATATATATCTTAAATCTAAATCTAAATCTAAGAGATTAATATCCTAATAATGTTGAAATCAAAACAAACTAAAAAACAAATAATAAAATCTATCAGCCGCAGTTGCGTTGAATTGCTCCTGAATCATAAAAGTAAAGACATCAAAAGCACTTATGTATGGCCCATCTATGTGGGCACCGGATAGTTCTACACAGACTTTTGTATTCGATCTTGGTATTCGTGTTTGTGAGTTCCGGAAAAAGACATCGCTTTATTGCAATACAACTCGAGGTCGAGTTCTTCATAAGAAGAGGAGTCTGATGCAGGAGCAATTCAACGCAACTGCGGCTGATAGATTTTATTTTATCATTTGTTTTTTAGTTTATTTTGATTTCAACATTATTAGGATATTAATCTCTTAGATTTAGATTTAAGTTAGAATTAAAAAAAATAGATATATCTTTTAGATTTAGATTTAAGTTAGAATAAAAAAAAAGAATATATATTGTGAAATTCTGTTTTATTTTAAAACAGATTTGTTTCTAATCTGTAGTATTAGGTTTATTTTACTATTTAAGACTCAGTTGTAACATTGAAAAAAGAAAACCTTTTGATTAAATTAAAATATAGAGAAATTTCTCAAGTTTGGTGGATTCCAAATTTTACACTCTGGTGGATTCCAGTTTTATTTCAAAAGTTTTATTTGGTGGATTTCAAATATTCTTTTTCTGGTGGATAACAGAACACTATTTGGTGGATTTCAGATAGTTATTCGACGGGTTTGTCGCTTGCAAATCCATATTCTTTTATTATGATTAGTACTTGTCGATTCTTTCCGCTTCCGTACTGCGTTAGTTGCGTCACTAAGATATACCATCTATATTTATAGAGCTTACTGTAAATGAAAACTAATATAACACCTTTTCTAATTTGTGTATCATCATTTCGTCAAATTTTTATTAGGTTAATATGTGTCAACTTTGTCATAATTAAGAAAAATATTAATTTCCATTTAGGTGATAATCAACCACAAAAAGAAAGGCAATTTTGTCACTCACAAAAGGGACAAATTAGTTCATATCCATTCCTTATGCATCTTATCACTAAACCATATATTAATTAATTTCATTGATTTTCTCGGTGTTCTTCCATACGCATCAATTCATCCCATCTCCATATTGTTGCGGGTAACCTCTATGATTATTATTTTTAAAGTTTGGTTGCAAAAGAAATAAAATTTTGTTATTAAGAATTTGATTAGAATTTTTCCGAATAATTTATTTTTTTAAAAATTATTAATCACTATAATCAATTTATTTAGAAATGGATTGAATGCATTCGCTACAGAAGTGCAGTCACGAAATCGTAGTCATTCAATCAAAACCAAACCGCTTAGATTGTAAATTGTAATACAGTTTCAACTTTTTAAAATATATAAATTCTTACTCTAAAACTTAAATCGACTAATTATTATCAAGCAATATTGATCTTGCTGATTGCATGCAGTCAAGGGATGCCGACTGCACCCAATCCAGATCCAATTTATTTGGTTTAAACCCTCGTATTAGTCCTCACATCCAATAGATGATTTTTTTAGAATTCTTGTGGGTTTAAAGTATGGGTGAGCACGAACCCCCAACCCGAATTGAAATCGATATAACCGTCAACATATGGAAGTATTCTGTCGAGTACGGGTCGGGTCTCGGGTCAACAATTGTGAAAAATCGGTCATGAACGGTTGTATACGAGCGGGTGCGGGTCTCTAAAAATTCATCTCTTCATAACTGAAACCGACCGAACAATTATTAAAATACAAATTAATTTTTTTTCAGTTTCGAACACCTCTTCTCTCTCTCTTAATCTCTTACACTTTTCGCTTTTTTAATTTTATCTATCTTTGATAGTGGAGAAAAATGTTATTAGTTTTACAAGTTTATACTTATAATATGTTGATAAAGTATATGTAGAAGATAATATTATCGATTTATCTTAATTTTTACTTCTCATCTACTATGTATTATTATTGTTGGATTTACAAATTTGAAACAAAGTAATTGCATCTTATTATTTTAATTGTATCATTTGTTGCAATGTGTACGAAAAGATTGAACTATTATTGAAAAATAATAATTTTTTGATTAATTAAATTTTAAATGTAAGTGTAACAACAAAGTTTCAATCTAACTCGAATAAATTGATCCGTTATACTCGTCACCCGTATGACCCGACACCTGAAGCGAAGATGTAAACTTAAACAATTTCATCATACTCGACACTAAACTAAATTGTTAAAGTTTATTTTGTAGAGACTAAAATTGTAGTTTTAAGGATGAAATTGGATCCCAAAATTATCTTGAAAAAGTAGAACTAGTCTTCACTGAAATGAAAGTGCATTAAATAAATAATGAACAATCTACATCAAAGAGGTTTCCTTTAAGTGCGCTAACCTGCTATATTTCTGCATGCATGTGGCCTCTTCAACCATAAAGTGCCATTAATTGGACTACAGATCAGAGGATCCATTCCTCTTGGTCCCCTCTTCTACTTGTAAATCATCCAACAATTCCTTTCTCTTTTTTTTTTTTTTGACGTTTTCTAGCTCTAAATTCTCCTCTTTTCCAACACTCATATGTGTGTGTTTTCTTCTTTTTTATTTATTTATTTAAGATATTCAATTGTAAGCCGTCAAATTGATCTATATGACATTTTAAAGTTATTTACTAACAATGAATGCTTCAATTTAGTCTATTTTTTTTGGTGGTATAAATGCTTCAATTTAGTCTATGATTGTATAAATGTTTTTCAAGTTTAATTTCTTCGTGTGTCAATGCGCCTTTAATGGTGATGATATGTCTGTTGTTATGTGTAATAGTCAACTAAAACGGTTTCTTAAGTTGTAACGCACACTCTTAATTTGGTAACATAAGTACATAACATATTTCAATTTAGTCCTCGGCTCTATACATCTTTTTACAAATCCATCATTCTATAAATGTTTGTTATTAACATTGTGGATAGTGAATTATTCCATTAAATGTACGATTGATAAGCATAATCACATAGAAAATTAACGGTATTCAATAAAACGCATAAACCGTTAATCTTGACAAGTCTCAATAACATATTAAACGGTTTTGGATTCTTATAAAATTTAACATGAATGATCTATATGATATAATCTTCCAATCCAACGGTGGATTTTGTAAAATTCGAATTCGTTAAAGCGTTATTGAGCGGTGTAACATTTGGTGTCAAACTAGTTGGTGTCATTTGATCCTGACCCATATTTAAAACCGTAAAACAAATAAGATAATTATGTGCTATCTAATTCAACTAGTAAGATGATGTGTACTATAAAAAAAAATTGATTTTTTAGCTGAATTCCATATGTATGGATTCTTTCCAAAGACAATTACTGCTTCTTTCTTGACTCTCGTCTCCAAAAAAGATCATCCACGGGCTCTTTTGGAATATCGTCCTATCTATTTGATATATAGTTTATATAAGAAACTATCCAAAGTTTTAACAATTAGACTGAAGAAGGTGATGAACAAATTAATCTCGAAAGTACAATTGGCCTTTTTGCCAAATAGACAGATTTTGGATGGAGTTTTAGTGGTCAATGAGTTGTTAGACTTGGAGAAAAAGAAAGAAAGACAAATGCTTGATGTTTAAAGTCGATTTTGAACGGGCCTATGATATAGTGAATTGGAATTTTTTGGAATACATGTTGATCATAATGGATTTTGCCAAAGAGTGGCGGCGTTGGATTAGAACTTGTATTTTTCAGAGTTCCATGTCTGTTTTAATGAATGGTAATCCTACGGAGGATTTTATTGTCGGTAAAGGATTGAGGCAAGATGATCCGTTATCAGCATTACTTTTTTTATTGTAGCAGAAGGTCTCACGGGAATTATGAATAAAGCGGTGGAGAAAAGTCTTTTTCAAGGCTATAAGGTTAGTGATAATATTAGTTTCCATACTGTGTAATTCGCTAATGATACTATTATAGTAGGCGAAGGTAATTGGAATAATCTTTGGGCTATAAAAACGGTATTGAGAAGTTTTGAGTTAGTGTACGAGTTGAAGGTAAACTTTTTCAAGAGTAAACTCTATGGCATTAACCTTGAAGAAAATTTCATTGGTGCTGCTTCGTCCTTTTTGCATTGTGGCGTGGACTCTACACCTTTCTGTTTTCTTGGTATTCAAATTCGAGAAGAAAAGCCACTTGGTTCCTTATTTTGGAGTCTATGAAAGAAAAAAAACTTCGTAAGCAACATTGGGGAGGAGATGGTACGTATTCAAAGAGATTGCTGTAGAATTACCATTATTAATTCGGTTTTATCTAGCATACCACTTTATATCTCCTCTTTTTATAAGGCACCGACTTGTGTCCTTCAGGAGATGGTACGTATTCAAAGAATTTTTTTATGGGGAGGAGGTTTGGAAAGTAACAAAATTTGTTGGGTTAGTTGGGACCGAATTTGTCAATCAAAGGAAAAAGGAGGACTGGGCATGAAAAAATGGAGTTTTTCAACTCATTTCTCTTGTGTAAGTGGAGATGTCTAGAGGATAGAATGACTCCTTGATATGATCTTTTACACTTTAGATACGGTTCTTTTGCGGCGAATTTTTTGTATAATGAAGGGAAGGAATGCCTTCACCGTGCTTCTATTTGGTGGCGGGATATATGGAGGTTGGGTAGTGAGGAGGAAGGTGGTTGGTTTTTTAGTAACATTGGCAGTATATTAGGGGAAGGAAATGATATTTCTTCTTGGAAGGAAAAATGGATAGGCTCAACTAGTTTGCGGGATTTGTTTTGAGCTATCTACAGCAAAACTGAACAACACGATTGCACTGTTTCTGATATGGTCTTGGGAGCCTCGATGGTCTGCTGTTTTAATGTAACAGAAGTTGCAACTGGAGGTTAGTGATAGGCGCCATTGGAAAGCTCACAAAATGTGATTTTTGATTCGAATATGGCGATGGTTTTAAAGGATCTTTGGCTCAACAATGTACCGTCAAAAGTTAGCATATTTGGTTGGAGATTGTTGATTGAAAAACTATCTACAAGGGAGACTCTTTACAATAAAGACATTATCACAAATAATCTTGAGAGGGGTTGTATATTTTGTTTCAAGGAGATTGAGGATATCAATCACATATTCTTTAATTGTTTCAAATTTGGATTAGTGTTTTCCGGTGGATGGGATCTAACATCATTCCCTTTGTTTACATTCATAATCATTTCAATCTTTTCGAAAACTTAGTAAAATGAAGTAACAACAAGAGGTACCGTCACATTATTAGGTTGGCAACGACGTGGTGCATATGGCGTAAGTGCGACAACATAATATTTCGAGGAGAATTCGCCCATGCCTCTTCTTTAGTAGGTCAAATAATTTATATTGCTTAGTTTTGGTATAGAGGTAGGGGAGGGATCAATGATAATGTATCTTTTTTCGATTGGTGTAAATATCCCCTATATTGTTTTCGTCGACTTTTGTTGACATTTTGAGCTTTGTTCTCGAATTGTAAGGGCAGAATACCCCTTGTATTCCTTATAATTCAAATTTGCTTATAAAAAACTAAAGAAAATAAATGTTTTAGGTTTTATAAAATAAGAAGAAGATATTTCACTAATGGCTTTATAAAATAAGAGAATTTTAGGTAGATAGAAAACAAATTATATTTTTTTTTTTGGGAATTAACCTTTTGATTTACAGGGTAATGGAACTCTGGTAATTTAGAATTCAGTAACGAGATAAGTAAAGCATAGTCAAGAATTGTTCCCTGTTAGAAATTAAACTCTAGTTTTTCTGAACGATTCATATCCAAACACTGTACCAGAACCCATGATGAACACTTGAGCTCAATGGCAAAACAACATATATTTCTACAATTTCAAAGTAAACGAAAAAAAGTGTATTATCTGCAGCGTTATAAACAAACATATTAGAGCTAGTAATGTTATGCTATGAGGTAAATCTTTATTGTTTGGGGTATATGGTTTTCTGTTTTGGATTTATGGATTGGGGATTAGGGTTTATATTGTTGGAGTTTAAGGTTTGCAATTTCAATTTTCGAGTTTGTGGTTAAGGTTTAGGGAACACAAATCATAAACTCCTAACCCCGAATCCAAAATCGGGTAATGTATGCTTTGATTATATATATATTTTTTAAATATGTCGTGCTTTATGGAATGACATCTATGGTCTGGTGTTTCTAGTTTTTAGAAAATGGAATTACCGTTTTATGGTTTTAGGGATGGAGTGTGAAGTTTAGGGTTTAGAGTTTTTGTTTGTAAGGTTTTGAGTTTGGGGTTTAAGCTTTAGGGTTTGAAGTTTGTGGTTTGATGTTTGAAGTTTTTACGTTTAGGGTTTATGGTTTTCGTTCGGGGTTTAAGGTTTATAATTTTGGGTATGAAGTTTTGGGTTTTAATTTGGGAGTTTGAAGTTTGGGTTTTGGAGTTTGTCTTTGATGTTTAAAATTTAGGGTTTGGTGAGTGGGGTTTAGGATTTGAAGCTTAAAGTTTGTAGTTTTGAAATTGGGGTTTAAAGGTTAGAGTTTATGGTTACGAGTTTAGGGTTTCGAAGTGAGGGTTTAAGCCTTTAAGATTTTATTTGGGGGGGGGGGGGGGGGTGGATAAAACCCCACTCAAATAGAAAACCCCAAACTCTGAACCCCTAAACTCAAATAGAAAACTCCAAACTCTGAACCCCTAAACTCAAACCCCAAAATTGAAAAACTTAAATGCTAACCTCAAAATCCTAAAATTTAAACTCCAAATTTGAAACCCCAAACAAAAACCCTAAACCCCAACACCCTAAATCCAAACTTTAAACTTTAACTAGTACAACACAAAATTCAAATGAAAAAACTCCAAACCCTAAACCCTTAAGCTCAAACCCCAAAATTGAAAAACACGGATTCTAAATTCGAAATCCTAAAAAATAAACCCCAAATTCAAAATCCCAAACAAAAACCTTAAACCCCAACCTCAACACCCTGAATCCCAAACTCTAAACTACAAACCTTAAACTTCAACTGCTAAACCCCAAAATTCAAATCCTAAACGACAAACATAAATATTCAATTCAAATCTACAAGCTCCAATTCCTAAACCCTCAAAATCAAACCCTAAACCTGTAATCTTTAACTCCAAACTCTAAACCTAAAACCCTAAGCGCCGCCAAACGTTGAACCCCAAATCTTAAACTCTTAAACCTAAACCTCAAACAGCAAACCTTGAACACGAAACACTAATCTCTAAACCACATCCCTAAAAACCGAATCCTTCTCCCAACTTTAATCCCTCAAATGCTTAACTAGAAACTCCAAACCCTAACTATAAACTCATGTCCTAAATCCAAAACTTTAATCATAAAAACCTTATTAATAAAAATATTATTAATTCATATTAAAAAAAATGGTAATATAATATCCATTAATAATATTGATAATGTAGTCCAAAATTTCAACAATATTTTTTAAAAGAATTAATTAGTGTTGAGTAGAGGTGTCTGCAACGTTCTGCAATTGCTATAATTATCATTGCGCTTCCTACATAATCCACGGTTTTTTACCACTTTTTCAACTACTTGGACGACCTTTCTTAATTTTTCACTTGTCTCAATTGTGATGAACTATATCTTCCTGATACTATAGCGAATAAGCTTGGTAGGGAACTACTGTCAGAAGGTTCGTAGAAGATAAATATTTTGGTAACTTTTTGTCGTGTAAGATTTTTTTGAGATAGACTCTTAAAACTCTTTTAAGATCAATCTCTAGAGAAGATAAACTTGTTACTATGAATCTCGTAAGCACGAAATTTCACTAAATAGATTAAAACATTCAATTAGGCATTTAATTAAATATGCTCCCACTATTTTAATCAAACAAAACGACCCTCAACATTTGATTCGTAAATCCTTCCAATTATATCTCATATAACTCTTGAATATTATC
The DNA here is from genome assembly GCA_954870985.1 of Trifolium fragiferum. Lineage (NCBI taxonomy): Eukaryota > Viridiplantae > Streptophyta > Magnoliopsida > Fabales > Fabaceae > Trifolium > Trifolium fragiferum. The sequence goes on along the minus strand of OX940789.1, from coordinate 75,031,973 downwards.
CAATTGGGGTAATAATTCCTTATTCTAATTCATCATGCAGATCATTCCCACTCTTGAAGAGAGATAAGTGAAAATATTTAACTTTTACATATATAAACAAAACATAACTCAAAATCTATGACTTAGAACTACATTAGTTGTTGAACAATTTTAGCATTGCTGAAGTCCTTGTGGATACGACACTCATATAATAAATTTTTATAAAACTATATTAAAATGACATTATTTCATGGGCCATGTAGTTGAATCTTTTCTTAGCATTCATCTTGTTTGTTAGTTTTTATTCATGTCTAATGCGTCCAAAAACCATGACTAATCATGGTAAACCAAATTTTGTCAAACATAAAACTAAATGCAAGAGCAATGCAAAGTAACTTGGAATTCTCCATATCATTAATACAACAAATATTCTCCTAAATCCCACGTACACACACACCCTAGCATCTTTTCCAAGGGGTTACCCTATGAAATTTCTTAATTATCAAAAAAATAAATTAAAAAGCTTAGGAATTGACTGCTTTGTAATTTGAACCTTTCTTTTTTCACCACCTTTATTGATGTTGTGTTGTACTCTCTCTAGTTTTTTTAAAAGAAACAATTCATTATTTTGCTTTATTGAATAACTGATGTATCTGATCTACTTGATACACCTGTTACTTAAAAAATCTAAAAAGTTAATTATTTCTTAAAAAAAACCAAAAAGAGTATATCTATTATAGATCTTAGCGTCCACAATGAAAAATTGGAATATAATTATTGCTATTGTTGCCAACCCTTGCTCTCTTTATGAGTGGGAGGTTGAACCTATATTGTGTTGGAACCACTAGAGTCATGTGTGGTGGTGCTCCTGTGCTCAGTGATCTTGGAGGGGTGTCGGCTTTCTTTTTGGTTTCTATTCTTTTAATTTCTTCTTTTTCTCTTCTTGATCGTCGGATGTTTAGGAGTTGTCTATCTATGAGTTCTTTGTATTTTCTCTTTATTTTGGGGCTCGGTACTTCTTGTACTCCCATTTATGAACTATTTTGAATGTACTAGTTCTTTCTTATTTATATATTTGCCATTAAAAAAAATTATTGCCATTGTCAACTTAGTTAATGTGATATATATGGTCTTGTAGAAATAAAAATATAATGACAAGTTTATGCTTGACAAACATACAAGTATCTCATATTCATCTATACAAAGATTTTGTAATTCTGAATTTATTTTTTTGTTATGATTCATGCCTCCAATCTTGAATATATATAACAGTTAACTGATCATTATTTTTTAGACATTGCACATGACTAAATTAATCTCTTTTTGTATTAGAACAAGTTATGCTAATAATATTTAAGCAAAATTACACTAAAGGTCTTTTATCTTATTTATTTGTAACTGTTTCATCCTTGATCTTTATTTTGTCACATTCAAATCCTTTATCTTTATAAATATGCACAAACTGGTCCCTTTTTTTATTTATTAATAATATGATGAACTATGGCAAGCCACATAGGAGAATCTGATTTTTTTAATAATTTTTTTAATGAAAATTTTAAAAATCCAGAAATCATATGAACATTCATCATGTTCATCATCTCCTTCATCATCTTCTTCATTACCCTCTAACAAAATAGATTTCAAAATTGCATAAATTTATGTGTTTTGGTTACCTTGATTTTTTTTCTAAACTCTAAAACTGAAATCTCCAATTTTCATAAACCCTAAAATTACCAAATCAAAAAAATAAGAGGATGATAAAGAGGAGTATTCATCAACCCAAAAATTGCAGGCGAATACTTGACTAATTTGGAGTAAGTGACTTTAGTTTTTAGGGAAAGATGAATGTTTAACCACATCAAATCTTTGATTATGAAAATAATTTATACGACACATTTAAAAATTTAGGTGAGTCTATGAAAGTCAAGAGTATTGCATATAATGAGAATTAGGGATTTTGATTCTGAGTTGATGAATTCTCATATTTATCATTCTCATATTTTCTATTTGAAAAATTTAGGGTTTAATGAGAATTAAGGATTTTGATTTTAGAATTCAGAAGAAGATTGGGGTAAATAAAACACATAAATATATGCAATTTTGATGTGTATTTGGGTGTATTTTTTTAATTGATGATGAAGAACATGATGAATGAGATGATAAACATGATGAATGTTCATATGATTTCTGGGTCTTTGAAAATTTCAATAAAATAATTATTTCATCATATTTTTAATAAAAAACTTAAAAAAAAAAAAGGACCAGTTTATGCATATTTATAAAGATAAAGGACTTGTATGTGACAAAATAAAGATAAAGGATCTAAAGTGTCATTTTACCTAATATTTATCTACAATTGAATCTAAAATTTATGGATATATGTCTTGTGAGACAAGCATAACTACTCATGATCTATCATGTAACAATATTTATGTTTCAATCACTTAACTTGTCTCGTCCTTATCTTAATTTCAAAGATTTTAGCGAGAAACTTCCTAGTATCACATAATAAACCAAGAGCATTAGTTACAAAGAATAGATATTGATCATACACAATTAAAACAATAGTTAAATAAGTTTTTTGTCTCTAAATTAAAATGTAGCGAATTTTTATTTTAATTCCTAAAAATAAAATTCATATGTTTTTGTCCTCTAAAATTATTCTATTTTGTTTTGGTCTTTAATTAATTGACATAATTTTGACATTTTTTTACGACAATAACATCATACAGAGGTTTAACATAATAGATGGAGATCACATGATCACATCAAAACATAAATTGATCATAATCTTGATATTATCATGAATATAAAACATAACAAAAAATTAGGAAGATGAAAACATCCCTTTATTTTTATTTATTAAATTCAAAATTTTCTATAATTTTAGTGACTAAAATTTTATTTAACCCTAAAACAATAAACTTACTCGATCTCACTATTAACCTTCAAATATATTAACCAATCAACATTTTTTTTTAAATCAAAATGACACAATGATATCATTGATGGAGATACCGCTGAGGATAAACTTGGAGAAGTCAATATATTGACTTTTCATGTTTTCACACCATATGTGTTCCTATCGATTTTTTATAAGTTCTATTGAGGCTTCGTCAATATATTGCCTGTTCAAAAAAAAATCTTGTATTAATGTTCCAACTGGCTTGAATCATATTATTTTAAGTCGAATTTAATGTTCCAACTAGCTTAAAAGAAACCCCACATACTAATTCGAACATTCTAAATCACATGTACTATATACAAGAATCTTTTAAAAACAACTTAAAAATCTTGTGAGGATAGCACTCAATCCTATTTTTGATATTTATTTTTTTGGGATTACTATTTCTCATTATTTTATGTCTTAGGGAAAACGTGAGAAAATGTCTTATTTATTTAACACAATACACTTTAATAGCACAAAAGATAATAACATAAAAATATAATTTGATCGCCATTAGTATTAGATTGCTCGAAAAATAAATCCAGCAAAAATAATAATAATAAACCTTAAAAAAGTAAAATTATGACATTTGAAAATTGATAATTTTGTCGAACAAAAATTGATCACTTTGTAGAACAAAAAAAAATAAAAAATAAAGATGTTTTCCATTAATTATCTACTTTGAGAACACACAATTATTTTTCTATTTCTAAATAGTTAATTAACGCAACTCAATATCAAATTAGGGACAAATCCTTCCTCTCTTTTTTGCAACCCAACAAACTCCAAACATATAAACATTGAAACTACGTATGAAACAAATCATATGCATAGTAAACTATACCCAAGCCAACTAGCCACAACATATAGTCTAGGATTCCGTTATATTAATTCGGTATCTTCGTTTATTTGATAAAAATGAAATGAAAAAGACACAAATAAAAAAGAAAATCCTTAATTACTAAATATTGATAATAAATCCCACGTGTGAAACGTTTAAAGGGGTTAGACATGAAATGTGTATAGTTAAATGTCTAATCACTTGTCCATGATGGGTTTTTGAAAATACATTAGAATTTTGAGATAATAGTACGTCTCTTTTGTGTTGAAGCTTAGAAAATCAAAATTTATCATATTACGAGCTATTGTTCTCTATATTATTCAAAAAAAATTATCATGAAGCTAATAAATATGCATATAAATTAGTAAATTTAGCATGATGTAATTATAGTGTCCCTTTGACGTGGTCTAGTCTTTCTTTTGGATTTTTAACCCATAAAAAAAAAGTCTAATCACTTTAATACAAAAAAACAATTAAAAAATAAAATGTCTATTTCACTTTGCGAATAGTACACCCCAATAACCCCACATAAACATATAAATGGACAAAACATAATTTCCCATCTTTGTCATTTATTTCCCTACTCTTTCCACGTCACTAATAATAAAAATTTAATAATCCTTACTACACTTTGTTGACTTACTATGTAATTAGCATTTAGAGCTTTAGAATAACATGATTTAGACAGCTTGATTTAGTACTTTACATCTTAGAATTTCTTTGAACTTCATCACCCAGATTTCGTAGCCCGTATTTAGGGTCAGACAAGACTTGAAAAAGGTATTACAATTCTTCTTTCAAAAAAATGAAACCGGTTACTAAACTCGTGAACAAATTAATAGTACCTATCTTTCCACAAGCATAACAATATTAATATTACATCATCTCATGGAATTCTCTTCCTCATAATTTTTTTTAAGTCCGGTAGAATTATAAAGTGATTCTCCACTTTTATTATGTACATCTAATTCATTATTTTTTTCATTTCAAAAGTTGAATTTTAGCCATTAAATTGCTTTTTTTTTTTTTTTTTTTTATCTAATGAAGAATTTAGTTGTCTTTCTTCGATGAAATCTCTCTGTCTAAATACATTTTATCCATTTATAAGGTTTAAACTTGAAATCTTGCTTAACGATTCAAACTCAGTTCTTCTCGGAGCAATATATATTTGATACAAAATTCTAAAATTTATTTAAATATAGGATCTCTTTGGTCCAAATGAGGACCCTAATTATTATTTTTAGTAAATTTTAATAAAATAATATATATTTTTTATAATTATAAATTTCACTTTTTCACTAAAATTGACAAGAGTATGTCTTGTAACCTATTTTGAAAGTTTCATATTAGAGTAAGGTGGACTACTATTTTTAATAAATTTTAATAAAATATTTTTTATTCTCTATTTTTTATTGGGTCATGCTAAACAGTGCACCCGGTGCACTTGTTAAGCATGCTAAAAATGAAAATAAAAGACAAAAGTAATAGAGATAAGAGAATTTTTTATACTTTTAAAGCATTGAATGTACAAGTTCCAAGAAACAATTTATATAAAAACTTGCTTAACTAGTGCACCAGGTGCACTATTTAGCATTTTTCTTTTTTATTTTATAAAATTTATCTTTTTGCTAAAAGTAGTAGAGATTTATTTTTAAATTATTTTAAAAGGCACGTATTAGACATGTTTTTGCACAAAAGTACAAGAATTGTTTTTTTATTAAATTTGTTAACAATATACATTTTCTTTTCAAAATTACGCTTCAATTGTTAAGAGAGAGAAATTATGATCATTTATTTCTCTTCATTTAATTAAAAATATTTTTATAAAAAATTAATTAGTGTATTAAATTTTGAAAAGAGTCTTATAAATTTGGCAACAAAATTTAAAAAAGAAAATTTATATATTAAGACAGAGGTAGTTAAAATTTACACGTAACCTCTATGTGTGTGTATTCAATCAAATGCATATATGCTTATGTTCAAGTTTCTAATCAAATATTTAATGAAATCTGTTCTGGCTCACCTATAAGTCCCACATCGCTTGGAACTCGAGGCTAATGGTAGTTTATATACAAACGCCACACTCCTCTAACCAACCGATGCGCCTTTTCTACAAAGGACAAAACCGTGACTGGTTAACCCCAAAGCGGACAATCTCTCGGAGATGTGGACTTGAGGTCGAGTCGATACATATTTATCCCCCGCGGATAAATCTGAGTTTTGTTCAGAACATTGGCGACTTCACTGGGGACGATAAAATTCGTTCTCGAACCCAGCCCCTTAGCCTCGACTGGGGGCATCTGTTCTGCCTCAGCTATAAGTCTCACATCGCTTGGAACTCGAGACTAATGGTAGTTTATATACAAACGCCACACTCCTCTAACCAACCGAGGCGCCTTTTCTACAAAGGACAAAACCGTGACGGGTTAACCCCAAAGCGGACAATCTCTCGGAGATGTGGACTTGAGGTCGAGTCGGTACATATTTATCCCCCGCGGATAAATCTGAGTTCTGTTCAGAACAAACTCATTAATTATGAGATTTAAAAATATGCATTATTATTAGAAGGATAGCATTAACATATTTTTTTTATAAGCAAAATGTATTATTATTATTATTATTATTATTATTATTATTATTATTATTATTATTATTATTATTATTATTATTATTATTATTATTATTATTATTATTATTATTATTATTATTATTATTATTATTATTATTATAAGGGGGTATAAGGGGTAGTCAATGCCTTACAATAAATAGCAAAATATTATATGCTATTGAGACAATTCAAAGGGTCAAGACACCAATTCGAAATAGAAACGCTACATTTACGACCATATCGGTTAGAGAACCATAACCAAGATACATATTTTATATCCTTCAAAAGCACGGATACATTCGAAATAACTCCTTTGAAAATCACATTGTTTCTATGCTTCCAAATATGCCACGTGGTTGCTAACCAAATCAACCGACTTACGCGCCCACCACCTTTTTTGAGACTAAACAAGTCACCAAAGAAATCAAAATGGTTCCAGCCTACTACTATTGGTGGAATGCTTTTCCCTATCCAAACATATACTGCCTCCCAAAGTCCTCTACTAAAAGAGCAAGAGAAAAATAGATGGTCCCTGTCCTCAATGTCAAGAAAGCAGAAAATGCAAGGCACATCATGATAATTACGCAGAATGCCTCTATAATTAAGAGCTGATCTTGTTTCGAGTTTGTCTAATAGAAAACGCCAACCGAATACTAGAGCTTTAGATGGAGCATTGATCCGCCATAGTTTTTAATCGCAGCCAAAATATTTGTATCAATCCCCTCTAATTGACGCGATTCAAGCAACACATAATAGCATGATCAGACTGAAAATAATCCCATCGAACCAGGCTTCTACCTCCACTTATCGGGGCTGTCAGAATTTAATGTCAAACCAAGTAAGAGCTCCTTAAGAGCTACAAGCTGCTGTACCTCACCATCAGACAACTGAAGACGCCAATTCCAAGTCCACATACGGCCAGAACCACTGCCTTGTATTCTATCGGAAATCAATGCATCTTTAAAGATCTCTTTAGCAAACAATTCAGGAAATAACACACTAAACGGTTGGCCTCCAAACCATTTTGAATCTCCAAAAACCAATATTTTTGTCGTTACCCACATTACAGCCTATATTTGACATAAACCAATTATCTACAAGACCCCGATCAAGTCCGATAATATCTTTTCACCAAAGCGAGAATTTTGCAGCATTTGGCATAACATTTCCAACCAATAGTTGAGTGGGTAAGTGACCGTACCTGAACCGTAATAATTCTCACCACACCGCTTCACCTTCAATTAAGAATCTCCACTTCCATTTTCTCAATAATGCCTTGTTAAAGAGAGCCAAATTCTTAATTCCTAGGCCACCTTGCTCTTTAGGTAAACAAATAGTATCCCATTTAACCCAACATAACCTCTTATCGTCTAAGCCTCCTCCCCATAGGTAATTTCTTTGAATTCTTACTAACTGATTTATTACACAACACGTGGCTTTATAAAAAGAGAAAAAATAAAGAGGAAGACTAGCCAGGACCGAATTTATGAGAGTTATCCTTCCTTCATAAGAAAGATGACGACCGCTCCAAGAATTTAATCTTCTTGTCATTGCATCCACTACCGGTTTCCAAGTTATCCGCCGTCTAGGATTAGGGCCTACCGGGATTCCCAAAATTTTAAAGGGGACCACATCAGAGAGACACGAAAGAAAAGATGATCTTGCTTCCATAAATCTCGGTTTGATATTAAAGTCATATAGTTTAATCTTCACAAAGTTAATTTTAAGTCCCGACACCAGCTCGAAACCAAATATCTTAATATAAATAATTTATATTTAATAACTTAAAAAACTTGATGCTCAAAAAATTAAAATGCACAATTCAATAAAATATTTGTATATTTGTTATCTTAACATCACCCTTTAATATGTACACTTAAAACACGTGTTAACATTCTCCTTAAGTAAAAGACATTACACATAATTCATAAGCTGTTATTAATTAGCAATGTAAAATTATAGTAATGACATTACACCGAGTGCAGTGTATATTTAAAATATAATTCAATTTTGTGATAGGTCATCTTTATAAAAAAAAATGGTCCATAATAAATAATAGTACTTAAAAATCATTAAAAATTCTAATGATAATTGATGCTACTCTTTGGAAAAAGTTTTTTTGCGTAGTTACAGTGTAAATCGTTTGATCTGATTGAATGATCAGAATTATTTGAAAGTATATATAATCAAAAATGTTCGATGCGAAATCAGTGGTGCAAATTAAAAACAACGTTAAACTGTGTGTTTTTTCCACTGTAAATAATTCAGATCTATTACTCTTGAGAAGTAAAAATTCATGACCTCCACCGTCTCTACAACTATAAAGGTGATCTAATTGATATCGATGCAAATAAAATCACCTTTTTTTTTAGATATATTTTTTTGAAATAGCAAAATTTATTGGAATAGTTCCCTCCTAATACAAGACGTACCAGAGGGGTCACAAATATTTTTTTACACAACTGCACTAAAAGCTACTACAAAAAAAAAGTAGTCAATCATAAAAATAAGAACAGTTATTAACCTTTACATCTATCGGTAACTATTATAAATTAAAAAAAAAAATTGATTTACAAAAATATTTATTTATCGATGTATAATATAAATCAAATACAATAAATCTCAAAAATTATTTTCTATTTATAATAGTGGCTAGAGAAAATACTTTCCACTATATATGTAAGTAATTATTAAAATTCATTTTATTGTTAAAATTAACACAACTAATCATTGTTTAAGAAGTTGGCAACACTCAAATTAAAAAATTAAATAATGAAAATGCTAACTAATACTCCTAAGGTATTAATTAAGAAAATCAAATATAGTATAATCATCTTAAAAGATATGTAATCAATAATGTTAAAATATATATATATATATATATATATATATATATATATATATATATATATATATATATATATATATAAAATAAACAAAAAAAGTATAAGAGAAATTTTAGATAAACAAAGAGGTACAAGAAATACACTCCATCTTTATAACTAAAAATACAAGAAAACAAGACACACATCCTAACAAACTAAAAAACTCTTAAAAGGCACCACCGCGATAAAAAAAAAGTTTTTAAAATACGAAAGGCAAGAATTAACTACATGTAAGATACATCAATCAGACGGCTTTCAAATACAATTTTTCCAGAGATAGTATTTAACATTTTTCTACTGGTTAACATGACCATTAAATGATCCTAGTTTGCCTCCAAATACAATAAATAATACTCCTACTAGTTTGGCTCCAAATACAAGTAATTAAAATCACTGATCCCTAAACATTCGAAGGTAGCTAGCATTAATATCTCGCCCCCCTCGTCCGCCACATAAAGCCAACAGTAAGGTTAGTGAGAAGAAAGAAGAAGAGATGGGTCACTCCCACCCACTCATTTTCTCAATCATCATAACAACACACCCACTCTTCTTCTACACGCGCATATAATCTATCTTTTCTACTCTGCATAATTCAATATCTATTATTTATCTAATAATTTCACCAATTTAATAGACATATACCGGCCATATAATAATTTTTTCTAATAATTAAAATTTCACTTCTTAAACTAATTAAGTCAAGAATTTTGTGTTGATGTATCTTCTTTAATGGATTGAATTCTTTATATTTCGTGATTTTGATTTAAAGGCCGATTAATAAGCAATGTATATATATAATAAATGAAAGGTTAACAAGATATTATAATACAAAAGAGGAGTATCAGAAGTATTTAATGATAAAAGAGAAAAGCTACAAATAAAAGCAACAGAAAAGGGTACCCAAGAGCAAAAAACCACCACAACCACCTAGAGTAGCCATCAAACGTAGGCAGCGAAAAACACCAGCTATGAGAGGGTAACCCAAGAGATACCACTCAGCCAACACCTGAAAGAACCCACCACCACAACTTCACCTCACCTTGCTGGACCAACACAAGAGAGGTTCCACCTCTCACTCGTAGAAGAAGCAATGGCTCTCAAAGTTTTTACCTAGAAACCATTTCTAAGAGGAGGGCTTGACCCTATCCACAAGATTCTCAATCGATGAAAATCCACCGGCAAAGATAATATCATTTCGATAGGTCCAAATAGTCCACACAAGAGCATGTCATACAAGAGTTATACCTATAATAAGCAATGTTAATTTAGGTTTTTTTTTATTGGTGTAACAATTCTCTAGTTTGCTAAGATAATTTTAATAATTATTAATAGAATTCATCGATCTAACATAACATACAACTATTTTAAAAATATCTATATTTAACAAAATTCAAAATATATTGTAAAAAAATACAAAATATTCATTAAATATCCATATAAAACTATTTTACGGTACATCTTATACTTTCTCTCTTTCACTCTACTTATTAATAACTTGTTTTTCCCGACCAGACTAGTCCCATCCTATACCATTCACATTTTTGTACACATCCTCTATCTTTCTCTCTCTCTAATATCTTTTCAATAATAATAAAAAAAAAATTTATCAAAGTTTTTAAATATTTAATTTAACATTTATGATTCTTTGTCTTAATATATATTCTCCTTTAGTTTCTATATAAATCCTTGATCTAGCTTGTTCAAATAATTTCAGTGAAGAAAGAAAAATCTCTACTCTCTGATCTACTTACAAATCTACTTAGCACAACACAAACAAAGGAAAGTTACAAATTATTAAAAATGTCAATGGATATGAATATGATGGGAAATGAACGTGTTTGTTATGTTCACTGCAACTTCTGCAACACTACTCTAGCGGTACAGTTTCTGAATTCTCTTGTTTTTTTCTATCCTTGTTCTGTCTTTCAATTTCATCATAATCATCTAATTTAACTCTAATATATGTTATATTTTATGAGAAATTAAAGTGCAACTGGATTTTGTTTCATAAAGAAATTTCAATTTGATATATTATATGTGAAGAAGTTGAATGAAGCAATTCCAAGAAATTTTAGTTGAGAAAGAAATTAAGAAATGTATAATTTGAGATAGATATATAGCTATGAATATAGGTAGGGCTATAATCAAAGCACAACAGGTATTATTAGGGTTCATTCTAATATATATGAATTACTTTCCCTTTTTATATTTATAAATTTAATTATTCAGGATAATAAATACTATCATGTGATCTTATATGCCAAAATTATCATTTTTCTTTTTTTTTTTTAATTATTAAATCTAAAAAAGAAATTCCTTTCTCTGATGAGTCTGTCAAAGTTGGGTGGTATTCTGTTCATCATGATTTGGCAGTGAATGGTCATTTTTTTTATAAATTTTATGATCAATTTTTTTTTTCTTCATAATTTCAGAAATTTTATAGAGATCTATTAATAAGTCAAAACAAATCAATTCCAAAAATTAAAAAAATTCACTTTATTTAATTTTAATTTATTTTTCTCTTTTACATGAATTGAAATTACTTCTTTTAAGAAAGTACTATCTTTATTTCTCTGTTGAAACTAATCTTATTGTTGTGTTTGATTCATGAGTATGATAAATCAATCAAAATCTGAAACTTTTCTTTATTGATATTGATTCATAGAGCCCTATATTTTGATCTGTGTATATAGAGCTTTATGATTTTTCTTATGTATAAGTCATGTCATTTTCAGTCTCTCTCTCTCTCTAAATAAGAGCTCTTCTTCAGAATTTCTATCTTTTATCATATATGGCTTGCAGTGTCAGTAATATCAAAAGTGAATGCGCACCATTGTGAGAGTGCTAACTTTTTAATTTAACCAATTTTTCAATTTGTCAGTTCCTATCCTATACATATACAGTCTTCTCTCTCTCTCTCTCTCTCTCTCAACCTTATTTGTCCTCTTCTAAGAACCAACCTACCAAGTCTTTGTTTTATTTCTTCTTTCTATATTTTCATAGAATTCATCAACTCTAATTCAATAGCTTCTTCCAATGGTGTTGTTTGGAAGTGTCTATTCAATTTCAAATGCGTTAATTTATTTATTTTTCGATAATATATATCTAGTTCCCAGAGGAAAGAGTCCTGATAATCTGAAGTTTAGTTTTTAGATACTCAGATAAGATAAGTAAAGTCTCACTAATAATATTGAAAGTGTGAAGAAATTGATGGTCCAAACAAATTAAACTTATGAATTAAAAGCATTGAGAATTCCAATTAAGAGGAGAGAGATATGACTATACTAGTACAGTATAGGCTTGTAGCTTTCTTACTGTTATTTGCATTAATTATGAGAGATTCTAAGAGGTTTTTATGTGAGTGTGAGATCTAGATGAAAAAGAGATTATTGAAGTGATTTTCTAAAATGAGTATTATATGTTTGCAGGTTAGTGTTCCATGCAGTAGCTTATTGACTATAGTGACAGTAAGATGTGGACATTGTGCTAATTTGCTTTCAGTTAACATGGGAGCAGCATCACTACAATCTTTTCCTCCTCAACAAGATCATCATCATCCTCAGGTATAATTTCATTTTCATCTGGTGTTTTTTGTTGTTCTTATTTATTTTTTGCTAAATTAATTTTGTTCCATAGTACACACAATTTGAATTTGTTGGTAATGAAGTTTCAGAAACAGCAGCTTGTAAACTGTCATCAAGAAGCAAGTAGGAAGGAAGTTGTAGGATCATCATCATCATCTTCTTCTTCATCTTCAAAATCCAAAGCTTTTCAGCATTTAGTCCATGAGCAACCTAGGACTCCTCCGATTCGTCGTGAGTTAAACTCTATTTTTTCTTCAAAACTACTTCGATTCTAAACATAAGAAACGGTTTGATCCAAGTTTCGCTTATGTTTAGGACACATAAGGGTATTATTTAAAATACTACTTATTTTACGAATATGAACAAAATTTGGTCCAAAAAATTTGATATATTCAAACATACTAAATCGAAAAGAAATTAATCAATTTTTATTTATATTTTATAACATACACAAAATTTGAGACCAAATTCAATTTTTCTTCTCCAAATTTTAGAGATGGGAAATTATAAGATAGAAATTTGTCTTTAATTTTGTTGATAAATTTCGTCAATAATTGAAGAATAGGATTAGTTTCAATTTTTGTTTTAGTTAAAAGAAATCAAATTTTTCTTAAGGATTTCATTTAAAAAACTATTTATTTAGAAAGATAAAATAAAATTGATTTTTAATGCATTACCTCCGCATATTTTTATAAAAAATTAATATTTCAGATTCATAAAAAATGACCCGGGAGTTTGTTTACATTTTCCTATTTTTAATTTTAATAGTAATAATATACTTAAATTTGAATGAATGAACCCTAAATTTACTCATTGGAAGCATCATCCTCTCATTAACCTAATTCTAAATTATAAAAATTAATAAACCATACTTTGTTTAGCACTTTTGGCATCTGTATTTTAATAATGACAAATATAATATTATATATACGAAAAAAAATTATAAGAAAAAGTTCATATTGGATAATAAAAATGATAAGAAATGTGTCTTTAATTTTGTCACCAATTGTTAGAAATGTTAAAATTGAAAATTAAATTTATTTTATTTTTTAATTGAGCTGTTTTTTTTTCTCTCTTTATTATTATAGCATATATTTGATTTTGAATTTCAATACTTGACTCTCTTATTATCTCTCTCTCTCACTTGAATAAATTCCTAATATATATAATAAGTAATATTTAAATATATGAAATCCGTCATTTTAAATTTTATTTTTTTACTTTCACCGTCAGTTTAAAGACTGATTTGTAATTTTTCTTAAGCAAAAAGAATGATTAAAATATAAATTAAAAAAAAAAAATTTGTGGAAGTAAATTGAGAAATTGTTATACAAAAAAATGACTTTATTATTTTATAATGACTTTTTTTTTTAAAGAATAAAAATCTCTTTGAAATTTGAACAAAAATAACGAGATAATAATAGTACTAAAATTCAAAATTTTAACATCTTTATGAAATTCTTGAAATATTTCTACCTCAAGTACAAATTGATCTTATAACCCCTCTGGGTAATAGCATGTAATATTATGCTATATAGTATAGACTGAACAATTATCGTTATAAGGCCAGCCGTGAGCCATCCCTTAGCTAGAGGGTTGAAGGACAAAAGAAACCAAACTAGTTACTCCACAACTGGCAGAAATTAATGAATGTAAGCCAGCTGAACAAGGTCATGATTGAGGCCACTTGTCCTAAATACTCAGTTTTTTTCATAAGAGTGGCCGTTCATCTCTCTGAGGATACACTTTCTTTGTGTACAAAACTACCTAAAATTGGACTATTATCTTTTCATCATGATTTAAGTGTCCCCAACTAGATTGTGACATTACATAAATTAAATTAACCCCATTCTTAATTTATTGCAATCATGTTGTGCCCTAGAAGTAGACCAATAATATACACATGTGCAAATTTGTTTTAGTGAAAATAAATGTACTACATTATAGTCCCTCAAATGATAATTAATTAAATGGCATGTGTGTGTGAAGGACCTGGATCCCATACAGTCAAAGCATGGTGCAGTCATGCAGTCACTGCATAGGAGTCCTTAGATTTGATTTTGATCAAAAAAATAATATATTTTAATAAATTTAGAAGGCTGAGATTAACCTGCAGTCAAAAATCCATTTCCGTGTGTGAAGGAACTTTGTAAAATAAGATGTACTCCTATAGTACCACTATTTATTTATGAATAACACATTTACTATTTCAAGCAACAATTTTTATCTCACTTTCATCATAACAGCTCATGATGATTCATATTGGTAGTGGTACTTCAATACTTCGTACCATCATAGATTCATAGTGTGGGTTGAGTGACTTTGCCCTATGTACAACTAATGGGCCTATTGTTAACTATTCTATCCCCACCAATTTTGGTCCTTTTTTTTAACTTAATTTAACCTTCATTTGTAAAATAACCTTCATTTGTAAAACAAAAATTCTTCGTAATAGATAATCTAAAGCTTGATCGATAATTATTTTAAGGTTTAAATATCATTTCAATCTTTATATATTCGTGATTTTTTTGTTTTAGTCCCTGTATATTTTTTTGTTGCAAATAAGTCTCTATATGTACGCGAATTATTGGTTTTAATTTCTAAAGACAAAATCCGCAGGAAGATCTGAAGGAAAATTTGCACGAAAACTGCAAATTTTCCTACGGATTTTGACTTTAAGGACTAAAATCAAAAATTCGCGAATATACAAGGACCAAAAGATCATTTAAGCCTTATTTTAATTACTGTTTAAATTGGGATTTTTCAAAATGATTTGTTCTTAATTTAAGGTCATTAACCACTTGACCCCAGTAACCAGATAATTTAGTCTTATTTTAACCGTTGTAGAAAATCATACCAATTTCAACCAAAAATATTAATATTTATATAGTAAATTGTTGAATTATTGTATAGTATTTACATTCCATTCATAAAATAAATAGTGAATAGAGTAGTATATTCTATGCATGCAATGTGCTCAACAGTTCAAACTAAATTTGTAATCTTATGATTAATACAGCTCCTGAGAAGAGACAACGTGTTCCTTCTGCTTACAATCGGTTCATTAAGTAAGTAACATTTCCAATTTACAACTATTTTCCTATCCATTCTTGTACTATATGTGTATCTAATTAATTAATATAGAGTTTGATCTTAATGCTCTAAAAACTAGATTGAACTTTGAATCACAAAGCTTATGAGAATTGTTATTGATCATTAATATTTTTGAAAAACATATACTATTAATTTAAAGAGACTTTTATATATGTTTTGGTTGCAGGGAGGAAATACAAAGAATTAAAGCTGGTAATCCAGATATAAGTCACAGGGAAGCATTTAGCACAGCAGCTAAAAACGTGAGTGTGTTCAAACTTTATTTATAATTCCTTTTTCAGCATATATATGCATTCTGCCACATGATTTGCATGGAACTTCTATAATCTGTTTTTGAGTGGATTACACAATAAGAGATAATTATGTGGTTTACTACACAATACATTTCTAGAAGACAAGGTCAATAGCCAAAGGGAACAAAATAAAGAACTGATAGAAAATGTATGTATCAATAAAACAACACATTCCAACAAAAAATAAAAGGACTAGAAAAACAAATCATAGAGGAAACCAAAGTAGCATCTATTCAATGAAAACGAAAGAAAGATAGAAAGATCATCCATATATATTTAGGAAAATCGTAATCGATACAAGTATATGATTAGTCAATTTATTTGCACAATCACTATACTATTCTTTAAAATTAAGTGGAATTCTGCAACAGAAACTGTTGAATACATTCAAATAATTATACCATTTTTTTTTTAATGGCAAATATAATTTTTTTTTTTTTGAATGGGCAAATATAATTATATATAAAAGACAAAAAATAATACACCAAATAGAGTTCATAAAATGGAGTATCAGAAGTATTAAGTCCCCAAAGAAAATAAAAATACAATAAAATCAAAAGAGAGGAAAACTCCTACTAGACTAAGGATAGTCTCAAATCACCATACGAGCAAAAATAAGAGAATGATAAGAAATCACGAAAAGAAGGCAAAAAGCAAGCTCATAGTCCACCAAAACCACCAGTCCCCAGAATGACCACCTCATACGATATTTTTCTCATAGATATCCTTGGCTAACTCATTCGACCTCTTTATTATATGTTAATGTTAATTAACTGTCATTAAACCTTTTTTTTAAAACAAAAGAATATATATATATATATATTTTAGGGCACATATTGTTTTTTTTTAGAATGACAAATATAATATATATAAATATAAAAATGAATGAAGTACAAGAGAAAGTTCGGAAAATCAAGGAGATACCAGTAGTACACTACATTTTAGGACACATATTAATGTGTTAACATAAAAAAATTGTATTAAAAACTGTTTATTTTACATTTTGTTAATTTCAATTCATTTATTTCAATAGAGGTCAGGCATAGATATAGTATGTCTAGCTCCTATGCACGGTTGTTAACATGCTTAATCTGAATGATAGTATAGTCATAGAGCTATAAGGTATTAACTTTGTGGCTAAGGTGAAGAAGTCAAGTAACCAAATGATAAATTAAGAGTGAGAAAGTTCAATTCTCACCTCAATAACAATTAATTATTTTTTAAAAATTAAATATACTAAATTGCAAGCCTTATAAAAAACGTTATGTTTTGAAAGCTATTTGATCAATTATCACTATAATAAAAAGTTAAAATTATCACAACTTTTTGCCATCCAATTTTCTTTCAATCTATATATAGTTGGAATTCAACTGCTAGTTTATAGTACATTTACTTTGGTACCACTAATTTATTAATAAAGTAAAAATTTATATGCAGTGGGCACATTTTCCTCACATTCACTTTGGATTAAAGTTGGATGCTAGCAAGCAAGCAAAATTGGACCATGGGGTTGGAGAGGCTACTCAAAAGTCTAATGGATTTTATTGATTCATATATAAAATGGAAATAAGTCTATGATTATAATCAGTTGGTTTTTCCATTATCAAATGAAAAAAAATGATGTTGATCAAATTTCCCATTCACACAACTGCATGGGGGACTCTTCCCAAAATTGACCTCTACACCACACCTTGTTTAAGTAATAGTATATGTATTTCCCTTTCCTATAATAATGGTTTAAATTTCTATTATTGTGATTGCATTAGTTATATTATGTTGAACTTAGGCACTTGTTGAGTAAACATTATAAATTAAGCTTCTTAAATAATGTGTTTTTAATTAGTACTATATTTATCCCTATTTATATAAATGTCATTTAATTCGCAAAAATAAATCTCACTTAAATAAAAAATAAATAAAAAAATTATTGACCTTAAATATAAGACATGTTTTAAATTATTGATGTCATTATTTAACTAAAATGAATTATAAATTTGAAACATCAATACATAAAATAGGTAAGGTTAATTTATTTTTTTAATGGCAAATAGGCAAAATTAATTATATTATTATGCGATGTGAAATTGTAATCATCTTTATAATTAGACATAGATATATAGGAAATATAATCTTTGCAAATATGGGCACCAAGTTGTAGGATACATGTGGGCTTTGAATCGGGTTTGAATAAACCCGCGATCAAACCCAACAGTACATATTTGGGTTGAATTTGCCAGATGAACTAGAGATTTGCAGTGTGAATTGACCTCAGGTGAGGTGCCGGAAGAACGATAGGGTAAACAAGGTACCGATACTTCCCCCTCTGAGGGATAGGGGGGACAATCCATGCGAGATAGATAAACTTGGTCAATTTTAAATTGATCGGGTCGCAGATTATTCACAAACAAAGAGTTGTGACTCGTCAGAGGATAAATATTTTGACGATTTTTACCAAAATGGTGTACTTTTTCAAACTTATTACCAAATGGATATAGTTTTCAAACAAAATACCAAAAGGGTGTAAGTCGTCACTATCATGTACGACTTACACCCAACTCAAATTTTTTTTTTCACGTTTCCTCAAAGTCGTGGATGGCAGCCATGACTTTGATTTTTTTTATTTTTATTTTTTTAAAGTCGTCACTGCCATTGACGACTTTCAATTTTTTTTTATTTTTTTTTTTACAATTATAAATAAAATTTAATAGAAGATAGGGTCATGCGCCATTAAAAAATTTTATTTATAATTGTAAAAATAAAAAAAATAAAAAGAAAAAGTGAAAGTCATTAATGGCAGTGACGACTTTCAAAAAAAAAAAAAATCAAAGTCGTGGCTGCCATCCACGACTTTGAGGAAACGTGAAAAAAAAAAAAATTTGAGTTGGGTGTAAGTCGTACATGGTAGTGACGACTTACACCCTTTTGGTATTTTGTTTGAAAATTATACCCATTTGGTAATAAGTTTGAAAAATACACCATTTTGGTAAAAAAAAATCGACAAAAGTGCTATACCTGATACCAAATAATTTTGAAATTTCCACCATCCACCACCACTTTAAAATGCAATTTTAAGATAACATTTTAGTCTTTAAATGTGAAGGTGTTGAATCCAGATTATTATTGCATGTCATAAACAAACTGTCTCCTGTTTTCACATCCTTTGGAGTTAACCCCGACAGAGGAATGACTTAACTTTTGTTTGACTTGCAGTGATTTAGAATTTTTTTTTAAAAAAAAAACTATCAAAATGGTGATTTACTCAATCATTTCCACTCTTTTTCACTCATTTTTGAATGGCAATAATATAAATTATATTAAAATAATGAAATCAGTACAAGGGTATTAAACCCACATCAGTAAGAGAAATACATATAGTACTCGCCCCAAAACATCAGACAGAGTATATTTCAAAGCCTATATACCTACTCGTCCCAAAACACTCACTATTTTTTACCTTTTAAATCTAAACTCTTAACCAATATTTCCCTTTTTTTTAACTGCAAAATTTATATACTAAACAAGATAATGTACAAAAAGTACATAATATTAATAATGCATGATATTAGTATAGATATTCCACATTAATTAGTATTTTCTTTTTTCATTATGAGAGGATATATTAATCCATATATCTCAAATCATTGGTACGAAGCTTCTTCCCAATGAGTTCAAATATGAAATGTGATACTACTAAAGTTTAAAGCAGCATTGTTTTAGTAATAATGTTTGACATGACATATGTTTAATACAGTGTTATATGTTATGTAGTGGGCTCAACATGCGCATGCCATATGAAAAATGAGACTATTTAGTGATGCCCTAAATCTAATAATGGGGTCATGGCTGTCTCAGAATATATATCATATTGGATCCTTATTCAAGGCACGCAAATCATCACATTAATGCATAGAGCTGGAGTGTTGTACCAACAATTTAAAATCCTTATCCAAGTTACAGTATATTCCAATTATATTTTGGTTTTCACCACCAGTTTAATCTGGTTCGGGAGTCAGTTCTGGCATTAAATTGTTTCAGCCTCCTCCCAATCGCAGTTGCGGGAGATCGAACCGTGGTCATTGACTCCTTCCTATCAAGTTCAACACCAATCACCACTAAACCAACTAACGATTGGTTATCTTCCAATTATATTGCTGAATTGCATATACAGTATTAATTATATGTTGTGTTTTCTCTACTATTATTATCTAATTAATGTTTCTCTACCATTTTATTTATTATTTTCAAAAGAATGTTTCTCTACCTAAGTACTAGTAGTACAATACATAACTATTGCATTATTTCTAATATAAATTTTTAAGAGTTTAATAGACATGCATTGATAATGTAAAATAGTGTCATATTATCTGATAAAAAACTATTAATTTATCATGTCATGTTAAAAAGTGGATGAAATTGGATAATGTGTTGAAAAATATAATTTTTATTGGATAATGTGGTACTTTTGTGAATAATACAAATAAACAATATATTTAATGAAATATAAACAAGGGAGAATAATATTTTGAGGTAAGCTCCACAAGTCTTTTCTTATTTTTGCCTCATTATTCTCTTTCTCAATGAAATGAGAGTCTAATAATTTTCCACCTCCTTTTCTTTTTGGGTTAAATATCTTTTTAGTCCTTATAAAATGGTAATCTTTAAAGTTTAGTCCCTACTTAATTTTTATTATATTTTTAATCCCTATAAAAATTTTCTTGCAGATATTTTAGTCCCTACTAAAACTAAATTTGTTTTATTATCATTAAACTCAAAAAATTTTGAATGATTTTTTTGCATGCATATTTAAAATATCATATAAAGTCTACTCACAAAAATTTAGAATTTTTTAACATGAGATAAATTAAATATAAATTTTTTAAACTGCACAAATTTAAAATTAAAGTAACGAAAATCATGACTAAAAAATCAAATCTTGAACTCATTTTTTTTGGACGAACTTTTTATAATGTTCTAAACTTACCTGCGAAAATATCATTCAAAAATACACATTGAGTTAGTAATAGAGACCGAAATTGAATGCATGATAATTTTTCAGGGGCTAAAAATATAATAAAAATTTATTATGAACTAAACTTTGAAGGTGACTATATATTTGTAGGGATCAAAAATATATTTAACCTTTTTTTCTACTAAATAAAAGGCTAATTGAAAGAAAAAAAAATCAACAATATGATACTTGTATCATCCATATTCTCTAATACTCATTCAATAACCTATCAGTCTAGCTAAATTAAAATGAGAAATGAAGTTGTTAATCCGTTATTGCGTGGACCATTTTCAAATTTTTGAAATGATGTAATGTTTTTGAAGATGATTTTTTTTGTCGATTATCTGGTGAATAAAGTGAACTTATTTCTTGAAAATGGTTTTTGGTAAAAACTTTGACACCTCCCGTTCTTTCTACAAGTGATGCTTCCTTTTTATTTAATGGCATGAGTGATTCTTCATATTCTTGTGTTGGAACCATTAGAATTTCTTGGAAGTTCTTAACTGGATCTCGGTAGTCCTAGTTGATTGAAGGCCCCTTAGAGTCTGCAGGGGCGCATCCTAGTGTTGTTATGGGGTTGCCTTGGCTACCCCTTTTTTTCTAGCATTTAAATAAATTTTTAATAAGGGGTAATAGTGTACTTTGCATTTAATTACTCTAATAATGTAGATTTAGCAATTCTAAAAATTTATTTTTCAAAAATTAGTAGAAATCTGTAAAGCAAAAAGTTATCACTTAATAAATAAATATATTCTTCCTTTTTAACACTTTCACTCGTTATAACTAACTGCATAGAAAACCTTGTCGATAATGAAAATGTTAAAAATAAATTAATAAAATGATAATATATTTTTTTTTGTATTTGGCCTCTTCGTAAGATTCTGGCTAGCTTCGTCGCTAGGTGTCTGTGTTGCCTCAATTGTTGATCATTTCTTCTCTTTGTGAGGAGTTGGTTCTTCTTGTGGGTGTTGTTTTAGGGTGTTCTTTATTCATCGGTGTCTGTGTGCTTTTTTGTTTTCTTTGTTGGTGTAACTTTTGATGTGTTTTTCCATGTTTTCTTGTTTTTACCTTGTTTAGGTATGGTGGTGTTGAGTTTTAGGTTGTGCATGTGTACTTCTGGTACTCAATTTTAAAAGAATTTAGGTAGCTCAAATTTTATTTTAGTTGAAAGTTAAAATAAAGAAAAAATTAAAGATCGAGATTTAAATCATGATGAAAAAGAAATTAATAAATTTCATTAACCGGACCAACTAAAAAAGGCAATCTAAAAAAAACAACAAAGTGTTCAAATAAACAATTGTCGTATATTTTTAAGAAACTCAACTTTAAGATTCTGATGTTCTTTAAAAAAATTATATTGTCTTCTATTATAAATCTCTTTTTAAATTTTTACAAATATGAGAAAAGTTAATTTTTTTTATTTCTTTTAACCGAAAAAATAAACACCATCAAATTAAATTTACATATCTTTGTGAAATGAAGTTTGTTGTTTGGCTAACAATATTCTCAGCCTATATAAGATATCAAGTAAATGTATCAGAATTACGATGAACTATCATAATATTTTGCGGAAATTACATTTTATAATTTTTAAAAAATCATGAATTACCGTGATTCTAACATATTTACCGTTTATCCTCGGTATATATATGGAGAGGACAGCGGTGGAACAAATTGTATCATGCGATAAAGTTAAAAGTACAAAATCTGAAACGTCAAATCGGTTAAGTTGGTAGGGTGCAAGTGTAGCTTGGATCTATGTTTCGAAAGAAAGCAAGATATAGCTAGATAGATAGGTGACTTGACTTTATATATGTTTGGTTGCAGAACACAAAACAATAAATATTGAATGTTTCTCACCACTTACACCTTTGCCAAATTTTCAGTAGGACCATCGACTCAAGCAACGAGAGATTCCTTCGTCAACCAAACAAACAATCTTTAACTTTTTGTTCCATTGCACATTCCTACTACCTCTCAATTTTTTTATGTTGAAGATGAACGATATCTTCTGCACACGATTGTAGAGATTAGTTATTTAAATTTTTTGAAATTTTATAAAACTAAAAAACAACAATCTTTTCCTAAAAATTTTAGTTGATGCATATTTACTATCGAAATTCTCGTATTCCTTTATTTAATCATTCTTGAATATTTCTAACGTTATCCACTCTAATCCATTTTTGTTTCAATTAAATTGTTTCATATTTCTAATGTAGTAAATGACACTCTTGATGACAATACTACTTACAAGACACTCTAAATTCATCGAGAAAAAAAGATTGAGAGAGAGAGAGAGAGATTGATGTATTTGATCCAAATTTAAGACTAAATACATCAATTTCATTTTATCAAATTTTATTTCATGTTGACAATGCTTCAGTTGTGTTACCATGTTGCATGTGACAATAAATCTCCAATGCTTTTTTCATCGAAGAAACTCTAAAGTTATCATTTGCTTGCGTTTGTAGTTAATTGAATCAAATTCACATACTTGGTTTCTACAAATTGCTTTACTTTACCCAATTTTTTCACCTGCAATGATAGAGTTTTTATTGATCTAAGATAGAATGGTTATCTTGGGAGCACTAATATCATGTTACCTAAATTTGAATGAGCTACAACTTTGATTCGGTTTCATAGAAGAAACACACAGAAGAAATATCATACTTGTAATATACAATTAAATCGCGAAATTCGACCTCTTCGAAGAAAATACCAAAGCCCATCTAAACAAATCTCCATTTCCAAAAAATATATGAATTTCAGTCACACCAGATTCTGATTACCATAAAGAAAACCAAAATGTTGACAACATCCTGACTTAACTACAGAGGTTTTAACTAACCATCAATGAATTCAAAATTGTTTCACGGAAGCTAAAGAACATAATGGGAACAAAGAATATAACTGAAGAAATATAAATGGACAGGATTTGGTCCAACTCTTCAAAACAGAAATTCTCTTTACATGGTGAAACATTTGTAAACAATATGCTTCAACCCAACAGGTATGTCCCTCACCTCAGTTTTTACTATGTTAGTCTTCCTTAGTATACTGTCCTAAGATTTAAAGCTACCATTTCCCTGGCGAAACTCCAACTAGTCTAAACTTTAAGAGTAAATGACGAAAGAATGCTAACTTGTCAAGTATACTTGTAAGAAGACTCAAAAATGGGGGCAGTCCGGTGCACTGTGCACTAACCATTGTAGGTTTGAAGACGGATGCATGTACATGATCTTAACTGCATGAGCAGAAACTATTTCTGTAACTAGATCCTCTGACATCCAGGTCACAGGGAATGAATCTTATCTTTGCACCAGGGTTTGCCCTCTATACACTTGTAAGACTATGATGGGAATTATGTCAATAAATGGTATCTAGCTTCAATTGGCTGTTTGAACTATATGCTACTCCCTCTATAAGTTAATCTTCAAAAATTCTTCTGTAGAAAAGAACATAGGCAGCTGAAGACTTTATCTTCTCCTTGCTGATGGGATAAACACGGCTATCATCAAAGTCATACCATTGATCACCACCATGCTACATTAAATACAAGAGCAAAAGATAATGAGGAAAAATATTAACAATTACTTAAAGAACTGTTTTTTAATAATTTATTTATATAATAAAATCCATCAACGATTTCGTAAAGAACATAGTTATGTCAATCGTATATGATAAACTTATCATCATATTTAGTGAATAAGCCAACAAATAAAGGGATAAAATTCAATCCACAGAAAATGCAATAATAATGAGGATGTCAAGTTCTCAACCCATTATTGATGCTTCTAGGAATTAAGTATGTTCTATTAATGTTTCACAGTCATAACCTAAATCGCATACTTAAAAATGAAGAGGAAAAAAATAAACAGCCAGCACTTACATGTACAAATGCAGTATAATGACCACCCCCCATGCTTCCAAAATGGTTACTGACAGCATAAAGTGTGTAATGATAAGACTTCTGGTTCCCATGGGTAATATAAGCTGACAGATCAAGATTATCCACAGGGAAGTCAACATATGTCTCCAGCTTGTTTTTCATGAATCGACTATATTGAAACCTCTTGAGATGAATAACCAAAATTTCAGGAAGTCTCCAAAGATCTAACTTCTTACTTGCTTGACGATGATCTTTACAGCCAGGACAATACCTAACATTACAGAAAACTGCACCTTAGATACTAGTAAGGTTGAAAGATAAGTAATTTATGGAGAAGAATGAGCATGTTCCAAGTGTATGACTCTGGTATACACAGAACATAAAACAAAATATCATAAATAGTTATATGAAGTATTGACCAAGCAATATTTTCAGATAAAATTTAGCAAGAACAGTTTCCTAGCATAGTGTTTATAATGATTAATATTAAGAAAAGAGAAGTCCAGTCTAAACATATCGATATTATATAAAATTAAAAACAGAAACCTAGATAATTACAAAATAAGTAGCTGCCCTTGATCATTTTTTTATTGACATCACTAAGGGTTTGAAGCCACTAAGCATCCAACAGATACCAGATAAAAACAAAATTAAAGCACTAACGATGGTAATAGTGGACATCATAGCAGTTATGAATTTAATCCATAAATGCTGTGCTCAGATGCATCTGAAACTAAAATTATTTGCTAAACCTGGAATGTATAGTAATCCAATCCAGTTTAAAATATTTCCCAGATAGAAGAGGAACAGACATGCCAATCAAAGTACTTTTCTTTATATCATAAACATGGTAACTAACCACATGTCTTCTGGTCCAAGGGGTTCTTCTTGCAAGAATGCTTCAAGGCACTTATACAAAGAAACTGATTCTTGGGGTCTCTTTGCTGAAAAACTAAACTTGCAAACCTCAGGCAACGAACTACAAAGCTGCGTGTCGTATTTTTTAATCTCATTTTCTGACCAACATACAAGCACATGCAGTCGGCTTAACTCTCCATTTATTGCAAGTGGCTCATTCATTAATATTTTGGAATTCTTGACAGTCCCCTTATCATCTGTTATGTAAAACTCCATTTCTCCATCTGAAGGCGTATCTAACCCATTCACATTGGGATCTGAACCAGGAACTGTAACCCCTTCAATTTCTGCAACTTCTTCTGTTCTCTCAGACACAACACAATTTTCTAAGGCCTCTTCAACCGAATCTTGTAATGGATGGAACCACTTTAGATACAAATTACGGAGATCAGATCCATTTACAATATTGCGCAGACTAGCCACAATAGGAATTCCAAATGCCTTCCACTTTGGATCCAGTTTCCCAAAGATGTATTGCCTATCAAAATATATCAAATACAATCTTTATAAGGCAAGGAAAATAACAAGTGACCATAAAGAATTCCATATAAAGAGTTTATGTGAATGTAAGTTTTGTATAGTTAACCATTTTGCTTTTTAACAGAGGTTGTGAAGATGATTGTTGAATTAACTTTAGAGACACGTATTTTTGCAGCGTGCTATAGTGATCATAAGTCATAAAAGTTTCATGAAACAACTCAGCTTAAAAATAACTCCATATCCTTATTTTGAAATAAATGTCATTCTCACTTTCCAATACAATATTTTCCAATTATACCCCCCTAAATTATAGGGATAATTTAGTAAAAATATTACTTCTTTTGACAACATAATTACATTTCTTAATATGTGTGCGAAAACCTTAAGCGACATTCTTTTTTAGACGGAGAGAGTACTTCTTTACCTCTTATCTCAAGAAGATAAAATTTTATTTTTTACATTGCTACCCCCTCCATCCTTAATTATAAGCAAAAATTCAGTTTTTAGATTCATTGAATAACTGATGTATATGGTCTATATTATAGACCAGATACACAAGTTATTCAATGAATTTAAAAAGTAAACTTTTACTTGTAATTAAGGAGGAGGGAGTACACTTTTAGATCTCTGACCCATTTGTGGATCTGTTGGTGTTTCATTCAAATAAGCTAATACATTTACTTCTTTTCTTCCAAAATTTGCTCACCATTTTCTTTGTTTTAAAAAGCTTTGATCATCTACACCCAGTTGATAAAAATTAAGTGTCTTTTTTGTGACCCATATTTGTTTTTTTGGGGAAAAAATGGCTTTCACCTTTATCTATTTCATCATTCAACTTTTTTATTCTTTGTTTCGTACAATTTTCCTTGCATTACAGCAAATGCAGCCTTGCTGCTAAGAAATGCAAATAGTCATTTGGGAGTTTCACAAAAACGATGTGCCGATGAAGCAGATGGCAGTATTTAGAAGATTTTTTATTTTAAAACAAATTAAATATTAAACCAACACAACAGTAGCTGGTTACAATTTTTATTAACGTGGCCCAATAGTTGGGCAAGTGTCCAAAAGAGGGTGTTTGAGCGATTGTAGCTAGCACTCCTCAATAAATAATGTAAGTCTTGGATTGCTCGAGAATTATCAAACAAGATTGTAGAAATTAGGACTAACTCACATATAAACATTCTTCTATGGAAATTTTAAGTAGGATTTACTGGGTGCAACTGTTTGGCTTCTGCATGCAACTTAATTGCATTGAAAGCAAGATATTTCAATAGGTACGAATTAGATGAATCTAGTTTGCATTAATTTAATCATAACGAAAAGCTACAACACTAACAATTCAGCCATCAATTAACAAGTGCCCCGGGGGAACTCATTAGCATTTCCCATAAATGAAACTGGTTAGGGTCAGATAAATTTATATTTTCTCCAAAGTTTTGTGGACATTGGTCAAACTCAGTTGATAACCAAAGTGTTTGAGGCAAAAATAGTAGTACATATGGTCCCAGCTTTTCCGGTTAAAAGGTTCAGCTGGTAGGACTACTTTTAAGAAAAGTTGCTTGTAATTCTTATTCAACTCTTGTAGTCTAAGACTGATTTTGACTGTTCAACAGAAACTAGCTCATGACGCTCAACAGTGTGTATCACAAAGATAAAAACAAAAAAAAACAGGTCTCCACACTTCCCCCTCGCCGTGTGTTTGTGTGTGTCTTTATTTGAGTATTGTTAGGCGTTAGCCACTAGACCAATAAAAAAAATTAAAAAATAAATAGATATAAAAGAAACAGATTTACTTACTCCTCCATCCGCTGATTTATAAAGATGACCAGAGGGGCGTTATCTTTCGGAAATCGATAAGCTACTAGTTTGTCAGCATCTCTGATCAATGATAATGAATCAGCTGGATCTTCAAGGAAGCGTATGATGCGGTTGTTGTATACCTGTATCAGAGCATAACTTCAGACATCATAGCTTTTTACAAGATTGAAATATATCAATAAAGAACTCAAAGTAGAGAAGAACTGAGTTCAAATTTTAATTTAAACTAATAAATTAGAACATACCTCAGCAACTGATAAGGTCTCATCAGGTCCCAAAGAGCATGCAATGCTAAGAGCACGTGTAAGATCTTCAAACTTTCCATGTTTTGGAACAGAAATTGTATGTGGCAATAATTGAGACATTCCATCACTATTGTTACTAACAACGGTTAAAGTCATCGTCCGCATTGTTGTTGAAGGTAGAGGTAATGATAAGTACATGAATGGATCAAATGTCACAGAGACCTTCCTACAAACAGGACAAACTAATGTTGATTTATATTGGCCCTGCATAAAATGATGAATGTGATCCACAAGGTAAAGAGAGTTACCATTAGGAAGAATAATCAAAATTTTCACATGAACATAATAAACACATAAGAGTTTATCTCAAATGAATTTTTGCAAAAAAAAAAAAAAAAAACTCTTCTAGTGACAGGAAAGGAGCACAGAGCAGTATGTCATGAATGAAAAAATCTAGCACATTCTCTTATTATTTTAACTCCTAAGACAATTAACAGCTATCATAAATTCCTACCCATTTTAGATTCCGAAAATTCTCAAGATTAAAAGACCACTTAAGAAACAGTAATCAGCAACAAATGCATATTTTAAAAAGTAGGCTTAAATATGCTTTTGGTCCCTACAATTATGTCTTGTTTTGAAAAGAGCCCCTGTAAAAAAAAAAAAATTGATTTTAGTCCCTGCAATATCTCAAAACTTTCAAAAGAGCCCCTGACTGGATTTCTTCATAATATTGCAGGGACTAAAATCAAATTTTTATGTTTTTACAGGGACTAAAATCAATTTTTTATTTTTTACAGGGGCTATTTTCAAATCAAGACATAATTGCAGGGACCAAAAACATATTTAAAAATTGGCCACATCAGCACTAAATCCAGTCAGGGGCTCTTTTGAAAGTTTTGAGATATTGTAGGGACTAAAATCAAAATTTTTTTTTACAGGGGCTCTTTTCAAAACAAGGCATAATTGCAGGGACCAAAAGCATATTTAAGCCTAAAAAGTAATATGACTTGATATCGTAGTACCCTTTATCATTTATGAAAGACTCAAATGGTCGTTCTTCAATCTGGGCACCTCTCACATAAACCCGTTAGTCTTGCTAGATATATTTCAACACACACACACACACAAAGAAGTTAACTGATTTTCGAAAGCAATTTAACTGTGTCATATGATATCTAAAACAATACATTTGGCGTGAAACTTTAAATAAAGTATTCAGAAATTAGCTGACTAAATGGTCTGTCCTTAAATAATACAATGCCCTTATTTATCATCAGAATTCTTAGATTGATCTTAATCAAGCTGTAACTAATTTTTCTAAATTTGTAAATGTCCAAGTAAATCGTGAATGTGCTGTATAAAGTGTTAAAATTAGTAACTAGTGAATATTCCTACAATGTACAGAGTCCCAGATTAATGCTGATCAGTTAGGCATTATTATATTGATTTGTGATGCTAATATAAATGCAAGGTTGTGTGATCTGAGTTAGACACACAAAATCACAAATTCTATATGGTATCATTAGTCATATTATCCTAGGGTTACTGTGCATTCTTTTTTCATTGTGCTCTTCTAGTCAGCTTCCTTTTTAGCACCATTCTCCATCAGTGCCAGCTGTGTTCAACCAGCTGCACATGTTCTTTCTGACCCAACATCGAACACCATCACGCACAGACCAACTTGGAAACCTCAGACAAGCACAACAGTGCTTTTCCCGCTGCCAGCACACACTGTCCAGGCGCAGCTTTGGGAGGGGGGGAGGGGGGGCATTAGAATTAGTGACCTGTTAATATTTCTAGACTGAACAGATTCCCAAATTATTGCTAATCAATTAGGAATTCAATTTATTTATTTGTAACAGTGTTATAAATACAAGGTTGATCTGAACTAGACACGCAATTACAAATTCTATAATAAGTTTCTATAACAAACTGCATATCAACAATGATGAAACTATGAAGTACTTCGCATCATGTCTGTGTCAATAACCTAGTAAACAATTGCATAAAATGAGGATGAGTACATACTTGACACACATCAACAATGACTGAATCATTGCGAGCCAGATGATAATGCCAATATTCATCAGCAACTTCTTCATCTGGTCGACCGTCTCCGTCCTTGGCTTCTACATAAGGCTTACATTTAACACGATTCAAATCTTCATGAAGTCCATCCAATAAAAAAGCAAGAAGCTCCTGTTGCGAAAGATGCAAACACATATGTTGTAGAGAATGTAAGGGTACATAGAACACGAGCCTTGTAAATCAAAAACTTCTACAAAGAAAGGGGTAGATGCGCCACTAACTTGTGAATCATGCTGATTAAACCCACTAAACTGAGGTGCAAATCTAGCAAGCTTTGATTTGAACGTCCTTGGTGCCACGGGACTTGCACCAGGAGCCCATAACTTCCTAAGTAAATCTCCAAATGCGGATGCTATCTCACCCTGGCAAAGAAGCATATGTCGAGAAAGAAATATTTAATGAAAGACATCATAAGTATAGAAATACCCCCCAACCATAAAATTCTTGAGACATCAAACTAATTGATCACATACGTTCATGCCCAATGGGTTATCAGGATTGATTTCTCTGCCATAATCTTCCAGAAAATAGTCAACAAGCTTTGGTGTATGTGTTAAGCACTGAAGGGCACTGTTCATGAAGCAAGTATTTCCTAGGTTTTGTAATCCAGTTAATCCCAAGGAACCAGCTTCACCAGTGCCTAAAGAGAAGGTCAAAGAACTCGCACGCATAGAATCTGAATTCAAACTGCCAGCAGTACCGTTCATCTTCATTGAAGCACTGCTAGAAAAATTCCCTTCCCTACATCTCATTGAGTCTGACAACCCGTAAACTTGCAACTCCAGAAGAGTCTGTAAATGTCATTCATAGTTGAAATTAGTATGGCATGTAAGAGAATCCAATCATAGCCAATGATTCTCAGAAGGTAATGTCATTATTGTAAATTTTAATAAAAGCCATGAAAAGACACACAAGACAAGACATCAGAATAAAAAACAATAACAAATAAAGACTTTCAGTCTCACAGAAATTTGAGTTACCTCATTTTATGCACACATGAAATACAATAAACAATGTAGATTCAAATATAACACTCTTGCATCTACAAGCCTAATGTAAGAGGTTAATTGTCACTACTAGTTGACACTTAAAATAAAGCAGGAACACAAAATGCCAAAACATAACATTGAGAATTACTAACAAACAACTTACAAGGAAAAAGCACAAAAAGAAAATATGACGTTGTATAAGGAAAGTTGAAGGAAATAAGTAGATTTTTAAAAAAGCTAAAGTAAATAGTTGTCCTAAACCGAAACCAATATTTGATCACATGTAAATAAACTCAACTGTAATTAGACCTTTAAGTATTTTATATTCGACATTAACTAAATAACGTCTTCAATATAGCAATCAAATATCAATATCGACATACCTAATTGACACAAATCATTTGATCATAATAAAGTTTCTACATAGCTATAAAAGTCCTATGTACAACAGGACCTGCATTCTAAACCTGATGCAGCTCTTTTTGCATAAATTTAAAATATATTCAACCAAGTACCCAGAAAGTCTCAATCTGCAAAAACTGTAATCTTAGACAGAATGCTTAATCATCAAAGGATTGTGGAACATAATAGATGCTCATCATTGACATCAAAAAAAAGGAAACGCTTGTAATCAATTTTTTACCTACGAAGTTAAATTGCAACGACAAGCATTAAAAAAAAATATTAATCAAAAACTAATACCGCTTACCTCTTGATCAGACTGCCTTTGACCGTCTTTGGGCAAATGATTTTCGTCATCAATAAAAAGCAAGGTTATATGACCTGAAAAGTCCCAAATGCGTAACTGCAAAAATAGGTTAAAAAATTAACAATTCATTGGAGTAATAGTTATTCACACAAACACACATAAGTAGAAATGTAAATATAATATTGCATTACCATCTCTGAATCCACACTGAACAGTTTGCAGGCTCTTTTATAAAGCTCAACCGTATTGTCCTAAAAATAATGGAATAAATGTGAGGAGCTGATTAGAGTTTGTAAAATAAGATAATAATGAACAAAAAAATCCATGACTTCTTCGTGATGCATGAATTATAAGCACTTATGTTTAATCAAACTATGGAATAGTGAATATACACTTTTATTGTGTTTAACACTGTCTTCCAAAACTCTAGGTCTTAGCCCCATCCAAACATAATGTTGCACCCAACCCAGGTATGAACAATACGAACGTATGTTAAATATGTTCCATCTCAAATTGCTCCTCTATTGAATATAAAACAAATACCTTTTTGCTTATTCTCACTTCAAAGGACTTTGTTTCCCTCTGAACAGAAAGCCTGAGCTGTAATGGGTATACATCTCCAATATCACTGTCGGTTGTTGAAAAGCCTTTGTCATCTTTCATTGCATTTTTTGAATCACTATGCCTAAATGAAATATCAAAGTGTGTGATAATGAAGATATGAAGATATAAGTACAAAACAAAGTAAATATTGTGCATTTCAGAAAACTTTCATCAGTTGCATCAAGAAGCATGAACTTCAAATTATTTCTTATTGTTAATCAACATTAAACACTAATACTTGCTAAAACAGCAATAAATTTCAGATCCGCTTACTAAAGAACATACTTTTTTTTTATAAGCTATTAAAGAACATACTATTTGCTACTGGAAATTTTAAACAGGAAGTATAAAAAAGACAAATACGATAATTTAATTATTCACAAATACCAACCAAAATAATAGTAATATGTCCTCAAATTATAAATTGATTTCATCAAATTTATATATAACTAGCATGCTAATTGTTTTAAATTTCAAGAGTTATATATGACATGTTGTACCATCAGGTGCTAGTGCTACTCATTTAGGAAATAATGGCATATTAATACAAAATTGAAGAGTGAACTAGCATAGAAGAATAAATACCCATAATAGTTCAGCAACCAACACAAAAAATAATCATTCCACTAGCTTTCTCATTAATAACATCTGTCCCTAAAGTATAATTCTTTTATCACAGTAACAGATAAATTAATTATGTCAAAAGGATGGGCCATAAATACCAAAAGCTAGGAGAATTTCACACAGCACAAAGTACCAATCCGTTATCCAAATCATTATCACACCATCTTATGATATCCTAAGACTAAACCACATATTGAAATCAAAATGCTGCATCAGTGAACATTCCAACTTGAACCTAATGCAGTTCAACTTTATATTACCATCTTTGCTCACACAAGAATCAGATATAAAACAACAAAAGGGGATAGAGGGTAAAATTTTCTCTATACCACTCACCACTTGAGTGCCTGCAACCACATATCCCCAGATACCAAAGCAAAATCTCGTCCAGATACACCCACTTCACCATTCTCCAGAACATGCCGTGATTCTTCCTCCCTCTGAAGATTAAACACGAGATCTGAATTGAAAATGTTATTAATTATCTTCATCGGACCGTAAGATGAACCCGGCGAAGATGCATACACAATTCCCTTCTTATCCAAATCAACAGGCATTGCATCTTGAGCATCCTTCCACCACCTGAAACACAATCATCCATCAAAACACTTCCAGCATTCGATCAATTTCTCAAAACCAATCCACACAAGCTCAGATCACATCACATCACATCAAAATCAAAGTAAAATCATTCAATCAAAAACATCCAAAAAAAATTACACAAAAACTTAGAAATAACGAAATTGAATCGAGACTATTTCAATTTCAATCATTTGAACCCTAACGAACATTATCTTATTATTACACACAGATGCAATCAAACAAACAAAAAAGAAATCGAAATTGAGTTATAGATTTGGAAAATGAAAGTAAAATAGAATGAAAATTGAAGTGAGAAAGAGTGGAAAATTGAAAGGGAAAAGACCTTTTAGGAACGAAATAGACTCGTTGGTCCTTCTTGTTTGAGTCAGGACCTTGAGTGTTATCTGAAGAATCTTCGGAAGAACACTCCATTGTAGAAAGATTTTGAATTCGCTTCGAAAAAATGCAGATTATGATGATTTCAACATTTAAGAGAGAGAATGGGAATGAAGAATTTGCAGAGAGAAAGAAAGAAGCAAAAACACAGAAGTGGAGTTTGTTTGGTTTTTTCTTGTGAAAGAGAATGCAATGTAATGCAGAGAGGAATATGCTAATTGCTACTCATACAATACTATCATGCGTTTCGGGAATTTAATTACACCTCATTTTCTACACCTTAAAAATGAAGAAGAATTTATTTTTTATTTTTTTTGGGATAAGGTATTTAAGACAATTTTTTTATTTTTAGGACAAAGTATTAATGAGAGATTCTTTTATTTTATTAAAATTTTTTTTTAGGAAAAAGGTGGTGTTTTTTTTTATGAAGTGCTTATATCAAGATTAATTTGAAAAAAAAATAATAGGCTCAATTAGTTTATTGAAATTAGAAATAAAACTATTATTAAAAATACAAATATTAATTTTTTGTAAAAAAAGCCTGTTCAAAAAAAAATTGTAAAAAAAATATGAATATTAATTTTAAATTTTTTAATATTTTAAATATGATACTATATATATATATATATATATATATATATATAATTTTGCTGTAAGAAAATTTTTGTCATTTCAATATGACATTTATATGTTATCTATCATAGTTAAAAACAAAAATGTTACATTTCCGTGAGCATATTTCACAAAATAAAAAGATTAAATAACATCATTTTTTAAAATTGTCATATGTTAATTCTTACCTTTTTTATATAAAAATTTCTTATTAAATAGCAATACTTAAAAATAAATAATATAATCTTGTTTCTTATTACGTGTGCATCACACATATAACATATGCTAGACAATGGTCATGATCTAGAGGGATATAAATAGATAGAAACATACATGTTGAAAATAGTTTGAAAAACAAGTAGAGTCATGAAAATGCATAAACGAATTATAATGCGGGTGTTTTAGCATTAATTTGCGACCAATTTTTTAATAGGCACAACCATAAATATGATTTGTTAGACAAACTCTCATTATAATTATAAAAATTAAAGAAAAATGAATAAATTAATTTGATTTGATGTGACAATTTTCTTTTTCTTTTAATATTTTTGTTTTGTGTGTGTGTCTAAATTTGTGCACAAAATACTTGTGCCCAACCAAGTGCACAAACCCAAGAAAAAAATATTTGGGCACACATACATACATAAGAAAAAATAAAACTAAATAAGATAGTCACATCAATTGCTATTAATTATTTCTTTTATCTTTTAATTTTTTGAAATCATGAGTGTGTGCCTAAATGTATATGTGTTGGGTTTGTGCCCAAGGTAAAATTTTCCACTATCATATTTTGTTCTTATATATAACTATTTATTCTAATGTCTTTATCTTATGCGTGTGTACATGTGTGTGTGTGTTATCTTATCGTGTGTGTGGTGTGGGCGCGTGCGTATGTGCCCGTGCACTAAGTTTTGTTAATGATATTGTTGCATTTTAACAACAATAAAAAAGTAATTTAGTCGGAAAAGAACAAACAAAGGTAATTCAGAATCTGTATCTAACATATAGGGATGGACATGGTTTGGTTTTTGAGGAAAACCAAACTGTTTTTAAAATTTATAATAATTGAACTGAACTGTTTGTCTTTAAAACCGAACCGAACTACTAAAATGATTCGATTTTATAGTTTTAAACCAAATCATAACTATGTGTCAAAAAAACCAAATCATAACTAATTTTTCACACTAAAAAACCGAACTATTAAATTGAACCGAACTGTTAATCATGAACCAAATCAACTGTTTCAATTTGATTTTAAAATTGTTGATTATGGTTGAGTATTTTTTGTTCTATTTGGTTTAGTTTAACAGTTCAATTTAGTTTTTTGGTTTTTTTCCCACCCATGATACAAGTTTGGCCTTGATTTTCTGCTTCCACATTCCACTTTTCATCTGGTTCTTTTATCTATAACTTCTATGTGGTTGCTTAATGGTAAAATAATCTGATTTAAAAATTTAATTTTCTGGGTTTTGCTGAAAATAAAATAAAAAATAATGAGGAAAATTTATACACAATGAAGTTTCCTAGTTTGAATATGCTAATAAGTATTTGGTTGTGCTAAACAATATCTTAAGAGTAATGGTTAAGAAAAATAAAAGTTTAAGTATAATATTTAAAAGAAAAATTTCAATGCACTATTTTTTAAAATTATATTTTTAATAGTTGTCTCAGAAATCATGTTTATCATTTCTTAGGAGGGAAAATTCTAACATGGACCACTTCTTCAAGTGGACCATTCATGAAAAACCCTATAATGAATACGAATTTTACAAAATCCACTGTTGGATTGAAAGTTTATATCATATAGATCATCTATAGAAAATTTTAGAAAATTTGAAAATCATTTGATATGTTATTGAGATCCATCAAGATTAACGGTTTATTAAATACTGTAAATCTTAATAAATCCCAATAAAATATCAAATGATTTTCAATTTTTTAAAATATTTTTATGAATGCTCTATATGATATAAACTTTCAATCTACCAATAAATTTTGTAAAATTTATATTCGGTAGATCACTTGTCCACGGTGGACCGTAGTATTAGCCTTCTTAGGAGTATAGCCAAGTCCTATTCATTTATCTCTCGATGGACCACTTTATTTGAGTAGTAGTAAATGCAATGAAGTTTGAATGTAAGTAGGACCTATCCCAACTCATCAACATATTTGACCAATTTTAATTGCTTGTATGATGACAATTGCCGATTATGTTTTTATTTTATCATGTTATTAATATAAAGTTTTTACCGTCAGTTAACGGTGATTAATTTTTATTAAATAATTTATAAGACACAAATTTTTTAATACGTAAAAGTTAAAGATTGAATCTTAAATCACTTGTTTAAGAGACTCGACACTGAACCAATTTATTATTATTTGTAGAAATTACTATTACTATTACTATTATTATAGTATTATTATTATAGTATTTTTTCACAATTTGATAAACAACGCAATTATTATCCTCGTTGTTAAAATACATTGGTAAAACTATATAGATGTAGGTCGAAGCCTAAAAAGAAAAAAAATATGTTATGAAATGTCTTAATTTAAATGGTTGTTTTTTCTCGATGCCTCTCGGTAACACCTCTCATTCCCACTCATTTTTTGTTTTGGATTTGGATGCTTAAGCTACCTGCAAAGATTATCTTTTTCTTCTGCCTGACTTGTAATAACTAGGTCCGTACTCTATCTTTGTTTAACCATAAAAATATGTCTTCCTTTTCTACTTATGTTCGTTATGGTCTCCGCAAAGAGATATTTTTTCATTGTGTTTGTAACCCACGATTCTTCTCCTCTATGGACGCGCATGACTGACTTAAACTTGGCTCTTTAGGTCCTCAAGTCCTCACTTTCTTGCCCAGTGTCTGGTGGGTCTGGAAACATCAAAACCTAAAGTGTTTGAACAACGAGACTTGATCCCTAAGTCGACTACCTTTCGACATCCAGAGCATGATCGAGACCTTCAAATCATATTTTTCATCTAATCTTGTTGGTACTTCCGTCAACAAGTTTGTCAAGTGGAATAACAATAACTGCTCTTACACATGGTTGTTGTTTTGGTTCTCCAATTAGAACCAATTTAGGGGAATTATCAAAAACAACTCTAACTATTTGACTTTTTTTGACTTAGCCACAATTTTAGAGAAAGTAACCAATTCGCCAATTTCTTAGCCAATCTTAAAGGGTATGTTACTTCCCACCTAAAGACGTCCTTAATCTACTTAGGAGCAACTTGACTGAATCATTAATCTTTTTAACCAAATTATACAGAAACCTTGTAAGCTCTTGGAAATTGAACTGAATCTTTAAATAATTTACTAGTACGTGTTAAGATTAGGATAAGCAAACTTTTTAGTCACGATAAAAAGGTATGAACTGAATCTAAAACAGAAAACAGTTTTCAGTTACGCATTCCGTTTTCTAAATAAACATTTTTCTTTCTTTTTCTAATATTCCCGTGAGAATCATGTCGACGCACGTTAAATCTGACCCCATTCCGTTGCGTGTCTCACTCACTCTGGATCCAAGAAACACACGAACAATAGATTCGTTTATTTATTTTTTTACAAAAACAAGTAACTGATAATGGAATTTGACGGTGTTATCTTCCTAACAAACTCCGTTATCTGTAACCGACACATTCATCATCTCCATAATGGATCCCTTGATCCGCAAGCTCCGCCGCCACCTTCTCCGATGGCTTCACCGATCTCGCTCCGGTAACTCAAATTCAATCCTTCTCGTTACTTTTTCTCAATCACTTCACTAATTCACGCTTAATTCTAATTATCTTGTTAATCAGTTTTAATTTCATGTTATGTTGGTTGAATTGAATTATTCAGGATCGGTGTTTTTTGTGAGGAGAATTTCGTATAAGGAAGTTAGAAAAGCAACTGATAGTTTTCAAAGAATTGTTTATAGCAATTCTGAAGTTTCTGCATATGCTGCGAATTTTGGTGATGGTGGTGTTTGTTTAGTGAAAGAAGTTAAAGAATTTGATAAAGGAAATGATGAGAATTTTCATAGACAAGTTCAGTTGTTAGGTCGTTTGCATCATCGCCACCTTCTTTCTCTCAAAGGCTTTTCTTTGGGACACAATCGCAAGAGCAAAAGGTTTCACATTTTTTTCATTTAATTTTAAATTTTTATTGGTCTTTCTTGTTGAGTAGGAAAATTTGTATCATTAACATTTATAATATGGTAATGTGAAAAAAATATGAGTTTTGTTATCACTTAATTTGCTTTGTAAGAATGTTATATATAGACAACAGGATTAGAAAATGTAGGCGAATGTAGGATTTTTGAACGTAGAGAATTCAAATCTCAGTTTGATTTGAACTAGCCAAGGAAATTACTATCGCTTAAAGTGATAACTTTAATTGTTTTGAGGGGGATTTGAACTTTGTCTCTTAGGTTATAATTTTTTTCTATAAATGTTAAAAAGTTTATGAAAACTACCTATTATTCGTTTCTATTGGATGAGACTGTATTCTTTTGGACAATGACAGTTATTATTGATTACAGTTTAGAGTTTCTTTGGTATGGGGGTAAATAGATATAGCAATTTTGTAACTTTCTGTATTGGGTCATTTCTGCAGACTACTCATATTTGACAACATAGAAAATGGAAGCTTAAAGGAACATCTCAATGGTATATATTTGAAACGAAAAACAAAAGTTTAGATTAGCATCTTAATGAATTTTGCAATAATTTTATTTTGTTTTGATGATTGGATGCTGACAGACCCCTTGAAGACACCCTTAAATTGGAGGACGAGGTTGCAGATTGCTAATGGTGTCGTGGCTGCACTGGTAAGCTCTGTAAATTAAAGCATGTGCAAAGTCCAAACAAAAGATACCTGATATTTTCAACTTCATGCTGCACTCTTTATTTTATACTATTTTACTGTTGAAATTAATTTGAAAACCCTGAATTTGTTCATTATCATGGATGAATTTAAAAGTTTACTTGTGTCAACACAATTTGTATTTGCTTTCATTTTGAAATTGATCTTTACCTTCCAAAACTTGTCAATCATGTTTAACTGATTTTCATTTTGGCTTTTTCTGAAATATTTGGATTCTCAATGCAGGAGTACTTGTTTCTTTTCAGTGAACCACCAATAAGTCATGTCTCTATCAGCTCTAGCAATATTATGCTAGATGAGAATTTCACCCCAAAAGTAAGGACATTGACCCCTTTCTCACTGTAATGTAATGTAACATATCTGATTGATATTGCCAAAGGCAAATAAAGCAATATTATATAAAAATAGAATCCAATGAGATTTCCTTATGTTGTTACAGCTATCTGATTTTG
This sequence comes from Trifolium fragiferum, assembly GCA_954870985.1. Taxonomy (NCBI): domain Eukaryota; kingdom Viridiplantae; phylum Streptophyta; class Magnoliopsida; order Fabales; family Fabaceae; genus Trifolium; species Trifolium fragiferum. The sequence goes on along the minus strand of OX940789.1, from coordinate 74,991,432 downwards.
GCCTTCTTACTTGTGGAAGTTCTGTCTCAAGACCGCCATACTCCCAAGGTAACTTCTCTTAGAAACTACTAGTGCGACAAAATACAAAATTGAAGCACCTTTTTGGCAACTTAATAGTTAATTTCTGACTGGCTTCATCCATTTCAGATAGCATGGGACAGGAAAGTTGCAAAATTATATTCCAACTTGGAGTTCTCATACTGGAACTAGTCACCGGTCAGTCTTCAGAGATGGAAGGTTCTGATTTAATTGAATGGATTCAAGAATCCCGATTTTTCAGTTCAATAGATAAGATGTTAGACCCTGATCTTGGAAACAATTATGACTGTACGGAGCTTAAAAGTCTTCTAGCTGTGGCAAAATTATGTATCAAATCATGGGACAAGCCTTCATATACAATTCCTCAGTTATTTCGGTATCTCCAAAAGGAGACTGATATTATCCATGATTAGGTCTGTTTGTTACTTGTGTTGTTTGAAAACCTTGCGTTGCTTGGGAAAATATACGAGAATATTAGTTTTGTGTGAGTGTGAATTCCACGATTATTGCCTCCTCACTAACCTCATTTGAAACTGAATATTAGTTGTATTAGGAATATGCGTCTGTTTTTGTATCTTTGATCAGGTATTTTCTCAATAATTGTTGATGACGCGCATTTTGGTATTGTGTTGTATTGGGACATTCTACAAAAAAAAGCACTTCTCAAAAGAAATAATCACTTTTTCGGGTTCTTTATTCATTTTTCTCAGCTTTAAGAAATAATCAAAATACTAACAATGGTGAAAAGCTATGTAGGAAATTTTGAATGAGAGAAAATTAAGGACTAACTATTTTTCAATAGGTAAAATAATCATCTGCCTCAGTGTCTTTCATATACCTTAAAGACTAAACAACAGAAATTTGTGCTTGAAATTCTTAATGATGATTTACTCTAATGTTATTAGACTGGTTTAATCTTAGATGTATTTTTTCATAGTTTTTCATACATCTGGGTATATTTTTGGAAAATGCCATCTAACCATTATCAATATTCTCTAGGATTATGAAGCCCGCCAAATGATCAGTATAATCTAAATGCCATCTTAGATGGTACAATTGGGGTGCTTTTCATCTTGGTCCCCATGCGCGTTTGCAAAGCGACTTGAAACTTCTGGAATCTAGATGGAAAAATAACTAAACTGTGAAGATTATATACGAACTGAGATCTTGATCCTCGTTATGCCACAACTCTTTTTGCATTACTCTTTGGAAAATGTAGCAATAGCATCATATGAGTTCGTCTGACGATACAACCATGCTAATACAAGGATGAATTCCCATTCCATGAATGTGCCTCCCTCACCATGACATGGAGCCCTCCTCCTGAGCCCTGATACAGGATGCATGTTGTTTTAAGGAGGGATCTACTGTTTGGGGACTGGTGCCAAGAAATAACTTTAAGGAAACCCAATTTGAAGCTTGCAAATGGGAGATAGTGAGGTTAGATCCAACAATGGCAAACACAATGGGTCAGATGGTGCTTGCAGATTACACATGAGGAAAAGCTAAACAAAATCATCATTGAATTGAAACTGATGCAGAAGTGGTTTGCAAAATGCATTAATTTCCCATTTTACTGTAATAGATTCTGATTCTATATTGTTCAGGATTGTAGGTACCTGTTGTGTAAGTTTTTGTCTATGTAATGTTATGTATTATTCCACACAAAAAGGCAACTGAATACTGCTGCCTATGTTGCAAGGCGGATCCAGACATTAAAAATTAGTGTGGCTAAACATGAAAGAATAAGACGGTTATTTAACCACTGATCACTCATTTTATTACATAGCAGATTCTTTACAAACTTCACAGTTGAAAAACATATGTTCCATGTTGCAAATGACAATGAGAAATTCAAGCATGAAACACATTGTAAAAGTTCAATATTTTCTTCATTAAACCAAATCTTAAACTCATGCAACTGCAAATCTAAATCACATAATTCGCTCACAAGGCCATGAACCGCATACCAATTCATTCGTACCGGTTCGCAATTCATTTTCAAATTGGTTCGTTAAAATTCGTGAATCGGTTCACTATTTTTTCTCGAATTGGTACCTGCAAATTCGGTGCATTGGTTCGCTATTTTTTTCGAATTGGTACCTGCAAATTTGTGTATCGGTTCACAACTCTTTAACTCTATTATTTGTCATATAATAAATAATAATAAAAAAGAAGCTCAAAGGATTGACTTTATTCATTCAATAAAGCAAGTTGGGATCGAGATTTTTTGAAAGTTATAAGAGTGAACAATATAAAAGTTGAAATGTGGATCATGATGAGTCTTATTTGAGAGAATCTTCAATGAGGGAACAAGATATGGAATTGGTCAATGAAATGAGGAGGACTTCCACCAAGAGAGGAATAAGGAATACAAATTGAGTCATGGTAGTATTTGTGATGTATGTCTACTATTTTGTAGTGGATGCTTTTAGTTATTGATTTGATGGTACTGTTTTGTTGTATGTTTTTGGTAATTAAAAAAATGATAATTTGATATTTCAATATTTCTAAAAATTAATTTTTATTGATGGTATTAATATTTTTTATTATCTTTTTTTTCTTAATTAATATTTTTTTTATACGTAATGTATCGTACCGCGTACCAAATCGGCGTACCGACTCTTTATACCCCTGCGTACTTAATTCTTTGAGAGTTGTAAACCGCGTACCCGAATTCGTACCGCGTACCAAAGTGAATTGCGAACCGAAATACTAAACAAATAGTTATGCTTGTAATAATGCAAACTAGAAACATAGTCATTCTGTGCATTCAAGCACATCAATATCATGTTTAACTTTAGATATAAGTTCTTCTCATCCACCATTCCTCATTCCACTTGAGATTGATAACCACAGTGAGCTTTTTTCCGTACGCTTAAAACCAATTTAACGCAGACCTGTCCCGTCCCAACTATGAATTCTGTAGAATTCTAACCACTAAACAATGCTCACAAAGCAAATTAAAACTTTTAAATAAAATCTCAAATCACATTTATACATTTATTTATTAAACAGTTGTTTTTCTCTATTTTTTATTGTTTAAAAAAATTATATTGTTAAAAAATAAATAGCTTTGAACTTTTGATTTTTAATACAACCCAAATTTATGTGAGGCCATGGAATTGGTTAAAATCTTATTTCTGAAACTGCTCTTATTAGTAAAAATCTTTTCTTTTTCCGACAAATTTATTCCAAGATTTGATCTATTTGTTACTCCCATGTCACATGAAAGAAACCAAAATTTAACCGTAAAACATCTTAGTTGTAGCCTAAAACGTCATTAATGATTTGAATGATAGAATAATCAGCAAGCAAAGATCTACCATTTTCTGTCTGCTTAATCTAAACTTGGAAAGATCGTGTATTCTAAGTTTCTAACTATATTATTATAAATCGGAACACGCAGAGGGAAAAAAAATTTGTTGATAAGTTAAAGACAGAGTAGCTACAAACACAAGGAAACAAATGATAAAAATGAAGCATATAGGATTTCTTTATACGGAAATAAACACTACACTGTTTTCCAAAAATCATTCATCAGACACAACTATGTTTAGCTCCAGAAACATCCAAGAATAACATCACCATTGGTTCTACCAATTCTCCAAACTCATTACTGCTGAGCACACTGTACTCGTTGAGCACCACCAGGCATATCATCATCCTCATCATATGCTTCCTGCTGAGCTTGCTGCCTCCTCCTATGCTCTTCTTCAATGTTAACATCATGAAGTGTTGTCTCTTCACATTCATCCAGCTCCATGTCTGTCAACTGTGATGAAGGCCTTGCTGGAAGAATAGTCTCCAAAGCCTTAACCTGTTCAGCAGTCAAAGACTCGGGGAACTCTACATTGAAGTGAATGTACAGCTTGCCCTTCATGAAAGGCCTCTGGTACATCGGCATTCCTTCATCGTTGATTGCCTTGTATGAATCTACATAACCAAAAGAATGAAAATTTTCAATACCACAGGGAACCAAAATTTCGGTTACTATGTAGTAATCCAGATGTGAATAATTTACATACCAGGCTTGACAACTTCTCCAGGGTTTGATTTAATCAAGAGTTGGCGGGAATCCAAATGAGTAATTACAAATTGGAAACCACATAAGGCCTCAGTGAGGGACAATGTGTGCTCTACAAAAAGATCTTCGCCCTTTCTCTTGAACTTGGGATGTTCCTTCTGTTGAAGTACAAAGACAATATCTCCGGTGATTGTATCCGGCTGCAAAAACACAAGAAAAGCTGAAATCAGTATCTAGATTAGGTAATACATCTTAAAATCAAAATACTATGATGATCTGCTACGTACTGCTTCATCAGCTTCACCAGGGAATGTAATCTTCTGACTGTTCTGCATTCCCTTCTCCACATGAACTTCAAGGACTTTCTTCTGTTGAACAACCTTATCTCCCTTGCACTGTGGGCATCGATCTTTGTCATTGATTGTCTCTCCAGTACCCTTACATTCATTGCAAGGATGTTGCATTTGCTGAATCATATTAGCACCCAAATGCCTCATAGAAATCTTCATACCAGAACCTTGACAACCAGCACAAGTCATTGAAGCCCCAGATTTCGACCCTTTCCTGTAATCAAACCAAATAACAATAAGTAATCAAAATCCTTAAAAATTGAACCCACAAACATACAAATAGACCTTCAATAATACACACCCATTGCACTTTGAGCACAAAACATTCCGTGAAAGAGAAAGCTTCTTGGATGTCCCAAGATAGAGATCCTCCAAAGAGACCTTCAAAGGATGAACCACATCTTCTCCACGTCTCTGCCTCCTTCCTCTGCTACCACCACCTGTTCACAATTACAATATTTAATTTCAACCCAAAAATTAAAAATATAATTTTAGGTACACTTATTTCTTCAGAATAAAGTCATAAACCATTAAAAAAAATTGGCTTTCACCACCAGTTTAATCTAGTTCGGAGGTCAGTTTTAGCATGAAGCAGTTCCAATCCCTCCAATCACAATTGGAGGAAACAAACCATGATCGGATCCTCCAACTAACGATTGGTTCATAAACCATTAATCTTATCACTATATTAATAGTATTAGCCTCTATCCAATCAAATCTCTAAAAGTATATGAAATTTCGTCGATTAATTCGCCAATATCTTAATAGCATAGACCAAATTAAAATATGAACAGAAAAGAATACCTGGAAATCCACCACCACCTCCACCAAAGAAAGACGAAAAGATATCAAATGGGTCATGGCCACCGCCACCACCACCCATCCCTTCCTTAAGGGCATCTTCACCATACTGATCATATATTTCACGCTTCTCAGGATCACTCAAAACCTCATAAGCTTGTGCAAGCTCTTTGAACTACAACAAAATCAAACACACACACATCAATCCCTATTTCCATTAACTAACTATAATCACAACATCACAACATAAAACTAACCTAAATCAATTTAAAACAACCCTAAATCAATCAAATTAACCTAAAATTAACCATAATCACAATTCAAATTACAACAATTATTAAATCAAATTATCCAATCAACAATTAATCAAATCCAACAATCGATATGAAATTAGATATACCTTTTCAGGATCTCCACCCTTATCAGGATGATTCTTGATAGCAGCTTTTTTGTAAGCTTTCTTCAAATCATCAGGAGAAGCACTTTTGGAAACGCCAAGAATTTCATAGTATTTAGTGTTATCACTTTTCTTAGGTGCTCTTCCAAACATCTTTCTTCAATTTGAAATCGAAACCTAACCCTAATTATGAAGATTGTGAATTCTTGGCGTTGGTAGATCTCAAACGGAACGTGTAGTTGAATGAAGTACGCGATGCCAGAGAAAGTACTTGTATTGTGTTTATATAGTGGTGTTGATAAAAGATTTAGTTTTTTTTTTAGGTTACCGGAAAGATCTAGAATATTTTTTGAAGCCAAGTACTTGTGAGAATATGTGTGAGCCGTTAGATCTGCACTTCAAGTGGATCGAGAATTTTCTTCTGGATCCTTCTTTTTTATTTTGTTATTTTTCATATTTTAATTTTATTGTTTTTTTTTGGTTCAATTCGTTCCCACCTTTTTGGTCTATCCTTGACTTCTTTGGTATTTCTATGTTCATATTCCACTCTGGTGTGCGATAAATTTTTAGTTGATACTAAATTCTAAATTTATTCTAATAAAAAAAAAATTCTAAATTTATTTTAACAAGATTATATCAAAAAAATTATTTTATCAATCAAATCTTTTTTTTTACCTTACCAAATAAAAATCAAATCTTTTTTTTTTTTCACCACCAGTTGAATCTGGTTCGGGGGTCAGTTCTGGCATCAAGTGGTTTTCCGATCGCAGTTGCGGGGGATCGAACCGTGGTCCTCCCTACCAAGTTCAGCGCCAATCGCCAATCACCACTGAACCAACTAACGATTGGTTAAAAAAAAAATCAAATCTTTTTATTTGTGATATCAATTACATTAATTATCATTTATGCAGCAATGCAATGTATGGTATTTGATGACATGCCGGGATAGAAGAATAATACGTAACGTTTTAACAAATATAATTTTATAAAATTTATTGTTAGTTTGAATGTTATACCATATAAAGTATTCATATTAAAAAATTCACAAATTAAAAAATATTTGATATGTTATTCAAACTCACCAAAATTAACTATTTGTATATTTTTATTTAATATCATTTATATTATCGCCCATTTTTTACACGATCAACAAACAATGGTGAATAATGCTAGCTTTGTTAATATAATCAAGTACGTGAACCTCTCACTAAACAACTTTCTCTGCCTTCTCTCTAGAATTCAAAACAGAAGCCCCGCCCTAACATCTAAATTCTTCCCTCTCAAGATGTAACAGCCATGGTTGGTGGTGTGAGGAGTTCTCTACTTCACACCACCATGTTTCCCATCTTCCTTTTCGGCGAGCTCTCTCTCATATTGCCGTCAATCGCCGAGTTTTTTGGACCCTTGCGTTATGTTCCTCTCCGCATCAGAAAACTGATGGTTGTTGTTGGGGATCTGGACTTTGTTGGTTCGGATCTGGTGGTGGTGGTCGCTGGTCTGTTTGGCGGCGTTGTTATTTTGGCGGGCGTGGTGGTTCGGCGCGGATTCGGAAGCTTTTGTGCGATCTTGGTGTTTTGGTGGTGAGTTTCGTTGGACGGGTGGTGGTGGTTGGAGGTTTCCGTGTGGCGGTGGTGTTGGCTGGAAGTTTTGTGTTGCGGTGGTGGTTTTTTCCTCTTCGGCGGAAATTCAACAACAACTACCAAAGGCATGAGCTTGTGGTCTTTCTTTTCTTGCGTGTTCTTTACTGTTATGTATTTTATTTTTTATTGGTGAATTTAGACTTGTTGTTCTGGTGTGTTATGGTGACGTGGTGGCGGCTGAGTTGGTGATGGTGTAATTTTGGGGTGGTTATGTGGTCTTTGTCGTGGGTATTTTATGCTGGTGGGGGGTGGAGGTTGTGAGAGGTTGATGTAGTGGTGAGGTTGTCACATTGGCGTTGGATTTGTTGATGTCGTGTGTGTTTGGCTTCTTTGATACTAGTTTCTCTGATCCGCTATCAAATCTGTTGAGATTTGCAGAACTCTTTTTGGGTCTTTGGGGGTTTCCAAATCTTCGAGATTTGCAGGGTTCTTTGGGATTTTCAAATCCGATTCTTTGTATCTGGTTGTCATTTATCGCATAGATGTTGACTGTTTGGCTTTCTCCGATACGGGCGTCTCTGACCGCTTTCAAATCTGTTGAGATTTGCAGGATTCTCGTTTGAGTCGCTGATGGTTTCCAAATCTGTTGAGATTTGCAGGTTGCTTTGTATCTGGATAACCTCTTCCACGTTGATGTTGACTGTTCCTCTGGTTTGCTGAGACTTGTCCGCCTAGGTTCTCGTTCTACCTTTGTCCGGTTAGCTTTTCGCCTTAAGGAGTTAGTTCTGGATTCTGATGGGGCGATCACTTTTGATTCGAGATCGGGAGTTAGTGTCTAGTTGTGGCAACTGACTGGGCTGTGCTGGTGACTGCTCTGGTATCTGGGAATCTGATGGGTGCTTTTCTGAGTTGGGGAGTAGGAGGTGGACCTCATTTAGGTGGGATTTGTTTTGGTGTTTTGTTTTGGCATTTTTTGTTTTTTTCGTGTTCCGCATATATACGGCACCTCTATGTAGTTCTTTTCTTACTGGTCTCGACTCGTCTTGTGCTGATATCTGGTTATTAATATATTTTGCCATTAAAAAAATATGCTAGCTTTGTTAATAGATAAAGTTCCAGCAGCACCAATGTTACCTTTCTATCAACTCATAATCTCTTGTCCTTACCCAAATCAGTGACTTGATAATTCTCATAAGAAGTTGTTGGCCCATTTTATTGATCATTGAAGACTGCGTGCTCTTCATCTTCGCTTGCACCACAAAAATTCCCTATTTGAAATGCAGCCTTCCCTTAGCAACCAATAGAGCAAATCATTTTCTACTATTTTAGCAAACAATTTTGTACTCAAGGCTAGAATCAATAAAATCAATAGAAAATTTCAAGGCTAGAATCAATAAATATATTCATCATTATTTTGGGATTATTGGATTTGTGAATACAATTCAAATTTGCAATGGTTTAGCCTCTAACTTAACGAAAGAAATTTGTCAGTCTAATGGTTCATATTTATATTTACTTGGTAGAGAAAAAAATAATAATAATCAATGTTGCTAACTAAACCCCTTTTTTATGAATCTAGGTGTCATAAAAAAGTTGGGCCAATTTAGGGCCTGTTTGTTTCAATTTAAAAAAAAATGGATTTTTTTAAAAAAAATTTAAAGATTTTTTTGTAGAGATTTCGAAGAAAATCTAAAACTATTCGCCGTTTGCTTACAATCATACAAATCTATTTTTTTAAGATGGTGAGGGATGATGAGTGATAAAAAAATAGATTTTGATAAAAGCTATTGAAAATAGATTATCATTTTGATGAAAAAAATGATTTTTTTACTAAAATGATTTTTGAAAAATCTGAAACAAATACAAATAGATAAAAAAATAGATTTTTTTTATGGAAAAAATAGATTTTTTTGAAAAAAAATCTGAAACAAACGGGCCCTTAATTATTTTTACTCCGTCCGATTTTATAAATTTCCTCATAGACAAACAGGAATTGTTTGGGCCTGGCCCAGTTGGTTATAAAAGTGACAAGGCTTATATTACGCCTATGTTTAGTATCACAGTGGATACGCCAAAATCACGGTGATCTAGTGTGATTTCACATAAGTTACACAATGTAGCTTTTGAAAATTACAATGAATCACCGTGATTCTGACATACGCGTAAATGGGATTGTAACAGACTTATGGTGGTTTAGGTAATTTTGATGACACTTCACCCAGACTCATTTGAATGTTCATCCTTTTTTCGATGCACAACATATTATCTCTATCTTTCTACTACAAGTCTGATCCTTAAAATATAAAGTATAGTTTTTTCAATACAAATTTATCTTTTTTAGGACTCTAGTTAAAATGATCCTTAAAACGAATTTGGATCCTCACATATGTTTTATCTTAAGTTGGTCATGTCATAGTAATCTTAGTCATTTATTCATTTTACTTCTCTTTCTTTTTGAACAGTTTTTTGCTCTTTATAATTTACCAACCATTGAATTAGAAAAAGATGTTCCCTCTGCCCTTAATTTTTGGTTCCTTTAACTTTTTATTTTGTCCAAAAGTGGTTATTTTAAGAAACAAATGTACAATTAATGATATTTTATAGTAATTTATACCCTTACAAAAACTGAAAGTACACATCAAATAAGATTTAAACTTTATTAATAAAGTAAAGATAAAAATGACTTAACTTATCAATCTTTTTTTTAATCTATGTACAAAACTCTAAGGGTGCGTTTGATTAGTTAATGAGTAAGCATTGGACAAAATAGAACAACACAACACATGACAAAACATCACAAAACAAACTTTTATGATATTGAATAATTTTTTGACTTGCATGATGTTTAGTGAACAAAATGGTACTATTCTGATATTTTAGACAACTTGTATTTGGGACAAAAAATTGTGCTGTGGTTTAGTGGATGACAAAAATTTCTGTTTTTATCATGTCACTTGCCTCTCAGTTTGTTCAGTCTCTGAAACAGTTTTACGATCAAACGCAGTACAACTAGAGTTGTCATGTTCAATCATTTATTTTTTTTAGCAGATCAAACGCACCCTAAAAGAACCGAAGATTAAAAACTGAGGGATTAATATTTAGTAAAAAAATATAGAGTAAACCATCAAATTGGTTTTCATCTCGGTAACATACTATCAAATAAACCATTAACTCGGTTAATACTTATGTACTACTCCGATATCAAATGTAAGTAAATATTATCTTTTTATATTCATTAAATGATTTATATATTTAGTCTAAAATATAGTTCAAATACATAAACCATTGAATAAACTTAGAGCATCCACAATGGAGCACTCCAACTTTGAATACTTAAATGAGTCCCACATGGACACATCACTAATTTATTAGTATTTTTTAATAATAATGTCTAATAGGTACTAAACCCCTCCAATGGAGCACTTCTTAAAAAGTTCTAAAAAAGATCTCATTAATAACTCCACATCATTAGAAAATTGTGCAAGAGAAGAGAGAGTTCAATAAAAAAATATTTTAATGAAAAATAAGATGAATTGAAAAGGGGAGAGAGTTCTTATTTTAGAAGTAATAATAAATACTCAAATGAATGGTACTCCAATAATAATACTTAATAAGTATCATAAGTACCTAATAGGTACTACACCATCGGAGATGTTCTTAAACAAAATATCTATTTATATTTAAAATCAGATAGAGGATATACTTTTTTTTTTTTTAAGCAAACGCCAGTTCATAAAATAAAAAGGAAAGTACAAAGAAAGCTGGAGGGGAAGAACCTAACCCAGCAACCACACAAAATGCGTATATACAACCCAAAGAGGGTAAAGCAAATCCAACCGGACTAACTCCAGTGAAAGATCCAAAATGCGAAGCAATCAAAGACACATCAAACACAATTTAGCAGGTCCAACGTGGGACCCGAAACCAAACTGCAAAAAACGATGTGTAAAAGATTCGACCATTACAACAACCAATAGAGGCAGACTAAAAAATCTATCTCTCTTAGGACACGGTAAATGAATCCGACCGTCAACACGGAAACAGAGACACCCACCGACAACTCGCTAAAGCAGCAACGAGTACAAGGCCATTTCTAGCCATATCGAAAGTTGTTGGCCTTTCCAAATTCTCTAGCATCGCAGAAGCAGATTGAAAGCTTTGATCCTTGCAAATCTCAACAGATCTACGCAAACCTTCATCTCTCCGGCGCAGTGAATGACGAAATGCGAGAACCAAGAAGCTCAGCGACTTCGACAACGAAAACATCGAAAAGGGAGACAGGTAACGTGGAAGTGTGAAGTGGAGAACCTCTCAAACCACCAGCCATGGTAGAAACCACCTGAGAGAGGTGGAATTGAGAGGTGGGTTTGGATGTTAGGGAGGCAGATAGAGGATATACCATTGCATCACTCACTCAAATAATAAAAATACCATCACATCTTGTAAGAAAAAAAATACCACCGCATCTTTAATATTTTTTTAAAAAAAATCGCATCTATAATTCAAATCAATCATGTTTCATAATTTTATTTTTATTTTTTTAAAAGCATAAAAAAATATCAAATCATAATTCCGTTTTTACCTGTTTTGTTTTCCTATTTAAGTACTCAAGTAGTTATTCTCAATTTAAAGCAAAAAAACCACTTTACATTAACAAATAAAAATGAGTTAGATTCAATTCAAACAAAAACCAAAAAATAATACTCCATCAAACAAACAAACAAACCTTGACGGTGCGTTAACTTCATCAACCTCAAACCTAACAAACAATAAACAAAAACCCCAATCTCTAGTTTTCTCCACCCAACTCAATCATTCTTTTCAACAAAGAATTTCTCACTCCCATCACAACACAATCTCAATTCTCATTTCTCACTCTCTAAACCCCAAACCAAAACCAAAATCAAGAATCTTCAAAATTCCAGACCATAACAACAACAATTCTCATTTTCCAAGACTCATACATCTAACAAATTCAATGTTCTCAACCCCATTTGTTCTCACTTTCTCTCTCCTCCTCTCTCTCCCAATCATTTTCTTACTCGCACCTCGCATTCTCCCACCACACCCCTCCCCTATCCCAATCTCACCTTCCGATGAACTCGATGACATCAACCTCTTCAACACCGCAATCTCTCATTCTTCTTCATCACCTCCTAATTCCATTTCACACCCCTCCAAATTCTTTCACCTCTCTTCCAAAAACCCTAACCTCAAAATCGCTTTTCTTTTCCTCACTAACACAGATCTCCATTTTACCCCTCTCTGGAACCTCTTCTTCCAAACAACACCTACAAAACTCTTCAACATTTACGTTCATTCCGACCCACGCGCTAATATAACGCGCGTTAACAACCCTCTCTTCAAATTCATTTCTTCCAAAAACACCTACCGTGCTTCCCCAACTCTCATCTCCGCCACGCGCCGTTTACTCGCTTCCGCCATCCTCGACGATCCTTCAAACGCTTATTTCATCGTTCTTTCGCAATACTGTATACCTCTTCACTCTTTCAATTACATTTACCGATCACTATTTCTTTCTCCGACGTTCGATCTAACCGATACCGAATCGACGAAATTCGGTGTTCGGTTAAAATACAAATCGTTTGTTGAAATTATCTCCAACGGTCCTAAATTATGGAAACGTTATATCGCTAGAGGACGTTATGCGATGATGCCGGAAGTTCCGTTTGAGAAATTTCGTGTTGGATCGCAGTTTTTTACCCTAACGCGAAAACATGCTTTGGTTGTTGTTAAAGATAGAACGTTATGGAGGAAATTCAAGGTTCCGTGTTATCGTGATGATGAGTGTTATCCTGAGGAACATTATTTTCCGACGCTGTTGTCAATGGCGGATCCTGATGGTGTTACTAGCTATACTCTTACCAATGTTAATTGGACTGGAACTGTTAATGGTCATCCTCATACTTATCGACCGGAGGAAGTTTCGCCGGAGTTGATTCTTCAGTTGAGGAAATCGAATCATTCGGAGTCTTTTTTGTTTGCGAGGAAATTTGTTCCTGATTGCTTAGAACCTTTGATGAACATAGCTAAATCAGTCATTTTCAAAGACTGAATAATTTGGGGGAATTTCAAGATCTTGACATGGTATGTTGTTGATTAATTTGTTATATTTTTTAGTGATTTTTGCTGGTATTTGATGTGATTTTGAATTTGATGCTTGTGTTGAAAATATTCGTTGATATTTTTAGGGTTTTGTTCATTTACTTTACTTTTTGCTAGTTGGAATTAAAGGCAATTTGAGATTTTGACATTTGAGGTTTAGAATTGTTGAGGGACTTGTAGTTGCTTATTATGGTGTGGGGTGTGTGTGTAAAGTTCATTGGTGCTTACTTAGGTATGGGTTTTGCTGCTGTTTATATTTGCGGTGTTCATGTTTTGTGCCGAGAAAATGGTTTAGGATGTACATTTAGATTGTTTGTTTCCACGACAGAATTGCCATTAGACACGCGTCTATTAGAATCTAGGATTTGTAGCTTCACGATTTCACAGTGGAAAAGGCGTAAAGACGTGCGCTTACCATTCCAAAAGCTAAACCAAACACGCTAATTGTGTTGAATAGGGCACGCGTCTACTAGAATCTAGGATTTGTATTTGTAGCTTCACAAATTTACGGTGAAAATGGCGTATGGATGCGCGCATTTACTATACCAAACACGTTAATTAGGTATGGGTTTTGCTGCTGTTTATATTTGCGGTGTTCGTGTTTTGTGCCGAGAAAATGGTTTAGGATGGATGTACACTTAGATTTTTTGTTTCCATGACAGTATTTCCATTAGACATGTGTCTACTAGAATCTAGGATTTGTAGCTTCGCAAATTCGCGGTGGAAATAGCGTATGGATGCACGGTTACCATTCCAAAAGCTAATTGTGTTGAATAGACACGCGTCTACTAGAGTCTAGGATTTGTAGCTTCACAAATTCACGGCGGAAATGGCGTATGGACGTGCGCGTTTACTATACCAAAAGTTAAACCAAACACACAAATTGTTTTTAATAGACACGCGAATAGACACGCGTCTACTAGAATCTAGGATTTGTAGCATCACAAATTCATGGTGGAAATGGCATATAAACATGCATTTACCATTCTAAAATATAAACCAAACACGCTAATTGTGTGCCGAATGTCAAATGGATGGTGCTAGCTGTTAAGCGGTTTATCTTCTTTTTGGTGAAAGTTAAAGCACTTGATGCTATAACTAAGGTTGGTCCAATTGTTAAGACCGCATTACAAATCCTGATGTTGATGTGACAACCTCATTAATGGGTAATTTGCAACTACCTATGGTAGTGCTTTTTGAGCTGTGAGGGATGTCCTATCTGCCTCTTGGAATGTTTTCTAGTTTTTTCCCGGTTAAGTGTTTATTCTTGTGTGCCAAGTACAAACTTATCACAGAATTTGCTAGTCCCGCTGTTTTTAGATTTTGTTTCCATTAGTTTGTTAATCAGATTCTGCAGTTGAGATAATTTGTTAATCGAATTTTATTCTATTCTTGCAGATGGAAAAGGTTGGTGAAGATATTTATGGTGCGATGATATATGCTTGATGTTGCTGTGGGTATAGCTTGATGGGGTATATAGTTTGAAGAATCAATGTAAGGCTCACAACCTATATACAGACCTAGATCTCTCTGATGGAGAAACTGTATATTTCGTTAATGATGAATCAGATAAGAGAGATAGTTTTGATAATATACCTGCTTGAGTTAAAAAGAGAGGCAGGTACTCTTCTAGTCAAGTGTATTTATTGGGTTGGTTAAGTAATTGCGGTAGAAGATTGTTTAGGTAGTTTTGTCTTCTGTTGAAGTTTTGTACATAATATGTGTGTAAACATATTGGTAAGAATCTCCAAAAGAGTACTTCTATTGGGTATAAAACATGAGGTGTTGCCTGAACATGAGGCAAAAGTGATGATATAGAAAAAAACTGCCCAAATTTGGCCATTTACTTGTGCATTCTGCAATTGATTCTTTTTGCAATTGTGATATATTTTTCCTTTTCTGGTTCCTAATTCTATTAGCCCTCCTTCTCCTTTTGCTTTTGCTCTTTTTGGGTCTTTCTCATGTGATCCCTTTCTTTAGTGGGAATTGGAAAGTATCTGATAGTGGCTTTAATTTCATTTTGAGTGTGGAGTAGTATCAGATCCCTTTCCTTTGTAGCAATATATGTATTATTCAGACTAACCGGTGAATTGTAATTAGTTTTGTCAAGTGGGCTGTGTTCATACTTCATTGTATATTTTGGAATGAGTTTGAATCTATATTATTATGTGTGGCTAATGCTACGGTGGACCATCTTCACAAGTGATATATCGAATATGAATTTTATAAAATTTATTGTTGGATTGAAAGTTTATATCGTATAGATCATCCATAAATTTTTTAAATTTTTTTTAAAATCATTTGATATGTTATTGAGACCCATCAAAATTTATATTATTTAACAATCGTTAATCTTGATGTGTCTCAATAACATATTAAATGATTTTTAATTTTTCTAAATTTTTTTATAAATAATTTATATGATATAAATTTTCAATCCAACAGTAGATTTTGTAAAATTCGTATTCGTTATAATTTGCTACTCATATTTGCTCTTTCAATTCACATCTTTCTATTTTTCATTAGATGATGTACGCCTAATAGGCAGTAAATTCTAATATGTCACGGATAAGATTGGCTACCGTGCATGTGTGGCTACAACTACAAAATTTGAAGCTGTCGGTGATCTAACTGGGGCCCGCAGTACGGCGTGTTACTGTCATGTGTTCATTCATTGTGTTGTGTTAAGGACAAAAAAAGTCGTCCACTTTGCTTCACTTGCTGCCAACAGAAGGTGGGGACCACACAGGCCAGCACCAACGTGTTGCTTTCAGACTGGACTTCAGCCTAATGGGCTGCCTGAAGTTGAGGCCTGTCTATTCTGTTCAAGAAATTCACTTTTTTCATTTTACTGGAATACTGGTTACTCGTGCTATTTAAGTAGCGAACATTATAAAAATAATTTTTTTTTAAAAGATATTATTTAAAGTAGCGGATAGAGACATTTTGATAAAATTGTAGGGCGCGCGAGGCGAAGAGTTGAGTGGTAAATGACTTATCTTCTGTTCATGGGTGTGCAAATACTGACTCAGGTTTAAGCAATGGAACATTGTAATTGCTCTACTTTTTCTGTAGTGTATTTTTGAATAATATAGGAGGAGAAGGGCAGCAACTATAAAACATTTTGGGATTAAGAATCAATCACACATTGATTAGGGCTCTTCAATTTTTTTTTTGACAAGCATTGATTATGGCTCTTAAGACACCACAAATATGTAATTTTTCAGCAAAGTGGTTAGATTAGACCAGCAGTTTGGTGGATTGTAGTTTTCTACAGAACAGAAGTTCTACGTGTTAATAATGTCAAATTAAAAATAACTTATAATAGATGGTCAAATTTTTTTACTTTAAAAAGGTGAAAAATGATTAGTCTACATTGGACTTCACCAACCTATATTTTGTTGATGTTTCTTCTTCAAAAACTTCTAATTGCATGCTTAATTTGATTTAACTTAAAGTTTGATTTTTAAAAATAAAATAAATTTACTCAACATAACATTTCACAACTATCGAAGAGAATGCTAGTTTTAATAACTTATTATCATAAAATATTAAAATTATAAATGCATAAAACTAAAAACTCCTTATATAATCATAATAATGGATTGCTAGTTTTAATAACTTATTATCATAAAATATTAAAATTATAAATGCATAAAACTAAAAACTCCTTATATAATCATAATAATGGATTAGTTTAACCGGCACATACTTTTTTTTTTAAAGAATTTAATGATAAAATTCACACGTTAAAAAAAGTGAAAAATCTCAAATTCAAACTTAGATTGTAGCAGTTGAATTATACTTACAGAACACATTATCTTTAAAGTATGTTTGGCAAGTTGCCTATAACTTACCACCAAATTTTGGCTTTCATGGCAAGTTGCAGTTTAAAGTTTGTCCATTAGTCTCTATTGTTTGCATTTTGAAAAATGGTTCTAGCTGCTTAGTTGCTGTAGGCATGGCCCGATATAGCACAAGAAATACACTAAACCAGCTCAAATGTTTTATAAGAACAGTTTTCTTTCAAAAACTATTGTTTTGAGTGAATCACTAAAAAGTCTATAAAATTATAAGTATAATGTAGCACATGAAAAAATAACTAAGATGATTGAATATGCTATCTCAGTTAATTTGATTCTTAAAATTTCAAAAAGATGCACAAAACTAAAATTACTCAAGCACATTATGATTTTTGAATTACTCAATTTAAATATTAAAATTATCTCAAAAGAACTAGTCTCAAGTTTTTTAATTTAAGAAATCAAATTATCTTACCAACAACTAAAAATATTCAATTTTGTAATATTATAGCAAAGTTCACTTCTATTTAAGCCACTAGGTTTGGTCTAGTGGTGAGGGATTTGGGTAGCATGTTATAGGTTCTGAGTTCGATCCCCAGCTCATTGTAAACAAAAAAAAAAAAAGTTCACTTCTATTTCTACTCTGCTCATTGAAAAATGACAGAATCATTAAAAACATCGAAAAATGACCGAATCTTTAAAAACATCGATAACATGTTTCCCACATTAATCTCCTTGATAATTACATGGTTGCTTATGCAATGTTGTTGGATGGTGGTTCTCTTTTGAGCGGACTTGGGTTTGATATCCGATTAAGTTTTGACTTGTGGTGCCCAGCGGTCTCCATTGTGCCGATTACTCAGATATTAATAAAGCCGTTCAAAAAAAAAAAGGCATACACATGAGTTTCAATTTTGACCATATTCAAATTTAAGGGCAAAAACCAACATAACTTGTTTCAACCCGTCCCTTGACGCCCCTAGACCCTCGATATAATCAAATTTTCTGGCATAACAGGCTAGCAGCGCCGGCAATCATATTGCAACACTCAATTTGTGGTATGTAGCTTAAAACCTAAGATATCATTTGAACAAATTTTTCATGCAGCATTTCCTTGTGTATTGTTTGTTTGGATTGATCTTGTGATTTGTGACTTCATTGCATTCATTTACCATAAACAAAAAGCCTTTACAAAATGCAGAGAAATTTTCCAACCACTATGAATTGTAATAAAAAGAGTACAGTAACTATTTCTCTCTCCACATGATAAATACAGCGCAGAGTTAGAAATAAAAAGAATGCATTTCGCATTGCTAGGGATGACAAAGTATTGCAGCATCGGTAGCTTTAACATTCCATCTTCTATAGGACTTCGTCGTGGGATGATAAACTACAAAGAAAAGGACCCTTTTCTTCTGAGGATCTCATGAAGCAAGGCCAAAATGGAGCGACCTCTCGCTAAATGCATTAATAGCATAATGAAGTTGAAAATGACCATACTGTGATTTAATTCTAAGTCCATATCCCAATCCAAGACCAGATCCTGGTTTACCATGCCTTAAAGCTGGATTTCCTAAATTTTCAAGAGATTAAAAGCATGAGAGTACATTTGAAATGGTTCTGGAATAAA
This sequence comes from Trifolium fragiferum, assembly GCA_954870985.1. Classification (NCBI taxonomy): domain Eukaryota; kingdom Viridiplantae; phylum Streptophyta; class Magnoliopsida; order Fabales; family Fabaceae; genus Trifolium; species Trifolium fragiferum. Next base: position 74,972,679 of record OX940789.1, on the reverse strand, counting down.
CACTAGATTAGTTTCTTTTTATGAGAGATAAGCCACTTTTTATTTTCATTGAATAATTGATGTATCTGATCTATAATGTGCAATGAGCAAGAATGTATGAAATAGAAAACAGAAACAGTGAAAAGAAACTGTCGATGTAACAAACTAAAGTTGACTGAAATATACTAGCCAATGTAGGATCATATGTTGCAATCAAGCATATGCTTTTGTATATCCACTCCAGTTACATAGTTTGTATCAAAATCTACAGGGTACCCTAAATAATGCAGAACATTTTTTATTATCTAGTTAATGGTTTCTCGTTATTATAGCTCTCCGATACAATGGATGCGCTTGCTTGCATGAGTCGGTACTAGACATGAAAACAAAGTGTAGCAAGTATTATGTGACAGGCCTCAAACGAACGTTTCTTAGCATAGATAACCGTAATTTAAACTTGCATAAGCAGAAGTTGTTGCGATGACTTTAGATTCACAGATCAAAATTTATGACTTAACTTATACTTACAGTGTTTTTGTTAACATGATATTCTAAGCAAAAACGGTCCCTCTCTACTTCAACCAACATTTTTCACTTGGTTTACTGAATATTACTATCTTCTTTAAAGGTTAATGTTAAACAATAGGCTACAACAAGAAGTTCACTGCAATATCGTCTTTGGTGCACAATTAATATTTAGCGGGCAGGAAATATGAAAAACATATATATATATATATATATATATATATATATATATATATATATATATATTAAACAAAAAGAAAATTTTAAATAAATAAACAGTATGAAGAAAACTTGCAAGTAATTTGAGGAAAATGATATTACTCACCGGGTACAAGATAACCAGACCGCATGTCTGTTCCACAATCCACGAAAGCCACACCTTCCAACATATTATTCTATAGTAAAGAAGACATCGGTTAATTAAGCGCAACCCGTTTTGATTTAACTATAAATGTAATAAAGTTAAAAAGATAAATGCGATGTGTTTAACTATGGTGGTCAGTAACCAAAAAAAAAAACTATGGCGGTCTGCTCTCATTTTTCGAGGCTCGCGAGAAATGATAACTTTAAATTATCAAGGACACAACACTTAACAATAGGACTTGGATTTTAAAGCTAGCCATTTTATGAGCAAATCACAAACTAGAGATTAGAGAGGATGGTGAGTATACTTCATGTGACATAACATGTACTGAACATTCATGAAAACCAGACATGACCTCTGTTGCAATTTTAACGTTATTTTATCAACCAAAAGTAACATTCGACGATTGTTATTTATAAAACTATCACATACCAAAGGGAGAGTCAGTTCGCTATTAGCCACCAGACATGATCTCCCAGTTCCGACTGCTCCTTCACCATACCCTCGGACACTCCCAATCCCTCCAATGGAAAATGCTTGATAAGGAGCCATGTCCCCCACACTTGAACCACCGGAAAGTCTGTCAGAAGAAAAGGTATAATCACAGAGTTAAATGTTTGTCGGACCACAATAAGAGGAAATTTAAATAGGATAACTGGATTTTAGGTCGAAATTAGGACTTGTGAAGTAGCACAGTTTGTGTCAATATGCCGTATACCACTATACCTGAACCAAAGCACTAATGTTTTCTAATTTAATTCCTAGCATCACATTATTGTTTCTCTAATACCAATTAGTATTTATTCTTTCGTGTCTCTAAAGTCTAAACTATGTCAAATAGAACAACACTATGTACTTGAAATGTCGGAAACTACCAACCTTGTCAAGAGAAGTGCTGGTCCAAGTTTAATTCCTTTCGTAGCAACAAACTTAAATCGGTTGAAAATTATCCACTTAGAAAGAACTGGAATACCTTGTTCTATTAGAAGATTAAACTGAAAAGGCAACACATTGTCACATTCAGTCAGTGGAATCGATGCACGATTATTTCTTTCGTCACAAACTCACACAACTAATTGTTTCACAACCATATAAATAGGAACTAGCTTAAGAAGCCAACTGGAAAAAAGAGTACAATTCATTACATTAAAAAAGCTACGATCGTTTTCCTGTGTGTATCGAGACTCTTGCTTTAACACTACCATACTGTCATGTGAACTGCCACTGCAATAAGCAATGTACATAACATTATCAAAATCAGTTCTACATTTTGTAAACTCAAATACAAATATCCTTGGTTACCTGCAAGTCAATGGAAATCCGTCACAATCCCTACTTATATTGCGACCATCATCGTTCAATGGACGAACATGCTGCATGACGGTTTAACAGGTTAGATTCTACTTATGTAAATCAAAGAAACATGTGCAAACTGGGCTTCGATATTATGTCGGATGCAAAAAAAGACAGTCTGAACCTCAAATTTTATGCTTGTTGTCTTGCTCCATTTTGAACTCGCAGGTTCATCCAGGTCCATCCCGACTGATAATATAGATAAATTTACACCTCCACTTCCTGAGAGGGAGAAATTATTTACAGGTATACCATGGATTCCAATCTCTGGTGAAAGAGAATGCTGCAAAGCGAAAAACAATGACCACAAGTAGAATTTAATAGTTTGCTTTCGCTACAAAATTTCACCCAAATTCGTGTGTTTCACATATTAAAATGACTTAAATAATATTGCTTGAATTCCTCTGATTTTACAAAGAAAAATCCATTGAAACAAAAGTTTATTGCACACCATTTCCTAGCATAATCTCGTACCATACACCATAAAATAAAAGAACGAAACCAACCTGCACTACAAAAGACTGATGAGCAAGACATTCTTCCCGTGGTCTTCTATAAGCGATTAAGACATTCGAATCATACAAGCCCTTGTCCAATGAAACATGAAGCTTCTCACTTCCGCCAAATAAGTTAGGATGTTTGATGTAGAGACTAATCATGAAAACAAATAAAAAGTTTAACGGTTATTCATTTACACGACTATCGGAAAACCAATAACATCAAACTATGTGATACTACAGATTGAATCTCTATCCAGTGTCCAACACCGACACCAATATCAACACGACACATGCTGTTATATTCAATTACCATATTTTCACAAATTACTCGTTTCGACTTGTCAATGCGTCTATATCAGTGCTTCACAGCTCTTATCAACACACAACACAGTTTATTAAATTGCCATACAAATTCAGCCAATGCTTTACATGTGTAAAATGACAAGGCTCGAGAGATTAGTCTCTGCATTTGCGCGCAGAGGATACCATCCTCCGGTTTAAGGCAACAAAAAAATGACAACCCAAATGAATCAAATTGGTAATCTTACCTCCCAATTAAAAGTGAAAGAGGATTTCCGGCATTCCTGATAAATGAAAATGCAAAATAATAATCCATATTATATATTCATTAGCATAAATAAATAAAATAAACCTTTTTTGCTAAAAAAAAAAAAAAAAAGATTCAGCTCAAACCAGGTATTAAGCATCAAAGAAGCACAAAGATTGTGAGTAAAATCAACATTAACATCAATCTTTGCTGAAAAACAAAAACATTAAATAGTAAAAACAGTGTCATCATCATCATGCAAAATAGAAAAATGAAAGATTATTATTATGAAATCAAATTCTTCTGACCTTTGCCCAGTTGGATGCTCTTTTGAGCTCCCATCCCATTAAAAACGCATCAACCATTAAATAAAAAAAAATCTCAAAATTTGAAGAACCGTAAGATAGATTATATAGTGTGTTGTGTCTATTTGTTTCGTAACGTTAGGGAAAATTAAAGAATTTGTGTTTATTCTGTTCTTAGCTTTCAACTTCTGTTATCCCTTTTGTTTCTTCGCACTCCACACAGAAATTTTCTCATCCCACCCCCCACAACTCTTTTTCACCCCCAATATTTCGATTTTGTCTTTATTAAAAAAGTTTGGAAAACGTTTTCCGAACTTTTTTTTTCCTTGAAAATGAACTTCGGATTGTGTTTTCCGAATTTTCGCTAAAATTGCACTTGAAAAATTTCGGAAAACGCGTTCCGAACTTTTGAATTAAGGGTAAAATTAGAAACCCAGAGGGTGAAAAAGAATTATGGGGGGTGGAATGAGAAAATTTCCTCCACACATACACAATTGCTTGTTATTGGGCCTTATTGCTTTTATGATGCTAGCCCAAATCATATCATTGGGCTCTCCTTGTTTCTTGCATGCATTTTTTTTATCGGTGAAAAGAGCAATTCATAGGATATTTTCCGGTAAAATTTATACTATTGAGAGATGTCTTCTGATAAGATTTGTGCTATTATGAGATATATCTCCCGATATATAAGAGGATTATGATCAACTTAGAGCATTAAAAAACAATCATCTTAAGTTTATATTTGACTTTTTTTCTTATACGTTTTTTTTTTTTTTGTTGGGTGTTTGAGAGAAATTTATGTATTATAATAATTCACATATAGTTTTATTATCTGGTTGTTATTAGACAGCGGTCATGAGTTTTTCTTTTTGCTTTTTAAGTTCTTTCGTTTTATATTTTTGTGATGTGATCGTGTTCCTTTATTTTTGTATGGTGTTTTTCCAACAATTGGTATCAAAATCGGGACATTGTAAAATTGAGACGCTACATTTCTACCTAAAATCTTCTGGTGATGAGTACATGAATCTTCTCTTGTATAAATCCTCATGAAATGTGTTGTGCATTTTACTTTACATAGACTGGAGATATTAATCATGTGTTTTTCAATTGCCGTAATTCGAAACAAGTGTGGAGGAAAATATTTTGTTGGATGCAAGGTGGATATTGTTAGATTTGAAGAAAGGTGGAGTCATTTCATCCTATTTGGTTCTTTGGTGAAAAATAAAAGAAGGCAGACCGTTTGTAATTTGATTTCACTCGCTACAATGTTGTGTCTTCATAATAACATACATATTTAAGGGTGTTATGCCAAATATGTCGTCTATTATAGAATAAATTATATGTATTTACTGTTTTTGGTTTCTAGGTAGAAGTGAGAATGATACTCCTTATACTTTTGTTGATTGATGTAATAATATCTTAGTTTGCCTTCGTTAATAAATATCTTTTGCGGGTACATCCATCCGCTTGTAGAAGTGTACGACCAATTCATATACAATCAATTATCAAGTTAGAAAAAATAATTATTTAGGAAGTAAACACCGTATTTTCAAACAATGATTATAAAGGTGCATTATTTGGAATGTGTGGTGTTTTTAAAAAATGATTAGTTCTATTATTTTCAATGAATATAAAAAAATGTTATTTACCCTTAAAAATTGTGTTTAGTGAGGGTTTAGACGGTCATTGTAATAAAAAAATAGTAAATTTTTTTTTTTTTATATTAACCCTCTAATTCCTTGTGTAATGAGCTCGTGATAATCAAGAGTTCGGCCACGAAGTAAGTAAAATCGTACCAAGAATTGTTTCCACTAAAAGTCAAACTCGGATTTTTTTCAAACAACCCATCCTAGGGGAGCTCATAACCACTAAGGCCAATGTTTTGGTTTTAACAATAAAAATTTGTGCTTAGTGAGGGCTTAGATTGTCATTGTAATAAAAAAAATAGTAGTTAATGTTCAATTTATGGTTAATGAGTTGTGGCACTTTGTTATACTCATTAACTATCTATTGGATATGATTAACCACGTATTTAAATTGTATTGTACTAATCATCTAGCTTATTGTTAAAATTTGATTATTTTCGTGTTAAAATAGTGAGTCCAAATTATAATAATCATCAACATATAAGTTAGCACAATAGAAAATACGTAACACACGGGTCCGCTAGTAAAATATAAACAATATCTGATTTACAATTATTATGCAAAATACTTGTGTTATTTTCATTCTCCACTGTCCATGCTACTTTTTTTTGGTCAAGTATTTGACCGTGCTACTATTAATTACTAAAATGTTTCTTATGACTTTCTAGAAATCTAATTGTCTATTTCTAGTATGTGTTATGTGTTTTATATCTTACAACCAACTATTAAAACATTCTTGTAATTAGTAGTCATGATTGTATAACAAACAAATATAAAAACCTAAATTATTATTATTAATCGTCAGCCCCCCTTCATTTGTCCTCACTGCAGCTAGGTTTTGGTTTTTTGGAGATCTTCTCAAATGGGATCTCACACAGTTTGGATCTAGTATCGAGGAGTTAAATCCTGTCGATACCGATCTGTAAAGAACCAAGTCGAGAACTGGAAGCCTCGATAAAAGTTGGCTTAGCAAGTCAGCGGGTAATTTTGGCACTTGGTGTTCCGGTACAGCAACTTCGTCATCCTGTATGGAAAAAATAAAAGAGTTACTTTACTTCTGTGACATTTATATTAGATGAAAGTAAAAGTAAACAAGAGTTGAGTGATGTGATACCTTCCGTTTTACATGATTTGACAAACTTTTTCTTACGGTTACTACTCCAAAATAAATGTAGCAGTCTGCATGTATGTTTCACAGAAAGATAGATATAAGTGAAATTTTTCGGCAAGAACTATAACATCATGATTGTTTATGGGCATAAAGAGTGGCTAACAATTTATTAGTTCTAAAACATATTTAGTTTTTCAGTTACTTGTTGATTAGGCTATGTAGCAAAATTGATTTCCAAAATAATCTATGAAGTTACTCTATTTGATCCCAAAACCATAGTTTTATCTAAAACATCGAAGGAACACATATATAAAAGTAAGTTGGGTCAAAAGACAAACAAACAACCGTGGAAGACAACTCCCAAGTCTCAAAAATAATACAGAGGCAGTCAATCAAGGATTGGTAAGAAAGGGAAAGGCAAGCAAGCAAGCACACATAAATTTTCAACACAAATGCAGTTCACAGAGCCAACATACTCTAAGCTTTTCTTAAAAACCTTTGCCATCCCTAGGCTTATGAATTTCATCGACATGATCCAACAAATGTTGTGTTGCCCAAAATTTTCATAAAATTGATCAACAAAATCTGGTTCAGTGTCCATTCATTTGATTAAATCAACAACTACAATATTTTCAACTTGGTAAAACTACTTCCAAACTTTGCCAACATAAATGTTTAGCAAATAAATCGTTAAACACAGGCAAAATAGATTTATCATGTCTAAAATAGATTTATTATGTTGTTAATCTTAATCCTTAAACTACACAAGTGCAAAACACATGTAGGGTAATTTTTGACACATGTCACAACCACATTCACCTAGAGCAAATTTTTTTTTAAAGTTAGTTCTAAAGTTTACTTCTTTTAACTTTGATTTCAAATCCAATTTTCCCTCCACTCCTCAATAGCAACACATGAGGGTAATTTTGGACACATGGCACACCCACATTCACCTAGAGCAAAATCTTCAATAAAGTATCACAAAAACTTTACTTCTTTTATCTATCATTTCAAATTTTCCTTTCCCTCCACTCTTCATTCAAAAAAATTTGGATTTCAATTTATCTTTTGCTGGCCCAATCTATGAAGCCCAAATTCAATAAAAATAATAATAAAACAATTGGTCAAGTAAAGTAAGTCCCATCACTTTCAAACAAAACCAAACACGCTCCTCACTCTGTCAGCAAAGTTGAAAACAGATTCTCAATTTTCAAATTTCAAATTCTCCTCTCTCTCTTTATCTCTCTAATATTCATCACTCATTTGATCGCCGGAGAAACACATCTCCGATCATTGACCACTCACTGAGCACGTTAAAGCATCATCTCATTCCGTCAGATCCAACGTCGTTTAAGCTGTGATGCGAAAATCGTGGCAAAAGAAGAAGAAGAACAATTCACCGATAACAAATACTCTAGGACGTCGTAGCTTTCATTTTCCATAATCACTTCGAATTCGTTAATTTAGGGTTAAGGTTAGCTTTCATCTCTCTCTCAATCTCTCTTTCAAATTTGAATACTTAAACCTCCGTCTATTTTCATCTCTATGATTTCATACTCTTTTATTTTCTTTTTTTTTTGGAATGTTTTTGTTAGGTTCACAAATTAGTAATAGTCATTAATGGCACAAGAGTAATAACGTGGAAGTTTAAGGGTGCTTCATATTATAGGAAACAAGTATATTGGTCCATTTTTTAAGAAATTCAGAGGAGGAAAAAAAAAATGGAAGACATCTTGCCCTTGCCTTGTTTTGACCGAACCCAAAATACCACCATCACAAAAAGTACCAAATTCTTCATTTTTTCCACAATTAAATCTTTCATATAAGCAATTCTTGATGATTAAGTTTAGTTCCACTTAATAGGAGGTTTATTGAGAAGGATTATAAGCTAAAATTTCAAGTTGAGCTTGTAGAAAGATGAAGGTACCAAGGCTTGAAGTTCACAATCTTCATCAATTTAAGAGGTGAGTTCTTATGTAGGTATAAATTATGGTATAGGGCTGAGAAGTTTCAGTTGTGATCCTTGCATGTATAATATAGTGTGAAATAGAGATCTTGAAGTAAACCATGAGATCAAAATAGAGAGAAAGAATTATAATGTAGGGATTTAGTACTATAAAGCATTACTATTTCCCAATTGTTGTATGATTATAGTATATCCCTAAAAATCTTGTTTTGAACTATTATCAACGAGTATGAACTGTTTTAGTCGGCTATGAAAGACGATGAATATCAACTTTTACTAGGCTGCAGAACTTTTTTACACATAACACAGGTTTGGGAAGGCAGAGTTCAATCTTATCCCTTATTTTCTTTAGAATGGTTTTAGTAGTTAGAGAAATTGATAAATTAATAGTAATAACATTATGACTGGATATGCTTTTGTGTGAGGAATAGAATGAGAAAGATATTAACACATGAGATGCACATTTTAGTTACTGGTTTTTGTCTTTGGTTCTATAGATTCATCCTATTAAGAAATAATGTGGTTTATGTGCACATAAGAAAATGAGATGGTTTTTATATACTTTGCTGATAATTAATCAACACTTAGAGAACTACGTGGTTCTGATTCCCTAATCATTTGGGGATACGTAGGACCAGGGATCCTCCCTGTCGGGCTATAATTTCAGTCTCTATTTAGATTACGTATGAGTCATTTAGAATAAGATTTGAAGTTAAGTTTTGATTTATATACTTTGGCACATGTTTGATATGTCGAGACATATGATTTTGATGTTTGTGGAAAATGTTGTTATTCTCCGTTTGGATGTGATTTTACTTATGGTTTGTAAAGTGGAATATTTTCAATTTCGTTCGGATTGTATGTATTTTGACAAAAGTTTTGGAAATGTATTAAAACATGGTTTTAAGAGATATATTTTTAAGAATCACAGTTATAATGACGATGGCCTAGGTGCATCTAGTAATGTGGTTTCGGTTAGGGAGAATTACCCGTTAGATGGAGCCGCCACTAAGTGAGAGGCCGCGCTTAGGAGGAAAGGGCTATCAACGAGATGGAGCCGTCTCTCGATTTTCTCAGAACGATTTTTTTTATTTTTTATATTTTAATTTTACCGGAGTTTTATATTTTCTTTAAAGTTGATTATAATTGAAATTCTTGCTAAATATACAAGTCCATAACCATGATTTATCTTGATTTTGGAAGCGTTTAAAATACAGAGGATACTCTGTCGAAATTTTAGTAGATATTACTTTTGAAGTAAAAGTTAATTTTTTGAAATATTTTATTTATCGTTTGATAAGTTTGATCATAAGGCTTGCCGGACTAGGGTGTTAGTTCGTGCGCCGGTCACGATGCGGACTCGGGTCGTGACAAAAAGATTTGTAGACTATTTTGCTACTTTGGTCCTCTCAATGAAGTTTTCATGCCTCAAGATTATTATATTAGGTAAGCTTATTTACTCTGTCTTAAACACAACTTATATATAGCTTCTATGTGTTGTTTTAATTTAAAGTTTAAATATTTCTATCATAAATAGTTGAAGGGAGATTGATTAAAGAGGATGAAGGGAGCATAATTCAAACTATGAATGCATAATGTAATTGGTTCCTATCAAGTTTCAATGAAGAATTGGAAGTAAAAGGTTATTTTCAAATGGAGAGAATCATTGTGAGGTTATGATCAAGTTTCAACTCCTTATTTTGTTATGGTTCTTAATCTTCACCACACACAACACCTTTGTGAAAAGGTACTACTTCTGTCATCCATCATTCTCTAGATTAAAAGGAAAACTTGAAAATGCAGCAGAAATATGGTATATGTTGCTTGACCAAAATACACTTTTGAGGTTGAATTTGGCTACAACTTATCTCTTAAAGTTGCTCATTCCAATACCTATATTTTTGCTACTTTTTTTCCTTGTGTTGTTGCTGTTACATTCTTATTTTTCCGTTTAGTTTTTGAAACTTGGAGTTTAAATCATGTCTAAATTTTTTGGAAATAAATTAGACTGATTTATACTCTTAGGGTTTATGTCATTTTGATTTGGTTCTTCTAAGAATGATTGATTTTAGGTAGTGTCAATATACATGTCTATGTTGGTTGTTGAAGTGATACTTTTTAGTTCCTATGTACTGTTATATGTATATATAGTGTTTTGTAGGCATTAGAGTGAAAAATCAATATCATTTATGTCAATGAAGAAACTTTTGGACATATATATCAATCCTTACTGATGGACTTGAGAGTTTCATTGTTTTGTTATTTATAAGTCATGAGAAAATTAAGACCTTACAAAATAATAAAGGGTCTTCTCCCTATTTTCTTTGACAATGCCAACAAATTAAGTTTTATTTTTATTTATTATTTTTTGTTTTTGAAAAGGTGTTTTATTTTTATTATTAAATGGTGACTTAACACCGATTAATCTGGATTATCCAATAATAAATTTCAGGTTCCATTAAGTGTGATTGTTGCATGGATAATGTATAAGAATGGATTTGGACTTCAACCTTCTTAAAATTGGATGTCTTGGTTTTGCAATTATAGTTGCAGCCTTCACTTTACATGTCTGCACAATGCCATTAAACATGCCAATTTTTCTTCTATATTTTATTTTATTTTCTTATCTTTTATTATTTATTAATTATGTTATTTTGATGAATCTTTTGTAGGATGGAACTTCACACTATATTAAAGGAGTGATTGAATAAAAAAGAAAGCATAGTTCTCGTGCCACCAATAGTAAGTATAGCTAGCTATCACAAATAGTAAAAAACCTCAATTTGTTCTCTAATTTTGATGATGTTTCCCAAAACATGTAGTAAAACTTATTTGTCCATGAATTGTCAATTTTTATGATGGCTTGATTATTATAGTGCACAGTTAGTTAATAAGTGACATGGTTAATGAGTATAAATTAGGCCTATTAGCTTTCTTAGCATTATCTTTTTCTTTTTCTTTTTTCTCTTCCAAATCCAAACTCTAATTTCAATTTTGCTTTTGGTTTTGTTTACCATTCGCCTACTTTGGTCCTCTCAATGAAGTTTACATATCTCATGATCAGTATAATAGGTAAGCTTATTTACTGTGTTGTCTTGATTTAAGGTTCTAATCAGTGTTTTTTAATGTGTTACATTGTATAGTTGTATATGTCATTCTAACTTAATGATTAGTCTATAAAAGAAAGGCTTTGTTGGCGTAGTTGAGGACTTTTCAAAACAACCTAATTTTTTCAAATATGGTTTTTACTTAAATGCATTAATCACTTTAAAGGTTGGAAGTAATACCATTAGCACATGATTTGGTTTGAGATGTTTAATGAGTATGAGAAATCAATCAAATTACATATTCTTGAATGTATGTTTTGTGTGTTATTGACTGTTATAGAAATTGGAGAAAATATTGTATTATAGGATATTTGCAATGAGAGAGTTATTGACTTGGTTTTCTAATGGAGTATTGATGGACATTGTTGGACAGGCTAGAAGGGAGAAGATGAGTGAAAGATGAAAACTCTTCAGGATTTAGTACCTGATTGCAACAAGGTATGATTAGCTGTGTCAATTTGAGTTTTGCCTATGCTCTCACCACTCTTTTCCGCATCATTTTTTAATTATCAAAATCGAGGTTCCGTAGCGATTATGAATGTTAAGGGGTTCCTTCTATCAACATAGACCAATTATTTGAATGCTTTTTTTTTTTTTGCTTTGATCTTCTCTCATGTTATTGTAGATGGAATCTACCTCATTTCTAACTAAGCAAGAACTGCTATTGGACTAATATCTTGGAGTAGTGACTTAATGTATTGTTTATTAGTACTTATATTTTTTAGCTAGAATTATGTAATTTAATGTACTAGAGTTTTTAGTAATTATAGTTTATTTTATACTTGGCAGTAAACACCAATATCATGCCTCTTATTACATTTTCTATTTTGGAAGAAAGCAATGTTAATTCTCATTTGGTTTTTAGTGAATTTTCTTTGTTTTACATTTGCTATGAATCTACTTTTGTAATTTTGTAATTGCACACAATTTGCTTTTTACTATACATTGATTTTGTTATTAGGTTCATTATTGATTGTTTTACGATTTTACTTTAATTACACACTATCTTTACAAGAAGTTCTAAATCAGCCCCAAAAAAATACGGGAGGCTTACCATAACTATGTTACGCAATATAATTGTGATCTATGTACTTTCGATAACTAAGCCTCCTAAAAACACGGGGGCTAAACGATAAACATTATAAGTAATATTTTATTTTCCCACTCATATAAATCATACACATTATTAGGATTTTTTTGAACAAGACATTAGTAGGATGATTTTTATATAGGCTACCTCAAAACCAATGTGTTGGTGTATTGGGGCAAGATATTATTAGGAGGATCATAGAATTTAAGAGATAACAAAGGGAGTCTATAACTAAATAAGTACACATATATATGTGCTATTTTTCTAAGATTAATTTTAAGTTCATTATTTCTTTTTTCGTTTGTGTTCTTTTTATTACATTGAGAAAAATGTTTGTCAAGTAACAAATCCACAATATGATATTGTGTTCTTATTACATTGTGTTCTTTTTAATTCATTTTATTTACAATTTCATGTTTCAGTTTAATTATAGTTATTTTTTATTTTTATTTTCAATTCATATAAATTTAAATGAATTCTTCCCGTGCCGCCCCGTGCGATGCACGGGTATGAATACTAGTGAATAGACATTTGCAACATGCACTTAGGGTTGATTTTGACACGTGTTGATCAATCAGCCCTCCACATAGGATATTCCCTTTCATAAGATGCCAAAATTTTAGCCATATTTAGCTTTCGGCATATGTGTCACATTTCAAGTGGTCAACAACTGGATTGGGCTATCAATGACCCGGCCCAATACCACATTGTCTCACAACAACAACCCGTTTCCCCTTCTCCTTCACCCAAGATTCTTTTTCTTTCTCCCTCTGCAAACACTTTCAGTGGCTTCCTTTCACCAAAATGAAATCAAAAGTTGCTAGAATCTTATCTTACAATCCCTATGTTATACCGATTTGCTCACATGTCTCTCTCACAAAGAATCAAATCTGGATTTTCATTTTCAAAGCATTTTAAAGCATCTTCACCTAGGTCAAACAATTACCCTTTCTTATATTTTTTTCAAATTCAAATTTGATTCTAGATTCCATCCCTGAGATGTTTCCATTCATATCAAATTTTATACAGGTTGGAGAGATTCTTCACAAACTCTTACCAATGTAAGTTTCAAAATCCTTAATATTTTATTCTTCAATATTAGCTATCTCTGTAACTTTCAATTTCAGATTTGAATTTTTGAATTGGTTGACTGTCTATAAATAGGGGAATATGTTGAAGCCAAACCCTACCCACAATCTACTTTTTATTTTTCCATCCCTGATTTTTTCCAATCATATTTCTAATCCTTTTTCTATTTCGTTTTTTCCATTCTCTCATGGAGGTAAAAATTTCAATGATCAAAGTACAGGGGACAAATTGTTGGGACTGAGGATAAATTCGGTTTTCCTATTTGAATCTACAAAGGGAAGTGAAAAATACAATCTTGCGGTGGTTGAGTGAGAGAAGACTAACCGATGAGTAATGTTGTTGTTGGAGGTAGGAAGAAGAAGGTGTCGAAGAAGAGAAAGTTGAAGGTATTCATTCATATGCCCTAAGAAAAGTATTATCTTCCAATCATGTATAAGATTTGCAGACAAAAAGTATGAGAGTTGATTATTATTATTATAGGAGGTGAAGGGAGAGAAACTGAGAAAACAGTGTGAATCAGTTGATGATCATCATCATCACCACAAAATGTTTGTCTTTGAATTGTCAAGAAGCATTGTTCATTAGTTAAATATCTCTATATATAACAAATTGTTGGGACTGAGGATAAATTCGTTTTTCCTATTTGAATTGTCAAGAAGCATTGTTCATTAGTTAAATTGGTGTAGTTTAATTTTTCTATTCTTTGATAGATTTTATACTTTACTTTCCTGGTTTATATATGTATTTGAAGCGTGGTTTATTTAGTACTCTATACCAAAATTTGTTAAAAATTTATGCTAATAATTGCATTGTCCATACTATTCATTTTACATCATTTTTTGGGTTCATATCGTTCTAAATTTATGCACTGTTATTGTAGTCTTCTCCCATACAATATAGCCTTTATTTGGTCAATAAAACTTAGCTTTAAGGGATTTTGGTTATGTTATATGATTATGATAAGATATTTATGTCTACTTTCATATTGAGACATCTTTTAGAAATTTGCAATTTTGATTGATAAGATTAGTTTAATGAAGTTGATGATTTTGCATTCTTTATTTTGTAGATAGTTTATTTTAGTGAAAATTTTATTATCGATTTGATTTGAGTGCTTACCTCCATCATATCATTATCTCAAGGTACCACTCATTTAGATTTTTGTGGTTATTGGTTCATTGCTTCTTTTGTTCAAGATCAAACAATGGTTTCATGATTTCTTTTCCTTTGCAGGAGGACACACACCCATCCTCCTTTGGACAAACTTAGAGGATGTTGATATATTTTGAGTATTATTAATTATCAATTATATGGTAGTTGTCTGCTAATGATCTTCGTTCCCTACAATTTTGCCTTACCTGAACATTTTCCAATAGTCTCTGTTCATATTAATGGTTTTTGTCTATCAATTATTTTGAGCATCACTAATGGTCTTCGTTCATCTAATTTCCATGTTTTTATTTCCACTACCTTTTTGCTTTTTAATGTTTTAAATTTTCTTCAAATGAGGTGCAGTAAATAGAGCAAATTATCATGATTTTTCTTTTTTGTAATTATTACATTTTATTGCATTAGTACCCGTTTTTATTTTACACTTCATTTCTTTTCTGAAATGTTTCTAATTCATGTGCAGATGGAAGTTTCTTGGTTGCTTAAACAACTTGTGGGTACAAGATTATATTTGGGAGGGTCTCTACTAATGTTTAAGGTATAGTTGCTAAAGGAGGTAATCACTTACTTACCATGACCGCGTTTAATTTATATGACCACATTGAGAGAAACAAGTTGAGTCCAACTCCTATTAGTTTCTTATTGTACATCAATTATATAGATCTTTAATTCATATAAAATTAACTATAAATAAAAATTGTAAAAAATATCTTCTGAAATTCCTAATTTTCAAAGTTACTATTTAGCGAATGAGAGTGATTTCAATATTTTCTTAAGGTTTCTGTCATTTCTACATTCTTCCTGTTTTGATTTTAAAATGCACTTGCACAAAGTTTCAACATTGAAGGTAAGCACCTTCCAAACACAAACAAAATAGGATCCCTTCTGTGTTTTATGTTGATGAGAGTCTATTATATGATTTTTGTTTGTTTATATTTTAGTCTGTCACCATTTGCTTATTTATTGTTCTTTTTTCTTGATGAGCTAATAATATAAATGTGCTAAACTGTTTGCAGGTGACAATTTGATATAGCTTAGTATGTGGTTGGATATGTTATACGTTAACAAGTGCTAATTAAAGGACCTAAAAGTGGTATGTATTTTTTTTTTCTTTGTAATTAATATTAGAGTCAAGGATGAATATTAAAAAAAATCTTTGGGGTAACTAAACTTTGTAAGGATGATCAATAATCAAGACATCTTTATTATTATTGACTCATACTAGGCAAATCCTCATGTCTCAATGGAGAAATATTTCCTTTTTAGTGGCTTACGACTTTTGGATGTCATATTTGCATCATGTTTTGGAAGGTCGGCCTTGATGACTTGATTATGTGATAGGCAACAATAATATATCATCATGAGAATGATCAATTTCTTTCTTTGTTCTAACATGCCTATATATTTTAAATCTTTGACTAGGATAAGATTTAATCCATGTTAAGATTTTTGAAAATATTTTTTGATGTCTTAAGTCCTAAAATTATTTTGCATTTATTGAAGATGTCGTGAGAGTCTTGACAGTAGTTCTTTTAGAGTAGTATCAATAGGATGGTAATATGCTAATCATGGAACTGATCTGAAGTAATTTAGAAAGGTTTCATTTTTTTTTTTGTAGATATATAGCGCAGAAAGTTTGATGCTCAAAGTTGGTATTTTAATTTGCAGGGTATACTCTGCTCTATGATCAAGAATACCTGAAAATGTAAGAATTTCAACCGTCGTTACTAGCAAAGCTGTGATTGCAGCAGTTTCAGTTGAGAAAATGTAAGAATTTCAATTTCTATGCATTTGTTTTGTTGTATTTTACCTTTAATTAGAATTCATGAAGCATGCTTTTAGTTTCTATGCATTTGTTTTGTTGCATTCATAATTTCTTTCAGCTTAATGAGGAAGTTCCAGCCAAATGAAAAGAAAATAGTTATCTCTTTTGTATAGCCAACTGTCATGAGTTTGTTTTGACTATTAGTACAAAGAGTGGCTCATGACCTCATGTATTCCTTTTTGTTCACTAGATTTGTAATATTTCATAGGAATAGTCCTGACCAAGATTTTACTATTCTTATTTTTGGAACCATTTGTTAGTTTGAGTATGATTCTAAATTTCTTAATTTGTTTGTGTTCTATCAAGTTTTAAACTTTTATGCTATATATTGAGTGAGTTTTTTGTATCATTCATGTTTTCATTGAATAAAATGGATTCTAAGTACTTTGATGATATCTCAAATTGGACCTATGGTGTGGGTAAGGAAGAAAGTTGTGGAAGGAAAGCATTGTGGACTTCATCGTGTTGAGATGTGACGGGGCGGTGGCAAGTCAGTCGAGTTTAGCCGGCTGTGGAGGTGTGATACGAAATTGTCATGGCAATTTCATTGCTGCGTTTTCTGCTCAGGTGGGATCGGTCTCAGTTGTTCATGCAGAACTTTGGGGATTTGTTTACGGATTGGAACTGGCGAAAAATAGAGGTTACAAGCGCATTTGTGTTGAGTCTGATTCATTGATAGCCGTCAATTTGATACGAAATGGTTGTAATAAATAACACTCAGCATTTCAATTGGTGCAAACTGCACTGCGTTTTACTAAAGTAAAGAGATGGAGGCTGTTATATGGCAACACAATTTGAGGGAGGCTAACCAAGTAGCTGACAGTTTAGCCAAACATAGTTTATCACTACCTGATAATTGTAAAGTATTTGATAACGTTCCTGTTTTTCTGAGATTGCCTTTAATGGCAGACTCATTGTATTGCTTTCCTTAGGGGATTCTAATTTTGTCTTGGGAGCTTTTGATCCCTTTCTTTCGCTGTTATTTTATATTTAGCTTAGTAAATTACAAATATTTTATATGATATAATTATCATAAATTTATCATGATCCCATGCATGTTATGGTTGTAGTATTATAGTTTTGATGCAGTCAATTATGATTATCATCATTGTACACTACTTAAATTTATGTTGTACATAGAACTTAATGCACTTTATATTATGCCAAGCTAATGCAACACGAAATTCAAAGAAAATTTAACATATTATCCCTACTCAAAATAATTGTCTTTATGTCAGTTTTGCCATATGAAAACTTTTAGTTAAATAATTTTTAAAATTATAATTAATGAATACTTTGACATGACATGCCAAAATTTATTTGGAATCTTTCCCTATCTTCTTAGCTTTCACTCTTTGTCTTACCAATCCTCACAAAAAGACCCATTTTGGTGAATATGTACTATGCAAATTTGAAGGCATGAGCAAATTCAAATTTCTAAATCCCTCCAAAAATTTCAAAAACAATAGCAGGCTTAGCAATAGCAGCTATAAAGTTTCAAAGATTCTCTTATACTTCTCTCTCCTCTTCCCCATACTCATTCCTTTGGAAGTTCAAAAGATTCTATGGCACTACTTTCTCATCCAAATTGTTCCAATTTTCTTTGTAGAAATTTGACAAGGATAAGCATCAAGAAACTTTTGATAGAGTAAATTATGGTGTGCATATTTTGTCTTTGATTACCTTTACCTATATTTACCTATTTACCAAAAATATATATTTTGAAAGGCTATTAATTGCTTATGATCTAACATTCAGTTCATATTTTAGTGACCAGTTGCTCTGTTAGTAGCACAATATTGTCATGTGTGTTGATTCTTTACCTTACGATGTTACAATACCAGGTGCTATTTTTTAACACTATTATTTATACAACTCACACCCTATTGGACTAGAACCCGTCTAAAGAATTAGGATTAAGTCTATTTTTGTTAAAATGTTTATAATTGACAATGACAATACCTGCTTTGTTAGTTTTTCCTTCTCATTTCTTTCTTTATTTCGTTCAACTTAGCTTATAGTTATTTCTTGATCTTAATTAGGATCAACATGTTAATTTCATATTTTCATTTATCTTACTTCACAATTCTGTGTGTGTCTTTGACATTCATAGCAAAACCTGGCTGTAAGTGACTGAGGATAAATTCATAGGACACTTATGTTATTTTGTCTGTTGAGGCCAAGACATAGTGATCTTAGTAAGGAGGGGCATTGTAAAAGTATCATGATGATAATATGTCATATAATAGGACTTCCACATTTCAATATTACCGATCTATAGAGCAGGAAATGGATGAAAGTCAAAACAAGAGAAAGAGAAAAGGCTAGAAAGTTTGCTGATATGTCAAAGAAAACACACACACACACAGCTCTTATTACCGATCTCAACATGTCAAAGCTAATAAACATTGAGTTTCAATTGTATCCAAGTGTTATTTTATGTTGTTTATATCAAGAATAAATCTTATTAAGTGTGATAGATACAAGTCAAAAATATGGAGTGTGAAAGGCAAATGACTAAAATAATATATCAAAATTTAATTTTAATTGTCTAATCTCTAATGCAAAATCTTTTGGCGAAAGTTGATACGAAATTGTAATAGATAAAATATCAAGATAATGTACCAATGTTTAACTTCAATTAGATAAAATTGAAGTTAAAAACATGCAATGTATAAGACAAGACTAGCAATGCAATATATAACAATTTTTAACTGCAATTATCTTTTGATATCATTATGAGAATGTGCGTTGCAAATGCAGCTGTAAAGTAGCAATCCAAATGATATTGTTTGGAGACACATTAGTTTTAAAATGACCTTGATCTTTCAAATGCTTTAGGTGTTGTGTTTTGAATATCACTTTTGAACTTTAGTTGTAATATTTTAAGATAGGACACATTAGTTGAATATCAGTTTTGAACATGGTTTCTAATATGATCTTGCACTCTTATTTTTATGTTTAATATGAACATGATCTGTAATTTGGATAGTGCAAATCAATTTCATGAACAACCAATCAGTTATGATATTACAATTATTATTATTATATGATATTATTATGATAAAAAAATTATTATTAAATTTTCATAATCATGTGCATTGCACATTGTGTTATATCAAGTTTTAAACTTTTATGCTTATACATTGAGTGAGTATTTTGTATCATTCACATTTTCATTGAATAAATGGATTTAATGTTACCTAAAAAATCCTAAGTACTTTGATGGTATCTCATATAGGACTGAAGAGCAATTTCTATGGTGTGGGTTAGGAAGAAAGTTGTTGAAGGAAAGCATTGGATTCTTATTTGGTTTTCAAATAATTTTTTTATTTACATTTTCTATGAATCTACTTTTGTAATTGTACACTATCTATTTTAAATTAATTGATTATTCCCAAGAAATTGCTAATTGAGGATAAATTAAATAAATTATATTAAGTGCAATAATAATATGTCTCCAGATGACGGTAAGGAAATTCAATCTAATATATACAAGTCAAAAACATGGGGTGTGAAAAAGTAAACGACCAAGATAATAAATTAATTTTTAAATTCAATTATCTAACTAAAAAAACACAATTAAGCAATATACTAATGAATTGATTCAATCTAGGAATATTTGAATCAATCCATTAGTTCATTGGTCAATCGTGTGTGTGTGTGTTTTTTTTTTTTTTTTATACTAAGAAATTGTTAGTTGAGGGTCAATTAAATAAATATATTAAGGGTTATGTTAACATGTGCCCTTAGGGCACATGATAAACTACTTAAAAAAGAAAATGTAGCATTTAATTAATGATACAAAAGTATTAAATGATACAAAAACCACCTACAAAAGTATTGCAATAAATTTTTACTATATTGGTCATCTTAACATGTGCCCTTAAGGGCACAAGTTAACATTTCCCATATATTAAATGTCATAACAATATGCCCCCTGTGCATATAGCAAGGCAATTTAATCTAGGGTGCATTTGTTATAGAGTTTTTCAAAATAGATTCTTATAGTTTGATATAATTTTGTGTAAATTTTTTTTACAAAGAAACTTTTTATAAAAGCTTTAAATGAAAATTTGGTTTGAATAGTTATTCTTAAAATGTCATTTTAGGTATTTCATCATTTTATTTAAATTTTTTTTGGATATCAAAATTTCAAAAAAAAAAATCACTTTTTTCGAAGCTATTTCAAATAGATTTTCATAAAAATCATTTTTGAAATACAACCTTTTGTAAAAATTGAGATTTTGACTATGTTTTGATCTTCAATAATGTACGTTTATGTTATGTAATGTCAAAATTAGTGTTTGAATTTAGAAAAAATAAATATAAAAAAACTTATAATATTTTTAAAAACGATTTTATAAAATCTATTTTCAGAAATACAAAGAAAAAATCATAATTTTTTAAAGCTAAAACAAACGCACCCCTAAAAGATACAAGTAAAAAATATAGGGGTGAAAGGCAAAAGACCAACATAATATACTATTTTTTAACTTCAATTATCTAAAAATTATGTTTGCGAAGATATTTTTTTTATTGAATGGCAATGTTTACGAAGATTGATAGTGTGAAAGACAAAACAACATCATAATATTCCAATTAAATAAAATTGAAGTGAAAAATCTGGGGTGTAAAAGGCAAGACCAAGGTGTGTTTGTTTCGAGCTTAGAAATACTATTCCATGAAATATGAGTAGGAATAAATATACACATGTTTGTTACGAGGTTGAAATAATATTCGTGTCGATATGCTTTTAAAAACACGGGGACTTACAAGAAGCATCTTCCAATATTGCTTTTACAAACATGGGGACTTACAAGAAGTTTGTTTGCAATACTAAACTTGAACAGGAGGTCGCTGTTTAACACTATCTACAAATCAAGTAGTTGTGCCATTTTTTAAATGATCGGAATATGTTGCATATAAATCGTTATTTATACATTCATTAGGAATTTTTTTGAATCCGCTTCTAGAAATATGGGGGGCTTACCCAACACGTTGAATTAAAAACATGAGGGGCTTACCTAACATGTTAAAATAAGTCTCCCACACAAACAATGGCTTACCAAAATATGTTGCATATAAATCTTTATTTATAAATTCATTAGGATAATTTTTTAATCCGCTTCTAGAAACATGGGAGACTTACCCAACATGATGGCTTACCTATTATGTTAAAATAAGTCTCCCACACAAACGGCGGTTTAGCAGAATATGTTGCATATAAATATTTATTTATATATTCATTAGAAAATTTTTTGAATTCGCCTCTAGAAACACGGGGCTTACCCAACATGTTGAATTTAAAATATGAAGACTTATCGAACATGTTAAAATAAGTCTCACACACACACACACACACACACACAAAGGCTTACTGGAATATGTTGTATATATTATTTTCACTACCGTATATATGAATTAGAAACTTTTTTATTAAAAACTTTTTTATGAGATGAGTTAAAAAAATATTGATTTTGTTGTTGTTGACATTATATATTGTATATAATAAACTAAATGTATATTATGAAATGTATATTTAGAAGATTTTTTGTTGTTAATATTTAGGAGATTTGAAGAGCATGATCAAACCAATGAATATTGCATTTGAACTATAAACAGTGTTTTCAAATTGTGTAATATCATACCAACTAGACGGATTATTAAATATTGTCATTATGTTATTAGTTATTTTAAAGTCACGTGTTTTGAATGTACTCGGAAGAATGATAACTTTTTGAATCCGTGTAATATTAAGCAAATTTACAGATTTTGAAATCTTAATTATCTTAATTTTCATGTAATATATAACTATCAATTAAATTTTATCACAAATTTATATAGCATTTCAATTTGAAAATTGTGTATGAAATTACAAAAAGACGGTTTTTCCCGTACATTGGACATAGTATGATGTAATGATTTTCTACACACCATGATGATGCACCTCACACAGGATATAAATTATTTGGTTGATTGGCAAATATGTTGTATTGATATAACTTAAAACACTTTTCAAATATATAATCACTCTATGAGATATATTTTTTTAAACTTTTTGTTATTCAAATTGCCTCAACAAAAACCACATTCAAATAATGACAATATTATAAGATAAAATTGTACTATTTAATTTAAGGAGCCCGTGCGAAAGCACGGGTATTGTATTATTATGTTGTTAATCTAATATACATTTATAGTTTATTATGTCTAAAATAGATTTTCATTTTCAAGATGATAAAAATGTAAACTTTACATTATTTTCAACTTAGTAAAACTACTTCCAAACTTTCTCAACTTAAATGTTTACGAACAAATCCTTAAACACAAATCAAATGAGCACACACAGGACAAATGAATAGCACTAAGAACATCTTGAACCACTACGACCTACTATGTTGTTAATCTCGTATAGCTTTAAATAGTTTATAATGTCTAAAATAGATTTTCATTTTCAAAATGATAAAATGGTAAACTTGTACATTATTTTCAACTTATGAACACTACTTTCAAACTTTCTCAACTTAAATGTTTGCAAAAAAATCTTTAAACACAAATCAGATGCTCACACGACAAATGAATAGCACTAATCACCCGTGCGTCGATTAAAATATATAATTAAATATTTTTATAAAATGAAAAAAAAAATTGTGATAAAGTATAATTACATAGTTAAATGATATAGATATTACTTTAAAACATGATTATATTTAATATTAATATATGTATAAAAGTTGTTTAGAAATATGAGATTTTTTTTATTGATTTATATCATTGTTTTGTTTATATTTTAATATAATATGTTTTTAGTCTCTACTTTTATGTGAGTTTCGACTTTTAGTTTCTACATTTTTTTATTATATTTTTAGTCCCCACCGTCAATTTTTTGTGACTTGAATAACGGAATCGGTCCCATAGGATGTCACATAGATGTCACGTCATTCAATGCAAACATTATCCTAGTCAATTTAAGTTATCCTATGTGGTCAATTCTATTATCCTAGTCATAAAAAATTGACGAAAGTGACGTAAAATATAATAAAAAAAACATAGGGACTAAAAGTCGAAACTCATATAAAAATTGAAACTAAAAACATATTTAACCCTAAATCTTTTATAATATTGCATAAGTTTGAAGGAATATCTCATATTTTAATCGTGTTGTAAGCGTATAAGATCTTAGTTTTCTTTATTTGAGTTGCAGTTTAATTGTCATATGTCACTTTGCTTTTTATTTTTGATGTATCCCTTTTTTTCAATAAAAGTTGGAGGCATACAAACTTATATATTTACTGACAATATTGTTCATGGTGTTTCTCCGATTCTCTTCAATAAGAGTTAGAGGCATTCACATTCATGCTTGCTACAATACTGCTCATGAGAAATGTTGAACTAAACTACCATTATATATGGTTGGTTGGTTGTTTTTTTTTTTTAATAATTGTTTGATCTTGTTATTTGAAAATTGTGTAAAATAGCATGACAATTTTACTCTCCTCTATACAATTTAATGTCTCATATTACATTAAATGTAATTCTTGTGGTGACATTTTGACTTTTTTTGAAGTTTTTTGATGACTTCATGTCATTACGATGTTTTAACCACAAATTCAAGGCAAATTAGTAGGCTTTTACTATGTTTTTCGTACAAGAATAAGAAGAAAGTGCATTGGTACAACGTTGGTGGAATCACTAGAGAAGAGGAAAAAAGAACAGAAAAATCAGCACAATTCGCATCATGACGTATGTCCGGTATTTTGACCATATCTAGAGTTCCGTAACTCGGAATGAGGGGGGACTTGCGCCAAATGAAAGCTAAGATCAAGAGCTACAACTTTCATGAAGAAATAAAATTCATTTGACTTTGGCTTCCTGCGCGTTGCGCAAGAATAATCTGCGCATCGCGCAACCACGTGACACAACAGAATTTTGCGTTTTTCTATAAATAGGGGCTTCCGAGAATGATCTAGGGGTCGATTTTTAGTGCAAAAATACCAGAGAACTCGTTTTTGACGTGTGCTAGGGCTGGAGACTCATCCTCAATGGAGATTCAACACCTTTGTTCATTGAAATTAATGTATTCTTTCTCAAACTTCTTTGCTATGAATATTCTAAATATGAGTAGCTAAGTCTTTTATTGGTTAGATTCATAGATGATCTTCCTCGGATCAATCTAGGTCATGTGAACTTACTAGAGGTTTATTATTTCAATTTTAATCTTATCGTTATTTAGTTATCTCTGTGTGTTAATGCTGTTCGTTACTTGATCACTATTGAACTGATTTTGGGAATCAATTGATTACTAATCCTAACTATTGAACTGAAACTGAGATAATTGTTCGATTAATAATCACTTTAGACATATCGGATTATTGATTGTGATAATAGAATTAACGTTCGATAAACTTCTTGCGATTATAAATTCACCTAAGACATTAGGGTTTTATTATTGTGGGAAAACGTTTTTAGTCACTAACCCTGGTTTGAACGATTTTGTTAATTCGTCGTGCCGACAAGAGAGAAATTGCGAGATAAGCCCATGTTCATTCTAGATTAGGAAGAGGAAGGGATTCGAAGAATCTAATCAACCTTTTTATAAACTTGAAATCACCAATATTTTAATCTTCTTACAAAGCAAACAAACTCAAGAAATACCCCCCTTTTTATTTATGTTAATTTACACGCGTATGATCTTAATTGTTCGTGTTTGATTCGGAACAATCCCTGAGGAAACGATATAAAAACTCAACTTTTGTACTTCAACATTTTTTCTCAAATTTTCATTTGGTATAATTTTATGTCGACTTTATTAGTTCGATTTGTTTTTTTAATCTATTATTTTGTTGATGTATTTTTATTTGCTTAATACTTCCTTTTCCGGTCTCATGAATAAATAGTGAATTTTTCAAAATTCACCCCTAAAACAAATATTTAAAAAATTTCATAATTAACTATTAATCGTCATTAGATAGAATAAGGTAACACATAATTTTACCGTATTTTTCTTGTATAACCTAATCTCTACCGAAAATTATTGCATATAAAAAAATGGTAGACATTATCAAACATGTAATTCCACCAAGAGGTCAACTCATACGTTTTAAATTTAACCTCTTATTTTTACTTGACCAAAAAAGAAAAAATAGTTATAATGAATAAATTTCTTCCATTTTATATTGAATATCACAAACAGTAAATTACCAACCAATCTTATATGGTGCATGTATAGAATAGAAAAGAAAAAGAAAGAGAATGGAGTGGTTCATGTGTCAAGTAAGCTTTAATAGAAGTGTTCTTTCATGTTATATTTTTATTATAAAATATAATGACATGCACATATTTAAAGACATTTACATGCAATTAAAATTTACAAAACTCTCGCAATTATGAATTTGAATTAAATCAAATAATAATAGAACACATGATAAAAAATAAACAACTAAGAAGACATGACATTGTGATTATAGGTTGACAACAAAGTATCATATATAAAACCCCCCAACAAAAACAAAAAATCAAATCCAAAAACAGTCACAACATTCTTTTGAAGTTTTATCTCAAATTTTCATTTGGTATAATTTTATGTCGACTTTATTAGTTCGATTTGTTTTTTTAATCTATTGTTTTGTTGATGTATTTTTATTTGCTTAGTACTTCTTAATTTTTCTGGTCTCATGAATAAATAGTGAACTTTTCAAAATTCACCCATAAAACAATATTTAAAAAATTTCATAATTATTATTGGGCGTCGATTTTATTCTTGTTTTAGTAGCACCTTACTGCTACATTATGTAGGCAAAGTCTCCCTATTTTTGCAACTAAGGCACCCACGAGAGCCTAACCTCGCTGTGTCACATACCCTAATTACTAGATAGGGTTGTTTA
Source organism: Trifolium fragiferum (assembly GCA_954870985.1). Taxonomy (NCBI): domain Eukaryota; kingdom Viridiplantae; phylum Streptophyta; class Magnoliopsida; order Fabales; family Fabaceae; genus Trifolium; species Trifolium fragiferum. The sequence continues at coordinate 74,946,215 of OX940789.1, read as the reverse complement.
CATACATGCATTATGACCATCAACCATCCAATGCCCCTAGATCTTAGTTTCTGGCTGTTCAGCTTCTAACTGTTATGTCACAACTAGTTCCTGATTCCTCCTCTAATTGTTATTAAGTCACAACTAATTCAGGATGTTTACCGTTTCTACACATCTAGTGTTATTTATTACTAGTTCCAGACAAATAATAGTGAGAACCATAATATGCTACTATTAAAGTAAACCCTAATTATTTATTTTAAAGGCGTTGCCGTCTATCCGGCTAGATTCCGAGCAACGTTGTTAAAGCAAGAAAATAAATAACAATAATAATTTATAAATTCCATTTATTATAACTTTGACTCAATTACATGACCCAAGTATTCATCGGGGAGTTCATCGTCTCTACCACAACCTAAGGAATTATTACAAAAGACTACATAATTAAATTACAAGAATTCAACTAAAAAGCCTAAAGAAATCATACCTTGCTGAGTTAGTTTTCCCGTAAGGGGAGAAAACTATGCCTTTAGAGCTCCTCCGAACTTCTCTCCAAAAGGAATAGAAAGTTCTTCTATTTCTGAATGAAAAATAATGAATTATGGAGACTCTATTTATACTTTTCGTAATGAGCCTCAGCAAGCCGTCGTGTCACGCTAGGTCCATCGTGACACGATGGGAAGATTTAGTTTAAAAATATAACTGATCCTGTGCGTTTCATCAGCGTGATCACCAAGTAATGCCATCGTACTACGTTGAGGTCCATCACACCACGATGCTAAGATTTTCTTCAAAAATATAATTTCTGATGTCTTGACGAACAAGCAGCTCTCATACGTTGAGTGCCATCGTGACACGATGGACTATTTTTCTTCATTTTTTGGCTTTTTCTTTTCTTTTGCGTGTCTTCGTTTTGTCTTGAAGTTTTTTCTTGATTCTTCGGGTTGTTCTTGATATTTGGGCATGTTTTGGTCATTTTACTACTAATAATACTACCTAAAATATTGCAGAAATTCCTGTCATCAAAGATGGAGATAATTTTTCCAACATTTTGGCAGAATTTTGAAAAGCATTATTGAGAAGCTTATAATGTGATGTAATTTTCATATTGGAGTATTTTGGTAATGTACTAGTATGTGGTTATGAAGAAAAATATGTAGTTTCTTTGGTTATAATGTTACTCTTTTTGTTACATATCTAAAGCTTTTGAATCACACTGAGTTCTCTTCTATCTTTCTTTTCTGCTAAGGGATTGTCTACTGGGAAACATAACCATGTTGTTATAGGCAAATTGGTCAACAAGGGTAGGGGTGAGCACGAACCCGCAACCCGACTCGAAACCGATATAACCGCCAACATATGGAAGCATTCGGTCGGGTGCGGGTCGGGTCTCGGGTCAATAATTGTGCAAAAATCGATCATGAACGGTTGTATACGGGCGGGTACGGATCTCTAAAAATTCGTCTCTTCATAACCGAAACCGACCGAATAATTCCTAAAATACAAATTAATTTTTTTCTTGTTTCGAGCACCTCTTCTATCTCTTAATATCTTATACTCTTCACTTTGTTAATTTTATTTATCTTTGATAATAGAGAAAAATGTTGTATTTTACAAGTTTATGCTTGTAATATGATGATAAAAGATATGTAAAAAATAATATTTTAGATTTATCTTAAATTTTACTTCTCATCTACTATCAATTATGGTCGTTGAATTTACAAATTTGAAACAAATTAACTGCATCTCATCATTTTTATTGTACCTTTTATTGCGGTGTGTACGAAATATTGAACGAACTGTTAAAAAAATTAAAAAAATTTGATCAATGAAGTTTTAAATGTAACAAGAACGTTTAAATCTAACCTGTTAAAACCGACCCGTCATACCCATCACCCGTATGACCCGAACCCGAACAAACCGAAGATATAAACGGTCGGAATTGGGTCCAGATTAAGAGGCCGCAGTTTTCATCGGTTTGACGATTTTCGGCCCGAATCCGGCCGAACCCGACCGATGGTCACCCCTAAACAAGGGTATGTTTGTTAACTCTTTTTTGAAAAATTTTCAATTGGTGAATGATATGTTACTTATTGAAACGATTGAAGTTGTGTGTGTGTAGAGTTTGGGAAGCTAAATTATTGAAACTCAATGAATGCTTAAATTATTGAGTTGTGCTTATGCAGGTATATGTCTTAAATTATTTGTGAAGAATAATTAACTGATTTGAAATAATGTTATAAAGCATACAAAATTCAATTGATGATATTATACGTAACATCATTATATGATTTACTGATATGAATTTTTCAGTGTGTTTTGGTGCACTTTTATAGGTGAATATATATATATATATATTTGAGCTTTTTTTAGCTAATGTTGTTTATATACTCTTCTTTGTTCTTTTCAAAGGTCAGGCATGTCCTTATTTTGATCCTTCTATACATATGGTTTGTTTTCTTTGAAGTTTGTCGTAAGCTTGTCTAGAACTGCAGCTTCTTAACCAAAGTTGCCGATCAACATTTTTGTCTGCGACAATCTCACTCAGAAATGAAAGAGAAAAATGTATGATGTACTTTTAAAAGCTAAAGAAATCATAGGTTTTTTAGGTGCTTTGGATGATGTACAATCAAATCAATTGTATTTACAATTAACAGCAGATATATTTGTCTCAATGATGCCAAGGAAGCTACTCTTTGTAGACCTATATCACCCATTGTGAGAATTGATTTTGGCTTTAATACTTAAAATGAAGTACTGTATAACATGCCATTAGCTAGGTAAAAGAAAATTAAAATGTTCAAAAGAATTTAGAGGAGGAAATCAAAATAAACTAGAAATCACATAATGCATTTGTCCCATTAAAGTTAAGTACATTGCCATGTAATGTAATGCAAAATGAGAAGATACTACAAAAGTACATTCATGCTAGTGAACAAAATGATCAAAATAAACTAGAAGTCACAAATATTCAAAAACACTAGCTATTCATATTCTCATTACATGGTGATCTTCAAGTTAACTAGTAGCTGTATAACATTTTTGTTTGACTCTGAAGATGCTTTGAACCTCCTCCATATCAGAATATTCTTCCCCCAGCTTGTCCATTGAATCCTCAACCATGATCTCTTCAGAAACTTCACCTAAATCCTCCGGTAACTTGTTCAAATAAAAAAAGTTCTTCACTTTGTTATTGTTTTCATGCTCTCTATTCTCTTTGATAGTGGAAACATGAAGAGATTCATTCATGGAACCCATTATGAATGTTACTCTCACAATCTACTCATACTAGTTCATGTAGTGATGCATGCCTTATAAAGCCTCACAATCTCTCATTGTAAAAAGAAAAGTGTCACTCTCTCCAAAGGCAACCTTTGGTATGCTTGTTGTCTTTTTCTGATAAACAGCTGCATTACCATCTTCACACGTCATGTGTGGAGTGTGTTGGAAAACATAAATAAAGAGAAACAATAAAGAGGGGGTAAAAATGACATTTACTTATAAAATAAACATTAAAAGTTGTGCTTTTTCTTATATTAGGGACTAAAAATGTCTTCAAAAAGTTTCTTATATTTGGTACTGGAGGGAGTATTAAATTGAGAAACTTACACTTTCATTGCCACATCAAAGCAATGATATTTTGCAAAATAGAGTGAATTAAGGGATTGGTTGTTCAAATCATAACAAATCCCCCTATTTGAGAAAATTAGTGTAGTTGTACGTTGCTAACAATTCAATTTCATTCGTATTAAATTTAGTCTTCAAGTGACAATTTGTAAAAGTCTTTTCAATTAACTCAACACTCAATGTTGGTTTTGTTCCCAATTTCATGTTTATTTTCCAATCTACATTTGAAAATATTTTGCGTTGAGCTATTGCTGTGCTACCTAGCTTCCATGCATATTCTTCATCCCTATACTTCCGTAGACATACATTTAGCTACTTAAATTAAAGTTATCTCATAGTTTCAAAGTGAATTGAGAAATTAATTGTGGTATTAACTTACCAAAGAGTGGAGACCATTTCTCATTAAATTCAGTAGGAACCGTTGGAAATGTTACTTTAGGTTTTATCTCTTTTTCAAGAATTTTCTTCATCCAATCTACATAGACATAGAAAAATCGAAGATAACATAAATAAATAACAAAATAGGTTGCATGAATACACACACTACAATACTGTATATATAAAATTAAATACTACACAACAAGATAACATATTAAATAACAATTTATAACATCATTTTCCTCAAATGTATACTATAGTGGTTACTGGTTCAACAAATGTTTGACATTCGATTAATTCAAGTTTTAGCAAAAAATATGACTGTGAAAATTCATAAAGAAATATAAGACTAAAGAATCTTCAATTGGATTAACACAAACACTCAGTTTAAAGAAAAATAAGATATGGATTAGTGTGGCCACAATAATATCAATAATGAACAAAATTACAATTAAACAGTTCATAAGTACTTTAAGAACACAATACCATACTCGATATGAGTATTGATATTATACATTGTACTTATTATTTATGACCATGTATAATATTGATAAAAGATAAACACAATATATTTGCATGTTAAGAGATTAATATGCATTTTCCAACAAAATTGACGTAACTATCATAATTATGATACTTAGTGAGATTAAAAATAGAATGAGACTAAAATTTAAAGTCTCTTGTCTATGCCATATTTTATGATATTTATTTATAATGACACTTGCCTATCTAATCATTTCAAGTTTGATTTTTTTTTTTTTTTACAAATAACTCAAAAATTTATTTATTATTTATTGCATAGAATTGTATGAAGCTTTTTTAGAGTGCCACATTTATATATATATATATATATGGAATATGGTCCCTCTTTTTTAAGGTCCACTCATGAACCCCAACATGTGACCTCCTATAGCAGGTTTGTATATAAAGATATATGTGGGTTCTATAAAGGCTTTAAAATAATAAAAAAATATTTTGTTAAATAATACATGAAATTACAATAAGGACTCTCCACTTTTCTCTCATAAAATAAAAAAGACAGATTGTTTCACGTCTTCTCTCTTGCAAAACTTTTTCACTTATATTAATTCATTCATCACAACAACAAACCCTATAACAATTTGTGTTCTCTTGAAAAACTTTTTTAATTATCTTCATCCATTGAAAATTGACATTTAACTAGTGTGTCATATACATATCCCACTCACATAAATTAAATAAATTTACAAGCCTATGCTCCTTCACAATAACAAACCTGACATGGATTTCCACCATTACTCAGACAATCTTCTTCTTACATGGTATCCATCCCAAGGAACATCAACACTTGTCTTTCAACTACATCAACAATGAAATTATGAGATACTTATTGCATAATGTTTAGCTAGTAGCTACTCTTTTCCATTTCTTGATTTGGGATTCAATTTTATTTCTAAGAAAAAATAAAGAATATTTTCCTCTGTTTTCTCGCGATGGAAAGGACGGTGGTCTGTAGAAGGTTTTCAAATGGCAAAATATATGGTTCAAGCAGCAAATCTCATGACATAGAGCAAAGAGTATAGCAAGAGATTCCTGTCACGCGGCAGTGTATTTCGCCATCATGGAGGATGTGGGTGGTCGCGACGGTTCATGGATTGTTGTGGGTAATTGCGATGATGAAGAAAAGTGAAAAGAGATTTGCAAGATAACACAAATTGACAGAAAATGTATAAGAGAGATGAACAATCCTTCTTTTTTTATTTTATTTTATGAGCGAAAGCGGAGAGTCCTTCTGATTATGGAACAATATATTTTATTTGAAGACCTTTGTGAGACCCACAGATTTTTTTACATACAAACCTGCTATAGCAGGTCACATGTTGAGGTTCATGGGTGGACCTAAAAAAGGAGGGACCATATTAGGGGCTTCCATATATATATATATATATCTAAAAAACAAAACAAAAAAAAAATATCTATTCATCTTCTTTCTATAATTTGATTTTTTTCATTATTAATTTTAATAATTTATCTTAAAGGTTACACTTCCTACTAATTTAAGTTACTTGTCATTTGAACCTTCACATGCATAATTAGTCAAAAAATAAAATAAAAATCAATCTAGCATTTTTTATTTATTTATTTTTTTGCAAAAAAATATTTTGAGAAACGTAGAAGTTAAATAAAATAATAAAAAATAGTGGTTAAAGTAGATTAAATAATTCGACAGAAAAATAGATTAAATAACTAATATTTGGTTATAGAAACTTTTTCAATCATTCTATTTACTTTTTTTACCCCTCCCAATATTTTTTATATTTTTTTTTGTGAACATCAATTTAATCTTTTTTTTAAAACCATGTTTTAATCTTTCTTATTATTGTAACAAGGGTTAAATACATTTTTAGTCAATATATTTTGTCTTATAGTCAAGAATAGCCCCTATAATATTTTTATGATTTAAAAAAATCCTATAATTTTTTCCGTAATCAAAATTGATTCATGCCGTTAATTTTTTTTAACATAACGTTATCGTGGCATAATTAGCCAATAACATGGTGGCACAATTATCATTATTTACATTTATTTATTTAGAATAAAAAATTGCATATTTTTTTAGAGGTGCCATATCATCACAATACTTGCAGATAAACTAATGTAGCTTCATTTTAAGATATATATATATTGATGATTGATTGATAATCAATCAAGTAGTCTAATAACTAGAACCCTAATTTTTTTTAAGATGAATAAATAAAGTACTCATGATTTAAACTCCAAAACTTCTACATATGATGTTCTTACTACTAAGTTGTGCTAAATGGTGTCAGGCTAAACCCTTATTTCATTTTCTTTCAAAGAAAAAAAGAAACCCATAATATACTTTTGACCAAAATACACCCAATATTTTAAAGAGAAATGATATTTTAACATTCAATTTGGGACAACTTTTGAAAACTCTATCTCTCATACTTTCATTATATTTCCACTCTCTCTCTCCTACTTTCACTTTATTATTTTTGTTGCCAAAGAAAATGAGAGTTATTTCAAAAAGGATAACTTTTTAGATGTATAAATAACACCACTCTATTTTAAAAACCAATTTACTATTTTTTTCACACTAAAATGGCAAAAATAAAATCCAGAGAGAGAAAGACACTTCACCTTCCTTTCAAACTCACAAAGATAGAAAAAGTGACACGACCAAGAAAGCAATTGCATTTTTTTAGTACTGATAATATTATTAATTACTACTGTATTATTTTAACTGAAATTATTATTTATTATTTTATTTTTTTCTTTGGGGTTGTGACTGAGTGTATGTTTCGTTGTTTGCGATTGTCTTCGTTCCCGTTTCTTTCTTCGACCGCTTTTTTCTTTTCAGCTTTCAACTTTAAAGAGAAAAAAGAGAGAGAAAAAAAAAAAAATTAATAAACCTAATAACTATTTTTCTCTCCGCTATATATACTATGTTAAAAAAAAATTCATCTATTTAATTTTTTTTTTCCTTCTTCAAATTGAATAATCAAGGATCTGATTCTGAGCTAAGGTTTTTTCAATTCCGTTACGAACATTTTTAATTCGTTCGTTAGAAGCTTTTTTGATTAATCGAATTCGTAATGCGATTAATGCGCGAATGCGAATTCGAGCTTCGATCTTAACGAAATTGCTTGAAACTTAGGGTTGAAGAAAATGGATGTTGATTCTTCGATGGTTCCAGAGGCTGATCATGATCCTATTGTGGGGAATCAGACTGTTAGTTCTCCGGCGAGGGAGGTTGTAGAAGGAGAGAAGGTTACGGAACAACCGGCGGCGGAGTCTGGTGGTGGATCTCAGGCGGAGGTGCAGCAACAGCAAGGGACGAATGATGTGCAGCAGGGTACGGTTGTTGGACCGAGGTTGGCGCCGAATTATACTGTGGTGAATGCGATTTTGGAGAAGAAGGAGGATGGTCCGGGACCGAGGTGTGGACATACGTTGACGGCGGTTGCGGCTGTTGGAGAGGAAGGGACGCCTGGGTATATTGGTCCGAGGTTGATTTTGTTTGGTGGTGCTACTGCACTTGAAGGGAATTCCGCGGCTTCGGGGACTCCTTCATCAGCTGGAAATGCTGGAATACGTATGTGTTTAGCTATGAAATTATCTTTGTTGTGGTTGAGTTTTGGTAATTGTTAGTTTAATAACTATATACACTTTGCATAATTGGTATTTTGAAGTTGAATTGAATTGTAGATTACTAGATTCACATGGGGGTGGGGTTTGGTTTTTTCTGTCAATGTCGAGTTATTAGTTACTAGGGTTGTTTGAATGCAAAAACCCTAATTGCATTGTTGTTTTAGGTTGTGGAAATTCATTCATTGCTATGGTTTGGTGATGTTTAGGGCTTATTTTCGTAGTATCTATTAATATTCGGTGCTTCTGAACTTTAATTGGGATAAAATCTGGCTTTGTTCATTACAAAGCTTTATAATAGTTAACTTGTCTTAGATGGATGGGGTGGATTTGAACAGAAATGAGTGGAATGGTATTTATGATAATTAGTTTATTGGATAGTTTAACTTAAAAAAACAATAACAATCAAATCTAATTCCCTTAGCTGAATCTGCTACATGGATCACATGACTTCGCAGTACTCTATCAAAAACCAAAAATTGTAGTTTATTAGAGTAAAGCCTTTTAAATGTTTTCTTCTATAGTTTTCCCTGGTATTATTTACTCCTTTCAATTGAACTATCCTCTATTTGATTCGCTAATCACATTGTGCCTTTGTTGAGTAAGCGTTCATTCTAGGGAGCACTTCATTCCACTATCGTTTTTTCCTTCTTTTGATATAACAAAAAAAAATGTATTTAGTTGTTCCTTCTGTTACTATCTGCTTCCTTCCACTTCATTGTGTTCCATTACATTCGTTAGAAGGAGCTTGTATGGAAGTAATTCTTCTAGAAGCTCAGGCTTTCTTAGGTTAAAGTTAAAGGCCTTACATGCTTTTACATTTCTAAACACCTTTTAAGGAAGAGACCTTTAGATTTGAAATAGATGAAGCCTTGATACCGTGTTAATTAATAACAGTCAACTCTTCTACAAGATAACATTTTTACGTGAAGGTCCTAGAACGTAGCAACTTAGGTTAAAGGCCTTAAAACGCTTTTACATCTCTAAACACCCTTTGTGGAAGAGTTATTTAGGTTTGAAGCAGATAATGCACAGACCCAAATCTCCTTTAGTTAAAAATTACATTATTATATCCCAAAAAAAAGTACATTAATTATGAAGCATTTGGGAGAAGGGGTGGCAACTTGCAAGGCCTGAATTCTTGACCTGTTGGCCACAAAGCCTTGATACCATGTCAGCAGTCAAGTCAACTATTCTACTAGATAAAATTTGTAGGTGATGGTTTTTAGTAGAATGTAACTATGAGGTTGGACTGGGATTTCTTTTCACGAACAATTTTCCGGTTGACAATTTGTCATCTTTGGTTCAAAATTGGCTTCATCTGCATATCTATATGAATATATATATGCATATATACATAAGTTTGTGAAATTGGTAGGATCTTACGATCAGTATTACATTCCTGTGATTTATGATCTTGTGGCCCCTCCCCAATCTCGTGTAGGATCTCGGTTCTGACTACCTTTGACCGCTAATATACCATTTGTGCTTCAGGTTTGGCTGGTGCCACGGCTGATGTCCACTGTTATGATGTCTTGACTAATAAATGGTCGAGGTGAGTTTAGAATTAGGTTATTCTTTCCCACCTCTGTTAATCCATAATTAATGGTTTTACAGTCTTAGATGCTCTGCACAGTGCTCATAAGGGAAATATAATGCAGGCTAACTCCCTATGGAGAACCTCCAACACCAAGGGCTGCTCACGTGGCAACTGCTGTGGGAACCATGGTGGTTATTCAGGTAACACAGATGGGATATCTCTGGAGTTATTTTGATGCTGGTGGATTTATTTCCTTTCTTTAAATTATTAGCTTAGTTCTTTGTGGAATATTGCCTTGTTACCTAGGGTGGTATTGGTCCTGCTGGTTTGTCGGCAGAAGACCTTCATGTTCTTGATCTCACTCAGCAATGGCCCCGATGGCATAGGTTAGACGCCTAGCCTTTGTGTTTTTTTATTCCTTGATGACTGTATTTTCAATGAAACTTAATATAATCTAAAAGGTTCTGAATTTATTTAGAGTGTCTGTTCAAGGCCCCGGACCAGGGTCACGCTATGGACATGTAATGGCTTTGGTGGGCCAGCGGTATCTTATGGCAATTGGAGGCAATGATGGTAAGTTGGTAACTTCCCATGCTATCCCAGTTGTATTTTTAACCTTGTTTGTGTGTCTGAAAATTTAATGGTTGCTACACTTCTTTCCTCTTTTCTTTCCAGGAAAGAGACCTTTGGCTGATGTATGGGCTTTGGACACAGCTGCTAAGCCATATGAATGGCGCAAGTTAGAACCAGAAGGAGAGGGTCCTCCTCCATGCATGTATGTATCAATCTCCTTATAAATCATGATTTTCTAGACTGATATTTTGTAAACTATTTCTCAAAACTTCATTTGTTTTTATTGTTCTTTTTCTCTCCACTTTTTTTCTGTAAAAAATAGACTTTTTAAAATTGACCTGGTATATTAGTTTGTGATTGCTTTATTACTTTGTATGAGCATTATGCTTGTAGAATAGGCCCACCTTCATTTTGTTGTTGGTTTTATGTGTGAATGTGAAAACTTGAAAGAGTTAGACCACAGACTTGAATAAGGTTGAATTGAAGCTTATCTTAATCTGACAGTTTTGATTGGCATTAATATCTTGTTATATGTAATGAATTTGCCTTATTATTACTGTTTTTTTTGTTAATGCAAGAGATTAATTTTTTCACTTTTGAAGGTGTAAACAAATCTATGCAGAGTGTTGACCTACCCTTCCCAATTTTTATGAAGCTGGCTATCTTTTAGTATAACTTATCATTATGTGGGGTTGATTTGTCAAATTTTGTATGTGTTTTACTAGGTATGCAACTGCAAGTGCACGCTCTGATGGGCTTCTTCTGCTTTGTGGAGGGAGGGATGCCAATAGTGTTGTAAGTTGTCTATTCACTCTGTTTATTTGTTTTCTCTGGAAACTTGCAATTTGTGCCTCGTCCTCACCTCTCGAGATAGCCCTGGGCAGAGTTAGGCCTAAAACTCCAAATTTTAAGATGTTTTGGAATTCTTCTTCTAGATCTGTTCTTGGGCCACTCATATTCTTCCGCACTCTAAATGTCCAATCCTAGGCATGAGGGGTGTTGTTATTGAGCTACTTGCATTCCATGCTTCAGATGTCCAGCTATAGATATAACCAAAGTAATCGTCATAAGGTTTGGGCAATCCTTCACCTCTTGAGCTAACTTTTGGGTTGAGTTAGTCGTCGCCCAAATTCTAACACTAAGAGTATCCTTTTTGAGAACTGGAAAAAAAAACTAAGACAAAACAAAACATTCCAGGAAACTAGGAGTGCAACTAAACAATTCTATCTCTTTGCAAAACAGAGAAAGCTACCTTGAGATTTCCTGGTCTGAGTTTTATAGACAAGCTAAGAACAAATAATTGAAAGATTTTCATATTGAAATTTAAATTTAAATTAGTACCATAATACCATTCAGACCGGAGTACTTTGACTTGTCAGTTTGTCACGTATTGAAGTTCCAGCAGCTTGATCACATTGCTCAACCTGGCTACATCAGACATTTACTGGTGGCGTTCATAGTAGTAATCATTTTAGGTTAAATTAAGATGTCTTCCTTGAGGTATCCTGGTCTGAGTTTTAGGGACAAGCTAAGAACAAGTAATTGAAAGTTTTTCATATTGAAATTTAAGTTAGTATAATACCATTGAGACTGGAGAGTACTTTGAGTTAACATGTATTGAAATTCCAGCAGCTTGATCACATTGCTCAAGCAAGCTATATCAAATATTTACTGGTGGCTTTCACAGTTGTGATCACTTTAGGTTTAGTTAAAATGTCAATGGGTAGTTGCCCTTATCCATGTCTTTCTATTTTAAGGCCTATTCTTACTTGAACTACCTCTAATTAATAAACCTGTTTAATTTCTGTTGAACATTTTATGTGTGGCCATTTGCAAAGCGTTTTCTCCTAAGCATTACTATATTTATCATTTTACCACTTATATTGCAGCCATTGGCTAGTGCATATGGACTTGCTAAGCATAGAGATGGCCGTTGGGAATGGGCAATTGCCCCTGGTGTCTCACCATCTCCAAGATATCAGCATGCAGCGGTTGGATTCAGTTTCTTATTTCTCATTTTCTTTTAGTTGGCTATATGTTCAAGGATCATGCTTAATTTAATGATTCTAGGTATTTGTTAATGCAAGGCTGCATGTGTCTGGTGGAGCTCTTGGTGGAGGACGGATGGTTGAAGACTCATCAAGTGTTGCAGGTAATTCAATTAGTATTGCTTCATTTTATTTTGTTGACTGTTGATCTTTGTACAGTTTAGATTGTGTCATGTAAATTAGCTATTGTTTTATGCTCTCATTCTGTCTTCTTACCCTATTCTTGGTATGTGTGTATATAGTTTTCACAATTTGACCTACAAATTGTTATTTATTCTGAAATATAGGAGCAGAAGTTCTATTTTCACTCCATTCTTTTGGTGGCATAACTATTTTTTACCAATAATCACATACTTGTATTACTTTATTTCTACATTGATGCAATATTTAGTGATATTCCAAATGGCGCTTTTATCTGATTTTATATTCCCGCTTGTAGTATTGGACACTGCTGCTGGTGTTTGGTGTGATACAAAATCTGTTGTTACCACTCCAAGAACTGGTAGATACAGTGCTGATGCAGCTGGTGGAGACGCAGCAGTGGAGTTGACTCGACGTTGTAGGCATGCAGCTGCTGCCGTTGGTGACCTGATTTTTATTTATGGTGGTTTACGTGGGGGTAAGTCATTATTAGTATAACTATTTGTAGGTTTAGCTTATTAGTTCCTATCTATTTGATGTATTGTGATATGTTATCAATCTAGTTATGGCTATTCAGATAATACTCTGCTCTTTCCAATACAACTGGAAATACTGTTCTCTTATCATTAACATGTTCTGTTTGGTTGAATTATTTTCTTTTGTTGTTTTGTGGATGGACTTGAAGCATTAGTGACATTGGAATCTTGGCTTTGATTCCGTATTTAATTATTTAAACTTGTGCAAATGGTAGAATGTGTTTGATGTCCATCATTGATATAAAAATTCTCATTCTCAAGTACTGCTACAAGTTTCATGAGATAAAAACTAATTGTGGAATAACTCAATTAATAGAGATAGTTTTGGTTCGGATGCTGTTATGAAAATGCATGGTTAGCAAGATGTTTCAAGAAACAATAGAGTTGACCAGAACAAAGATAGACTGTTAAGATAAACTTAAGCTGTACTAGTCATCTAGGTCATATTGACAATGACAACATGTGAATAACCAGGGGATGAAATTCCAATTCACTGAGTTGCTCAATAGTTAATTCTCAGATAAAAAGTATTCTGTTGGTTTTCTAGGAAAACAGATTCAAAATATAACTTGAAGATTTTTTTTGTCATTTTGATTGGGTGGATCCATTTCTTCTGTCCCTATTATTGATGAAAAATGACCAGTTAAGTTATTCCATTTTCATATGGTCATAAGTAGTTATGGATTGATGCCTTCTTTGATTCTCTATTCCTCCATAAATTAGGACATACTCAATAACTACAAGACTCACAATGAGCACTCAGTTGCATCTTGATTCTAATAATACTAGTTTATACAAAATATAATAGGAAACTAATAATGAGATATTCCTTTATTGACACCCTCCCTGCTTAAATTGGCGCGGCTGGTCAAGAAGCATCAATTTGCTACTGAGAAATTGATGATGAGGACGCGGAACTGCATTGGTGAATATATCAACAAGCTGAAGCTGCAAGGTAGGTGATATGATTATATGAAGAAGAGAGAGTACGATTCTTTGCGGCCTTCCAAATAGAATGACAATTCACCTCAATATGGTTAAAAACTTGATTGGGAGCAGTCTGAATTGCAGTAGTATTGTCGGCTCAGAGAGTTTTCAATTTGTTGAGTTGAGAGAATCCACATTCAGACCGAAGATCACTAAGCCACCTAAATTCGGTACATGCTATGGACATAGCTGGATATTCAGATTCAGTGGAGGATTATAGACTCTGATATGCTTCTTACCTTGCCGTTATTAGTTTCCTATTATATTTTGTATACATTAGGAAGTTACTAGTTGTATGTATTTAAATTCAAATTAGAATCAATCTGTAATTATTCATTGTAGTAATTGAGCCTGTACTATTTATGGAGTCTAAAGAATGAAGGAAGGCAGAGAAAAGTAAAAAGAGAAAAAAATACTTCTGTATTCAATGATTGAAACTTGTGTTACAGAACAGAATACAAGTGAACCCACATATATATTGGGTAATGGGTCACACTCACCTGACCTGTGTAACTAACTAGTCAAGCAGTTATAACTGCTAACTGAAACAGAATGTAATAACAGCGAAACAGTGGCATGCACACACTCTATGACAATACTCTATCATGGAGGAATAGAGAACAAAGAAGGCATAGTGCCAGAATTTCTTTCGACATATCTTGCAAGCTAAATGTCTGGTTTCACCTATTTGTTTACTAGTCGTCTGTTGTAGATTCTTTGAAATATTCACTTAGTGATTTCATGTTGTGTGATTTAACCATTTCATCATTTCAACAGCTGGACTGACTTGAATGAATTGTGTTTATGTTGCAGGAGTCTTGTTGGATGACCTGCTTGTTGCTGAAGATCTTGCTGCTGCTGAAACAACAACTGCTGCTTCACATGCTGCTGCAGCAGCAGCTTCATCCAATGTACAAGCAGGACGCTTGCCTGGACGATATGGATTTGATGATAGGCCAAGGCAAACAATGACTGAAGTGGCTGCTGATGGTTCTGTTGTATTGGGAAATCCAGTTGCACCCCCAATGAATGGCGACATTTATACTGACATTAGCACTGAAAATGCCTTACTTCAGGGACCTCGGTAAAAATAGATCATTTCATTCCCATTGCATGATGTATTTTATGTCGCTTCTTTGGATTAATTCATTCAAATATATTTGAACAGTAGAACTGCCAAAGGAGTTGAGTATCTGGTGGAAGCATCTGCCGCAGAAGCCGAAGCTATTAGTGCTGCACTGGCTGCTGCCAAGGCAAGGCAAGAGAATGGAGAAGTTGAATTACCGGACAGAGACCGTGGGGCTGAGGCAACCCCAAGTGGGAAGCACACATCTTCCTTGATTAAGCCTGACTCTGTGGGGTCAAATAACAGTGCTTCTGGGGGAGTTCGGCTGCATCACAGAGCTGTGGGTGATACATTCTAATCACCAAGGAAAAATTAGGATGTGTATATTTTTATAAAATATTTAAGCGCAAGAAATAATTGTGCTCAATTTTTACAGGTAGTTATTGCTGCAGAGACTGGTGGAGCATTAGGTGGCATGGTTCGACAGCTTTCGATTGATCAATTTGAAAACGAAGGCAGACGGGTCAGTTATGGGACTCCAGAAAATGCAACTGCAGCTAGAAAATTATTAGATCGGCAGATGTCCATCAATAGTGTGCCAAAAAAGGTACATATTCATCTTTACAAACAACTGGTTATCAAACATGAACAGCATATTAATAAGTCATTAATTATATTAGTCAAAAGCTTCAAATTATTATTAGTAATGTTTATTGACCATTTTATTGCCATCAATAGTGTGCCAAAAAAGGTACATATTCATCTTTACAAACAACTGGTTATCAAACATGAACAGCATATTAATAAGTCATTAATTATATTAGTCAAAAGCTTCAAATTATTATTAGTAATGTTTATTGACCATTTTATTGCCACTACTTACTCTACCTTGCATTAAGATATGATATTTTTGGGGTTTCTCTATTGTGGCTCACTACATTTATATACACGTTCTTGTGTTTGCTTTATTACAACTTGAACAAAGCATGCCTGTTTTGTCTTATAATTAGATTTGTTTCTTATGGAGTTCCCTTACCACCTTTATAGGTTATAGCACACCTCTTAAAGCCTCGTGGATGGAAACCACCAGTACGCCGGCAATTTTTCTTAGATTGTAATGAAATTGCTGATCTTTGTGATAGTGCTGAGCGGATATTTTCAAGTGAACCAAGTGTCTTACAACTTAGTGCACCGATTAAAATATTTGGTGATTTACATGGGCAGTTTGGGGATCTCATGCGCCTTTTTGATGAGTATGGTGCACCATCAACTGCTGGTGACATTGCGTAAGTTCCTTATCTCCCATTATGGTTTTATTAGTGAATAACAAATATTATTTTGGTACCTGCCTACTGGTTTGCATTATGTGGACCATTTTCAATTGGTGCAAGCTTCTGATTCAGTTATTTTTCAGGGTATTTAAGCATGATTATTGATGTATTAGATATCAAATCAAAATTACAACCAACCTAGTATATTTATGCCAATTGTTTTTTCGTTATTAGTTTTCATATGTTTGGTATATGAAATTCTCATCCCTAATCAAAGTTTCAATTGATTACCCCACCTGTGCATATTATGGATGTTTTATTTCATTTTCATTATTTTTTCGTGGCACTGTTACTTCTCCCAAATACCCCTGTTTAGGGCCGGCCAAAAGGCCAAGCAGCCCAAGGTTGGGCCTCAAAATTTTGGGATAAAAGAAGACTCCAAAAAACGTAGTTTAGTTATAATATATACTATATCAAGCTATTAATAAAAGATTGCTTAATGCAATTGGTTAGGTAGAAAGCTTGATATCTTTAAGGTATGAGTTCATTCTTTAGATTTATTAAACTTCATTTTTTTTTTATGTAATTTTTTGTAAGGCTTGTGATTTTTTTTTTTTGAAATTTTTTTAAAAGGCGTACTAAAAAATTTGCTTTAGGCCCCTAAAGACGTTGGGCCGGCCTCTACTTTAAGGAATTGATCTGGTTTTTGCAGTTTGCATAATGCCTAGCTAGCACTGGGCCGCCCCTACGTCTTTAGAGGCCCAAAGCAAATTTTTTAGTGAGGCTTTTAATTATTTTTTAAAAAATAACACAAGCCTTACAAACGATTACATAAAAAAATTAAGTTATACTAAATCTTAAGATCGAACTTATTACCTTGAAGATATGAGGTTTTCTACCTAGCCAATTGAGCTAAGCAATCTTTAATTATTAGCTTGATATATTATAACTAAATTATGTTTTTTGGGGCCTTCTTTTAGCCCAAAATTTTGAGTCCAAAGTCCTAGCTTGGGCCGGCCACTAAAGTGCATGATTAACATATTTTACCTTATTGTATGGTATAACGCATCCTCCTATTTTTTTTTTTTTAAATAATTATATATTACCTTCTAATAAGGACTTATCCTGACAGTTTGCATTGGATACCCCGAGCTTACTGTGTTGATTTGAGGGTTTATGGTTACAAATGGAAGAGTTGTTAAAAAAACTGAGTGTGTGGAAATATGATTCATCAGTGTGATTAGGATTTAGGAAAAGTTTCTTGGCTATTTTAGTATAAACAGAGGAGTTAAACTAGTAGTATCAATAAGTTGTTTTCTTGTGTTAATAAGCCCTACACACTAAAATATCTAAAATGCTATTTGTAGAGTCCCACGTTAGATGTTACATGGCATGAAAAAGTGTTTATAAGTGGGAAACATCCCTTATCTTACATAGAGGTATTGTAAGGTTGGTTTAGGTCCTACCTGGATTTTTAGATGGCATCAGAGTTATTAGGTTTCTATATTGGGCCTAACTCATCCTTACAAAACTGGCTTGTAAGGTAAGGGGTGTCATTCTTTATAAACTCAATCCTTTCTCTATCTTTATTCTATATGTGGGACTTGGTTTTTTCCCAATAAGAGCCTATCCAAGATCCATTTGGGACGCCTGTTATTGGGCTACTCAGCTCACACTTCTGATGTCTTGTCTTGGGCGTGAGAGGTGTATTGAGAGTCCCACAACAGATGTATTTATAAGTTGGAGGCATCTATCACTATCACCTTACAAATATTGTAGAGTTGAGTTAGGTTTAATCCATATTTTAAGACTATTATGTTATAACAGTATTGATTTGGGCATTTGATTTTCCCTGTTACTAATTTTGTTCAACCGACTTTCAGATATATCGATTATCTATTCCTAGGAGATTATGTTGATCGGGGACAGCACAGCTTGGAAACTATAACCCTTCTTCTTGCTCTGAAGGTACTCTTGATTGTTTTGGTTGTCTTTCTGCATTGCAGGTTTGGTGCTTCCAGATTTATGCATGTTTTTGTGAATATTGCAGGTCGAGTATCCAAACAATGTACATTTAATACGTGGAAACCATGAAGCTGCAGATATTAATGCCCTTTTTGGTTTTCGAATTGAATGTATTGAGAGGATGGTAAGGAATCCCTGCTGCCCTGATATTTTTTCTTTATTTATGTTGCGCACGACGACCTTGTTTCTTTATTTATGGTGCGTACACCGACCAACCATGTAAGTTTTTGATCAGGGTGAGAGAGATGGAATTTGGACGTGGCATCGGATTAACCGGCTGTTTAATTGGCTTCCTCTAGCTGCTTTAATTGAGAAAAAGATTATTTGCATGCATGGAGGTATTGGTCGTTCAATAAATCATATAGAACAGATTGAAAATATTCAGCGACCAATTCCAATGGAAGCGGGGTCAATTGTGCTTATGGATCTGTTGTGGTTAGTGCATTTGTGTGCCATTTCTTGTTTATGACTACACTTCGTCTCCTGGATAATAACAGCATAAAATTTTCTTCTCCAGGTCTGATCCTACAGAGAATGATAGCGTGGAAGGACTGAGGCCAAATGCTAGAGGTCCTGGATTAGTTACTTTTGGGGTGAGTACTCCTTACCTGTCATTCTTAAATTGATTATTCGTAAGTTTAATTACTTGCATCTATAAATATGTAATAATTTGGCAGTAAGTGTTTCTTGATGATAAATCTGGCAATGCATGATAATATGCTGAAGTTAAGATCTAAATTATGGTGATATGAAAGGACCAAGTTGAGATTAGACAAGCATAATAGGGAAAAATGTATGTTTGACTAATTTATTTGTAGCTGTCATTCTGGAGTTATGGTAGAGATACTGTCTGCGCTATTAGTCCATGTGTACAAGTAGGGCTACAGGATCACAATACAAAAGTTTGGAAGGTTTAGGATCGGCCCAACACATTAAAAGGCCTAAGACGAATTTAACCATAAGGTTTATTTAATGTCCAGATTTTTTTTGTTAGTAAAGTTACTAAAGTTTGATTTAAATTTTATGTTAACACGTTTAATGATACATAACTGTTTATGAAATGAATGTAATTGATTTTATTTATTATTTAATTTTTTAATTGATAGTCAATTTATCAATCATTGTTTTTTTTGAAGGATTATTTAATCATTGTTGGGACAACATTAATCTTAGTTGAGAATTTATTTTATTTTAACTTTGAAATTAGTAAAATATGAGGCCTTTTGTAAAAAAGGTAATAACACGGGGCCTTTTATGAAGTATTAAAACATTTTTTGGAGGTCTAAGGCGATTGTTTTAAAACATTTATAAGGTGGTTTCAAGTAAAATAACATTTGGAGAAATGGTTTTTTCTTAGGAGGTAATCTAATTGGTCATGCAGGCAACTGGTTTTAAGCATCCATTGAAGCTTGAAAATTGAAGGGTGTTTATACTATTTTTGTAAATTGTAAGCTTGGCTTTATGTATAAATTTAAATTAAATTTGAAAGATCATGAAACTGATAAATGACTGTAGATTCTTATTTATCTCCGCCCATATGCCGGTGGAAGTGTTATCATGAATGCCTGACTGTATTTGCTTTAATTTGAAATCCGTCTTTGTGATGAGTGTTATTTGTATTGTAGATCATACGCATAGTATCTCCTTGTTGGATGGTGTGTGTACTTTAAATAATGTTTTAACCCATTGCTCTTTGATAGTTTTCTAAATACGTTCTCATGCTCATTTTAATGGGGTTTTGTACTTCAGCCTGACCGAGTCATGGAATTTTGCAACAACAACGATCTTCAGCTAATTGTCCGTGCACATGAATGTGTGATGGATGGGTTTGAGCGTTTTGCCCAGGGACATCTGATCACACTTTTCTCGGCTACAAATTATTGTGGTATATGTTGCTGACTTCTGCATTGCATTCTGTCCCTAGATCATGTTCTCTTTTATATTTTGACTCTTCCACTTGTTCCCATAGGCACCGCAAATAATGCTGGAGCTATATTAGTTTTGGGTAGAGACCTTGTTGTGGTTCCAAAACTGATTCATCCATTACCACCTGCAATTTCTTCACCAGAAACGTCACCAGAAAGGCATATTGAAGATACATGGATGCAGGTACTCATACTGATATTTTCGATTTAATTGTACCATGTGATATAGATATCAAATATAAACCAACATATCTAATAAGTGAATCTATAGTTGATGTCATTTCACAATATTATGCACAGGAGTTGAATGCTAACAGACCACCAACACCAACTAGAGGTCGTCCCCCAGTTACAAATGACAGAGGTTCGCTCGCTTGGATATAGTGATTATTGAAGATGCTACTAATATATTCATGCTTTACTGGCACGTGCTATCGCCTTTTTATGTGTTTTGTATATAGCATGATGCCATTTATGGGAGTCTCCGAACCTGTGATGTTAATCCATGCAGAAAGCAAGGTTTTCTTTGTTCTGGTTCTCACCCCTCAATCAGCAGGCCTTGATAAAGATACAAGTTCGACACGCAATGTTGTTTGCCACTGCTAGGTTTACTTTCTCAAAGGTAGAAGTCGCAGCATGGGTCTACCCACCCATTGTAAATTGAGCGTAGGTTACGAAGTTAAGGTTGTGAGTTCGAGTGGCTATTTTTCTCATTCTTATACATTTTTCACTTCTTGCCCTTAGGCTAATATTATTGTTGGGCTTTTTTTTTAAGAGGACGAGGGTTTTTACGTGATGGTGAGATATATAGGTCCTTGTATCATAGTTGATGTGTAATTTTCGTCTTGTACAATTAATTTTATGTGTGAATGACGAAGAATGTGAATTTTGATACAAGTTTTCAACTTACATTGAAGCAAAACTGAATATAGGTTTTAACTTTCAAATCAAGGATAACCAGTATGGTACAAATAAAAAAGATATACTTGTGTTAATGTCGAAGAATGTGAATTTTGATACAAGATTTTGAATTCACATTGAAGCTGAACTGAAGTTTTAACTTTCTAATCAAGGTATGGTACAGATGAAGAGAAAAAGAAATAAAATAATTCAAAGAATGTTTTAAACGCAAACCCAATGTCACTAAATTTTTCATTTTACAGTGTATTAGTGAAATTCATAACCATAAATGAGCTTCACACAGTTTTTCTAAAAACACCAAGGCAACACAGCTTATAGTTCCTAATCCTATGTATCAATACTAGGGCGTAACATCCCAAAATTGGGTATTCATCTAGAGGTCTACATTCCACAAAGATGCCTCTCATGACATGACCCTAGAGATAAATATGATTACAATCAAACCGATACAAAGGGCACATGAATAAGTTTTCTTGGATTCCCGTTGGATTGATCGTCTTGTGACCAAAAGCAAACACCCTAACCTCTTTTTACAGGCCTTTGAACGTAGGATTTGTTGGGATCTTCTGTCTTGAGCTTAGGGGGGCGAATTTCTCCCTTTTTATTCTACAGCCATAACAAAAACGTAATATTAGTTTAGCAAATCGTTATCTGTGTTCGATGGTGTTTGTGTCAACAGAGTAGAGTTTCTGATACTAAACCCAAAAGCTTATTACTATCTTACCTTCTTTCCACCCTTCATAAAATCTCTCCAGCTGGATACCTGATAAAGTGACGATGAAATGATTATGTCAATTCATCTATATATTTTGATAGAATGGCATTTTTCTGACAAAAAAAGTACTCCACACCAACAATTTGGCACATGTTTTTTGTAAGATACATAAAAGAACGTCTTTGGTATCATTTGGGTTAAGCATGAGATTTATCAACAACCAATATTAATGTATCATTTGGGTTAAACATGAGATTTATCAACAACCAATATTAATACAAAGCAGATTAAACAGACAGAAAACAAGAACTCCAAACAATGTTTGACAATCCAGTCTCATTTTATGAATTTTACTGATAGCTATTCAATTCAAATAACAAATTTGCAGTTTCCTATTAATGATTGCATAGTAACTATTTACATGCATGTAAAAAACAACCTACGCTTCTTAATTGAATTTGATCTTGATATGTGGCCTGTTGGCAAGCGTTAAATGAATTCAAGGAGCTATACCCCCCATTCTTCTAATAATTAAACGAAAAATTCAGTAGAATATAAAGTTTGTGTATGTATTAAGTTATCTAAAATCATTCTGCGTCTAATCTATCCATATGAACAGGTTCGCCTCAAATACAGTGTAGTAACATAAGGGAAGCTAACTCTCCAAACAGGAGTTAACAGACTTGCAAACAACCAATAACGGGCTAAACCCACTTGGGTTGGTCTGATGGTATTGGCTTTGGACCTGGGAGTATGTTCCTCTTAAGGTCACAGGTTCGATTCCCACTGGTGCCAATTTGGGTGGGCTAATTTAGTTTCTTAAAAAAAAACCAATAAATGGCTAATGCTCTTGGATAGTTGGGTTCAGAGTGAGTGGATAAAAGAGAAGAAAGGCTTAAAATGCAACAAGAATTAAAAAAATGATGACCCAGTACACAAGGTTTGCACCATTGTGGTGTCTAAGGAGGATTACATGTATGCAACCTTGGCCCCGTGAATGAAGAGGCTGATTATGTGGCTGTGATAGGTGGTTACTACTAGAGAACAACACCTGCCCTAAAAATTTTTTATAGTTATACAGCGATAAGAATAATTGCTACAAGTTTAATTCATTCAATTATTTTTTATATAAACATTTATAAATTTAATGAACCAACAAAAAAGGCTGTGAAGCTTATTATCGAAAGGCCCCAAATATTACCACCTTGATTAGTGCATCTAAGAATATCATAGAATTAAAATCAGCCTATGCAAATATCAGTAAGACGAGAATATCAGTTTTGCAACAACACTTCTGTGTCCCTAAATACTTATATGGTACATCTTTATTTTTTTTAAAAATTTGAATAAAAAATCTAATCACATAAGTAACTCTCATGTATTGTTATATCGGTACTAAACTTAATCAATAATCACAGATAGCATTTGGTCATATTCTGGAACACTTTATAGCATAGTTATATATTTCGTAGGCACAAAATACCAAAAACATAACGAAATTAAGATTCACTTTTAATCAAAGACTCATAAACACAACGTGCAGTTTGACGTATAAAATAAAGTTTAAATACGAAACTGAAAACTAACCCTCTTTTCTCTTGTTCCTTCCCATTCCTCTTCATGTTCACGCTTTCTTTTCCAAACTTCCTTCTGTTCTTCTTCATCCTTTTTTAATCTGCCTTCCTCCTCTGATATCTGCATAGTATTTAATAAGCTAAAAGGTCACAAAATAATAATTATTTGTGTACATTATTTCTCAGGCCAAATTTAAATAAATAAACAGACTCCCAATGATCTCACTTTCTTATCACTAGAACTTTCTGAAGACATACCAAAATTTAGAAGGAAAAAGACATCTATGTGCATAGTAAACAAACGTTCTAACTTAATAATAAGAAAACCGCCCTTTTAAAAAAATAATAATAATAAGCAAACCACAATAACAGAATTTTAATATTTTGTACACAATCAGACGAGACCTTTTAAAAAGCACTGAATCAACTGTCATTTTAGGCGTGCCTGGGAATAATAGCATGTCGTAGACTCAACCAATTAGCCCAAACGACATAAACTGATACGAGTGAGTTCACTCTGTGCTTGTCAGTATGCGTGGATGGTGAGAATTAATTAGAACATACCCTCATTTGCATTTTTCTTCTTCTCCATTCTTTTTCTGTTAATAGTTCACGAACTTTGAGTTTGAGCTCCTGCTTGAATTCTTCTGACTGTTCATATTGCTTATCGTATTTTCCCTAATAAGAAACAAAGTAGTTCCTCTTAGAATTGGTGTGGGAATGTCACCTCTTGTGTGTAACCAGACCACAAGGGAGGTGCAAGACAGACACACAGACAAAACGAAATATACTCGCACAATAAGGGGAAGTATTCTAAAATTGTAGGTTGTGTTCTTGTGTGATCATGAGAACCCTAACAAAACTACACGTACCTCGTCAACTAAGGACTTCATTTTTGAGGCGGTATCCTTCTTCAGATGTTTCTTTCTCTTTACTCTAAGTTCTTCTGCAGCCCACATCAATGGAAAAAAAAATTAGTTCTTTTAATTTAACAGTATGTCCTTGCCTCCAAACAAAGATATTTCTTCTATATACAAATGGAGGTCCAAGAAACAGGAGTGGGATAAATGCAGGGGAAAAACCGTTGCAATAACAGAAAAAGATCGACCAAAAGTAAAATATTTTAGTTTTCAAGTTTAAAACACATCGATGAAAAAACTCCATAGGGTGTATACAAATCAAAGAGCAAGTACATAGACAGAGCCAAACAAAAATTATCAACCTCAATATTATTAAGTCACAAAACTCATCCTCAGATGCTAACATCATGAATGATCTTTTAACATTTGGGAAACACTAATGAGGATTTTTTCTTTTTGACCAGTAGATTTATAAAAACAGTAAACCATGTTTTACAAATCCCTATAGTTGTGTGACAACTACTTTCCAAGATATAAGTGCAACCCTTAGTAGAAAGAATTTGCACGTTTAAGACATGTAATGACTGGACAAGCATCAAACTTACACTAACCTTTTGCCGAACTCACTTGGCTAAGAAGATAATCCCTTTCATTTGGATCTAGTAATAACTGTTGTGCTTTTGCTAGTGCTGCATTCAAGTAAATAGCACAACAAACATTAAAAAGAATTACAAATTCTTATGTGAATCATCTAGTTGCAGAGAGTTAAAAACAGGATTAATGTGATCTTGCAATATGTTTAAAAAATAACATGCTACTACTTTACATCATAATGTCAGAACATTCTGTACAAAAAATAATCAATGTGATCATGCAAAGAGTTAAAAACAGGATACTAATTCCCGATGCTTCGAGATTGCAGTCGCACCCAGCAATGTACATATCAACCAAAATAACACTTGAATGGCATAAAATACCAAAGGTAGATTCCATAATTTTCCTTCTTAGGCATCATATATGTAACTAGCATATCACTTGATTGGTCGGTCAAGCTGACTTCTAATAGAGATGACAGAATGAAGTAATTGAGACGGTAAGTAATACTTGCCAAACAGTTTAGTGTAAAGCTAAGTGATGGAACTATTTATAACTCTCTGTGAGGAAATGTGAATACCAGATTGTTCTGTCTACATAATAATCTATATGTATTTAGAACTATCTACGTAATACAGAACTAGTTGAACTTTCGAACGTTATCTTCCACTATTTATGCCAAAGGCAAGAAGGAACCTCTCTCAATCTACCGGACTTTTTTGTCTAAATAATATTCTAAAAGTAATTAATCCATGACTCAATCCCCACTTTTATAGAAAATTTTATAACATTATAAATTTTAATTTACGCACATTTTCTCACGATTGGGAAATTTGCAAATTGCAGAATATTAGACTAGAGTAACTAATTTGCTAAACTAACAGTATAACTAAATAAAGTTAAAAGAAACAAGAAATAAACAATCACAAAAAGCACAACAACATGTTGAATTCCACTTGAAATAATTATGAAGCACTTCTTCATGTACCTCCAAAAGCCTCCTTTGCTTGTGGATGTTTACATTTGTCAGGATGTACCATCAACGATATCTACAAAAGATTACCCAAAGAGAACGTTATAACAGACCAACAGAACATTTTAACTATGAAACACCGACACAGACACCAAACACAACACATCAACACTAGTAAAAATTTGAAAGAAAAAAAAAAAACGAATTAATTGAATGTGATCACATGTGTCAGAGTTGTGCCTGTGTCCGGTGTCCAACACTGAAACATATTGAACACGGACACGCATTCCATCATAAGTTCTGGTGCTAAGGAAATACTAGTAAACAACAACCCTAATCAGCTTTAGAGCAAGAAATTACCTTACGGTAGTGCTTTTTGACTTCATCAATTGATGAATCAAATGATAGGTTCAGATGCTCAAACGGATTCAATTTAAAACAAGATAGAATCCTGTTAACAAAATCAAAACACTAATAATCAGCATAAAGTAATATAAATCAATAACCTAATAACCTAATTTCATATTTTCCACATAAACATTTTACAATTAAGATCAAACATCAACAATTATCCAAATCAAATACTCCAAAAACGCAAATTCTCTATAAGATGCAATAAAACCCTAATCAATTCATAGCTGATTATACATAGAGCGATACCTAAGGACTTCGTTGTCTCTTTCAACTTCGCTGACTTCGGCGAAGAAATTTTTGAGAAGTAAATCGTCTTCGACGTTTGATTCTCCCATTGATTTTGGGTTTTTTGAAAGGATAATTGAATTCGATTCAGTTTTGGCTTTGGAACCAAATTCGCGATAGTGCTTTTCAGCCTCTGAGAAGAGAATTTCGTTAAACGACAATATCTAACTATAAACGACACCTTTTTTAACCCATTTGTGCAAAATGGGAGTTTTATTTTAATTTTAAAACACAAAATGGACACATGAATTAATTAAAAAATAGCCAATATCTATAACTATAGATAAAGAGGACATGTTATTTTGGGCTGGACTTTTCACAATACCAATTTTACCCTTCACTAATTGCAATTTTTTCAAATAAACCAACCATAATTCAAAAAAAAATAAAAAATGCCACACACAACTTACATTGATGTAGTTATTTTATTTCATTGGGATATCAGTTGTATTTTTATTTTCACTTTCTTTTTTTCCAATTTTTTTTGCCTCTAACAGTTACTGAAAGTCTGAAACTAATCACTAAACTCCAACCTCTAATTTTTATTCTTTTCTATTTTATGTTGTGTTTTCAAGGATGAAGTAGGCATTGCGATCTCAACAATTAGTGAACAATTTCTTTGAGGCATGTACATCAAATGCAGTGAAGGTACTTTTTATTTGAGGGATATTTTAAAGAAACTGCTTCAAGTTGGTTTTGTGTCATTTTGTCAATTGCCATATACAATGAAATAATTGCATAATAGAGACGTGCATATTGTTGCATGTCATTTGAAAGAAACAATCTTCAATTATACATGTAAGTATTCATCTCCATTTTGTATTCTCTCATTTTTGTTATATTTGTATGTATAGTTTTGTTTTACAAATTCATTATTATAATTTTGAAAATATAAATATATAAACTTCACTTAGAAGAGTTCAAATCTTTTTATACAATCCAAAACATTTAAAATCTGTAATAATATAGAAAGACAAAATAGAGAGACCAATATTCACCATAAAAGTAGTTATATCAAGTTTACCACTAATGGAGTGTTAATTCTTTCTAAAATGATTCATAAGGCGTGCTTTTGCTTTTTCATTCAATTCTTTCTTTATTTTCATCATTAATCATCTAAAGCTTTCATTATTTCACAACTTATTAATTTATGCCTAAAAATGTGTTCGTATTTTGCAGGTTGTAGAAAAGGCCGTCGAAGATATAAATTGAAATATATATTTTGGTATTTCAATTATAATGCCATCATTTTATTCAGTTTTCCCTTTGAATTATAGTCATCATATTGCACTCACTTTTCTTTCTTTATGATTTTTTTAATCAACTCTTTTCTTTATGATCGTTAAACATCAAATCATTTTATGCAGTTTATTACATGCGGTAACTGTTACTTTTTATTTTGACAAATCATAATGCAGTTGCTTAATATTCGGTTTTTTTTTGTTTCTTTTTGTTTAACTATCTGCATCTTTTAAAGAGTAAAATGGGGATAACAAAAAGTCCAACTCAAAGTCATGTAACTCCTTTAGATACCAATATTAGCTATTATATTTCTTAATTTTTAAAATTTTCCAGGGATAACATTGAAATGGAGAATAGCATAAGGCAATACTCAAGGGTATTTGAAAAGAAAAGAGCAAAATACTGAAGAAACAGAAAATCGAGGGGGGCAGCGAGTACAGGATCTATTCATATGATTGTGGGTGTAAGTACCTCCACTAACATTTTAATCATTGTTCAAAAATCTATATTGCTAAAAAGAAAATCTGTTCAAAAATACAAACTAATATATTTTGATTAATTAGTACATTACAAAAATGTTATATGTTACATATGCAGCATGATAGACCAAATTTGAGAAATGTCAATTATGTTACCCTTCATCATTATGGACCAAATAGAAAATTGTTGATAAGATTAAATTTAATTTAATTTTTTGGAAGTGGTTATTGGTTAAAAAGGTTGGCGCACTATGTTTGTTTTATGAATGGTGTTGATAAAATTATTTTATGAATGTCTCTATGTGACTTAAAGGCAATTATTCATAAAAAAAATGGATAAAAAATTGAGAATAATCATTAATTACACGCAGCTACTAATGAACGAGCCCAACTTAATATGGTACACTTTTTTAATGTCAAAATTTTATCAATTCTATTTTTTTATGTTTAATTTATTTTAAATCTCCATCTCCACTAACTATGTATGGATATTCAAACAAAAAATGAAAATGTAATGGACCTTCGGGTAATTCAATTTATGATAAGAAATGTTTACTTTTTTTATTGTTCTTGCAGAGTGAAAGATGTATTTCATGTCACCGCTGCAAGAGAAAGGAAATTGAATAATTGCGATAGAAAAATAAAGGAGAAGATGGGCTACAATGGTGGTGGTGGTAATGTCAATGCGGCAAGAGGTAGCTACAAGAGAGAATCGAAGACATCATATAAGAAAATAGCAAAGGGTTTGTTGACAACGGTGCGTGAATATTTTATTTATAAGAACAATGCTTTGGTGATTTTATAGCTCAATTCTTTGTCTCTATTATCATACTATTGATTTAAGATAGTAACTAAATTTGACTCAATTTAAATTTATTTATTATTTTATTTTTTTTCCCACTTTCACTTGGCTTTCGACACTGAAAATTATATACAGTTACTAGATTGTTGAGAACAATTTTTTTTTAGTATGAATCTCTACAATATTATTGTTTGCTAAAAAAAATATATAATGTCATTCAATCATCTATGCATTTTGACGAACTGTTACCAAATAATTTATCTAAACCAAACAACAAATAAATAAATTGATTATTATTGTAAATTAGTTCAATTCAATCATACATGAAAAAGAATCAACATGGAGGATGTCTTCAACATATAAGTTAGAATAATAAAAAATGTGTATCACACAAACGGGTACGGAACGTGCCCGTTTGGCCCGCTATAAAAAGAGCGGACTGACGGGCACGGGAGTGCCCGTCTGGACGCTAGTTTATATAATAGTTCCTTTACATTTTTTATTTGTTGCACGATTATTTCGTTAACTTGTTGCATCGTGGCTATTAACATTGACCTCGATTATGGTGGATAGTTTGATGAAAAAAATACATATGTTGAAGAAGATCAACTAAAAAAGTAACCGTGCAACAATTTTTTGAAACATAAGTTTAACTAAAACAATACAACAAAGGTGACAAATGATCTATGTTTGGTGCAGTTAGATTTTTGCTACCGTTCGATTAAGATCAAGCAGTTTGAATTTTATTACAATTTTTTATCTATTATTATTTGATATACAAATTTGAAGTTAAAATTTAAACCGTCCGATCTCAATCAGGCGGTCATAGATTATTGACTGCATGACTGCAGGCTCCTTTTTTTTTTTTGAATGGCAAAGAGATATATATATAATAAATAAAATAGCGCGAGTCAAAATACAGAACAGGAGTACTAGAAGTACTCAACAATAAAGAAGAAAAAAGAAATACAGAATAAAAACAATATATAAGGACTCCCAAAAGCTAAAAACCACCACAACCACCCAGAAAAGCCACCAAAAAGAGGAAGAAGGAAAAGACAGCTATGAGAGATAATTCGAAGAGATACCACTCAACCAAAACCTGAAAAATTCAGGCACCACATCCTCACCTTGTCTTACGGGACCAGCATAATAGATGCTGCACCTCCCACTCATAGAGGTTGCAGGCTCCTTTGAATGCACATATCCGAGATGCATCTATGTATGGATCAAAATTTCTCACCATTAGATTAATTTGATCTACACACTACAAAGATACACCCTATGCACCATATTGTCTTTTTTCTTTCCCCACCTCTGCTTCATCTCTCTCCACCACTCATTATCCTCCGGTCCTCCTCAACCCTCCGCCATTGTTACAACCAAGATTATAGGGTTGCATCTCTTTCTTTGCCATGCCTATCTGCCATTGTGTAATGGTTTTTGCTTCCCTACTTGCCACTATTTTTTATTGTTGTGTGTTTGCAGTTGCACCTCATGCTCCATACAGGGCATGTTTGTTTCAACTTAAAAAAATTGGATTTTTTCTTTGTATATTTTAAAATAGATATTTTAAAACCGATTTTCAAAATATTATAAGTTTTTTATATTTGTTTTTTCTAAATTAAAACACTAGTTTTGACATCATATAACATAAGAATACATTATTAAATATCAAAACATAGTCTAAATCGCATTTTTTTCAAAAACTTGTATTTCAAAAATGATTTTTATGATAATCTATTTGAAATAGCTTCAAAGTTAAGTGAGTTTAAATAAAATAATGAAATATCTAAAATAACATTTTAAGAATAACTATTCAAACCAAATTTTCATTTGAAGCTTTTATAAAAAGTTTCTTTGTAAATTTCTTTTTACACAAAATTATAATACACTATAAGAATCTATTTTATAAAAAGCTATAACAAACGGGCCATAATTAACTGTATTTTAACTACATCTAAGAAAATTGTTTTGGATGAATAACTAATGTATAATTGTGATAAGTGTAAAAACTGAGTAATTGTGATAATTTTGGGTTCTTCCTTTGTGCTAGAGCAAGATCATTGTCATTACCATCTTCTTGTTGCAAAGGTTGCCGGTGGAGTTGAATGTTTGCTTGCATGTAACTTTTTGGGACTGGATTAGGAGAAAACCTAATGCAAAGAGTCTATTTTAGATATGGTGAAACTCTATCAACTAATAAGGGTGAAAAAACTTGTGTCCCATAGATCACAACAAGAGGATAGACGAAGACTTAGTGCCCGTCCACCTTAGAAACAGTCACATGCTCATCTTTCTGCTAGTAACATAATTATGAAAGGATAAATTAAAATTCCCTTTAAAGTAATGAAACCAATGTCTATTGAAAAATGCAGGCGTGGCCAATTGTTACTGACATGACATGTGGTGATTGTATGAAATATGAATGTTGTTGACCAAACACCTTTTAATCTCTATATATATATAATTTGAGAGCTTTTTTTCAATGAAAATTGCCACATGTCATTCCCACAAGCATTCTCTTCTCATATTGATTTACCATTAAATGTTTTTGCTTCAAAAAAAAAAATCTCACAATAAAGGATGAATCTCATAATAAAGGATGAATAATAAATAAAGGATGAACAAATCATTATATTATACAAATGTGTACATTATAAAGGAAACAATTCAAATTATAATTAAAAGGTATAATTAAAATATTCAAATTATTATTTTTTTTCAACTTCAAATAATTTTTTTTCTTGGGACCAATATAGCTAAATTAAATTAATGAACAATTTTTTATTTTAAATATATAAAACTTTAGATGATTAAAACTGAAATATAAATAGGACTCAATAAATAAACGAATGTATATTAAGCATACACAAAATAAATAAGAAAAATGATTTATTATAATTTTTTTGAACATTATTTTAAGTTTTTTTTTGTGCAAATTTTAAGTTGCAAATTCCTCGGATATTTTTTGGACATAAATTTCTCAATTTTTATTTTGAAACTATATGATGAGCATTTAATTAATTGATTAATCCAAATCAAATCAATTCTTATTTGATGAAATTCTTGACTTATTTTATTTGTCTTTTGCTGTACATTATTAGCATTCATTGTTTCCTAATTTTAAGAATTTTTTTCTTTTATAAGTTTGTATATTATTTAAATCCAAATATTATAAAATAAATTAAGCAAAAAAATTATCATAAATTATCAAAAATAATAATAAAAGAAATTGTACAATATAGTTATAAAAAAAAATTTATTTAAGAAATTGAAATAAATAACCAAATTTTTTATTATTAGTTTCTATATATTATGATTTTTTTTTAACAAGATATATTATGAATTTTGAAATATAAATGTTTATCGGTTGATATTTTACACCACCATTAATCAACCATTATTAGTTTTCCTTAAAACAAACATACAAATATGTCAATTTAAATCTCAAATAGGAAGTTTAAAATTTGTTCATAATTCTTTTTTTTTTTTTTTTGGTACAATATGCATCATTGATTTAATTTAAACAAAATAGGAATTTTTAAATTTCTCCACCATTCATTCAACAATTCAAAGAAGTACAATAAGAAGTACAATTAATTTATAGTACAAACGTTTACCATATTTTTTTTTTTATATAAGGTACATGATTGAACGCTAATGAGTTTTCATTTTTCATTTTTTTCAACTCATTTTTTATATTCATTTGTGTAATTTCTTTCTCATCTTTCAATATTTCATTTTCTTATATTTTGTTGAAAAATTTAATTTAATTTTTTGTAAATACATTGGGTGTTTTTAAAGATTGTAGTTTCAACCGTGAAGATTAATATAGGGTTGATTTACTTTTGTTTCTGTATCTGACCGGTAATGTTAATTTTTCATAATTTTCATTAGGAGAACATCACAAAGGCCATTAGACTTCAAGACATTCGGCTGTAGCAGTATAGTAACTTTTAGCTGAAATTTTACTCTTGATTGAGATATTTGAATCATATTTGTATATAGTAGCTTTTAGTTGAAATTTCTCAAATGTATTTTTTGGACAAGACATGCATTTGATTTACGGTTGATTCATTTTAATTTTAATATCCACTAAAATTTAACTTTAAAATCCAAATTACCTTTATCGATTTGTTGCCTTTTAATTTGATTGCTAAATAGATACACTTTGACATTAATATTTTTGTTATTCACATAATCTCGCTTACCTTTATTTTAATTTTGAAAATGGTGAATCTTATGAAAGTTACGTTACATGAAAAATACGAACCACTCTTTGCTACAACATGAGAGATTTGTTTGGTTGTCCTCACTCTCTATTCTTATTTAATTTTTTCTCATTTTTCTCTATTGTTTAAAAGTAAAATGAAATCTAAAGATATAAAAGGGATTACGGGTATATCCGTATATACACAAATAGACCACAATTAAATCGATCGGATGACCTCATCATCCTTCATCTTTTGTTCCCACTAATCTATTATTTTTCGCACTTTCTTTTACTTTTAAATTCATTGATATCATGCACCACATAATTGTTGATATCAAATGATATATATATTCCTAGCCTCTCCTATGAGTGTTATTGAACTTGTGGAAATCATAAATTCCTAGGTAATTTATTAGTCTGTGGTAAAAAAAGGTATTTTTTTTACGAAAAAAATATGATAATTTATTATTTCAAATTGATGAGATATTAATAGTGGTGATGTTTTAGTTTATTTAGTTTTAGTCATAAAAATAGTAAAATATCTTCCTATAAGTGTAGCTTAAATGATAGCTACCAGGAACATTATTGGGTTAATCGGATAGCTAACTCCGAATTCCACGTTTCTCCGCATTTAAATGCGTGAGGGTTGTCATTAGACAATTTGATAAAAAAAAAAATCATATTTGTAAGCATCTGAGTCTACCTATTATTTATTATTATATTGTATTTGTGATCTGTAATTTTTGTTTGGTCGGCAGAAAAATGATAACACATTTATTTATTTATTTTTTTGTTGATTTCCTTTACATACTAATAATATATAAACAAAGTATTCTCTATATAATACTATTTTTCAAGATATTTAACATATAAATAAATAAATTAACATATAAACAACTAGAATATGTAAAACTAGAAGTTAAAAAATTATTAAGTTCGTTATTGTAGACTACACATATAAATGCACAATTAAGTTATTGATTTCACAAAACACAATAATAAATTAGTACTGTTAAAGAAATTGGTATATTA
The DNA here is from genome assembly GCA_954870985.1 of Trifolium fragiferum. NCBI lineage: Eukaryota > Viridiplantae > Streptophyta > Magnoliopsida > Fabales > Fabaceae > Trifolium > Trifolium fragiferum. The sequence continues at coordinate 74,911,860 of OX940789.1, read as the reverse complement.
ATACATATGCATTATTAATACATATGCATTATTAATATATCATGAATCTCTCCATTTTCATTTATTTCTAAAAATGAATCATTCAACAAGTTTAATTCCTCTTGCTTGAAAAGGAAAATTTATATTATCAAATAACACATATAATTAAATTAAAGGAATTATCGGATGACAATGAAAATTGATGAATTAAATTAAATGGAAAATAACCAATCAAATCAAATAATAATAATAATAATAATAATAATAATAATAATAATAATAGGTACACTAGGCAATTTTTTTTACTATTTTAAATTGTACAAGAGGACCAAAACTTTTAGGTGTTTGTGATCTGCTTAAGAATGACGTAACGAAAAACTTCTTTTTAAGATATTTGTTTTATTGTTTTTTTAGTCTTTATTTACGTTGTAACAAAAAAAAAAAAAGATCCAAAATCCAATTTAAACCTTCTCTAGTGTAAGTAACAATAATTTTTATAACATTATATTTTTTATATGAGGCCTTTTTATATAACATTTACACGGGATATTTTTTAAACTACTTTTTATATAACTTTTTTTGTAAATTATACTGGGTATATATATATATATATATATATATATATATTAGCCATATATATATATATATGATGACTGGATTTATATTAATATATCAATATGGAGACATATTTTTTTTTTTTACTTTGAAATTTATATGGCTCTTTTTTATTTATAATTTATACGGGACTTATGTATTTCTTCATGTATTAATATGGGAGTTATATTATTTTTGTATATTAATACAAAGAATTTTTTTATATAATTTATGAGAGGTTCAAATTTATTTATTTTTTGAATGAAATTATCTGAACTTCTATATTTGTTTTATTTGACCGAGGGTATTGATGTGAAAATTAAAAATAAAAGATATATTGAAATATATTTTTTAGGTTTTTCTGATTTGTAATTGTTTTCTATTGAGATATTATTGAGGTTTTTACTCATTTATTATTTTTGTTTGTTTTAGTGGTTTTTTATAAAATTTATACATGAGTTTTTATTTTTTATAATATATTAATACGGGGTCTATTGTTTTTCTATATAAATTATTTTAATAGATTTGTCTTTTTTTTTGGTGTATTTATACGGGAAAACTTTTTTTTTTTAATTTACACAAAGATTATATTTACATTCGTATTAATATGGGATGCTTTTTTTATATGTATTGAGTTTATATTCGCACTCATATATTAACATGGAGCAATTTTTTTTGTAATTTATATGGCAGCATATATTTTGACTTATATATTAATACGAGGAAACCCAAACTAATTAATAGTCTTTAGTTCTATTTTATTATAGGATTTTTTTATTACTTTGTTCGTTGCAGCCGAATCCTATAATTTGTTCATCAATATTTTAAGGCTTTATTAGTTTTTATTACACAACGTTATTATAGTTATTTATATTATATACGATCGTAAATATTTGTTTTGTTTTATAAATTATTTTTCATAAGCAATATCAAAATTTAAGTTTTTAGTCTAAAGTAAAATATATTAAAATATTTTTTATATAAGTCAATAAATCTACAAAATAAAAAATCTACAAACGCATTTTTACCCGTGCTTGGCACAGGTTTGGATACTAGTTATTTAAATATAAACTACTTTTTAATTACATTTTAAAAAAATAAAATTAAAGAGTCATAAAACTGAAAACATTGAAAAAACAAATTTTTTTTTTTTTTTTTAAAACCAAAAAGGTGGAAAGCAAAGTGCTAACCACCCCAAAATAGATAGAAAAGATCAAAGAGAAGTACAAAAGGAGGGGACTAGGCTAAAACTCCTATTAAGATGAACAAAATCTAAAACTAGGAATGCCAAGAGTGTTCTTCTCATAACTATCAAGGATAAACAAAGGTGGAACATTCCACTCCACAAAAGATGAACTAGATAAACCAAATTTAGCTAACAAATCAGCTACTTGGTTCCCTTCCCTAAATATGTGAAAAAACAAACAATTCATTTGACCAACCATGTAGAGAACATTTTTCCAACGATTTCTTAGCCACCAAGTAACATGTTTCTCAGGATTTTTGAAGGCTGCTATGACAGAGGTAGAATCCGACTCAATCCAAAGATGCTTCCAATTATTAAGATAAGCAATTTCAATTGCTTTCATTGCACCACACAGTTCAGCAATATAAGAGGATTGATTACCTATGTTCTCAGCAAAACTATAAATAAAACTAGCTTCTTGATTTCTAAAAATCCCACCACAGGCTGCTAGAGTGCCATTTGCTGCTCCATCAATGTTACACTTGATCCAACCCTGAGGAGGGGGCTGCCACAAAACTTCCTTGACCAAAGGAGCTCTAGGATGATGAATTGTAATTCTAAACAATTTCAGAAAAGTAAAGTCCCTAATAGAATTTGAGGAGGGCTTACTTGTGTTGTTACCTGATAAACATGTGTTAGCCATGATGGTCGAGATAGCAGACCTCCAAGAAACATTAGTATTGTTAAATCTAGCTTGGTTTCTGACAAACCAAATGGTGTTCAATAGGTTCACCAAAGCTGCAGTAATAGTTACTTTACTTTGAGGGGACCAGTTCAAATCACAAATCTTCCACAAATCTTCCTTTGAGTTGAACTGCAGGGACAAGTTTATACAACCTGCCAACCAAGACCAGAGCTTGATTGCATATACACATTCAAAGAATAAATGAAAAGAGGATTCAGCATTGCAGTTGCAGAGAGTTTAAATTGAAGGAATAGCACAGCCTTTCTGCATGAGATTCTCATCAGTTGGTAATTTGTCATGCATTAATCTACAAATCATGAGGGATTTAGAAGGGGGGATAGCAGGATTCCAAATTAACTTAGCCCAATGAAGCTCCTGAAATTGCTGAGATTTAAACATATAAGCTTGCTTGAACTCTAAGTCACCTGTGTCTGTATGCTTCCAAATTAATTCATCTTGGGAGTGAGATAAAGGAATGGAAACTCTATTCACAATGCTACTGAGGTTGTGGAACATGATATTCAGTGGAGGAGGAATCACCCATTGACCATTTGAAATGAAATCACACACCTTTGAAGAAAGAAATGGTCTAAACTGAAGAGGAATGTTTAATTGATCCACCAAAGGCTCACCACACCATTCATCTGTCCAAAAATTTATATCCTCACCATTGCCAAGAAGCCAACATGTGTTTTCAACAGTCACACCAAATTCATCCTTGATGCTGCTCCAAATAGAAGAATAAATGTGATGTCTAATTACCTGAGATTTCTTAAAAACTCTATCTCTGAGCAAGGAAGCCCAAGAAGCTTTAGAAGTCATCAGAGACCAGCAGAGCTTAAGGTTTGAGGCCTGATTTAGCAACAAAAGGGATCTAAGATTCAATCCTCCCTGAGAATAAGGTCTACAAACTTTTTTCCAACCTATTGTTACCAGTTTTCTTTTGTCAATATCTCCACTCCATATAAAGTTTCTAATGCATCTTTCAATGTCCTTAAGAAGAGTAACAGGCCAGGAATATAAAGAAATGTTGTAAGTGAGCATGCTTTGAATCACTGATCTACCTAACTGAACCCTACCAGCTATGGAAAGAAGAGAAGCCTTCCAAGCTGAAAGTTTCATCTTGATCTTATCAGCAATAGGTTGCAGATGAAGGGACTTAGGCTTACCTTTGAAAATAGGTACTCCCAAATAATTAAAAGGTAAAGTACCAAATTTAAAATTCAAAGTCTGCAAAACGAGATTCATCCTCCCATGTGTAATAGAGCCTGAAATGATAGTGGATTTGGAATTGTTAATGACTTGGCCTGATTCAAGTGCATAGCAACTAGCAAGAGAAGAGTTCCTTTAAATTCTTCAAACCAACTAGATTTCCTTTGCAGAAAATCATAAGATCATCAGCATAAAAGCAATGAGAAGGCACCCTGAAATTTCTAGTTCCTTTTATCTGATTGAGTTTGCCTTGAGTCACCATAAGAGAAATGCTTCTACTTAAAACCTCCTCAGCTAGGCAGAAAAGCAAAGGTGATAGAGGGTCCCCTTGTCTAACCCCTTTATTGCAGTTAAAGTAACCATGAGATTGGCCATTGATTGAAATTGAAAGAAAAGCTAACTGCAATATTACCTTAATCCAAGTGCAAAAGACTTCATTAAAACCAAAAGATTTCAACACCTTGAGAAGGAAACACCAATCCAAGGTATCAAATGCTTTAGCAATGTCAATTTTCAAAGCAAGATTCCCTCCAAAAGCTTTGTTGTGCAGAAGGTTGGCAGCTTCAGAGGCCACACACAAGCAATCCTTAATATCTCTTCCTTTGATAAAACCTTTCTGTTCCTCAGAGATGAGAGAAGGCATGATAGAAGCAAGCCTATCAGCAATTACTTTGGAAATAATTTTAAACTTAAAGTTGGCCATTGCAATTGGCCTGTAGTGATCAATAGAAGAAGCTTCAGGAAACTTGGGCAACAAGGCAATGACATTTGAGTTGTATCCTGGCAAAATCTAGCTAGAATGGAAAAATTGAAGCACATCATTGATAACATCATCCTTCACAATCTCCCCATAATTTTGGAAAAAGAATGCACCAAACCCATCTGGTCCTGGAGCACTGTCAGAGTTTAGAGAAAAAACAGCAGCCTTAATCTCAGAGACTGAAGGAAGCACAGTCAAAAATGAATTGACCTCAACAGTAACAAGAGAAGGGATAACCTCTTCAGCTAACCTTGAGTCCTGCAAAACAATGTTAAAAGAAAACAAATTTTTATAAAAGGTAACTATATGATCTGCAATCTGGCTTTGATCTGTAATGACAGTTTCTCCATCTTGAAGGGAATTAATGTGTTTGGTTTTGGATTTGATTTTGGCCATTTTGTGAAAGTATTTGGTGTTTCTATCTCCCTCTAAATGCCATTTGAGATTAGCTTTTTCTCTCCAAAAAACCTCTTGCTTATTCAGAGCCTCCTCATATAAAACACTAGCTATTTTCTCTTCATTCATAAGAATATCATTGTGACCATTGTCTTGAATTTGGATATGAATTTGTTGTAACTTCTCCTCAGCAGCTGTAACCAATTCATTCACATTTCCAAAGCATTCCTTATTCCAAACCTTCAACTTAGATTTAAGATGCTTCAATTTCTGACTTAGAACTAACATAGGACAACCAACTACATCTATATTCCAACTATCTGTGATTAACTTAATGCAGTCAGCATGTAAGGACCACATTCTCGAAAATTTGAACTGAGAAGCAAAAGAAGATGAACTAAACTTAAACTCCATCAGCAAAGGGAAATGATTTGACCTGAGCCTGGTGAGAGTGGAAGCAGATGAAACTTGATATAGATCCAACCAAGATTGATTGCATATAACTCTATCCAACCTCTTTTCAGTGTGACTTGAACCTCTTCTACCATTATTCCAAGTAAACTTAGCACCCCTAGTGGGGAGATGAATCAAATTAAAAGTATCTGTCCAAACTTGAAAGTCTTCAATAGGTCTTCTAGCAGGAGAAGTACTACCTCTATGCTCATGAGCCCCAATAATAACATTAAAGTCTCCTAAGAAACACCAGGGAAGATCATATTGAGCTTGTAAAGAGTTCAAAGAATTCCATAAATGCTTCCTAGTCAAATAATTGGTAAAAGCATAAATTGCAGCAATGGCTAATGTTTTGTCATTCTCAACAATGGAAAAAGAAACATGTTGGTCATCTGAGGATATAACAATAGGATTTATAGATAATTTACAAATACACCAGAGATTTGGCAAGAGATTTGGTCTGTTGTTAAAGGCAAAAAATTTTAGGTGTAAATTAGAAAGCCACCTTCTAGGCAAGTCTTCACTAGCCATCCAAGGTTCAGAAAGTAAGATAATATCAGGGTTATGATCACTAATAAGTTTCTTTAGGGCTAATCTTGTAGGGGAATTAGCAAGTCCCCTTGTGTTCCAATAAATACACTTCATCTAAAAGGCTTAGGATTACCTTTAGATCTGGTTACATATGATTCTCTACTAGATTGCTTCAATTTCTTTTGAGATTTTTTTTGTCCTTTAGACAAGTGTACCTGAAATCCATCATCTTGTTTCTCCAACAATTAACCTGTCTCCTCTAAAGCCTTCAAAGCTTCATCATTTGCTTCAGTCATATTTGCCCAAGATTCCTTAAGAAAACTCATATCCTTTGCAACCCTGTCAGGAATTTGATTAATGATTTGATCTTCACCCTGTAGTGAAACTCCAGCTGAGCCTGAAGGTAAAGCCACCAAAGCCTGCTCCTCTATCTGCCTCACTCCCTCATGAGTTGCATCCACAAAGGAATCCTGTGAGCTAACATCCCTTCAATATTGTTATTTTCATCATTTAAGTCCTTTTCCAGCTGCTCATCTTGAATTCTCATCAAAGTTCTTGGACTTACAGGAGATAAAATAGAAGTTTCTATCTGCCTATTTTCAACTTGAGTAGAGGTACCTTCATTAACCTTACTTGACGAACAAGCTTCTTGAGCAATACTACCTGCAATAGTATTCTTTGGTGACTTACTCCCAGTATCCTCCACATTAACAACTTCTTTTTATACATTGATCACCTCTACAGGTTTGCCCTGTTGTTTCCTGCCATCTTTAGATAGAACAAATATTTGTTTTGGCTCAGATTTCTTCTCCTTGCTTGGTCTAGACTCATCATCTTTATTCCATCTCTTACAATTTTCAAAACTATGACCAATCATCTGACATTCACTACAAAAAGGAGGAATATGTTCGTATTCCAAATCCACAATGAAAACATATCCTTTACGTTCCACAAGAAGTTTGTATCTTAGAGGTTGTGACAAATCAATATCTACCAAAACCCTAACAAACTGACCAAAAGTTCTTTCAATCATGGGTTTAGCTGTAACAGAGTCAGTACATATTGGAGTTCCTATACTACCAGCAATGGTAAACAAAATATTCTTATGCCAATATTCCTGAGATAAACCAAAAATCTTAACCCAAACCTGGACAGATGTGTTATGTTGCAATTTAGGGTTAAAATCCTTAGACTAAGCAAATAACTTGAGAAAACCAGGGTTCAAGTTCCATGAAGGAATGGACCTAACCCTTCTAACATCCTCTAAGGAGGAAAAAGTGAACTAAAAAAAACCCTTACCAAGAGAGATGACCCCCCAAGGTGACAGATTCTTCCAAATCGTTGCTAACTTAGCTTTCAAGGCAACAACCGACAAAGGTGTGGAACCCTTAGGCCAAAGAACTCTTCCATGCAGATTGTGCTTGCATGCCTCCAAACATGCCTCATAAAACGTTTCTGTTATCTCAATAGCTAGTCTATCACCCTTAACCACCGGTTGTTGAAACTGGGAAAGGGGAATATCGCAAATATTAGTAACGGCTTGAGCAAAGGTTTTTTGTGGTTTAGGGTTTTCTGGGTGCGCGATGGTGGTTTTTTGTGGTTCATTAGAAAGATCTAAACATTTCCAAGGGATATTGAATGTTTGCATGTTGAAGGAAGGGCAGAAAAATAAGGCGGTGAAGGTGTAATACGGTGGTGCAAGAGGTAGGTGATGAAACAGTCACGTTAACTCCACTCGCTCTCTCTCTAAAAACATCTCTCCTTTCAAAATCGAAAAAACAATTTTGAATTTTTATTTTTAAGCAAAATCCTAATTATGAGTTTGATTTAATATAAATTGTCTCTCCCTCTTTCTCACCTTTGAGACCCCCACCACCACCATGCCTATTAACTTCATTCTCTTCTCTGTCACTTTCATTTCCCACAAAAAACTCCACACCCCATCAATTAAACCTCATTACAAATAACCTCACACCGATATTTTATTTCTTACAACATGGTATTTTTTTCTCTCTACTTTTTCATTTCCTTTTATTCGAAGTACAACAATTAAAAAAGAGTGGAACAGAGAAGAGACAAAATGATATAGATGAATAACAATAACAAAAGTAAAAAATAACAGTAGCAGGTAAATAAGGTAATTTTCAAAAGTCTATAACCACAAATGTTGTAGAAATTACAATTGAGTCGTATTTAATTTGATTGCAATTCTCATCAATATCAAATATTATGACATGTCGCAACCATTACCGCGACAATTATTTAAAACTTAGATTTTGAGATTAGCTATGCAGAAAAAGGCAGTCAGACAGCGATGCGACAAGGGTCCCAAAACAAAACTGACCTTCTAGTTTTAGAATCCTTATAACACTTCAAATTATGAAACAAGTATTCACCATTCTTCTCTCTCAAAACAAACAATTGTTGTAGTGTATCATTTGAAGCTTGATATATGTTCATGTTCCTAGAGACAACAACCTTGTTGCTAATATCATTTTGTTGATCTGTAACATTTATGGAAGCTTTGTTTCGCCAATAATATTCATAACCATTTATCGAAGGCAATGACCGTGGCAATGAACCACCATGTTGTGCAATTTTAACATCCTCAAAATTGAACTCTTTAAATTTGTTGAACTTTTTTGTCTCTAACGATTTTGAACTTTTGTCAACTAATTCAATTTCCTTATTCACCAGACTACACATCTTAGATTTCTCTATCACATTCTCATCTTCCTCAACCTCCTCCTCCTCATCAGCATCATCATCGTCATCATTATTAGCAAACGTAAGGATAAGGTGACCATTTTGTCGCTTAGCGAAAAAATTGTTGTGTGAAGGAACCGAAACAACTTGTAGGAACAAAAATAACTTTCCATTGTCTCGGTGAGACCTCATTTGAAGTGGTTGACTTTTACTATGTTGACATTGACTAGTGAGTGAAGAAAGTGGAGGAGGAAAATAACGTTGCTTCTTCATCTTGTATAAATTTTTATTTGATTTTTCATCATCGGCGTCATCTGAATTATTATCTTCAGATGACATGTAAGAAGAAGAAAAATCATTTGAACCAGTTTCAGATCCAAGACTCTCCGTGCAAATATTGAGACTATTTTCACTCAAATAATTTTTTGATTTTTTCACAAGTGGGTGAATATAAGGAAGGGTATTTAGTTGTAAAGCTTCATCCTTGTTCTTTTGGTTCAAGATTGAACTCCATATATCAAGGTCACCAATGACTTTGGAGGAATCATATTTTTTAATTGGAAATAAAGATAACCCGTTTTGAGAACCGTTTATGTTGCTTTCGGTCTGGAAAATGGCAACAGTGCCCTGCTTTTGCATCACCATAGTTTCTTTGCTTTGAATCTTCTTGTTAACTGGATAAATGAAAGTAAAATTAATCAGTAAAATGTAAAATGCCAATTAATTAATCAGTAAAATATCAATTAAAAAAGGTAGGTAAAATTAATATTTAATATTTATCTGTTGATCTATATATCTATTAATAATAAAATTATGTTCGTTAATGAAAACTCTTCTTTAATTTGTGTTGATGTTGTATCTTACTCTTCATTAATAAAAACTTATTAATTATGGAAACAAAAATTGTGTTGGTTTGATTTTTTTTTTTGATTTTAATGGGGAGGATCGCATGATATAATTTGGTGGTATTTACTAAACAATAAATGAGAACAAATCATATTCATTCAAATTATCAAGACGTAGTATAGAAAAAAAATCGTAATTAATAATTTAGACATATTACAACATGAACTATTGTTACTAGTTTTAATAAAATTTAAAGTTTTTATAAAGGATGGTTGGGAATTATGCATGTAAGCAATTGGAAAAAAAAGGCTTGAAAAAGAATTAGAATGAATTACCTGATGAAACAAACTACAAAGGAATGCTAGTTGCAAAAGAGGAAGATAAGGTATAAGGATTTTTATGATGCAAATGTAAGAGGAATGGTTGTGAGTGATTGATGGTAGTGAAAGAATGAGATTTGAGGAGTATTTATAAGTTGCCAAAAAAGCTACTACTTGACATATATGTACCAAGATTCGTTTTAAAGGGAGGGATGTTATTGGTTTACCAGAACTTTTATACACAATTGTTTTTTAATTTATTTTTTTTACATTATATATCTTTTAAATTAATTTTATGATACACAAGTGACAAAATTTGATGAAAAATTATTATAATTAGATTAAGGTCTCATGTTCGACTCTTCCCCCGATACTAATTTTGGTGGGCTAGTCCATACTGAATAAAAAATTCTGGCTTTAATTTGGCCCCTCCCAAGTGAGCGGTGGGATTGGTCCGAGTTTTTGGTGGACTAATCGATCTTTGAGCTGGATATTGAGTTTTTTTTAAAAAAAAAACAAATATATTTTTTTTTCCATATTTTTCCTTGATAATTTGAGAGTATTCCAATAACATGTTTAGTGAAAATGTACAGAATCACTATATAGTAATATTTAATATTGCATGAACTAGAATGTTTGACATCTAAGGGGATGTAGCTCAGATGGTAGAGCGCTCGCTTAGCATGCGAGAGGTATGGGGATCGATACCCCGCATCTCCAAAAATATTTTCTTTTTTGCCGTACCATTTTTTTAATTAACCATGTACTTTTTATTGCATGTGTTTTTATAAGTTTGTCTAAACTCACTCAAAGTATGTAATTGTAAACCAAAGAAAAACTCACTTTTATCATGTTGTATACTATAGTACATTACATACGTTTACGATGTAAAAATTTGCAAAACATATAGCTAATGATTTACTGGTAATTTGGTGTCACAAACTTCCTTTTGAATTAGAAATAGAGGTGACATTATTATGATCATATTTGTCAACTAAACGAGACACCTTTTTATAAATGATAAAATTGTGAAGGTTCACACAAAATGCAAAACGGACAATATCTCAGAAATGCTATTATACTTGAGATAAAAATATTGACACCACAAGGCCTTTAACCTCAACTAAGGATACTATCTGGTTACATCAAAATAATCGAGCAAATCACCTCAGAAATAAGGTGTTGTGAAATTGAGGTTATAATAACAAGTTCTATATATGTACATAACATTAATATTATTTTTCAAATCCGAAAATCCATCCGAATTGGTGTATGCTAGTAATATTTTGGTAGTATTGGAATTTTATATAAAATGTTATTTTATAGTGTATTGTTTTCTTAAAACATTTTTTATACTATGTTAGAGATATCTATAGGATGACAATTTAGCTTTTTATAGATAGTAATGATCAAATAAAATTCGGGCCGATTGTTGCGGGTTCTTAATTTTGTGTGTTCAATTCTGCGGGTTCTTAATTTTGTGTGTTCAATTTTGCGGGTTTGGGTAGAAATATCCGAACCCAATGCGTGTGGGTGTAGAATTTGTTTTGCCACCCGAACAACATTTGACTTTGAGTTCGGGTGGTGATTTCGGATGTGTGTTTGGAAGGTTTAAAACTCACATCCGACCCTACCCGTTGTCATCCATAATTGCGTTACACCTTACTTTTCCCCCTCCTCTTCCTACAAGAAAGAGGTCACCAAGTGTTTATAGAAATTAGGCAAAGAAAATAACAACATTAGCCGATTATCCTCGATTGAGGGCTATGTTGCAATACACTAAAAAATATTACATTGTTCAAGAATTAAGACTAAGTTTAAATTAAAATCAGTACTCACATTCTTCTCTGAAACACTTTTTATAAATGAAAAAATCATGATGGTTTGCACACAAGACTTAAAACGGACAACACTTCAAATGTGATATCATGGACAAAAATAAAAGCAATACTTTGACCAATTGTGTTTGCGTTTCCAATTATAACAGTAAAAATGACCAATTGTGATACTTCGTCTAATATGCACAAGTGATCGACAAGTCTTATTACACGGCAGTTTAGTTAGTTATTTTCCTTCCCATGCAAGTTATCTTAGTTGAGGTTATAGTTGCTTAGCATGTGCTTCATGTAGTGTAGCTTAGAGGTTGTTAGAAGTTAGTTAGAGCATGAACTACCTATAAATGGTTCATTGTAACTGATTTCTCTTCATTATCAATGAAATAAAAACTTGATCTTTCTTCAACTTTCTCTCTTATCTTCTCTGATTTCAATGTTGAAATCCACCATCTTCAAGAACTTCATGAAGTTTTTCACCATACATAAGCTTGTTTTTATCATATTGAATCATTAAATCTCACCATCAAATCAATAAGACACATCACATTTCATTTGGTCCGATAGTGAAACTTATTAACTCAATGGTAAAAATAAACTTATATTTGACGAAAAATTAACTCATTTATACATTGTTGATTTGACCTATTTACGAACTTCTATGCAATGCACTTTAAGCCCGCAATGTTTGAGTGATTGTTCACTTAGGGTGTTTGGTTATAAAGAGAGAATGAGAAGAGAGAAATAGGTGAGAGAGAGTATGAGAAGAGAGAAAGATGTGAGAAATAGAGTAAATTTAAAGTATTGTTTGGTTTAAGAGAAAGAGATGAGAAATAGAAGAGAGAGAAATGTTGATTATTTATAAAAAAATACAAGAATACTCTTAACCTTTACAAAATTCTTATTAAATTTAATTTGTTTTTATTTATTTAATTAAATTACGTAATCTAATTTTCCATTAATTTAATTTATTAGAATAATTTTATAAAATAGTTAACATACTTTAAAATATTACTATGTAGTTTATTTTTTAATTAAATTGATAATTAAAAATATTAAAATTAAATAGATGATAGTGAATGTTTATTAGTGGAACACAAATATCAAAGTAGGGGTATAAAAGGAAAAAGCACAATTACACCTCATTCTCTCCACTTTCTCGGCAATTTTGAGAAGAAGAGTAAAACAGTGAGTCCCACTGATATTTTGTCTCTCTTAGCTATTTCTCTTCTTTGCCAAACAAAAGAAATTGTCTATTTCTCACCTCTTTCTCTCCTCTTTTACTCTCTCTTCCCTTTTTCTTGCATACCAAACACAACGTTAATTATTAGTAAATATAAGTCAAACACAAATCAAATTTAATTAATTTGTATATTCTATGATAAAAAAATTTAATTTGTACACAATGCAATGGATGGAGTTGGGGTTGACTCGTCATAAAATTTTATACAATGAGAATCTGATTTTTCTCTTTTCAACTTTTTCTTTGTGCATAATATAGATATAATGAATTGGATGACAACTCATATATCATTTTACAAAATTAAGTATATGTAATATTCTCTATTATATTCACAAGCATATGACAATTTTGTGGTACTAATCACTTGAACTGATTAACTAATCAATGACCATGTATTTAGCATAATAAACATCACTGTTAACAATTGGATCATTGATCACCTTTTGTAGGATTCCATCAAGCCTATGTCTATTTCTCAAACCACATAATTATTGGATTAGCTTGCATCAAGTTAAGCTTATTGACCTCTACAAACTTTTCACCAATTCTTTTTACTTTTTAAATATCTTTCATCAATTTTTTTTGTAAGCAAAAGTACTACATACTTGTTCCTTCATGAAAGTGTGACAAGGCCTTAGTGTATTTAATTTAATAATTAATATGCTGTATTTGTTTAGACTTAAAACTTATTTTCATAGTACTTTTATCAACGTGTAATTAAACAAGTGCAGAATCACTTGAATATATACTAGTGGAAGATTACGTGACCTTGCAATTGTTTGATTTAAATTTTGTGTCGGAGTTAATGGGGATCCTTGACATTGTCTATAGAATATCACCTACAAATGTTAAAACAAGAAATGTAATTAGAATTTAATGTCGTGTAGAGAAAATAATTATCATTTCTTAAGGCTCCTATTTTTCCTTTTCTTTTCATAGATAGAAGACATGTGGAAAAAATAAAACCAACGGTTGAGATTAAAATGATAGAATTTAATTACTAATTATTTGTTTATATTGTAAAACAAAAGAAATACTCCGTCTCTTTCCGTCACGGCGACCTTTTTTTTTTTTTTTGTACATATCACGGCGATGTTTCTAAGAACAAAGAAAGAAACATGCCGTGTACGTACTCTTCTTCCTCTTGTTTCACGGCTGCCCCTCTCCGCCTGTCACAACGGCGGTGTCCTTCCTCCATTTTTCTCCATACATCACCTTCTTGTCTTGCCATCTCATCGAATCTCACTGTCTCGCCGCCGCCGTTTTCACAAACAAAACCATCTGAATAACATAACACTTAAATATAAGCCACCGCAAATCGAATAAACCAGACTCGAGGACTAGTAATAATTATAACTCCTCCAGTTTCATTATCCCTCATCTTTTCACTCTCAATCAGCATCTATTCATCAAATAAATTTTAGTAATAATTACAGCATGTACAGATGAAAGAGGAGACAGCGAGGTGGTACTGATTGTGAGTGGAGAAGAAGGAGAAAGAACGCTGCCGTGGCATCAAGAGGCGGGCCAGCGAGAGGAAAAGGGAGGAGAGGCAGCCATGAGGTAAAGACAAAAGGGTTGTATCAGATAGAAACAAAATGAAGTTTACGGGTTGTGTGTTTCTTTTGTTTTTTTTTCGTCAAGTAGTCTAGTGGCTAGAAAATTCACTTTAAAGGTGAATAAAGTGGAGTATCCAGGTTCGAACCCGACTCCTGCACATATAGTGCTATATCCCTACCAATTGAGCTAAGCTCATGGGGATTTTGTTTTTTTACGGTGCAAACAAATAATTAGTAATTAATTTTATCATTTTAATTTCAACTGTTAGCTTTATTTTTTCCACGTGTCTTCAATGTATAAAAAGAAAAGGAAGAAAATGAGCCTTAAAAAATGGAGCATAGCTGCTCTTTTTTTTTTTTTTTTCACCACAAATATTCGGTTCACTAGACTGTCTAATCTAATTCATCAGTTTTGACATCAAATGGTTTCAATTTTTTTGATCACAGTTACAGGGATCGAACCGCGATCAATCCTACGCAATTGTTTTGTATGATGTATAAAAAGACAATTGAAACAAGTGACCAACAAGAAAGTGCCACATATATAATGAATTGAAGCCACAACTTTGGCTCCGTACACTAACTAAACTAGACTTAAATATCATTTCAGTATTTATATGTTTGCGATTTTTTGGTTTTAGTCTCTGTATTTTTTTTTGTTGCAAATAAGTCATTGTATATTCGTAAATTTTTGATTTTAGTCCTTAAAATCAAAAAATTTACGTACATACAAAGACTTATTTGCAACAAAAAAGAAAAATACAAAGACTAAAACTAAAAATTTACGAACTTACATGACCAAAAAATTATTTAAACCACTAAACAATCAACGTGTAATTAAACAAGTGCAGAATCACTTGAATATATACTAGTGGAAGATTACGTGACCTTGCAATTGTTTGATTTAAATTTTGTGTCGGAGTTAATGGGGATCCTTGACACTGTCTATAGAATATCACCTACAAATGTTAAAACAAGAAATATAAGAATTTTGCTCTTAGGAATTTCCCATTTATGGTGGTTTAGAATTTAATGTTGTGTATAAATATACATTTTTTTTTTGTTTTCACCACAAATATTCGGCCCACTAAACCGTTTAATCTAGTTCGTCAGTTTTGACATCAAGTGATTTTAATTTTTTTCGATTGCAATTATGGAGATCGAACCGTGATCAATCCTAGCAATTGTTTTATATGATGTATAAGAGGACAATTGAAGCAAGTGACCAACAAGAAAGTGCCACATATATAATAAAGGGTAAATAAGCTTATATCCCTCTGTAATGTAGACGTGTTTTGTTTTTCCCCCTGTAAATTTTTTTTGTGACTCGCTTCTTGTAATATTGAATTTTTTGGACTCGCCCCTTGGATGCACTTTTTAAATTGATTATTTTGTTCAAACCGATTTAAAAAGTGTTATTTTTTAAATCGGTTAATATGTTGAACCGATTTAAAAAGTGCAAATTCCTTGCATCCAAAGGGAAAAACCAAAAAATTTACTTTACAAGAGGCAAGTCACAAAAAAAAATTACAAGGAAAAAACAAAACTTGCCTATATTACAAATAGTAAAAACCTATTTACCTTATAATGAATTGAGGCCACAACTTTGGCTCCGTACACTAACTAAACAATTAGCATTTTTGACATAATTAAGGGAGACCAATTATCGTGCAAAAATTTGTAAATGGGAGAGCATAGCATATAGTTCGGTCCTATTTCTCAATAGTGACATCCATTTGTCGTAACATGAGATGAGAACCTAGTGATTTTTCAAATTCTTTGTGCATATATTTCTTTGCTCTTCCTTTTTTATGTGCACTTTTCCATAAAAGGTAATTAACTTAACTTATAATGCCACCACAAGCTCATTCATGACAAGGCATTCCTATCCTCACACATACTCTTTGAATAGGACAACTTTGGATCGTTCTATTGCTCTTTTTTTTTTGGTTAATTCTTAATAGTTAATACCTTTCACTGTTAACGACAGAGAAATTATACGAAGATGAAAGTTTCAAAATAAAATATATCAGAGAAAATACATTTTTAATTTGGTTGGATTGTCCGTCAAAATAAAAAAAAATTGGTTGAATTGTTTAAGGTGGTTTATTTTTATTAAAGAGCGTCGAAGTCCATTAACAAAATGAGGAGTAGAAACTCCAATAATATCGGTGTTATGTATATAAATTAACCAATATTATTAGTTAATATATGTATATTATTTATAATATATATAATATAAATTATTAATTAGATAATTATATATAGGTAGTTATTAGTAGTTTTAAGAAGTTATTAGTAGTTATTGGTAGTTTTGTGATGTTTATCTATATATATATATATATATATATATATATATATATATATATATATATATATATATTAGTATTGTCCATGTAAAGAGAAAGGAAGAAAATTAATCAAAGAATTCTAGTCTTTTCCCCCATTTCTATGGAGACATGTTCCTTCTCGAATTGAAACAATTGTTAGGAGATATATTTCTTCTCGAATTGGAATACTTGTTATTGTTAATTTATCATATTCTATCATTGGTGCTTTCATTTTCGAACTCTATTTCATCCATGAAACCATGATTATAAGCGCACAAGAATTATCACAACTTCGGGAATCCATCGAAGCCCTCACTACATCCATTAAAACCGCCACTACATCCTTAAATGAATTTAAACTCAGAGAAGACCTTCGCCACAAATATTTTCTTCGTACCTTTCCAAACCTACAAACCTTGCACAAATCAGAATCATCTTCTTTTTGTCAGAGTATCGTGAATGTTTTGCCATTGTCTGATGAGGATGAAGCAAAGAAAATTGACAATGACGAGGTCAAGATGTATCTTGAAGATGAAATTGAACAAGAACCAAATCCTAATGATAATTCTGTTTCCACCATTGATTATGTTTCCAATTCCATCAAAGATATTGTCAATGCCACCACAATAGTCCATTCTTCCAATTTCTTAAACCTAACGCCACGTTCATACTTCATTTCTTCTCCCATGTCTCTTGTTTTTGAGACCTTATCACCACCCACAATCACAAAAGAATTAGTGCATTCTTCAATAACATCTACCAAATTGGTTAATAGGGTTGTTGGATTACCATTCATTGTCCACATTGACCAATGGCTCGAACAATTGGCGACATTGCATTTATGGGATACAGCGCCATATGATCCTGGTGGAAGTTTCATTCATTCTAATTCCAACCTTGAGGACAAGGTTGTCGTGGACGGATGGAGTAATGATACGTGTATAATTAAATTAATATTAATATTTAATATATGTATGTTATTTGTAATATCTAATATAAATTATTAATTATGTATTTAAATATATAGGTAGTTATTAGTAGTTTTAAGAAGTTATTAGTAGTTTCATAGAATTTATCTATATATATTTGTATTGTACATGAAAACAACAGGGAATAAAATTAATTAAAGAACTCTAGTCTTTTCCCTCATTTCTATGGAGATCCGTTCCTTCTCGAATTGGAACAATTAACTCAATTCCAACCTTCCTCCCTTTCTTAGGAGACCTATTTCTTCTCGAATTGGAATACTTAACCCTATCATCTATCATATTCTATCAATCGGCTAATACAAATTGTATAATTTGGATTAGACAATGCTCTTAATAAATCACCAAAACTCGAATTGACATTCTAAATTTGTCAATGCATCTACATAATGATTCACTTCACGATAAAAATGATACACTAATCCCAAACAAAATCCAACATCCTCACAATGTTTTGGATCACTTCCTTCATTTTATGTAGAAGAGGCATGTAAAAGGATCATGGCAGAAAATACAAGCTTGTAAAAGTCCTCATTGGGCGAAGGTTTGGCATAAGTTGGTCCCAACAAAGTTTCATGCATAGTGTGGAGAATTCTTCGGAATAAAGTTGCCAAAAGACAATTTGTTTATGAGAGCGGTCATAGGCGAGAGGTCCATTTATTATGTTGGTGGTTGTGGTTTTGTACATTTTCTTCGAATGCCCGATTTTTATATGTATGTGTTTGCTAGCTACTCTATGTTATATTGTTGCCGGCGATCCATGTCGATGTTCTATATTGGATTGGGATATATTTGACATTCTAAAATATATGTGTAGCTCTCACTTCAATCAATTTGAAGAATTGATCAAAAGCGGGAAGGACATTCCCTAAAAAAGTTAGTGTGATTTGGTTCACTTATATTTGGAGCATATGGTAGTCAAGGAACAAGAAACTCTTCAACATAAAGATATTTGCTTGGATAATATGTTAGAGTATGTTAAAAGGTGCTCGGTTAAGTCTAGAAGTCCTAGTTCAATTGATAAAATGTCAAAATTGTTAGGTCGGACGTCGTGATCTGGATTCGAACTCGAAACTTTACAATTGTGTGTGAATTTAATTTCAGTGAATTACCACTTCATCTAAAAAAAAAAGTGCTCAGCTAAATGTTAAATTGTAAAGTGTCAACTATATGCTTAGAGCCGTCAAATTAATGGGGTCAAGAAATTTCAACCGCAACTGCCGTATAAACAGACTTAAAATACTCCAAGGGTAAGTGAACCTCTTTAGCATAATTACCTTAAAAAATATTTAGTCCCCTAAATCTAAAAAACCCTAATTTTTTTCACAATCACAATTTAATTCAATTATGGGCTCTTAATGATCAAGAGAGGAATCAATCATCCAAGACAAATTAGAAATTTTGAAGAATTCATAGTAGTGTCAAAGTGTTTGTTATTTTGAAGAATTCATAGTAGTGTCAAAGTGTTTGTTTGGTAACACATAAGTTAGCTTATAAACTTATTTAATAAAATAAAACGTGTTTGGCAAAAGACTTTTCATTCAGGCTTATAATTTTTTTAGGTGTTATTTCAAGTAGTGTTTGAGCTTATAAATTTTTACCTTTTATTCAAATTTTAATCATATTATTTTAATTTTATTATTATTTTTTAAAAATAACATCTATCCATAACCATATACTTTTATGTCATTTTGTATTTGCAACAACTAAATTTGTCAAATATTTAATTTTATGCTACTGACTTTTTAGCTATATAAGTTGTAAATTATCATCTATAAGTTAGTTTTACACTTAATTTAATACTACTAACTTTTCAGCTATAAGTTAGTTTATAACTTAATTTTACCAAATAAATCCAAAGATATATTGTTCATTTCAATGTCTTCAACTCGCACCCCTTCGACAACTACCTATTCAACATGTTGGGATGTATTTTTGACCTGAGTATCATCAACTAGATATTGCGAAGTTATTGTTTGCACTCTCAGTCAAACGTTAATCAACATACCATTAGATTTGAATGCTCTAAAGTGAGAAAATCAAGAGTTATGATTGTAACAATCCCATGATTTGTTATATAATGTGCTTATTATATTTATTTTTGATTTATTAATTAATGATTGATTTCACTTTACTCTTTAAAGTGAATCATTCATCTTAGAGGAGCCGAATCTCATACTATTATGTTACTATATTGGATGTGTAATTGTCAACACAATATCTTTTTTAAATGACCAATACTACCATAGACATGTAAATAAATATATAATACAACAATAATATATATAACAATAAATGACGAGTTAAAGTCATTCATCTAATCTTACAAATTGTGTGAAAAGCAAAATCTCATCTTACAAATATAATATTTTTCTCTCCTTTTCATTTTGTTTTATTTGACAAAAACTATAGGAGAATGATCAGGTAGCAATGCAACATGGGTCCCAGAACATAAAAGACCTTGTAGTTCTAGAATCCTTGCAAAAGTTCAGATTGTGAACTAAGTAATCCTTATTCTTCCCTCTCAAAACAAACAACTGTTGTGAATCTTGTGATGCTTCATTTGAACCTTGATTTGTGTTCATGTTTCCGGATAGTAGAACATTTCCGGTAGCCTTGTTTCGCCAATAATATTCATAACCATTTGTCAAAGGCAATGACCGTGGCAATGAACCATGTTGAACATCCTCAAAATTGGTCTCTCTTTTGAACTTGTCTGACCACTGGTCAGAGAAATTCAACAACGGGATCAATTTAGAATTCTTGTTAACTAACTCAATTTCCTTGTTCACCACTAATTCTAAACCACACATTTGTGTTTTGTCTACCATATTTTCATGTTCCTCACACTCATCGTCAATTTCTTCGTTTTCTTCATCATCATCATTAGCAAATGTGAGGATAAGACGACCATTTTGTCGCGTAGCGAAGAAATTGTTGTGTGAAGAAGGAATTGAAACAACTTGTAGGAACAAAAACAACCTTCCATCGTCACGGTAAGATCTCATTTGGAGTGGTTGACTTTGACCATGTTGACTTTGACTTGCGAGTGAAGGAAGTGGAGGAGGGAAACAACTTGGTTTCTTTGTTTTCTTCCTCAAAGAATAATAATTGTTGTGTTTTGGATTCTCATCATCACATGTTTTCACTTTTGCATTCAATTTTTCATCAACCTCTAAAGAAGTATTATCTTGGGAGGATGTGTAAGAAGAAGAGAACCAATCTGAACCAGTTTCTGATCCAAGAATCTCTGTGCACATTTCAAGACTCTTTTCACTTAACCAATTTTTTGATTTTTTCTCAAGTGGATGAATATAAGGAGGAGTTTTTAATTGTGAAGCTTCATCTTTATTCTTTTGGTTCAAGATTAAACTCCATATATCCAATTCATTAGTGAGTTTTGAGTGTGATAGTTCTTTGGAGGAATCAGTTTTTTTCATTGGATATGAAGATAACCCGTTTTGAGAACCGTTTCTATTGCTTTCAGTTCCCAAAATGGTAACAATGCTCTGAATTTGAATCACCATAGTTTCTTTGATTTGAATATTCTTGTTTATATCTGCATACATGTAAGTAAGACTAATTAGTAATTAAGAAAATGTCAAATATTTATTTATGTATTAATCAATATTGAAAGTATGTTTGGTAGGGAGGACCACAGTTCGATCCCCACAACTGCGATCGGAGGAGACTAAAACCACTTGATTCCAGAACTAATCCTCGTACCAGATTCAACTGGTAGTGAAAAATAATATTGAAAGTATGTTTTATTTTGTTGTGTGTAAGTGTTACCTTATATTTTTAATTAACACATGGTACTTTTTTTAAGACATGTTACAAAATGGATTAGTGGTACTAGTTTTAATAGAATTTCAAAGATATTAAAAATAATGGTTGGGCTAGTACATGAATGTGGGTTTAGAAAGAAAATAAAATACACATAAAGCTTGAATAAATTACCTGAGGCAAGAAAACAGCATCCAAAGGAGTGTTAGTTGCAAAAGAAGAAGAAATTAAACGGTAAAGATGATTATGAACTTATATGATGCAAATATTAGAAGAATGGTTGTGGTTTGATGGTAGTGGAAGAAGGAGAAATGATGAGTATTTATAAGGTTCCAAAAAAATAATTGACATGTACCAAGAATAGATTCCCTTTATTGATTTCCACAGTGTGTGTTATATTCACCTTACAAAAAGGTACCACAAAATCAAATAATATGTTTTTATATTATATTGGTAAAGGGAGGGTTGTGGTTGGTTCTTATGAGCTTTTTTATATACACAAAACTTTCATAAATTCCATTCATAGACTTGCTTTTAACCACACATCTTATAGAATTAGTACTCCCTCGGTCACTCATTTTTTTGTTTCAAGAGAAATGAAAACTAGCAGAAGTAATATATGAAGTTTGAACATAGTTTTCCAAAGGAAAGAAACTTTTGACTAAAAAATATCAGCTTGCTATATTCACTTTGATGTCAGACTTGAATATAATTTAAGTTGCGTCAGCGCCAAAATCATGTTGTGACATGGTCAGTTAGGATTCGAAGAGTCGCATTTTTACGAAATTGAAAATCTATAGTTCATTATATGAAAGTTTCTCGTGACTTAAATACCATCATTAAATACTTATCTATTCAATACAGGACTCTTAATAAATAAACATAAAGAATTATACAATTTTTTTAAAAAAAAACTATAAATATAATTAACCGTGTGCTTGAATATATAGTAGTATAAGAGATTAATGGTATTTATTTTCATTTTTTTTTTATAATACATATAACTTTTTCAACTTTATTAATGAAAAACGACTTTTAACATGCATATAATTGAATGCTTTGTCAACCGTAAATTATGTTTTTCATAAACATGGAAAGAATAATTTCAATTTATGTTAAGAAGTCTCACATCGGATATGAGATGATCTGAATAAAAATTTATAAATAAGAGGCAATCCTCACCTTACAAGTCGATTTTGTAGGATTGAGTTAAGCCCAATACTCAATTTCTAAGATGGTATCAGAGCCTCTCTAAGATCCATTGGACCACCCACTATCGGGCCACCCACCATTTATATCCACGCACCAAGCCCAATAGTGCTGGACGTGAGGGGATGTGTTAAGAAGTCCCACATCGGATATAAGATGGCGAGACAATCCTCAACTTACAAGCTGATTATATAGGGTTTAGTTAGGTTCAATACTCAATTTCTTCACCTTTATTTTAATCTAGGACAATTCTCCACAATTTAGCATGGTAAAATAAATAAATTTCTGACAAGAGAATATATGGGGATGTAGCTCAGATGGTAGAGCGCTCGCTTAGCATGCGAGAGGTACGGGGATTGATACCCCGCATCTCCATATATTTTAATTATATGCACCATTTTTTAACTATATGTATTTGATATTCATTTTAGAAAATGCTTGTACAATTCTTTATAAGTAGACATTCATTTCATCTCAGTATAAGATTCATAATCAGCATGGTTATTGCAATTTTATTTTTCTATGCCTGTTTTTTAAAAAGTTTTATTATGTTTAAACTCACTCAAAGTATGCAAAAAAAGGCTATAAAAATATAAAAATGCTATTTAGTAAGAAAATCTATGGAGAAGAATTGCAAGAATAAATCTCCACCCTTGTTTATATCAACTACCCCCATGATTTTTATTAAAAGAGGAGATTAAAATTACATCATCCTATAAGATAATATCATGTATTATTCTTGCATTTCTTCTCTAAAATAATTCTTACTAAATAGCAATGCTCATAAAAATAATACTCCAGTATGTAAAAATTTACCAAGATTAGCTAATGATTTAATAGTTTTGTGTCACAAACTTACTTTAAATTATGAATAGAGGTGAAATAATGATGATCTTCCATATAAGAATGAACAAACTATCACCCTCCCCTTATTTAAAAAAAAAAAAAAAATACCATCCTCCTCACAAAATTGTGAAAAAGAAAGCAAACATAATTGTGAAAAAGAAAGCAAACATAATTTTTTGATAGAATATTTGGCTCCATAATAAAATTATAATAAAAAAAGTGACGTAATCGGCACCATAACCATATTCAATGGAAAAAAGCATGGGATGCACATAACAATAATATTATTATTTATTTACAAATGCTAACGAGTGCCCCCAGACATTCTTTAAGACTTTAAATTGTAAGTTTTTTATATAATTTTTACAGGAATGCGTAAAGTCAACGAATTGAAAATTACATTGTTTAATTTTTAAAATAAAAAATTTCTTTAAATAGAAATGCTTAAAGAGTGCCCCAGAACACTCGTTAGCATGACCCTTATTTATTATTACCCAATTACATGAGACAGAGAAAATGACATTTGTTGTGGATGAAGCTCTCTTAAGCAGGAAGCAAAGAAATCACATTTAGTTAATCAAAAAAAAAAAAAAAAAATCACATTTGGAAGAGTCCAATATACAAAACCACAATTAGATAGTTGTCGTCAGAATCGGTCCTGACTATTTGAAGGTTCGGTTCAAATATTAAAAATGGATTTTGAATAAAAAATTTTAAAAAATCTTTCTCTATTTAAATCATTATTTTTTTTATTTGATTGAGATTTTTTTCAGCAAACATATGATATTTATGAACATTGATAATATTCAATTATTAGGATCTCAAAATTAATTTATCGAATACATATAACATTTTATAAAAACTAACAATATATAACTATTACTATAGGATCTCAAAATTTTAAGTTGAGACCTCAAAAATTTTGAGGTCCGATATCGTCGCACTTACTATACTCCCCATAAAGCCGGGCCAGACAGTCGTCAATTATCAACTATAAATTATATTTTCAATTAATTTTTCAACTATTACCTAACTTATAACTTTATTTTATCAAACATAACCTTATATTCATATTTAATATCAAAACCATTATCACTCTCATTTTACAAAAAATACCCTCCCCATTTATATAGTAGTTTAATCCGAAGGAATAATATGTATGTGGATAAATGAATGAATGCGTGTCACACATTGCTCTTTTGCCTCCTCTTCCGTACAAGGATGTGGTCAACTTTATGATCCACCTTTATGATCCACCAAAATTCCTTTTAGAAAGGACAAAGTCTTGAGGGCTTACACACACAAAATATATCGTAAATATGATGTGGCTGACTTAAAATCTAAACACTAATTCAAGCGATAAAGAAGATACGCAATTTTTTTTTTTAATGATAAATTGTTAGTTGTTAATATATTATAAAGATAGGTTAGTTTTTCTCCTAGCCATGATTTGAACCCTGGACCTCTTCCAAACTCCTTATAACTCTTAGCTCAACTAATTTAACCAATTAAGCTATTCATCCCACCCAAAGATACACAAATTTGATTACATATAATTTGACCATGAAATGGATGGATGTGAAGTTGAATTATCATAAAATTTGGAATTTGAATTTTCACTTTCCAAAGTTCTTTCCTAGTATATTAAAAAAATTGAAATGGATAACAACTCGGCTATCATTTAATTAAGCATATATGTTGTATAATAATCACTAGTATATTCACAAGCATATGCAAATTTTGTGGTACTAATCACTTGATCTGATTAACCGATCAATGACCATGTATTTAGCATAATAAACATCATTGTCAACGATTGAATTATTTCACTTTTTAGAATATTCCACAACTATCAAGTTTATTTTATGGGTCGTGAGGGAAAATCTCACTGAATAGATTAATACATTGAACAACTATACAAATGACTTTATCATCATACTTTTATTCAAAATCTTAAGATATCAATTTATAGATCTTCTTACTTATATATTAACTTCAATTTTTCTTACCAATGAGTAATTTTAACTCACTTGATCTAATGACTTAATTCGGTGACATGTGAAAGGTAATACTAATTTTCATTAATATTTTTATATATAACCTATAAAGCTTGAAAATAAAGTGTAGCATATATACTTCAATTGTGGTTATAATTAATAAGTATTTGTTTAGACTTGTTTTTCTCATAGTTGCCTACGTGTAATTAAACAAGTGAAGAATCACTTGAATACTATATTTTTCACCATCCAAAAGAGTACAATATATATAGTGGAAGATTACATGAGGGAGCACTGTTTGATTTAAATTTTGTGTCGGAAATAATGGGGATCCTTGACAATGTAGAGCTTATTCTACGAATATATTACGTACCAATGTTAAAAAGAAGAAACATATGAGAATTTTTTCTTAGGAATTTCCCATTTCTAGTGGGCTTAGAATTTGATGTTTTGAAAGAACTTTCTATGGAAGAGCTCAACCATATATTTAATATATTCTATAGACAATATCCTTTCTGTTCATTGTATATGGGACCCCAAAAAGACACCAAATAATTTTATTTTTCTTTCTATACTTCACCAACACATTAATAGCTTGTTTCTTTTGGCTTGTGGGAGAGACAAAATTGGCTATTATTCTTGGCCTAAAACAAACTGAAATGGAGAAGAAATAAGAGAAATAAAGAAGAAGAATTGATGAGATGTATATAGATAGTGGAAAGGGCCGGTGTGAAGAGAAGTTTGCTCATTAAGAAGAATTATTCTATGATAACATTGTTACTTCATTTAATATAATTGTAATATAAATTGTTTCATTTATATTGTATTCTGAGAAACCGCACAAATAAAATTAGACACTACATCTTAATTCTCGAAGAGAAAGAGTATATGGATAAAAACTCTTACTTGTGGGAAGAGTATATATAACACAATCAACCGATCGACTCACTTAAAAGGAGAGTTGTTAACATATTATAATATGCGGTAAGAATTTCACAATTGATAAAAAAAATGAATATTAAATATTATATAAGTGAAAAGTGTCATACATTTAACATTCTAAAGTTTTATGTAAATATGTGATGTCAAATTTGTTGTAGTACTTAATTTTTTGTGGTTGCTTTTAATCATTTTAAGACCATTATATTATATATGCACCAATGAATTTGTATTTTATTATTGTAAGATATGAAGTCCCGATACGAGACACGATACCGATACGTCGATACGTAAAAAATTTAAAAATTTCCAATCTGATACTGTCGCGATACGTTATTTAAAAATTAAATTTAAAATTAAATATATAAATACACAATATATAAACATGACTAAAATCAACAATATTAATAATTAAAAGCAGAAAAAATCTAGTCTTATATCAGAATTTTGAAAAATGTTCAAATGTTTAATAACCTGTTATATAGTAAAACACCATAATTTTTCTTTTAAAAAGTAAAAAATTATATTGACAAAGGAAAACTACAAGAAGTGCTAAAGATACAAACAAGCATCGGATATTGGGACGTATCATATATGTATCGGGTATTACTTTTTTATTTAAAAATAATAATTTAACCGATACTTTTCCGATACGAGCATCGAGACGTATCGGAAGAGTATCGAGTATTATTTTTTTATTTAAAAATAATGATTTGACCGATACTTTACCGATATGAGTATCGGGACGTATCGAAAGAGTATTGATATCGAGTACGTATCAGACAAGATACGTCACCATTTTTTAAATATCGGGGCTCAGTGATTGTAAGACGATTATATTTTACTTAAAAGGGTCTAACTTCAAAAAATATTCTTGGTCCAACCAAATATGTGTGAGAAAGACAATTGAAGTAAGTGACCAACAAGAAAGGGCCACGTAATGAACCAAGGCCACTACATTGGCTCCATAAAATATACACTAAACAGTTGACATAATTAAGGAGACCAATTATCATGGAAAAGTAAAATTTGTACGGGAGAGAGAGCATATGGTTCTGTCCCAATTTCACGATTGTGACATCGAGTGGACAACATTCACTATAATCTATTTGTCCTAACATGAGAATCTATTTTCAGTATCTTTTTCTAATTTTATGTGTCAATTTGCTCTTCCTTTACCATAAAAGGTAACATATAATTCCACCACAAGTTCACATGCATGACAAGGCATTCCAATCTTCACACGTACTCTGTGTGAGTAGGACAACTTTTTGGATGTTATGGGTAAGGTTTTGTTTGGTAATACCGATTTTCATCATATAATTTATAGTTTATGATCATTAATTTGGACCTAAAAATTTGGATGTTATGGGTAAGGTTGTGTACACTTCACTCTAGACCATGAGTTCAAGTATTTCAGTTTTAAAAGAGATGAATTAAGTTTTAGGGGCTAAGACTTTTATTAAGACATGTGTCACTTTGAACAAATGTTGTTTGACTGTCTGAAACCCTAAATTCGACAATTGAGAGCGATCTTGCAGAGCTATTCTTGTGTGCCCCCTAGGCCGTGTCTATGTGATGATATGCTTAGAAAACAGTGACTTGGATGACCCAATCTAAAGCAATATTAAACATTGGTCTGCTATGAAACAATTTATAAATTCATTCATATGGCTAAAATATATGTTGTTAATAACAAATTATTTTATGATTTTAGCGCGTTTTTTATTAACTATTTTTTTTTATAAACTACTTCAAGTAGCGCTTTAACTTATATGGAGTAGTGTTTATTATTTTGTTCTCAATTGTATCCTAGTTATTTTAATTGTAGAAAAAAAAAATTAATTATAAATATTTTTCTATATCAATTTATATTTATTAATTAGTTTAACCGCTAATTTTATCGGAACAATAAAAATTCAACATGTTAATGGAGCTAACAAGTAGCTTATTTGCAATTTACTATAGTTCATCTTCTATCAATTGACATAGGTTATTTGCAATTTATAAATTCGGCTCAAAATCAAAATATTTGGTATGGAAAATATTTTCATCTTAATTTAAAATTTTCTTTTATAGTTCTCAATCCACTTTCTATAAAAGATTGCGAAAAAGTTGCACATCATATAATACTAAATAACTAAACAAGCAACTAAATTTACCAAACACAAAAGATTAAGGTTCATTTGACGGTCATGATGGTGAGTATGTTATGATAATTATATCATTCTATTTTAATTTTTTATTTGATGCACCAATGAGATATGATAAATTATTGCATTTTTAATCATTTCATATCACTCCTTTGTAAATTATATCATGAGTTTTTGCGAGGTTAAAATTATCATATCAGTGGAAGAATAAGTGAGTTCTTATTTTTTTCTTTCACTCTCTCTCTTTCTCTCTCCCTCCCTCTCTCTCTCTCTCTCACCTTTCTCTTCTCTCTCTCTCTCTCTCTCTCTCTCTCTCTCTCTCTCTCTCTCTCTCACACACACACACACACACATTTCAATCTTTATGTTTGTGTAATGTTGATTGAGAAGATCAAGTATGCACCAAATGTTATCTTATTTATTATAATGTGTGCATCAAATACATGACACGATAAGTGTCTATCCTGTCACTATCTTATTTCTATTCTATCTTAATCATCAAATAAACTCTAAAAGTGAAAAAAACAGAGCTAAACACACAAGAAATCGAATACATTCTATTGAGCATACTCCTCCTTAGAATTAAGATAACCAAACTGACATATATATTAATTATCTCTCTAACCAAAACGCTCTCCCATCTCTCTACAACCAAAACCCTAAAGCGCCGCCCCTTTTTCCCCTAAATCCAAACCGTCTGTTTCAACCATGTAGCCCTTCAAGATGGTGGTGCGATGAGTGTGACTCCGCATCATCTGCTGCAGTCGATCTTTGGCGTTCCACTCCATGTGAGATCTCTCGTCATTGATTCCTGTGGTTTCTCTGTCCGCCGTCGGCCGCCTATCCAGCTCCTGCGGTCTTTCATCTTTTACCGATCGCGTTTGCCTCTGTGTTGCTCGCCGGCTGCTTCTCCTCGCCGGTGGGGTGTCGTTTTCGTTTGGATTTTGGTTGCGGTGTTGCCGTTCTCGGCGTAAAGGTGTTGTTTTTCCGGCGGTGGTGGTGGTTTGGCACGGATCTGGAGGTGGGGTGCGGTCTTGGTGGTGGTGGTGAGCGTTTCTATTGGTTCGTCGGTGGTGGTCGACGGCTTAGTTTTGTTTTTTCATTTTTTCTGTTGTTTTTTTTCGTTTTTTCTGGTTGCGGTTGTCTGGTGTGTGGAGGTGGCGAGTCTGCTCTCTGTTTTGCTTTGGTCTGGTGTGGTGAGGCGGTGGTTCGGTGTGGGGTGTTGGTGGAGGTGATGACAGAGGTGGTGAGGTGCTTGGTGGTGGCTGGTCTGCTCTGTGCAGACAGTTTCTGTTTTGGGTGCAGAGCTGGTGTGGTGAGGTGGTGGTACGGTGGGGTGTGCCAGGGTGGTGGTGATTGACAGAGGGATTCTTGGCCTTGGTTTTTTGTCCTGACGCGCCCGAAAGGGCGAGGTATGTAGACACTCCGTGTTGACAGATGCTGTTGCTTTATCGTACCTCCAGGACGTATTGGTGTGGGAGTGGTGTTGTTGGATGGCTAATGCCGAGTGTGTGTGGATTCTCCCTGATACAAGAGTCTCTGACCATTTTCAAATCTGGTGAGATTTGCAGGACTCTTTTGAGTCGCTGAGGGGTGTTCAAATCTGTTGAGATTTGCAGGTTTCTGGTATCTGGTCGAACTCTACCGCATCAGGTGTTGACTGTCGGTTCTCTGCCTACCGGTGTCCCTCAACCTTCGACCTTTGGGGCTGCTTTCTGGATCCTGATGGGCCGAGTAATTTTAATTCGAGTTCGGAAGTTAGTGTCTAGTGGTGTCTCCTAGGGTCGGGTAGGGGTTTTCTCTGGTGGGTTTGGTGAATCACTATTGGTGTACGGGTGGATTGGGGTGCTGATTAGGTGTACTGTTATTTGGTAATTGTGTTATATCACGTTATCTTTCGTTTTATGTTTCACAACAATTCCTTTCGCTTCTTGTGAAGTAATTGTTATTTAATAAAATTTAACCGATTCAAAAAAAAAAAAAAAAAACCAAACTGACACCCAACAATAATTATGTTAATATGAGTCCTTTTAATAAATCATCTTATACTGAGTTTATGAGTCCTTTTAATAAATCATCTTATGCTAAGTTTAAAATGATTGAATATTTTTATTTTTTTTAGGTCAAGTAGTCTAGTGGCTAGATAATTCACCTTAAAGGTGAATAAGTGGAGTATCCGGGTTCGAACCCGGCTCCTGCACATATAGTGCTATGTCCCTACCAATTGAGCTAAACTCATGGGGACAAAATGATTGAATATTATTTTGTCAAAAAAAAAATAAATTAAATATTATAAATGGACCGAGCCGTAATAAAGATGAAATAGATATTTCTTTCCTACTATGCTAAGCCCAATACTGCATTGGGTGATAATAATTTTTTTTTTTTTAAATTATTTTCTTGTGGAATGTACCTATCTCTAGATAACCAATTATTTTTTTGTCAAAAAAAGATAACCAATTGGCTTATCCGGATATTATTCTCAGAACGTTACTAGATTTAATTCACATTTTTCTCTAGACTTGAAATTTTTTGTTTACTTCAAAATAGATCACAATTTTGTTTACATTTTACACCTAGTGTAAAATATAATTTTATATGTTTTTTCGAACCCTGAATTTAAAGGAAACTTTCAAGATTTTCATTTACTTCAAACTTTTCAAGATTTATTTATTTATATTTTTACGATTTTACACTTAAAAAATCTAACTTTGATCATACACTAAACTTAAAAAAAAAAAAAAAAAGGCTTTTTACACTTTTGAAATGACCAATATTTTGTTGTAAAAATTGTCGTTGGAGTAAGAAAAATCACACATGTGAGTTAGATATTACATCATAACTCAAAATTGAAGGTATTGAGTTTATTAATCCTCATCTCACTTATATATTGGTCAACTTCACATTTCTAAGCAATATCGGATTTCTAATCTCATGATACTTGCTACACAAGTAACACCACAATATTCTCCTCGAATGTGAATCATTCAATTCATTATGCTCCCCCTCAAGTTTTTTTTTTTTTTTTTTTTTTTTTTTTTGTCATCCACATATACTTACACTTAGAGGTGGGATTGGGAATAGTTCAGGCCGAGTTAGGCTTTGCCAATCATGAGTCTGGATTGTCAAAAAATTGAAGTTCTGAGCATGACCTGTGGTCTATCATAGACTTATATTTTAAACCTGAATTTGACCTTTTGAAAGCCTAATATAGCCTATATATTAGCATGTTTAAAAGCATATTTCACATGAACATATTTAAATAAATAATTATATTTATTTTTAAAATAGTTATGAACTAATATATATGTGAATTTTGATATTTAACATGATATTTTAGAGAATTTAACTATATATATCATCATATTTTCAATTCTAGTTTATAATAATAAATTTATATATGTGAAAAGCTAATGTAGATTTATTCTCCTTAAAATTTAATAAATATATAATTTAATCAAAGTACAAATTTTAATATATAAATAATAATAGTACATATTAAAAACATTATTCATATTAACTTAAATAAATCGGTCTAATAGGCTAATTTATTTTAATGGTCTACAACCTGACATATTTAACTAAATATGCTTATAGGAAACCTTTAACATGTTCTATTTAAAGAAATAGGTTGGTCCGACATAAGTCTATATAGACTAAGCCTTAATCATCCACCATACTTGTCCAAGAGAAACTACACAACTGAATTAGATCTCACATTTTAAGGCATTAATTTGTGTTTTATAGATCATATCACTAATTATATATGTTCAACAGTCATATTTTCATGTAGGACTTTAATCTCATTCTTGCTTCAAAACAATGGCAACAGCAGACGCGACCAAAGGGTCTCTTTTGATAAGATTTTTCAAACTTACCATATACAGGACCGATCTAAAGTAAAGCAACCCAAGCAAGTGTTTTAGGCACTTGTTAAAGGAGGAAAAAAATTACCATAGAAAAAAAAGTCTCTCATAAGTCATGAATACATTAGTCCATAGAAGAAATAAGTCATCGAAAAAATATAAAGGCCTCTAAGAATAAATTTATAAAAATTAGATAATAACTTTGCAATTTTTTGAGAATTCAAGCAACTATAACTTTAAATCATATATCTACGTATTAGAACTAAAATTAATAGTCTCGTGAGCTTAACTCAATTGGTAGGACATTAGATTATATATGCAGAGGATCGGGGTTCGAATTCCAATCATCTGACTTATCCACCTTAATGGTGAAATTTCTAGCCACTATACTATTTGATAAAAAAATAAAAAAAAATTAATAAACCATATCTTAAACCAACAACATCTCAATAAAGATTAAATGCATTGACTTTATTATTGATTGAAAATAAAATATTTTAAAATTAATTATGAAAAATCAATAAACTATTTTGTTTCAAAAAGTAAAATTAGAAAAAATAATTTTAATGAAATATTACTTTTTAAAATAAAAAGGCCGAAATTAAAAATTCATTTTAGGCCTCATTTTATGTTGACCGGCTTTGACCATATATGAGACCAGAGTTACTGTATTTTTTATTAAGTCTTGCTTGATGTTTTATAAGTCATTTTTCCTTAAAGAAAATACATTTTCCAATTAGTACATACTCCCTTAATTATAAAATATAAGCAAAAGTCAATCAAAAGATTTAATATATTTAATTCAAAATTTAAATCAAATAAAATTACTTATTGATGAATTTTTGTTTATATTTTATATGGAAGAGGTAAATATTATGGCTTCATACTTTCTGTAAATATGCAAGAATAGTGAATTGTACTTTCTGTAACTATGCAAGAACAGTGAACTTTGTATTCATATATTTATTATGGCCTTTTCTGCATGCAGTTGCAGGATCTGACAATATTAACTTGTATTCATACAACTAATTTGTTGGGTTCCAACTAAAATAATAAAAAAGAAAAGAAATTCTGATGACCTGCATTTACTATCATGAGGTACTGTACACAGCTCGCAAAACCTTGGCACAATTAGAGAAAGACGCGTGTGATTAGAAAGATCTAGTCATTTTTACTTGGTCACACCCATATTTATAAAAAAAATAAAAGAATTTAAATAATATAGATTTTTAAAATAATTAAATGATATATTTTAAGTGAGGTGTGATAAAATGAAATTATCAAGTATTTGTGATCATATAAATAATTTTCGGCAATTTAATTCTACTTATTTTCTTTCACCATTAGTGTTAGAGATGTTCCCCTTCTTGGTAGCTCTATGGATTCTACTTCAGATTGATTTTCTGAGGGAATTAGGAAAAAAGTTCGTGATGGCCTTATAACTTCATTTTGGTTTGAAACGTGGATTAAGGACACTCCCCTTAAGGTTCAGTATCAGAGACTTTTCCAAGTCTCGGAGCAAAGTAATAGTAAGGTGGGAGAGATGGGCACTTGGGTGGATGGGGAGTGGGTGTGAGACCTAAAATGGAGGAGAAATTTGTTTGTTTGGGAGGTGGATCAACTGGATGACCTCATGGGGGCTCTGAATTTCATACAAATCACAAATGCTCAAAATATTTGGTTCTGGAAGCATGATGCTACCAAGATTTTCTCTGTCAAATCAGCTTACTCAGTTGTTGAGCTAGCCTCTAGGGTTGATGTTGGTCCACCAGAGATGTCCGGACTTACCTTGGCTAAAGTGTGGAAGTCATGGGCACCATCCAAAGTGATTGTTTTCTCGTGGCAATTACTTAGAACAGGATTCCATCTCATCAAAACTTCTTTCGGCGAAGGATGATTGCAGATATTAACAATATCTTATGTGTGTTATGTGGGAACTCAATTGAGTCAGCGGACCACCTATTCTTAACTTACGATGTGTCCTCTGCGGTATGGTACTCTATTTTTAGGTGGTTAGGGTTCCAATGTGTTTTTCCTGGGGGGTTATTGATTTGTTCGAGTTTCTCTTAGGGATGAGTACTGGTAGGAGAGCTCACCTAAGGTAGTTGTTAATTTGACATGTTGTTATTTAGTCGATCTGGAATTTCCAAAATGACTTATTTAGTCGATCTGGATCTTCATCGGTTGAATACCCGGTTGATAAGGTGAATTTTTTTTTCATGAAAGTGGTATCTGGTCAAAAATCCTGCTAACCCCTGCTCTTTTTATGAGTGAGAGGTGCAACCTATTTTGTGCTGGAACCGCTAGAGTCATGTGAGGTGGTCATTCTGAAATTTGGTGGTGTTGGTGGGCTTTGGACTTACTTTTTATCTTCATTTCATGATTTCTTATCTTTCTCTCTTTTTTGTATGTATGGTGATTTGAAACTAGCCTTGGTCTAGTAGGAGTTATTTTCTCTTTGTTTTTATTTTTTCTTTTTTTAGAGACTTGGTACTTCTGTTGCTCCGCTTAATTTGATCGGGAGTCAGTTCTAAAATTAAGTTATTTCGATCTCTCCCGATTGCAGTTACGAGAGATCGAACCGTGATTCTTCCTAACCAACCACTATTAAGTAATTTTCTATCGTAAGGTATTATTAATACATTTATTTTGTTGAAGGATTCTATGTTGAGGCATTGGTATGTTATGTATATCTGATCATCATATCATATCCTCCGCTGATCTAAATCACTGCTCTATTTGACCATTAGTGTTTAGTTTCCTCGCAATACAACGTACTTATCAAATAAAATCACCTAACACAAAGTACAAAGAACCTACAAAAATTTCTTATAATAATATTAAGATTAGAGCAGTTCATTTCTCTAAGTTACTTTTGCTGCACCCTTTCTATTTGATGGCATGGCATTGGCTGGTAGTTGCATCTATGATATATCTTAGATTTGATCAAGTTTCATTTTATTTTATGTTAGTATTCTTTTAGGTACAAAATTATTTATTTATAGTTGTTCATTTCCAATATAATATCTATTTTTCATACAAAGTGTATTTTCATATTTAAGTATTTATCATACGGAGGTCGATTTATTTGTAACTATGGGAATCCGGTAATGGTATTAGACCAGTATCGAAGTTTCCGATGCCATGTGAGTGAGGATAATTAATCATAATTTTGTGGCACATGAATATCGAGATCAGATCGTAAATATAATAATAATAATAATAATTACTAAAGAAAAGGGAAACCCTTTTTTATTTCTATATATACTTCAATTCAAAGAGATCAATATGTCTTGTTTGTGTTAGAAAAGTTGGGTTGAGTTATTATGCATAAGAAATATCCTTATGTATGGTGCATAAATAAATCTCAACCATGCATGCTTTAGTGCATTTCATTGATCAAAAAATCTAATTGATCAAAAAAGCATTGGATGGTGGAGATTTGTTTATGCACCATGCATAAGGATATTCCTTATGCATAATAACTCTTGCCAGAAAAGTTCATATCATGCAAGCGACAGCTGTGCATAAAATATGTGAAGCTCAATGGTTAGCTCAATGGTTAATTGGTTCGATATTGATTTACACTGAACTTAATAGGAAGGATCACAGTTCAATCGATCGCAACTACGATCGGGAGAGAATTGAAACTACTTGATATTAAAATTGACTCTCGAACCAGATTAAACTGGTGATGAAAGTAAAAAATAATATAATAGAAAGAACTAAAGAAGCAATACATTGATAAATTGAAATTATATAGTATATATATCTAACTTATAAATCAATAAACTAATGATCATCAACTTAGCTCAATTGGTAGGGACATAACACTATATGTGCAGGAGCTGGATACTAACCCAGATACTCCACTTATTCACTTTTAAGGTGGATTTACTTGACAAAAAAAAAAAAACTAATGATCATCTTTTATAAATTAAAAAATTATTTGTTGATTATTGAACTTTAGGGGAAATTATTTCATATGAAATAGGACTATAATTTTATACTTCTGCGTTTAGGCTTATGCATTACTAGTATCATTTATCACATTCCACGTATTGTTTTATGAGAATGAATACTGTGAAATCTAATTTTTTATAAGAGATTCATCAACCACTTAAATTTTATATCTTAATTAATTTTTTTAATTGTTCATGATGTCGATGAATTATTACAATATAAAAGTGCCACTTTTTACACATAATAATACTATTGTATTTTTTGTCAAAAGAAAAAAAAAACTATTGTATTTTCTGTCTTTGACTATATTAATTTGGAATCATTCAGTGCATATATTCAATGAGACGGAAAGATAGTGAGTGTAAGCCTGCAAAGGAACATAAAAGATAAAATCAAGAATCAAAATTTAGAGTTTTGTCACAAGATGAATAAAATATAATTAATTTTTATTTTTATTATAAATTAAATTTCAATTCTCCTGAATAATTTGTTCTTAAAAAACATATATGTTAGTAAAAAAGGTAAAATTTACATTGAAAACAATATTGTTCATACTTTAAACACTTTGACTGCACATGTTCCAAGATTATTCTACTTTTAGTAACTTTAACCAGTGCCCCGGGACACTATTTAGCATTTTCCTTATTTTTATGTCCCTTGTGATTGTATAAGAATTTATTGTGAGCACATAAATCTCATGCACAAGCACAAACCCATCTCTACTTTTTTTTTTGTTGGTATTGAAGAGGGAAGCTCTTACTAGCTCACAAATTCACATTAGTTTCTCTTCAATCCCTACATTATACTATTATTATAATAGAAAAATGAAACTTCTTTCCATTTTGAACCATAATCTAATCTAATCTAATCAACTATAAAGACATGGATACAATAACAACACCTATGCACCCATTAGTATAAATTTAGTTTCTATGTAATAAAAAAAGAAGCATTAATGGAAGTAGCCAAGAAAAGCGTGAGAAGAGCATCCAATAATGGCAAAATGCATGAGACCCATCGGAACTTGTCGGTAACACAACACCCATGCAATGCAACCATTCATTAAGGTCTACGCAGTCAGATCGATCAATTTGTAACAATTTCCATCCCCATTTTTTTTATTAGTCAAAGTCAAAAGCCTCTTTATTAGGCTTTTTTTTTCCTTCTTTCTACAATTTGCAACACCGATGCCTAACTTCCTCAACAACACACCTTATATTACAACACTATTTATACATATTTTTTTATGTTAATTTAACTCACTTAAATTGGCAGCTGAAAAAATCGAATTTGAAACCATAAAAAAGAAGACCCTCTCAAGTTCCAAACTAATATCAGCACCATCAAACTAACCCAAATAGATTATTATTTATACATTTTATAATAGAGCTATCAAATTACTTCAAAGAATAACTCTACATAAAAGTTATCTTACTTAATAATTTATTATAAACTTTAAATTCAATTTACAACCAAACTTTTAAGAACTCATAACTTTTTATAAAAATTCAACAATTCTAGCTATGCAATCGAATAGTTGACATTTACTTATATTTTTTTAAAAAATTACTATAATTTGACAAAAAAATAGCGGATAGATTATGCTAGTTTGTAGCAGATCTTGACTTTATAATTTATAAGGAAGCTTATATAAAATAAATTAGTTGATTGAATTTATAGTATTTTGTACTAGTATTTAGTATTATACCTTATACTTATATGGATCATGCTGCTAGTACCTCGTAGGAATAGTAAAAAACACAAAAAAAAAAAAAAAAGAAAAAAAAAAAGAGAATTTTGTATGTATTAAAAAGGTCACCTATTTTTAATACATTTTTACTATGTTAAATTTTCTTAATTAGTGTGCTAGAAGACTAGTTAGCTTTTTTTTTTTTTTGCAATTAATCCTCAAATTCTTAAAAAAAAGAATGATCCGATATTTCAGAGTTTGATTACAAGATAAATAAAGTATGATAAAGAAGTGTTTCCATAAAAAATTGAACTTGAATTCTCGCAAACATCTATCTTAAGAAGATTTCATTAAGCATTTAAATATAATGTTTTAGTTCACTAATTAACATTTTCGTTCTTATGTGTATATAGCAGCCACATTTAATACCAAAGATAATATTGAAATCCACTTGTTTATACATTTTCTCATACCAAAGTCTTGGAAAAGGTACTCATTAATTCACACACCCCTCACCATTTCTCTCAATTTCCGTGTGTTGACTTTCTTGTTCATTACAACTTTGTATAAAATTTTGCACAAATTTCATTATCAACATTTACAAATTTGATTTCTCATTCCAATTCACCTCAACTCTCTAGCAAAAATACTCAACTTTTTTTCCCTTCATTTTTTTGGTTCCTATTCTCATTACAATCTATAGAAAATCACATTCATATCTTACATTAATCCTTATATGGATGAAATTCATGTTCCTTCTCATTTTCTCTGCCCAATTTCCCTCCAACTTATGAAAGATCCTGTTACTCTTTCCACAGGAATTACCTACGACAGAGAAAACATAGAAAAATGGTTATTTTCATTCAAAAACAAAACTTGTCCTGTTACAAAATCATCTTTATTAGAAACCGATCTTAATAATCTTACACCAAACCACACTCTTCGTCGTTTGATTCAATCTTGGTGTACTCTTAATGCTTCATTTGGTGTTGAACGTATTCCAACACCAAAATCACCAATAGACAGAACACAAATTCTTAAACTCATCAATGAAGCAAAGAAATTCCCAGAAAAACAACATAGTTGTCTTGTTAAGCTTCGTTCGATCGTCTTCGAAAGCGAAAGGAACAAAAAATGCTTGGAATCTGCAGGTGTAATAGAGTTTTTAGCTTCAACAATGAAAAACAATTCAAATTCAAGTTCTTTGAGTGAAGCTGCTATTGAAATTCTGTTTCATCTTAACCCTTCTGAAGTTCATATCAAGAGTTTGATAAACAATGAAAGCATTCAATTTATTGAATCATTGTTTCATGTTTTGAAGCTTGGAAGTTATCAATCTAGAGGTTATGCAACAATGCTATTGAAATCGGCGTTTGAAGTATCCGATCCGATTCAATTAATCAGCGTAAAAAAAGCGCTTTTCGAAGAATTAATGAGAGTACTAATTGATAAGATATCACAACAAGCTTCAAAAGCAGCATTGAAGTTAATTGTGGAGCTTTTACCGTGGGGGCGAAACCGAATTAAAGCGGTTGAAGGTGGCGCGGTTTTAGTCCTTATCGAGCTTCTTTTCGATGTTTCTGAAAGAAGGGCGTGCGAATTGATTCTGACAGGTTTGGATCAACTCTGTGGTTGCGCCGAAGGGCGTGCGGAGTTGTTGAATCATGGTGCAGGTGTTGCTATTGTATCAAAGAAAATTTTGAGGGTTTCTCATGTTGCAAGTGATAGAGGTGTTAGAATTTTGAGTTCAATTTGTAGATATTCAGCAAATTCTAGAGTTTTGCATGAAATGTTGCAAGTTGGAGCTGTTTCAAAGTTGTGTTTGGTTCTTCAAGTTGATAGCAATTTTAAGACTAAAGAAAAAGCTAAGGAGATTCTCAAATTGCATGCTGCTGTTTGGAAGAATTCTACATGTATTCCTGTTCCTTTGTTATCTTCTTATCCATGATCATGATCTAAATTGGGTCATAATTCATAAGTTTTTTATTTTAATTTTTTTTGTATACATGGACATGGTGAAATTTAAGTATCTTGATTCAGAATTTTTTGGGATTATGAAATTATGGGAAACTTAGTTACATCAATTTGTGTAGTTTATCTTATTGATCTAAGTACTGCATTGACTTCAATTTAATTAAGATTGGTGTGGCATGTGGTGACAAAGTACATATGCTTCATATTACTATTCTATTTGAACTTAAAGTGGATGCTTATGCTTTGGTACTCATGCATGTGTTATAGATCTCAAACTTTATCTCATTTAGTTTTGTTATCATATTTCTTTCTTATTTTCCTTTTTTCCACACAAAAAAAACTTATCAAGATATAGATAGACCTTTTTTTTTTTTGAAATGGCAAAATTTATTAATAATCAAGTCTTTGCACAAGACGAACAGAGACCGATAAAAAGGAACTACATAACATAGGTGTCGTATATATGCCGAACACCCAAAGAAAAGAAACCCCTAAACAAACACCACCTAATCAAGATTCAACTCCTAGTCCAAAAATCAAAAAGACTCCCCACAGAATTCAGATTACCAGAAAAGTCACCATCCCAGCTTAAAATATTGCCACTACTAAATTCTAACTGCCGAACTCGAATTACAATAGATTGACTTTATTATTCTTTTATATTAGAGTTTCAAACTGCAAAGATTTATCTTTAAGTTGGATTGAATTACAATAGTCAACAAAGCTTTTTTAAGATTGAATTTATACTCAGATCTCTCGGTAAATCAAAAAAGACTTTTATAATCTCACCCAAGGAAAATTCTAACTTGGTCATAACCCCGACACATATACATTTAGGCACACACACATAATTTCAAAAAATTTAAAATTAAAAGAAATAATTAATAGTTATTGATGTGACTATTTTATTTAACTTTTATTTTTTCTTGTGTTTCTATGTGTGTCCAAATGCATTTTTTTTTGGGTTTGTACCTACCTAAGAATTCCTCCTCACCCAAATGTTATTGGGTCACGCTATAAAATATATAAAATTATTAGGTGATTATTTAAAATATTTTATTATAATCTTTTTCAGACCCCATTCAATAGGTTTCTTGCAAACATAGTATATATGTGTAGTCCTAAAACACAAGGCAGTGATCCTTATTAGCGCCTAGGAGTGGAACCAGTTCATATGGACCCAGCTTATGGTGTAGTCTAATGTAGGCCAAATTTAGAGCATGCTTTATATAAATAAATACACAAGAACAAAACCTTTTAGAAAGTTTATTTAGTTAAAAACGTGTTGCCAAAAGTTTTTTAGCATATGTTGTCTTTAACTAAATATAAATAATATTGATATAAAAATATATATAAATAATATTTGTATATTGCTATCATTATATTAAATTTTGTGATTATATTATAAAACATTTTGAGTGAAGTAAACATTTTGATTATATATGCACAGGTTGTCATAAAATCAGATTATCTAAAACATCATATTAGAACTCAAAATAGAATTTATGGTATGTTTGGAACAACGTTAGCCAATGTCATTTGGCCGTTGATTTTTTTTGTGAAGCAAAATTTGTAGGTAGTTTTGAACTTAATGTACATTCATCCCTTTTTTACCCACTAAAACAAATAATGAATATAGATTTTATTTATCTCGTAATCGAACTCTAAATTACTAAGGTCTTAATATTTGTTAGACTAAAGTTTTACAAATTCTAGTGTAGCGCGGTCTAACCTATTTCTATTCGTATCCATGTGAAAATCATAGTATGAAAAAAAAAATAGCTGCAAAATGGTGGGAGTCGCCAATTTTCAATTGTTAGCCGTTGAGACTCACCCAAGTCCACATTGTGGGTCCAAGATTTGAATAAAGCCCGGCCCAAATCCTATCTAATAGATTCCTTAGGATACAAGTTAAAGTGTGTTTGGTTGGGTGTTCATATATAACTATCAAGAAAACTATTTTTACCACCCTACTAATTTTGGGGCGCGCCCTACAAAATTACTAAAATGCTTCTGTCTGTGGCTTAAGTCACGGACATCCCCCAAAACACCTTACAATTATAACATCTGTGACTTAAGTCACGGATGTAGAAATTCAAAATTACTCATTTTTTTTACATTCGTGACGTACTTAAACCACGGAATGATATTTTGGTTATTTCGTAAGACGCACAAATGAACCATAGGGTGGCAAAAGGAAAAGTCAACTATTAAACCATGGTTTCAACAAAAGTTGCAAGAGACATGTTTTTGTTCGGTCGTTGATTTAATTTTTCAAGTGTCAAGCTAAACATATTTTTAGAAGTATAATTTCAAATCACATATCTTATAACTGACAAATGTATTTTTGTATAACACAAATTTTGTATTTTGTTAATATGTACATATCTAAAGTCACGCCAAAGTGTAGATATTCTGAATTGGGTGCAAGTTCATTCTATATTAATTCAAAAATGCAGGCAAAAAAATGTATGCCAGCTCACATAAGTGTAATCACTATTCACTACATTATCCATACCAGCAATTGTGATCACCTCATATCCATCTTGGATCACAAGATAAAATTCCTCCCAATCTTCTTATCTTATCTTATCTTATCTTATCTTATAATAGGAAGGTTGAGTTGCTCCTAGGCAAGCATTTTGCCTATGTGGCACCTTTGAAAAAACTCCATATCTCTATTGTTTATTAAATAAAAAACTATTAATAATGTATTATAGAGAGGTACATTATATATACACTATATCAAATCAATATATAATGATAAATTGAGTGAGTTAATTGTCATAGTTAAAGAATAAGAGTTATGGAATTGGAATTAGTAAAAAAAAGAGTTATGGAATTGAAAAAAGTAGTAGTTTAAAGGTTGGTGTGAAAAATTTATTCTTTAAAAAATATTAGGACAATAGTAATTAATTAATAAAAATTGTAACTAATATATTGTAACTAAAAGGGATATAAAGTAGTAAGAATATAAAATATTTAAAAAAAATAAATAAGAGTCATATATAAGACATTTTGTTTTCTCTTTCAATTATGTTTATGTGAATATATATATATATATATAAGGGAAACTTAGTTTATTCTTAATTCTCCAACTTTTACAATTCTATAACTTACACTATAATAAATTGTAGTAAAAGGTGAAATGGTGCATACATGTTAATGTTTTCTTGTGTACTTTTGCAATCTTTCAAAATTCTCCTTGCTCTTTCACTATATATTGCCTTATGTACAGCTTCTATTTACAAATGAGTGTGTGAAATTTTATTTTGAGAGGGTTGAACATTTTGTTGGGAAAATAACTGGCATAGAGAAAATAAAAGAACACGATCACAACACAAGAATATTTGTTTACCCAGTTCGGTCAAAACAACCTAGTCTGGGGGAGAGAGCAACTCTCCGTTCCACTAAATCCAAAGAGTAACTTTACACAAGATTTCCATAAGGGTTACAAGAATTAGTCTTCAAACATAACTCTACCCTCATCCCGAATCTCTTCCCGTGGCCAAGAGACTCAATGATTTAGACTACCCAAGATGTATTCAATAACCATTTGCCCAACCCTAGAGTCGTACCAAGAGACAACCCTCTTGTTTCTCTCTAAAACCCTAGCCTTTGTGTTGGCGACAAATCCTAATTGAATTCCTTACATCTTGCTTGCTCTCTTGCTCTCCTATTTTTCCATGAAATAAATCAACCTCTATTTATAGAAAAATAGAAACCTTCAAAATAGAAACAAATCTATTTTAAAAACAAACCGAATCTTGCCAAAAATATAAACCTTTATTTTTTAAACATATCCAGTTTAAAAAACAAATAAAATCTTGCACAAACATATTTTAAGACAATCTTCACAAATCTCATTAATGTGAGATTTTCCAACATGAATATTTTCAACCAATTTCAACACATTTTGCTAAAGAAGAATCTTTAGTTTATCAGACTTTTTGTCTGTATATTTTTTTTCTCTCCAAATTCAACGAAGAACACACCATGATGAAGAAAAAACATGTTGGTGTAATATGAAGAAAAAATGTTTGCAATAGTAAATCTATTTTTGCTTAGTATAAATATGTAACATCCTATGAACTTCTTTGTATTTTATAACTTCAACATGCATCATCATAGTGAAATGTGCCAACAAGTATATTCCTTTCATGTAAAAAAAAAAAAAAATCATTTCATCCTTCTTGCAAAAAGTTATTTTATATGATCTTGCACTACTTTTTTTATTGATATAATATTTATTTGTCTACTTTTCTAACTTTCTTTTATTTCTCAATGTGGATATTACAATTTTTTTCATGTGAATTTGGAGAAGAGAGTAAAAGAGGCTTTTAATTTTACCTTTGTTGCATCTTTGATATTCGGAAAATCTATGAAATATGATGGTTCGTGTAAGTATTTATCTTTAAGTGCATTTTCACCATAGTGATATTTGTACAATAGTTAATTCATAAAATTGTTGTTTTTTCTTTTAAGATAAACTAAAGTTTATTATTTGTTCTTGATCATTTGTAATCCATCTTAACTTTTTAGGATGAAAAAATAAGTTTTTGTTGTAGATATAATCTCAATAAATGAAAAGGTGTTTCTATAATTACTCTATCACACACAATTATTCATTTAAAATTAATCTTTAAAAGATATTTTTATTTTACCAATGTTTGTAGTATAATCTAAACATATATGTA
The DNA here is from genome assembly GCA_954870985.1 of Trifolium fragiferum. Classification (NCBI taxonomy): domain Eukaryota; kingdom Viridiplantae; phylum Streptophyta; class Magnoliopsida; order Fabales; family Fabaceae; genus Trifolium; species Trifolium fragiferum. The sequence continues at coordinate 74,867,062 of OX940789.1, read as the reverse complement.
CAACTCTTAAAACAAAAACAAAAACAAAAATTGCATTGAATATATAAAAAAGACAAATGCTAAACAATGCACCTGGTGCATTGGTTAACCATATTAATATAGAAACTTTTTCTTGGAACTTGTGCATTTAATATGTTAAAGATGCAAAAAGTTATCTCTCTAGCATTAATTTTGTCTCTTTATTTCCTTTTTGGGTATGCTTAACTAGTGCACCAGGTGCACTGTTTAGCATGACCCTATAAAAAATAATAAGGACGGTATATGAATTTGAATAAATTAGTGCAATTTAAAAAGGTTAATAAATGGTTGTAAGTTCCAAAGCAAAATAAATTTTAATAATAAATTGATTAGCGCTACATGTTTTTATAAAAAGGTTTGTACCAAAAAAAAAGTGACAAAATTTAAAGTGTGCAAGTAAATAAAAAATATTAAACCAAATAACATAATAAAAAATTCTGGATCAATAAAAGTTTGAAAGAAAACTCTAAAAGAAATCAATATATTAGTTATAAATTGAATTTTTGTTAGAGACTTTAAATTCAATAGAGGAGTGTAAAAAAAAAAAAAAAAAAAACTATTTATCAAATAAGATATAGATAAAAACTAACAAAATAATTGAAGGGACATAAACTTCACAAAGAAAAAGAAACCAAAATCGATGAACCAAATAAATAAATTAATACAAACCAAGTAACAAACTAAAAAAAACTAGAACTTATAAATCCGGGATAAAATGTCACCAAGTAAATATATGAAAAGAAATTTTAAAAGAAGTCAATATATCAACATAAGAATTGCATTTTCGTTGAATATAAGAGAACTTAAATTTCTTAGAGAAAAATATATAGTTAAGCTATTTGATACGTAATTTTCAAAGAATGACATCACATCATTAAAAAAAACCACCATATATTAATAATCATTTTTCATTTTCTTATGACCAATATTATCAGCAAGTATATATATATATATATATAAAACAATATGAATTATGTTTATACAACTACAACCCATATAAAGGAAACTACGTTCTTATTCACGAATATACTATCAAATAAAATATTATAAGAGATTCATTGCAAGCTATATTATTTATTCTTAAAGTGAAATGTTTATCAGAAGAGATTAACCCCTTAAATAATTCTCAGTTATCTCGAAGGAATTAATCTTTGCAATTATGCGCGGAGGATAAATGTTCAAGCAAATATTATTATTAAATAAGAGAGACAAAAATTAACAATGAATTCGAAGGGATATAAACCTCACCAAGAAAAAGAAAAACAAACCCAAAAAAAAAATGCAAAAAAAAATGTATACAGAACAATAGACTAAAAAAGTCGGGATTTATAAAGTCTGAATAAAATTACACCAAGTGAATATGTGAGAAGAAACTTTAAAGAACGGGAGAGAAGTAGAAAAGCTATTTAATTCCTTAAATTGCAAAGAAAAGAATAAGCAGTTACACTATTTGTTTCATAATTTTTAAAAAATGAGATCACGTAATTTTAAATAAGGAATACCTCAAAAAAAAAAAAAAAGTAACACGTGACTATACAATTGCAACTCAGATAAAAAAAACTAAGATATTTCACAATTACACTATTAAAATATAATATGATGCATCCCTTTAAACTTAAAAAAATATTATAAGAGATCTATTATATTAAAATATAAACAAAACTACGATATAAATAAGTGAAAAATCTCATATTTCTAAACTATTTTTTATTTTTATACATATACTTATATTAAATATTTACATATTTTAAATTAATATCTATATGTGATTATACTTATCACAATTTTTATTTTTCATTTATAAAAATATTTTAATTATATGTTGCGCGGGTTTTCCCCTAGTATGAATTAAAATACTAAATCATACTAGCAATTGGCACACTTGGGCTTATAAGGTTGATCTAGAATTTTATTTTAGCAAATAAACTCATAATTTAGTCTTTAAACTATTACTCTATCATAATCTTATTTAAAGAACGAAATTTATCTTAATTATTTTTTGTCATATCGATTTTTTATAAGATTCTTATTATAGTATTTATTAGCCGCTGGTCAAAGCTCGTATCATAAGATAATCAAACATATATAAAATTTCAACTTTACACAATATACATTATAAAGTCCAAAGAAAATTTTGTATTTATTTTCAAAATGTACACCTAATGATTCGATAGAGACTAGTTGAAGGAACTCATAAAAATTGAATCCGATCCTCTCCGATCGATGTAACTATATCTCAATTTAACCTAATAGTCAAAATTTAGCTACACCATATCATAAGAGAGGATCTTGCTAAGAAAATTGAGTAATTTTGTTTTTTCTTAATCAAAGTCTATCTTAATATTGGAGCTTATGTTAATCACTCACCAAACCTTTGGTGTCTAGTTAACAAATAAACTTGAATACAAGGAGAATTATTCCATACATTAGAATGTAACCTAAGAACACCTCTAGCTTTTTCCTTCAAATAAGAACCACAATCAGCTTGCATAACCATACAAAGTTTTGAAACAGCACCAACCCTTAACATTTCTTGAATAACATCATTTGTAGCACAATATTTACAAATCAAACAAAATATTTGAAGAGCACAATCATCAGTTGTTGATGAAACCCTTAATGTTCTTTTAGAAATCATTGCAATTCCTGCTGCATGTTGCACAAATTGTTCTCTTCCATCAGCACAACAACATAATTCTGCAAGAACCATAAATATAAGTTCTGTTTGGTTCTTTTCTTGTTTTTCAAGTGCTAGATCAATGATTTCTTTTACAGCTCCAGCTTCCACAATCTTTAACCGATTTCTACCTAAAGGGCATGTTTGTAATAACACATGCAATGTAGATTTCATAGCTTTAGTAGAAAGTGCTTTATTTCTAATTCTAAGTACTTTAACTATTTCTTTAAAAAAATCAACATTTAAATTAACTAAAGAGGTTGAACTTTTTACCTCAAAAACAAGTTTTAATACAATCATTGCTTCATTAATTACCTTGAAATTTTTGTTAGCAATGTGAAGTTGTAAAATCAAAGTCAACAAGTTGACTAAGTCAAAATTGTCATCAACTATGTAACATTTGATGTTGTTGATGATGTTGTCATTATTGGTGATGGCTAGAGGCAAAATTAAATGAAGAATTCTCAAAGCTTCTTCAAGAGATGTTGTTTTACCTTGCTTGAAAAAATTATTTATAATCACTTTTTGAATAATAGCTTTTGCTACTCCTGCTTCAACCATGCATGTTCTATTTCTCTCATTTTCTAAAGCAAGAGCAAGCAATTTTTCTAATGACTCATGATCAAGATTCTTAACAAGTTTTTCAATTGTTGAGGTTGGAATAATCTTTTCAACCTTAAGAGATGAATTTTGTAAGTGCCATGATTGAATTAACCTTTGAAGGGTATGGTTTGGTGTCAAAAACTCTGAGCTTCTTGGTAAGGGTTGTTTGGTAATTGGACATGTGCAATTTTTTGATGTTAGCAACCATTGTTCAATACTTTCTCTGTTGTATGTTATGCCTGTAATTGTTGTCACAGGATCCTTCATGATTTGAAGTGAAATGGGACAAAGAAAAAATTGAGGAATTTCATTTTCTTTCATCATTGTATTTGATGGAATGTATACTAACAAATTATGGAGAAGAGAAGGGTATGCTTTCCTTGGTAATAGAAATGGACTATATAAATAATTAAGGTCACAAAGAATAATCAATGATCAATGAGTATAATATATAAATGTGTTACTATGTAATAGTGACATATAGAAGAATGCTTTGGAAAAAAAAAGAAAGTAGAAGAATGCATATATTTTTTAAATAATAAAAATGATGATGACTAACTAACAATGTTAATCGATTCAAGTGGTAACTAAGAGATTTGAACTTCTTAAGCAAATAGTCATGTGTTTGATCATCAATTCGTGTACAATAAAAATTCAATTATTAGAGGAGAATATGTTGTATATACCCCATAAATTTTCGAAGAAGAGAATATTGTCGGTGGAATAAAATTGTACAAGTAATCACATTTTGTTAAGAAATGTGGACATTTCAATTTCAAACGCATAATATGATATACTCTCTTCGATATTAATTATAAGCAAATGTCACTTTTAGATATATTGAATAACTAATGTATTTGATCCACTTTTTAGGCTAGATACACTCGTTATTCAATGTATCAAAAAAATGATATTTATTTATAGTTAAGGTCAAAAGGAGTAGTAACTAACAATCTATATTCTTTTACTAATACAATTGTATTAGAACTTAAGTCTAGAAGAATAATTCAATACAAAATACAAAAGACTAATTTAATAAAAGAGTCTGGTGATTTAAATATTATTTCTTCTTTTTTTAAGTATCATTTTAACTTAAAATTCTTCAATTAAGATAATGGATTGTTGTATTCTTTTTTTTAATTCTACCATTATTTAATCCATCATTTATTTTATATATCTTTTTAAATAAATTTAGCATATATATATATATACTATTTCTCTTTTTATTAAATTTTATAAAAATTGTTACGTAAAGAATTGATAAATTGTACTTTAAACTATCAAAATAATATTTAAATAAAAACAATTTTTTTTTTCATTCTACAACGACACTTAAAAAAGAAATGAGGAAGTATAATTTCCAAGATAATGGCATATTTTTTCCTTGTTTTTACCAGTCATAGATGCTTAAATTTATCAATAATGAAATGGAGGGTCAAATCAAGCATGCATAGCAACCGTTTGATTTTAAATACAATTAATTTATTATTATGGTGTTTGAATTTTCTAAGTTGGCTTCACGTTCTGGAATTTTCATATATTGCATTGTGTCCACTTGTTTAATTACGTCAATGACTCATATTTAAGCTATTGGTTGGTTTGGAAAGTGTTTCAACTTTGAAACCACGAAAGAAAAAAAAGACACACAAAACAAATTAAGCTTCAAAGTAAATGATGCTTCCATAATAAAATTAGAATTTAAAAATTTTTAAAAATTAAGTAAATGGTGCTGCTCACGTAGTTTGGTGTGGTTTGATTATGTTTGCTTGTTTTTGTTTAATTTTTTTTTAGTCCGGTCTGGTTTAGATTTTGTTTGGATTGATTTGATTTTTATTTTCTATTTTTTTTTTCTTAATAAGTTTCTTAAAACATAAATTATTAACGTATGCTCTTCTTGTGTGTTTAAAAAAATGTAGATTTATATCTAATTTATTGAGCTACAAATTATCCACAAATCATATATTCATAAACATTTATGATTGTTTGATGGGATTTTATCTCCATTTTATATTTAATATTTTAATATATATTTCTTTTATTCATTCTACACTGTTTTTTTTTCACCTAATTTTATCCTATTGAATTTTTTATAAGATTTTTAATTAGACAAATGTTTACATTGAGTTTTGATCTAATCTCCAATATTTATGATTTCTCTTATTTTTATTTTATGGGTTATGCTAAACAGTGCCTCCGGGGCACTTGTTAAGAATGCCAAAAAAGAAAATAAAAGAAAAAATTAATAATAATAAAACATATTTTTACACTTTTGAGGCATTGACTATACGCATTCCAAAACAAATTTTCTATATTAATATGCTTAACTAGTACCCCCGGAGTACTGTTTAGCATTTTCCACTTCATTATTTTTTTAAAACAAGTCACAGTTGAGCTATTCAGCAAAGAATAATCAACACCTAGTGCAATTCCTAAAACCCATGAACAAAAGAAGGCTACAAAGCAAGACATTTGTCATGCCACTCTTGCAATTTAAGTATATGTAGGAAATAATAGAATAGAGAAATTTCTAGACTTTTTGATAGAGTATATTTTTGTAGAGAATAATAAATGAATGTCTTTTTTATTAATAATATATCTTTAGTTTAGAATATAGTATATATTAAATTTGAAGAATTTGTACAAATCCTCTTAAAAATTTTGAGCTCTTCTAAATTTTTTATTTTTTCCGCTAGCTTATTTTTTTCTGAAAATATCTTAAAAACAAAAATTGGTTACCAACCAAGCTATGTATGGAGAAGCATTTAAAGTGCCATTGATGTCTTGAAGTTCGGTACAAGGTGAAGAATTGGAAATGGTGAACAAGTGAAGATTAGGGAAGACAATTGGCTACCAAATTAAGTGGGGTTTAAATTGAGGAGTAGATGTGAAATGATAAAGAATGGAGCTCTTGTTAGTATTCTCACGGACCTGACACAAAGCAATGAAACCAAAAATTAGTGGTTCAATCTTTCTACCCCCATGCAGCCAAGTAGATTCTTAGTATCCCAATTTTCTAAAGGCTTCCCGTCGATAAGATGAAATGGCACTATGAAAGAGATGATGAATATTCGATGAGATCGACACACCACTTGGTGAAACAACATAACTCGAGAGACAACGCATCATCTTCTGTTCAGCAAATGAATAGTACTCTTTGGAGAGAAATTTGGAACGCTTATGTTCCTAATAGAGCGAAGAATTTTTTGTGGAGGTTTGGAAAAAAATATTCTCCCCACTCATTAAATTTAGTAAGAAAAGGTGTTCAAATTGAAAACCTTTTTCTTCAATGCCTAAGTGCACCTGAAATAGTAGATCATTTTTTTCTTCACTGTCATTTATCACAACTCACATGATTTTCTTCTCAATTAGGTGCTCATGTCCCTCAATCTATGCCTATCCACCTTTGGTTATTGCAGGGGCTGATTTGCGATGACACTAAAGGTGCACAATTATTTTGTGTGATAATGTGGAAAATTTAGAATGCAAGAAACAACTTGTTTTTCAACAACAAAATTGTAGATCTAATTAGGGTGAGCATCGGTCGGGTTCGGTCGGATTCGTGCCGAAAATCGTCAAACCAATGAAAACCGCGGCCTTTAAATCTGGACCCAATTCCGACCGTTTATATCTTCGGTTTGTTCAGGTTCGGGTCATATAGGTGATGGGTACAACAAGTCGATTTTAACGGGTTAGATTGAAACATTGTTGTTACATTTAAAACTTCATTGATAAAAAATTTTTATTTTTTTTATAATTCGTTCAATATTTCGTACACACTGCAACAAAAGTTACAATAAAAATGATGAGATGCAGTTAATTTGTTTCAAATTTGTAAATTCAACGACAATAATAGATAGTAGATGAGAAGTAAAAATTAAGATAAATCTAAAATATTATTTTGGCTTAAATATGTTTTTGGTCCCTGCAATTATACCTTGTTTTGAAAAGAGCCCCTGTGAAAAAATAAATTTGATTTTAGTCCCTGCAATATCTCAAAACTTTTAAAATAGCCCATGGCTGGATTTCTTGATGATATTGCAGGGACTAAAATCAATTTTTTACAGGGACTAAAATCAATCTTTTATTTTTTTACAGAGCTCTTTTCAAAATAAGGCATAATTGCAGGGACCAAAAATATATTTAAAAATTGGTCACGTCAGCTCTAAATTCAGTCATGGGCTATTTTAAAAGTTTTGAGATATTGCAGGGACTAAAATCAAATTTATTTTTTTACAGGGACTCTTTTCAAAACGAGGCATAATTGCAGGGACCAAAAGCATATTTAAGCTTATCATTTTTTACATCTCTTTTATCAACATATTACAAGCATAAGCTTGTAAAATACAACATTTTTCTCTATTATCAAAGATAAATAAAATTAACAAAGTGAAGAGTATAAGATATTAAGAGATAGAAGAGGTACTCGAAACTAGAAAAAAAATTAATTTGTATTTTAGGAATTATTCGATCAGTTTCGATTATGAAGAAACAAATTTTAAGAGACTCGTACCCGCCCGTATACAACCGTTCATGACCGATTTTTCACAATTGTTGACCAGAGACCCGACCCGCACCCGACCGAGTGCTTCCATATGTTGGCGGTTATGTCGGTTTCGAGTCGAATTACGGGTTCGTGCTAACCCCCTAGATCTGATTGCTATAGCCCATGATGCTATGAATTTTGTGCATGAATTGTCTTCCATTCCAATGATAACAATGACTCTCCCATGCTATATTCTGATTTGGCTTCACAGCCACCGCCTCCTACTAAATGTATTCTATGTTGATGCTGGTTGTTTTTTTAAGTAATGCTACTAGATGGGGAATGGTTATTTATAACCAACCAGGCCATGTGGTGCTCTCAGCCTAAAGGAAAGAGCTCATTGATGTCAAGCCCGTTTTGGCTGAGGAATTAGGTGTGAGATGTGTTGTGAATCTGATTGAATCAAACCAATACCTTGATATGTGGAGCAAATAAATTGAGCAACCAAATAATAGCAAGAACAAGCAATAACAATCGAACAAAATGAAACCGACGAAAAAATAAAGGACACGATTGTTTGTTTACCCAGTTCGATGTTAATGAACCTACTATGGGGGAGAGGGCAGCTCTCCGTTCCACTTCTCAATCAAGTTCTCAGTTACAATGAAATTCTCAAACAAGGGTTACAAGAAATAGCTTTGATCATATTCTATCCAAGTCATGAATTTCTTCTCGTGACCAAGAAATTCAATTACAAGTGTTTACCAAGGTGATCAAATGATCCCCAATTCCTATAATTATTACCAAGAGAATTCTCTATAAACTCTAGTCTTTTGATTGGCTGCAAAACCCTAAAAAACATCTTTTTTTCAGCTGAAAAATTCATTCTCTATAAATAGGCTCGCTAAAGTTCGCATCCCGCGAACTCAGCAGAAACTTTTGTTGTTCTGCTTCACATCCCGCCAACTCAACAGAAACTTCTGCTGTTCTGCTTCGCCTCTCGTGACCTCAACAGAAACTTCTACTTCGCGTTTTCAAGACAATTCATCACAAGATGGTGTCTTTAAAAAGCTATTGAGTTAGATATGCAATATATTGTTATTGTTTCTGATACTGCCACAGCAGTAAGTTGTTTTAATTCAAACAAGTTTGTTGTTGTAATAGGTTTAGTGATTCAAGATTGTAAGGTACTTATTAAACAATTAGATAGTGTAGTTGTGACACATATTAGGCGTCACCTAAATGTTGTTGCTCATGGATTAGCAAGTCTTGAAAATGTTGTAGGTACTAAAATGTGGGTGGGATTTGTTCCAAACTCTACTTATGTTGCTCTTTGTAACTCAGCTGATGCTTGAACAACTTCTAGTTAATGAAAGTTGTTTTCACTTATATATATATATATATATATATATATATATATATATATATATATATATATATATATATATATATATATATATAAGGAGGGATCCGTTGACTCTAGGAGTAAGTTTCTATTGACTTACTCCGCTTAATAACTTGATATCGGCATTATATTTCTTCAATCCAACCGTTGAATTCAAAGATCTCATTGAGTAGATCAACTCTACAAATTTTTATAAAAATTCAAAACTGTTTGATACTTTTTCTGATAACTTCAATTGAACGTACGACAAACTTTTAAAAAAACCGTTGAATTTCAATAGTCTGAATACATAACTACATTTTTTGAATTTTTATAAAAATTTGTGGAGTTGATCTACTCAATGAGATCTTAGAATTCAACGGTTGGATCGAAAAAATATAATGCCGATATCAAGTTATTAAGCGGAGTAAGTCAATAGAGACTTACTCCTGAAGTCATCGGATATATATATCATTCCCCTCAAAATCCAAACACATTATTAGATAAGCACTCCATTCAGGCCCACAACCTTTAAATGACCATAAGAAACTCACCAGCATTGGGAAAAAAATTCTCTTCTCCCCCCACGTTTCTTTGTACTCCTCTGAAATTTCATTTTTGCTCAATGATAAAAAGTTTGAAAACTATTTTGTGAACTTTTTGTAGTGTAAAATATTATTTCCAACGTTCAGAAATATTTTCCGAACTTTTCTCGCATGAGCGAAATTGAAATTTTAGGGGGATAAAGGAAAAGTGGGAAGAGGGAGGGTGGGAGAGTGGATTGCCCAAAAGGTTTCACTTTGACATGTCAAAAGGTGGAAATTTTATCCCAATCCTATGATTATATCTTCACCCCTATATTTTCAGTAAATCGACTATTTTGTTCTCATATATAAACTAAAACCATTATTTTTCACACAACATCACTCAAAGAGTTTCGATTTACTAGAGAGAACATGAGAGTAATTTTTTAGAAATTCAAATCGGAACACTTTCTTTTATTGTTCTAGTCTTCAAAATTTTATTGGAACAGTTTTTATAAGTTTTCCATTTGCAATATTTTGCCCGAAAACTTATATTAAGTGTTCTAGTGTACAATTTTTAAAATTGAAATTCGTAAAAACTAGCAAAATGAAACACATTAAAAGTTTTTCGATATATTTTTTATAAACTGACATATTTTATACATACCATAACACTAGATGTGGGATGAACTCGTACTTGTTCCAGAAAAGTTGAAAAATAATGAAGTGCAAATGTTAAATGTAAAAAAAAAAAAAAGGTAAAATTGAAATATTAAGTGGTTTGTAGGAGTGAAAATATAATTGTAGGGATGGAATAACAAATTTTAGTTAAAGGCTTTATACTCTATTGATGGACCTTCATAATGAAGATTTCTTTTCCCACCCCCCAGCTTTCTTTTTCACCCCCCGGGTTTCCGTTTTTAACCTTTGACTATTTGGGAAAAAAGGTTCGGTAAACGCGTACCGAACTATCATGTTGATTTTCACCCCTTTGGCACCCCTCACATGTAACCAAAGTTCGGTGGACGCGTACTGAACTTTTTCATCTTCTTTACCCCTTACTTCAGTACGCGTCCACCGAACTCTTTTTAAAAGTAGTTCGGTACGCGTCCACCGAACTGTTTCTTTATAGAAACAGAGAGCGCGCTCTCTGCTCCCATTCATGCAGAACTGGGTTTTTAGAAAGGGGAAGGGGAAATACGAACCTAAGGATCAAAGCATCATCAATCTTTTGTTTTTGAGTGATTCTTCCACAAAGTTCATCAATTTCTACTCCATCAAGTAAGTTTATGTTGATTTTAGTTCATCATTTTCATTCATATTTCTTCAAATCCCTCAATTTTCGTTTTTGATTAGTTTATGTCAATGTTAATCTCTAATTCGTGATTTTGTGTTGATTATGTTGTTGAAATTGTTGATTAAAGGTTTATTGTTGATTTTGGATGATTGCATGTTAGGTTTGATGTGAAATTTGATTAGGTTTAGGTTTTGGTTAAATTTAGAATTTAGAGTTGGTTTGAATGATGAATGGATGTTGATTAATTGTTATCTAGATTGTTGATTATTGCTTATTATGGTGAATGTTGAATGTTAAAGTTAAATTTGGATATAGTTAGATTTTGGTTAAATTTTGAAATTTGAGTTGGTTAGACATAGGTTTTGGTTAACTTTGAATACTGATGTTTGAATATGCATTATTGTTTTGTGTAGATATGGATGAAGAAGTTGTAAGAGGGCGACACGGCAGGGAGAGTAGGGCTCATGGCTCGGCACGTAGAGCAGTGCCGCTTGCGCCTAAAAGAGGTCGTCGCAAGAAAGGACAACCTCTTGTTGTGGAAGGAACTCATGATGCTGAAGCGGGTGGATCACGCTCCCGCACACGCCCATCACAGGTTGAGGCAGCTGATGTTGATCAATACCTGGACGACAATGCAAATTGGGCCGAGCAAGCCGAGCAAGACCCAACGCAAGAGTCAGAACCACAGCATCAGCAACCACCTAAGGCAGAAGAGGTAGTTGTCTACGGAGGAGGGCCGTCAGATTTGTCCCTATTATCGCTTTACTATAAGCATAGGGCAAATTCGATTTGGCTTGCACCATCTGGTTCGGAGGTATAATACTAAATGATTACAAATAATCGTATTGTTAATTTTTTTTACCTATAAACGACTAACACATTTTAATCCGTTTGTTACAGGTTTTGACTGATACTATGCGTTCGATTGCCAATGCTAGAAGGTTGATAGATATCCCAAAACCTAATGCTAATGCGTTGTGGTTTTGGGATACTTTGAGGGGGACTGGTTTGGCAGGGCTATGCGAAACCAATTTTGGCAAGCTAAATCATGGAGTGCTCACCGCATTTGCGGAAAGATGGCATCCGGAAACCAGTACATTCCATCTTCCTGTTGGAGAGCTTGGCATCACACTTGACGATGTGCAGTGCCTACTGCATATCCCTATTCAAGGGAAGTTTCTTAACCATCACAGGATGAGCAGAAGTGACGTGGCTGACATTGTTAGTGACTGTTTGGGTGTTGACAAGGAAGAAGTTATGGCGGAATTTAAAAAGAATAAGGGGCCAAATCTGAGGTTTAACTACCTACAGCGCGTATATAATGAGTTGAAGGAGACTTGTGAGAAGATGGAGAATGAGGAAGCAGACTTAGAGGAGATGATGCCTGTCAGGGAGAGGTGTGTTAAAGCTTTTTTGCTGTTTGTGGTGAGCTGTACACTTTTCACCAACAAAAGCACTTTCTACATGGATGCTTCATACATGCTGTATTTTCAAGATCTGTCTACCGTCCATGAGTAGAACTGGGGTGCTGCATGTCTGGTTTATTTGCAAGATTATTTGGACGATGCGTCTGAGGAGGGCACTGGTCAGATTGCTGGATACTTATCGTTTGTTATGGTATATAAATTTATCAATTAATTCATTTATTTATACTTCAATTTTTCAACTAATTCGTAACTTATGTTTATGTTTTTTGCGATTTATATGAAATGTATGTTTTTTCAGGGATGGATAATTGAGCATTTCCCAGGTCTGACACAGTGGACGATAGCTTCAAACTGGAATGAGAGTATGCCACGGTGCAGAAAGTTTTTGCCCGGACAAGGCCATAAGGATCCACCGTCATACAGACAAAGTTTGGATAACCTCCAGATGTCCGATGTTGTCTTCAGCCCGTACGATGCGCATCGAGCCTTCAGACCGTTGATTGATGAGTGTTTCTTTTCTGGGTGGTTAAGGTCTGGAAAAGACCTTGGAAAGCATTTGCCTGAACGGGTGCTCCGTCAGTTTAAGCATGTGCAAGGAATTCCGAGAGACCCGGCTTTGTCAGCTACATCAGGCATGACGGTAGCTCAGATTGATCGTGTGTGGATGGAGGAATTGCAGACGAGGATGATTGATGAAGACTTGAGGGGCCCAGTGGTGGTGAATCCGTGGGATTGCGAAGCTGGATACATATCATGGTACTACAAAGTGTCGCATCCTATTATGCGTCCGGTACAGGCTGAGCAAGACCCACCTAGGCCACCTATGCTGGAGGTGTTGATTGAGGAGCAGTCAAGAAACAATTTGGTTGATACTTGGGATATTTGTCAGAATGTTAGAAGGGAGGTGCAGAGGTCACTTGATGATGGTGAGGCGCCAGAGGGAACGGCTGTTAATGCTACTATGCATCGTATTCTTGGTTGGGTTAAGCCGGCATTCATGTATAGAAGCAGGCGTCGACAACCGCAACGAAGAGGTCCACTTGGACCGAGATGGAATGCCACTCAGTAGCTTGTTTATGATGTAGCTTGTTTATATTCTTTTGGGTATTATGTATGACGTGAACTTGTGACACTTGAGCGCGTGTTATGTATTTTGAATTTACGCGCCTTATTTTGTAAGACTTTTGTATTATGTGACATTGAAACTTTGATTCGCGTCTTTGATGTTTTGATCGTTATGTTAATTAATGCTATCGCTTCGTTAATTAATGCTATCTTTTGCTTATTCCACGTGCTTTTGTGTTTACACCTTAGTTTGATTGCTTTCTGATTGAATGAAATTGAAATGGGTTGGAATTGGCAGGTTTGAACTCGGAAATTTGGTTCTGAAACATGTAAAATTTTCCTGCATTCTGTAACTTTTAGTTCGGTAGATACATACCGAACTTTTTGAAATGTTGAATTAGTTCGGTGGACAACCACCAAACTGGTTGTTCGGTAAACGCGTACTGAATTTTACTTCGCTGGAAACTGTTTGTTATTTTTTTGATATGATTTAATTTTTTGGTTTTTATTAATATTGTTATTATTTTTTATTATTAAACCTTTTTACTATTAATTTTTTTTTTGTTGTTCAATGAGGACTTAAATTAACACAATAACAAATAATATTAATTTAATACGAAAATGTTACATTGAGGATAAACAACAACATTACAGCGGTGTTAAATAAAAACATTACATTGAGGATAAACAACAACATTAAGCAGACTTAAAATTAAAAACATTACATTGAACACAAGCAAGTGGCATGCGAAAGTTAAATACTAGCTTGAAACGACAAACATGTTCATCAATTTTCTGCTATCAAAGTAGCATACAGACGTGAATACTTCGGATCAATTAAGCAGACGCCGAACATAGACACCACATCGTCATCATCTTTCAACTCTTTCCACTCGTAAATACGTGTTGCGTCGTCGTAATTCAGAATATCACATGCCAAACTCATGTAATGATCGTAATGGAAAATTTGGTCAATTTTGATTTGTTTAGCGTATTTAGCCTGGTACAAACGTTGGATCTTATTTATGAGAGACCTCATAGTTGTCAACGTATCATTCAACTCAGCGGTAAACAATTCATCGCTACCCCGGAACTTGATAGTAAATGGATAGGATTCGGCAACAGAATTTTGAGACATGTTTGAAAAAATTTGCTTACTTTATGAGAGATTGTGACACACTTATTTATAGTAGAAATGGAAGTGTACAACCTGGCAAAGTGTCGGTGTGATCGTAACCGTTCAAAGTGTCGGCAACATCGTGACAGTTGAAAGTTTTGGACCATGCAAAGTGTCGGTGTGATCCTAACCGTTCAAAGTGTTGGCAAGATCGTGACCATTGAAGTGTTGTATTTATCTTTTACTATTTGATGTAATGATTCCAGAACAGTTATATCAATTGAAATGCAGCTTTATGTCAAGTAAAAAACAGGCTCTTGTCATTCATTCACTTCCATCACATTACATGGAATTTAAAAACATTACACGGAAATTAAATACATTACACGGAAATTAAAAACATTACACTGAAATTAAAAACATTACACGGAAATTAAAAACATTACACGGTTATATCAACGGAATAATCTTCATCTTCAGGCCCCTTCAAGCATTCAATGATATCATCAACAGATCTTCTAAGTTTTGCATCCAACTCTATGGGTCCCTTTGTGCTATTCTGTTTGAAAATGGAAAACATAGTTCGAACATCATCATCATTTTCAATTTTTATACCTGTAAAATTAATGACTCCGTCAGATCCAATCGACGGTTTTCGATACTCAATGCTCGTGGCAGTTCTGTCGTCATTCTTGTTGACACAACAATGATTAATTTCATCAAGTTGCTCTTTCAAATCACGGAAATTTGCATCGTCCCAAATCCGAAACATGTTTGGTTTGCCGTTGTTGAAATACACAACTGCTAGACTGGTCTTTCTCCGATAACTTAGTGAAATATCCATTTTTTTTAGTTGCGTACATCTCTTTCGAAGCACCTTAATTTATAGACGTTCTACCCTAATTATTGACCACATAAAGTGTCGGCAAAATCTCGACCGTTTAAAGTGTCGGCAAAATCTTGACCGTCTAAAGTGTCGGCAAAATCTCGACCGTTTAAAGTATCGGCAAAATCTCAACCGTTTAAAGTGTCAGCAAAATCTCGACCGTTTAAAGTGTCGGCAAAATGTCGACCGTTAAAAAATTTATAGTATTAAATAATAATAATATTTTTGTAAACAATAATTCAGCAAGGTCAAGGAAACGCCCAGTTTCTAAAAATGAAAAGATCAGTACGCAAATACTGAACTCTAGTTCGGTATACAACCACCGAACTAATTTTAAATTTACAAAAGTTCAGTACGTGTCTACCGAACTATACTTAACTGATATCAAGTCATATGAATGGAGTCAGGTGACCGAAAGATTACTTGATTCGAGTCTCATGAAATTACTAAGTCTAGTTCGGTACACAACCACCGAACTGTATTTTAATTTACAGAAGTTCATTATATGTCTACCGAACTGGGTTTTATTTGATAAAAGTTCAGTACGTGTTTACTGAACTACACGTACCTGATAGCAGGTAATTCCTGCTTTATGTTATAGGCCAACTCGTATTATAAAACGAGTTCGATACCTGTTTTAAAACATTTCAACAGTTCAAACAACATTATAATTGAAACGACTAAGTTATATTTAATGCATTATATAAGTTGTACATCGCAAAAAATCCGAAACAACATCACCAAAATAGTTATCGTATATAACAAAATGTAATGGCGTAAAACCAATGTAAAGTTACGATGCCTAAAAATATGCATCATACAAGCCAAAACAATTCCAAAAAATCAAAGTACAAATAACCTCGCAAATAACATCAACAAATAAACGGATCATCACTAGTCGAACCAACTCCCGTGAGTATTTTCTTCCTAACATCTTTCATCTCGTTTTCCAAAAGTTCGGCAAAAGTGATCTGACGTTCCATGAACGGATACTCCCATGCAGCGGCTTCTTCAGACCGATAATTCCTCCACTCGAGGCAAGTGCGTGGCAATGGACATCCCTCTTTCAACTTGACAAGAACAAAGTGGCCTGGAACCAAACCAATACAAAGAATGTTCTTTTCGGGATCCGAAGGTGGACTTCCACGCAATGGGAAAAATGTTTCTGATACTCTGTCCCCAGGGGCTGTCAACTCCACAATAACCTTGTTGTAGTGAGTAGCCAAAATGTGTCCCATATCCGGAAAGGTCAACCATTTATCCATCGGTGCAACATGACCCGGAAGGACTCGTCTTTTTGGAGGGTGCAATGCATCTTTGATGAAATTAAAACGGCTCTCATGTACAAAGACTCTCTTGTACAACTCCTTGTGCGAATTCAACTCCTTAAGCATGTGGCATTTGATCAACTCATAATCGTCCTGATTACCACAATAATCCAACGCAACGCAACGATATCCACAAAATCCGTCACCAACCACATCAACAATGTCATCTATGTAAGGGCGCATAAACTTTGGCATTTCATCAATGCGTGGTATGTTACGCGTAGGAGGAATGTCGCTCACCGTATGCTTAGATTTTGCAATTGTTCTCTTCTTTGACGACGACGGTTTTGTTTGAGATTCTTGAGTAGCCTCAAAGTGTTTATCGACATGCTCCCAACGAGACGGTTCTCGGGTCGTGGACCTAGTTGTTCGAGAACTCGTCTTCCCTTTTTTCTTTTTAGCACCTTTAGATATTGCATTGTGTTCCGGAGCTTTTAAAGACGTCGACTCCGGAAAAGCAATTTCACGAAGTTTATTTCTTCTCTCATCCTTCATGCAAACGTCAACTCGCTTCAAACGTTTCTACAAAAAATAAAAACAATTAAATTGTTAATGACCGGAAAATGAAATTACGATTTAAAAAAATTACGTGAGTGCGTAAATTAAATATAATGTGAGTAGCGCAAAAAATATAATGTGCGTAAATTAAATATAATGTGCGTAAATTAAATATAATGTGAGTAGCGCAAAAAATTACGTGAGTGCGTAAATTAAATATAATGTGCGTAAATTAAATATAATGTGAGTAGCGCAAAAATTACGATTTAATAAAATACCTGAATAGCATCCCATTCGGCCAAGCAAGAATAATCGTCGTCGTCAGACGAACCACCATCATCCTCCAAAAAGCATAACTTCTTCCAATGTGCGTTAACCTCATCAAGTCGAATAGGCAACTTGTGAAGCATCTTTTTAGCTATCAAGCACGCACATGGCAACCCATAGGTAAACCTCACCACACAACCACATTTTTTGCTATATGTACCGCACTCTTCAACTCTTTTTTCTTCTCTGTGTATATGATTCAAGGCAGGTCTTGAAATTTTGAAAATCAATAAAGAGTACAAGTAATGATCCTTGAAAGTGTGCTCCACAACCGACAAATTCCTACCAAAAGTTCCTTGTATTTCATTGAACCTATTAATCAACATTTTGTCGATTGCTTCCCAACCCGTGGCCAAGTCACCGTGACCGTCCTTCAGGTAACCCTTCAAAACACCGTGGGCACCTTCCACTCTGTTTGTTGTAGTGTTGCCAAGATGCAAAAATTTGTCAGTCCAAGCATTAGCACACCTCTCTTTATCGGTATCCAAAATTCTGGTCTCAACATATCTCAAGAATCTTGGCCACCTTCCACATAGCTTCCTAAATTGTAAAACAGCTTCAACATAAGCATCCTCAGATGGCGAGTACAATATGTCGTCGAATGCTTTCGACACATCCGTCCACACATCTCTTTGCTTCACATTTTCACCATCTTTAATTTTGCAAAGAGTTTTGCACTTCTCAGACATATTTTTCTTCACATGAAAAGTACAAACCATATGAGCGGAGTCCGGAAATACAGTGGCAACTGCACTCATTAGTGCCGCATCCCTGTCAGTCACAACAACATTCGGCCTCACCTTGTTCCTTAACAGACAAACACATTGTTGAAGGACCCATGTGAAATTTTCTTCTTTCTCATTACTCATAAATGCAAATCCAATATTAAAGGTTTCCTCAGTCGAGGTCTGACCAACCAACTCAAACAAAGGCATTCCGTATTTGTTCGTTTTATACGTAGAATCCATAATCAAAACTGTGGGAAAAGTGTTGAACAAACATACGGATTTCGGATGTGCAAAGAAAATGTCTTGAACAAACTCGGACTCACCATCGGTTCGAGCTTTAAAGAAGTAGTTGTTTTCATCAAGACACTTGTGCAAATGTTGGATTTCCGTCCTTGTCGCCCTCGCCCTTTGTTTTAACCTATAACGTGCGTTGTAAACTTGCTTCACAACAGTAACATTCTTCGGATCCCTCTCTTTCAACGTAGAAATGATATTCAAAGAAGTGAATTTTTCGGATCCCTCTCTTTCAAAACACTTAAGTCATTTACAATTTTCTACTTGTATTTCCACTTCTATCCCTACAGAATTTACTTTTTAGAGTAATCATTATTGCACTTAAAAAGTGCATAGAGAGTATACAAGGGTAATTTGGTAAAATAAATAGTATCTCTCATTCATTTATATTACTTTCTTAATATGCGTGTTTTGGTCAAATGACTAAAATAAATTGGGACGGAGGGAGTGTTAAAACTTACATAGTTTCTATATTTATTATTTTATCATGTACCTTAAGGGCACAAATTAACATTCTCCTTCTTTTAATAAACACTTATTTTACGCTATGTGTTTACCTATAAACTAGGGCTGGAAATGAGTCGAGTCGAGTCAAACCTGTCTGAGCTCGACTCGATAAGAATTGGTTCGGCTCGAAACTCGGCTCGAGTTCGAAACGAACTATTTTTTCAGCTCGAGTTCGGCTCGTTTATAGTTCGCGAGCAGTTCGGTTCAACTCGTTAGGTTCAGTTCGTTTGCTCGAATCACATAATTTAAAAGTCAAATTTTACATATTTGACCTTTTAAATTAATTTTTTTAAAAGCAAGAAATTAAAATACAATAAAAATTATCCTGATAACAAATTAATTCAAAGCTACAAGGAAATAAAAACATTAAACAAACTAAAAAAGTAAGTAAAAATAAATATATTAGTGCATTATATTAATTGAAAAAAAGTTTCTATTGGTATCTCTCCGTCATATTTTTTATAAAAAAATATTTAAAATAGTTTAAGATATATATATATATATATATATATATATATATATATATATGGCTTAAATGCACTTTTGGTCCTCCTATTTTAAAAACCAACTTTTTGGTCCCCCTATTTTGAAAGTCAACATAATTTTTAAGTCCCCCTCTCATTTTGTTGACGTGGCATTGTAATTGCTGACGTGGCAAAGATGAGTATAATTTTTGTTACATGTCATTAAAAATAGGATTAATAAGTCTTTACCCACTGCAAAGTATACGAGTTTTGCTTTACCCCCTGTAATTTTTTTTTAGATTACCCCCCTGCAAAATTAATTTTTTGATTTACCCCATTCAATGCACTTTTTAAATCGGTTATTTTGTTCAACCGATTTAAAAAGTGTTATTTTTAAATCAGTTATTCTGTTTTTTTTTCCTGCCACGTCAGCAATAGGGGGGTAAGTCAAAAAAAAAAAAATTTGCAGGGGGTAATCTCAAAAAAATATATTACAGGGGGTAACGCAAAACTCGCATACTTTGCAAGGGGGTAAAAGTCTATTAACCCTTAAAAATAGAATATAATAAAATAAAACAAATAATTAATTATTTTTGTAAAAACAAATATGTGATAATCAAATCTAAAATAAGCCCCAATCCCTTTCTTCATCTTCTACAATTCTCCACCAATCTCCATGAGTGCTACCTCTATCCCTTTCTTCAAACCCGAACCTGATAGCTTCTACAACAAAACTAACAGAAAATTTTCTCATGCGCCAAAACACAAACACCTTAGATTCAAATCCACAAAAAACAACTACTTTTTCAACAATACAAACCCATTTGAAAATGGAATCTTTATGGGAAACAACAACACTTCAAATTCCCCTGTTTTCATGGGTGGGTCACTTGAGCTGAGTTTACCATATAACCAAATATACTTGATGATGACCCATTTAGTTTCAAACAAACAACAACCCCAAAGAAGGAAACACAGACACAGAAACAATTCTGATAAAACCCACGTAATAAAAACACAAATTCATTAAGACCCATTTTGGGAATTACCTTTGATCGATGGATTACAATGTCAGAAATGGGTTTAGTAGGTGAAGAATCAAAACGGATAGTAGGTCTTTGAGAAAGCTCTCGAGGAAGTGAGAAATTATTAACAAAGTTCGGAAACAAGTGGTAGGGGTCGTTAGTGGCGGTGTTGGGGTTGGAGTTGATGGTTAGAGAAAGAATAAATGGAAGAAGAAGAAGAACTGTCGGTGCTGGAGAGTGTTGGTGAAGAATTGTAAAAGATGAAGAAATAGATTGGAGCTAAATTTTAGGATTCTTCATTCTGGATTTGATTACCACATTTGTTTTACAAAAATAATTATTTGTTTTTAGGGTTAATAGGTGTTTACCCCTGCAAATTATGCGAGTTTTGTTTTACCTCCTGTAATTTATTTTTTTTTAGAACACCCCTGTAATGTTTTATTTTTTTTGTTCGTAGTGTAATTTACCCCCTGTAATGTTGTTTTGTTTTACCCCCGGGGGTAAAATGAACTACGAAAAAAAAAAAAAAAAACATTACTAGGGGGTAAAACAAAACTCGCCTATTTTGTAGGGATAAACACCTATTAACCCTTGTTTTTATTTAATTTGATTTCATTAGTTTCAACTTTTAATAATAATGAAATAAAATAAAGACATGTAAAAAGAAATTACTATTCATCTTTGCCACGTCAACAATTGCAATGCCATGTTAGCAAAATAAGAGGGGGATTTAAAAAAAATGTTAACTTTTAAAATAGGAGGACCAAAAAGTTGATTTTTAAAAGGGGGACCAAAAGTTTAAAAATATCAAAATAGGGGGACCAAAAGTGCATTTAAGCCTATATATATATATATATCGAGCTGGTTCATGAACTAAACGAGTCTAACTGCATACCGTTCATGTTCGGCTCATTTAATTAACGAACTTAATTTTCAGCTCAAGTTCAGCTCAATTGGTTCATGAACCAAGTTCAACGAGTTAATTAACGAATCGAATCTCGAACTATTTTCGAGTTGGTTCGGTTCATTGCCAACCCTACTATAAACTGTATCTCAATTAAAGTGTTTCCTTGACTTTGTTGTATCGATATTAAAATTGAATGCTACATACCAATTATCATCCATATATACCAATCATCTATGGTTAAAGTCAAACAAGAAAAAATAGCAAAAGGATAAAAAGGAAAAGTTGTTAGCAATTCTAACTTTAAAGTAGAATTAGGCTTTGGCAAGCACAATGATGGACCATCATATTGCATGTTTTTTGTCCATGCCTGCATGCCTTCAAACTAATCATACATGCATTTTACCTTGTTGTTTGTTCTGCTTCACATATTCTACTTGTACATAATCATTTTTTTAAAACAAACTTGTAATCTTAAAGATTACTGGTAATGATCAAGATTTCTAAATCTAATCATAAAAAGCAGAAAAATAGCCTTCATATGGTTTCAAAAATGTACAAATTAAATAGCATCTATACAAGTAGGCATTTCATCCACATGGTCAATATATATCTTGATCCCTCCAGCACAATTTTAATTTGCCCATTATTAATGTTAGTTAGGGTTGAAAAAGCAACAACACTACACTTAATTAGTTAGGGTTTTCAAGCTGCTATGGGTCAAGGGTCTTCTTAGAGAATTCAAACAACTAAGAAAATAATATAAAAATAGAGTTAATTACTGACTGCACCCCCTTAATATTGTAAAAGTATTTCAGCCAATTGGGCTTTTTATTTATCTCTCTTTTGAAGTTGTACTCAATGCCCAATTCGGCCTGCTAATAGAGAGTATTTTTGGAAGCTTTCTCATCTCACCCCCCACAACTCTTCCCCCCCCCCCCCCCCCCCCCCCCCCCCAATTTTACGCTTGTTCGGAATGCGTTTTCCGAAGTTTTCCAAGTGCAAATTCGGCAAAAATTTCGGAAAACACAATCCGAAGTTCGTTTTCAAGGCAAAAATAAGTTCTAAAAACGCGTTCTGAACTTTTTTACCAAGGCCAAAATCGGAATATTGGGGGTGAAAAAGAGGTGTCAGGGGTGAGATGAGAAAACTTCGTATTTTTGTACCCAAAAAAATGAGAGGAGTCAAAATTTGATGCCACATCAATAAATTAGGTTGTTGTCGAGAATAATATGTTTAAATATCTTTTGAAGATTTTAAATTTAAACATATTTTAGATTTATATTTAAAATAAGATAATATTAGTATTCATGATTTATTTTAGAATATTTAGGATTAGTTTATTATTTTATAAGATATGATGTAATTTTTTTTTGTAGCTTTATTTATAGAGACATATAGTTATCAATGATATGAGAACAAGAATATGAGAGAATTCTTCGTATAACAATATATATCAAGAGAGTTTCTCTATAAAAATAGATCTCATCAAATTTGACAATACAAAAAACCATAACAATTACCGCGATGTAAAATTTGAAAGAAAAATGGAAAAGAGACTACTAATGTAATAGCTCGGGCCTTCAGCGATCTTTGCCTTCGGTGAAAATCGAACAATGCACCTGGGGTTCAAGTATATATTCAATCTATTCCCACTACCAATTGGGCTATAGCCTTTTTTTGTAACAACTCGGACCTTCGGCGATCTTTGCATTCCGTGGGAATCGAAGCATGTACATTGGGATTCAAGTACATGTTCAATCAATTCTCACTACCAATTGGACTAGCGCCTTTTTTGTAACAGTCGGGCCTTCGACGATCCCGACGTCACCTCACGATCTTTTCCACCCCTCTCTAATGACTAGTCTAATTGATAGTGGAAATGAATTGAACAAGTACTTGAACCCTAGGGTACATAATTCAATTCACATGAAAGACAAAAACTCCACTAAAAATAGATACGAGACGATCGTAAGGTGGCAGTGCTGAATCGCCGAAGGTCCGAACCATTACAACTAAACCTTAAAGAAAGGAAATATAAAGGATGAAAAAAAGTGGAGGTAAAAATTACACAATCGCCATATTGAAGAGAAAGAAATAAAATTTGCAAAACTATCGTTTTCCACCAAATAATTTGTATGGCAATTTAAGAATTTGTGGGGCAACTATTCCCACAAGACGAGGTAATGTCTTATATTGTTTGGATGATTAAGAATATGTGCTATCACACTCATACACACACACTACGTAAGGATACTTTAAATGGGAGGTGGATTAATAAGAATCATACAAAATCTAATTAGAGAGACATTAAATTAAAATTAAGAACTCGTTACATAACAAAGGAACTGTTATGAGTTTAACTCAGTTAATAAAATTGTTGCATTAAATATATAGAAAATTGAGATTTAAATCTGATTATCTCACTTATTCATTTTAAGAATGAAATTTTTAATCAATAATAAAAATGAAAAATCATTAAAAAAAATGAAATAAAAAGATAAGAAAAATCCAAAACGGATTATACTATTTGGAAGTTGATTTGGTGGTTTGCATTAAATTGTCAAGATTGTCAAGCTTATTTGGGCTTATCCCTTTATTTTCGGCACAGTGACTTTTGTAGAGCCCTTTCAAGTCCTATCATCATTATCATCCAAATCATTTGTGGTTGCCTTTTATCCCCATCTTTTGCACTAAATTCTGAAGTATAATCCTTGCAAAATCCTACACAGATCTTTCTGTCTTATTTTCTCTCTATCCTTTATTTTATTTTCTTTCCTTTTCATTGTTTCTGTTATAAAATTGAAAGAAAATTGACTTCTCAATAACGTTGTAGGGACATTAACTCGTTTTATTTGTCGTTATTAGATACTTTTCTCAAACCGTTCTATGTTAATTTGGTCGCTACTCACTATAGTGAAAATATATTATCGGAGCTTATTTCAAGTTTAAGCCAGCTTAGGCAATTTTTCTAATAGAAAAATAAGGTGTAAAAATACACATTTTTAATTTTTTAAAATTTTTTTTTATTTCTCAAACGACAAATAAAAAAGAACGGATGGAGTAATTTTTAGAGTTCCCCCATGTTTGATTCCTGGCTTCACCCCTGGGTGTTGGCATGTGGGTTCATGATTCTCAAGGAAAGTTTATAAAAATTGGAAGCTTAAGGTATGACAGCTACCTTTACCAGCGAAAATGGTAGCTTTGGGACTTAGAGACGCTATTATTTGGCTCGGGACGTAGGACTAGTAGTTGATGACATCATTGATAATATGGTAATATCTTTAAAGCTTGTAAACAACTTTTAGATCTTTACCTAAATTTTAAGATAAGTTTCATTCGGAAACAAACGAATTACGTTGCTCATAATTTAAGAAGGATGTCGAATTTATAAGCTAGTTAGTCTCCTTACATTTGAGTCAATTTCATCTGACATTTTTCTATTGTGATAAATGAAATAATATCACTAAAGTTTTTTTTAAAAAAAACTTACTATGAGATCGTTACTCTATTTAAATGTGTTAATTATTTAAAGACTTAAAATGAAATATGTTTTCAAGTAGACTTATAAATTATAACAGACTTTCAATAAGATTGGACTCAAATTAAGTCTCAAACTTAAAAAGAAATCAATGACTGGTGACAGATTAAACTTAAGCCATTATCCTTTGAAATTGAAAAATAAAATACAACGATTATCCTTTTTGAAACTTTGTCGGAAATACTTAATAGCGACCCTATGCTATCATTTTCACCATGTGATGACAATTCACAAAGAATGTGACTAAAGACATTAAAAACCTTAATTAATGAAGAGCATAGTAACTGAGTAACAAAAGTTCAGAACTTATGATTAATTAATTTGTTTAAGAATGAACTATAGATAGTAGGTACCCCCATGCCAAATGTGAAAGGGCATTACATTTTGCATATACATAAATAAATAAAAGAGCCTTTCCATTAGTTGAGCATATTGGCATATTGCTATGCTAACAACTGACCTGTAAACGGTTTGCCAAATTCAACATGACCAGTGCTATTTGTTCCCACATATCCCCTTTATGCATTCAAATTGAATTTTATATTATATACTGTTTAGGTGTATATACTACCTATTTGTTACTTAGGTAGTATATACACCTCAAAACATTCGATTTAAATTTTATAATGTCCGTGCGTAGCGGATGACATTTAAAAAATTCTCAATTTTATAATTTAGCGGAAACTTTTAGTCATAGATCAATGCATCAAGCAGAGATTAAGAAGATCAATAAAATACACCAAAAATATTGTTAGGCTCTGTTTGGCAAAAATACCGAATGGCTGATAAGCTAGCTTATGGCTGATGGTTGATAGCTTATAGCTGATGGCTGATGACTTATGGCTGATAAGCTGATTAAAGTGTTTGGTAAAATTAACGGTTCAACTGACTGGTAAATGTAAAATGACAACATATAAAATCTCTTATGAAAAATCATTATTAAATTTATATCTAATTAATATTTAAGACACTTCAAATTTAATTATTCAAATTTATTAATTTAATATATCTTTTATATATTATTAGTTTTTTTTATATAGAATTATATTTTATTCTTTGAAATTTTATTTAAATTTATTTTCATTTCAATTATTATACTTTATATAAAAGATTAAACATTATGTTTTTTAGGTTTTTATAACAAATACATAAAAGATAAATCAAATGTACTAAAAAAATTGTGACAATATAGATACATGCATCTTTTATAGTAATAAATACATGAAAAATCTTGACAAAAAAAATACATGAAAAATAAATCAAAAATACTAAAATGAAGGGGTAAATGATAATATAGTTATGTACAACGCGTCATAAAATATTGTTACGGAAAACAACTTTTTTTTATATTTATGTATAACAACATTTTAAAAGGTGATATAACAACAACAAAAAAAGTAAGAACAATATAGTAAAAATAATAATAGATCATAAGCTAGCATAAAAAAAGGTGCAAAATTTACCTATTTTATTTTAAATTGTAATAATATATTTTTAATGATAAAAATGAACTTAAGATAAAAGTTATCTAATGCATTTTCTTCCATCTAGTCTAGTATATTAAAAACCAAAGACGTCGTAGAACATAGCGTAAACTATACAAATTAAAATATAGAAAGAGTATTTATTTTATTTCATAAGCATTGTAAGTAAAATGTCAAAAAAAAAAAACATTAGAAGCAAAGGAATGACATTTTTTATTTTATATTATAATAAATTAAAAAGGGTAAAAATGGATTTTAAATAACATGATAAGGGTAAAAATGGAAGCAAAGATGATAAGCTATAAGCTATAAGCTATAAGCTCATAAGCTAATTGAAATAGCTTATGGAAAATAAGCTATAAGTCAGTGTTGAAAAGATTGTTACCAAACAGGTCTTTTAACTTATAAACTATAAGACATAAGCTATAAGTCAATTTTGTAGTGTTGCCAAACAGACCCTAGTCTCAATTTTTAATCGCTACTTTTTTTTAAAGGTTAGAAAACTTGATAAAAATAATATCAATGCGAGAAGTTCAATAAAATACAACAAACAATTGGTTGGAAACATTTCTTCTTCTTTATTAAACATTGGAGAAAAATAAAATTTATTAACAATAATGACCATTTTATAATTCCTTCCACAAAAAATTTAAACTCAACACATTGAGATAAGACTATATGCCCTTACAAATGAGCTAATACATTCTTCAACAAAAAAAAAAGGAAGAGCTAATACATCAAAAGTTATGTTATTTGGACAACTTAAAATGGACAACCAGTTGACACGCTATTCACAATGTATGTAATTCGAAATACAATAAAAAATTAAAAAGTATATGAATAATGCAAATAAAAGTTGTCCGACAACTAAACGGTTGTCAAAATAAACATTCTCATACATCAAATGTGGTTGGATACATTTCATTCTACCTTTGGATAGGAATCTATTTTTCATTGTTTCCCCCAAAAATTACCATGATCTACAGCTAAGTGAAATAATAAATGTAAAAAAGGTAGCACAAAATTAAAAAAGTGTATTACAATCGATTCTCAAACTAGTTTAGTGCTCCATCTTTTTATGTCCTTTTGCCCTCTATATGTTTATTTGTCACACATAAAATTAAAGACAGAGCATAGTGACCAACCAATCATCATCATCTACAATTCTATTTTCACTGACATATGCTTTGCTTCTATTGTGAATTACCATACGGCTTAATAAAAATATTCCATCCATCATCATCAGTGTGACCACTACATAACCTTAGATAGATTGTATATTATAGTATCATATTATAGTTTTTTAAGTTTGATAATTAGTGATGATTTTGAATGATCATAGAATATAATTTAGATTTAGATTTGTCAAAAAAAGAAGAATAAAATTTGTATTCAAAACCGTCCAAGAAAGGTAATTAAGTGTCTCAATTAGCAAAGATACTTTGAAGTATGTATTAATTTAATGTAAAGTTTAGGACAATGACTTGGATGTATGTCAGCAGACCAGCATCACACGGGACCAAATTAAAAAAATTGCAATAAGGATTTTTACATTACTCATATTGATATAGTTTCTAGTGCGTACTATGTAGAAAACATGTGAGAGTCTCTTACGTTTAATATTTAATTAATAATATAAATTGATATTGTTATACTGTATTGAATGTATTTATTTAAAATTTTAGTTGTGCGTGAATTTCAAGTAATAATTATCATTTTATTTTCATATGAAAAAATAATTATAGTGAATTTCATCAATAAAAAAAGTAGCACAATATGTGTAAAAGAATCAACAATATTATAATTTTATAAAACAAATAAAAATTAAAAACACATTTTTGTTTAAAGAACAAATATAAAAGTATGTGTCTGGCAATAAAGTAGACAAAAATTTAAAAAAAGAAATAAAATTGTTTAATTTTCCTTCTCTTTTGTTGACTCCATAAAGACATCAAAAAGCAAGGAACGAATAAAATTAAGAACAAAAAGTAGAGTTCATTAACATTTGAAAATGTACTACTATTCTTTTTGTTTCACATGCTATCCTTAGACTTTGAATGCATTTTTGTTTCACATGCTATTCTAAACTTTGAATACTTATGATCCAGGTTAGGATCATAGGTGCATCATTCTCATACTTATGATTCTATTATTATAATTATAATGCACACAATTTGAGATATAGTAACAATGTTTTTCTAATAAGAAAGAGCTCAACTATGGAGTATATACCCATCCAATATAGTTATTCTTGTGGAGTTGTTAATTTACATATATATATATATATATATTATGTTCTTCAACATGTTAATACCAAGACATAGCTAGTGAGTGATTCCAAAACCAATAGAGAGCATTATTGTTTCATTTATTTAGTTTTATAAAAACAATTATCCTGTGGCATTAAATATGACTCTTGTCAGGAAGGCATGCAATATAGGAATGACATTTTGATATTAATGTTAAGATAAGTATCAAAATAAAATAGACAAGATGTATTCAAAATCATACATGTACATTCAATAAATAAACAAATTAACAAGAGAATTTAGTACAAGGATGAGCTGCCTTTTCCATTTGAATATTGATATTGTACACACACACACACACATATATATATATATATATATATATATATATATGCTAAAACACTCTTTCTAAAAATGATATAAATCAAAGTCGAGTTTAAATATATTAGTCTCTCATTATCCGATTAAGTTTATAAATAAGTATTTTGGACACTTATATTTTGAATGAGTAATAAGATAAAAGTGAAATATATTTAAAAAAGAGAAAAAAAAAATTGGTTAAATTCAAGTGGTTAATTAATGAACTCTAATTAAGATTATATAAATCTATTAAAACAAGATACCTAGGAAAAATCTATACTACCCTTGCTTGCATTATAATTGGACACGTGACTCTATTATTATTTTTTTCTTTCCCTATTTTAGTTTCTAATTTTTTCCTCTTTTTTAGTTTATATAAAAATTTCAATAAGTTTCGGTCTCTCAAATATTTTCCGGCGCAATTTTTTATGGTCTCTGCTTTTAAATCAATTTATATCTATCATTCAAAATTTTGAATTTTTTTCAATAATCATATTTAGTATATTCTAAAAATTTTTTGCAAAAGGTTAACTTATTTTTATATTTTAATACGTTATAGAAATATCTCTTACAAAAAGTAATTTTTTTTATTGAAGGATCATTAAATATGAATTTTTATGCATAACTAATATACACTAGACAAAATATCGCTCATAATTTTTTTTAAAATAGATAAATTTTATCTTTAGTCCCTATATTTTGACTCATATATGAATGCAACTATATTTTTTTATAACTTCAAAGGGAACCAATATTTCTACTCGTATATAAATACAAGTCACTACTAGAAAAATCTTAAATATCGACGGACAAA
Organism: Trifolium fragiferum; assembly: GCA_954870985.1. NCBI lineage: Eukaryota > Viridiplantae > Streptophyta > Magnoliopsida > Fabales > Fabaceae > Trifolium > Trifolium fragiferum. The sequence continues at coordinate 74,837,058 of OX940789.1, read as the reverse complement.
TTCTGTCTCTAAAATGCAAATATTCCGTCACTAAGCAGGTTAGAGACGGATTTGATCCCGTCGGTAATTTCCTCGTCTCTAAACTGTTAGAGACGGACAAAATCTATCTCTAAAATAAAAATATCTCTCTCTAAAATAAAAATATCTGTCTCTAACTGCTTTTTCTGTCTCTAATTCCATCTCTATTAAAGACGAAATATATCCTGTCTCTAAATTCCGTCGGTATTTCAACTTTTTCTAGTAGTGAGTGTTTTATTTTTTTACAATTTCTATTGAACGTATATGTCTTTAAAATTCACAATTCACTTTTTTATCTATATATATATATATATATATATATATATATATATATATATATATATATATATATATATATATATTTTTTTTTTTTTATTGGTCAGGTAACCTAGCGGCTAGAAATTCACTCTTGAAAGGTGAATAAGTGGGTATACCAGGTTCGAACCCCGGTCCCTGCACAAATGTGCAATGTCCTTTACCAATTGAGATATGCTCATGTGAAGCTATATTTCTTTTTTTTTTTTTTTTGTCAAGTAGCCTAGTGGCTAGAAAGTCTAGCTTAAAGGTGAATAAGTGGAGTGTCCCAGGTTCGAACCCGATCTCCTGCACATATAGTGCGATGTCTCTACCAATTGAGCCAAGCTCACGGAGACTGTGAAGCTATATTTCTATCAATATATTAATACATATTACTCATATATTAATATGCATCTCTACTCATATAAAAATACACATGTCAATTTTATTTTAAATTTTTTGAGATCTATATTTCTACTCATACATTAATATGCATGCCTATTTTTCTTATAATTTCTACGGGAACCTATATTTCTACGGATATATTAATAGGCATGCCTAAATTTTATTTTTATTCCCTATATTTTTACTCATATATCAATACAAATGTTTATTATTTATAATTTCTATGGGGACGTATATGTCTTTAAAATTCACAATTCACTTCTATATTAATAATATATTCATTTTAAATTTATACTCGTGTATTTCTACGTGGATTTATATTTCAACTCATATATTAATACACATTATTCATATATTAATTATACGCAAACCTACTTTATTCTAATTTATACGTGAATCTATATTTCTACTTATATATTAATACGCATGTCTGTATTTCTACTCATATATTAATATAAGTGTCTATTTTTATAACGAGACTAATTTCATACTACACAATATTGGACTTATAATAAAAAGAATCGCGGTGCGTATGCACGGGTATTATGCTAGTGAATAGTTAAAAGAATATAAATTGGAATCCTTAAAAAAGTAAAAGTTACTCCCTCTAGTCTTTTTTATAAAAGCACATCACTTTTCATATACATTTGAAATATTTACAACTTTAATTTTATTATTGTTTTTATCAAACTAATCAAGAAGATATTGTATTGCACATGAACTTTTTTATTTTGAACGGCAAAAAAAATATATTATATATGAAAAGAATAAGTACGAGAAGTACTCGATCAACCACGGTAACACAACTACATGTAGTAATTAACCAGAACAAAAACCAAACCAAGTCAATGTTAACTCGGTTGGACTATCTAACGCTACCACCCAGTTGACATTAGATAGTCCAACCGAGTTGACATTGACACTTGCACGGATACACTCGAGAGGAATAATACATCATTCATTAAAAATACACGGTGAGTTAATCTTTCTAGCTAGCAACCAATTTTAAGAAATATAGTGTATTTCAAATGGTTTTACAATTTTTCTTGAAAAAAATTCTTTCATTGTATCATACATAAACTAATTGGCAACAATATCTATTCAAATATTTGATGACGCGGTTACAATTATGAGTCGTCTGAATTGAATCAACGAAGTAAACTATTTAATTGTACATTTAATCTTAATCGTCTGATCTAATCCGAATGGACATCGTGATATGGGTTCGAACCTAAAACCTGATAATTGTATGTGAGTTTAATTTTAGTAGATTATCACTTCATATAAGACCAAATAAATTCAATGCTCAAATTAAAACCAAATACATTGATTCTTTCTGTGGCTTGTCACAGTCACTAGTTTGTAAAAATATGTTCACCTTATTTCTTGGATTCCTCCGTTAGTTACACCATCATAGTCAATATGGATGGCAACTCCCTCACCAATATATCTTGTTGGAAGAGACAAAAAGTTTGCAAATTGGTTAACACAAACATGTGCTACCTCTTTGAAGATTTAGCAGAAGATGTCCTTCTTAACTCATCCATATCCTGTTTGCTTAAGCCTTAGACACTACACACACACCTTTTGTTTGTAGTTTTCTCTTTGAATTTTTTTAAATCATACATTAGACTATTAGAGTATCTCCAATGGTGATACCGCTTTGGGTATCATACATTACTAAAAAGTGGTCCCTACAATGCCATATAGTATTTAAGCAATTCGTACGTGTTTTGCTCCAATGATTATACAAAAAAATGTAACATTAAATTGATGATAAAAAAAATAAGGTACGGATTATTAGTCTATGATAATCTCTATGATACCCTTATTGGAGATGCTCTTAAATATAATTTACAGTCTTACATTTTAATTCCAATCCCTTGTCAATCAATAATTTAATTAAATTTGAACACTGCTAAAATTTTTGTTTCCAATTATTGATCATATCAAAACACACTAATATATGTTTTCATAATTAATTTGAACACTGAAATGATTATTGGACATCACACACAATAAATGGAAATCACATGACACATTTTTAAGAATGAAACTATTTTTTTTTAACATATAAGATGTTTAGTAGACAAAAACCATTTCGATATTTTAGACAAGACAACTAACTATATTTGATCGGAAAGAAAAAAAAAAAGAGAAAAAAAAAAATACAAAAATTGATTGATCAAAATACAAATTTAGTTTTTATTTTTCTCTTCTCTATTTTTTTTCTACCAAACACATTAGTAAGAGACAATAATTATAATTTTTGTTTGTTCAATCCCAAATACAAATTTGGAATGAAACACAATATAAAATGAGTTGTCCTATTTAATTCTTATTTTATTGCAAATCAGACCTACAATATTAAACGATGAAATGCTACACTTATTTTGATATGGTGAAGTATGACCAAGATTGACGGCAATTTTAATTACACAAAGTTACCGTCAATCTTAAATCAAATAATTTAAATTAGATAAATGTTAACTAGTGTCCTTAGACATTAGTTGACACTAGTTAAGGAGCTAAATAAGATATGAATGTATTGGAATTTGTATAATATACTTTTTTATAAGTATAAAGAATGTTTTTTTTCAATATAAATTTATTTCATTTTGGTATATTAACTACGGGTTTGAGTTTCCTCCATTTGTTATCCCTTCATTTATTTTTCATTTGAAAAAAGATAGACACATTAAATATTAGTGGAACCCATTAAATAAAAGAATAAACAGAACAATAATAGATGGATAAAACTCAAACTCCTCAACTAGTGCCCAAAAGCACTAGTTAACATTAACCTTTAAATTATAAACCATGTCTTTACATCAAAAATAATAGATTTATGATAGACGAGTAAAATCAATTACAACATCATATTATAACAGCGTGTAATTCTTATCCATAGAAATAAAATTCTTTATAGTAGTACTCCCTCTGTCAGACTAATCCAGTTGACTGGTACACGCATGTCAATACATATAATTTTAACGATTAATATTTTTAATTATAGGGTTAAATATGTTTTTAGTCTTTATTTTTATGTGAGTTTTGACTTTTAGTCCCTATATTTTTTTATTATATTTTTAGTCCCTACAATTTTTAAAGGGTAAATAAGTCATTACCCCCTGCAAAATAGACGAGTTTGGTATTTGCTCCCTTTAATTTTTTTTTTGTAGGAATACCCCCTTGGAATGTTCAATTTTTTTTTTGGTAGTGTAATAGAGGGTAAAATACACTAGCAAAAAAAAATTTGAACATTGCAAAAGGGTATTCCTACAAAAAAAAAATTATAGGGGGAAAACGCAAAACTCACATATTTTGCAGGGGGTAAAGACTTATTTACCCATTTTTAATTATAATTTTAGTCAATTTTTTATGACTAAGGATAACAGAATTGATCACTTAGGATAACTTAAATTGACTAGAATAACATTTGCATATAATGATGTGACATCTATGTGTCATCCTATGTGGCTGATTTCGTTATTCAAGTCACAAAAATTGACGATAAGGACTAAAAATGCAAACGGTGAAAATGTGTTGACTAAAAATATAATAAAAAAATGTAAGGATTAAAAGTCGAAACTCACATAAAAGTAGAGACAAAAAACATATTTAAACCTTAATTGTATAATAGTAAAAATTATAAAAATTTGAGATTTAAAAAATATTTATTGAGATAAATTCAACAATATATTAGTAAAAGTGGCTTAATCAAATTAGAAAGGAGAGAGTAGTAAATTGGCACCAAATGAGAGTGTCTAAAGAGCAGCTCCCTTTTACACAATGATTTCCCCACCTCATTTACTAATCATATCCAATGAGTATTCATGTCCAATACACAAGGTATAATCTCAAAACACAATGAAACCCTTCTTATTATCACCATGGTTAAATTTGTAATATCACACACCAATATTTACTCTGTGATGTAAGCATGATAGTTACCAGCACCAGCAGGAGTAGGACAGGACCATGTAGTAATATCATATCATATAATGGCCACTCACTACTGTCTTTTGTTTTTCCTCCCCCAACCCCAGCCCCACTTCTATACACTGCCAGTGCCACCTATCTTCACATTTTCACACTCCTTTCTCTCATTCTATGATTCACCAAACAAAACAAAACAAACAAAGCTATTCAAAACAAAACACAATTCTCTTTCTCTCTGACTCCCGACACTGTTTCAGTATCCGACAAAAGCAACCTCTGCAAACATACCACTCAGTATCACTATACCCTAAAACCATTCCTCTTTCTCATCACCACACAACACAACACAACACAACACATCTCTCTCTCTTTCTCTCTCTCTCAAATATCACAGTTCCACTTCCACACACTCACAAAAGAAAACACACAAACTTCATCTCTCTCAACTCAACACCTTACACAAACCCAACAACTCTCATTTCTCTCTTTTACATTCATCTCTCCAAAGTTCTTATCTTTTTCAAATGGGCAAGCATATATCTCTCTACAACCTTGAATCTCGTGGCATAGTGTAAAAAAAAACACTCTTTTCCAAAACAAAAACCTTAACTTTACTCTCTCTCTCTCTCTCTCTCTCTCTCTCTCTCTCTCTCTCTCTCGAGAATGGCATGCCGGAAACACATAACCGTTAACTTGGATCCAAACAGAAAGAGAAGTGGAGGATTAAGAACACAACAAGCAGGAAGAGGGTCATGCCGTGGTAGTTAGAATTTGAAATCCAAAAAAAAAAGCAATCTTGCTTGAAAATGCTTAGTCAACAAGTTTGACTCTTACCCTTTTGTTTTTTCTGTTTGTGAATGCTATTGTTTCTTTCATTAGGTTTGAGAAAAGTAAAGTAAGAGTGAGTGGTTTTTTGAGAATTCCCAAAATGGGTTTTTTGTTGAAAGAAGTTTTGAAGACTTTGTGTGGTAGGAATCAATGGTCTTATGCTGTGTTTTGGAAGATTGGTTGCAACAATTCTAAGTAAGTATGAAGAGTCATTCATGTTAATATATCAAGATTGTGTTTTTTAAGTTTTCTGTTTTTGTTTCTCAGATGTTTTAATTGAGGGTTGTTTCATTTTTTTTATGTTGTTTTGTTAATCTAGAAAAAAAATGGTAAACTTGGGTGGGAGTGAAAGTTTTATTATTCCAAATTAACTTTGATGCATTGTTAATGGTTATACATGCATGTTTGGATTCATAGTGAGTTTGATTAAATATTGATTTACTTTTGAAATTCTAAGTGCATGTTTGGATTTACTTTTGAGAGAGTTAAAAGTGATTATGAAGACTTAAAATTGATTTTAGTATATTTTAGGGGTTTGTGATTAGAATTGATTTTGGCTATAGAATCAATTCTAAGCTAAAGTTTGTAGCTTTTGCCTCCAAAGTTATTCAATTCACTTTCATGTGAATCTATTCAAATATAAATCATTTTATCTTAGCTCATTTTTATCCAAAATCAATTTTACGAAATTGATTCAATCAAAATCAATTTTCAACACCATAGAACCAAACACATCAAAGTGTAAAATCATGGTAACTTTTGACAAAATCATGTAGCACAACGCGATTCTGCTAAATCTGCCGTCAATCCAAATATTTACTATGTTTGTTCTTTATTTGATGCTTGTGTATGTGTAATAATCATTTGAAATTAGTATTCACACTTGATTCTATTTCTGGTGTTGATTTGTTTGCTAGATAAGATTGACATGTTCATGTGTGTGTTATTGATTAGTCACTAATTCCTTGGATTTGATTTGTTTTCGTACTGTGCTATTGGATCTTGCTTTGGAATTTTGTGCTTTGAAAGCTTCTGTTTTGTCTTCAAGAATCTTATATTTATTTATTCAAAAGAAATATATTTGTTATTGTTGTTTACCAAACACACAACTTGTTGAATTGATTGTCTGTGATTCTGTAAAGGATTCTGTTAATTCAGAATTTTGTCTTTCTTGTTTGATTCCATTTAGGCTTATTTCCCACTTACAAAAAACTGAGCTTTTTTTCTTCAGCTATTCAAGATTTGGTTTGTGGTCCATCTTTGTCATTCTAACCACTATTGTTGTGACTTGTGATGTGTTACTTGTTTTGTTCTTCTCAATCTTTTGTTTATTTCTGAATGAATATGTGAAAGTATTTTTTTTTTATTCAAATAGTTGATAATAAATATTATACTTTTTTTTTACTATATGGTGATTCGTTGTTGATAGTAAAATTTCTCGGTTTGACTTAATTAAGCATGGTTTGACTCTGCAGGCTATTAATATGGGAAGAATGCTATTATGAACCTTTGTCATGTCCTTCCCCTCATAGCAATGTTGGGATGTCAAATTTGTCTAATCCGAATGGGGAAGGATGCTGGTTTTCATCTGAGTCTCAATCGTCTCATCTAGGAATACAAGAAGAGGATGATAAAGTCTCTTCTTTGATTAACAAAATGTCCGTCAATAATTTAGTCATTGTTGCAGGGGAAGGGTAAGTACTTTATCACGTTTTCGCACATTTTCACCTGTTTTTAGGGTGTTCCGATGGTGCTCATGTGCTGGTTTTTGGTTTTACTCAGTATAATTGGTCGTGCTGCATTTACCAACCGTCATGAATGGATTCTCTTGAACAATTTTGCGAAAGGTGCTTATCCACCTGAGGTATGAAGCTTTTCTTTTTGTTGTCTAATGTAGGTTGGATGCTATGTTTCTTCTGTGTTAGTATCAGTTTTTGATTATCAATAAGTTTTTTCTGAACTTCATTTCGATATCTCATATCAGTGTGCTCTTCTTTAGGTATATGCTGAAATGCATCACCAATTTTTAGCTGGAATGCAGGTTCGTAATATTCATTTTGCTCCGCTTTTTGTTCTAAAGTTTTCATTGCTGTTTCGTAATTGCTGTATTGTATTGTTTTTGCAGACAGTAGCAGTAATTCCTGTACTTCCTCACGGGGTTATTCAACTTGGTTCTTTCTTTCCGGTAAATCCCTTTCTTTCATTGCAACTCCAGTATTGTATTGCTGTTTGTTTTGGCATTTGAGTATAGTTAACTTCATGAATGTTATCTATCCCATTATTCCTCAACTAAACCGTAATGTTAATGGCACAGATAATGGAGAATATTGGATTTGTGCATGAAGTAAAGAGCCTGATCTTGCAACTAGGATGTATTCCTAACGCCCTTCTATCCGAGGACTATTCAGCAAAACTTTCAAATGAAAGACTTGATGGACATGCTACTTCCGGTGTGCCCGTGTCTGTTGATACATCAGTCATTACCTCAAATTCCACTCCTTCAGTGGTTAATGGCTCCAATCAGCAAAGTTATTCATTTCATGCTTCAAAGCCTATTGCTCAAAGACGCGGTAGAGTTGTGGAGGCTAAAGTAATACCGTCAAATTTTGATTCAAATCTGCAAAAGCAATCTGTTTCATATAACAGGAGATCTGAATTCAATAACTTAGCTGGTTCTGAGTCGTTTGGTCTACCAGGTCCAAGTGATTATAGACTAAAATATATGGAACAACAAATTTTATCAGCAGTTGGGAGTCGAGATAATGTTAATCCTTGTATTAATGTGTCAAGTTCCTCAAACATTTCTCAATTAAAAACAGATGGAAGCCATAACGTTGGCCGTGACAGTACTTCATTACTTAGAGGAATCCCGGTGCACGGTGGGATGAATAGCCTATCGAGGACAAATATGATTACTAGTTCAGATTCACTGAATGGTAGTTCAAATTTGACTGGTCGGTCAGGTGTCATTCACATGCCTCTAGAATGTTCTGATCAGAAAATTCTTCCCGAAGTTTCAAACTTTGCTTCAAGAGGTCAAAAGATAGACTATGACATGCTTCAGGCCTCTAACATCTCCGCTTTTAATCTGGAGGAAGATGTGCCTATTAGTAGTCATATCCCTGGTTTTGTCGATGATTGCTTTCAGAAAGATGGTACTAATCAATCTATGATGACAACAAATCCTAAACACGAAGAAACTTGTGCTCAACAATCTCCATCAGGTGGTGACGACCTGTTTGATATTTTAGGTGTGGATTTTAAAAACAAACTTCTCAAAGGACACTGGAATGAACTGTTTGCTGATGAATCAGATGCCAATGCTGAAAATAAGGGTAAAAAGGAAATAGGTACGAACAAAGAGGGTACAAATTCTGATTATTATTCAGTTAACGAGTCAATGTTGGACAGTGACATTTTTTCTGGCATGTCAACAGACCACCTCTTGGATGCTGTGGTCTCAAAGGCCAAACGTCCGTTGATACATAATTCCGATGATATGTCTTGCAAGATAACATTGACCGGGAATAGTAGTATCACTTCTATTCCCTCTCGTGTTTGCAAGCAGGTTATGTCCGGTAATTTTGAAGGGGATTTGTATGGTTTTTCGAAGAATGGAGGTAAAATAGGTGCCTTAGAAACTAGTTCTCTAAGGTCTGGTTGTACCAAGGACGATACTAACCTCTCTCAAACGACTACTATATGTGGTTCTCAACTTAGTTCGTGGTTGGAGAATGGTGGCAATGTGAAGCATGAAAAGCGTGAAAATAGTGTTTCAACTGGATACTCTAAGCGCCCTGATGAAGCTTGCAAACCTAATCGCAAAAGGCTTAAACCAGGAGAGAATCCTAGGCCTAGACCTAAAGATCGTCAAATGATTCAAGATCGTGTCAAAGAGTTACGAGAGATTGTTCCGAATGGAGCGAAGGTATTTCCTCACTTATATCTTATATCTCATTCCAGATTTTTCAAAAGAAATTAAATATATTCAGGTACTGACGTTTTTTCTTCGATCTATTTGTTATTGTTTAACAGTGTAGCATAGATGCACTGCTGGAACGGACCATTAAGCATATGGCTTTCTTGCAAAGTGTGACAAAGCACGCCGACAAACTGAAACAGACCGGAGATTCTAAGGTATGGAAATATTCGCTCGTGTTTCTTGTCTCAGGAAACTTATCTTGTTATGATATGAAATGCATTTATTTTCACAACAAGCACATACACACAAAAAATTGTTGAGGAATCACTAATACGGTGAAAATGTGTTTTTTATTCATTAAATATGTAGATTGTTAGTAACGAAGGTGGCCTGCTTTTGAAAGACAACTTTGTGGGAGGGGCTACGTGGGCATATGAGGTTGGCTCCCAATCAATGGTTTGTCCGATTAGAGTCGAAGATTTGAATCATCCTCGTCAGATGCTAGTTGAGGTAATGCTGATGCTTTATAGATATATAAAGTTCTTCGGTTCTAACATATTTCTTCATCACCTCTATAATCTGGTTGCTTGGTTATTCTTACAGATGCTTTGCGAAGAACGGGGTTTCTTTCTAGAAATAGCTGACTTAATCAGAGGATTAGGCTTAACAATCTTGAAGGGGGTAATGGAAGCTCGTAACGAGAAAATCTGGGCACATTTTGTTGTCGAGGTAATACTCCAAAACTCACCACCCTAATGTTTCAGTACAATTTAACAACTCTTCACTAAAACAAGATCCTCTCTTTTGCACGTTGATTTTGACGTCATCTAAAATTCTTGGTCGTTTAATTTGCAGGCAAATAGAGACGTAACGAGAATGGAAGTATTTATGTCACTCGTTCGTCTTCTAGAGCAAACGATGAAGGGTAATGCGTCTTCATCGAATGCAATTGATGACATGATCGGTTACAACACTTTACCACAGAAGGCCTAATAGTACTATGAAACGAATCACTTTCTTCTAAAGTACGGATGTGTTGAGAGCAAGTCGAGTAACGCTTGCCATGACCAACAACATCAAATCCGCGATTTCATGTGGACTTTGTCTAACTTTCTATTTTACATCTCATATGAAATTTTCATATACGAATCCATTTTGAAGGGGAATGAAAGTGTAGGTAGTGAAAACTGAAAAGCATCTCAAGATTAAGAATATGTATTCGTATATTGTAACTGTTGTCGTGGTTATCTTCTGATTATTACTCAACTCTTAGATGACACGCATTCATTTTATTTGCGCGATGGTGCAATTCCAGCTCCGGCGGCATTTTGGAAGTTGGTGTTGTTACCTATATGAGATGTATAGATAGATATTGAAGGGTATGGAAAGAAAAGGTTCATGTGCTCATGTTAGCAGTGCATTTTTTCTTTTGTTACTCTTCTAGTTTTGGTGTTATTATATTATTACATGAAATACTCAAATGTTGTAAAAGTAAGCTCTTAAGTGTGGTTTTGTATGTAAGTGGAATTAATATAAGGTGAGAGTAGTATTGGTTTATATTTATTAAAAAAAAGTAGTATTGGTTTATGTTTTGTATTTTTTAAGCCAAATACATCTTAGGGTTTTTTAACTTAAATATTTTTAACAACTTAGTTTTTTAATCTTTTTTTTTTGTAATAAATTCGTCTTTTAAGTAATAAAATATCTTGCGTAAAAAGTAATAAAATATCTGCACTGTTTTTCTTCTTCATCCAACTCTGCTAAAAAGGTACTTATACCTTTAAATTTTGAATTTTATTTGTCAAATTATGTATAAATTTTGAAATAAGAAAATGTGTGTAAAAATATTCATGTTTGGTGTCATAAATTGTTGCAAAATTTATACAATAAATGATATTTTTGACAAACAAAAGATAACAAATAACAATAACATTAATTACTCTAAATATTTGTTATCTTTAAAATATGTATGTAGCAGATGTGTTGCCTCCATGCAAGAGATTCAAGTTCTTGTCACTTCAGGGAAGAAGATTAGCATGACCTTTCTGTAAGGATGACATGCACAAACTAAATAGTACTCCATATTTTCATCAAGTAGTTAAATTGTTCTTTTGGTTATGTTATTTAAATTCTTCAAAATGACTTCAACAAAGGGTTTCACATAATTCATTTCCATGATTTATTTACTTCACAGTCAAACCTTAAATTATCAGAAATTTTTCTTTTCTGAGAATTAAAAGATTAAAAGAGCCTTTATAATCCTTACTTTTCCGAACAGTGGCGTCGTCAGTGGGGATGATAAAATTTGTTCTCGAACCCATCCCCTTAGCCTCGACTGAGGGCATATGTTCTGGCTCACCTATATATAAGTCCCATATCGATTGGAACTCGAGGCTAATAATAGTTTATACTTTATATACAACATGTCACACTCCTCTAACCAACCGAATCGCCTTTTCTACAAAGGACAAAACCGTGATGGATTAACCCAAAACGAACAATCTCTCGGAGATGTAGACTTGAGGTCAGGTCGATACATATTTATCCTCCGCAAATAAATCTGAATTCTATTCGAAACACTTGCAAATAATGAAAGATGTATGTCGATAAAATATTTTCCTATATGATTTATCAAATGAGTGAACAACCTATTACATATCTTTATAATATTAGATTTTTATTGATCGTGGATATATACCCTAATACCACAACAGTGACAATGAGTTACTTTAAAGAACAATATTTTCCAATATATGGTTTTATAATTTTTTTTTTTTAAATCGCTCGATTAGATTTTAATTTTAGAAATGATAAATAAACTTAACACAAGAAAAATCCTAAATTTAAATGGTAAATGTTAAACCCTTCAAATAATTTGCTTGCACCAAGTTTTTTATTATTTTTTTACGCATCTTGCACTAAGTTTTGTAACAATGTATAATTGCTAAAATTTATATCATTCACACCGAATCAATAAAAAACATTCCACCCGAAAACAATTTACAAATGCCAAAATTTAAACAACAATATAACAAAAATCTGAAAAATAAAACAAATGGAAAAGAGTCACAAGCAGTGGCGGTTCTAAGGCCCAGCAAGCCTGGCACCGGCTCGGCCGAAATTTTTTGGTATTTTAGGGGTTAGTTTAGAGTAAAATTAAATTTTTTAGAGATTAATTTAGGGTAAAACTGAAATACTTTTGTTCAAAACTGAAATTTTTCGGTGTACTATCTTAATTTTTTGGTATTTTAGTGGTTAGTTTAGGGCAAAATTAAAATTTTTAAGGATTAATTTAAGATAAAATTGAAATATTTTGTTCAAAATTAAAAATTTCCGGTATAATAGTGAAATTTTTGTTTAAAACTGATATTTTACTCAAGCTTATGAGATTTTCTGGCTCCGCCACTGGTCACAAGGAAATGCAATTTAGAAATAAAACACAAACTATAGTAACCATTTTAGAAATGTCAAATGAAATGTCTGTAGGATAATCTTAACAGAGCCTTTGCAAGGATAAAATCTTTGTAGAATTGCCATACAACCAAATAAGGAAGCACAAAATATGAGAACAACATTTTCTTCCACTATGTAATATGGAATTGGTGTTTGCAAATTGCAACTAAATCCAAGAAACTAGGAGTTGTGCTTCACTTCCATAGAATTAAGCGCATGCTCAAACATAAGTCGAGATATTTTTCCCTCCGTAAAACTTGTATGAAGTTCGGACATTTTCTCAAACTGAAAGTGAAAATCAATTAATATATAAATATAAGTATGTGATTATGCATAGATAAAAATTGAGTAAACTAATGGAATTAAAGTATAAATGTTAACGTAAACATTTTAAGTAAAATTTAATACAAAAGTTGGGTTGCACCGCTCAAAATTGATTCAAAATCGAATTACAAACATGTTAGTTAATATTAATCAAAAGCAACCATATTATATATAGCTCTTTATTTTATGTACATACAAAAAGAAAAACTATATTATGTTAAGAATTGTCTATTTGTTAGTTAGCCTTTGTGTTGCTTGCAAGGCAAGCTATGTTGTCAGGTAGGCGCGTCAGGGCGTGCAAGAGGCTTGGCCTGCCAGGACGCTCGCGCAAGCAAGCTTGGCCTGCTGCAAACTGTTTGACAGTTATTTCTGTTAGATTCATTTAGTTAGTTAGGATTGGTTGTAGCCTATAAATAAGACCTTAGGGTCATGTAATCAGCAGTTGTTGAATGTACATTTGATTCCTAACAAGTGGTATCATCGAGCCACCTAGTGTGTGCATTCAACTTGATTCAGGGAAATACGAGAGATTAATGAGTAATCTTCTATGTGCATCTATTCTTGGGAGGGAAACACATTCTTGAGAGTTTGTGTGAGGATTGTGTTCAAGTTCTTGGCACATTTGGTGCGTTCTTGAAACTCATTCATGGCAGAAAACACGTTTGGCAACCCTACAATTCCTAAGTTCGATGGTTACTATGACCATTGGGCAATATTGATGGAAAATTTGCAACGTTCCAAGGAGTATTGGGACATTGTTGAAGCTGGCATTCCTGCTCTACTTGAAGCACCAACAGAGGCACAAAGAACACTTGTTGCTACGGCCAAGTTGAAGGATCTCAAAGCCAAGAACTACCTTTTTCAATCGATTGATAGAGCAATCATTGAAACCATTCTTGATAAGAGCACATCAAGATCTATATGGCAGTCTATGGCACAGAAATATCAGGGCTCCACCAAGGTAAAGCGTGCACAGCTGCAAGCTTTAAGGGGTGAGTTTGAAGTTTTAAGAATGAAAGAAGAAGAATCTGTCAATGATTATTTTGGCAGGGTTCTAACTACAGTTAACAAGATGAAGATTCAAGGGGAGGTTGTGCAAAAAAGGACAGTGGTTGAAAAGATCTTGAGATCTATGTGTGGGAAATTCAACTATGTTGTTTGTGCCATTGAAGAATCTAACAATGTAGAGACATTGTCAATAGATGAACTACAAGGCTCTCTTCTTGTGCATGAGCAAAAGCTGAAACCTGTCAAAAAAGAAGATCAAGCTTTGAAGGTTTCACATAGTGACAAGAGTGCAGGAAGAGGAAGAGGTCGTGGAACCAAAGGAGGCCAAGGCAGAGGTAAAAAGATTAATAAAGAACATATTGAATGCTGTAAGTGTCATAAGTATGGACATTTTCAATATGAGTGCCCTAATCTTGAAGATTATGCCAACTATGCTGACTATGATGATAGTGAAGAAGTGTTACTAATGGCTTTTAATACACCTATGCAAAAATCACCAAACAACAAGATTTGGTATCTGGACTCTGGATGCAGCAATCACATGTGTGGAATCAAGGAGTGGTTTCACAACTTTGATACCAAATTCAAAGAAACTGTCAGGTTAGGTGATAATTCACAAATGAGTGTGGTAGGAAAATGAGATATCAAGCTACAGTTAAATGGTATAACTCAAGTAATCACTAGTGTATTCTATATTCCTAAGCTAAAGAATAACTTGTTGAGCATAGGTCAATTACAACAAAAGGATCTCACCATTGTGTTCAAGAAAAATTGGTGTAAAGTGTATCATCAGCATAGAGGTTTGATAATGGCCTCACAGATGGCATCAAACAAGCTTTATCCAGTTATTGCTGAGGCAAAATTGGCATGCTTTCAAATTGAATGTGAAGATAACAGTTATCTCTGGCACTGTAGATTTGGACACCTGAATCAAAAGGGTTTAAAAATACTACAGCAAAAGAACATGGTGAAAGGTTTGCCAAAGATTGAAGATTTGAAGCATGTGTGTGCAGATTGCCTTGTGGGAAAGCAGGACAGAGACAACATTCCAAAAACAAGCAATTGGAGGTCATCAAAAAGGCTTGAATTGGTGCATTCTGATATATGTGGTCCCATAACTCCTGCCTCCAACAGCAAAAGAAGGTATATCCTTACTTTTATTGATGATTTCAGTAGAAGAACTTGGGTATATTTCTTAGTTGACAAGTCAAGTGCTCTAGACTATTTCAAAAAGTTTAGAAGTACTGTTGAAAAGGAAAGTGGAGAAGTAATATGCTGCTTAAGAACTGACAGAGGAGGGGAATTTAATTCACTTGATTTCAAGAGTTACTGTGAAGAAAATGGAATCAAGAGACAGCTTACTGCAGCCTATACCCCTCAGCAGAATGGGATTGCTGAAAGAAAGAATAGAACCATTATGGAAATGGTGAGAAGTATGTTGTCAGGGAAGGAAATGCCAAAAGAATTCTGGTCAAAAGCTGTGAATTGGGCAAATTATGTTCTTAATAGGAGTCCATATGCTGCATTAAATGATATAACTCCTGAAGAAGCTTGGAGTTTGAACAAGCCTCCAGTGAGTCACTTCAGAATATTTGGATGTATTGCCTACACTCATGTGCCAGATGCTCAGAGAAAAAAGTTAGATGATAAAAGCATCAAATGTGTTTATCTTGGGATCAGTGAAGAATCTAAGGTTTATAGATTGTACAACCCTGTGACCAAGAAGATTGTGATTAGCAGAGATGTTGTGTTTGCAGAACTTGAAAAATTGAAATGGCATGCAGCAACTACTTCTGATAAGGACTGTTTAGACAACAATAGTGAGATTGCAGCTGAAGAAACTAATGGTACCAATGGTGGAAATGATGATCTTTGACGAAGTGTCAAAGTAAGTATTAATTTTTATCGTTCCGCAGAGATTGTTTGGAATCAAACACAAGCAATTGAAGTCACACGAGAGTAAAGTTACAATTAAATAAAGGGGGGGGTTTTTCAGACTTAGGTTTAAAAACATATAACGGCAAGAAATTGGGTTTTGACTTAAAGATGAGAAAGCGATTGAGTCGTTCGGTTCATCCAATTACTATTGTCTTGGTGGTACACGCGCAGTAACGAATTACAAATATAGTTCCACGATTCGATTAACAAAATAGCTATGCCCAATCTCTTGGTACATAACCCTCTCCCTTGATCACACACCCCTAATCTCTAAAGTGACTTATGATCAATTGAGGTTTTCGCACGTTAATCTAAGAATTCTCAATTAACAAACCAAAATCTATTAAGCGAAGGTTAATTGAATAATTATTCCTAGGTCGATTAATTTGTTTCTAATATCTTAGCAAACAAACAATTAGAATCATCACACAATTGGCCAAAGAATGTAAAGCATTAAGAACAAGGAATAATTCACTGAAACTAACTTCGTAATTCATTAAAACATCATATGAAACCACATGGTTCAAGAACAATAGCAATCAGAATCCCCATGGACCCAATCATGAAGTTTAGTTACACAATAAATAGAGTAAAAGAATTCATTACAGAATAAGGAACACATGCTCTGGACTTCTCTCAAAAGTTGCCTTTTTCTTGCCGTCACGAACTGTGTTAGAATGAGGAGAAAATCTCAATTTATAGAACTAGGGTTGCGAGGCTGCGCCGTGCGCCAATGTAGCTGCGCCATGCGCCACAGACCGAGGCAAATGGAATTTTTTCCTTCATGAAAGTTGTAGCTCTTGATCTTAGCTTTCATTTTCCGCAAACCCCGCATCATTCCGAGTTACAAAACTCTAGATATGGTCAAAATACCGTGCATATGTCATGATGCAAATTGTGCTGATTTTCTTCAACTTTCTTCTTTTTCTTGTGCTTCAAGCAAATCTTGTAACGATTCTTTCTCTCTTTATTTCTTGTATAAAAACATATAAAATACTACTTAAACATGCCTTGAAATGTGGTTAGAACACAGTAATGACGTGAAGTCATCAATCTTGAGGCTCAAGTTGCAGGTGAGCCAACTCAGTGTAATGATCTTGGTGATGATGAACATATAGGGACTTCTACCTCAAACTTGAGAGAAGGGAGAGTTAGAAAACCCCCTTATTGGCACAATGACTTTGACACAACTATGGAAGAAACAGATCAGGATGCTATGAATCTAGTGATATTTGGCCCATGTGTAAGTGAAGATCCTGTCAGTTTTGAGATAGCCAATAAGAGTCAAGTTTGGAGGAAGGCTATGAATGATGAGATCAAGGCAATTGAAAGAAACAACACCTGGATACTCACTGAACTACCTAAGGGAGCAAAGGTAATTGGTGTGAAATGGATTTATAAGACTAAAATTAATGAAAAGGGAGAGATAGAAAAGCACAAAGCCAGATTAGTAGCCAAAGGTTATGCTTAGAAGTATGGTACAAATTACAGAGAAGTTTTTTCCCCTGTAGCTAGATGGGACACTATCAGAAGCTTGTTGGCTGTAGCAGCTATGAATGGGTGGAATGTATTCCAACTTGATGTGAAGAGTGCCTTTCTACATGGAGAGTTGTCAGAAACAGTGCATGTGGAACAAACTTTAGGTTATGTGATAAAGGGAAAGGAGAACTATGTGTACAAGCTGCATAAGGCTTTATATGGGTTGAAGTAAGCTCCAAGAGCCTGGTACAGCAAGATAGAGCAATATTTCATTTCTGAAGGTTTTGTGAAATGTCCCTATGAGCATACTCTATTTGTGAAGAAACACAAAGACAGCTGGTTGATTATTAGTCTTTATGTAGATGATTTAATATTCACTGGTAATGATAGTCAGATGTTTGAGAAGTTTAAAGAATCCATGATGAACTCTTTTGACATGACTGATCTAGGAAAAATGAGGCACTTCCTTGGAATTGAAGTCATTCAAAGTGAGCAGGGAATTTTTGTGTGTCAGCAGAGATATGCTAAAGAGATTTTAGAAAGGTTTGGCATGGAAAAAAGCAATACAGTGTGTAGTCCCATAGTACCAGGTACCAAGCTTTCCAAACATGACTCAAGGGATGAAGTTAATCCCACCCAGTTCAAACAAATTGTAGGCAGCTTAATGTACCTAACTGCTACAAGACCAGATTTAATGTTTGCAGTCAACTTGATTGCAAGATTTATGGAGCATCCTGTTGAGACACACATGATGGCAGCCAAGAGAATTCTAAGATACATTAGAGGAACTTTAGAATTTGGAATTCAATATAAGAAGGATGATATTGCTGAGTTGGTAGCTTACTCAGATAGTGACTATAGTGGAGATGTGGATGACAGGAAAAGCACATCTGGATATGTGTTCATGATTGGCTCTGGTGCAGTGTCTTGGTCTTCAAGAAAACAGCCTATAGTAACTTTGTCCATTACTGAGGCAGAATTCATTGCTGCAGCACATTGTGTGTGCCAAGGAATTTGGCTGCTTAGAATATTAGGAAGCATGGGACTCAGACAGAAGGAATGCTTGACTGTGTTTTGTGACAACAACTCAACTATCAAATTGAGCAAGAATCCAGTGCTTCATGGAAGAAGCAAGCACATTGGCATAAGATTTCACTTCCTGAGAAATTTAAGCTGTGAAGGTGTGATTGAGTTGGCACATTGTGCCTCTCAAAACCAACTAGCAGATGTGATGACTAAGGCAGTCAAGTTGGAGACATTTGAGAAGCTTAGAAGCAGGCTTGGAATGTGCAGCAGCTCTACCTTGAAATAATAAGGCTTTGGTGTAAACTTAGTTTTTAATACAACTAGGTTTAAGGGAGGGAATGTTAAGAATTGTCTATTTGTTAGTTAGCCTTTGTGTTGCTTGCAAGGCAAGCTATGTTGTCAGGTAGGCGCGCAAGAGGCTTGGCCTGCCAGGACGCCTGCGCAAGCAAGCTTGGCCTGCTGCAAACTGTTTGACAGTTATTTCTGTTAGATTCACTTAGTTAGTTAGGATTGGTTGTAGCCTATAAATAAGACCTTAGGGTCATGTAATCAGCAGTTGTTGAATGTACATTTGATTCATAACATATTATTGATATAAAATAAATAAAAGAGAATCATATAAATGAGTTCATTACCTTTTGTTTAAGCTGAGCATTTTCACGTTGCATCTTGTGCATGAACTCTTCATGCTCTTCCACGGGAAATGGGGGACCCCCACAAGGTTCACACTTTATGACCTTCAATGCCTCTTTCATCAGAAGATTTTCATTGCGGAGCCTTTCATTCTCCAAACGGAGAGTATTATTAATTTGTTTCTGATATTGATTCTATAGGTAACAAATAAAAATAATTAGTAGCATTAAGCATGTGAAATAAATTATAAATTATATATGTTGCATAAACAATTATTTTGTTCTTTAAATATGAGTCAATGTCATCGTTATTATTAGTATAGTGTATGAATGTATCCAAACTTCAAAAATAGTCGTAAAGTATCTTCTTTGTTAGTAATTTTATAGACACAAATACAAAATATAATCGAAGATAAAATTAATTAATATGAAATACATTTAATGATCAAACTATGGTAAAAGACACATTCAAAAATATTTTTGTAATTATATTATATTAACGGAAATAATGATATTGTATGACATATTCAAGGATCCAAGAGTGAGTTACTCAAATTAAAATTTGGCTTAATTACTCATTTGGTTTCTTATCTTTAATTTAGTTCTCAATTTGATCCATTATATTTTAAACGTCTCAATTTGGTCCCTTATCTTTTAAAAGTCTCAATTTGGTCTCTTATCTTTTCTGCAGGTCTCAATTTGGTCATTTATCTTTTCTGCAGTTCTCAATTTGGTCACTTGTCTTTCTCAATTTGGACACGTGGCACACTTGGACATATGACACGTGTCCAAATTTAATGGTAATAGTGAAAAATTTGATGGGAGGGACCAAATTGAGAACTAAATTAAAAATAAGGGACCAAATTAGTAATTAAGCCTTAAAATTTTAATGAAAATAGTGATATACGTATAAGATAAAATACTACTATAGTGAAAAGGAATCATTACCTTCAACAATGTTCTTCTATTTTGGAACCAAACTTCGACTTGCTTGGGCTGAAGCGCAAGCTCCTCGGCTAATTGCCTTAGTTGGGCCTTATTTGGATGATCACATTCTTTCATGAAACTTCACCCAAGAAAAAAATGTTCCAAAAAAAAAATGAATTTAATAACTCGTCAATGTAAGTAAATAAATAAAATAAACTAGACAACAAATAAATTGGATAGTCTTTTAGTAAGTTGCTAAGAGCTAACTGATACGTTAACAGATACAAATCGTGTGTAGCCAGCGATTGTGTGTTGTCATGCTATTACGTATTTTTGACTGTCCGATTTAGATCAAACGGTTTAAAATTTAAAGATTGGAACTTTAGTTTTTATAAAATCAAAATATAATTTTATCATGGATTTTCCGATCGAGATCAGACTTTCAAAAACGTGTGACTGTAGAGAATTCGAGCCCAAGAGCTAATATAACCACTCAAAATAAAATTTACAGTAAAATAGATAATCGAGTTGTTCATGATCTTATAATCAATTGTACAAAATTAATTCTTCAAAAAGTAAATTGAATGTCGTTAATAAATGATAAATTCATGTCAACAAAAGAATCAAGCCAAACAAACAAAAATTAAAAACTAATGTTTAGGCTTTGATATTTTTTGGGGGGCTTAGGCCCCGTTGAATACAAAAAAAAAAAAAGAAGACAAATTACTGGTAATCAAAGGAAAAAATATTATTTAAAAAATCAATAAAAAATGCATCGAGCATAATTAAAACATAAAAAGATTTTACAAAATTTTTAGTGCCTACCATAATTCTCAAGAGAGTGTATATGTCGCGTTAAGTATTAATTTGAACGACGAATTTGATTGACAGATAATTATAGTTTCATATTTTTAATTCAAGCGTGAAGTCAAATCTCCTTCAAAAGTAAAAATTGAAATAACACAAAATAATAAAATTGAAAACAAACTATCATTAATGAAATGAATTATCTTACTTTTGAAGTTTGGCTGCTTGAGCAGAGGTGATACGATTGTAAGAAGATCTTCTTGTGTCGTTATTAATGTCATCATCACGGGACCCGCGAACGCCTCCGATTGAAAAATTCATTTCTCAAATCTGATAACCACACACAAAATTTTATAAAAATGTTTCCCTTGCCACTAATTTATGTAAGTGATATTTTAATTTAAGGGTTTTTATTGACACGAGTCAGTGCTTTGTGACATTTTTAGAATATTTACAGAAATGGGAAAACAAATAAAGATATAAGTGATTTCCTCATACGTTTTTTCTTTCTTTTTATTATAATAAGGGGTTTTCACATATTTGCAGGTTTTGTTTGAATTTTCTTTTTTGTAATTTCTTCGTCTTGTGTGTTACTTCCGTCGTAGCCTTGAGTTGTTGTTTTGATTTTCTGTCTTGGTGCGTGATAACATGAATTTCTATAGTATTTTAGTATTTAGTTTAGTATTAGTTTTAGGGACTTGAAGACCAATTACAAGACATAAACCTGAAGAAATGAAGCTACGAGCAAAAGAAGACAAGAATACAAAAAAAATACCAAAAAGAGAGCAAAGGTGGATAAAGATGTGCTTCCATCGTGGCCACGGTGGGAATACTTGTTGCCTATGGATAAGAGTGCATGATCAAACTAAATTTGAAACAAATCCACTCCATCGTGGCCACGACGGCGACGCTGAGCCCATTAGAAAAACTATAAATAGAACTCTCCTCCTTCACAATTATTCATTCAGAAAAATACAATTCCTTAGTGAATATTCAAACCTCTTATGAGCAAGGAGGAGTAGCAAGGAGTGAAAAGGAGCTCTCTATGAGAAGAACTTTCCTCACCACGGGAAAGATAACCTCCTCAGTAAGGCATCTACACCGTCGGTATGCATAATTAATATTCTTGTAATTTTCATTATGTAGATCAATAGCTAGGTCTCTTTAGATTTAGGTGGAGAAGATGAAATTCCCTATGAATGCTTGAAATGTGCAATTGGTATTAAGTTATAGTAATTTATTATTCATAATCGCTGTTTTCTATTATTTACAATTTAACGACGCAATTTCGAATCTCTAGTCGGATAATCGGGGTGCGCTTTTAGGAATAGTATTTAGTCACAAATCTGGCTGCTATCTTGGAACAATAAGTAATAGTTCTAGGGATTAGAGACGATAACATCCGACACTACCTGGGAAAGAGTTGAGTAGAGACAGAATCAGACACTACCGACGAAAGAGACGAGTAGAAACTGAATAGTCCGATACTAGGAACTAGTGGCATATGATTAATTGAAAGTGATGATTGTAACACCCCAAATATTATATTTTATTAATCGATGTTATTTAATTAATTGTGTATGTTAATTGGTGTATTTTGAATGTATTAATTAGTGGTTACCTTTATGTTTGTTAGAAATGAGCTTTGATGAGTATTGGGCTTAATTAGAATGAATAAGAGTTTGTAGTGGAAATAAGGGTAATATAGTAATCTAGTGTGAGTTAGTGGATTGTGTAGAGATAAAATGGACATTTTGGTCATTAGCTAGAAAGATAGAGTATCTTGGAGAGGAATTAATGGCAATTTTGTAATTAGTATGAAAGTGGGTGTGATGACAGGAATTTATGTAGTATTTTAGGTAGTATTATTAGTAGTAAAATGACCAAGACAAGCCCAACTATCAACAAAAACTGAAGAATCGAGAAAAAACTTCAAGACAAGGTGAAGATACACAAAAGACAAGAAAAAACCCAAAAAAGAAGAAAAGCAGCCCATCGTGTCACGATGGCACTCAACGTGACACGATGGAAGCTA
This sequence comes from Trifolium fragiferum, assembly GCA_954870985.1. Taxonomy (NCBI): domain Eukaryota; kingdom Viridiplantae; phylum Streptophyta; class Magnoliopsida; order Fabales; family Fabaceae; genus Trifolium; species Trifolium fragiferum. The sequence goes on along the minus strand of OX940789.1, from coordinate 74,814,017 downwards.
CTTGCTCACCAAGACAGAATCAATTATATTTTTGAAGAGAATCTTAGCATCGTACCACGATGAAGCTCAACGCAGTACGATAGCCTTGCTTGGTGACCACGCTGATCAAACGCACAGGATCAGTTATAATTTTAGAAAGAATCTACCCATCGTTACACGATGGACCTAGCGTGTCACGATGGCTTGCTGAGGCCCATTACGAAAAGTATAAATAAAGCCTCCAAAATTCATAATTTTTCATTCAGAAATAGAAGAACTTTCTATTCCTTTTGGAGAGAAGTTCGGAGGAGCTCTAAGGGCATAGTTTTCTCCCCTTACGGGAAAACTAACTCAGCAAGGTATGATTCTTTAGGCTTTTTATAGTTAGATTCTTGTAATTTAATTATGTAGTCTTTTGTAATAATTCCTTAGGTTGTGGTGGAGAAGATGAACTCCCTGATGAATACTTAGGTCATGTAATTGAGTCAAAGTTATAATAAATCGTCTTTATAAATTATTATTGGTTATTTGTTTTCTTGCTTAAATATCGTTAGTCGGAATCTTGGCCGGATAAACGGCAACGCCTTAGAATAAATAATTAGGGTTTACTTTAATAGTAGCATATTAGGGTTCTCTCTATTATTTGTCCGGAACTAGTAATGAATAACACTAAATTAAGGAAACGGCAAAACAATCTTGAACTAGTTATGACTTAATAATTAGAGGAAGAATCAGGAACTAGTTGTAATAACAATTATAACTGAATAACCGTAACTAAGATCTAGGGGTATTGGATGGTCGATGGTCATAATGCATGTTTGTAAATAACTCTACCTAGTAATTTAGGGTATGTGACAAAGCGAGGTTAGGCTCTCGTAGGTACCTTAGTTGCAAAAGTAGGGAGACTTTGCCTACATAGGGTAGCAGTAAGGTGCCGTTGTCGGGAATTGTGTTCACAAAACTTTGTTAGAATTATTCTAGTTTGTCAAATTTTTTTAAAAAAAATACAAAAAAATTAAAAAATAAATTTTTTTGTTAATGATTGTGGATTTAGAACTGTGAAATTCTGGCTAAGGCAAAGTCAAGGTATTTAAGCGATCCTAGTGATCCACCTCACTTGCTTGGGAATTTTCATGGTGACAAAGACACATGAAATAAAACCAAAAATAATTATAAATATCTTTTCCAGTGCTACTGATGGTATTCATTTGTTGTGCTTGATAAACAGATAACCTGGAGTTTGAGTACTCCGACGAGCTAGAGAAAGAGCTAAGGAAAAGACTGAGAGCTCTAAAGCTAGCAGAATCCAGTAATATCGAGAAAGCAGAATAGTCTACCACCCAACAAAAAGTGGGTAGAGTACGACAAATGGATGAAAAGATGGAACAGGCTGGCACCCAAAAGCATAACCAAGTTCCATAAAAGGAAGCCGCCATTTTCGGCAAAGTTGCGCCGAAAACTTGAGTACCTACAAAATGTCGTTCGAGAATGGTTATACAAATCTGGGACCGTTTTCGTGGAAGACTATACTGGGCAAGTATGTGATGACTGCGATCGAGAAGAGTATGAAGCAAAGATTGCAGAAAACACGGTGGACAACTCAAAAAAGGAGTGCAAAGCGTTGAAAGATCGAAAGACAAAACGCGAGCGCGAAGAGGAAAAGATGATGGAGTTCAAGAAGGAGATCAATGCGCTAGGAATGACATTATTAGAAGCTTATGATGCATTCGCTGATGAGCTCGAAGACTTTGACGAAAGCCTAGCAAAAAGGCCAAAGCTGCCACCCAAAAAGAAAGATCCTGGAAGCGTCACCATGATCTGTCAGATTGGGGAAGAAGGAGTCAATGCATTATGTGATGTGGGCTCAAGTGTGAATGTCATACCATTATCTTTGGCAGACAAATTCAAGCTCAAATTACCAACTGCAGATACAACTAAAGAACTCATATTAGCTAACCAATCAACCATTCGATCAGCAGGTACAGTAGAAGATGTCCTGGTGAAAGTCCAAGACCTGGTTTTTCAAGTAGACTTTATGATCCTAGACATTGGAGAAGATGAAGAACATCCCATCATCTTGTGAAGACCATTCCTAGCCACTAGCAGGGCCATCATTGACATGGATCTTGCTGAGATGACATTAAGGAGTGGAGAATAGGTAATCACCATTCCAACTTCCAAGACGAACAGGGACGGATGCTGCAAGCTCGAATGGAAGAATGAAGAAGCTACACCATCAACTCTAGCTCAGATGAATTTGAAGATAGAGATAGAGGAGCTGAGGGATGAAATGGCACAGCTACAGGTAGAAGCAAAGACCGAGGAGGAACCTGAGGGGCTGACTGACAAAATGAAGAGGCTGACTATTGAGGTAGAAATCCAGGTACCATGGGTCAAAACATGGGGAAAAAACCGAAAAGCGGCCAGAAGATCTAAGTTTGGGGTTAACACGCCACCTCTGGAGAAGTCAGCTGCTACAAGAAAGAAGATACGGTTCCAAAAGGTAGAGGAGAACCGCTGGGTCAGCATACCACACGAAGAAAAGAAGGAAAGTCCACCAAAAGGCAGAGGGAAATCTATCATCAAACCAGTTGCTTCAGATGATGATGGAAGGATCTGTTTTGCCACCTTCAAAGAAAAACAGGACCCAGAGAAGTACGAGAAGAGCACCAAGAAGGGAGGAGCTAAGGCGGAGGCTTCTAAAGAAGAGAGAGACATGCGAACCTATCCTCTGTAATGGAGGAAATGCGTCAAGCTAATGAGACGCTAAACAAGCGCTGCTTGGGAGGCAACCCAAGGATAAGTTTTTTATTTCAGTATTTGTTTCAGTAATTTCAATTCAGTATTTGTTTCAGTTTTTCAATTTAATAAAATGTCCAATTTAATCCAGCATGTCATATTCATCTGTTAACAACCCCTGTCTTACAAAAAATTAAATAATTGTTGTTGTTTATAATCTTGTGAATGAGAAACTGTTATAGGTAAGATTGCAGCGAAGTGAATTGTAAATTCTGATGCTCCGAATTTTGCACCTTAACACAAACACCAAAGGTGAATGCTCCGAAAAGCGGAAGTTCGGGAGACAATGAGACGAGTGATGAAGCGATGTTTGTAGATAAGTGTTCACGCCTTCAGATACCTAAGATGATGACTTCACGTCATTACTATGCTTTTACAACAAATTCAAGGCAAAGTAGTATATTTTTATTATGCATTCCGCAAGAAATAAAGAGAAGAAGAATCAGTACAAGATTGCTTGGAGCACAAGAAACAGAAAGAAAAAGGAGAAGAATGCTGCAGGTGGCGCAGCCGCGCAGGTGTCTGGCGCACGGCGCCCAGACATGCTTAAAAAGCCCTGTTGTCTATGTTTGTGGCGCGCAGCGCGGGTGAGTTGGCGCGCGGCACCAGCGCGTGACCTAACTCTATATATTTGAATTTTCTCCTCATTCTTGGACAATTTTTGACGGCGAGAAAAAGGCAACTTTTGAGAGCAAGTCCAGAGCCAAGGGTTCCTTATTTTGTAATGAATTCTTATACTCTATTTTATGTTATTCCTTTAATTATGAGTAACTAATTTCTTAGATTGGATCCTAGGGGATCCCAATTGTTACTGTTCATGAACCATGTATTTCATATGATGTGCTAATCAATTTACGAAGTTAGTTTCAGTCAATTATCTCTTATTCTTAATGCTTTATACAATGTCGCGAATTGTATGATGATTATAATTGTTTGTTTACTAAGACATTAGAAGCGAATCAATTGACCTAGGGATAATTGTTCAATTAACTTTCACTTTAGATATATCGGTTTGTTAATTGAGAATTCAAATATTAAAGGGCAAAAACCTCAATTGATTATAGGTCATCCTAAGACATTAGGGATTGATAATCAATTGAGAGGATTATGTACCAAGACATTGGACATAGTTATTTAATTTAATCGAATCGTGGAACTAAGTTTGTAAGTTGCTAGCATGCATGGAATACCAAGACAATAGTAGTTGGGTGAACCGAAAAGATCCAATCGCTTTCTCTCTTGACTTAAGAACCCTAATAATTTGCCGTTATTTTTCCAAGAAACCAATATTCCAAACAAATCCCCCCTTTTTAATTTAATTGCAATTTTTACTCGCGTATGATCCCGATCACCGTGATTGATCCACTACAATCTCTGTGGAACGATAAACTTTATTACTTACTTTGACACTTCGTCAATTGGCGCCGTTGCCGGGGATTGTTGATTGAATCAACAAGGAAATCAGAACTTACTTGGGGTAACTTTATTTTTTATTTAGTATTTTTTATTTTTCAGTAACAGATCAAAAAAAAAATCCAAAAAAGATTTGATTTCTTTTATATTTATTTAGAATCTTCAGTAATTTGATTTTATTTTATCTTTATTTTTAGATTTTGTTAGATTTTATTTTTAGTTAGTAGTATTAGTTGCTATAAAAAAAAACATATATTTCAAAATTTTGCTTGTGTACCCCAGTTGCTACTAAGGGTATTTGTTGTTTGTTTGCATGCACAGTAAACCGGACGAATCACTTAACTACGATCTGGAGATAGAAAAGACAGCAAAGACACTCATAAAGTAAGCACGGTTAAAGCGTGAAGCTGCTCTTGCCGCAACTGTTACTCAAGGACTCAGTGACGGAGAAATCAAGTTCTCTTACTCCGAAACTGAGAGTATGGAAGATCCACCACCTCCACCTCCAGAAAGAACATTGGGTGACTACGGGCAGAATAACGGAAGGAATGCTAATCTTGGTTTCCAGCCGGTCAACCCAGTGTCCTTTGACATCAAGAACACGGTGCTCAACGCTCTCAAGGAAAATCAGTACTCGGGGGCTGAATCACAATGCCCAAATCTTCATCTTGAGCACTTTGATGAGGCATGCGGATACACGGATCCACCTGGTGTGTCAGAGTCCGATAAGAAGCTGAGGCTTTTCAAGTTATCTTTGACAGGGAGAGCTAAGGATTGGATAGACACTTTGCCTCCCAACACCATCGCAACGTGGGATGAGCTTGCTATCAAATTCAAGGAAAAGTACTTTCCAATCCACAAGTTTCTAGAGAGGAGGAATGAAATCACAACTTTTGAACAAGGAGAAGCTGAATCCTTGTATGATGCATGGGAAAGATTCAAACTCTGTCTGAAGAAGTGCCCAAATCATGGGCTTGATAATACCACACAGATGCAACACTTCACCCAAGGTCTAAGACCTCAAACTAGAATGCTTCTAGACGCATCAGCTGGTGGATCGTTAAGAAACAAAGTGGAGAGTCAAGCTAGAGAGTTGATAGAGAATATGGCTCAGAATGAGTATCGAGTTCAGAATGACCGGGGTCCCAAAAAGAAACTGGGAATGTTGGAACTAGACACAGGGACTGCACTCCTAGCTGGGCAAAGTAAAATTAATAATAGCATTGAATCTCTTCTGAAAATCTTTACTAACCAATCTGCTTCTCCAGCACAGGTCAATGCTGCTCAAGGGGTCACTTGTAATTTCTGTCACCAAAATCATGCAAATGGTGAATGTTTCCCTGCAGGTTCAGAAGAGGCTCTTTATTTAGCAAACTTCAGGAAGATCAACCCTAACAACGACCCCTTTTCCGATACTTATAATAAGGGGTGGCGAGATCATCCAAACTTCGGTTGGGGTGGAAACACGAATCAATCTCAGCAACAAGCTCCTCCTCCCCAAAACAGTCAACAAAAGAATTCTTCTCCTTTGGAAGAGACACTTTCCCAATTTATCAAGTTCACTCAAGGAGGGTTCGAAGCTATGAAGGTTAGTCAGGACCAGCTGAAAGCCACTCAAACTCAGATGCAAGCAAATCAAAACATTGCCAATAAATACCATGAATCTTCCATTAAAAATCTAGAGACACAGATTAGGCAATTGTCAAGACAGTTTGCAACTTCTCAAAACAACGGTTTTGGAGGTTCTCCAAAAGACAACCCAAGGAATAAAACTTGCAACGCTATCAACTTGAGAAATCGAGTAGTTCCTTCTCCGGAAGTCGCAATGAAAAAGAAGGTAGCACCTAGTAATGAGGGAGAAGTTGAAAAAGAGTGGAAAGTAGTGAAAGTAAGTGAGAGTGATGAGGAAGAGTTAGTTGAAAATAAGAGGGAGACAATAAGTGAGAAAAGTGAGAGAGATAAGGAGAGAACGGCCTTGAGGAGAGAAATTCATAATCGGAGGAGGCAAGCTAAGGAGGATCTCAGGAACAAGTCGGGTCCCAAAGAAGTGTCTCCCTATGCCAAATTACCTTATCCTCCTGCACCTAGGAAAGAAAAAAATCAAGAGAAGGTGAAAAGCCAAGAGAACACTTTCCGAAAATTCTTGGAGATGTTCAATAGCTTACAAGTTGACATTCCGTTTGCCGAGGTATTGGAGCAAATGCCGTTGTATGCTAAATTAGTGAAGGCATTGTTAGTGAAGGCATTGTTGACAAAGAAGCGGAAGCCTAAGGAAGATGAATCGGTGTTGATGAATGAGGAGTGTAGTGCCATCATCCTAGCCAAACTCCCACAAAAGAAGAAAGATCCCGGTAGTTTTACTATACCCATCTCTATTAGGAATATGCATGTTGGGAAAGCTTTTTGTGATTTGGGAGCAAGCATAAACTTGATGCTGCTTAGCATGATGAAGCGCATACCCGGTGCGGTAGCCAGGCCCACAAAAATGCAACTCACTCTTGCCGACCGTTCTATCACTTACCCCTATGGAATCTTGGAAGATGTGTTGGTAAGGTGTGCCTGTCATACCCCATTTTTTGACCACCCCTAATTTCTTCATTTAATTTTGGCTCATTTTAAACATGTTAATTTTCATCACATTATTATTATTTGTTAATTTAAAATTGCTAAAAAATAGTATTTTATTTTGTTTACGCTGCTTAACTGTTTCATTTTTAGATAATTAATTACATGACATTTTGATCTTTTTCTTGCACCATAAATTTCCAAATATGCTCTTGTACCATAATTTGTTCATAAACTTGATTTTGTTCCCATTTTACCCTTTTCAAATTTCAAATATTGAGGTAACTTCTTTTGCAAGTAATCTCCTTTTTCATCCATTTCATCATAATTTTTTATTTATAATTTCATCTCCATCACTTTTATATGTTATGAGCATGACAAAAAATATTTTAATTTTCATTTGCATTTTTATTTTATATATTATATTATTATGTTCATATTTACATTTTAAATTCAAAAATTCATTTCTTCACCAACAAGTAACCTTTTTTATTCAAACTTTTTTTTTAATTATTTCCAACTTAACTCATGCATTTTATAAACCCCAAAAATTGACACTTTTGCCCTTGCTCATAAATATTTTCATTTTTCACATATTTATTTATTTACAAAAATAGTTTTAAATTGGTTTAAAATTATTTCTTCCATCAAATAAATCCCAAAAATCCCATGATCCTCTCCCAACCATTTGATCTCAGAATATACCTCAAAATGCCATTTGCATCAGATCAATACACTTGTACTCTTGATTGAGCATCATCACAAAATATCCATTTTGCAAAAATTCAAGAATACCCCTCTCATTCACTCACAATCACTCTTTTCATAACCTAAACCTATTCTATAAATACACACATGTTTTTCAGAGCCAAATGGGGGTGATTTTGGGAGAAGGAGGCAGCTGAAGAACAACCCATTTTTACTCACTTTTACAAAAATTCCCAAACACGAAATTCTCATTGTTTTCTTGCAATTAACATGTTAATAACCTTTTAAAGACCTTCAGAATAAAAACCCTACCTCCAATTTGAAGCTTCAGAGACGTTTTGGAGCTCGTGTTCAAGCTCAAAGTTCGTGAAAAAATCAACTTCTCCTAACGTGTTTCTGGTAGCTTTCTTGCTCCTTTTTAATGCCTTTCGTCTTATTTCATTACTATGAAACTATCTGGGTTGTTAGTTTGCCATGAAACGTGCTAGTTTGTGTGTTTGATTTGAAATTTCCAAAACTTTTTCTCTTCGTTTTTTAAAATCTAAGTGTTATTTCATGAAACTAATTGCATATTTGGATTCCTTGTGAAAATACGAGAAGAACCATATATGATTCGTGCATTTCTGGGCGTTTTTTAGTACTCCGGTGCCGAAAACGGCGCCGGCGACGGCGAGGACTCAACGGAGATGATGATCCATGGGTGAATCTCCGTCCTTACCCAGTTTTAATCATGGCCGTTGGATTCATCACACGGCGCGTGTGTTCCTTTGATCGCACCCGTCAGATCTCATTAAATGAAGATCTGACGGTGGTCAGACGATAGGACCACGATACGTGTCCGTACCTGATCCTAGCATGCTTGTATGCACGCGTGTTTCTCATAAATTCCCAGATTTAATCTAGGCCGTTGTTTTCATCCAAGGGCGTACGTGAGAAGGCGAAACGACCGTTTGATCCTTCCTTGGGAAGATCTAATGGTTGTACTGCGTACTCACGCATATGTGCGTCACACTGAATCACAGCCAACATTTTCCTCAGATTTTTTTTCTCTGCGCAAGGGCTTGGGCTTTTTTGCTACTGCACCCCTTTTTTAATTTTCTTTGATATTTGCACCCCCCTCTGTATAAATTTTATTTTTATTATTCTGAGATGTAAATTTAATTTTAAATTATATTTTTGGCCATTTTAAACTGATATATCACAAAATCATTTTTTAAAACATTTATTTGATATTTTTCCTACATTTTCCTTATTTATTAGTGTATAAATTAGGTTTAACTTAATTAATGTTTGATAATATGTTTGTGTTATTTGATCTATGATGTAATATGAGTGACATACTGATATTTGGACTTTTATCTTGTTTGTATACCTGATCATATATTATTTTAATTTTTCTTTGTCTTTTTACACTATTTTAATTAGGTCTAAATGCTAATAATTAGCTTTAAATAATATGAAATTTATTTTCTTTTGATTTTGTCATGCCATGAACTTTTAAATGATATTTGTTGAAGGTTACTCTCTGTTTTTTTGTTTTATTGATTTATTTTGCTTTGATTCCATTTTAATTGTATTAATTAGTTATAATGTTCACATGTTAGGGTTTTAATTAATTTTTAATTGATGCTTTTAATTGCCATGAAAATTATTATATGATTGTTAACATGCTTGATTGTTGTCTCTATGACTTAGCTCTAGGCTTTGGATTTATGATCACATGTTATATTTTTACTATCTTTTAATTCCATTTAATTAAGATTGATTGTTAATAATTAGCTTAATATGTTAGTAAATTATTTGTCTTATGTTCTTGTTATACCATGAACTCTTGATTAATTTTTGTAGATGATTACCCTCTGATTTTACTTCATTTTTGTCTTAATCACATGATTGATTTTCATTTATTTTATGTTTTTAATTATATTAATTAATTATGAAATTTACACGTTAGTTTTTAAATGACTTGTTTGATGTTTTAATTCTTAATTACCATTAACTTTGCCCTATGTTTGATAATATGTTTAATTCTTGTCTCTATGATTTGATCCTAGATTTTTGATTTAATATGATTGATTCTTAATAATATGATGCAATTGTAAATTGTTTTCTTTATTCAATTAAAAATAAATATGCATGTATGTGAGTTTGAAAATGTTTGATTTATTGTGGGAATGTTTCCATGGTTTGAGGTAGTATTGTATGCTTTGATGAATTTTCAATTCTTTTTTTTTCATTTTAATTAGAAAATAAATGCATGTGTTTATAATTTGAAAATATGTGTGACATTGCTTGGTTTACTTTCTTTCAATTGTTTATCTTGTTATGATGTGATGATTTTTGCTTTTCTTTGCTTCTTTCTTGTTTGTTTTTACTCTCGTGTTTTATGTGCTAATTTCGTCATTAATCGTTATTCACTTTCATGCTTCACACACCACTCATATTTTATTATTCACCTCACATTTATTTATTCACTACATGCTTTATGTTCATTTTATGCTTCATGATTATTATGCTTTGTGTTTACGTCTCTAGCATTTACATTATATTATATGCTTTAATTTCATATCCCATTTATTTATATTTATGTCATTGTTATTATTATTCAAATCCCCCACGCATGTTTCCCCCCCGGTTGTAATTTTAAATGCGCATTATTGGCGCGATTTATTTTCAGTCATTATTTATTGCTATTATTTATTTAACTCAATCCCCTTTGCATGCTACCCCCCCGGATGTATTGTGTGCTTTAAATTCTCGCTTATTATTGCTTGTTAGTATATTTAATGTGTTAATCCGAAGAAAGGAAAAAACCTCGACCTATATGTCGTCGCAAAAAGTCTAGGCGCGATTCAAATATTTTAGGTTGTTTAGCTAAAGCGTTAGAACTCTCGTTAGAACCATTAACCCTTTTTAGCCAAAAAATATAGGTCAACACCTCTTCTCAAAAATATCCAAAATATATCACTTATCAAATTTTTTTTTCAAAACAACTTGGATTTTAAACCAAGTCATTAATCAAACCTTTTTTTCTCAAAAACAACTTGGATTTTAAACCAAGTCCTCAATCAATCAAACTTTATTTTCTTTAGGTGAAAACATTTGATTTTTCAAATCAAGTCTTATTTTCAACTTCAAAACTCATTTTCATTAGATAAAAACCTTGGAACTCAAGCCAAGTGCATTTTGTCACTCAAAACTCATTTTCCCAATAAAATACTCAATTAGCCCTAAATCTTATACATATTTTCAAACACATAAAAACAAAGCGCTTAAAATAGAATACAAGAGGTTCCTATAGAGTACTATAGACGCCTAGGGTGCTAATACCTTCCCTTTGCGTAACCAACCCCCTTACCTCGATCTCTTTATTTAGGGTGTTTTAACGGACTTTTCTCCCTTCTTCGAAAAAATAAAAAGCTCGGTGGTGTATTTAAATGTTTTGTGATTCAACGCTTCCCTATAGCTTGACATCCAAAAATCACCGCGACAGTGCCGAGTTTGTGTTTCCGGCCGACTTTGTTATTCTTGACATGGGGGAATGTGTGGAAGTCCGGGTTTTGTTGGGAAGACCTTTCTTGGCAACAGGTAGAGCTTTAATTGATGTGGAGATGGGCGACCTAATGTTGAGGCTCAATGAAGAGAGTGTGAGTTTCAAGGTCTTTGAAAGTATGGAACCGTATGACGAGGGGAAGCCCCAATGTTTCCAAGTAGATGCAAGTGAAATTATTGTCAAGAATAGCACTAACGATGAGGCGACTAAGCCTAATGTTCCGGAGATGAAACAACTTCCTCCTCAATGGAAGTATGTGTTTATAGGTGAGAATTCCAAAAATCCGGTCATCATTAGTAGCTCTCTCACTCCCTTGGAAGAAGAGAAATTGGTGAAAGACTTTAAGCAAGACCAAGATGCCACAGGTTTCAACTTGGAATGTACTATTATGATTATTTATTCTCATAAAGTGAAGAAGGAAGAAGAGCCCATTCCGGGTGATGTGCCATTGGTGTCCCATACTCCAACCTTGGAGGAATTAGTTAAGAAAGAGGTCTTGAAGCTTGTCGAGTCCGGGATGGTGAATCCGGCTCCCACTCTCCGAAAGGTGGAAGGTAATGAGGAGAGACCCAAGAAAGTTCGTCCCAAAGCAAGAAAGAAGGCTAGAAACAAAGGGAAGAACAAGTGGAAGGAGTTGATGAGTGATCCGGTTCTTGAAAAATCATTGAAAGTCGATCATAATGTGACTCCTATAAGGGAGGAGAAAAAGAGGAATCGGATTGAATCACAGTTGAAGTGCCCCCCATAATTGGGTCGTTGGTCGTCAAGTATCGGGACGTTAAACAAGCGCATGATCTTTATGGTCATGGACCATCAAGCTATTGACGTTAAAAGAGTGCTTCTTGGGAGGCAACCCAATGTTTTTATTTAGTTATTTCTAGTTTTAATAGGCCTTGTTTTGTGTTTGCAGGTTAAGCAAAGGAGTGAAGTCGATGCATGGGACGTGTGGTAATGCTTGATTCCTTGAACTTGAATTTAATTTTGTCTTTTATGAATGCTTGGGTCTGTTTGAAAACTTGTGCACTATTTAGATTTGTTTGTTCTGAAATATGTGAAGTCTTTTGAGTTAGCATATAGGATAGATGAATATGCGATTTTCTTGTTGACTACCTTGTATGCTTGAATGCTATTAGAAAAGCTGAGGAAATTTTTCATACATTGACCACTCGATAATCCGGCCAAGCCGTGAGGATTCGAGCCTAAACACTTAAAAATTTTCTTGTTATGAGAGACTCCACAGCTTAGCTAATTCTCTAGAACTTGCTTATGTTCTCTTGATTGATTGATTGCTATGATTTACACACCGAGGCAAGTTGTTTTTACCTTGAGCCTTTTGAAGCCACCCATTTTAAATGTTATATCCTTCGTTAACCCCTTTGAGCCGAAAGAAAAAAATGTTGTTGTTTGCTGAACCAAATTTTTTTTTTCTTCACAAAATGAAACAAAAAAAGATGATTTTCTTGGAGTTCAGACACAAGACTAATATTTGAGCACACTGCTCATTATAAGTTTGGGGTTGCTTCTGGAATGAGCAACTGAATAAGTTTGGGGTGGGGTACTAGAGAATTTTTTTTTTAATAGAAACGCTTATCAAATACAAAAAGAGAAAAAAGAGGTATCTCTTAAACCTCTCAAAAAGTGTGAATAAAAAGAAAAAGAAAAGCAAAGCGTTTGAAAACAATAATAATAAGTTCTCTAGTATAAATTGCTAAAGTATAGGGGGGAAAATAAAACAATTCATTGTTTAACAAAAAGGTGATCTTAGAAACTCTAAGTTTTTCTGCTTACCATCCAAAAACATCCACCCTTAACCTTAGCCCCATTATAACCCGAAAGTCCTCTAAAGGTGTGAAAATGTATGCGTGTCGATTAATATTAGAATGTTTGCAAGCCTATGGTTGAATAGTTATGATTGTGTTGATTGAGTGAAATTTGACCTTATCAAACAGGAGAGAGTGTGAGGGAGTGATGTGATTAAAGTTTGGTTAGTTTTTGTGAAAAGTTCTCTTTTTTTCGATAGCAATCTCGTGTGCAAGAATATTCATGATAGGAATGATCATAGGAGTGTTGATTATGATTGTTGACTTGACTGACTTTGCTGATTGGAATTAAACTGTTGAGATAGTGCTGAGTTTCCGATGGATACAGGTATTCCTTGAGGACAAGGAAAAGTTCAAGTTTGGGGTTGTGATGACTTCACGTCATTACTATGCTTTTACAACAAATTCAAGGCAAAGTAGTATATTTTTATTATGCATTCCGCAAGAAATAAAGAGAAGAAGAATCAGTACAAGATTGCTTGGAGCACAAGAAACAGAAAGAAAAAGGAGAAGAATGCTGCAGGTGGCGCAGCCGCGCAGGTGTCTGGCGCGTGGCGCCCAGACAGGCTTAAAAAGCCCTGTTGTCTCTGTTTGTGGCGCGCAGCACGGGTGAGTTGGCGTGCGGCGCCAACGCGTGACCTAACTCTATATATTTGAATTTTCTCCTCATTCTTGGACAGTTTTTGACGGCGAGAAAAAGACAACTTTTGAGAGCAAGTCCAGAGCCAAGGGTTCCTTATTTTGTAATGAATTCTTATACTCTATTTTATGTTATTCCTTTAATTATGAGTAACTAATTTCTTAGATTGGATCCTAAGGGATCCCAATTGTTACTGTTCTTGAACCATGTATTTCATATGACGTGCTAATCAATTTATGAAGTTAGTTTCAGTCAATTATCTCTTATTCTTAATGCTTTATACAACGTCGCGAATTGTATGATGATTATAATTGTTTGTTTACTAAGACATTAGAAGCGAATAAATTGACCTAGGGATAATTGTTCAATTAACTTTCACTTTAGACATATCGGTTTGTAAATTGAGAATTCAAAGATTAAAGGGCAAAAACCTCAATTGATTATAGGTTATCCTAAGACATTAGGGATTGATAATCAATTGAGAGGATTGTGTACCAAGACATTGGACATAGTTATTTAATTTAATCGAATCGTGGAACTAAGTTTGTAAGTTGCTAGCATGCATGGAATACAAAGACAATAGTAGTTGGGTGAACTGAAAAGATCCAATCGCTTTCTCTCTTGACTTAAGAACCCTAATAATTTGCCGTTATTTTTCCAAGAAACCAATATTCCAAACAAATCCCCCCTTTTTAATTTAATTGCAATTTTTATTCGCGTATGATCCCGATCACCGTGATTGATCCACTACAATCTCTGTCGAACGATAAACTTTAATACTTACTTTGACACTTCGTCATAAGACAAGTGAGGATTTGAGCCAAATATTTCCAAAGGTATTACCAATTTCTTTCGATCTATGAGAGTTCAGCACTCTTGTTTATTTTTCAGAACTTGCTCCAATTCTCTGTAACTGGTTGATTTATTAAATTATGCATTGAGGCAATTTTTTGTTATAACTCTGGGCCTTTTTCATGCCTCCCTGATAAATATTATTATCCTTTGCTAACCACTTTGAGCCGTAAAAAAATATATCCCTTTTCTTTCGGTGACAAACCACGATACTAGCCTATAGACCAGAAAAACAATGAATTACCCTCTTTTGGAGTTAGGTAATAGTTCTCTGATCAAAGCAACAATCAAAGTTTGGGGTTGTTCATGGAACTATCAACAATTCAAGTTTGGGGTGGGTATACAGAGAACTATCACTACAAAAAAATAAAAAAATAGAAAAAGAGACGGGAAAAATCCCTAAAAAAATAGTCTCTACAAAAAAAAAATAAGAAAAGAGGCAGGAGAACATCAAAAATCCCTAAAAATTAGTCTCTAAAAAAATAGTGATAGAAAAAGAACCGGAGAGACGTACACAAAAAAGGCAAAAACAGCTTAGGTTCTATTCTCTAAAATACCAAAAATCAAAAGGTACCCTATGGAATAAGTTTGCGAACACAAAAAGGAAACAAAGTAGTACTTAACTCCAAGTTTAGCCTACTTATCCAAAAAATGTCCTACCTTGACCCTAGCCACGTTATAACCCTTAAAGACCTCAAAAAATGCATATTTATCAAATTTTGACAGGTTACTTAGAATTTTTGCAAGCCAATGGTAAAATGGCAGGTTGTGCGATGATTGAGAATGTGAGAGAGAGAAAAGGTTGAACACAAACTCTTGCAGACACTTGTCCAACTCGCTACTATCAACGTCTCCTGAACCAAGCAGGACTGGGCATTGCACGCTGCGGTAAGAATCAACGGTACTATTGCTGAACAAGTAAGGGTGTGAAATTCCTTACATCTTTATTTATTTCTTAACTTGCTAACGATCTTGTCTGACAGCATGTTACTTGAGGACAAGCAACAATTTAAGTTTGGGGTTGTGATGACAGAAATTTCTGTAGTATTTTAGGTAGTATTATTAGTAGTAAAATGACCAAGACAAGCCAAATTATCAACAAAAACCTGAAGAATCGAGAAAAAGCTTCAACACAAGGTGAAGATACGCAAAAGACAAGAAAAAGCCCAAAAATGAAGAAAAGTAGCTCATCGTGTCAATGGAAGCTACTTGCTCCCCAAGACAGAATCAATTATATTTTTGAAGAGAATCATAGCATCGTACCACGAGGAAGCTCAACGTAGTACGATGGCCTTGCTTGGTGACTACGCTGATCAAACGCACAGGATCAGTTATAATTTTAGAAAGAATCTGCCCATCGTGACACGATGGACCTAGCGTGTCACGATGGTTTGCTGAGGCCCATTACGAAAAGTATAAATAGAGCCTAAAAAATTCATAATTTTTCATTCAGAAATAGAAGAACTTTATATTCCTTTTGGAGAGAAGTTCGGAGGAGCTCTAAGGGCATAGTTTTCTCCCCTTACGGGAAAACTAACTCAGCAAGGTATGATTCTTTAGGCTTTTTATAGTTAGATTCTTGTAATTTAATTATGTAGTCTTTTGTAATAATTCCTTAGGTTGTGGTGGAGAAGATGAACTCCCCGATGAATACTTGGGTCATGTAATTGAGTCAAAGTTATAATAAATCGTCTTTATAAATTATTATTTGTTATTTGTTTTCTTGCTTAAATATTGTTAGTCGAAATCTTGGCCGGATAAACGACAACGCCTTAGAATAAATAATTAGGGTTTACTTTAATAGTATCATATTAGGGTTCTCTCTATTTTTGTCCGGAACTAGTAATGAATAACACTAGATTAAAGAAACGGCAAAACAATCTTGAACTAGTTATTACTTAATAATTAGAGGAAGAATCAGGAACTAGTTGTAATAACAATTAGAACTGAATAACCGTAACTAATATCTAGGGGTATTGAATAGTCGATGGTCATAATGCATGTTTGTAAATAACTCTACCTAGTAATTTAGGGTATGTGACAAAGCGAGGTTAGGCTCTCGTAAGTACCTTAGCTGCAAAAGTAGGGGGACTTTGCCTACATAGGGTAGCAGTAAGGTGCTACTAAAATACGGATAGAATCGACGCCCGATAATAGTACGAATGACTATGTTATACACCGATTATGCCAAGTATGAAGAAGGGAGTAAGTTCAACCACCATACCTATCCTCTATGTCTCTGAATCAAAACTTTACTTTTCTTGCAACGCATATCGCTATTTTTATAAATTAAAACCTTTTTTTTCCTAAAAACCAAAGTGAATGCAAAAACACACGAACTAGAATAGCATTAACGAAGGTTTGACACGATCCCTGTGGATACGAACTCATTCTAGACACCTAGAGTGTGAATTGTTGCTCGACGACAAACTAGTCCACTTGCCAAAACGTAGTCAGGGTGGTTAGAGTTAAAATGAAATTGTGAGTAGGAATTGTAGAGAAAAGGAGGGTAATGTGGGGAGTTTACTAAAACCTAGAAAGGGGTTATATAAAGGAATGATTTTTATGAGGTATAGAGTTGTTGTTATTTTGTTTGTCATAGAATGAGAGAAAGAGAGGTTGAGAGATAGAGAGGTGAATGGAGAGCTCATAGAAGGGAGAAGAGAAAGAGAAGAAAAGTCTTGGTTAGATGTTAAATATTGGGGATTCTAGAAGTGTAGAGCTTAGAAGATTCATCTATCTTGAGGTAAGAGGCTTAGATAATATAATTTTGAGTGATCAAAGAGAGGGGAGTTTGTCTATGACTCCACACCCAAACTCTCTTCACTCATTTTTGGTTTTGGGAAGAAAAGGGTTTTGGGAATGTGTTTATAATTGAAGCTTTGATAATGATTCATGTATAATATGCTTCTACTTATGATTGTTATGTGAACTTCTATGATTTTATTCTTTCATCAACATGTTATAATATATGAACTTGTATGATTAAGCTTTAAATGCAATAAATGGGTTGTTGTTAAAAATAGGTTTTTACATGATTTATGAGTTTCAAAGCTTTTATATAAGTTGTTTCTTGAGTTGTTTAAGAGTCAAAATAAGTGATTTTGAGTATGAACATATTTAGATATGTTATATATGAGTTATAGGGTCAAATAAGTGCTTATGACATGATAAAAGTGATTGTTTTTGAGTAAAAACGCGTACTAGCAACCCAGGACGTGTGCCACGCGTCTGGACAGATTCTGGGGGCTGGTAATGCGTGCCACGCGCCCCTGAATTTTTTGTCGCGCACTCTTGCTTGTTTTGATGATTCCGGAGTCGTTTCTAATCCGTTTTTGATGCCGTTTGTTTCTATGTTTAGCTATCGAAGAGTATTTGAAGTAGGAAGGCTATTTTGTAGTGTTTGAGACTCTTATTAATTATGTGCATGTCGATGAATGTGTTATGATAATAATTGAGATGATGTTTCATGATAATGAATTGAGTTGATGATGATAATGAGTTATGATAACTTAATTGTGATGTTTAATATGTATGCTTGTATGTATAACCTAGTGATGATACAATGAGGTGAATTGATGAGAAGGAATATTAGGAAGAGACCTAGTATTCATGAGTAGTTGAGTAAGTGTATCATCATAATTGGTTTATGTACATTGCATGCATTCATGTGTCGAGAGTCCATCATGACTATAAACTGTCTGAGTGAAGATGTCCACCATGACTATAAACTGTTTGAGTGAAGGTGTCCATCATGACCTAAAACTAACTGAGTGAAGATGGATATATGTTTATCCTTAAAATGAGTAGATGGTACCGCATGCATTTAGTTGTGTCTAGGGTGACATGACATGAGTAATTGCCATTAGTTGCATTAGGAATATGTGATTAAATGTGATACTTGGTAATTGGCATTGATTGGTGATCCTTAATTTGAGTGATTAAGTGTATTATTAGGTGTGTGATGAATGATTGATAATTGATGATGTTGTGTATACTTGTCTATTGATTAAGTATGTATTATTATTATGATGTGTTGTACTTTTATGATAATGAGATATGAATAACATGAGAATAATGTATGTTTATGGATTGAGATGTTAGACATGAGCATACTATGTTCTAAGTGTTAAGTGTGTTCTTGCACTTAGTTTCTTTTTATGGTTATATTATCTAACCCTCCGTTTTTTGTATGTGCTGAATCTTTGGGGGTTTAGGTTCTCAGGTTATGTTTGTGACCGATCGTTGGTGAAGCTCCGCTCTGATGTGACACGAGGATGGGATCATTTATATATAATGTATATTTAGAGTCTTGCTACTTATTTTCAATGTATTTAAAGATGTATTTTTCTAGAAACTTATTTTGTACAATAATTGTTTTATTAATTAAGTTATTAGTAAGTTTTTATGTGTACAATGTAATACTCGAACCAAACCTTTTGTGAATCGAATTTTATTTCCGTTGCGTATTTTTCAAATAATATTTTATAAAGGTAAAGATATTAAAATAACGGGTTTGTGTGTTACAATGATTGCATGTATGTTAATCGGAACGTTAGCTAATTTACATGACAACTCGGGGTAGGCTCCTATAGGCTGCACTAGTTAGGGTATCTCGGTAACTTACAATGTATTAGGGTGAGGCCAATGTATCACCATAGAAGATATAAATTAATCCGCCGAACAGTAGACTGGGTAGTTATATTATACACTAAGTACACCAAGCAAGAATGGGGGAGGGAGTCCATCTACCTTACATTTCCTTATCTTTCTGAATCATTTTACTTTTCTGCAAGCATATCGCTATTTTTAACTAAAAATCTTTTTTAAAACCAAAGCGAATGCAAAACTACAAACTTAAATAACGCTAGTAATGTTTGATACGATCCTTGTGGATACGAACCTATTCTAGACACCTAGAGTGTGAATTATTACGCGACAACTGACTGATCCACTTGCTAGGAAGGTAGTCAGTGCGGTGTTTGTTTTGATTTTTCATCTTGGTATGGTGTTTGTTTTGTTCAAATTTGCAGATCTGCTGGAACTGCAATCCAAATTCAATGCGAATTCAATGACTTTAGCATCTTCAACGTTGAATATCTAGAGGCATGACTATTATGAACATTTGTATTTTGTCATATCAATTATAGGTTTTGTCCTCAGGATGTTCTATGACATTAACTCGAGTGTTATGAGTTTGTTCGCAAATTAATCTTTTTTAGTTTTTAGAGAACTTGAATATGTAATGATTTTAATTGATGTACTTTACAAATTTGAATGAATATTGTTGTTTTTAGTCAAAAGATAAAATAAAATTTAAATATTATTGGGTTCAAGTGATTAATGAACTTTATCAAATGACGAATTTTTGGAAGAAATCGGTTCAATTGTTTTGAAAATTGTCCAGTCTCAGAAACAATTTTCAAATCAAACACAATGTAGTTGTTCTATACAATACCTTATTTTTTAGCAAAGCTAACATACATGATTTAACTTTCATTTAGACTTGTTTGATTTATTTTAAATTTGTAAAAATTTGAACAAAAATATGTGTTTATATTTTAACTAGTATAGTACCGGTGAGTAAAGTGACGGTGTTGCCGCAATTTTTGATTTTTTATGATAGAGCGATATATTATTTTTTGGGTAAAGATGATAGAGCGATATTGTTATAAGTAGAAATAACGATTAATATTATATGAAATAATTTAATTTTAATTTACACTTTTATTTTAAGATAATTCAAAAAAATATTAATAGAGTAAATTACAATTTTCTTTTAGTGCATCAACCTTATATTATCATAATCGTTTTGTTTTATGGAGAACCAGAAGATTAGCCTGAAAAATAATTCACTCCCACAATCCTAATTAGGGATGTCAACGGGGCGGAGATAGAGCGAATGTTACTTTATAGGGATGGCAAAGCGGACCAACCCGCCCCGCCCCGTCCCGTCATTAACCCGTCTAAAAAGGGGCGGAGCGGGGCGGGCTAACTAGTGATGGTGGGTTGAAAAACTTAAACCGCCCCGTTTCATGGCGGATGGCGGGAGTGCCCCGTCAATAAAATTTAAATTTTTTTTTTATAAATTTCCAAAAATATCTTAAGAAATTATAAAAAAAATAAAATAAAAAATCACTCAAGGAAATCAAAATTCAAAATATAAACTAACAAGGCGATAAGAAAAATAAAATTATCATTCAAAACATCCATGATTATAAAACTAAACAAACCGTACTTATAATAAAACTTGAAGAAGTGATTAGTTTAAATCCAAAACAAACAAAACTTGGATTCCATTTAAATCCACAAAAATGCTAAGATTTAGTAGTCCATCAACACAAAAGAGAACTCATTAATAATGGGCTAAGATTTTTTTTTTTAAACTGAAAAAATTGGTTAGACCCGACGGGTCAACCCGCCCCGCCCCGTCGTCGTCCCGTGTTTTTGCGGGTTAGGCGGGACGGGCCCCGCTCTTTTTGCGGATTGAAAATCTCAACCCACACCGCAAAAAATGGCCGGTTAAGCGGGCCGACCCGACGGGCTTGACCCGTTTTGCCATCCCTATTACTTTATCACTCCTTGTCTTATTCTCCGCTTCGGGAACATTTCTCCTCCATCCCCATTCCCGCGGGGAGATTTCTTCCACCATCCCCATCCCCACAGTATCAACAGATCTCCACGGACATAAAAAATTAACAAAATTGTTATACATTTTAATCAGAAGCACGATATTAATATCTTGTTTTTTCTTCATTTTTTCTAAAAAATGTACATATTTTGTATCTTTCATTTTTTTAAAATAAAAGTACATTTAACATCAATAAAAAAAACTGCAAAACACATTCTAATTTTTTTTTTGTCAAAAAAATTAAATATTCAATTGAACTTGTAACCACCATACATATAATCATAATCTTTATAATGTATTAATTATTATTTTTTATTTTAAAAAACATATAAAGTTATATAATTATATATTATATATATAATTTAAATAATATGGTCGGGGTCGGGGAATCCTCGGTGGCGGAGGGATCTTTTCCGCTCCCCGCCCAAGATTATTCACGGGGGAATTTCTCCCTCCATCCTCACGAAAAAAAATCTGCGACTTCAGATCACCATACAGATAATCCCCACAGATAATTCGTTATCAAATTTGACATTCCTAATCCTAATATGAAAACAATTATTAGCCAAAGGGTAAGATTAAAAATGAGTCTGATTTCTCGCATCATTATGTTTTGTCGGCCAATAGTTAATAAACTTTGCGGTTGTTCTAGAACGCCACTTTAATCAATTCATGATATCATGGCAGTCCAAGCTAGGCATACTTTGTAGATGTGGCTGATTATCAAATATACTAAGAGTTAATAAGAGTTTGTATGATATTACAAAATGTAAAGACTGAATAGAAAAATATATGATAGAAAATAACATAGTATAAATATTTAAAATATTGATTTTTTTTTAGTATGGCCAAATATTATTTTAGTATTTTAGATAACTTATATAGTGGATAAAAATTATTACGTATAGAAACAGTTTTAAAATCAAACACAATACAATTTTTTTGCACAATTTCTTATTTTTTAGCAGATTAAATATACATTTAACTTTCATTTAGGCCTGTTTAAATTATTTTAAATTTGTACAAAGATTTGAACTAAAATATGTGTTGATATTTTAACTTGTTAAAATCTCATAAATTTTTATGGACACTTATATTTATCAGAAAAATGAGAAATTGTTTTGCCTTCATAAAAAATATTTGAGTAATCTTTTGGTTCTCAAGATAATGATAATAGATGAGGTCAAATAAGTGGTTAATGACATGTATTTTTTTTATTAATGAAATAGTCAAAGTAATTAATGAGATATATTTTTAAAAAAATGATTAACAACATATACATTTTTGTGATTTGATGTATGAATGTGTGTTTTTTTTTTTTTTACAAATGTATGAATGTGTGTTAAAAAACAATTTTCAATTAATTAAGAAAGGTTGATAATGTAGTTAATGTGTTTATTTTATACTCCCTCCATTTCTTTTTACTTGTCTTTTAGGGTTAGATTTAGCGTTTCTATTTATTGTCATTTTGGTATTTTACGGGTATGATTTGCCAATTATACCATTTGTTAATTGCTCTTATCTTTTTCAATAAAACAAATTAATGCTATATATTTGAAAAAGACAAGTAAAAAGGGACGGAGGAAGTATATGATTGAAGTATTAACTAAGATATTTAGCTAGACTTTGTTTGCTAATTGATTTTTGAAGGAGAGGGAAGGTGATAAATTATTTTTTCTAAAAAATTAAGAATACAATAAAATATTTTTAAAATTATATAGTGTAGTGATTTGATTGAAGTATTAAATGGTCATTTATCGTGTACTTTCTTCAATTATTTAAATAGAAAAACGAATATGCATAGTGTAAAATAATTTTATGCTAATCATAGCTATGTTTTCCAACACGTCATCCTAGCCTACTTATAACACTTTCTTGATATAATATGTACGATTAAACTATTCTTATTGATTGATAGTGTAAAATTAATTTAGACAATGTATATCCTTTAAACTTTTATTTAAAGTATTAACTACATACTAAAATATAGACATAGTCCTCCAAAACTCTCCCCTCCACGATCCTCTCCCTATAAAATTTAACTTGCCGACAAAATCTTAGGTATCGTTTGACTTTGCTTATTTCAAATTTTTTTACTCAACAAAAGGAGAAGTTAGGCCAAACAAATTTTCAATAAGTTTTTGATAAAAAAATTGTTTAATTTTTTTGAGCAAAGTGCATAGATAAAAAAAATTTGAAACTAAAAATCAACAATTACCAAACATTTTTAGTTTTTTTTTTCTTTCAAATTTTTTTTCTTTTTCACTTTTAGCTTTCAGATAACTTTTAAAACCTAAAAAACTCAGACCAAACGATATCTTAGTGATAATAATTAGATATTTATTCAAAAAAGAAGCAACAAATAGTAGTAGACTAGTAGTTTAAAAAGGACTTGCATTTATTTTAAAAAAGGGACTTATATCTTTATTTTAAAAAAGTAAATTTAAAGAATAAGTGCATATTGGAGTACAACTCTCTGGGGGAGGGGGGAGGGGGGGGGGGGGGGGGGGGGATTTGAGAGGTGTGCCATAAATTTGGGGCGCGCGAGAAATCTAAAAAGGAGGAAAACAATTTTTATTATATATGTACCATGCATAAAAAAAATAATTTATGCACCAAGAAAGAGTATATAATAAAAGTATATGCTTGTGAACTTATATGGACGAAGCAAAGTTCCCCCGGTTTATCATTTGATCGTCCATAGTGCGTATCATACGCCCATCAACTTTTTTGTTCATCTCTTTATTATAACTTCGAATGGTGGAGATCAATCATGTAAAATAATCCATAAAAGTTGTACACCATTAATTAATTAATTAGTATATAAAGTACTACTACTAATTAACCAGTGGGTGCATCATATTTAGTATGTTAAAATCAAGTTTTATTATATAATAGATCCCCTTAAAATATTTTATACTTAACCTTTTAATCCCACTTTAGACATTTCTTTTTTCAATCTCACCAGTAGTGGCTGCCGGTGGTCGCCGCCGGTTGTTATAAGACAAAATATATTGAAAAGCAAAGCAAATAATTAAAGAGAAAACATGTACATGCGTCTTCAAACCCGGTGGCTATAGCAGCCGTTGTTAAAACCTAAAAAACCAACTAAGATATATATATGCATGTATAGTGCACACAACACTTAAAAGCTCTACAAATTTGTAATTATATTGTAATCTTAGGAATGTTTAGTTGATTTGATTGAACCTTAGTATAACTTTGTTGGTTAGTTGCATAGGACAACTTTCATAAGTGATTCACCTTATATCATATTAAAAATAAGTTGAAATAACAACAAAAAACATTAATAATTCTAGTGAGGTTTAACAAAAGTTAGAACTACTGTGTAAACTTTACTTATGTCTTTGGTGGATCCGAATTTATTGTTATCAATTATTGACACAATTTAATATTGTAATCAATTTTAACCATTGATTTGAGATCTAACGATTTAAATTTAAAATACAGTTTTATAAAGTAAAACGATCTCAACTGTTGATTAAAGATTGAACGGTCTATATCAGTTACAAAATCCTGTTGTACTTAGTGAACTCTAGAAATTAAAAATGTAAAATAAACTTTACCTAAAATATGTGATGTCTTTGGCGATCTCTCGAAACTCAAAAAGTTGCCTCAATAAACCGTAGGAGAGTTGAGTGGAGACAATACTAGGAAAACATCTAACCTAAATAAAATAATTGTAGCACCAAAAAAAGAAGTCAAATTTTGTTAGACTTATTTGACTCTCATTCCCAAGCTACGACTTGTGTGTGCTCTTCTCAGCTATAAATATGTTATCAACCCCAATGAGCTTCTAAAGCTATCTACTCTTCCATTTTCCAAATCCAAATAGAGCAGAAGCTTCAAAATAATTAGAACCATAGATATAAACCAATCTCATATATATATATATAGAAATTTTTTCTATAACTTTTAACTGGGGTTGTACCCAATTTTCATAGCATGGTGTCTGAACCAAGGCAATGGTTGATGAACTTGCCAAGTAAATTTATTGCTAATGTAATTAATGTAATGTTGCAGCTAAAGAAACTAGGAAAAGATGATCCTAGAAGGATCATTCACTCTATGAAAGTAGCACTTGCCATTACATTGGTTTCAACATTTTACTATTTTAAATCACTTTATGATAGTTTTGGTTCTTCTGCAATGTGGGCTGTTATCACTGTCATTGTTGTCTCTGAATTCTCTGTAGGTAAGTTTTTTATTTTATTTTATTTATTTATTTTAGTTTTAATCATGTTTTATTTTTGTGGTATTAACCTTCTGGTATCGAGAGAATGGTTCCCAGTAATTTAAAGTTTAGCAACGAAATAAGTAAAACTTGACTATGAATTATTCATACCAAAATATTATACTCAGGTTCTCCCGAATAGACTAAACTATTTTTTTATTTTTTTTATGGAAGCACGGTTGACTAAACTTAAATTAAGAATATTTTGTGGATTAAAAAAATATTTAACAATTTAGCTTCTCAGTATGCCCACTGGATCATCTAATCTGGTTTGGGGGTTAGTTATGACATCAAGTGGTTTTAACTTTCTTCCGATCGAAGTTACAAGAGATCAAACCGTAGTCCTCTCTACCAAGTTCAGCACCAATCACCACTTTACAATTGATTTTTTTTTAATACAATGTAGACTTGATTTTTAACATGTAGGTAATTAATTTGATTATGTGGCACATGCAGGAGCAACACTTGGAAAAGGTTTAAATAGAGGTTTTGCAACATTTTTGGCTGGTGTTCTTGGACTTGGATCATATTACATAGTTCATTTAATTTCAAGTGGAATTACAGTATTGGAATCCATACTTCTTGGAATCATAATATTTCTAGCAAGTAATATTTACTTGTCAATTTTTATTTTTTTCCATAATTTCATTACTACAAACTAGGAAGTATCTAAAAATAAACCAATAATCTTTTTTTTTTTTTTAATTATTTCAGCTGCAGGGGTGACATTTATTAGATTTCTACCTAAAATGAAAGCTAGATATGATTATGGTTTGCTAGTGTTTATCTTGACATATTGTTTGGTATGTGTATCAAGCTCTAGAGAGCATGATATAATTGACACTGCACAAGATAGGGTAACCACAATTCTAGTTGGTGGATTAATTTCAGTGTTGGTTAACACTTTCTTGTGCCCTGTTTGGGCTGGTGGTGATCTTCAAAATCTAGTATCAAATAATATTGAAAAACTTGGCAACTTTTTAGAAGGTGTGTAAGCAAGTCAATTTTGTTAATTTTGATTATGGAATTATGTATGTACTAAATTTAATGTTTAATAATTGTTGAAATTGACAATGTTTGGAAAATTTTAGGTTTTGGAGATGAATATTTTGGAACATTAGAGGCTAGGGAATCAAATAAATCACTTATGCAAGGATATAAGAGTGTTCTTAATTCAAAACAAGTTGAAGATAACTTGGTAAGGAGATCGAACAAAACAAAATTATTAATATCGGTAAAGATATATTATATATTTGATGTCTACTATGATTTATGAGTTTCGCTACGACTTAAAATTTCTAGATATGTCACTATTAACTCAGACTTATTAATTTAATTCAATTGTTTATACTTTTGCAGACAAATTTTGCCAGGTGGGAGCCTTGCCATGGTCGTTTTGGATATCGTCATCCATGGCAACAATATCAAGAGATTGGAAACCTATCAAGGAAATGTGCATATCGGATTGATGCCCTTAATGGCTTCCTTAACAACGATGCTAAGGTTCTGATACTATAATGTAACACGTTATTTTTATTATATATTTTAGTATTTTCAGAGATATTAACGACTTATTTTTCAATATATTTATAGACACCAAAGGAAATCAGAAGCAAAATTCAAGAACCATGCATCAAGATGAGCATAGAAACAGGAAAGGCTTTAAAACAATTCGGAATATCAATCCACAAAATGATTCCACCAACTGCAGCTGAAACTCATATTGCAACATCTAAGATTTATGCCACAAACCTTAAATCCATGATTAAAACAAAATTATGGGAAGATACAAATTTGTTTGAGGTTGTTCCTGTTGTAACTGTAGCTTCATTATTGCTTGATGTGGTTTCTTCCATTGAGAAACTTGGAGAGTCAATACAAGAACTATCCAAATTAGCAAAATTTAAGAACAAAGAAAGTAATGTTGCTGCAGAGGATCAAAAAGAAGTTCCACAACATCTTATTACAATAGTTCGAGAAGGGATAGTTCAGTGATATGAGTTGAGACGCTGAAGAAGTTTTAAGAAGAAGATCTATGTTAAAAAAAATTAATCTACTAACAAATTAATCACTGACATTTACTTTTTATAAACTCGACACATAATGCGAGTTCCTAAATAATGCTTAAATTTTATCAACTAATATATTATATATCATTTACTTTAAATTTAAGTAAACAAAAATTAAAGCTCGAACTAAGAAGTCGTTTTATTATTTCATATATGTAAAAAATATGATTAAGACATATTTACACTAAGAAGTTGTTTTATTATTTCATATTGTTTCTTTCTTATAATGGTCTCACAGTTCTGAAGAGGATTATGTAAAATAATTTCAGAATTATTAAATTTGGCATAGCTGACTCAGTAGATAAGTTGATTCATGTATAAGTAACATTTTATAATCATATATTCGTTGCACTCTAATTATACTCTAAGTCCAATATTTTACAATTCAATTTGTAAAAATCGTCAAATAAATAAATAATTCAATTTGTAAATCTTGTTGTAGTTGTGTGGCCTTGAATTGTGTGGCACCAGCAAATGAGAAATACATAGGAGACTGACCACTTAACTTGTATTTTCTCCGGTTTTATATATAATTTTTTTATACATAAAAAATTATATTTAATGAGTGGAAAGTACAAATGATACGTACTATATATTCAAATATCGGAATTAAGGGGACTTGATAAAAAAAAGCGCCTAACAAAGAGCACTAAAAATCTCTAGAAGAAAAACCCTTGTAATTCCGTCCAAAATGTCATCAATCGCCTGCACTTTTGATTTGAAGATAGAATCGTTTTTTAGAATTGTTTTTTGAGGCTTATATATAAATAAAAGTTTATTTTTTTAGATTTATTCAATAATTAATGTATGTGGTTTATAATATAAAAATTAAGTATGTTAATTTTTGGATGAATTCAAAAAATGATTTTTTGTTTATATATAGAAACGATGAAAGATGACACATTACAAGGAAAATTCCAACTTAAGCACAATCTCAAATACATTTAGACACACATATATGATTTTAAAAAATTTAAAATTAAAAAAATAATTAACTAATAACTCTTAATATAATTATTTTATTTAATTTTTATTTTTTCTTAGGTATGTATATGCTTCCAAATACATTTTTCTTAGTGTTTAACTAAGAATTCCTCACATTACAAACATGAAGTCTACCGTCTTCCAGACTTTCATACTCGGTAGTCTACTGGACATTTGTGAATAGAACGGCGTTTTTCCTTGAATAATGATTTGGGTTGCACTTTTGGACGAGTCAAAATTGATTTTAAATAAAGGTTTAAATATATTTTTGAATCTTGTAATTATGTATTAATTTGAAAAAAATCTCTATAAAAAAATATATGATTTTGGTTTTTGTAATATCTTAAAACTTTTAAAATAACTTCTAATTGAATTTTTTGATGATATTGCAGAGGTTAAAATCAATTTTTTATTTTTTTATAGGGACTAAAATTAATTTTTTATTTTTTTACAGGGACTTTTTTCAAAACAAAACATAATTGCAGGGACTAAAAACATATTTAAAAATTGACCACGTCAGCTCTAAATCCAGTCAGGGGCTATTTTAAAAGTTTAGAAATATTGTAGGGACTAAAATCAATTTTTTTTACAGGGGTTCTTTTCTAGGGGTGTAAGCAGATCAGAAAAATCCAATTGATCTGATAATTCAATCCAATCCAAATTGAAAAAAAACCAATTTTTTTGGTTCAGATCAAAAACCGAACTGAACCAATTGAAAACCGATGTGGTTTGGTTTGGTTCTCGGTTCCGTTTTCAGATCCATTGGATTGAATCGAATCAAACCGATACCTATAATAGAATCAATTTTAGTAGGGGTGTAAGCGGATCAGAAAAATCTAATTGAACCGATAATCCAATCCAAATTGAAAAAAAAACCAACTTTTTTAGTTCGAATAAAAAACCGAACCGAACCAATTGAAAACCGATGTGGTTTAGTTTGGTTCTCGGTTCCATTTTCAGATCAATTGGATTGGACCGAACCAAACCGATACCTATAATAGAATCAATTTTAGCCCATATGTGATAAGCCCATGTCAACATTAAACCGGCCCAACCTTAATATTTGTTATGATTCTGAATTCAAAAACACGTAGCAATCAAAAACACAGCGTGAACAAACAAACATGTTTTTGATTTAGTTTTGATTTTAGGTTTTCAAAACATGTTTTCAAATAATTTTGAGTTTTTAATTTTTTTAAGAAAGAGAACACGGTTGATTAAAATAGCAACCAAACATGCCCTGATTTAGTTTTGATTTGGGGTTTTCAAGTAATTGTTATATAAACACAATGTTAACAACAACAAGTATTGAGTTTTTAAATTTTTAAAAAGAAAACACAGTTTTTACTTGTTTATGTAGATTTTTTGATCTGGCATACCCTAAATTTAAGCTTATAACTATGTGAATATTATAAGTTTTTGTAAATATAAGTTTTTGAAAATTTTGTGAGTTTCAAACATATGAGTTTGAATTAAGTTTTTGGATCGTATTTTGTACTATGTTTAAAAACTTTATGAGTTCAATATGATGTTATTGTTATGAACTATGATTCCTTTTTTTTTTTATTGTGTATAATGATATTTGATTACATATCATCAACAAAATATTAGTAGAAAAAAATAATATCAGCAAACATATTGCAAAAATAAAAGCATTACAAAACCGATCAAAGTATCTGAACCAAACCGATTAGTTTGGTTCAGTTTCATTTTTAAAAAAAAGGACAAACCGATTCAAACCGAACCAATTGAATACGCATTGGTTCGGACTTTGGATTCATCAAAAACCGATCCAAACAGGTCCAATTACACCCCTAACGTTGATGACAAATGAACAAATGAACACCACATAAAGACATTGACTTTGGATCTGCGCTGGATCGAAACTAATTCTTCAACCTGAAACAAATGAACACCACATAAAGACGGTAAAACAAAATATATACACCGCACAAAGACGGGACAAACAAAAATGTTAATTTTACTCTTCGCCTAATCTTTTATACTTTTTGCTTTGTTAATTTTATCTATATTTGATAGAAGAGAAAAATGTTATATTTTACAAGCTTATGCTTGTAATTAATATGTTGATAAAGGAGATGTGAAATATAATATTCTAGAGTTATCTTAATTTTTATTTTTCATCTACTATCTACTATTGTCATTGAATTTACAAATTTGAAACAAAGTAACTGTATCTCATCATTTTTATTGTATCATTTTGTTGCCGTGTGTAAGAAATATTGAACTATTCGAAGAATAATAATTTTTTGATCAATGAAATTTTAAATGTAACAACAAAGTTTCAATCTAACCCGTTAAAACCGACCCGTTATGCCTGTCACCCGTATGACCCGACACCTGAACAAGTCGAAGATGTAGATGGTCGGAATTGGGTCGAAATTAAGAGGTCGCGATTTTTATTGAGTTGATAATTTTCGGTCTGAATCCGACCGATACTCACCCCTAACTCAAACAACTCGTTTTATAGTTAATCTCCAAATTTTTAATTATGGAAAATGCTAAATAATGTAGGTGCAATAGTTAAGCATATAAATAAAAAAATTATTTCTTGAAACTCGTGCATTTAATATATTAAAAGTGTAAAAAATTAACTTTATATTTTATTTCTATTTTTGGTATGTTTAACAAGTGCATTTGTACAAATGTACCGTTTGACATCACCTTTTAATTGTTATTCACTTTGTATTAAACTTATTACTATTATGAATAAATGAAATGTATTAAAAAAAATTGTAAAGAAATAAAATGAAAACCGATTTCATTCAATAGAAAAAGCAACAAACATTCTAGTTCTAGATATCCCATATTGAGACAAATCAATTAAGAGATATGAAAAGTATGACTTTATTTAACGCGGGGGTAAACGCGGAAATAAGGTCAAAATATGTCAAATTCTTGTTTTTACTTTAACAAAACAAAATGTCAAACTTTAGTAAAAAAAATGTCAAACTTAAATCAGTTTTTTTTTTTATTTTTTCTTCATCACAAGTTTAATCTGGTTTGGGATCAATTCTGACATCAAATGATTCTAGCTCCTTTCTAATTTTAGTTGTGAAGAATCGAACTATGATTCTACTTACTAAGTTCAGCGACAATCATCACTAAATCATCACATATATATATTAATGTGTAAAACAATTTTATACCATCAATCATTTTTTTGATAGCCACTGTCAATCAATATTAACTTTATATTTTGTCAAATCATTCCGCTTTACCTAATTTTTTTTAATATAACAAAAAATATTAGATTATTTTTATTAAGTATTAATATAAAATTAATTTATATCGATGATGTGTATTTATTAAACTCTTAGCATTTAGATTTAACAAATTTTTTAAAAAAAAGCTGTTTACACCCATCTAATTAACCATAATTAAGTTCATGCAAAAAGCCATCCAATTTTTTTCATGGTTCCAACAATTTTTGAACGTCAATAATAAATTTTCTTCTTGTAGTGTTTCACTCCATAGTGTTCCCAATATATATTACATCAATTCCTATACGCGCATCCTCATGTAAGTACAATTAAGAGCACCGACTACATCAATTATGAATGGTTACTTGTATGGAGTAATCTAAAGTGTAAACACCTACCATAAGCCATTTTTTTCAAACAAGGTATTATAAAATATCATTTTGATGTATTCTTAATTTTAAGTCCTTTAAATTAATAATAATTTTTTTTAACAATTTAAAAAGTAGACAATATTTTGGAAATTAACTAAAATATCTCCAATAGTGAGTACTTATACATAATAGGTCTTTCATTAGAGCAAAAGAAAATTGAGTATCTAAATGCTAATATTTTTACATTAGGACAAAATTTGAGTGTATTTTTTTATATGCTTTTTATATGGTTCTTAAAATAACAAACTATGATTTTCTCAAAGTTTGTTATATTTAAAAAAAAAAATGAATTTTATATTAAAAATCATATGAACACATCTAAAGAAATGATCAAACCTAAATTTTATCCTTTATATTTAACAATTTCTATCTAAACCGACCTTAATTTTCAATAAAATATACTTTTTATGGACATGCTTACTTTCATATAATAATGTATAGTAATTGGGTGAGACCGTTTTAAAAAATTTAAAAATGTGCTAGGTTGAAGTTAAATAGCGCTTATTAAGTAATATTATTAAAAAATTATAAATAAATAATATGTATATGTAAGACTCAGTTAAGTATCGAAATTTGAAGAGTTCTATCGTGGAGCTCTACACGTGAGACTTAGTTAAGGAGTATGTTCAATGGAGATTATCTATTTTTTAAGCATTGGTACCTATTAAGCCCAATGGAGGAAAACAAAATTGAGTATCCCTTCTACAATAAACATCCTCTTTTTCTTCATTAAAATATATTTTTGTGAAACCTATTTATAATGATATAAAGTTATTAGTGGGACACATAATTTTTTTTTTAAAAATATGAAATTTGAGTGTTTATTAAATACTTTTATTAAAAATTTATAAATGAATGATCACACTGCACGTAAGTAACGCGAGAGTCGGTTAGGTAACAAAAATAAATGGCCCAAAAAATTACTCAAAATTACTCAATTAAGTACATAAAACAAGCTAACACGTGATACACGTCTTTCTTATCATACATACATGATACATGTATATATATCTGCCCATAGCTCAAGAGTCAAGACAATACTACTAAGTTCAAAGCCAAAGATATCTTCCAAATCTTGCATTTCTTTTGTGATCTTTCAAGCACCTTAGTTACCTAAAATTAAGAGCAATATTCCAAAATGGTCGCACCAAATGTTGAAGACACTAAAAATTTCACACATACCTTGAGAACCTTAGTTAAGAAATCATGGACTAATTTAGTCAAGGTCACAAATATGGTAAAAGAGATTGGCCAAGATGACCCTAGAAGGATTATTCATTCCTTCAAGGTTGGATTAGCATTGGTATTGATTTATATTTTGCATCATTTTTGTCCATCTTTCTATGGTTTTGGTGACAATATAATTTGGGCTGTTCTTACCGTTGTTATTGTCCTTGAACTTTCTGTGGGTAAGTATTCATTAATTATGTTACTTTAAATACTTAAATTGACTTGTGCTATATTTTATTTTAAACTAAGTTATTATTGACGAAAATAAGGTGAGACAAGAGTAAAAGTAGTTATTAAGTTATTAAGTTTAAAAATATTATCTTAAAACTCACCTCGAACCAGATTTAACTGGTGGTGAAAATAAAATAAAAAAGTTTAAATTTTTGTTTTTTCAAAATAATATTTTCTTTTACTTCCATTTTAAGTTTCTTCAGAAATCACTTCTTGTTAGCAAAACCTCTAAAACAATTACTAATGCATTAATTTTCAGGTGCAACGCTTGGAAAAGGTTTCAATAGAATGTTGGCAACGTGGTTAGCAGGTGCTCTCGGTGCTGGGGCAAACAAAATAGCCAATCTTTGTGGGGATAAAGGGAAGGTCGTAATGACTTCAATATTTATCTTTGTGATAGGTAAGTATAATATAATTAATTTTCTAATAACACTTGCTAATTTTGCGTTTGATTTGCTAAAAAATAAGGGACTAGACAGTTGTTCTGTGTTTGATTTCAAAATTGTTACTGGGACTGGACAAATTGGGGACTGAACAAAAACTTAAATTTTTGTCCCTCACTGCACAAGTTGTCCAAAATATCAAAACAACCTTTTGTTTACCAAACGTCCTAGAAAGACAAAATATGTTCAACAACTTAAACTTTGTCGCGTGTTGTTCTGTCTTATAATGTCATGTACTGTCCTGTCCAGTACTTATATTTTACGGATCAAACAGACCTTAACTTTTGAAAAAAATACACGGTTCGTGATTTTGTCAAACTTATTATTAATTTAAATTAACGTGCACTATTAATTATGCTGTACATGAATAGAATTTAATTAATTTATTCTTCCTTCATTTTACAGCTGAAAGAGTTACATTTATGAGATTTTCCCCTAAATTGAAGGCAAGATATGATTATGGGATGATCATATTCATATTAACCTTCTGTTTGATATCTCTTTCGGATATGACCGGTAATAAACTTCTAGAAATTGCTTATGAGAGATTAT
The DNA here is from genome assembly GCA_954870985.1 of Trifolium fragiferum. Classification (NCBI taxonomy): domain Eukaryota; kingdom Viridiplantae; phylum Streptophyta; class Magnoliopsida; order Fabales; family Fabaceae; genus Trifolium; species Trifolium fragiferum. The sequence continues at coordinate 74,779,638 of OX940789.1, read as the reverse complement.
TAACTATCATAATTGGGAGTTGTATCGCTATTACAGTGTGCATTTTCATATGCCCTGTTTGGATTGGAGATGATCTTCATAATAAGATTGTTGGAAATATTGAAAGAGTTGCAGACTTTTTAGAAGGTACATATATATTATACTAACATTTAAACATGTATGAGATCTCAAACTAATGTAAATTAATGGTGGTACACGCAGGATTTGGAGATGAGTACTTCAACAATTCAGAGAATATAATAGTTGGAAATGATAAGAAATTTCTCGAAAGATATAAAAGTGTTCTTTCCTCAAAAAGTAGTGAAGAAACAATGGTGAAGACCAATACCTATGTTCTCTAGTATAGCATCTTTTGCAACAACAAAAACAAAACATCAATTCAACTTAGGAATTAGTAGTAATTTGTATACATTGTTGGTATAAAATTTGTATAAACATATATCCAAACATATTTTATATCGTCTGTATGACATTTAATTCCGATAATCTATTAAGAAAATGTGATATAAGTGGTAGATATTTAAATATCTTATCTCGTGAGTATAACTCAGTTAGTAGAGACATTATTATATTCAGACGCTGAAGTTTTAATCCTAGCCCGGACACTCTATTTATTCAAAAAAATAATAATTCGGTCCCTTAACCATTTGGTATGGGTTCAATCACTGATTGATATGTATGAAAAAAAATTGTTAAAAAAGAGATCAATTTCTTAAATGGATATTAGTTACTTCGAGAGATTGGTTTGCGCATAAAGAATTTATTGGTTTTGCCTAACAACAAAAATCTCATTTAATTATTTCAATTTTTCTTAACTTTTTAATAGGCTGTTTTGGCAAGATGGGAACCTCGTCATGGCAAGTTCAGATTTCGCCATCCATGGAAGCAATATTTAAAGATTGGGAACTTGACACGGTTTTGTGCATACAAAATTGAATCTCTTAGTGTATATCTCCACAATTCCAAAGTATGTTATTTCACTTTTGTTTTCTTTTTCAATTAGATATAATTTTAGCTCCCTAAATCATGTTAATTTTTGCTTTTTTATTCTCCAAAAAATTTCATCTTATTTGGGTCTCTTATTTCATCTTCATTCTATCAATTAATCATAACTAACTTGTAACTACGCGTCTTAAACAATATTCAACTAATTCTAACAAATATTAAATTATTTCTAACAAATACTCCCAATAGCCTCTTTATATATAATTCAACCTTACAAATACTTCCAAAAGCCTTATTATATATGCTAATATTGTTTTTGTGCTTTGTGATATAGACCCCATATGAATTTCGAAGCAATATTCAAGAATCATGCACAACTATTAGCTTGGAGTCAGGGAAGGCCCTAAAATAATCATCATTGATGATTAAAAAAATGTCTAAGTCATCAACACCAAAATCACATGTTTTAAATGCTAAAAATGCCGTCGAATCTCTTAAATCAATACTAAGAACAAACCCATGGGAAGGAGTTGATCATTTGGAGATAATATCGACTTCTACGGTTGCATCATTGCTTATTGATATTGTGGATTGTGTTGAGAAAATTTGTGAAGCTGTTGATGAATTAGCTTCGCTTGCGAATTTTGTGCCCTCTGAGTTAATGCATAGGGGAATCGTGGAACCAATTTCTGATTGCGATGGTTCGGTTCACGTTGTTACAGTTAGTGAGTGATCGCGAAGATTGCAACAATGGCCGAAACAAAACATAATAAGAAGACTTTGGCGGAAATTTTTATAGCTTCTGGAAATTTTTATAGCTTCTGAAATAGCATCTGGAAAATTTCACAAAAAGAATTAAATTGAAAATTTTTAATATAATATTTTTAATAAATTTCACTAGAAGGATGAATATGTTTCTTTTTTTTTCTTCATTGGAAGAACTTGAAGTGACAATTGTGAGTATCATAAAATTTATAAAAGTAGCTTAAATATGGTATATCATCATTTATATATAGTGCCTTATTTTTTTAGTCATTGAAGCAAAATTTGTTTAAGCAGCATATATTTTGCAAAAATATGACTTACCATTAAAGGGATCACTTATTAGTAGTATATGAAACTCAAAAATTGATTCTAATTGCATGCAGTCAAAACTGCATGTAATCATGCACTCATAGTAGATCTGGTCGTTCGATCATGATCGAATGTTCCAAATCAAAAGAACATGTAATCAAATTTGTATGACTATTTTGAATTAGAATTGTTCGACCTAATCAGATCTTCTCTAACTTTATGTCTGCATGCAATTCGCATCCGAAACTCAAAGTATGTTTCATGAAAAAGGACATTAAAATTAAAGATGCTATATCTTAATAACATGTGGGTGTTTAACTGATTTCATCTTCTTCTTTTCTTTTTCTTTTATTCAGCTTGTTTCAATAAATGACTCATCCCTACCATAATTTGCTTAATTTTGTACGGTCATAGCATGATCATGCTTTGTGAGAGAGAGAGGGAGAGTGACCCCTTTGACTTTGAGTGGAGTGTCTACACGCTGAAAAGAAAATAATACTTAGTACTGGTCTAAATAAATACTAGAGTACTATGTAAGTTTAAAATAGTAAAAACTAAATGATTACAACAAACAATTGTAGAGGGTTGAAACGAGTCAACTCTGAATACTGAAGCTTCACTAGGCAACCAATATTGAAGACTGGTAGTAGTATTGAGAAAAAAAAGTAAAGAAGAATGAGATTGTGAGTGAAAGATGTCAGCAATTGCTTTGATAACATAAAAAATGCAGTACAAAAAACAAATAGTATTCATGCTGCCAATCTCTTCCTTTTAATATGTACATTGTACAGACTAGTTTTATACGGATAAAAATAATACCGTTAAACTTTCGGTCGATTTTGAATTTTGATTGATAAAAAATTTCTAATTGAGTCTGTCTGTCTCAATCCAAACAACTTTAATTTTGTTCATTCGTTTACCTCGTGATCCGACCTACTACCATTTAACATTGTACTTATTTTGTTCATCTGTTTAACTCATAATAACCCGACTTACATCCAACATTCTATTTTTTAATGGGTTTTGTCAAATTTGTATCGGTTTAGAAAATCATGTCCACTCATACTAGTAAGAGGAAGAAAATGCATTAAATCAACAGGGAAAGTACGAACTGTGCAGAAAGTGTGTAATGGTTTATATGTAGAGGGGGCCGGGGGAGGGGGGAATGCATGTTCAATAATCAAACAACATTACTAACGTATAAGTTCATAGTACGTAAAATTAAAAGCAACATATTTGATGACTTGATGTCATTACAAGGTTTTGCACTACAAATTAAGCACTGTTAGTTAGTTTTATTATGTACCAGCACTAAAATAAGAAGAAATTGCATCAATTACAAGTCTGAAATCACTAAGAAGGAAAGGAGAAAAAGAGCCAAGTTTGCCAATTGCGCGCGGCGCAGGAAAGATGGCGCGCGGCGCAATAACAGGAAAAAAACGATGTTTGATTCTGGAGCTTCTGCGCGCGGCGCAGGAGTCATTGCGCGCGGCGCAGGCACGGGATCCAGACCTATTTATTCTAATTTTTCTGTCAAAAGAAGGGTTAGAAAATTGACGTCTGAGAAGAGTATTGAGCAGACGAGTTCTTCATCTCTGGAGCACGAATTTCATTGTGGAAACACATCCAATCCATCCTTGTAATGAATTCTTTCTACTTAATTGATGTAATTGATTGTTTGATTATGTCTAGCTAAACTTTTATGATTGGATCCTAGGGGATTCTAGTTGTTTTTACTCTTGAACCATGTAGTATCATTTGATTTATCTATTGAATTACGAAGTTAGTTCCAGTCGTTTATTCCTTATGCTTAATGCTTTTCATGATTTGGCCAATTGTGCAATGAATTAAATTGTTTGTTTACTAAGACATTAGAGGCAATCAATTGACCTAGGAATAATCGTTCAATTAACTCTCGCTTTAGAAATATAGGTTTGTTAATTGAGAATTATGTGATTAAAGGGCGAAAACCTCAATTGATTATAGGTCATCCTAAGACATTAGAGATTGATAATCAATTGAGAGGGTTATGTGCCAAGACATTGGACATAATTATTATTTTTAATCGAATCGTGGAATTAAAGTCATAATTTGTTGATAAGCATGAACTACCAAGATAGAAGCAATTAGATGAACCGAAACGATCCAATCGCCTTCCGTCATTGACTTTTACATATCTTTGCTATTTTCTGCGTTTATGTTCAGAAACTTAAATCGAGAAATATCCCCCCTGTTTATTTACTTTAAAGTTACATACGTATAATCCTATTGTTCGTGTCTGATTCGGAACAATTCCTGTGGAAACGATAATAAAACCAAACTTACTTTGGTGCTTCAACAAAATGGCGCCGTTGCTGGGGATTGTTGAGTGAATCAACAAGGCAACGGAACATACGTAGAGAATTTTTACTTCTTGTTTTTAATTTTCGTATTTACTTTGATTAAAAAGAAAAATCCAAAAAAATAAATTCTGAATTCGTGTTATTTCTCTTGTGTAGTGCAGTTACCACTAAAGGTATTTCTTGTTTGTGTGCATGCGAGGTAAAGCTCAGGACGAATTGCAATACGACCCTGAGATTGAGAAAACTACAAAGAAGAACAGGAAAGCTGCCAGGTTAGCCCGAGAAGCTGCTCGGCTAGCCACTATCACGCAAGAAGAAGGCGAAGGAGAAGTTTCGAGTCCACTCACTTCGGACGACGAAATTAGCACCATGGGAGATAATCCACCACCTCCACCACCTCCTAGAAGGACCTTAGGAGACTACGGGCAGAGAAACAACGATGAGAATCCTAATCTGGGTTTTCAGCCAGCAAATCCGGTGTCCTTTGACATCAAAAACACTGTCATAAATGCTCTTAAGGAAGATCAATTCACCGGGTCAGAGACACAATGTCCGAATATTCATCTGACACATTTCTTCGAAGCATGCAGCTACACTGACCCGACCGGCATATCTGAGTCAGACAAGAGGCTAAGGTTGTTTAAACTGTCTTTGGCAGGGAGAGCACGTGACTGGATCGACAGTCTACCACCACGCACCATCGCCACTTAGGCAAAACTTGAGGTTAAATTCCTAAATAAATATTTTCCAATCCATAAATTTCTCGAAAGAAGAGCAGAAATTACAGGTTTTGAGCAAGGGGATGCAGAGTCGCTACATGATACATGGGAAAGGTTTAAGCTGTGCCTGAAGAAATGTCCGTAGCATGGTCTTGATAGTCATTAACAGATGCAATATTTTACACAAGGCTTAAGGCCTCAGACTAGGATGTTGCTGGATGCGTCAGTCAGTGGATCTCTGAAAAATAAGGATGAAGGTGAAGCGAGGGAGTTGATAGAATCCATGGCCCAGAACGAATACCGAGTTCAAAACGACCGGGGCTCAAAGAAGAAACCCGGAATGCTGGAACTTGATACAGGGAATGCTATCTTGGCTCAACAAACCAAGATGAACAACACAATGGAGTCCCTTTTAAAGGTTTTTACTACTACTCCTAATCCACAGGTACAAGCAAAGGCGATTCAAGGTGAAACTTGTGATTTTTGTGGTCAGGGTCATGCCAATGGTGAATGCTTCCCAGCCGGATCGGAGGAAGCCAATTATCTTGAAAACTTCAAAAGAGACAACTCTAACTACAATCCAAACTCTAACACCTACAACCCAGGGTGGAGAGACCATCCAAACTTCGGTTGGGGTGGCAACAAGAACCAGAATGCTACTCAATCCAATCAACAAGCTCCTCCTCCTTCCAACAATCAATAAAAGGGTACAAGTGCTTTAGAAGACACACTCTCCCAATTCATTAAATTCACTCAAGGGAGTTTTGAAGCTGTGAAGATAAGTCAGGATCAGATGAAGGCTAATCAAGAAGTTGCTAATAAAAATCATGAAGCCTCCATAAAAAATTTAGAGACTCAGATTGGTCAGTTGTCTAGACAATTTGCAGCTTCCCAGAACAACGGGTTTGAAGGTTCGGCAAAGGATAACCCAAGGAATGAAAACTGTAAGGCTATCACTCTAAGAAATAGTGTTGTACCTTCACCTGAAGTAGTACCTAAGAGAAAGAATGAGAGTGAGGGAGAAGTTGAAAAGAAACTAAGCGAGGAAGAAGTTGAGAAAGCTGTGAGTGAGGGAAAAGTTGAAAAAGAGTGGGAAGTAGTAGAACCCAGTGAGAGTGATTATGAGGATGTAGTTCAAAATAAGAGGGAGAAAAAAGATGAAAAAGGTAAAGGTGTGGAAGAGAGTGAAGAAAAATCACCACATGCAAGGTTACCATACCCACCACGGAAGAAGAAGGTGAAAGCTAAAGATCACCAAAACTTTAAAAAGTTTATGAAGATGCTTCACAATCTCAAGGTGAACATACCTTTTGCCGAGGCGTTAGAACAAATGCCGGTTTATGCCAAGTTTATGAAGGAGCTATTGACAAAGAAGCGGAAACCTCTTGATGATGATACGGTTGACATGACTGAAGAGTGCAGTGCCATAATTCAAAAGAAGCTTCCTCAAAAGAAAAAAGATCCAGGAAGTTTCACCATACCTTGTTCCATAGGAAATATCACCGTGGGTAGAGCTTTATGTGATCTAGGGGCGAGCATTAATCTGATGCCCTTATCTATGATGAAGAGAATACCTGGTGCAGTGGCAAAGCGTACCAAGATGCAACTTTCATTAGATGACCGCTCCATTGTACATCCTTATGGCATACTTCATGATGTTCTGGTAAGAGTAGCAGAGTTTGTTTTCCCAGCTGATTTTGTCATTCTAGATATGGAAGATGATGCCGAGGTTGAACCTTTGCTTTTGGGTCGTCCATTCTTGGCAATCGAAAGAGCTTTGATTGATGTAGAGATGGGAAAACTGATGCTAAGGACCCATGGAGAAGAAGTTATGTTTAAAGTGTTTGAGACTATGCAACAACAGAATGATGAGCCTCAATGTTTCAGTGTGGATGTGATAGAAGAAGTAGTGGAAGATGTGCTAGTTGAAGAAACACCATTGCCTCCTTTGGAAAGAGTAATTGTTGATTCCATAGATGATCTAGAGGAGGAGTGGGACAAAGAGATAGAGATTTGCCTCCGTCAACTTGAGGCAAGTCCCATAGAAGAAACTTCATCGGTGAAAGAAGAGGTGTCCAAAAAGAACTCAAGGTTGTTGTTCCTGAATTGAAGGAACTTCCCTCTCATCTCAAATATGTTTTCTTGGGAGGAAAGTCCTCACACCCGGCAATTATTAGTAGTGCGTTGAGTTCCCTAGAGGAGGAGAGATTGGTTAGAGTGTTACAAGCCAACAAAGAAGCCATGGGTTGGAGCATATCCGATTTGAAACGTATTAGTCCTGGTTTTTGCATGCATAAAATCAACATGGAAGATCAGTACAAACCAGTGGTTCAACCTTAGAGAAGACTTAACCCTACTATGAAGGAAGTTGTAAAGAAGGAAGTACTGAAACTCCTTGAAGTGAGTATGATATATCCAATCTCTGATAGTGCTTGGGTGAGCCCAGTGCATGTGGTCCCTAAGAAGGGTGGTATGACGGTTGTGACGAATGAAAAAAATGAGTTGATCCCTACTCGCACCGTCACCGGTTGGAGAATGTGTATTGATTACCGAAGGCTGAATTCGGCAACATGGAATGATCATTTTCCCCTTCCATTCATGGACCAGATGTTAGAAAGGCTTGCAGAGCAGGCCTACTATTGCTTTCTAGATGGATATTCCAGGTATAATTAGATTGTAGTGGACCCGGAGGATCAAGAGAAGACGGCCTTCACATGCCCTTTTGGGGTGTTTGCTTATAGAAGGATGCCCTTCGGGCTATGCAATGCACCGACTATTTTCCAGCGGTGCATGTTGTCTATTTTTGCCGACATGATGGAGGACACAATCGAGGTATTTATGGATGATTTCTCTGTTTTTGGTAAATCTTTTGATCATTGCTTGGCCAATTTGAATGCTGTGTTGAAGAGATGCATAAGTACCAATCTCGTTTTGAATTGGGAAAAATGTCATTTTATGGTAAAAGAAGGTATTGTGCTTGGACACAAAATCTCTTCAAAGGGCTTTGAGGTTGACCAAGCAAAGATAGAGGTTATTAAGAAATTGCCTCCTCCCGTAAATGTGAAGGGAGTGAGAAGTTTTTTAGGACACGCCGGTTTCTATCGGCGTTTCATAAAAGATTTCTCTAAAATAGCAAAGCCTTTGAGTAACCTCCTTATTAAGGATAATGAATTTAAGTTTGATAATGATTGTGTGAATGCTTTTAATTTGATTAAAGAAAAGTTGGTCACCGCGCCCATAATTGTTGCACCTAATTGGGATCTCCCATTTGAATTGATGTGTAATGCAAGCGATTATTCGGTTGGAGCGGTGCTTGGCCAACGACACGCGAAGTTTTTCCATGCAATCTACTATGCGAGCAAGGTTTTAAATGATAACCAAGTGAATTACACCACGACTAAAAAAGAATTGCTCGCAGTAGTGTTTGCTTTGGAAAAATTTCGCTCATATCTTATTGGTTCAAAAGTGGTTGTGTTTACAGATCATTCAGCACTAAAGTACCTCCTCACAAAAGGCGACTCAAAGCCTAGACTCTTGAGGTGGGTGCTACTCTTGCAAGAATTTGACTTGGAAATAAAGGACAAGAAAGGTGTTGAAAACGTGGTGGCGGACCACTTGTCATGGTTGGAGAATCCGTTGGTGACCAAAAAGGAGAAGTGCATCAATGAGAAGTTCCCTAACGAAAAGTTATTTGCAGTTTCTACTAGGCATTGGTTTGCCGACATGGCCAACTTTAAGGCAAGCAATGAGATGCCAGGGGATTTTTCTTACCAACAAACAAAAAAGTTCACTCGAGATGCAAACTTTTAATTTTGGGATGATCCATACCTATTCAAGGTCGGCCAAGACGGTTTGATTAGAAGATGTGTTGCTGAGGATGAAGCTCAGAAAATAATGTGGCATTGCCATAGTTCACCTTATGGTGGACACCACAGTGGGCCAAGGACTGCGGCCAAGGTACTTCAAAGCGGTTTCTTTTGGCCGACATTATTCAAAGATTGTATTGAGTTTGTGAAGAATTGTGATAATTGCCAGAGAACCGGCAATGTTTCAAAGCGGGATGAGATGCCTCTTAATGGCATGCTTGAGGTAGAACCTTTTGACTGTTGGGGAATAGACTTCATGGGACCCTTTCCATCTTCTAAGTCAAATCTCCATATCCTGGTGTGTGTAGACTATGTAACAAAATGGGTTGAACCTGTAGCTTGTCAAGTTAATGATGCCCATACCGTAGTGAAATTTCTCAAGCATAATATTTTCATGCGGTTTGGTGTGCCAAGAGTTCTCATAATTGACGGTGGTAAACATTTTTGCAACAAATATCTGGAGAATTTATTGGCCAAGTACAATGTTAAGCACAAGGTAGCTACTCCATACCATCCTCAAACAAGTGGGCAAGTCGAGGTGTCTAACCGTCAGTTGAAGCAAATCTTAGAAAAGACAGTATCTTCGTCTAGAAATGATTGGTCTATGAAGTTGGACGACACTCTCTGGGCTTACAGAACTGCGTTCAAAACTCATCTCGGGTTTTCACCATATCAACTAGTTTATGGCAAGGCGTGTCATTTACGGGTTGAACTTGAGCATAAGGCCTATTGGGCTGTGAAGTTTTTAAATTTTGATGCAGGTCTGGCTGGTGAAAAGCGGTTGTTGAAACTAAATGAGTTAGGGGAATGGAGACTCCAGGCGTATGAGAACGCCGTAATCTTTAAAGCTAGAACAAAAAAATATCATGACAAGGGTCTGATGAAACGAGAGTTTCATAAGGGACACCAAGTATTACTGTTCAACTCGAGGCTAAAGTTGTTTCCAGGGAAGCTAAAGTCTCGTTGGTCTGGTCCGTTTGTTATCAAAGAAGTTTTCCCTCATGGTGCAATAGAAATCTTTCCACCGGGAGTGGAAGATAAAGCTTTTAAGGTTAATGGACAAAGACTGAAGATTTATAAAGGAGGAGTATTCGACCGTCACAAGGTGGTCTTACCCTTCCATGACCCTTGAGGTCAGGGGTCGTCAAGCATCGGGACGTTAAACAAGCGCATGGCCAATCGCGGTCATGGACTGTCAAGCTATTGACGTTAAAAGAGCGCTGCTTGGGAGGCAACCCAAGATTTTTACTAATAAAATCATTTTTGTTGTGCTTAGTTGTGGTGCAAGTTGAGCAGGAACATAGTCAGAATTAGCACTTAATGTGGAAAAGTTGCTTATTGCGCGCGGCGTAGCAGGTATTGCGCGCGGCGCAATAGAGTGAAAGAAAAATGCATCCGGTTATGTAATCCCTGCGCGCGGCGTTGGAGTAATTGCGTGCGGCGCAAGGTCGAACAAAATGCTGGTCTGACCCGAAATTCAGCAGTTTCTTCTTCCCCATTCCAAACCCTAAACGCCGAAATCCCTTCCTCCCTCACCGAAAAACTCAACTCTCAACCCCAACCACCATTAACTACCACTCTACACACCATATTCCTATCTTCAAATCTTCACCAACCTTTTACTCTCCAAAACCTTCACAAATTCACACCAAAAACCTTCATTCAACCACAACAACACAAAAACCTTCTTCAACCAACAAGAACACACCAACCTATCTCACCCACAACCAAACACCCACGAAATTTCACTCCACCCCACTCAAACCTCCACAAATCATTAATTTTTTCAACAACCCATTACCCAAACACTCAAACTTCATCTTTCTTACATCTTATCTCCCACACACACGAAAATTTACAAAGGGGAAGAAGCAAGCCACCTCATCTTCTGCAGAAAGACCTTCGAAGAAATCCAAAGCCACAAAAGGTAGTTCGAAATCGGGGCCAGGAGGCACATCAAGAGTTGCTCGACCACAACCACCAATTCCTCGACCACAATTGGACAACAGGTTTACCTCTGAAACTCATGCTAAAAGATATGAGCAAATCACAACTTTGAATTTTGCACAAGAAAAAGGATTTTCAACTGAGTTGCTAGGGGTTGTGCCTGAAATTTATCATGAGTTGAAGAGGAGAAATTTGGAGAAGTTTAACACCATCCTGCAGAAAGTGGAAAGAAAGCCTGGTAATACCACTCTGGTGAAGGAATTCTTTGCGAATTCCTTTTCTAATGATGAGGAGGAAGCCGATGAGGAAGCCGCTGAGACTGCCACCGTAGTAAGAGGGGTGAGAGTCGACTGGTCATCGGCTGCGTTGAACGCATTTTTGGGTACTACAAACAAGTGGCCTTGCCCCTTCTTCGAGGCAAGAAATAAACTGGAGCGTACAAGTGAGCCAGGAAGACGAGTGATCAAGGATGTCGTCCGGGTACTCCTTGGTTGAAGTGTTCGACCATACCCACAAAGGTTCAATTGACACAATTCAAGCCAATCTGTCGTGCATGGGGCGAATTCTTTGTGAAATCTGTCATAGCATGCTCAAATTCATCCAAAATCCAGCTTGATGATGCGGTGGAAGTTAAGATGATAGTGGAGGGTACAGATTTTGACCTTGGTTATACTTTGAACGACAGTATTCACAAGATAGCAAACAACAAAGAAACTCATTCACTTTAGGGCACCGCAATTTGATTACCGCCCTCTGCCAACACAACAAGGTTCCTGAATATGCAAATGATCTAAAGCAGTATTCCATAAGAGCCCTCACTATCGGTCAATTCCAAGGGTATGACAAGAAGACAGGAACCCAACCTGCGATCGCAGCCAATGATGAAGACGGGGCGGAAGAGATGAATCGGTTTGAAAGTGGTACTCATCCACAGCAGCAGCAGCAGATGCAGCATTCTGAAGATGACATTGCGGCCTTAATGACACAGCTGGCTATTGCCATGGCTTGCCACGTACCTCACACCTACTACAGTGAGGAATCTTCTTTATATCAGGCAGCCACGGCACGAATGTCAGAATACCCGCCTTCACCCATGTACCTACCTATGAGTCGCAGGAGAGACTTATAGCTCAGCAGGGAGTTGAGATTGCCGAGGTGACGGCTCGTCATGTTGCGCAGTTACAGACATTTGATCAGGAGTATCTGGCCTTTCATCAGAGGCAAACTTTTTATGAAGCTGGCTGGAATTTCGGAGATGGACAGGATGGGAGCGGACCTTCTCATCCTTAGTAACTCTGTGGTATTGCTTATCCCTTTGCTTGAATTTTATTTTGTTCTTTTTAAATGCATGTGTCTGTATGAAAATGTGTGCACTATTGAAAATGGTTTGTTCATGATGATCAAGTTGGCTAGGTTAGCAGTCTCTGATATGTGAATGTGTGAATCCCATACTTATCCTGCTTTGTATATTTCAATATTGTTAGGAAAACTTAGGAAGTTTCTCAAACATTGACCACTCGATAATCCGGCCCAGCCGTGATGACTCGAGCTCAAACACTTAAAATACATTTTTCTTCTATTGTGAGAGATTCCGCAGCATAGTTTACTCTCTAGAACTTGTTTATGTTCTTGTTTTTCATTGACTATTTTGAGTTACACACCGAGGCACTTGATTTTACCCTAAGCCTTTGTAGCCTACCTTAATGCATATATCCTTTGCTAACCCCTTTGAGCCTAAAAATGATAAATTTTCTTTGTGTTGTGATCTTACCCAAGTTAATTACCAGTAAACTTTAAAAAATAAAAAAAAGAAGATAATTTTCTTGAAGTTTAGGTTACAAGCTCAATGATTTGAAGCACATTGCTCATCATTAAGTTTAGGGTTGCCTTTGGAATTTGCAACCGATTAAGTTTGGGGTGGGTATACATTAGTAGAGAACCTTGAGAAAGCATGAAAATCTGAAAATTTAATGATAAAGAGTGTTTAAAAGGTTACCATAAAAAATTTATAAAAAAAAAAAAATTAAAAGCAAAAGATGGTGACCTCCTTGAAACACAATGTGACATGTGAAGGAAAAAGAAACAAATAGATAAATATCTGAAGAATGGTTCTCTAGTACAACTTTTTAGGGATTGGGCTTCGTTATCATTTATATAGGTGTCTCCAAGTTTTTCTACTCACTATCCAGAAACACCTACCTAAACCTCAGCCCCGTTATAACCCGTGAAGTCCTCAAAAGGTGTGAATTCATTTACATGTTGATTGATTGTTAGAATGTTTACAAGCCTATGGTTGATTGGCTATGTCTGCGTTGATTGAGCGAAATGATCACCAAAGTAAACAGGAGAGAATGTGAGGGAGTGAAGCGATTATAGTTTGGTCAATGTTTGTGTTAAGTTCTTTGTTTTTCAATGATATTTAGTGTGCAAGTAGATTCATGATAAGGATGATCACTGTAATGTTGATTGGATTGCTGATTTGATTGAATTGATTTTTGTTGAATGAAACTATCGAGATAATGCTGGATTTTCTCACAGATGCAGGTATTCCTTGAGGATAAGGAAAGGTTCAGTTTGGGGTTGTGATGACTTGATGTCATTACAAGGTTTTGCACTACAAATTAAGCACTGTTAGTTTGTTTTATTATGTATCAGCACTAAAATAAGAAGAAATTGCATCAATTACAAGTCTGGAATCACTAAGAAGGAAAGGAGAAAAATAGCCAAGTTTGCCAATTGCGCGCGGCGCAGGCACGGGATCCAGACCTATTTATTCCGATTTTTCTGTCAAAAGAAGGGTTAGAAAATTGACGGCTGAGAAGAGTATTGAGCAGACGAGTTCTTCATCTCTGGAGCATGGATTTCATTGTGGAAACACATCCAATCCATCCTTGTAATGAATTCTTTCTACTTAATTGATGTAACCAAAATGGTCTTACCAAATGTTGAAGACACTACGAGCTTCTAACATATATGGTAAAAGAGATTAGGGATGGGAACAGACGCCCATGGGTGCGGGTTTCACACTACTCACGCTCGCACCCAAAACTGACATCCGAATACAAACCCAAACCAAAAAGTGTTTGAGTGGCAAATCAAAATCCACACCTATACCTATTGGGTTTGGGTTTTTCCATCCAAACACAAACCGGCAGCAAGATAATAATAAAATAACAATTAAAATTAAATTACAATAATTTTTTTAAAAAAAAAGGCAAATTCCAAATAAAACTAATAACCTGCATATTCCAAATACAATTAATAGAGCCTCCAATTAAATTAGAGAACAAACATAATTGTATCACCTATTACGAATGACACCAAAAGAAAACTAGAACATGAAAATGAAAATGAGGAGAACCAAATGACATAGTCTTCAAGGTCTGGCAATTAAAATCACCTATTACAATGATACACTAACTCATAACATAGTTGAGTTAAGTTGCAAATGACAATTCAATTAACATTAAACTACATAGTCACAAATAGAACCATTCCATCACAAACAAAACTACATAGTTTCACAAACAGAACCATTCCATCACAAATAAAACTACATAGTTTCACAAACAGAACCATTCCAAACACAATTACTTCAAAAAACAAAATTACAATCCCAAACACAAGCATTCCATCAGCAAGCTCTCTCAAATAGACACACCTGTTTTGTTCACATTAAGGTCATTAGTAATAGTATTTGTGTTAGTAGTATTCAGATGAGAGGGAAAGTAGAGAGAGAAACAGTGGGAAGGTAGGGTCCTAGTTCTCGACACCAGTCTAGGGCTAGGGGTTTCAACCGGCGTCAAGATAACAACACAACGTCTCTTTTTTTCCACAACTTCCCGGAGGAAGTGTCGGAGAATGATCTTTGGAAGTTGTTTCCTAAGTATGGGAGAGTTTAGGATGTGTATATTCCTCCTAAACTAGACAAAAGAGGTTGCAGGTTTGGTTTCGTTAAGTTTTTGCGGGCTGATTCAACTCAAGATCTTCTTCGTAGGCTAGAGCAAGTGTGGTGGGGAACTTATAAGCTTAGGTTCAATCTCTCTAAATACGATCAGAATGATTCCAAAGAGGTGGCGGCTCCGATCCCTAAGCAGATGAAGGAAGGAGGAAGGAGATTGGTGGATAAAGGAAGTTCCTTTAAGGAGGTGTTGGAGTTCGATAGATATGTGGCAGTTTCTGAGGACCCCGTTTCCAAGGTACAACAAGGTTTGGAGTCACAGGCGGTGGCCTCCCCTACTATTGTGCGAAAGAAAGTGTGGAGGGTGGAGTCGGAGGCAGCTCAACTCCAGCGGTTGCAGTCTAGCCTTGTGGGCCATCTTAAAGACTCCAAAGATGCGCTAGCTGTCCAGCGTCGCATTCGCCTAGAGGGTTACCACTATATCTTTGCTACTCTGATGGGAGGAGAGTTGATTCTTCTTTCCAACTCCGGACGAAAGGTTCTTTCTGAAGTGGTGCAGGAGAACAAGGCTTGGTGGGAGAGTTGGTTTGCGAAGATTGAAGCTTGGTCCCCTTCTATCTCAGTCAATAGACGTGAGGTTTGGGTTAGATGCTTTGGTGTGCCGCTACATGCGTGGGGTACAAACTTCTTCATGGAGCTAGTTGGTCAATTTGGTACCTTCATTGACCTTGATGAAGAAACAAGGGTGCAGTCCTCTTGATTCAGGGGTTAATTTTTTGGTTGGTAATCCGGACCCGATTATTCTCTCCCATAGTAGTGTGTCTGAGTCTCAAGTAGATAGAGTGGTGATTGAAGCTAAGAAGTTGTTACACATCCAACGGGACCTGGGTGTGTCTTTCAATTGTGAAGATAAGGAGATGGTGGACAGAATGGTGGAGGTTGAAGTTAGGGATCGTAAGGTGTTAGAAGTTCAGGTGGATCATCAAGGTTATTAATGATTGGCTGCTCTTTCAATGTCCGTGGCTTGGGTACTAGGGTGAAGAGGAAGAAAGTCAGAAATCTTGTCCGTAAGGAGAAAATTGAGTTTTTAGCCCTTCAGGAAACAAAATTGGAAGATATCTCTGAGGCCTTTGTCCACAACCTTTAGGGTAGTGCAGACTGTTGTTGGGGTTTTATCCCTTCAGTTGGTAGTAGTGGGGGGATCCTTTCTATTTGGCGTAAACAACAGTCTTTTCTTTTGTTCTCTTTCTCTGGAGCAGGCTTCTTTGGTGTATGCTTAGACTGCGGGGGTTGTCCCAAAGCGTTTGTTTGTCGTCAACATCTACTCCAAATATGATTTAGCTGCTAAACGTGACCTTTGGCAAAATATCCTGTCTGTTAAAAGGGAGCACACAGTGGGAGAGTGGTGCATTATGGGCGATTTTAACTCTGTCAGGAATCCTCTTGAATGTAGGGGAGTTAATTTGCAGCCTCAGTCCCCTTCTGTAGAGATGGTTGAGTTTGATGGTTTCCTGGAGGATTTGGAGTTGCTGGACATTCCCTTGTTGGGCAGGCGCTTTACTTGGGCTCATAGCAATGGTGTTTCGATGAGTCAGATTGATAGGATTCTTGTTTCGGATGGTTGGTTGGAGTTTTGGCCAAACCTCAGCCTTTGGGTGCTAGATAGGGATATTTCTGATCATTGCCCGCCCTTGTTGCGCTACTCGTCGGATGCCTCAAGGCTCTAAACCTTTCCGCTTTAGTAACCATTGGCTTTATCATAATGGTTTTGAGAAGTTGGTAAAGGAGGCGTGGTCTTCTCATGTTTTCTCCGGATGGATGGGCTTCGTCCTTAAAGAGAAGCTCAAAAGCCTTAAAGGTGTCATCAACAAATGGAATCAGGCTGAGTTTGGTAATGTGGATGCTCGGATTCAGTTGCTAATTGAAGAAATTAAAGCTACTTATCTTAAAGCGGAGCTTTCGGGTCTGTCAGAGGCGGAAGCGACTGAGAGGAAGAATTGTTTTGGGGATCTTTGTCGGCTTCTAAAAAGTAAGGATTCCCAAATGTTCCAAAGGTCAAGGGTGAAGTGGTTGAAGGAAGGTGACGAGAATTCTGGCTATTTCCACGCCTGTGTTAAAGCTAGGAGTAATCAAAACTGAATTTTGGCATTAAAGATGGTCGACGTTTGGGTTGAGAGTCCACAAAGAATTAGAGATGAGGTAGTCGATTACTTCAGGCTGCTTTTTATGTCTGACATTTGGCAGCGTCCATCCCTAGATGGAGTTCCCTTTCCGAGTCTTTCCTCGGGGGATAATGAAAGGCTCATCCGCCCTTTCTCGCTTGAAAAAATTGAGCTTATGATCAGAGAGTCATATGGTAACAAGAGCCCCGGACCAGACGGCTTTAACTTCTCCATTTTTAAAGCCTTTTGGAGTACTATGAAAGCGGAAGTTCGCATTTTGTTTGATCAATTTCATGGTAATGCTAAACTTCCGAAGGGCTTCGCCTCCTACTTTGTTGCTCTTATTCCTAAGGTTGATTCTCCTTTCGGAGTGGGGGATTTCCGACCTATCTCCCTCCTTGGGAGTTTATATAATTTAATAGCTAAGGTCCTTGTTTCCCGCTTGACCACAGTCATGGGTTCCATAGTTGCCAATTCCCAATCGGCTTTTATTAAGGGCTGACAATTGATGGATGGGGTGGTGGTGGTTAATGAGGTGATTGACTATGCCCGTAGAACCAAGGAAGATTGTTTCATTTTGAAGGTGGACTTTGCCAAAGCCTATGATTCCGTCGAATGGTCTTTTCTTGAGTATATGCTTAGGAGGTTTGGTTTTAGCGACCATTGGTGCTCTTGGATCAAAGCTTGTGTTTTTGCCGGGAACTTGTCGGTTTTGGTTAACGGATCCCCAACGGAAGAAATTAGTATTAATAAGGGATTGAAACAAGGAGACCCTCTTGCTTCATTCCTTTTCCTCTTGGTGGCCGAAGGATTGGGTGCTTTAATGAAAAGGGCGGTGGATCTTAACAAGTTTATTGGTTTCGCTTTTGGAAGTAATGAGCTTGCGGTTTCCCACTTACAATATGCCGATGACACTCTCTTTATTGGGAAAGCCTCTACGGAGAATTTGTGGGTGATTAAAGCCATCCTTCGTGCTTTTGAGTTGGCTTCCGGTCTTAGAGTCAATTTTCACAAAAGTTGTCTTATGGGAGTTAATGTCTCGCCTGAGTTTATGAGTATGGGGGCTGATTTCTTGAATTGTAAATTGGGGTCAATTCCTTTCAAATATCTAGGCCTCCTGGTCGGAGCAAATCCCCGTCGTTTGATTACTTGGCAGCCGCTCTTGGATAACCTTCGTGCTAGGCTAAATATTTGGGGAAACCGGTTCCTAAGCATTGGTGGTAGGCTCACTCTTTTGAATTCGGTTCTTAGTGCCATTCCAATTTTTTTCCTTTCGTTTTTGAAAATGCCGGTTGTTGTTTGGAAGGAGGTGGTGAGTATTCAAAGGAAGTTCCTTTGAGGGGGTGTTAGTGACCGCAAGCGTATTAATTGGGTGTGTTGGGAGACTATTTGCTTTCCAAAGGAAGAAGGGGGCCTTGGTGTTCGGGATATCCGAATTACAAATATTAGTCTCTTGTCTAAGTGGAGATGGAGGCTACTCCATAATGAAGATGCGTTGTGGGTGAAGGTTTTGTGCAAGAAATATGGTGCTTCAATTGTTTCGAATCAATGGTTAGAGGAGATGACTCCTTCCCGTTTTGAATCCCTTTGGTGGAAGGATGTTAGATCGGTGGGAGGGGATGTTGATCAATCCTGTAATTGGTTTTCCTCTTCGGTCTCACGTGTGGTGTATAACGGTAGAACTACGCGATTTTGGAAAGATAAATGGACCCCTCTTGGCCCGCTTATGCTGCAGTTTCCGCGCCTCTTTTCCCTTGCAAATAATCAAGATGATGTTGTTGGTGATATGGGAGCTTGGCTAGGGGAAACTTGGGTGTGGAATTTTTCTTGGCGCTGTATTCTCTTTGTTTGGGAAGATAACCAACTACAGTCCATGTTGTTAAGCCTTAGAGCGGTCACTAATAATGATGTAGCTGATCTTTGGAAGTGGGAAGCCGATCCGGGTGGCCTTTTTTCGGTAAAATCGGTATATTCTCTTCTAGTGCATCGTTGGATTTTAGCCAACACACTCCGGCATCCGAATCATGAGGTTTTAGCTCTCCTTTGGTCTAGCGCAGCTCCGTTGAAGGTGCGCATTTTCTCTTGGCAGTTGCTCCGGGACCGTATAGCTACTCGAGTGAATTTGGCGTTAAGGGGTTTGGAGTTTCTAGACCAAGGTCAGTTATGTGTAGTCTGCAGTTCGGCGATAGAAACGGTCGACCATTTGTTTCTAAAATGTGACCTTGCTAGTTCTATGTGGTATGCGATTCTTGGCTGGCTTGGGTTCTCTTTTGCTCTTCCTCCTAATACTGCTACTCTCTGTCACCTTATGTCTTCCTTAGGCAACAATCATAAGGTTAATAGGGGCTTGCTTCTCATTTGGCATTCATCGATTTGGGGCTTATGGAATAGGAGGAATGCCAAATTGTTCTCTGATAAGTCTTGTGTGGTTGGAGAGGTGGTGGATGAAATAAAGCACTTGGCTTGGCAGTGGTTCCTCCATCGGTTAGCTAAATCCCCTTGTTTGTTTTATGAAATGGGTGTGGAATCCCATTCTCTCCATGTCTATGTACTGCAATTAATTCCTTCTTTTTGTCCTTGTTCCCTCTTTGTAATGGGTTGGAGCACCCCTAGTGCTTCCCATTAATATATTTGTTTGCCTTTCAAAAAAAAAAGGTCATTAGTAATGTTATTTAAATCAATATTAAAACAAGTAGTGTTAATCAAAGCTAACCACAATAGTCACCATGTTAAAACATAGAAACAACCACTTCTAATCGTCAAAATGGTAACCCATAGAACTTTCGATCAATTCAGCTGTATTAAGAAGTAAATTGAAGTTAAATAAAACATCAAAGCTTAAAACTTTTAAATCAAATGAAGTACAAAATACCTTCATCATCAGACTCCATTTCATTAAACACGGTAGCAAATTCTTGTGCAACTTTAGGAATTCCTTCTAATCATATAGAATAACAAAAAATAATTAGTTGACAATATGCAAAAAATTACGATATTGAATTATTAGTTTAAAATTTTACCATTATTCTCAGCAGCCCATAGCCAACTCCTAGCACACATCAAAGCCTCCACAGTAGTCCAATTAAGTCGGCTACGATGAGGACTTAATATTCGACCACTAGTACTAAAGGCTGATTCAGAAGCTACCGTAGAGATAGGAATAGCTAAGAAATCTCTTGCAATTGCTTGAAGTATTGGATACACATCTCCATTTACCTTCCACCAATTTAAAATGTCAAAATCTGGAGATTTATTTATAACTGGCTCCTGCAAATAGTAATCCAACTCATATTTGACACTTGAACTTGAGTTCACTGTTATCGTCTCAACGTACGGGTCAAATTCTTCCTCGTCATCAACAATGGTGGTTGTACCATTGGATGGAGTGGTAGGTTGTGCATCTCTAAGTCTAGTAAGCTGATAATCAAAGAACAAATCATAACACAAATCTATGATTCTACTAACTTGTGCACCTGTGTCTTGGCCATACAACTTAGGAAACCAAAAATTAAGTATAACCATCTTCTTCCTAGGATCCAAAACTGCAACAACTCCCATCATATCATGAACACCACTCCAATAATCTTGATATTTTTCCATCATTTTTGTGGCCATCATCTCAATCGTTGAATTGGAGGATTTCTTCCATTCCTCTATTGCCAACTTAATCTTTCAAATCTTAGGAAAGTACAAGTTGGAAGTTGGATATTTTGTACCAGAAATCAACTCAGTTACTTCATTAAACAATTTTAGACACCCACAAACATCCTTAGCAAATTGCCACTGTGAAATAGTTGGCAAACTAGTGTATAAAGACTCACGTTGCTTCAACCGAATAAATACATCCTTGTACTCTATGGCAATATCAAGCATTTTATATGTGCTATTCCATCTTGTTGGACAATCTAGAGCTAACTTTCTAGTGCAAGCAATTCTCAATTGTCTAGCGGTATCTTCAAATTTTTCATACCTTTTAGGTGTACCACTCCAAAATCCTACACTATCGCGAATTTTTTCTACCCCATCCTTAATCGCTTGTAGCCCCTCCTGAACAATCAAATTTAGGATGTGCGCACAACAGCGCATATGTAACAAAGACCCATCCATTTATCAAACATTCCAACGGCAACTTATCCTTAATTTTTCTAATCATAGTCATTTGTGCTACAATTATCTACAATAATAGTACAAAGCTTTGAATCAATGTTCCAATCCATTAAACAATTAACAAGTGCTTCGCCAAGTCTTTCACTAGTGTGAGGGGCTGGAACATAAATGAACCTAACATAATAAAATATAAACTCAACCAAAGATAAATATTTATACTCAATCAAGATAAATATTGGAGTAGTTATTGTTGGAACAAAGTTGGTTCTAATATAACCCAAGTAGTTTTGATGATAACAATAATATTAATATACAATAGGGAATACTGATAATTTACTCTAGTGTGCAGATATACAAGTTAAAATTTATATTCACTAAAAATTGAAGTTCTGGTTGCTATGCTAAAGTATTCCCAGAAGTTGGGAAAATGCAAGTTCTGAAGACAACACCAGAAGTTGTAGTCTTCAGAAGTTGCAAGTCAAAGTCAACCAGAAGTTGAACTCATCAGAAGCAAATTTAATATCTGTAGATTCTGATGACGATGAAACAGCAGAGGACGCCAGAAGAACATTCTATTCTCATTAACGACTATCATCTATTTGGCAAAGATCTGAAGGAGCAGAAGAACTTCTTTCAGACCGTTATCCTCATGATAATGACGTTTGTACTATTGTACTAACTTTGTTTTCCTGATTTGGGCGAATATTCGAAATAAAGGCTCAGATTTTGATCTTTACTTGATTTGGATAAGCACATTTCAAATGAAAACAATAGTACAGTTCTACGTAGCTGAATTCATCATTGTCCGCTCAAATTCAAGAAGCTCCAACATCATCTATAAAAGGAGGAAGAATTTGAAGAAAAAAAAAACACTGGCGAAGAACAAAAGAGCTGTTATTCTGCTAAAATTCATAGAACATTTTTAATTTAGATACAACTTGAGATTATATCAAAATTCAAGACAAACAGTTTTCAACTTCTAACTTATCAGTTGTTGAACCTTAGTTTTCTTTTCAAGAATTCTAAGAATAGTCTTGTTATTTAAGTTGTATTTCAGAACTCTGATATTATTTATCAGTTGTTCAAACATTTTATTTTCTTTTTGTGTTAGAAGTCTCTTGCTGGTGAGCTTGAGCATTTGGAAGTCTCTTGTAAGGTGTTACTTGAGCAAAGGAAGTCTCTTGCTGTTGGCTTGAGCATTTGTAATCTTGTGTGATTATAGTGAAATCCCTTGGAAGTGCAAGGGGACTGGACTACTCTCGGTTTGTGAGAGGAACCAGTATAAATCTCTTGTGTTCTCTCTTCTTTTCTCTGTTTTACTCTTTCCTGCTCTGTTTTCGCTTTCACCATCGCAGAAGTTGTTTGTGTTTAAACTCGGCCCGCTGCGAAATCTGATAAGTTGCAAAACTTTGAAGAAGTTTTTAAAACTCCCAAAAACACAATTCAACCCCCCCCCCCCCCCCCCCCCCCCCCCCTTCTTGTGTTTTCACACCTTCAATTGGCATCTAGAGCCCGGTTCTGTTATATCACTTTGCAGTGAACAGTTACTTGTTGTGTCAAAACACTATGTCTGGATCTGGTGAGAAGAAAACTGAAGGAGTGTCTATTCCTTTCAACTATGATGTTGATGATAAAAACAACAACAGCAAAGCTCCTAAGTTCAGTGGCGATGGTTCTACCTTCTCTTGGTGGAAAGATAGAATCTACAGTCACCTAGTTGGTATTGATGATGAACTTTGGGACTTAGTTTAAAGAGGAGTTACATTTCAAGGTTTGGATGAAAGAGGAAGATTAGATTATGATACAAGGCAAGCTTTCACTAACAAGGACAAGAAAGCGTACAAGAAGCACCACAAGGTCAAGGATATCTTGATAAGCTGCATATCTCATGAAGAGTACCTTAAGATCACAGATAAATCTACTGCTAAGAGTATCTATGATTCTTTATGCTCATCTTATGATGGAAACAAACAGGTGCAGGAGGCAAAAGCAACAATTTTGATCCAACAGTATGAACTCTTTAGAATGCAGGAAGATGAGAACATTGAATCTATGTTTTCTAGATTCAAAGTTCTGGTTGCAGGGGCATGAGATCAGGCTGTACAAACTTGAAAGATGGTTTGCTGACACACTCTGGGTCAAGGTCCAAAGGAAAGGTTAAGCCTAAACCTGTTTTTAAAGGCTCACCTCACTATGGACCCTCTGGAAATTACAAAAGACAGAAGAAGGATAAAAGAACTAACTTTAGAGGACCCATCAGAATATGGGTACCAAAGTCTCAGATAATGTTTACTGCAGGTATGCACCCCAAGAAAAAGGCAAAGCTCATGGTATCTGGACAGTGGATGTTCACGACACATGACAGGAGACAAGCACTTGTTCCTCACCCTGACTCTGAGAGAGGGAGGAACTGTAGGATTTGGTGGGAACCAGAAAGGAAAAATCATTGGTATAGGTAAAGTAGGTAATTCTTGAAATTCTGGTGGCAAGTGTCAGATGTGTAGCACGATGTGTACACTTTAGGAATCGTACGATGTGTAGCCTAATGTGTCAACATCGTGAACAACTGAACTCGATGAACAAGTAAACAATATAAAGTGCAGGAAACAAAAGAACACGTGAGTTTGTTAACCCAGTTCGGCACTTATAACAAGCCCTATTCTGGAGGATACCAATCCAGGGATGAATCCACTATGGTAGTATCAATTCAAAGCTAAACTCCCCCGTTTACAACTTCTCACTTAATCACTACCCGTGCTAATTCTACCTAGGAACTCCTAGATATGAGAACCTCTGCTCACTCCCCCTCAACCTTA
Source organism: Trifolium fragiferum (assembly GCA_954870985.1). Lineage (NCBI taxonomy): Eukaryota > Viridiplantae > Streptophyta > Magnoliopsida > Fabales > Fabaceae > Trifolium > Trifolium fragiferum. Next base: position 74,755,759 of record OX940789.1, on the reverse strand, counting down.
CCCAGTAAGGATTTAATAACAAACTCAATTTGGAGACACACTCCTAGAAAACTATGCACTCGTACCTAAAGGCTTTGAGTGTTGCACACTCTAACTCCTTGCTTCAAAGCTTTGGAGAAAGAACACTAGAGATTACAACTCTATCAAACTCAGTCCTTACTTGTATCAAAACATGATCCAAGTGAAGGCTCACAAATAACAATAAACAGACTAAGACCTAAGACTCGATATCTTCAACTCTTGGCTTCGTACTCCTTTATGTCTTCAGTCTTCCTTTATATAGAACAAGTTTCATGGGCTTGGATCTTCAATGTTGACAGCTGGCCTTTGTTAATTCTCCTTGAGATTTATTTGATCATAATCTTTTAATTGTTTGTTTCAAATCTTTTTGATCAAAGTCGGCCGATAAAATAAAACAGAACCATGAAAGATTATCTTGTTCCTTGGCGCGCAAGCTGGCACGATATACTTGAAAAACAAATCTTTTTCAAAAGATCGTGTTTAAATAAATAAAGGCGCGTCCAGTAGGGCGTCCAGATGTGAACCCTGATGTGCCACACATCATGCTCCACATCATGGAATCAGGCTTATTTTACCAAATGAAGCCAACACCCTAAAAGGTCTCAACAATCTCCCCCTTTGGCAAATTTTGGGCTAAAATAATCTTTGAGTCACCCAACTAAACTTGGAGAGATGTGTAGACACATCAGAGGCATACAGCAGCGGATCAGAGCCTCGCAAATAAAGAGAGAAATAAACTCTCACAAGATAGGAAAATAAATTCCCAAAGACTGAGAAAAATAAATTCTCAGACACATACAAGCATGAGATTCCATGCACACATAAGGGAGGGTAGCAAACCCAGTAATAGTCTACTCCCCTTTGAACTAGAGCACTTTCCATGTACTCCCCCTAAATCTCATATCCTCTATAGGCTTCTTCAGAATGCATGACCTAGAGAGAAATAGAGAAGTTTTAAACTTGGCTTCTTAAGAATGCATGACCAAGTTAAAACTCACAGATGTGTCAAACATCACACAAAATAGCAACTTCTACAGGCTTCTTAAGAATGCATCACCATGTAGAAATCAGATAACATCTTCAATTGGACTTCTTAAGAATGCATCACCCAGTTGAAAATGTACAGAAAAGGTCTTCAGAAGAACATGCTTTAGAAAACTAATTCTTCAAAAATTTGTTGAGAAAACATTTGAAGAAAAATAAGCATGTATACCAGATGTGTAGTCAGATGTGCCACACATCACAATTTGCTGCAGTTAAGACTTCAAAGTTGTTCATGTTAATTTTTACTCCCCCTTTTTAGCCATAAATTATGACAAACATACTGAGAGTAAGTAACACACCATAGAATGCAGATAGCATGAGATGTAGAGATGATGGTGCATGAACAGAAAAAAGGCACTCAGCCCATTAATAGTGCAGCAAGTACAGAACAGGCACGCAAAGGTGCATCAGAAATCCAGGGCATAGCCCACAAAATACAAGCAAAAACAAGGAAATACTGAGTACAGGGAAATATTAATGAATTACAATAATTCAAATATCCTGGCTCCCATCAGTTTCCTCAGCTTCAGAGTCATTGGGCTCCTCCTCCTCCAATTCCTCATCCTCAGCCATTGTTTGCTCATCCTCAAGCTCCAGTCCAGTAATGACTGCCTCCAGCTTGGCCTTCTTCTCATCCAGAGCCTTGCAAGTCTCCTTTAAAGCAGCAATCATGTCTGTCCTAGACATAGCATTGTTTGAGCTGGATGTGCCCACATCAGGAGTCACATCAGACTGCTTGAGACTAAAAGAAATAGCAGACTCTCTTCTGCAAGACAAATCATCCTTGCCCAGAACATCAGGTCTCTGGCTCAATATGATTCCACACAGTAGGGAAGGAAATGCAATGGGTAGTTTGACAGCTAGGGTTTTGGCATGTTTGATAGTCTGATCAAAAATATAGGTACCAAAATCAAAATTAGATTTGCTACCAATAGTATATATGAACCTAGCCAAACCTGTAGCCACATCACAGTTGTGTGTGGTAGGCACCCAGTTAGCAGCAGCAATCCTGTTCAGGATGTTGTAGATTGGTGTGAGCTTGCTTGCAGTTTCCCTTTCTTAGGCCAAGTCTTGACCTTTCCAGCTGTGATGGCCTTGATTATGTAGTTGTCATTTGCCTCCATCTCAGCAAAGGGCTCCTCACTTCTGCCCAGATACTTGTTGATAACAGTGGGAGAGAAGTGAATTTCTTTACCTCTCACAAAAACAGTTTGGTATTCCTTGTCCAAAGGATTGTCACAACCAGCAGGGATGTTTACCAAAAACTCTTTGACTACCTTCTCATAGCAGTCACCCAGTCCACTAACAGTCTTCATCAAGCCAGCACGCTTGATCAACCTCATAACTTCCTTGCACTGCAAGGCTTCAGCACTGAGCTCCCTCTCCAGAGCTAACCTTCTGTGAGCAATGTATTTCCACTTTCCAGCATGTGCAGGGTTGTGGAAGGAAACCAGATCAACTGGGATGTCAGGAATTCCCTGAGGGATTTTCTTCTTTCCATAGCTCTTCTTCACAGCAGACTTAATGTGGACTACCACATTCTTCTCCTTAGCAGATTCTTCCTCAGACTCACTGATGTGGGCTACATCCTGCTCCACATCGTACTCTGAGTCACTTGTAGGTGGCTCTTTTCTTTTCCGAGTCTTCTTCTTTGCAGGTGGAACCACAGCTTTACTAAATCCCTTCTTGGGACCATACATGACTTGCCTCTTAACAGGCTTCTTCTTCTCCTTAGTAGCAGCAGGAGAAATCTCAACAACAGCAGGACATTTACCACTTCTAGTCCTTCTTGCAATACTATCCTCAGTAAGCTTCTTCAAGGGGATGTCAGAATTGTAGCCTTCTACATCCACAACAACCTTGTCAGACTGGGTATTATCTTCAGGTTCCTCAACCTCAGCAGGTTGATCTTCTTCAACAAATTCCTGTTCAGGAGAATCAGGAATGACAGCAGGTTTTTCAACAGCAGCAGTCTCTTCTTCAGCAGGAGACTCTTCTTCACCTTGTGGCAATGATGTGCCAACATCTGCCGCAACATTAGGTTCTTGCAGGGCATGGAGCACAGAATCAATTATCTTCTGAGTCAAGGGATGTCTTTGACTCTCAGGGATCTTTACAGCAGCCTTCTCAGGGTTAGGGTTTGAAGAACCTACACCCATAGATGCTTCAGCATTTGCATCACCAGATTTTGCAGGAAGGGTTTGAAGAGGAGTTGTGAATTTGGTTGAAGGAGATGTTTTGGTTGCAGTAGACATGATGATGATGAAGGTGATTTGGTATGAAGATTTTCAAAGAAAATAGCAGAGAGATGAACAAAGGGTTTGAGAGAGATCAAGAAAATTTTTGGTCGTTTGAGTGGTTGAGAAACAAATGTGGTGATCAATGTGGTAGGCAATAAGAGAAAAATCTTGAATAAACGGATTTCTTGGAGTTTTGATCGCGAAATAGCCGTTGGAAATATTTTGTAATGATTGCCGTTGGATTGCGTGCAACTATGGATGGAGGGAAAAAACAGGTACCCGTTGCACGCCTAAATAGCTATTATGGCTATTGATCATCAAAGAGGCAAATACCAAGTTTGCCCCTTAACACCTCTAACCTATTTGCATCTAAAGCTTTTGTGAATATATCTGCCAGTTGATTCTCTGTGGCAACATGCTCTAGAGTCACAATGTTGTCTTCAACAAGATCTCTAATAAAATGGTGACGTATATCAATGTGCTTTGTCCTACTATGTTGGATAGGATTTTTGGAAATATTTATAGCACTTAGATTGTCACAGTATAATGTGAGCACATCTTGCTGCACATTGTACTCACCCAACATCTGCTTCATCCAAAGTAGCCGAGAGCAACTACTTCCTGTTGCAATATACTCAGCCTCAGCTGTAGAAAGAGAAACACAATTTTGTTTCTTGCTGAACCATGATATAAGGTTGCTTCCCAAAAAGAAACATCCACCAGAAGTGCTCTTCCTATCATCTGCACTTCCTGCCCAGTCAGCATCACAATAACCCAACAATCTTGTGTCTTCACCATGAGAGTAGAGAATTCCATAATCACTTGTACCACTGACATACTTAAGAATCCTTTTGACTTGATTCAAATGACTCATCTTGGGCTCAGCTTGGTACCTAGCACACACACCAACAGCAAAGCTAATGTCAGGTCTACTTGCAGTGAGATAAAGTAGACTGCCAATCATGCTTCTGTATAGGCTTTGATCAACACTGACACCATGCTCATCTTTAGAAAGTTTGAGATGGGTTGCTGCAGGAGTTCTTTTGTGATTTGCATTCTCCATTCCAAATTTCTTCACAATGTTCTTGGCATACTTGCTTTGAGAGATGAAGATTGTATCTTCCATCTGTTTGATTTGCAGACCAAGAAAGTAGGTAAGTTCACCTACAAGGCTCATCTCAAATTCAGACTGCATCTGATTCACAAACATTTTGACCATTGGATCAGACATTCCTCCAAACACAATGTCATCTACATAGATTTGTGCAATCATGAACTTGCCCTTTTCTTCTCTGACAAACAAGGTTTTGTCTGTTTCTCCTTTTCTATAACCTTGCTGCACAAGAAATTTGGTTAGCCTCTCATACCATGCCCTAGGAGCTTGCTTTAATCCATATAATGCCTTCTTCAATCTGTAGACATGATCTGGATAATTTGGATCAACAAATCCCTTGGGCTGCTCCACATAAACTTCCTCATTCAAGTAGCCATTGAGGAAAGCACTCTTCACATCCATCTGGAATAGCTTGAATTTCAAGATACATGCTACTCCCAAAAGTAACCTTATGGACTCGAGACGTGCCACAGGAGCAAATGTTTCATCAAAGTCTACTCCTTCAATCTGAGAGTAACCTTGAGCCACAAGCCTAGCCTTGTTTTTAGTCACAACACCACTTTCATCAGATTTATTCCTATAAACCCATTTAGTACCAATGATGTTGACTCCTTCAGGTCTAGGAACTAAATCCCACACTTCATTCCTCTTGAACTGGTTCAGCTCCTCTTGCATAGCTTCAATCCAAAACTCATCTGTCAAGGCTTCTTTCACATTCTTTGGTTCTACCTTTGACACAAAACAAGCATTGGATACAACCTCTCTTGACCTTGTCATAACCCCTGACTCAGGATTCCCTATTATGAGTTCTTTTGGATGATTCTTTTGAACTCTGACAGAGGGACCCTTGTTCACTGGAGTCACATCTTCTTGCTGATCAGTCTTCTCAGGAATCTCTATAACTTCAGAGTCTTCAGGCAGGGGGTGAGATGTGTCCACATCAGGATCAACATCAGGCACATTGTCTGAACAGTCATCTATGACAACATTGATGGATTCCATCATAGTTCTTGTTCTGTTGTTGAAGACTCTATAGGCTCTGCTGGTTATGGAATAGCCTAGAAAGATTCCTTCATCACTCTTGGGATCCATCTTCCTCCTTTGCTCTCTGTCAGCTAAGATATAGCACTTGCTACCAAATACATGGAAGTGTTTGACAGTTGGTTTTCTTTCTTTCCATATCTCATACAGTGTGATTGAAGTACCTTTTCTCAGAGTCACCCTGTTGTGTACATAGCATGCAGTACTCATGGCCTCTGCCCAGAAATAGTAAGGTAGCTTCTTGGCATGTAGCATAACTCTTGCAGCCTCTTGCAAGGTTCTGTTCTTTCTCTCAACTACACCATTTTGTTGGGGTGTGATTGGTGAGGAGAACTCATGCCCAATTCCTTCATCAGCACAAAACTCAGAGAATCTTGAATTTTCAAACTCTTTCCCATGATCACTTCTGATTCTAACAATGCCACTATCCTTCTCTCTTTGTAGTCTAAGGCATAGTTCTTTGAATGCATCAAAAGTGTCAGACTTCTCTCTGATGAAGCTAACCCAAGTGAACCTTGAGAAATCATCTACAACCACAAAGGCATATCTTTTGCCACCAATACTCTCTACCTGCATTGGTCCCATCAAGTCCATATGTAGTAGTTCAAGAACTCTGGATGTCACCTGATGTTGCAACATTGGGTGTGACATCTGAACCTGCTTTCCAACTTGACATTCACCACAGATACTGCCTTCAACAATCTTAAGCTTTGGTAGTCCTCTAATAGCTTCCTTGGACATAATCTTCTTCATTCCCTTTAGATTCAAATGACCAAGTCTTTGGTGCCAAAGCTTAACTTCTTCTTCCTGACTAATAAGACATGTAGTAGAGTGAGCAGTTTCATCAGGAATCCATAGATAGCAGTTGTCTCTTGACCTAGATCCTCTCATCAACAATTCTCCTTTGTCAGAAGTAATAAGACACTCATTCTTTGTGAAGTTGACTTTAAGACCTTGATCACACAGTTGGCTTATGCTGATAAGATTAGCCTTCAAGCCTTTGACAAGTAACACTTCATCTAGGTCAGGTAAGCTTTTGCTGCTGAGTTTACCACTGCCCTTGATTTCACCTTTTGCTCCATCACCAAAGGTTACAAAGCTTGTTGTATGAGGCTTGATATTAGTGAGAAATTTCTCAACACCAGTCATATGCCTAGAACAACCGCTATCAAAATACCAATCTTCACTGGAAGATGCTCTGAGAGAAGTGTGAGCAATATGAGCAGTTTCAGAAACTTTTGGCTTCCACATCTTCTTAGGAGTGACCCTTGCTGTTTTGGCTTGGACCTGAGGCCTTTTCTTGGGATACCCATAGAGTTTGTAGCAGAAGGGCTTGATGTGACCATTCTTCCCACAGTAGTGGCATCTCCAAGCATTAAACTTCTCTTTGCCAGCAGGTCTCTGATGTGGGGTGTGATGTGTCCACATTCTGCTAGGGTCAGGTTTCTTCTGAGCAGGAACAAACATAGTATTTGTATTCTTGTTGTGATGTTTGTTCTTAAATCCTACACCAGATGAGTCACCAGCATGCTTTCCCACTTTCAAAATCTCATCAAGCATGTTAGTTCCAGGATTGAGCATCTTTACAGACTTGGTCATATTATTCAAGTTAGTTGACAGTAACTTGACTTCACTTTCAAGACTGACTACTTGGTTCTGTAGTTGAGCCTTCTCTGTTTCTAGTTGACTGATGACCACCTTCTGTTCTTCATTGATTCTGCACAGTTCCTCACTTTTGGTAGATAACTTTTTGTAGACTGAGGCTAGTTCATCAAAAGTGAGTTCTTCATCATCAGAATCAACATCAGTACTGCATACACCAGTCATGGCACTTACATGATTAGCAGCAACATTCTCTGAGTCAGAGTCTTCATCAGACCATGATACAGTTAGGCCTTTCTTCTGCTTCTTCAGATATGTGCCACATTCAGTTCTTATATGACCAAAGCCTTCACATTCATGACATTGAACACCCTTGTTCTGAGTTGACTTATCATCAGTTTTGGTTTTTGTTGAAGTGTTACCTTGTTTACTGATGTCAGTCTGAATGTTCCTCACATTCCTCCTTGGTCTTCTATCCACCCTTCTTTGAAGCTTGTTGAATTGTCTTCCTAACATAGCTATGTCATTTGAGAGATCATCATTTGACTCATCAGCTTCTTCCTCTTCACCAGCACAAGATACAAAGGCTATACCTTTTCCTTTCTTCTCAGTTGGCTCACTAAAGTTCATCTCAAAAGTTTGAAGCGAGCTCACAAGTTCTTCAAGTTTCATACTTGGGATGTCTTGAGCTTCTTCAATAGCTGTGATTTTCATGTTAAATCTCTTGGGTAGAGACCTAAGCATCTTTCTCACAAGCTTTTCTTCAGACAATTTCTCACCTAGAGCCTCAAAGGAATTGTCCACCTCAAGCAAATTCATGTGAAAGTCATGAATTGATTCTTCTTCTTTCATTCTGAGGTTTTCAAACTTAGTGTTGAGAAGTTGGATTCTTGAGCTTTTTACCTTGGCATTGCCTTCATGAGTGGTTCTGAGTATCTCCCAGGCATTCTTTGCAACAGTACACTGCTTGATTAATCTGAACATGTTCTTGTCCACTCCATTGAATAAAGCATTCAAAGCTTTGGAGTTTCCAAGTGATGCAGTGTCTTCTGCAGCTGACCAATCTTCCTCTGGCTTGAGTACACCAGTGTCAACACCATTAGCATCCAAAATTTGGGGATGCTCCCAACCTTTGAGCACAGCTTTCCAAATCCTGCTGTCAAGTGACTTTAGGAAGGCAATCATCCTTGGCTTCCAGTAGTCATAATTAGTTCCATCCAGAAGGGGTGGTTTGTTGACCGTTGTTCCATCCTTGTCCATGTTTCCAGAAAGTAACTTCCCTGGAGCTCACCCTCAAACAGGCAGGGTGCCTGCTCTGATGCCAATTGAAATTCTGGTGGCAAGTGTCAGATGTGTAGCACGATGTGTACACTTTAGGAATCGTACGATGTGTAGCCTAATGTGTCAACATCGTGAACAACTGAACTCGATGAACAAGTAAACAATATAAAGTGCAGGAAACAAAAGAACACGTGAGTTTGTTAACCCAGTTCGGCACTTATAACAAGCCCTATTCTGGAGGATACCAATCCAGGGATGAATCCACTATGGTAGTATCAATTCAAAGCTAAACTCCCCCGTTTACAACTTCTCACTTAATCACTACCCGTGCTAATTCTACCTAGGAACTCCTAGATATGAGAACCTCTGCTCACTCCCCCTCAACCTTACCCAGTAAGGATTTAATAACAAACTCAATTTGGAGACACACTCCTAGAAAACTATGCACTCGTACCTAAAGGCTTTGAGTGTTGCACACTCTAACTCCTTGCTTCAAAGCTTTGGAGAAAGAACACTAGAGATTACAACTCTATCAAACTCAGTCCTTACTTGTATCAAAACATGATCCAAGTGAAGGCTCACAAATAACAATAAACAGACTAAGACCTAAGACTCGATATCTTCAACTCTTGGCTTCGTACTCCTTTATGTCTTCAGTCTTCCTTTATATAGAACAAGTTTCATGGGCTTGGATCTTCAATGTTGACAGCTGGCCTTTGTTAATTCTCCTTGAGATTTATTTGATCATAATCTTTTAATTGTTTGTTTCAAATCTTTTTGATCAAAGTCGGCCGATAAAATAAAACAGAACCATGAAAGATTATCTTGTTCCTTGGCGCGCAAGCTGGCACGATATACTTGAAAAACAAATCTTTTTCAAAAGGTCGCGTTTAAATAAATAAAGGCGCGTCCTGTAGGGCGTCCAGATGTGAACCCTGATGTGCCACACATCATGCTCCACATCATGGAATCAGGCTTATTTTACCAAATGAAGCCAACACCCTAAAAGGTCTCAACAATTCTTCTCTTTCTATTTCTGATGTTTGGTTGGTTGATGGACTACAACATAATTTACTTAGCATAAGTCAATTATGTGACAGTAATTATGATGTTGTGTTTAATAAGAATTCATGTACTGTAATTAACAACTCTGATAAATCTATCTTGTTTAAAGGTTGTAGAAAGGGCAATGTTTATAAAGTTAGTTTATCTGATCTGGAAGATCAGAATGTGCTTTGTTTGTTGACTCTAAGTGATGAGAAATGGGTTTGGCATAAGAGATTGGGTCATGCTAACTGGAGATTAATTTCCAAGCTTAGCAAAGACAATCTTGTGAGAGGCCTTCCTAAATTGACTTATCACTCAGATTCTCTTTGTGACTCTTGTCAAAAAGGGAAATTTGTCAAAAGCTCATTTAAACTTAAAAACATTGTTTCTACCTCTAGACCTTTAGAACTTCTGCACATTGATTTGTTTGGACCAGTTAGCACTGCTTCACTCAATGGAAAGAAGTATGGACTAGTCATTGTTGATGATTATAGTAGATGGACTTGGGTAAGATTTCTGAAATCTAAGAATGATACATATGAAGAGTTTAGTGTCTTCTGTGCCCAAATTCAAAATGAAAAAGATTTAAGAATTTTAAAAGTTAGAAGTGATCATGGTGGAGAATTTAAAAATGAACCTTTTGAAAACTTTTGTGAAGAACATGGAATTTTCCATGAGTTCTCTTCTCCTAGAACTCCACAGCAAAATGGAGTTGTAGAAAGAAAGAACAGGTCTTTGCAAGAGATGGCTAGAGCCATGATGCATGAACATTCTTTAGCAAAATTTTTCTGGGCAGAAGCAATAAACACTGCTTGTTATATTCAGAACAGAATCTATATTAGACCTATTCTGAATAAAACATCATATGAACTTTTTAGAGGAAGGAAACCTAACATTTCTTATTTTCACCAATTTGGTTGTACTTGTTACATTCTGAATACTAAAGTCTATCTAAAGAAATTTGACTCTAAAGCTAGTAAGGGTATCTTTATTGGATATTCTGAGCGCTCCAAGTCATACAGAGTGTATAATTCTGAAACTCAATCAGTGGAAGAATCTATGCATGTAAGGTTTGATGATAAAGCGCCTGATCATGAAAAGTCAGAGCCCTCTATAGAAATTTCAGATTCTCAAGACTCAGAAGATGAAGGTTGTGAACCTATTCCCACTCCTGAACTTCTGGAAGCACCAGAGAACAATCAAGTTCCAGAATCTGATGATCATCAAACAACACCAACTGAAGATCCTGATCAAGAAGAAACAACTATTCCCAAGAATACCTTCAAGTATAAGTCATCACATCCTGAAGAGCTTATCATTGGTAATAAGAACAGTCCTAGGAAAACAAGATCAAGTTTTAGGGATGAAGAATCCTTATTTGGTCTAGTTTCCTTGATTGAACCTAAAACCACTGATGAAGCATTATCTGATGATGCATGGATAGTTGCTATGGAAGAAGAACTGAATCAATTTCAAAGGAATGATGTATGGGATCTGGTACCTAAACCAAAAGGCAAGAACATTATTGGAACAAAGTGGGTATACAGAAACAAGCTGAATGAACAAGGAAAAGTAACAAGAAACAAAGCTAGACTTGTTGCACAAGGATACAGTCAACAAGAAGGCATTGATTATACAGAGACTTATGCTCCAGTTGCAAGATTGGAAGCTATAAGATTACTTCTTTCTTATGCTGTCAACAACAACATTACTCTTTATCAAATGGATGTTAAGAGTGCATTTCTAAATGGTGTGATCTCTGAAGAAGTATATGTCAAACAACCTCCAGGATTTGAAGATACTTCAAACCCAGATCATGTGTTCAGACTAAAGAAGTCACTCTATGGACTCAAACAAGCTCCCAGAGCATGGTATGAGAGACTAAGTAACTTCTTGGTTGACAATGGTTTTGTAAAAGGTCAAGTTGACAATACACTATTCAAGAAGACCATGAAGAAAGACATTCTAATCATTCAAATCTATGTTGATGACATCATTTTTGGATCAACAAATACTGGACTATGCAAGAACTTTTCTAAGATGATGCAAGATGAATTTGAGATGAGCATGATGGGAGAATTGAAGTACTTTCTGGGAATTCAGATCAATCAAACAAAGAAATGAAACTTCATTCATCAGTCAAAGTATATCAAAGATCTTCTGAAGAAGTACAATCTTGAAGACTGCAAACCCATGAACACTCCAATGCATCCTACATCAAGTCTTGGCAAAGGTGAGTCTGAAGGTAAAGTTGATCAGAAGTTATATAGAGATATGATTGGATCTCTTCTCTATCTAACAGCTTCTAGACCTGATATCTTATTCAGTGTATGTCTGTGTGCAAGATTTCAATCAGATCCTAGAGAATCTCATTTTACTGCTGTAAAAAGAATCTTTAGATATCTGAAGGCTACGTGTAACATTGGATTGCTGTATCAGAAATTTAATGATTACAAACTGATTGAATTCTGTGATGCTGACTATGCTGGTGATAAACTTGAAAGAAAATCCACTAGTGGAAACTGTCAATTCATTGGTGAGAATTTGATTTCTTGGGCCAGTAAAAGGCAAACCACCATAGCTATGTCAACAGCAGAAGCAGAATACATTTCAGCAGCCAAGTGTTGTACACAACTACTTTGGATGAAATATCAATTGGAAGATTATCAAATAAGCAGTCATAATATTCCTTTATATTGTGATAACACTGCTACCATTCATCTTTCTAAAAATCCTATTCTACACTCAAGAGCTAAGCATATTGAGATTAAACATCATTTTATAAGAGATTATGTACAGAAAGGTGTAATTGATCTTAAGTTTATTGATACTGAAAATCAATGGGCTGATATCTTTACAAAACCCTTAGCTGTTGAAAGATTTGATTTTATCAAAAGGAATCTTAATATGATGGAAATCTGTGAATAAGCTGAACTCTGGTGAAGAATATTATTTTAGGAAGTTCTGGAAGTTTATCAGAAGTTAAGGGGAGTCAGATCTTTCTATCAGAAGTTTAGACAAACCATCTTCTGGTAGCCTTATCAGAAGTTAGGGGGAGTCAGAACTTGTGTATCAGAAGTTGACAAACCATCTTCTGATATTTCTATCAGAAGTTTATATGAGTGGTTCTGAACGTGACGTGACAGTAACTGTTGAGTTACCTCTTCAATTGTTGTTGCTAACGTGTCAGATATTTAATTAACCTTCTAATACACGTGTCTGATTGCTATTAGAGAAAGAAGTTGGTTAGTGAAGATTGTGTTCTAAATTCATTTTGTGAATTGTTAAGTTACTCTTTTACCCCTGTCCTTTCAGTTAGTACGTTTTTGCGCGGTTTTGTTTTTTTTTTCTTTTTAAACACTAACTGTTAACATTCACACATTTGCACATTCACTACCCACACTTTCATCTCATCTAAAACTCAGAGCAATTTCTTCCTTCTCTCAAATTAGCAAACCCTAACCCTCAAACTCAGAATCATGGCATCTTCTACCAAGCGCAATCATTCTCAAGGAGAAAGATATATCAATGTACCACTGATTGCTGACATTAAAGTCTCTACTCCAGGTGTTCTTTCTAAACACAAAGTAGGTTTTCCTATTTCAAACCTATTTCTTCATATTGAAAGATCAGTAGACTTTGAAGGAATTAGAGTGAACGGTGTTAAAGGGATCAAGGAAGCGTTTGAAGCGCAAAAGTTGATAACTTTCTTAGATTGTTTAAATGGACCTGTCTATCCAGAAATAGTGAAGGATTTTTGGATGAAGGCAGAAGTAGCTCTCAGCGACACAATACCTAATGAAGAGTATCTGGGCAAAGAGATTCGCTCAGAGGTTGGTGGTGTCTGCATTAGGATCAGACATGAGCACATTAGGCAAGCAGCTCAGTTGTCATTTACTAGTATTGTTCCTTACCCCTCTGAAGATATTAGTCACTACATACAAGAGGAAATCTATGGCAAGAATTCTACTTCCAAAAACAACAATGACATGAAGCCATACTACAAGATACTCTACAAGATTATGTGTGACTCTCTGTTACCAAAGGTTGGTTCATCTGACCAAGTTTCCAATCATTATAAAACAATTTTATATTATTTGGGAACAAAGGCTGAGGTGAACTTTGCCAAGGTTATCTTTGAGCACATGTGTAAAGCTATCTCTGATAGTCAAACCAAGGGTACAACAAATGCACATTACTGCAGATTCCTATCCTTCATGTTTCACAGAAGTTATTTGATTCACTCTCTGAAACCTGTTTTCCCTGGTTATGGATCCGTCATTGATGCTTATCCCTCTGTGATAAGTGATTTTACTGTGAAGAAAGTGTTGAAGACTCAAGGACCCTTGATTACACCACAAGTTCAGTATAAACTAAGAAAGGAAGAAAGTGACAAGCACTTCTATCTCACCTCTGTGTCTAAAGATGAAGTTTCTCTCATTGCTGGTATGCATAAGAAACTTCTAGAAGGAGGAGATGATCAGAAGTTAGAAGACAGACTAGCCACAAGATATTTGTTGCCTGTTCAACAAAAGAAAAAGAAAGCTGTAAAGAAATCAAAAGCAACAGAATCTAAACCCAAGAAAGCAAGAAGCTCTACACCCCAGAAGAAGTCTGGAAGTACTTCTGGTGTTAGGAGTACCTCTGAAGTTGTTGTGAAGAAGTCTGCTGTAGAAGAAGTGAACCCTGGGAACTCTGAGCCTGCTATTCAAGCAGAGACAGAGTTGGAAATAATTAAGGAAGCTAGTGCTTCTGGATCTGCTGCAATGGCTGCTCCAGAAGTTACTAAGAAGGCCAGAACAAACTTGAAGAGGAAGAGGAAGCAAAGGTTGATTCTTGAAGAGGATGATGATGATGAAGAGCGTGAAGAAGCCATAAAGCAAGTGGAGCTTTATAAGGCTTGGGAAGAAACTAGCTGGGAAAGTGGAGTAGAAGCTGAGCCTAATGAATTTCTTGATACTCTCATTCCTAAAGCTGAGTTAGTGCAAAGGTTGGCAAATCAAGGTATTTATAAAAAGATCAATGTTAAAGATATTCCTGATTATGTCATTAATGGTCCAAAGCATGCTAAAAACATCCCCTATACAGTTCCAGTTCAAAACTCTTTTTCAAAAATCTTTTCAGATTTAGAACCTAAATCCTACTGTATAGAAGAAGTTTCTACTAGTGCTTCTCTTGAAACACCAGTGGTTAGCTTTGTATCATCCCTTGATTCTATGAAACAATTCTCTAAACATGTGTTGTCCCTGATTTCAGAAACAGGTGTTTCTACTCCTACTTCTGTGGAGAATATTGAGAAGGTAGCATCAGAAGTTAATGCAGTGGTTGCAACTTCTGAAGCTATTCCTCAAGTGAGCACCCTTGTTGCATCTTCAACGCATGTGTCTGCTAAACCTTTTTCACCTAGTTCCCATGACTCAGAGAAGACATTATCTGAACATCAATCTTCTCCCATTGAAGCCATTGTTGAAACTGGCATTCCTGCAAATGCTTTACAACAATTAGAGTTGGAACTTCACAACCCCTCACCTCAAAAATCTCAAACCCCTCAACTCACAAATGCAGAAAATGAATATCTTAGAACTTTTGAAGAAGTCATTACACCCCCTCCATCAGAACAAGAAATTACCATTCATCCCTCAGTTATCCTAGAAAAACCCTCATCCTCATCTGTTCCTACACCTCACAAAGCCATCACACCAAAAGATGTTAAACGTGTGCTGATGGGCATTAATGACAAAGTTCAGGAACTTCACCAAGAACTGCCTGCCCTTGCTATTGCACCTGACCAAGTGGATGAAGAATGTACTGCTATTGCGGATATGTGCAAGCAAATGATGAGTGATCTTAGTTCTCAATACAGAAGGAACTTTATCATGAACATTGCAAGGCATAAGTTCACTGAATACAAGGCTGAAGAGAACAGAATTAGAAGAGCCAAGAGGATATATGATGAGAAGATGAAGTTGGTTATGACAAAGGCTGTAGATCAGTTTTCCACCCTCTATGCTCAAGAAATGGAAAAGATTATTCAGGTGGACTCTGATTCTGCACATCTGGTTGGCAGAATAGACTCAGAAGATGTGTTCAAAAGGCTACAACTTATTTCAGAAGAAGCTTTGAAACAACTTCAAGCCAAGATGCAGAACCCTTCCAACCCCTCACAACCCTAGGATTTCTTTGTTTTATTTTGTTTATGTTCTGTTTTTATCATGTTCTGTTTGAACTTTGTTGTTTTGGATCTGTTTGTTCTATCTTAAATTTTTTGTTTTATATTGGGTTATGCTGCTTTATTTTCTTTATTATGTTCAGTAGATATCTATATTGCTGCATAAATTTTTTTTTTTTTTATATATAAAACTGCATTACATTGTTTTTGCATTTCATCATTGCTCTAAAAGCAATTTTTTTTTTTTTTTGCATAAATCTAGAAACCTACCTAAACTTAAAAAGAAATTTTTACAAGAAGATGAGTTAGAAGAGAGCTGAAGAGGATGGTGTCCCAAACTTCAACCTGGGAGCTTGTAACCTAAACCTCTCGAGCTACAAATTTACTGTTTTGTAAACTTGGAGCTTGTCTTCAGAGACTCCTGCTCATCCTCCTGCATAAGAAGAACTTTTTGATCTTCTAAGAACAGAAGATGGTTGAGAAACTTGCGTCTGATTTTGGAGCAAAGCTCTTCACCATCCTCAGATGTTTCTTAGACATCATATTCCATGGGATTGCATCTATCGTTGATAAGATCCTTCTCTGGTTCTTCTTTGAAAATTTCTTAAACCCATTTCTTTCAATCACTCTTCTATCCTCACAAATATTTTCTCTCATTTTGTTGAAGAAATATCATGGAAGCGTTGAGTGAAATGACAAAGAGTTTGTGCGCTTTTATAGCTATTTTGGTTGGTAGGAGTTACCTCGTTTTTCGTTTTTGCATTAACTAATTGTGGTTTTTATCATCTGTTTTAATTTTTTTTTTTCTTGACTTGACTAATTCTTTAGTCACGTACTTTGTTTAATGACAAAAGGGGGAATAAGAGTAAATTAATTTAAAGAACACTAACTGAAGCCAAATTAAAATTTTTTTTTAACTTCATTAAGTTTCAGTTATTACATTTTATCGGTTATCAATATTTTTTATCTAAGAAAATTTTTCTATTGAGATTATAACTTTCTATACATGATACACGTAAGAGAAGATTGCACTTTTCTCTTAGGTAGATCTGATCAAAGAAGAAAGCTTGCAAACCTATCTTCTGGAAGTCAAATGTATAATGAAGTTCTGGATTCAATATTAAAATTTTAAACTATTTTAATCATTTATTATTGAACTCAGGGGGAGCTTGCAAAACTCATAAACCTGAAGGATGCAATTATGTGATTAAAATAACAACCATTGTAAATTAATACTTGGTTTGTCATCAATCAAAAAGGGGGAGATTGTTGGAACAAAGTTGGTTCTAATATAACCCAAGTGGTTTTGATGATAACAATAATATTAATATACAATAGGGAATACTGATAATTTACTCTAGTGTGCAGATATATAAGTTAAAATTTATATTCACTAAAAATTGAAGTTCTGGTTGCTATGCTAAAGTATTCCCAGAAGTTGGGAAAATGCAAGTTCTGAAGACAACACCAGAAGTTGTAGTCATCAGAAGTTACAAGTCAAAGTCAACCAGAAGTTGAACTCATTAGAAGCAAATTTAATATCTGTAGATTCTGATGACGATGAAACAGCAGAGGACGCCAGAAGAACATTCTATTCTCATTAACGACTATCATCTATTTGGCAAAGATCTGAAGGAGCAGAAGAACTTCTTTCAGACCGTTATCCTCATGATAATGACGTTTGTACTATTGTACTAACTTTGTTTTCCTGATTTGGGCGAATATTCGAAATCAAGGCTCAGATTTTGATCTTTACTTGATTTGCATAAGCACATTTCAAATGAAAACAATAGTACAGTACTACGTAGCTGAATTCATCATTGTCCGCTCAAATTCAAGACGCTCCAACATCATCTATAAAAGGAGGAAGAATTTGAAGAAAAAAAAAAAACACCGGCGAAGAACAAAAGAGCTGTTATTCTGCTAAAATTCATAGAGCATTTTTAATTTAGATACAACTTGAGATTATATCAAAATTCAAGACAAACAGTTTTCAACTTCTGACTTATCAGTTGTTGAACCTTTGTTTTCTTTTCAAGAATTCTAAGTATAGTCTTGTTATTTAAGTTGTATTTCAGAACTCTGATATTATTTATCAGTTGTTCAAACATTGTATTTTCTTTTTGTGTTAGAAGTCTCTTGCTGGTGAGCTTGAGCATTTGGAAGTCTCCTGTAAGGTGTTACTTGAGCAAAGGAAGTCTCTTGCTGTTGGCTTGAGCATTTGTAATCTTGTGTGATTATAGTGAAATCCCTTGGAAGTGCAAGGGGACTGGACTACTCTCGGTTTGTGAGAGGAACCAATATAAATCTCTTGTGTTCTCTCTTCTTTTCTTTTCTTTGTTTTACTCTTTCCTGCTCTGTTTTCGCTTTCACCATCCCAGAAGTTGTTTGTGTTTAAACTCGGCCTGCTGCGAAATCTGATAAGTTGCAAAACTTTGAAGAAGTTTTTAAAACTCTCAAAAACACAATTCAACCCCCCCCCCCCCCCCCCCCCCCCCTTCTTGTGTTTTCACACCTTCAGTTATATGAGTCAGATTGATTCAAAACAAGCACCACCAAGATTCAAAACAAGAACCAAAGTAGTTATATTGGAGTACTCATTACTCAATCAAGATTTATACTTAATCAAAATGTAATTCTGCCAACTCGTCATCACTAAACAAGCACCAATATAAAGTGTAGTATCAAGACAATATAAAGTATATGTTTAATGTAAGTGATATAAAGAGGAGTATTTGGAATTACATTGAATTTGTTAAATTTACGGTGGGAAGTACTGTTGTTAAAATTTCAAAGTATATGCCGAATATTGTAATTATGTTAAACTCATCAATTCAAACAAAACAAACATTAAATCACAGTGAGCTAGATTTACTTAGGGGTGATCGTAACCGAACCAGTCCAAAAGTAAAACCGCAAACCGAACCAATCCAAACCGAAAACCGCAAAAACCGCATTTGGTTTGAATGTATTTGGATGGCTTTTTTATTTAACCGCAAAACCGCGAACCGCAAAAACCGCGGTTAACCGCTATAACCGCATTAAGTTTCTATTACATTCAAATACCCCTAAAATCACATTAAGTTCTATTATATTCCAATATAAATAGCACAATAACAATAGACAAATATATCTTTGAAACAAATTTCACAACAAGTCTTGATAGTTTCACTATTCAATTATTTACTACCTTATGTGTAGGTGTGACAATAAAACTCACACTCGTGGGAACCCGTCTAAATCGTATCCGCTTTGATGGGAAAAATCCGAGTTGACTGAGTGTGGGTTTGGGTGTTTCTCGATTTTAATGAATATTTTTGTTGTTCTAAAAAAACATGTAAACCGCAACCACTCCTTGTGTTTATTTTAATTTAATTTAATTTCAATACATTTTAATTACGGTGTAAACCGCAATCACCGAACCGATCCTAACCGCATTGGTTTGATTTGGTTTGGATGACTTTTTAAAAACCAACCAAACCAAACCGAACCGCATGCAATTTTATCTCGCGGTTAGGATGACTTTTAGGCTCAAAACCGAACCAAACCACACCGTGAACACCCCTAGATTTACTCATGTGAAAGATTTGATTTTCTAAGCAATTACAAAATCTGGTTGTTTTCTATTGCTAAATTTGCATGTAAATAAACAAAAACAGTAGTAATTGCCTCAAGATTCGACTTTGTAAAGTCCAAGAGCCATCAATATAGTGAGCCGTAACCGCCATATACCCTTTTTTTGGTTGCTTGCAGTCCACATATCCGTGGTAATCGCCACTCTTCCTTCATGGCTATCTAACATCTTTATAGCACATTTTTTCTCAAAATCATAAACTTTCAATACCTCCTTCTTGATTGTGTTTCGACTAGGAACTTTAAACAACGGTTGGAGGGCAACAAAGAGTCTTATAAGAGCAACATGATCCACAATTGATAGTGGATAATCGTGCATAATAATAGCTTCAGCAAGTAACTTCACATTTTCTGGATTATAAATTCCAATTCCCAACTCTTGCCTTCCTTCTGCGATAGTAGGCATGATGAATGGTTGATTTTTGTCAAGGTTTCTCGTCTTGGTCTTTTTCTGTAGACAACTCTTGAGATGTCCGTGCAAGTGATTTGTTCCATTCCCTGACTTGCCACTAAGTCGGTTTTTACACCAGATGCATTCTGCCTTATCATCTTGCCCACTCACTTGAATCCTTTTAGGTTTTGTTTGCAAGTTTGGAGGGGAGGGACGGGGAGGGCTTTGGAAGGAGGGAAATAGAGAGAAAATTAGAAAAAAATTTACATTTTTTGAGAAAGTATTTTTTATAGAGAATCACAAATAAATACTTATGATAAATATATTATGAATTTAAGAATATTATAACAACATTAATTAAATTTAAAGAATTCATATAAACCCATCAAACCCCCTCCAAACCCCCATCCAATACAAATTTTTGAGTTCCCCCAAATTGGGAGGTTTTTGTGTTATGAAGAAAAAATAACCCTCCAAACTTCTTCCCTCCCAAACTTCTCTACTACTTTCACTTGTTTCTTCCTTTTTAGCCTTCCCTTCCCTTCCCTTCCCCTCCAAACTCGCAAACAAAGCCTTAAATTCTTCCCACACACTACTTCTACGCTTCTTTGATGCGGGTTCTAAGCTTGTAGCAATTTCTTCTTGTTGTGCAACATCAGCTGTCGGATTAGAAGATAGCTCCGGAGTTGGTTGACTTGGTGGTTGAGTTGTACTGTCTTGTGTAGGATTAAATGTTCCTTCCGGGGTTGTGTTCACTAGATCCATTTGACCTATTACCAAGCAAATGAAAGTTCTTAAAACACTTAAAAACTCGGAGACTCAATGGAGTACAAAATAAAGGTTAAATTAAAGGGAAACAAATTACAACGAAACAAATTAAAGTTTAAATTAAAGGGAAACAAATTATAGTGAAAGTCAGAGACTTCACAACACTTAAAAACACAAACTAGCAACACAACCACGTAGCTAAAAGATGAACTTTAATTTCTGACTAAAATAATAGCAAATCAAACTGGTTATGCAGTGAACAAATAAACTGGTTATAGTACTTGTCATATTTAGAAACTCTTCATCATATAATGTAGAAAACAAACAAAATGAGATTCAATTAAACATGCATAAACTAAGATTCAAACCAATCTTCTCATATTTAGAAAGAATTGAAGAAAACATACAAACTTGTCATATTTAGAAACTCACATAAACAAATAAAGTGAACCTGAGATGAGTGAGCGTGCGGGAACGAGAATGAGAGGAGTGACCGATGGTGGTGGCTGCCGACCGGAGATAAGTGCGGGTTTGGAACATCCGAACGGAATGAGAGATGAGTGAGGGAAGTGAAAGTGAATCTGAAAGCGCAACCACGAGAATGAGAGAGTAGTGAGTCTGTAGCTCTAAACCTAATTTTTCAATCATATATATAATTAAGGGCAATTATGTAATTGACTATATAAACGGGCGGGTGTATGTGTTTCGGGTGTGGGTTTGAGTGATCCCACACTCGCACTCGAAATATCGGGTGACACCCGAACCCAAATCCAGTCAACTCGGGTTTCGTCCGTTGACTCGGGTACGGGTGCAGGCGGGCCCCACAGATTTGGGCTTGTTTGCCATCCCTAAAAGAGATTGGCCAAGATGACCCTAGAAAGGTTATTTATTCCTTCAAGGTGTTAAGGAGTAATTCAAATTACCAATTCCCTCGCCTCGCGAGAAGAGGAGCTCGCCATGGCGAACTTATGCAATTTAGAAAGTTTAAGATTTCTGTTACTTGTTGAATAAGTCAAGTTAGTTAGTTTAAAATTTTGTTATGATTCAATTAGTTACAGCTGGCATAGTGTGAGTAGTATAAGTAAGAGACAATGTGTAATTGTTTTCATATGCATTCAATAATAATTTCTTCCCTTTTCTCTCTAACTTTCTCTTTAATCTTTTCTCTCCTTTCTCTCTATTCTCTCAACACAATTCTTAGTTTCTAAGTCCAACAACTGGTATCACGAGCCTATACGGTTCAAGGGTACAAGATTCATCAAGAATTCATCACGTTTTCACACAATTCTCTGCAAATTGTGTCGTGTTGTTCACATATTCAAAAATGACAAGTTCATTGGAGAATCTTGGCAACAGTTTCGGAGGAAAACTGATGAAGGTTATCTTTGGGTTTCAAGAAGTACAAGAAGTGGTGGAAACGGCCATTGAAGCCTTACCTGCAAATGCAACATATGCTCAACAACAAGCACACAGAGCATTGAAGAAAAAAGATTTCAAGGCTATGTTCTTCATTCATCAATGCGTGGATCTAACCAATTTTCAGAAAGTTGAGAATGCAACAACCTCAGCAAAGGAGTCTTGGGATATCTCACAGAGATGTCATGTAGGGGATGCAAAATTGAAGCAAGTTAGGTTACAAACTCTCAAGAGGCAATTTGAATTGCTGCAAATGGAGCCAAATGAGAAAGTTTCTGAATACTTCAACAGGATTACCAAAGTTTCAAATGCAATGAAAAGCTGTGGAGAAGATGTGACAGATCAATGCATTGTAAGTAAGATCATGGGGACTATTTCTTACAAGTTTGATACAATTGATGTGGCAACAGAAGAGGCCAAAGATCTGTCCACAATGAAGGTTGAAGAACTGCAGTGTTCACTTGAAACTCATGAGCAGAGAGTGAATGAAAGATTCAATGTTAGAGACCAAGAACAAGTATTGCAGGCTCAAAACTTCAACAAGAATCACAAAGGCAGATGTAAGTACAAGTATAAGAATCAAGCTCCACAACAAGATGGTTCAAAGAAAGATCAAGAAAAGGGTGAATCATCAAAGAATGATGGTAATGGAAAGGGAAAGAAAACTATGAACAAGAAAAACATACAAAGCTATAACTGTCAGAAATATGGACATTTTGCAAGTGAATGCAAAGGCAAAAAGGTTCCAAGACAGTATAACAATGAAGAATCAAGGGCTAATGTTGCAGAGAATGACAATGACTCTGATCAAGATCCATTGTTAGTATCAGATGATGGCTACTACAGATGACAACTTTTCAAAAGATGATGGCTGGTACTTGGATATATGTAATTAAACCGTTGTCTAAAGAATACACAACGCCTTAGACTACAATGGGTTCAAAACCGTTGTGAAAAGCTAAGGCAACGGTTTTTATGCAGTAGGCAACGGTTTTCAGCCGTTGTTTCACATGAAAAATGTTGTAGTGATTGATAAAGAAAGGTGGTTTGAAGCCATGCAAGAAGAGATGAGTTCCTTGCATGAGAATAACAAATTTAAGTTGGCAAAACTGTCTAAGGGCAAAAGAGCACTAAAGAAGGCGAGCATGGTAGAAAGATCCTTTCCCATTTGAGTCGTGACGGGGAGATTTGTTGGTTGGGTTCACTCCCACAATGGGACCCACACCAATTATAATAAAAGACAAAAAAAGAAATAAAAGGGTGGTGTATCTTTAATGGTTGAAAGCTTCTTTTCGCACTCCTGAGTCTCACACGCACCCCCTGATATATCCAATTTATTCCATCGCTATTTAGGATACGAGTGTGTAAATAGTAAAATATTGGAAAAAAAAGTGTTCGCTTTCTAGAATGCGAACCTTATAAAAATTAATTTTTTTGTCCTCACCACCCTTCTCTCATCTTCTGGAAAAAAAAAAATTCAATTCAGTTCGCTCTCTACATAGCGAAATATGTTTCAGTTCGCATCCTAAATAGCGAGTGTTAATTTTTTATATTGAAACCGAACGTCGGCACCCCCCGTTCACATTCTAGGAATTAGTGAAATTTATTAATCAGTGAAAAAAATAGACACAAGTGAAAATTAGTTAAATTCATTAATTAGTAGATTCCATTAATCTCTTAAATAACAAATGAAACTTGCGAACTTAAGTTCAGTTGGAAGGACATTATATATGTGGCGGGTGGAATTAAAATTTTTGTTTGTTTCATTTATCTATTTTAAAAGTGAAATTTTTAGCCACTAAATTACTTATAAAAAAATAATCAAACAAGCTAAACCCTATTCTCATATACTCTTTCTCGTCCGTTCTATTTTCCACGTTTCTGTTGATAAAAAGAATAATTCCTGAAACTGTGTGCTACTTACTCTGACCAATTTTCCCTCTCAAATTTCTGGCCCATAATAGAAAAACAACATGTTTAATTGATTGATAAGTGTTTTTTATTAACCTTGGGAGAAAATGAGTGTCGACGGTTCACATGGTGGTTTACCACAAGAACAAACTTAATTCCATATATTTTTCTTTTTCAAATTGATTTATGTTTTTAGGTGGAAAATCATTTCGTGTGTTAAATTTCTTAGATTTAATTAGGTGTCAATGTGTATGTTATGACTAATTAAGAATGTGTTGTTAGGTGCAATCCTACGTACACAAGAATTTTTCTATCGGAGAAATTATGAAGTGATCAACGGAGTATTAATTTTATTTTTTTAAGTATTTTATTTAAAGTATTGTGTCATTAATTTAATATTAAATTTATTTTTATATATAATATTGTCTTATCTAATGGATCAAATTAAATAATTTTTATAGAAAAATAAAAGTATGAGTTGATTAAGAGTTGCATTATTTTTTATCATTAAAGTAAAATATTTATAAGTTGTTTAAATAATGCAAAATATTATTATTTTTTTGACAGATAATGCAAAATATTATATGAACTATTGACAGATATAAATATTTTGCATTATCTGTCAAAAAAATAATAATATTTTGCATTATTTGTGTAAAAAATATATAATGCCGTTCAAAAAATATATATAATTCATATATCAATGGTTACAATAGATGATTTTTGGTTTTGGAAGCATGACTCAAGTGGTTTTTACTCCGTTAAGTCGGCTTTTTTGAAGTTTAGTCGTTCTACAGTTGATGAGGTGATCTTCTCTATGGAGGAAGAAAGATTGCTTCCAAAAGTGTGGAAAACTTGGGCCCCTTCAAAAGTGGCGGTCTTTTCTTGACAACTTCTGCAGGATAGGTTGCCGACTCATCATAATCTCTGGAAGCAGGACGTCATTGCAGATGTTAGTGCTTCAATGTGCGTGTTATGTGGTTTAAGGCCTGAATCATCCGATCACTTATTCGGTTCATGTAACCATATCTCATAAATTTGGTATGGTATTCTTCGGTGGTTGGGTCTGGAGTCGGTGCCTCCTCGCGGTGTTTTAAGATTTTTTGAGATTTTCTTGGGCATGGGCAGGGGTAGAAAAGATAGAATGGGGAGGTTGTTAATTTGGCAAACTATTGTGTGGACTATCTGAAAATCTCGAAATGACGTCTTTTTTTCGGAAGGGACCTTCTATGTCGATGTCTGATCGATAGGGTGAAACTTCTATCTTGGAAGTGGTTTCTAGGTAAAAACTCTGACTCCTCCTATTATTTTTACGAGTGGGGTATTCACCCTACTTTATGTTGGAACCGATAGAGTTTGTTTTGGTGTCGTATTGGGTCTCGATGGGTCAGGGGAATTGGAAGCTTTGCTAGTCGTTTTTCGTCCTACCTGTAGTTGATCTCTGCCTCTCTCTTCTTGTCGAGTATTCCTAGTCTCGTGGTGTTGCCTACCAGAGGTTCTAGTTTTTTGAGGGTGTGCCTCATTGTTTTTCTTGTGGTTTGGTGGATTCTTACAGAGTGTACTTCTTGTACCTTCTATTTTATAAATTTTTCTCTTATAATTATTTCGCTTTTATAATTATATATAATATATTTGCCATTCAAAAAAAAATGGTTTCGCGGTTGTGAAGAGGATTATGTAACATAATCCCAAAATTATTAATTTGCCATAGCTGACTCAGCAGATAAATTGATTCATGCATAAGTAACATTT
The DNA here is from genome assembly GCA_954870985.1 of Trifolium fragiferum. Lineage (NCBI taxonomy): Eukaryota > Viridiplantae > Streptophyta > Magnoliopsida > Fabales > Fabaceae > Trifolium > Trifolium fragiferum. The sequence goes on along the minus strand of OX940789.1, from coordinate 74,730,329 downwards.
TTCAACCATGTATTCATAATTCATTGCACTCTAATTATATTATAAGTCCATTATTTTATAATTCAATTTTTGTCACTTTTTTCTCTCTATTATTTTTGCGTTTCTACTTGTAAATCGAATTGTGGTTGCGTACTGTCCCCTTGTTCATTACATTAGGGCAAGTCTACGTGCCAAACAACACAAGCAAGGGTTAAGTCCTAAACTTTTGAAAAAAAAATACCTCTATTTTTTTCATTTAGTTATAAATATATAATATGATGATTAAATTTTGTATTACTTTAGTTTAATTTATAAAATTAAAGGTCTAAAATTCTCCGAGACACAAGTTCAATCCTTAACCTTGGCAATATTGAAATTTTTTATTTATAATATTTTATAATAAAATTTATTTTAGACTTCTGATTATGTTGAGTTGATCCTAAATGGAGTCTACTGTCTACCAATGTTTTCATACTTATTATAAGTAGTCTACTTCACATTTGTGAATAAGACTGAGTTTTTTTTAATAATTAATGTGTAGAGTAGGATTGTGTTTGGTTTCACTTTTGGACGCGTGAAAATTGATTTTAAATGTGTATAATTAATTATGATAAATTTATTTACATTTCATTTGAATTTAATTTGGTTCGAGAACTGATTCTAATGTAAAAGTTAAAATTTATCTTTTTATTTTATGGTAAAAATTACTTCATTCAACTAATTAATTAAGTTCAAGTGGTTAATTAATGAGCTTCCCATAATAATTAAAAATACAAATATTTTTGTTAGACTTTATTTACTTCGTAGCCGAATTCTATATTATCGGAATATCTTAATAAAAAACCATTTCATTCAATAGAAAAAACAACAAATTAAATATTCTAGATGTCATATTGACAAAAATGACTTGAGAGATATGAAAAGTATGACTTTTTTTTACAGGGAAATAAGGTCAAAATATGTCAAATTCTTTTTTTTACTTAACAAAATAAATTTCAAACTCTTGAAATAGTTATGTCAAACTAAAACTAGTACTGTTGTTAAAAGCATGAAAAGAAGATATACATTGAGTGTGTAAAACAATTTTACACTAATTAATCAATAATAACCTCATATTTTGTCAAACTTCTTTTTTTAATCTACATTGATATAATACAAAAAGGCTTAATAGATCTTTTGGTCCTTGTATGTTCGCGAATTTTTTATTTTAGTCCCTGTGTTTTGTTTTGTTGCAAATAAATCCCTGAATGTATAAATTTTTTTTGTTTTAGTCCCTAAAGTCAAAATCCGCAAGAAAATCTGCAATTTTTGTGGAAATTTTCCTTCAGATTTTCCTGCGGATTTTGACTTTAAGGACTAAAACAAAAAAAAAAATTATACATTCTGGAACTTATTTGCAACAAAACAAGACATAGGGTAAAACAAAAAATTCGCGAACATATAGAGACCAAAAGATCTATTAAGCCATACAAAAATGACTCATGCTTGTTGATCCAACCTTCTTGTCTGTAGTGGCAAATTGGCAATAGATCAAGGTTTGAATTTTCTGATGTAACAGTATGACGCAGTTACAACTATCAACCGTCCAATTTGAACCGACACGGTTGAGACTATTTTACCAAGCATTAGCAAGTAATTTTACCGTTTGATCTTAAATTAACGGCCCAAATTTATTATCGCAAGAAAATGTGTGACTCCTTAACAACAGCAACAAATCTTGCCTCTCATATAAAGTTTTTGGTCAATATACACTAGAATGAGACATACTGACTTACTTCCACATATTTTAAGAATTTAAATTTAGTGCGGTCAGATTGCATATAGTCTATCTAAACCATCCATTAAGTTAAATTGTCCAAATTTTATTGTCGGATTTAAATTGTTTATAATTAAAAAATTGAATCTTAAATTTTAGATTATTTAATCGTAATCTAACAGTCCTTATATAGCCGATTGTACTGCATTTACTATTTTTTTTTTTACTACCCCAATCCATATTTTAAAGTAGGAAAGATTGGTATTTTTTTCTTTAAAAAGTGTTATTTAAAAATAAAAAAATCCTCTAACCATAAATTACGTTCTTGTAGTGTTTCACTCCATAGTTTCCCCAATTTTTTAACAACTTGAAGCAGTACTATTTTGGAAAACAACTAATGTGTGACACGTGATACACGTCTTTTATTTTTTCTTTGAAAGTAACACGTTCTTCCTTATCATGCAAACATGTATATATATGTGCCCATAGCTCAAGACAATATTACTTTATAAGTTCATAGTACGTAATAAGCCAAACATATCTCCCCAATCTTGCATTTTTTTTGGGACCAAATAGTACTAAAATTAAGCAATATTTCAAAATGGTCACACCAAATGTTGAATATACTAGAAGCTTCACACATACCTTGAGAACCTTGGTTAAGAAATCATGGACTAATTTAGTCAAAGTCAAAAATATGGTAAAAGAGATTGGCCAAGATGACCCTAGAAGGATTATTCATTCCTTCAAGGTTGGATTGGCATTGGTATTGATTTATATTTTGCATCATTTTCGTCCATCCTTTTATGGTTTTCGTGAAAATATAATTTGGGCCGTTCTTACCGTTGTTCTTGTCCTTGAATTTTCTGTGGGTAAGTGTTCATTATTTAATTTCCTTTAAATACTTAAATTGATTTATGCTATTACATGTTAACATTCTCCTTATTAAAATTAGTCTTGAATATTTGTATCTTTTACACTTAATAATCACAAAATTAAATGAGAGATAATTCATTTGTTTCCACTTCTATTATTACATTGATAATTTACTTTCAAAAAAAATAATATATATATATATATATATATTACATTGATAATTCAACTTTTTCTAGTAGCTATATAGTCATATGTGAACTTATGAATGATAAGGAGGCGTAAGTTCAGTGTTTCCCTAACAGATATACTCCTCTAACACACTATAAAGATTAAAGAGTAATATTATTAGTTGTTGAAAAAATGACAAATGCAGAGGGTCGAGATTCGAATTTCGGACTTCCCACTTATTCATTTTATATAGGTGAAATTTTTAATCATTAGATTACTTGACAAAAAAATAATAAATGCTACTTAAAAAAAATTAAATGCTAACAAGTGTAAGAATCTAATTTTAAAATTATTTTTTTTGAAAATTGTGTATTTAACATTTTAATACAAATTTCCTCTTTTATTTCCATTTTAAATTCCTTAATATATAGGGCCCTTTTTGTTAGCAAAACCCTAAAAAAAAAAAATACTAATCGTATTAATTTTCAGGTGCGACGCTCGGAAAAGGTTTCAATAGAATGTTGGCAACGTGGTTAGGGGGTGCTCTTGGTGCGGCGAGCAACAAAATAGCCACTCTTTGTGGGGATAAAGGAAAGGCTGTAATGACTTCAATATTTCTCTTTGTGATAGGTAAGTATAGTATAGATTAATTTCCTAATAACACTTGCTAACTTTTGAAATACTACGCAGTTCATGATTCTGTCAAACTCGCTATTAATTTGTTTTCCCTTCAATTTGCAGCTGAAAGAGTTACATTTTTTAGATTTTCCCCTAAATTGAAGGAAAGATATGACTATGGGATGATCATATTCATCTTAACCTTCTCTATGATATCTCTTTCAGATATGACTGGTAATAAACTTCTTGAAGTTGCTTATGAGAGGTTATTAACAATTATAATTGGAAGTTGTATAGCTATTACAGTGTGTATTTTTATATGCCCTGTTTGGATTGGAGAGGATCTTCAGAATAAGATTATTGATAATATTGAAAGGGTTGCGGAGTTTTTAGAAGGTACGTATTATACTAACATTTAATCAAATTTTATCAAGAGAAATCAAACTTGGTATTCAATCCACAATTTGCAATACTCACACACACTGTGTATTGATCATTTGCATTATAATGATACGGTGGACAAGGTGGTCCACCGTGAAAAGTGATCTAACCGAATATAAATTTTACAAAATTTATTGGTAGATTGAAAGTTTATATCATATAGAGCATCCATAAAAAATTTTAAAAAAATTGAAAATCATTTGATATTTTATTGGGATTTATCAAGATTTACAGTATTTAATAAACCGTTAATCTTGATGGATCTCAATAACATGTCAAATGATTTTCAATTTTTCTAAAATTTTCTATAGATGATCTATATGATATAAATTTTCAATCCAACGGTGGATTTTGTAAAATTCGTATTCGTTATAGGGTTTTTCATGAATGGTCCACCATGGACTATTTGAAGAAGTGGTTCATGTTAGAATTTTTATTGCAGTATATATATATATTACCACCAGTTGAATCTGGTTCGGGGGTCACTTCTAAAATCATATGGTTCCAGCCCCCTCCCGATCCCAGTTGCGGGGGTCCTCCCTACTAAGTTCAGCGCCAATCACCACTAAACCAACTAACGATTTTGATGATATTTAAGAGATAATATATGATATATCATGATAAGAAGTTGAATTGCCAACTTTTTTTTCTTAGTCTTAAATTAACTATTTTCTTTTTAGATGTGACCTTAAATTATAACTACTTTCTTTCTTAGTTATAGTATAGACCTTTAGTCATCTACTATTTTTTAAAATTTCTTTTTAAAATTTTATGAAGATAATCATCTAGTTTTTTGTCTTAATTTGTCCTTGCATTGTCAATCTTACAAAAAAATTAATATTTTAATTTTAAAATTATCATTAGTTTTATTTTTATCAATGATAATTTCTCATTTTACCATTTTTTTTTTTAAAATAATGTATAGAGAAATTTTATTCTAAAAAAAATAATGTATACAAAACCAAACATATTAGTGTGTGATATATGTATATATTTTTTAGAAACAGTGTATGATATATTATAACTAGACTAGATAATTATACCAAGTTCATAAATCCTCAACAATCATTGTGCGTGTGTGTGTGTGAGATCTCAAACTATTGAAAATTAATGGTAGCGTTGTATATGCAGGATTTGGAGATGAGTACTTCAATAATTCAGAGAATACAGAAGCTGGGAATGATAAGCAATTTCTTGATAGATATAAAAGTGTCCTCTCCTCAAAAAGCAGTGAAGAAACAATGGTGAAAATCAAAATACTTATGTTCTCTAGTTTAGCATCTTTTGCATCAACAGAAACAAAACATTTATTAAACTTATAAGAATTAGTAATTTGTAATGTATACTTTGTTAGTATAAAATTTGCATACATATATCCAATCACATTTTACATTTGCTAATGCATTTATAAAAGGGTTAATAGACTTTTACCCCCTGCAAAGTAGGCGAGTTTTGCGTTACCCTCTATAATTTTTTTTTTATATTACCCTCCTGCAATGTGTTTTTATTTTTTTCGCAGTTCATTTCACCCCCCTTAATTTTTTTGGCTTTCACTATCAGTTTAATCTAGTTCAAGGGTCAGTTCTGACATGAAATGGTTTCAATCCCCTCCCGATCGCAGTTTACCTAACAAACAAAATCTGCTCTTATTTAATTTTATCGACTTTAATAGGCTGTTTTGGCAAGATGGGAACCTCGTCATGGCAAGTTCGGATTTCGCCATCCATGGAAGCAATACCTAAAGATTGGAAACTTGACACGGTTGTGTGCTTACAAAATTGAAGCTCTTACTAGTATATATCTCCACAATTCCAAAGTATGTTATTTCACTTTTCGTTCAATTAGATATGATTTTAGCTCCCTAAATCATATTAATTTTTGCTTTATTCTCCAAAATACTCATTTTCATTTGGTCTCATTTCTAAAAGATTTGTCTACTTTAATTGAGGTTCAAGTGGTTAATGAGCTGTTCTTAAAACGAATAGTTCAAAAAAACACGATTATTAGTCAGACTTTATAATTTACCTCACAGCGAAACTCTGGATTACCAAATCTCTTTCTTAAAAAAAAAAAACCATGTATACTTTTATTGTAGTTACTATTTTCATTTCATTTAATCATAACTAATTTCTAACTTTGTTTTTGTGCTTTGTGATACAGACCCCATATGAATTTCGAAGCAGGATTCAAGAATCATGCACAAATATTAGCTTGGAGTCAGGAAAGGCCCTAAGAGAATCATCATTGATGATTAAAAAATTGTCTAAGTCATTAACACCAAAATCTCATGTTTTAAATGCTAAAAATGCTGCCGAATCCCTTAAATCAATACTAAGAACAAATCCATGGGAAGGAGCTGATCATTTGGAGATAATACCAGCTTCTACAGTTGCATCATTGCTTATTGATATTGAGATTTGTGTTGAAAAAATTTGTGAAGCCGTTGATGAATTAGCTTCGCTTGCGAATTTTGTGCCGTGTGATTTATTTCATAGGGGAATTGTGCAACCGGTTTCTGATACCAATAGTTCAGTACATATTGTTACCGTTAGCGAGTGATTGCCAAGATTATGATACAAAATTCCCTATGGCTGCTGCACGGTGCAACAATTGTAAAAGATTTAAATCCAATAATATGGTTAATAATGAAACTAAACACGGTAAGAAGAAATAAGTAATTACAAGATTAGAGAATAAAGTTGTGAGCATACAAGTTGTTGTTGTTGTAGCAAATTACAAAAATAATGTTCTTAAATTTCATATAAATGTATTTATAATTACAAAATTAAGATAAGTGTACATGTGTTTATTTTAGCAACAAAAAGAATAAATAAATAAATAAATAAGAGAGGTGGAAAGGGTACTCAACCCATATGGATTGAGATTTATTGTTGTCACTTTTGACACAGTTTCAAATCCTATCTATCAATTAATAACATATTGGATGCTACAGAATAAAGTTATTTTAAAGGCAAATTCTTATCTACCCATTACATTAGAATGGGCTCAGCTACCCATCTGTGTTGGCACAATCTAAGCCGTCCATCTATCTGCTATTATTTATGCAATAAAAATTATAAAATTTGCAAGGCTGGTAAGTTAGAATAATGTAATTGCAAAAATACCCTCTAATTCTAACACTGACTTTTCGTTTCATCCATCTGCTTCAGGTTTGCAAATTAACCTTTTTATTTTTTCATCTCTAAATTCTTCATTTGCTCTTAAGTTCTAGATAATTTTCGTTTTATTATTTTTTCCAAATTTCAAAACTTGAAATGCAACAAGTTGCGGTGAATCTTTATAAGACCTTTGTAGATCATGATTTTATGAATCTATTGTCACAAATCTTGTGTTTTTCAACAATCATAGAGAGAATAATAAAAGAAAAACCTTTTCTTTTTATGGGCTTCACAACTTCGCGAATTTTTGCGTTAATCTCATGTTTTGATGTTTAAAACTTGATAATTTTGTGTTGGGATCGTTGGAGATTCTATTCTGGTCGAAACCCACAAAAATCCGGACGAAATGGAGATGAAAAACTAAAGATAATGGTGCTGGAGCCCGACCCGTGTTTTGCCCCGGATTTTGATATGGGTCGACCCGCTAGAGGTTGAAGGTGACACTGTTCACGTACGTGTAAAGCCCACTCGCGGGTTAGAGAGAGTGCAGGAGAGTGTGATGGCTACGAGCGTCCGATTTGTATGCCGTTTTTTGCGTTGCACTTTACTTAATGAGCTTTATTTTACTGATATTTTTTTTATTTTTTTTTACTGTGTTACATTATTTTTATAAAATATAACGACTATATTAATTAATAAAAAACAAATTAAATAATATTGTTTTGAAAAAATAAGTTAGAAATATCATATCATATATTATGAATTAAATGTTGATATTCACTTCCCTTAATAGATATTATATAATTATATACGATTAAATTTTGAATCATAGTTTGTCACATTCTGCGTCCATCTCTAATTATAACAACCTTCAAAATATTGGTAAAATCCTACAATTAAATGCGATTGAAGGGTCAAAATTTACACATTAGCTTTTGTTTAGCTTATTTTCATGTTATGGAAATCGATAAAGAATCGAGTAATCAAATTACATGAAAATATAGGACTAAAAATAGATATTCAACCTAATAATTAGCTCGTTTTTTCATGTGTTAGGTGTGTGTATCTTCTCAAATTCTCAAACCTTTTAACTTTTTTTTTCCAAAAAAATAAATCAAAATCAAACTTTCATATTTCTTTTGTAAAAAAAAAAAAACTCAACTTATTTCTTTTTACAATAATTAATGATATCTTTACCGTCATCATATTTTCAAGCTCAATCAAATATTATTTAGATCATATAAGGCAAGGCCCAACGTACGAGCAAGTCCATTAAACCACACTGGATCCTAACTAAATAAGCACCGGGTGAGTACGACATGACAACGGCTAATGGCTCACTAGGCGAGTGACACCTGAATCACAAAAAAGTAGGAGCTACTTCGGTAGAAAGGGATGAAGCGTACCAAAATTAGAGCTATCCACTAAGGTTAATGTGTATATTTAAATATAATATTTTTATTGTATTAATTTTATTCTCAATTTTTTTTTCTATAATTTTATTTAGTAAAATTACAATGAAGGATTCAAAATTTATAATATTATTAAAACTAATAAGGACAAATTAGTGAAATTGCTAGTGACAAATTTTATTGTATTATTAGAAGTATATTTACGCGAATGATCTATATGATCATGATGAAAATATAATTTTCTTAGTACTATTAAATTTACTAATTTCGAAGAAGAATGCACGCATAAAAAAAAGAAGAAGAATATTATAGAAAAAAAAACAGAAACAATAAATGATTATAGAAAGTTTAGTCAATAACTAGTTTAGAAATCCGTGCATTCACAAGGATTTATTGATTTTTATTCGATATTTAAGTTCGTCATTATATTAACATTTTTTTTATTTATTTATTTATTTATTTATTTATTTTTTTCGTCATTATATTAACATAAATATATTTATTTAAAATAAACCATTTAAAAATTTTGTTATAAAATATAGATTAAACTATTTTGTTCTATCTCGTAAAACTTACTAAATATGTTCTTTTTTACTAAATAGATTTTTTTCATTAAAACTATTGCTTTGTGTATTTTTTTTTAAATAAGTTATAATTAATATGTTCAAATTTTTATATAGTAGATGTCAAAAAGTTAATATATTTAGCTCGTTGATTTATGATAAACATATGTCTCATGAATGAAATTTTGTAATAAATTATAATTATCAAAGACAAATATTTATCCAATTTCTTTTATCCATTAGTGATAAATATTTGTCATGTGGTTTTAAAGTTGTTAATTTGTGATAAATATATCTCAGGTGTATATTTTTATAATAAATTATAATTATCAATGATGAATATCTATCCAATTTTATAGAAAAGGAAAATTTATTAATTATTGATGATGATAATTACTTAACTTTATTAATTATTGATGATGTTAATCATTAATAGTATTGTAAAAGTTTTTATAAAAGTTTCTTAGAGGGATTCGTAAATATATATTAATATAGATATAGATATAGATATATATGTATATTTTTTTATATTATTTTATAGTGTTAGTAATCTATATTGAATATTTTTTATTCAATAGGAATTTTGTTAATTTAAAGAAATAAAAGAAATAAAAATATTGATAGTCATTAATGATAGTCATTAATATTTGTCATTAATACTATTGGTCAAATTTTCTTAAAAAATTTCAATAGGGATTCGTAAATATAAATAAATATATATATATATATATATATAGATATTGATATATTGATTTTCAAAATAAAATATTATAGTGAAGATTTAATTTTTGTAATATAAAAAAGTGAATTCTAATTAAAAAATAATTTTAATGACAAAAATAATGGTTAGAATTAATGTCAGTCATTAATGTTAATCATTAATAGTATTGTAAAAGTTTCTATAAAAGTTTCTTAGAGGGATTCGTTAATAGATATAGATATAGATACTATAGTGAAGGTTTAATTTTTATAATATAAAAAATTGAATTCTAATTAAAAAATCATTTTAATGACAAAAATAATGGTTACAATTAATGTCGGTCATTAATGTTAATCATTAATAGTATTGTAAAAGTTTCTATAAAAGTTTCATAGAGGGATTCATAAATTTATATTAATTAATATAGAATATAGATATAGATATAGATTAATATATATATATATATATATATATATATATATATATATATATATACACTATAGTGAAGGTTTAATTTTTGTAATATAAAAAAAGTGAATTCTAATTAAAAAATCATTTTAATGACAAAAATAATGGTTACAATTAATGTCGGTCATTGATGTTAATCATTAATAGTATTGTAAAAGTTTCTTAAAGGGATTCGTAAATATATATTAATATAGATATAGATATAGATATAGGTATAAATATAGATGTATACTTCACATAAATTAAAAAAAGAGCTTAAATTGTGTAGTAAATTGTTTGTCATTATTATATTATATATTTATATGTTTTGTTTTATTTTGTTAAAATAAATTTTTTTAAAAAAAGTGTATATATAAACCTAATACTAAACACATGTTTGATTTAGTATGTTTGTTTGGTTTTTCTGAATTTTTGTGTGTACTCTAATTTTTGATTTTGGGATATTTTGATTAATAATTTCTTTAAATCTTTATGATTTATTTTTCTGTGAACAATGTATCCAAATATATTACGATGATTTGCTATTTTCGTATGAAATTATATATATTGGGTTCACCTTTTGTTTCCCAAAATTTAGAATCCGTTTGTTATAGCTTATTTTAGAAAAAAAATCTTTTTTTTTAAAATAAAAATAATCACTTCTAAATATTTTGCATCTATTTGTTACACATTTTAAGAAATAATCAGAAAACAGATAAAAATGAGAAGCAGCTAAGAGTAGCTTCTCAAATAATAAATTTTTCAAGAGGAGAAATATTTAAAGTCATAATGAAAAATATTAAACTTATTGAAAATATAAAAAGTTAAGTTTAAAATAACTTTAATATTTCCAAAGAAGTTATCATAATTTTTTTTTATAAATACAAAGAAAAAAAAATAATTTAAAGTTAAAACAAACTCGCCTTAAATATTATGATAATCTTTATTTTTCATCTCGTATAGTAGTTGTTTTTTTGAAAGGAAGCTAAAAAGAAAAGAAAAAAAAAATTAGAAGGAAAAACTATTCACGAAGAAATGAAGTTCCCATCGCATCGTTCTTTTATGTAGAGAATAATTTTAATGTTTATGACGCATTCATCGGTCTCTCTTCATCAATTTTGGTGCAAAGATCATATCATCATATATATAACTTAAATATTGGTGTTGCAATATTAGTTTACATGATCAAGTTTTTTTTTCGACAACAAATAAAAAAACTTTTAAATAGTGATTTTCACTAGTATAATTTGATAAAATCCATAATACATGTGATTTATATATTAGATTAGATAAATTGATTATTCAATTAATTTAAAATATAATTTTGGTTATAATAATTTTTTTTTTTGATGAAGGTTATAATAATTGTTGAGGGAGTATTAAATTTGCAGCATATTTTATTCATAATAATTTCATTGAAAAATATTTATTTAAGTAATATAAAGTGTTATATTTTATAAAAAATATTTAACCTATGAAAAAAAAAAAAAAAACAAATGTTAGTAAAATAAAACTCCTTAAATAGAGCGCAACGCAAGAAACGGCATAAAAAATGGATGCTCATAGCAATCACACTCTCTCTCTCACTCTCTTTAATCCGCGAGTGGGTTTCGTACATGTGAATAGTGTCATCTTCAACCTCTGACGGGTCGACCCATGATCAGAAATGGGTCAAAACGCGGGTCACGATCCATCACATCTATTTTTCGTTTTTTAGCACAGTTTCATATAATTTTTTATGGGTTTCGATCGGAATTCAATTTCTAATGATCTGAACACAAAAATAATCAAGTTTGAAGCATCAAAACACGAAATTTGGAGAGAAATTCGTGAACATATCAAACCCATAAAAGAAAAGATTTTTCTTAGATTTCTCCTTCTATAATTGTTGAAAAACACGAAATTTATGACATTAGATTCGTAAAATCATTCTCTACAAAAGCCCTATGATTTTTCACTTCAGTTTATTAGATATCAAGATTCGAAAATATATAGTGAATATTAAACGAAAATTAAGAAAAAAAAAAGAAATATGTGTAGTTTAGTTGAAAAAAGTTTGCAGACTGTGGTATTTGCCTTTCCCTTGTATTCTTTGTTTCTTGTAGTGATCTTGGCATGTTTTATGCTAGATTATCCGTTTATATATATATATTACAAGTTTAGCAGTTTTCCCAAAAAAGTTTAGTTGAAAAGAAATGAATTTCATTTTCTGTAAACATGAAAAGATGGAATGAAAAATTAGTGTTAAAATTTAGTGGGTGTTTTTATAATTAAACTAGTTTTAGTTACTAGTATTGTAAATTAATATAGTTTCTATAACATAAATGATCAAAGAGAAATGAATAGTCTTGATGCTGCCAACTAGGATAGGCTGCTCTACCCATTTTGTAGTAATGGGTAACCAAGTTGTCACCTATTTTAAAATCATATAAAATAATTTCGACCGTACATTTTAAATCGAACAGTTATGATGGAAAATTGTAGGAACAGTGTGTTATAACCTACAACAAATAATTCGTTTTCGTACATGATACATACAATAAAAAGGAAAATTGTCTGAAGGTTCTACATTCACTTTTTTTTTTTTTTGACAAACAGGCTCTACATTCACTTAAAACACATGAGGTTGTATTTTTGAAATACAATTACATCGATCAATCGTATACATCATTCATAAAATAAACGGAGATTAGTAACCAAAACCATTTATAGAGCACACTTTAATATTTTCCATCACCACCGAAACATCTGCCATTATATTTAATTCACACATTCAGAAGATTGGTGACTGCTCAATCTTAATCTAACAGTTCAAATAAAAGAAAAGGTAATTTTAATTTTAGGCTTAAATATCATTTCAGTCCCTGTATGTTCTCAATTTTTTGGTTTTAGTCCCTGTAAGTTTTTTTGTTCTAAATTAGTCCTTCAATGTGTTAATTTTTTTCGTTTTAGTCCCTGCCGTCCAATTCCGTTAAAAAAATGCTTAGGTGGCAAACGGAGGGACTAAAACCAAAAGCCGAATTTGCAGCCCTAAATTCCCAAATTCCTTCATCTTTCTCTTCTCTTCCTCTTCAACATCTGAAATTCCTTCTTTTCAAATTCCTTCTTGAATAGCTCTACTCACCACGACCCGAATATTGACATTTTTCGAGGAATGCAAACCGGGTCTCACATTAAATCAGAACTTGTCTCAAGTGAAAATGATGCTCTCAGTAAGCAGTTTGTAAGGTCTCCTCATGCAGAGCCAATGACTTTCAGTCTGTCTTGGCTGATCGTGTTGGCCGGCAGCTTCTGGGGGATCATGTTAAGATTAACCCATCATTTGATCCATCGAACAAATGGTTTATGACATCATGATTTTTCCTTGACCACTACTAATCTGAGCAGCTTTTGAAGTTTCCCAGCATACCTTCCAGTTACACAGATCTTTTCATTCTTATATTTGTAAGGATATAACAATACAATATGGAGCCAAAGCACAATAGAATCTGTGTAAATATAATTGCATGGTCTAGTATTGGGCACAGAAGTGCATTTTGCATGGCTTCAGGCTTGGGTTTATGGAGTTCAATCCTTACAATGTCACAACATGAAATGACAGTTTATGCAATGAATAACAATGCATTTTTAGGAACACCATATATTCAAAGAAGGAACATATTTGTTATTCTTGTTCCGTAGGACTCGAAAGAGAAATTTTTTTTTCCGGGTGCTTGTTCTATCTCCTCAAGAACGACATCCACCCTCAGTGGTGTACAGAGTCAAGATACAATATTGGAAATTGCATGTCCAAATAATACAACTAGAACTCAAAATTTCATTAAAGAAAACTAGAAAAGATCCCATGTAAGGGAAACAGATGGCAGAAAATAGAGGTTTGATATTCCACAGCAGATCATTAGCAAATAATTTTCTTAGAATACATAGATAAATGTAAGTTTGAGTCATTCTATTGATGCATCCAATTTGTGAGTCATATTATTGATGCATTTCATACATGGTGTATGTATATTGTATAGAACTGAAGAGTAACACTTGGTTATTCTATTTCTGCTTAACCAAATTGATGCTGAAATCCCAGATTTTCTTAGCCAAATCATCGTCTTTTCCATGTGGAGTTGTTTTGTACACATTACTGTCCGAAAAATACTCACCACTAACTCCCTTCACTTGAGGATGCAAAGCTACATGTTGTGGCTGCTCCCTGCATTCAAATTGGAGAAAGAAAGTGACGCGCCAGCTCAAAAAAGATAACTAAATAATATAGTTTTTAATTTTGCGCAAATTCGTTTTTTGGTTTTAGTCCCTCTGTTTGCCACCTAAGCATTTTTTTAACGGAATTGGATGGCAGGGACTAAAACGAAAAAAATTAACACATTGAAGGACTAATTTAGAACAAAAAAACTTACAGAGACTAAAATCAAAAAATTGGGAACATACAGGGACTAAAATGATATTTAAGCCTTAATTTTATAATTTAGTGTACTGATCAGTGCATTTCTAATGCACTTTCTTATATCTTATGATATGGCATTTATATAATTTCTCCCCTTAATTCTAGTGTTCTTAACGTGTTTCCTAAATTTAGGATAGTTTTGCTTTTATTTTATTTTCAGTACTTATTTCATGAACAAACAGCATTTTGACCTCTTCTCATTCTGCAAGCCATAACTAGAGTTACGAGTATCGGATTGAGGCGCGGTCAGTGGCGTTGGAAAGCTAAGAGAAAGAGCTACAACTTTCATGTTGCAGCGAAAATCAAATTCCGAAGTTTCCATCGTGCTACGATGGATTACATCGTACCACGATGAGAAGGAAGCTTAGCCATTAAGAAAAGGGAAAACTTGGCGACCAAGGAAGACCCATCGTGCCACGATGGGATCCAATGCACCACGATGGACCGTAACTTTTAAGCTACTAAAGGCTATAAATAGAGCCTCAATTCTCATATTTTATTCATTCCAGTTTTCCACGAAAACTATTGTATTCTCTAGTATTTCATGGCTTGCTAAACCACTAAGGTTAATCTGCTCTAAGGGGATTTCTCCAAGACCTTGAGGTTATTATATTTTTCAGTTTTATTTATTTCTTTTCAATTATGTTCTTGTTCTTGTTTGCTTAATTCAAGTTTCATAGAATATGATTGTTAATTTCGATTGATTTATATTTCCTAAAGGTAATCGTGTCTTAACTTAGCTTATTCTTTAATTCACGTGTTCTTAAACCGTTTGCTTAATTCGGTATGCAGTTTGCTTAATTCGGTAATCTAACAAAAGGAATATAACTCATATAGAATCGAATACACTTGTTAATCGTTTTTATAAATCGAGAGAGAATTAAATCGGCTTAGGAACTAATAATATAATAACCGATGATATGTCTGAATTTCCCGAAACAGTAGATTAATCTGGTTTTTATAACTGTTTTCAACCAACTTATTTTATTGTTTCTAATCATAGAAACGAAACATAAACCCCCTTTTTATAGTTTTTACTTGATTCTAATATTGCTAAACATTGATCAAAAGAGTCCTTGTGAGACGACCAAGGTTAACTACCTTGTACTATTCTTAATTAAAATTTATTTTGATCACGAAACGACAGTGATCATGTACCAAGCTTAAATTTGAATGGTTTGATTTTGATCAAATGAAATAATCATCAATATTCTGAATGTGTGAATTGGTGAATAGTTGAATGCAGGGGAACCTTGATGCTAAAATAGTCTCGTTTTGACTGTAGTTACATTTTTGTAATTCAATTGTTGTTTCAAATTATATCTTAAATCGGTTATTCTTTTAGTTGCTTTCTTACAATCGATTTAAAATATTTTTATTTTGCTTCAGGGATCAGTTCTGGCATCAAGTATCGATTTAAAATATTTAGTCTTTAAATAAACAAAATGTTTTAGTAACCAATATAAAATATTATTTTCCATGCTTTTATATAAATTTGTAGGATAAACGAATACTTTGGTTGTTCATCTCCTCTCTTTTGTCGTAATTCTTTTGCTCCTCTCTGGCTTCTTCCCGTTACATCTCTCATCTCATCCTCGTTTATTAGTCATTTAATTTATTTATTAACAATGATCGTTGGAGTCATTTAATTTATTTATTAAACACTATTAAAAGACTATTTAAAAGACTATTTTTAAATTTCATGGATCCAACAATTTTTGAACATCAATAATGAATTTTCTTCTGGTACTAGTGTTTAACTCCATAGTGTCCCCAACATATATACATCACTTTCTACATGTGCATCTTCATGTAAGTACAATTAGGACCACCGGCTAAAACAATTACCAGGAGGGTTCCTCATATAATAAGAGTCTAAACACCTCTTATGCTAGCCCATAAGCCAATTTTTCCACAACAAAGTATTATAAATTTTAATTCTTTAACTTTTTGTTGTATATTAATAAAAAAAAAATAGATACTATTTTGAGAAAGCAAATCAAATAATATTTCTCATCATACAAACATGTATATATATGTGCCCATAGCTCAAGACAATATTATTAGTAAGTTCATAATAAGGCATAGATATTTTCCCAATCTTGCATTTTTTGTGAACTTTCAAGAACTATAATTCCTTAACTAAAATTAAGAGCAAATTTCAAAATGGCCTCACCAAATGTTGAAGACACTACAAGCTTCAAACATAACTTAGGAACCTCTGTTAAGAAATCATGGGCAAATTTAGTCAAGGTCACAAATATGATAAAAGAGTTTGGCCAAGATGACCCTAGAAGGATTATTCATTCCTTCAAAGTTGGATTTGCATTAGTTTTGATTTATATTTTGCATCATTTTCGTCCATCTTTCTATGGTTTTGGTGACAACGTAATATGGGCTGTTCTTACCGTTGTTATTGTCCTTGAACTTTCTGTGGGTAAGTATCCATTAATTAAGTTCCTTTTACTTAAATTGATTTGTGCTATTATTTTTTAAAAAAGATTAAGTTGTTCACGAAAATAAAGGGAGATAATTTATTTATTTCCACTTCTAATTTTTCATGGATAATAATAATTCAACTTTATCTAGTAGTTATGTCATGCGTGAACTTATAATCTACTAATTGGATTAATGTTTTAGAGGGTTTGAGTCATAAGGAGACCTAAGTTCAACTCCTACTAACATACTTCTTTCGTCCCAAAATATAAATAAAAGTGAGTAAAAAAAATTAATGTATTTAGTTCAAAATTTGGACAAAATATAATCATTTTTATTGATCAATTTCTATTTGTATTTTGGGACGATGAAACTATATATACTCCTCCAATGCACTAAAGTACTAATATTAGTTGTTAAAAGATATATAAATTGCATTAATTTTCAGGTGCGACACTCGGAAAAGGTTTCAATAGAATGTTGGCAACGGGATTAGCAGGTGCGCTCGGTGTTGCAAGTAACAAAATAGCAACTCTTTGTGGGGATAAAGGAAAAGTTGTAATGACTACAATCTTTATCTTTGTGATTGGTAATTATAATTTAATTAATTTCCTAATACTTAATTAATTTCTTTCATATATATACACCAACCAAATAAATAATTTTTATAGCTAGCTATGACTTGAGAACTCAATTTGTTTATTTAATTTGCAGCTGAAAGAGTAACATTTATGAGATTTTCTCCTAAATTGAAGCCAAGATATGATTATGGGATGATCATATTCATCTTAACCTTTTGTTTGATATCTCTTTCGGATATGACTGGTCATGAACTTCTAGAAGTTGCTTATGGGAGGTTATTAACGATCATAATTGGGAGTTGCATAGCTATTACAGTGTGTATTTTCATATGCCCTGTTTGGATTGGAGAAGATCTTCACAAAAAAATTGCTAGCAATATTGAAAAGGTTGCGGATTTTTTACAAGGTATGTATTTTTATATTCTCTACGCTCATTTGAAGAGTATGATTCAAGACATGTTGAAATTCTAAAAAAAAAAATGATGGAATTTAATTCCTTTTTTTTCTTTCTTTTAAATTATAACAATTTTCTTACATATACCTGTCATCTAGGTTTGTTTTTTGGTCTCAAGTTGCCACCCTATTGTCATTAGACCTTAAACAACGGAATTGAATTAAATGCAGTCGGACTTCATGCAATCAGTGATTTAAAATTGTCTGATTAAGATCAAACAATTCAAATTTTATTTTTTCTTTAATATAAAATTTTGAAATGACATTTGAACCATCTGATCAAAATCAAATGACCTAAAATCTAATGATTATATGACTGCAACGTCTTTCAACTGCTCAACTACACAGAATCCATGTCCCTTAACCTATATTTCCTTCGATTAACCACGCGCCTTTAAGACCATGCAGAACTATTTATATGTTGTTTTGAGTTTAATAATTGCACACTATGCTAGTAATTAATATAAACAAATTTTAACAAAACATATTATCAAAAAAAAAAATTAACGAAACGTTTAATCATGTTTTACTATCTTACTACAGTATAAATAAATAAAAATAAATAAATATTTGTTTTACACGGCGAAGTGTAAATTATTAAAATAATTTTCTACACCTAATACCGAAATAGAAGTAAAATGGGGGTGCATGGTAAAATCCAAAATGCAACCCAAATTGAACAAACACCGTCCAACTATCACTTGTTTGATTCCCACTAAATTCCATGTCTTCCTTTACACGTCATTTATTCCTTTTATTTGTTTTGATTCTTTAGGTTAAATCTTTTCCGTGAATTTAGTTTAGTTTGTACGATGAAATTATAACTATTAAATAACTGGATAGAAACAAATTTACTATGGTGTGTTGTGTTTCCTTTGAAGACTATAAAATCAATTTCTCTTTGATCAAAAATTAATTTAGTTTTTACTTTTTAGTATATAAAAACAACCGATAGAGGTACACCAAAAAAAAAAAACCGATAGAGAAATTTTGATTTGAAGATATATTACGAGCAATATGCAAAACTAATCATATTGATGTGTGATATATTATAACTATAGCATTACAAAGATTATATATCAAACTTAAAAGGATTTAATATTTCATTGGCTAGACTATACACTATAAATGTAGAGAATTGGAGAATTTAAAATTCAAATTTTGATTTCTTCAATAATGTTTCAAGTAACTAACAACTGTGATACTCTTATTAGAATGAACAACATTTATTTTAAACTGTATAACTTTATTTTTATTTTATCAAGTATTCTTCTTTTCTTTTTGACTAAAAAGAAAGATATTCATTCATTCAAATTGTTAGAGTACATCGGTGCAATACAAATTCAATTTCGCTAAAAACAAAAGGGATAAATCTGCGAACAAACTCACAATATCCGTGTTAATAGCATAAAACGGCAAATTACATATGCCTACAAGTATGACTATATTTAAGTGTCCGAAATATCTATACCTCCGGATCTGTAGCATTTATGACACCAAATTCGATATTGATTGGATTTGCACTAGATCGAAATTAATCCTTCAACCTAAAACAAATGAACACCGCACAAAGACGGGACAATAAATACTCTGCATAAAGACGGGACAACACAATACTCCGCACAAGGCGGGACAACAAAACAAACAAATATGTGAAAATCACACTTTTTTTTTTGTCAAGTAGCCTAGTGGCTAGAAAATTCACCTTAAAGGTGAATAAATGGAGTGTCTCGGGTTCGAATCCGGGCTCCTGCACATATAGTGCGATGTCTCTACCAACTGAGTCAAGCTCATAGAGACTCACACTTATTTATTATAACGAGAAAAAAAAAATTGGAGGGGTGATTTTAAGCCAAAATTGACCTTAAATCACCCTCTTCAATAAACTAAAAAGAGAAAAAATGACGGCTAAATTAGAAGAAAATAGAAAAAAGAGTGATTTTATAAGTATTCTAATGGCTAAATTTCATGATTCAATATGAATAAGTAAAAATTATTAAATTTGAATTTCAATCTATATATATTGCAGTGTCCCGAACTATATTCAAAAGAAATTATCCTGCATGATATAAAATTATTGTAATGTCCCTATTAGATATTAATACATCTCATGAGATCTTAAACTAATGGAAACGATGTCAACTGCAGGATTTGGAGATGAGTATTTCAACGGTTCTGAAAATACAGAAGCTGGGAATGATAAGCAATTTCTACACGGATACAAAAGTGTTCTCTCCTCAAAATGCAATGAAGAAACAATGGTGAAGATCAATAACTACATTCTCAAGCATAATATTTTATTTGGTCCCGTAACATAACTCAACTAATAGCTACTGATCGATATTATTGGGGGTTTATTTACTTAGTTATACTTACTCCTCCGTTCCTTTTTACTTGTCTTTTTAGAATAGTAACATCAAATTAAGGAAGTGTATATTTGCATTTTATCTTCCTATTATACCCTCGTTTTAAATTTTAATCCACCAATAAATTTCTTTTTTTTTCACACACTTTCTCTTTCCAATAAATTTAATATGTTATGTTCAAAAAAAAAAAAAATTTAGTTTTTCAAATATATAGCATTAATTTGTTTTATTGAAAAAGATAAAAGCAATTGACAAATAATATAATTGACAAATCATACTGATAAAATACCAAAAAGACAATTAAATAAAAACGCTAAATTTAACCCTAAAAGACAAGTAAAATAAATACTAATCCAATTATTCAATAGTTAATTTGTCTTGAATTTTATAGGCTGTTTCGGCAAGATGGGAACCTCGCCATGGACGGTTCAGATTTCGCCATCCATGGAAGCAATATTTAAAGATTGGAAACTTGACACGGTTTTGTGCATACAAAATTGAAGCTCTTAGTGTATATCTCCACAATTCCAAAGTATGTTATTTCACTTTTTGTTTAGATATAATCTTAGCTTAGCTCCCTAAAGTATGTTCATTATTGATTTAATCCCCCAAAATTTTATTCACATTTGGTGTCTCATAAAAAATTAGTTGCTTAATTAGTATCCTAACCATCTTTTTCAATACAGACCCCATATGAATTTCGAAGCAGAATTCAAGAATCATGCACAACTATTAGCTTGGAGTCAGGGAAAGCCTTAAAAGAATCATCATTGATGATTAAAAATATGTCTAAGTCATCAACACCAAAATCTCATGTTTTAAATGCTAAAAATGCTGCTGAATCTCTTAAATCTATTCTAAGAACAAATCCATGGGAAGGAGCTGATCATTTGGAGATAATACCAGCTTCTACGGTTGCATCGTTGCTTATTGATATTGTGGTTTGTGTTGAGCAAATTTGTGAAGCTGTTGATGAATTAGCTTCACTTGCGAATTTTGTGCCTTCTGAGTTAATGCATAGGGGAATCGTGCAACCGATTTCTGATAGCGATGGTTCGGTTCATGTTGTTACAGTTAGTGAGTGATCGCGAAGATTGCATCATACAAATTTTCTATGACTGCTACACAGTGCAACAATGGTCGAAACTAAACACAATAAGAAGAATTAGTTACTTAAGAGATTAGATAATAAAGTTGTGTGCACACTGGAATTGTTGTTGTAACAAATTAAATGATCAATAGCTATATTTTACACTTCATTTTAGTGCCAAAACAATGTATTTGGATTTCATACAAATGCCTATAAGTGTATGTTTATTTTAGCAACAAACAAGATAAATAAACAAATCACTAAGAGGTAGAAAGGATTATACAAATTGTTCATACCTCTAATATTGAGATCGAAGGTTTATACATTTTATTTATTTATTTTTATCACGGAATTTAAGTGAGATATATATTTTTTATTTTTTTACACAATAATTAAAAACTTAGGGACTAGCAGAAAAATGAGTTACTTGAGTAAGACTATGAGCGATTTGATTGGGCTTCTCTCCTAATATGATTGGTTCAGATGTGAATTTAATAAACTATGACATAAATTAATAACAATATCAAACTCAGTATTATTCCTAGCCTTAAATTGGAGAGCTTGGATTACTTGAAGACCGCCTGTTTTTAATTGAACATTTGTTAATTGTTCATGCCGTAACTATTTTAGAGCATCCAACACACCCAATACTAAAAATAATAATAATTATTTATTCATTAATATAGAGAATATTTCAATTCTCTTGTTACGATCTAAGTTCGACTATAATTATCTATGATTCTTGTCCGACTCAACTTTCTTAATTTGTTCTAACAGAGCCTTCTGAAACTAGTGTTCCAATAATAGTAAATTTATAATCTCTTTTATGGGCTATAGCCCTCCATTTAATAAAAAGTTAAAATCTCAACCAAGGGAAATTTTAAACAGTGATCCGGGCATTTGTTAACCATATAAATATAGAAATTTTGTTTCAGAATTTGTACATTCAATGTATCGGAAATGTAAAAAATTATTTTATTAATATTAATTTTATCTTTTATTTTTACTTTTAGTATGCTTAACAAGTGCTCCGAGACACTGTTCAATAACTAATTCTAATTTCTAAATCATATTTTTTAATGATGTGTTATTTGAACACCAAATATAGTTGTCCCGGGTGGACAACTATTTTTTTTATGCCTTGCACGCATATCAATGCCAAATAAAACAATAACATTAGAGCATTGCTATTTAGTAAGAATTATTTTAGAGAAGAAATGCAAGAATAACACATGGCATTATCTTATAGGATGATGTAAATTTAATCTCCTCTTTTAGTGGAAATCATGGAGGGTACTTGATATAAACAATGGTGAAGATTTATTCTTACAATTCTTCTTCATAGATTTTCTTACTAAATAGCATTTTCCATAACATTATTCTATTTTTTAAATAACAAACTAATCATAAATCATGTTTTAACATTGTCTTGCTAGATTGATCCAACAAATATCTTTCACTAAAACCCCTACCAACCAAGTCAAACCTCACTCACTCACTCACAGTCATTCCCATGGCAACAACAGTAACAGATTCATCACAATCTTCATCAGCGAACAAAATCAATGTTTTCTGGCATGAAGGAATGCTAAACCATGATACCGGCAAAGGTGTTTTTGACACAGGAATAGATCCTGGTTTCTTAGACGTGTTAGAAAAACATCCTGAAAACTCAGACAGAGTCAAAAACATTGTCTCTATCCTTAAAAAAGGTCCTATTTCTCCTCATGTTTCTTGGAACCATGGTAGACCTGCTCTCATCACTGAGATTCATTCTTTTCACACTCCTGGTATGGTACTATCAATATTCAGTTCTTATCATTTTGTATTGATATATTGTGTTTATTGGCATGATTTGTGTAATCATAAAGGATTTTGGTTTTCTAAGATGAGGAGTGAAATTGGGTTTCGGTAAAAATTTGTGCTTTGTTTACAAAATCAGAGTTTTTGGTCCTGGTTTCACACATTGTTGCAATTTTGGTCCAACCCAGATTTTTTACCCTAAAAATGGTGAATTTTTGTCTCAAAAGTTATAATTTTTTGTATGCTCTCTTCAATTTCAAAATTGGGGACAAAAATAACCACTTTTGGGGCTAAAAATCACTATTTTTTGAGTCAAGAAACCTGAATGCTGACCAAAATTGCAACAATGTGTGAAATTGGGTGACCGAAAACCCGGATTTTGAAATGGGGGCTAGAATCTTGTTTTAGGTAGAATTGCGAGACCAAAAGTGCATTTAAATCTTTTATTTTAGTTTGGAGATTTTTATTTAATTTTTTTTTTTTGTTGATATGTTTAGGAATAGCTATATTGGATTGATGTACTGTAGTTGTACTCTAGGTTTTAGGGTGTTATATTTTAGCCTTCAGTTTTGTGCTTATGAAATTCAGAATTGTTTCCATTGTGTTGTGAGCAGCACTTTGTGTTGTATACTGCAACTATCTTGTAACCTAATAACCTATGTAGCATCTACACTTCAAATTGAAGGCGTGTCCATCGTCGACTTGACATTGACAAGTACATTCACATTCAATAAATTCCATTTTCTTAACCCCCCCTTAATCATGACGTCAAGGAAAGCCCGTAACGGATCTTTCCCTATAATGTATGAGGTGCACAATTTTTTGGAAAGCGGACTTGATTGCAATATTACAAAGATAAAAGAAACATTACAAGAAAAATAAACTATTGGCATACTTGTCTTCATTGTCACCTACTTCAACATAACTTCGAACTAACATAATGAAAAATAAAAGCTTGATCGCTTTCTTTTTTCCTACTCTCCCCTGTTTTCTAACTAAAAACGAAGGTTTACTGCATTCCAATTCTGTGGTACCTTCTTCCCATCCAAGTCCTCCAAGCCGTAGACTCCTTTCCCCGTTCCGCTTTGACTCTTGACAGTCCTTCCCATCATGAGTGCAACTTCCTGGTTGCTCAACTCTTGGTTTTCTCGTCAGTTCTAAATCTCCCTCTTGATACTCCTTCTTTCCTTCAAATTGTACCTCCAAGCTGCCCTCATCTTACTCTTTTCTTACTTCAAGTGATCTTGAGCTCACACTTCCTTTTGGAGGTTTAAGCTGGCCAGCAAATTATTAGCATTTACCCCCATTTGAGCAAAAAGGATTCTCACATTGTGCTCAATTGGAATCATAGCATTAGATCCATATACCATCTTGAAAGGAGTTTCTTGTGTAGAAAAATGTGGGATAGTGTGGTAAGACCACAAGACCATGGGAAACTCTTCCACCCGTAATCCCTTAGCTGCCTCCAACCTTTTCTTTAAGCCTTGCTCCCTTACTGGCTTACTCAGTTTGATCATTTGTTTGACGATGTTCCACCAATGTGAAGCTAAGTTATATCCCTCATTCCTTGCAGAAATTCGCCACACTTGTACTGACAAATTGAGTTCCATTGTCAGTTACTATCACCATTGGGATACCGAACCTGCATATGATCTTCTTCCAGTAAAACTTTTTGATCCTTTCTACCGTGATGGTGGCCACTGGCTCCACGTCTATTCATTTGGTGAAGTAGTCCATTGCCACAATCAGAAATTTTACTTACCTTTGCGTTAAAGGGAAAGGACCCAAAATATCCACTCCCATTTAAAGAAGGGACACGGTGAAACCACCGAGCTCAAGTATTCTGTGGAAGCTTGATGAAGATTAGAGAATCTCCATCACTTATCACACTTCTTTACATAGTGGAACAATCTAACTTAATAGTTGGCCAATAGTAACCGGCTCTGAGCACGTCTGATGCTAGTGCCCTCCCTCCAATGTGAGTTCCGGAAACTCCCTCATGCACTTTGACTGTTACATACTCGGCTTGTTTAGGAGCCAGGTACTGCAAGAGCAAGTTGGAGAATCCTCTTTTGAAAAGTTGATCGGCAATATTAATGAACTTGGCATCCGCTTTTTAATCCTCAGCACTTCCTCTTTATCTTCTACACACACTGAATAATTCCTATGTAACATTTTTGTATGTTTGAGAAATCATAATTCAGAATTACATTTCAGTTCCTCAAATTGTGTCTTCCATTTTCACTGATATTCTCTCATTTTTCTGACCCTGCTATACTTACAAAACAGTGCATGATGTAATTTCAAATGTTTTAATTTCCTAGAGTACATAAATGAACTGGTAGAAGCTGATAAAGAAGGTGGAAAGATACTTTGTACTGGCACATTCTTGAACCCTGGATCATGGGATGCCGCACTTCTTGCTGCTGGGACTACACTATCTTCGATGAAGCATTTGCTTGACGGACAAGGAAAAGTTGCTTATGCTTTGGTTAGACCCCCTGGTCACCATGCTCAGCCTTCTCAAGCTGACGGATACTGTTTCCTTAACAATGCTGGTCTAGCAGTACAATTAGCTTTAGATTCTGGTTGTAAGAAAGTTGCGGTTATAGATATTGATGTTCATTATGGAAATGGCACGGCAGAGGGATTTTATTCATCTAATAAAGTTCTTACCATCTCTCTTCATATGAACCATGGATCCTGGGGTCCGTCTCATCCGCAGAATGGTTCCATTGATGAGCTAGGTGAAGGAGAAGGTTATGGTTATAACTTAAACATACCTCTACCAAATGGAACTGGGGATAAAGGATATGTATATGCCTTCAATGAGTTGGTTGTTCCATCAATCCATAAATTTGAGCCTGATATGATAGTGTTTGTTGTAGGACAAGACTCAAGTGCAGTAAGTTATTCTATTTATCTTTTATTTTTGCTGTTTCTCATTCATAATTTGATTGTAGTTAGCATTTTATTGTCGAGTTTTTATAGACTTGGTTTCGTGCTTTCATATAGAAATCAAAACCTGACGAGATACTTGTATATGACTTTTATGGGACGGACTTAGGCCTGTTTTGGTTTATTTATTTGAGCTAATTTACTAGTATAAGCACTTTGAGATCTTATGAGAACAACTTATTTTGTGTCCATAAGCTGTTTTCAGCTTATTTCCTTAAACTTTCGAGGATAGCTTATGAAAATGATTTATAGCTTATATGAAAACAGTTTGACTTTATATTAACTTATGCTATAGAAATAACATACATAAGCCCTTATTTACAAACACTTAACTGAACTATTTATCCAAACAGTGCCTAATACAAACCATGCTATGGAAACTTAAACAAGTTTGAGTTTAACAATCATTTGTGTAAAACAAAGCCACATTCCCTTACATTTAAACTCTGCATGTACTTCAGTTTGATCCAAATGGAAGGCAATGCTTAACAATGGAAGGCTATAGAGAAATCGGGCGGATAGTTCACGATCTTGCGACGAGGCACAGTGATGGACGACTTCTTATTGTGCAGGAAGGTGGATATCATGTAACATATTCAGCGTATTGTTTACATGCAACACTTGAAGGTGTTCTCAACCTACCATTGCCTCTACTAGAAGATCATGTCGCCTATTATCCAGAGGACGAGACATTTTCTGTTAAAGTTATAGAAGCCATTAAAGATTATGTAAAAGATAAAATGCCATTGTGGAGAACAGATTAACTTTTGAGATATTTACTTTCCCTAGAACCTTATGTAATGTTTGAAACTTTGATATGTCATTGCAAATAGGGTAAATTACATGCACCTCTGCAAAAATATGTTTAAATAGCATTGTCCTCTTTAATTTTAAATGAACATTCAGCTTTATTTGTTTGAAAAATTGCACTTATATCTCTTCAATACTATTCAAAGGACATAGATATCCCATTTAAACATATATCAGAAAAAGTGAGTGCAATTTCTCAGGGAAGGGACCTTCTTCACCTACACAAAGAAGGATGCAGGATGGATCTGAGTTCAGTGCAGTCACAATCCTGTGACTACATACAGTTTTAAGTCCATAATGGACCGTATATATGGTTTAGATTTCAAACTCAATATTTTAGAATTTTTTGAAAATCGAAATTTGCATTAAAATATGGATTATATTCTAGATGTGGCCGACTACGTACAATCACACCGTACACAATCCAAATCCTGCAAGGATATGTCTTTTGGTGCTGCTATTATCCTTGTGAGTATACATAAAGGAAAAAAAATTGAACAAAAAACATCACCCTCGAGTATTATGGCATCTCATTTATAAGATTTTAAAATTTTTTTTTTTTTACTTTAATGTTTTGTGTGTATTGTGACTTTATTATTAACAGTTGGGTATATAAAAATGCTCCACATCCAAACCAAGGCATGAACACTGCAATTAGTGGAGGCTTAAAATAAATAGCACTAATTATTGAATATATGCCTTTAAATTGATGCAGTTTGACCTTACTAATGTGTTTGTCCCCATTGGTTATAGGAGGGACCATAGAAAAAGGTATGAACAAACATTGTCGGCTGGTATTGATGGGAATTGTGAGTATACTTGGCATATGCTTTGACATGAAATTGGAAATGGATTAGGTGCGCTCGATTTTTCAGTACAATTGTTTTATAGTCGTTCGATCATGATTAGATTTGGATGGTTTATACAAATGCAATCGATAAATATAGTTTTTAAATCTAGACTACCGAATCTTGATCGAATGGTTATAAATGGCACGACTGCTCAACCACATAAAAAAGTTGACTGTATGGAATTCGGATCCATGAAATCAATAATGTGATTTGACAATGCATGTTACACTGTTTGAAGATGGTCTTAAAAAACAGAAAGAGGCATTTCATGTTCTAGCTTAATACTATGAAATAAAGTGAAGTAAATGATGCAAAATAGAATGAATTATCACTATGTAATAAAGACTCTTTTTATTACATAATATATAGCATGCCTATGTTATACTTTTGTTGTTAAGCTCTTAACATGCTTTAGGAATTTTAAAGTGAAGAGAATATATGTTTAGAAAGGGAAGTAAATGTTTAGCTTAACTCTTGAAATTATGAGGTTGAATATTTTTAGACGAGTTTAAACTTGATATTTTACACTTGTGTGTGTGAATTTATGTAGCATTTGTCATTTCATTCGAACAAAGAAAAAAGAATTGTGAAGTAAACATTCAATAAAAAGAAGTTCTATACTATAACTCAAAACCTCAACCTCTAATTAACTTACAATATAAATATTTTGTATTAGGCACAAAAGCTTATACTCTACTTTATTTTGGTTTAATTATTTTTTAATGAATAGCCTGAATTATATAAATAATAATTTGGTATACTGGAGTTTTGATAGATACATACATATTCTAGTATAGAATGCAATCCTAAAATTTTCCTTAATTAAGGATGGATATTGGATGTTAATTCCCTGTCGTAAACAGTTCACGCAATTACACATAGTTTTTTATTTGGACTGTTAACATCAGATCGAACGAATATGATTGTAATTGTGTTTTTAATTTAAAGCAACTTCAACCGTTAATTTAAATTGAACGGACTACAGTTGTGATTATGTCACACAGTTACAGCATAAAATTCTTTTCGGAATATCTATCGAGTTTTTTATAGAGAAAATGCATATTCTTACTTTTGAAACCAAGTTTTTCCTTTAAAGTGCCCCCTGTTAGGATTTTGCATAGCTGAGTAAAAATAAGTTTTTAATTTTTTTTACCATGTTATAGATACGGAATGTAGTAGTAGGTGTTGGTGAATAATTTTGTTTATGGATATAACAACCAATAATCTTACCTTAAAAAATCCATAAAAAAAAATAATAATTACCTTAAAAAATGGTGTAAAAAAACTTTCGAGGTTAGATTTTAATATATTTATTGATAGAATGATAAAATACGAGAAATCATAAATTACTATTTCTTTGATAATTTCAAGATATTTACATGTCACCGCTGTAAATATTTTTTTTCAATTATAAATTGCACAATAGATTAAAAATACATTATATGTATCAATATCTTTCTAATGAAAATCAATAGTAAACACTATATTCCTCAAAAATAATGAAAATCAATATTAAACACTATATTCGGATATTCCTCAAAAAACATTAAACTCTTAAAAGTTTCTTGTGGACTCTATTTAATTAAAGAAAATTTGCATACCGATATTAGCGGAGCATTTTCTTAAAATTTGCATACCACCTTTTATTCAAAAAGAAAAATAAAATAAATGGAGCTGCCACCGTCAAAGACTATAAACGTGACTAGACCCACCATTTTTGTTTCTTTTTTGGTTTTGTACGTAAAATTGAATTAAACACTCAACAAACACATGACTACCATAATGAGTGTCCCGGTCTCTTTTTGCATGTGATTCTTGTTTTAATTCATCTCGACAATATTCATATTTAGTGGCTAGAAATGTTGCATTTTATAAGTAAAAGTCATATTCAAATTTCAAATATTTAAGGTGAGTTTTACGTTTGTTGCTTGTAAAATTATTTTATAGGAATATCTTCTTGTAATATTCAAAAAAAAAAAAAATTTCCCAACATAGGGGTAAAATAAATTACCAAAAAAATTTTTGAACATTGCAAGAGGTATTCCTACAAAATAATTTTATAGGGGCAAATGCAAAACTCATCTATTTTGCAGGGGGTAAAGATCTATTTACCTTTTTTTTATTTATTTTAAGTGTGAAATTTTAGTCACTTAGATTATTTTTAAAAAGAAATTAAGTTTTTTTTATTTTTCAGCATTAAGATTATATGAGATATAAAAGTATATTTTTGTTCTAGGCAAATAAAAAAAATAGCATTTTAGTCCACAAATATTATTTAATATATGAAATTATGTAAAAACATTATTTCCAAATCAATTAGAATTGTCCATCTCAGTTGATTACTAGTATGTATCTAAATAAAACATTTACTGAATAATTCACCTAAGATCATGAGATAGAAGGAAACATAATTATTAGTACAAAATATTAGTTAAAAAATTTTGTACAAAAAAAAAGGAAACAGATAGAATAATTTTATAAAATCATTATCATAAATTTCAAACAATACAATAATTAAAAAAAATTGTTTTTAGTAGTAATTTGTTTAAATAGAGTGAGAATTTGAGCTTGATTTCTGTAGAAATTTTATTTTGCGAGACTTCACTTAATTATGAATTACCACAACCCTTCTTTTGAGGATCAGAAAGATAATATAAAAAAAAAAAAGTGAGAGTATAAATTTTTCTTTGTGAAGAGTATTATAAATATAATTTAATATGAAGATTCTTTTTCTCATTTTTTTCATTTAATCAAATAATAGCACAATTTTTTGAGAAATTCTTTGGTGGATGGATGGATACTCACTAATTTCTCCAAAATTTTTTAAATATTTTTTTATGGTACAATAGAGGGCTGAAGGCTCAATTTTAGTATTTTACATATCTTTTTTATGACCACGTAATTTGTTTTTGGTTAAGAACGCATAATTTTTTGGGAGTGGATTAAATAAAGATTATTTTTGTACCAAAAAGAAAAATAATAAAGATATATTCACATTTCTATACTCTCATCAACAATCCTAATAAAATCAAAACCTTGTATGTGACAAAGATCAATGAGAAATTATAGAAAGGAACAAAAGAAGTTTATGGTAGTAATAACAATTTTACATGTATATATTAACAAATTAGACAGTATAATAAACTTGTTTATTTTATGTATTATTTTTAAAAATTATCCTTAACTATGCTTTAGTCAAACAATCATGTTAAAATATAGTAGTATTAAAGTATAGTAGTAAACTAATTAGATAGTATATATTCTTAATAAAAAATAACTAATACAGTAGTATGTGACAATTTAAAAAGGACTTATATTTTTAATCAAAAAATTACTTATAACTTTTTTTAATTCATACATTACATACTAGTCTTAAACTTTATTTAAAGCATACTACATTGTTTTTGTTGCTGATGTTACGCCTCAAAAGTACAAATCTATATTTGGACCACATTTTCTTTTTTATAGAAAATAGAAAAAATATCTCAAAGGAAGACCAAAATAGGCCCACTTAATTTGTATGTGGAAGAATATCATCCACTTGATAGCCAACCTATGGGACAAAATTATGGTTAGAACTTCCTTTTCCTTTCTTTCATTCATTCACTTCACAATTTTTTAATGCAAAATATCACCCAACCAATCATTCAAATCAAAATGAATTAAAATTATTTAAATGAGATGATTAGATTAAGGAAAATGAAAACTAGTGCCCCCGGCACTAGTTTAAGAACCGAATGTGGTAAAAAAAAATTGAAAATTGTGTAATTGATCTTTTAAATATTCAAACATCACTATTTTTAATGTCAAAATTTCTTGTTTTGGTATCCTTAACTAGTGCCCCGGGCGCACTACCCTTAGATTAAATAACTAGAGAGATTTGTTAGTCATTCCGTCTGACTTGTGAAATTAATTTTTACAATTGATTCAAATCTAAATGAATTAAAATTATTTGAATGAGATGAGTTGCGTCTCTTTTAATTCATATATTTTAGTTCGAATTTAGTTTTAGAAATGCAGCTGATTAATAATTAGCGAGACTTTTTTTCTACCATCAATATCTGGTCCACTGGATCGTCAAATCTGATCTAGGGTTCAGTTCTGTCATCAAATAGTTCCAAACCCCTCCGATCGTAGTTGTGAGGATCAAATAATGATCATCCCAACTAAATTTAACGTCAATCATCACTTAACTAACTAACGATGAATTATTGGTCATTTTTAGATTTGCCTATGAGATTATTCTTTATAATTGTGCGGACAATATAATATAATCATATTAC
The DNA here is from genome assembly GCA_954870985.1 of Trifolium fragiferum. Classification (NCBI taxonomy): domain Eukaryota; kingdom Viridiplantae; phylum Streptophyta; class Magnoliopsida; order Fabales; family Fabaceae; genus Trifolium; species Trifolium fragiferum. The sequence continues at coordinate 74,698,163 of OX940789.1, read as the reverse complement.
AAAAACAAGAATCAATTTTGAGTGAGAGAGGTGTAAATAAATTGAAAGCAAAAGAATGTATTTTCTTAGTAACATGAAAGTCATGATGATGGACTAAAGTGAAAAAAGAAGGAAAAAAAAAGTTGTCAAAGTTGAAGGTACTACTGCACAAATCACATTCTCTTGTTATTGTCTTTTTCCCATTTCAGCACTTTCATTTCTCAATCTTCCATTCAACATTTCTCAATAAAGCAAAATTCTCTTGTTCATATCTAGTTTTGGCAACAATAACTACCTTAGCTAACACTCATTTTTACACTCTCATGTTAAACTTCTTTTGTTTCTTTCTATAATGTCTCATTGATCTTTGTCACATACAAGGTTTTGAGTTTCCTAGGAAAGTTCATTCTTTGTTAATGTTTGGTTTTTATTTTGTTTTAGGCCAATCATGGGAGTTATGTTGATAGAACAAGTTTCAAAATTGATAATTTTTTGTTCAATGATTACAATATGTTATGGTGCTACAAACCCTAATGATCTCAAAGTTTTGAATGATTTTAGAAAAGGGTTAGAAAATCCTGAGCTTTTGAAATGGCCAGAAAAAGGTAACAATGATCCATGTGGTCCTCCATCATGGCCTTATGTGTTTTGTTCTGATGATAGAGTCACTCAGATTCAAGCTAAGAATCTTGGTCTTCAAGGAAAATTGCCACAAAATTTTAACCAACTCTCAGAACTTTCCAATTTAGGTCTTCAACGAAACAATCTTACCGGTATGTTACCTAGTTTTCGTGGTTTATCGAAATTGGAATTCGCTTTCTTGGATTACAATTCATTTGATGCTATCCCTTTTGATTTCTTCAATGGATTAACAAGCCTTAGGATTTTATCTTTGGAAGAAAATCAACTCAATGTTAGTACTAATGGTTGGTCATTTCCTTCGGATTTGGAGAAATCGGCACAGTTAACCGATCTTTCGTTTGTTCATTGTAATTTGGTTGGATCTTTGCCTGATTTTCTAGGCACATTGCCATCTCTCACAAGTGTAAGGCTTTCAAACAACAAACTTTCCGGTACCATTCCGGCTACTTTTGCTCAATCTTCAATTCAGGTTCTGTGGTTGAATAATCAAGGAGAAGGTGGTTTTACAGGTTCGATCGATGTTATTGCTTCGATGGTTTTCTTAACACAGATTTGGCTACATGGAAACAAATTCTCAGGTACAATTCCAAACAATATTGGAAATCTCACTTCCTTGAAAGAACTCAATCTCAATAGTAATCAAATTGTTGGGTTGATTCCAAAATCCTTAGCAGAAATGACCCTTGATTCACTTGTTTTGAACAATAACATGCTAATGGGTCCGATACCGAAGTTTAAAGCCGCAAACTTTTCTTATGATGATAATCTCTTTTGTCAAACTGAGCCAGGACTTGAATGTTCCTCAGAAGTTACAGCACTGCTTGATTTTCTGAATGATCTGAATTATCCGTCGTTTCTGATTTCTGATTGGTCAGGTAATAAACCATGTACAAGTAGCACAGGACCATGGTTTGGATTAAGCTGCAACAATTCAAACACTGGTGTATCTATAATTAATCTACCAAAACATAAGCTTAATGGTAGTTTAAGTCCTTCACTTGCTAAGTTAGATTCACTTCTTGAAATTAGGCTTGCTGGAAATAATATAACCGGCGCAGTTCCTAGCGATTTTACTAAATTGAAATCGTTGAGGTTGTTGGATTTAACTGATAATAATATCGAATCTCCTTTGCCAGATTTTCATGATGGTGTGAAAGTTATTACTGTTGGTAACCCCTTTCTAATTAAAAATCAAACTGGAGGGAGTGTTAGTCCTACTATTAGTGGCCCGAGTTCGAAAAACAACCCTTCACATTCTCCATCTTCACTGAACCAGACGGTTCCGAGCTCAAATCATAAAAGATTCAAGACAGTGGCAACAATGGCTGGAATTGTAGGGTTTGCAGTTGTAGCTTTTTTGGTTGTTTATCTCTTTTTGTGTTTCTTTAAGAACAAGAAAACATTGTCGAAAGCTCCAAGTTCCATTGTGGTTCACCCTCGAGATCTGTCTGACCGAGGAAGTGTAGTTAAAATTGCAGTTTCAAGCAACAACACTGGAAGCTTATCAGGAAAAACTAGGACAAGTTCTCTGAGTAACTTAAGTGGTGAAACTCAAAACTCTTGCTCAATTGAGGCTGGTAAGAATGTCATATCGGTGCAAGTGCTACGCAAGGTTACTAACGATTTTGCATCGGAAAATGAGCTAGGCCGTGGTGGATTTGGGACTGTTTACAAAGGAGAATTAGAAGATGGAACCAATATAGCAGTAAAGAGAATGGAGAATGGAGTTATTGGCAATAAGGCATTGGATGAGTTTCAATCAGAAATAGATGTTCTTTCTAAGGTTCGTCACCGACATTTGGTATCTCTTTTAGGGTATTCCATTGAAGGCAATGAGAGACTGTTAGTTTATGAATATATGCCACTTGGTGCTCTAAGTCAACATCTTTTTCATTGGAGAAAATTCGAGTTGAAGCCTTTATCTTGGTCACAAAGGCTTGTAATAGCACTAGATGTTGCTAGAGCGATGGAATACCTTCATGGTCTTGCTCGCGAGACCTTTATTCATAGAGATCTCAAGTCTTCTAATATTCTACTAGGCGATGATTTTCGTGCAAAAGTTTCGGATTTTGGTCTTGTGAAGCTTGCCCCAAATGGTGAAAAATCTATAGTAACCAAACTTGCTGGTACATTTGGTTACCTTGCCCCTGAATATGCCGGTATGTCCTTGCCTTCTTTTTCTTCTAAGTTCTATCTATCAAATATCAGCATGTAGTTTCTGTTTTTTTATGTTCACTCACAAAGTTGTTAAAATGGAAACTTCTAGGTAGTTAACATAACATGTCTCATTGCTATTGAAAAACATAATGTTAACAAGAAAAGTGTAACATGATTAACTTATCATATCCCGCTCAGTTTTCAAACATCAGATTGAGACAAAATATGATAGTATATCCTATCCTATCTTGTTATCTTCCCTCGTCTATTTTGACTACAATCGTAATATGTTTGTCTTAATGTGTTTCAGTGATGGGGAAAATCACTACAAAAGTTGATGTGTTCAGCTACGGCGTGGTATTAATGGAACTTCTAACCGGACTAACGGCGCTTGACGAGAGCCGGTCAGAGGAAATCCGATACTTGGCCGAATGGTTTTGGCGAATTAAATCAAACAAAGAAAAGCTTATGTCTGCCATTGATCCAGCTTTAGAACCAAATGAAGAAACATATGAAAGTATAACTATTGTAGCAGAACTTGCTGGACATTGCACTGCTAGAGAAGCATACCATAGGCCAGATATGAGTCATGCTGTCAATGTACTAGGAGCATTAGTGGAGAAATGGCGACCGGTTGACAATGAACTCGATTGCTATTCCGCAATTGACGGCACTCGACCACTTCCTCAATTGTTGAAAATTTGGAAGGATGCAGAAAACAATGAGTTTAGCTATAGTTCTACTGCTAGTCTTGAAGACAGTAAAGGAAGTATTGCATTGAGGCCTGCTGGATTTGCTGATTCTTTCACTTCTAATGATGCTAGATGATTAAGAGTTGATTTCAATGGATTTTTGTTGCTCTTGTTTATGTGTGTTCTTGATAAAATTTACTTGGATTATTCACCAAGTTTTTTTTTTCTTTTGCTTTTAGTCTTGGTATTGCTTTTGACATTAAAGTACTGCAGAGTATACCATGATGTAGATAAATGTTGTTTTGGTCATTTTTGTGGCCTACACAAAGAAACAATTTCTATTTGATAGTATTGAATATGCATTACAAGGAAAGTTATTATATTCATATCAAGGAGCTATGTATTATAACAGTTTATGTCAACAACATAAATAAATATGCTATTATTTCTTGTGATATTCATGTTTTGTATGAGGTTGATTATTGTATCAAAATGTGATACTTAAGAACTTGTCTAGTCTCAGAATTACATCATTTATATTTTCTATCTACATGAACATGTAAATTATATCTTGTGGATTCCCATGTTATTGTCTCTTACATGGCTCGCCCAACACTAAATGAGGCTTAAAACGAATTTTAAATTTATGTCTATTTATTTTAAAAAGTAATATTTCATTAAAATTATTTTATTTTTTCAAATTTTACTTTTTGAAACAAAATAGTTTATTGAATTATCATAATTAATTATAAAACTTTTTATTTTCAATCAATAATAAAGTCAATGCATTTGATCTTTATTGAGATGTTGATTTAATATATAATTTTATTAATTTTAGTTCTAATACGCAAAGATTCAAAAGTTATAGTTGTTTGAATTCTCGAAGAATTGCAAAATTATTATCTAAAGATTTTTCTTTTTCCCCAAAAGAGGTCAAAGACTTCATTTGGAAAAGCCGGTTGTAGATAAAGCGCCGGCAAAATAGAACCCACAAACAATTCACATTAAGCTTAAGAATGTTTGGTATTACGATGAGTTTAATGAAATCATGTGAATCGACCTTGATAATAAGGTATGCAATTCATATCCTTAAACCTTGCACTATTTTGCATTAAAGAAAAAGAAACTCACACTATTCACTCTCATATTGATTTGAGCGTCAGAGTATTTACAGATACTTCAACTTTAACGGTTTATTATTAGACATCAGATCACTTTTTCTAATAACTCCAAATCAATCACATTATCCAAATTACTTCTCAACTCAATGAAATAATCAAAATAAACTCACATAAGACTGTGCTTAATGCTTATACACACAAAACATTAATCTAAAATTATAAATATTTTCCTCCTTATATATATAACTCCATCACACCTAAAATCAGTTACCCCCAAATGAAACCAAATTTTGAATTTCATGAAGAATGAATCTTACTATGTGCACTACTACCCCAACACAACACTCTCACACTCCAAAACCACATTCACACATTCATCTTCCAAATCAAAAACCTAACACCACTTTTTCTCCAACCAACAAACCAAACAAAAACCAAACCCTGTCTCAAAAACACAAACCCATCACTGACCCAGCAGTAGCATGGACATCCTCAATTTCTCACCACTGCAAAAATGGCCATTTACTCGAAGCAGCTTCCGAATTCATTCACATGAGAGAAGCTGAAGTTGTACCCGACAAAATCACTCTCATCACACTCCTCTCTGCTTGTGCTCACTATCCCTCCAAAACTAGCATAGCCTTTGGAGAAACCATACACACATACACTTTCAAATATGGTTTAGCTATGAACGATGTAATGGTCGGTACTGCGTTGATTGACATGTACGCTAAATGTGACCGTGTGGATGATGCTAGATTGGTATTTGATCAAATGGGTGTCAGAAATTTGCATTCTTGGAACACAATGATTGGTGGGTATATGAAGCATGGTGATGTTGAAAATGCACTCAAACTGTTTGATAAATTGCCTATGAAGAATGCTGTTTCTTGGACTGTGCTTATTGGTGGGTTTCTGAAGAAAGATTGTTATGAACAAGCTCTTGAGTGTTTTCAAGAAATGCAACTTGCTGGTGTTGCTCCTGATCATGTAACTGTTATTGCTATCATTTCGGCTTGTGCTAATTTGGGTGCACTTGGTCTTGGCTTGTGGGTACATAGACTTGTTATTATGAAGAAAGAGTTGAGAGAGAACGTTAGAGTTGAGACTTCGTTGATAGATATGTATTCTCGATGTGGATGTATAGAGTTTGCTCGTCAGGTGTTTGATGGGATGACTCAACGGAATTTAGTGTCGTGGACCTCGATCATTGTTGGTTTTGCTATTAATGGGCTTGCGAATGAGGCGCTTAGTTTCTTCCATTTAATGAAGAAGGAAGGGTTTGAGCCGAATGGGATCAGTTACACGGGTGCACTCACGGCGTGCAGTCATGCTGGTTTGCTTGATGAGGGACTAAAAATCTTTGCAGACATGAAGAGAGATCATAGAGTTTCGCCGAGGATTGAGCATTATGGTTGCTTAGTGGATCTTTATAGTAGAGCAGGGAGGTTGGAAGAAGCATGGGATGTGATCAAGAAAATGCCCATGAAGCCTAATGAAGTGGTGATCGGGTCATTACTTGCAGCCTGTAGGACTAAAGGTGACGTTGAATTGGCTGAAAAAGCGATGAAATATCTTGTTGAATTGTACCCTAAGGGAGATTCCAATAATGTGCTTTTTTCGAGCATATATGCTGCAGTTGGAAAATGGGATGGTGCGAGCAAGGTTAGGATGGAAATGAAAGAACGTGGCTTACAAAAGAAACCAGCCTTTAGTTCCATTGAGATTGATTCCAGCATTCACAGTTTTGTGTCTGGCGATAAATATCATGAAGAGAACGAGTATATTTACAAAACCTTGGAGCTTCTGTCCTTTGAGCTGCAATTATTTGGCTATGTTCCTGATTTTGTTGGAAAAGAATCTTATGATTGAATTTTGTGATTAAGTTGCACAAGAACATAACTCATTCAACAGACCTGCTAATTGAGTTCGACAAAGTGATTCATTACCATAGTTTACTCTGTACAAATCCAAAAACATCAAGACCTAAACTTTGTCTCATGTCATGTAGCAAAAAGATATATAGTCAAATTTTATTGCATCTTATATGAACTCTTTAGAAAAAATCAAACTGTGAAGAAAAGCTTAGTTTGCTTATCCATAATCCATGTCTCAATATGATGGCGTCTCCATCTATATTATTTATCGTTTGTCACTTTTCTCGATTTTTCATTTTTCTTCCTCTATTTATTTTCCTTTTTTCTATCCTCTCCTTATATTTAGAAGTGCCATAAGATTTAAAAAATTATGTAAATAACAAATGAGTAGAGATCCTATTTTACAACTCTTTTTTCAAAGAATAAATTGACTAAAAGATATTCCTCAATATCCCAACATGGGTATAGTAGAGAGATCATTCACCTATTAGAACTTTGTACCATAAGCTATTTCTGAACAGCTGTTAATACAATGAGAACCCCACTTCAATGAGGCTTTCTATGTGAGGCCAAAAGAATTCTTATACAGTGCCCGAAACATTCTGATTCTGATCAAAGTCGTCATGCAAACAAATATTTCTCAGAGAATCTTGAGGTTGTCTGCAGAGTGACGAAAACAAAGTATAGAGTATTCACATTATCAGAATCACTTGCTTCGCTTTTTGGCTTCACTATAGAGCACAACTCCAAGAACTGTGAGTGAATAACCCATCATTCCAGTGACTGAAAGTTTTTAAATATTAGAGTTGAAACCACAACTGCTACAGCTCCATTTGCATTCACAAGTACCTATATGAGTCAATTCTTGAGGATTATTTGTTAAACATCAACTTATATCTCTTTAAGCAAATATCAAATACTGGACTACAGGAAAAATGCATATCTTGCCAACAATCTATCTACTTACTCTCATTTGAATCATACTCATTAAACCTTTCCCTGATCTAAAAAAGGCGCATGAAAGAAGAAGGAAAAAATTGCACCCTTTAAAAAGAAAAGAGCCTAGAGAAAAAATTTTAAATTTAAATTTGTTACTATAACCCCCGTACAATTTAAAATTGTATCAAAACCTACAATTATACAGGGTTATATATCTGCTAATGAACTTGGCACACAAAATATTGTAGCAACCAGCGCTTTGCCAAAGAAATCTAATGATCTAAGTCAATAAAATCTGAAATGTCACAGAACGGTGAATAGCAATGGAAACTCTAGGTCGAATATTTGAAATTGCATACAAAGTTTCAGTAAAAAAATTGAAACTACTACCCTAGCACTAGCTATAGGGATCCAACAGAAAATTTTCAGCAGCAATCCATGAACTTCTTTTCCAAGAGATTTGAATTAGTTATGAAATTGAGACTTGGAAACAGTTTACATGTGAATGTTAAGAAACTTGTTTAGGGACAATCGCACATAATTGATGTTCCAACTAAAATGACAGCGGGCAAGGCATGTTTGTTTGAGTAAAAACAAAATTAACAAAATGTAATACACCAAAAGAAAAATGTTACACACCAAAATTTCATTTACATTTAGATATAAAGGAAAATTGAACCTTATGCGAACTGGTTTTCTAGCGCCCGTGATGGGATAGGTCCCATATACTAGATTACTAGTAGTCATATAAAAGAATGAAGAAACTTGTCTTGTTATGAGCAAATATATATCAATTTCAAATTAAGGATGCAACAGCACTCAGCTTTGTCCCATTAACCCTCTCTGCAACTCTCTCAGCCACATCAACCTTCCCATGAGTTTTACAAGCCCCCAATAGGGCACCCCACACAGCTTCATCAGGCTCAACATCCATTTTCAAAATCAACTTTTCTGCTTCTTCCACCAGACCAACCCTCCCCAACATATCCACCATACATGTATAATGTCTCAGCTCCGGTTTCACTCCGAACCTCACCTTCATCATCTCAAAAATTTCCCTCCCCTTCTCTACAAAACCACCATGACTACACGCAGTCAAAACAACGGTAAAAGTCACACCATCCGGCCTCTCTCCTACTTCCACCATTCTATTAAACATCTCAAAAACTTCTTCAAACCTACCATGCATTCCATAACCCCCCATCATCGTGGACCAAGTAATCTCATTCCTTTCACACATTCCATCAAACACTTTACGTGCAAAAACTAAACACCCACATTTCGCATACATATGTATCAAAGCATTCAAATTTCTCAAATCCAATCCAAACCCATTTACCAAAACAGCTCCATGAACCTGTTGTCCAAGCCTTAAAGCAGATAACCCAGCACAAGATTTTAGCACCAAAGGCAAAGTATAACAATCAAACGCCTTATAACAAAATCCCATTTGCCTAAAAAGCAATAAAGAATGAGAAAACATATTGAGAGATGAATAGGCTCTAATAAGAGAGTTGAATAGAAAAGTGGGTTTGCGATTTGTGAATGAAAAAATGATATTTGCTTGGTGTAATTGAGCACATGAAGCATAACAAGAAACAAGTTTGGTTCTAATGAAATCATTGTGTGAAATAGCAAATTTGATTGTACGTGCGTGAATTGTTTTAAGGTTTTTTAAGTGTTTTGTTGAAGAACATGTTTCAAGAAGTGTTGCATAGAATGGTATGAGTTCATGAATCATATTTTTCAAGTTTTCGTTCAAATCCAGTGAATGAGCATTCAAGTTTTCAATTGAACTGTGCTTAGAAATTTCGCTCTAAGATTTCTATTCAAAAAAAAAAAATGTAACGATCAATTTAATTTTTAAGACAAAATATTGTTTAATTTCCAAATGAAATAGCTTTGATAGTATTTGTTATAGATTATTTAAAAACTTGTTTAAAAAAAATCATTTTAAATTTCAAAATGATATAATTTTAAACTCTTTTTAAAATTAAGGAACCTCTGTTTTAAAATAGGTTAGGCTTTTTTTTAAAAAATTAAAAATAATGATATCCATTCATTCCAATAATCAAAAGAGTACAAGTACAACATGTGCAAATACAAATTCAACATCGCTAAAAACAAAAAGGATAAATCAGTGAACAAACTCACATCATCCAAGTTAATTGCATAAAACAGCAAAATATCTATACATAAAAAGTAGGATAGGTTAGGTTAGTGTTTCTGCTGATGTGTTTCTTACACCGTTGGTTTTTCATAGTAAACAAATAGAAAGTAGTTTTATATTTGTTTTTAAAAAAATTTAAAAATTAAATCTCTAAATTTTTTCAAATTAATTCATTTTTTTAAAGCTTAACCAAACGCACTCTATATCTTCCATAAAGAGGTACCTGCTGGGATGAGTTAGCGGATAACCATCATTGATTAGATTTATTGAAGTAAAAACATCATGGTATATATTTATTTAAAATATTTGAACATATTTTCATTTGAGAACGGAAATAAGAGTCAAAATAGAATGATATATATTTATTTGAAAAATAGAGTTTATAATTATTTTGTATTTATAAGGCTTTTATATAGTTCCAAGAAAACAAGAGAAAGAATCTCCTAATAATGTAGAATGATAAATGAATGAATACTCTCAATCTCGCTCTATCTTATAACATCTTTAAATTCATATAATGCATAAATCATCTCAATTTCATCATAAAATTTTAAATCAAATTAGTCAAATAATATTTTAAACAAAACACAAATAATATTAAAAAGAAAATAATTTTGTGCACTACATGGCATAATATATTGCTAATCTTAGAGCATCGCTAATAAGAGTATTAAAGAGAATTTTATAAATTAATGATTCGTACTTTTTTTTATTATTGAAGTTACATGATGTGACGTAAAAATATCAAAATTGATAGTACAATATCTTATTTAAAGTATCATACTATCAATTTAATATTATTTTTATATATCAAATTAAATAGAATTGACAATTTGTTAATAATGTATATTCGCCAAATTTAATTTTGAAATGTTGCAATCTAGAGATAATATACTGTATTTGGGTATTTTTTAAAAACGAAAATGATTGATCACTTGCGTCACTAGAGTGATGATTGCTGCCATGTCCTTTTAACTCACGTCATCATGGGCAAACATTTGAGAATAGAAACTTCTTGTGTTAGTTAGAGTATTTTCAAGGGTGGTATTCATGATATAATTTGAGTATCATATATTTATGCCATATAATATTTATGTCATTCGTGCATATTTTGTTCTAGTGGTGATACTACTCTATATATCATACATTATTAATAAATTATTAATTTTATGTAATTTTATATAAAAAAATAATATTAAATTGATTTTTTTTATGAAAAGCAAAATGAAATTATATATAAGGAGTACAAAATATACTCAACCCTTACAATTCATGCGGATAAAAACACCTCTAACATCCGTGAAAGCACTCCATCGGATTGTTACATCATTCAACAAACGATATATTAACATGAAAGCTAGCCTCCCCTACTTATAAACCAAAACCAAGCTATGTGAATTATATTATATCAACTAGACTATAAACACTCAAAAAATCTCCTCTAAATATGGTGTTGTTTCGCTCTCTCCATAAACTTCACATCGTAGCCAACCATATAGTGTGACGGAACTTCTTAGTTTTACCTCCTTTTAATAGACCACCATATATAGAGACAAAAGTAATTATGAGAGTCAACAAACATAAGGGGTTGTGATCCTTTTTTTTTTTTTGAATGGCAAAAATATTTTATTAATCAGGTCTCTGCACAAGACGAACAAAGACCGGTAAAAAGGAACTACATAACATAGGTGTCGTATATATGCGGAACATCCAAAGAAATATCCATAAACAAACACCACCTAATGAAGGTTCATATCCTAATCCCAAATCAGAAAAGCACCCCCATAGATTCCAAACTACTAGAGCATTCACCAACTCAGCCCAAAAAGTTGCCACAACTAGACTCTAACTTCCAAACTCGAAGCAAAAGTGATCGGCCCATCAGAATCCAGAACTAGCTCCATCAGGCGAACCGTTGACCAGACAAAGGTAGAACGAGAACCCAGACAGACAAGTCTCGGCAACGACAAAGATACCACCATGAGGCCGGTTGTGGCGAAATAAACAACAAAGAAACCAAACACCACCCGAGGATAAAACAACTGACGCCGACGCGAAAGAGATCAACCGAGATACATAGAGACCTGCAAATCTCAACATATTTGAAAACTTTCAGCGACTCAAAAAGAGTCCTTCAAATCTCAACAGATTTGAAAAGTGGTCAGAGAATCTAAAATCAAAGAAAACCAATCACGCGACATCAACCGCAACTTCATCACCACCAACAACCACCACCTCACCACAGTACCAGCAATCATCACTGAAACCAAAACCCGGCAACACCAAATCCGAACACCGCCATCACCACCTCAACTCCTCACCACTGCAAAAAATAAACAGCCGTAAAAACCAAATCTGAAGCAAAACAAGCAACAGATTCGTCACCAACACACCAACTCCGACGACACCAAACCAGAAACCAACACACCAGGTCCAACACCAAAACTGATAGTGTAAAGAACCACTCCAACACCTCCAAAAAAACAGAACAGGAACTGTGGTGTGATGAAACAAACACTGTGGCCACCTCCACCAAAAACAAAACATAGACACACATGAAATAAAAAATGAAAATATAAAAAAAGTCAGAGACACACAAAACACAAAAACACTGTGACAGAAACCCAAAAACAAATGAAGTAGAAACAAGGTGGTGCAATAAGATCTGAATAAAGGAAACAAACACCCTAAGACCACCACCACCACAAGGAACAAACAAAGGACTTGAACAAACAGGAAAAAAGGACAACGCGAAAGCAACAACATGAACGGAAAAACAAGATCTCGCCAGAAAAAACAGAGAGAACAAAACAAGAAGACACGAAAAAAAAACCAGTCCCTTCGTGTGTACGAAGAAGCAGACACCGAATCAAAAAACTGAGAACGAAGAAGAAAAAACATAGCACGAAAATGAAGGGAAAACACACGAACCAAAACCGAGAACCGTCGCTAGAAACCAAATCTGGCCAACAATACAAAACTAGAATCCAGCAATTCACAAAGACGCCGATCCTCGAACGTGGAGGCCACCGGAATGATAGTTCCGTGGTGATGTGGAGTGTCGAGCTCATCGCACCACCGTCCATGGTGATTACATTGCAACGTTGGTGATTTGGATTTTAGGGATGAGGAACTTGCCGCGAAACAATACAATTAAAAAGAACATGATGAATGTCTTCTACTTCCTTGAAACAAAAAACACAACACCTCTCAAAATTATTAGTAATGATACCTTTGTTGAAAAGAACTTCCCTTATCGGTAATTTTCCATGTAGAACTCGCCATCCGAAAAGCGCTTCCTTTGTCGATAATATTAAATTGATGTATCATCAACTTTGATACTCTCTATGTCACGTCATAGAACTCCGATAATAACAAAATAAAGTAAATATCATTAGTTTATGATACTATCTTTAATACTCTTATTGAAGATGTTCTCACTCCTTTGTGGAAGCATAGTTGATGTGATACAAATTTGCCACAGTTTCCCGTAGTTTTAATTTAGAGTCTTTGATTTAATATGTCCGGCTGAGATTAATTTATGTGATTTGATAATTTTATCTACTTGAATCCTCCAATTAATAATTATGTTAATGATTGAAATTGAAAATTGTGTGCTTATTTATTATACTGAATCACAATTCCTTCTTCATAATGATACTGTATAATTTAACAATATGTATTATTCCCTTAACTTATTTTAATCATATTTTTCTAATATATAAATACAAATATATTAGATATAAAATGTTGTATGATTCATTTTCATGAATATTTTTAATATATTTTGCTTCAAAAATCAAAATATTTTAAGATATTAATTTTTTATAACTTTTAATGATAAATAATTAAATATATTAGTGATATAAATACTAATACTACTTTTCATCTTTAATATTAAAAAAAAATTACTTTTTAAATTTATAGAATGATTAATTATAATCTAAAAAATGAACTATATACAATAATCATTCAATAAATTTAACGAAAATTTTTATTATATAAGAGATTAGAGAGAGTTTTTTTTTCTTTTGTGCTAGAACAGCGGGAGTATTTATTAGAGACTTGAAGGTATTTTCACCGTAGGAGAAATACTTATATGGGCACAAATTTGTTAGACACACTCACATGAAGTAAAATAAAAAATAAAGAGAAAATGATTGAAATGATATGTATTGATGTGACATTTTATTTTTTATTTAAATATTTTAATTTGTATATGTATACCTAAGTGATGTGTCTAAATACTTATGCCTATTTAAGTGTTGCTCTCGGCATCTATACAGACAGACCATAGTCGTATATTTGCTGTAGACTCACTTGTAGTATGCGGGCTAAAAAAACATCATGTCAATGTAGTTTCCGTCCAATCCATAAATTAGCTGTAACCACTAACCAATATAGAGGGGAAAACACCAATAACAGAATTTGATTTTCAAAATCTGACATACTAGTGGATTTCTATTATATGCCTCTAGTCATGTACTGATCCCTCTATTTTAAAATATAAAGAAAAATTAGTTGAAAATTGATATATTTAATTAAAAATTTGATTTAAATACATTAATTTTATTTGATCAATTTTTCTTTATATTTTAGGATAGAGAAAGTATGTAAGCAAATTTTTATTACAAAAAACACCCTTTAAAATAATTGGATAATGATTTGTCAAAAAAAAAATGGATAAAGTGCATCAAATAATTTGAAATTTCTTTTCTTCAATGTTATCTTTGTTTTTGGACTTGTTTATGACATTAGTACTTGAATGAATTGGTAAAGTGGAGTAAATTTATGTTGGAAAGGAATTCGCACAAAACAATATAATCATTATAAGTTTATAAATATTGGAAAAATGAATTGAATTTTTTAGTATATATTGAATTTTTTTTATATATTATTATCGATATATTCGATTTATTTCACGGTTGTTTAAATTTTTTAGTTTAAAAATTGAATTTTCTCCTACTTCAAAAAAATTGATTTGTTTCTCCTCTTAATAGTTCCTTTCTCATTTAGTAGTTTGTGATATATTCATTCAATTTCACGTTTTTTTTTCTTTCTAAATAGATGAAATAGTAAATTTAAAACTCACACAGAAAAAAATCAAGTTGAACCCTAATGATGACATTCAACCTAACAATTTTAGTATTTCTATCAGTTGAGCTAAGATTTGTAGACTATTCAATTTCACAGTTACAAATTGACCTTTTTTAAAATTGGTTTTTTTTATATCGATGTGACTGCTTTTAGATCCTGTCACATGTTTTCATTACCTTATCCGTTTAATTTTACCTTTAAACACTTACAATTATCTTAAACATAATGTATTTCATATTTTTTAATAAATGACATATCACCGTAGTAGATAAGATACGCATTTGATATTCGTATCATATCAGCACTTCATTGGTAGCATATCAACGTTTCAATTTAGGGGAATTCTAATTTACCTTTTTATAATTTGAGGAAATTTATCCTTCAACTAATGAAAACAAGCCATTTGTATGTGGTCCTTACAAGTTTGTTACAATTAGTTATGGAAACTACATACAAAACTAATTATGTGGTTTGTTCTCATTGGTTGAAAGATAAATACCCTCAAATTATAAAAGGGTAGAGAATTAATCACCTTCAATTTAACATAAAATTAAAAAATTATGAGTTCAAACTTCACACATTATCGATTTCTGAGATAATAATTTTAGATTTGTCGATTGAGTTCGTAACTTTAATGTTCTATTTTTATTGTAAGAGATATTTATATTTGGTATTGGACATAAATGATTACTTCGATCGAAAACCAAATATGGGAAAAATATAAATAAATACTCATGTTACTCCTTCAAATTGCAGAGAATATCTTTTTTTGTATTTAAATGGATTTTAAAGAATCTTCAATAAGGTTATTTTACTGGATTTTATAGAATGATGAATTCGTTCCTTATTTTTCCTTTTCTTATTGGAGGAACTTGATGTTGCAAAGTGAGCACCGATCATAAAATTTACAAAGTAACTTAGATAAGATACAATATTATCATTAATGTTTAGTTGCCATGAAGTATTCTACCATCATTATTCATTAATATATAGAACTTTTTTTTTTACCATTCAAACAAAATTTGTATGAGATGCAAAAATATGACTTGCATTGAAAGGACCACTTATTTCTTCAAAAAAAAAAAAAATAGTATATGAAAACCAAAGTAGATTTTATGAGAAAGACCAGTATACACATTACTAATAAGTTTTACTAATAGTACTCATATTTAATAAACAATACTCTACCCCTTCAAATTTTTTTTGAACAACTAAGTTTTATCAATAACGTAATTAAGATTAAGACGAGCACAGTACGCAAAATTCAAGTCATACAAGTTCATTTCATATAAGGAAAAATTTCAATGACACCATTACACCACTAAAACAACACCTAGAACAATAACAAAAAACCGCCCTCAAATTAATCTACCTCTTCAATAAATAATATCTCAAAAAATTCACAAACAATAATTTTATATCATCTATCAACAACAATATTATATTATCACCAATATGAATCGATCAAAGTGATAAGAGTTTTTAGATCTCTTAAGCTAATAGTCAAGAGTCGATTATTGAATTTTACATATGGAAAGAATTCAATTGAACAAAGATAATTGTGCCTCATAAATTTTCAATAGAGATTAATCATTGTTAACGATGTTAAACTCTTTGCATCAATAATTATACAATATTAATGTGAACTACATTTAGTATAGTCCTACAATTTTCTGTCCTACAAGTTTAATGATCAGTTTGAATAAAAATTTCTCTCCACACAATTTTCTTTAAAGTTATTGTTATACTATTTTCACAATCTATTTAAATTTAAAAACTTACCAACCAAAAAATTAAAATAGCACTCTTTGTCTAAAGACATAGATGGTTCTAAATTAAGATTCACTTCATGAACTTACAAACTTCTTAATAAACATAAGAAAGAACAAAAATTAAAAAGCTACATATTTCCACAAAAGAACAACAAAATTAATGCTAGACTTAAACTTGCTTTTTTCACATGACTACTTGTAACAAATACTACTACTAGATCTAAACATAGAAACAAATTTTTTCTTCATTGAGTTTAAGGGGTTTCAGGCTTAATAGGGTTGCCAATGTTATGATGATGCAATGGATCTGGACCACTAGGAACTTTCCTCAACTCTCCAATCACTCCCATTTCACCCTTCTTCATCTTTGTTGAAGATCCTTCTAGACTAACCTTCAAACCAGACAGCATCTACACAAAAAAAAAAAAATAATGAATCTTAGGAAAAAATAAATAAAAGAGAAAGCCATATTTTTATTTTGACTAAATATATGTACTCACTACTCACCAACAAAAAAAATAATAAATGTTTTTTTTTTTTTGACAAAAAATCATAAATGTTATTGCATACAATATTTATGCTAGAAGCCAAAAATAATGTGACAAACCTTCCTATTTTGAATCATTCTAAGACTTCCTCCATTAGCATAAGAACATGCATATGTAGAATTGCAACCTACAAGTAAATATATAAACATTATTTATTATATATTTAATATTTAATGAATGTTTATATTCTAACAACATACATAAATAAAACAAGACACAAAATAAATATATCAACTTTAAAATTAAATATTAAAAACAATTAAGAACACAAAATAAAATGACAAACCAGAAGTCTCCCTCATAATAAGCAAGCAAAACAGAACAAATAAAAAGAAGGAAGAAAAGATGAATTTAGAAGCCATAATTTTTAGAGAGAAGAAGTTAATTTGCATGGAGTTTATGAAGAAGGAGACACAAATTTATAGTGGTAAGGATATATAATAAATTTAAATGATGGATGATGCAGCCATTTGAGAAGAAATAATGATTAAAGACACTAATGAGGAAGCAATATCTGTACTATAGGCTCTGTATATCTATCTGTGACTGACATAGCCGTCTTATATATATATATGGGGTGTTGTCGAGAATCATTTGGCTGCAACTTGCAAGTACTGCAAAATGCAAATCTAGCTTAAAAAATATGATATCAAATGTGAAAAAAGAACTAAAAAAGTGAAAAGGATATATATCTTGATTTGATTTGGAATGTCAAATAGTAGTAAGTAAGAGAGAGTATCATCAATATATACGTCATGTTTCCTTTATGAGTCTCTACAAACTCTTTTTGGGTTGTGGCTATTTCTGATTCTCTCTGTCGCACAATCTGTTTACATTATCAAAATCAAAGAGTACTCTCTCTATATTATGATTTTTTTTGGAATAATTTGAATTTCATTATTAATTATAATAATTTTTTTTGTCAGAGTTTACTTATCTTGCATCTGAATTTGAAATTATCGGTGCTCCATTGGTATGTATACCGAAGGGTTAAAAAAAGCGTCAATGAAATATTTGGATTATATGCAGCAATTGTATTATGCAATTACTGTTTTTAACCATCTGATTTATAACTAACGATTGAGATCATTTATAGTTAATTTTATTATTGTGTATATTTGAATAGTTCAATTTAAAATAAATGATTGAGATTTAAAATAACATGATGATTTTACGGCTAATCCTGATCCATCAATGAAAAACTTCTTTCAATTTTACTTGTCTCTCGTGTTCTAGACATTTTAGTGGATAAAAAAAAATTGTAAATTGAGGATAAATTTTTTTTTTTTTTTTAAATAAGTTACAATAATAGTCATTTTACGGATCTGGATCCTCTCTAGTCCTTTCTCTCACGTTTTCATCCAGCTCTTATCTCAAACATCCATTTATCTTTTACTCTCTCTCTTCTGCTTTATTCTTTTTTTTTCCCTTTGTGAAACAACAATCGTTAGATCAGAAAAAGAAAATACGGCTGAACACAAAGTATATGAGAGAATCCAATTTCATCGCTTACAACTATGCATGAGTAGTATTTGAACTCAACACTTTAAAATCACAAAACAAAACTTTTACCACTAAATTAACACGTAATAATGGATATAAATTGATTATAGATTAATATCAACTTTTGTCCACTAATTAATATTATCGAAATCATTGTCAAAATTCTTTTACGAGAGAGTTTTGTTGAAAATGTTAGAAAACATTGAGAAAACAACAAAGATTTTTAATTTTAACTCTATTGTATAGAAGAAATAAGAAAAGATCATATAAAAGTTTTTTAAATTTAAAAGGGACTAATACGCCGTCGCCTAGTTTACTAATCTATTCTAACTATCAACAAATTCTGAAATTAAATTGTCTTTCGTATTTAAAATCAGAAGAAGTATATTATATACACACATATATACATACGCACATTATTTTTGCTATAAAATATTTACTTGTGAAGACAAGCTTCCATGTTAAAGTAATTTTGATGAAGACAAATATGTGAAAAGAAGTAAAAGATTGATTATGCTCAAGTGCTCAAGGTTGAAGAAATCCAAATTATCTCATGAAGATTTTGATCAAGATATGAGGAATAATCTTAGGTGCAATATGCAAGTCATTATTATAAGCTTTAGGTGCTCATAAACTTTCATCTAAATCTTTCTAAAGTTACTATAATAATGTTGCATGATTCCCTTTCAAAAGCCTTTTAACATAGAATATTTTTCAAAAAATTGGGCAGGTAAATCGATTTACCTCAACAGGTAAATTGATTTACCATCTCGCTGTTGCTGATTTTTCCACAGGTAAATCGATTTACCTAACAGGGAAATCGATTTACCCTGTGCAATTTTGCAAACTTTTTTAACGTTGAAAAGGAAAGGGAAATCGATTTCCCTAGTAATGGAAATCGATTTACCTCTGTTAGCATTTGAAAAATCTGAATTGTGACACACCTTTTCATTATTATACCTCTTCCAAATCATTACAATTTTACATTCAAAGAGGTATCATATTCTATATAAATTTACATCAGAATTTTCTCAAAAGGAATCAATCACTTTCATTAATAATTTTCATAACAATTCTCTGCATATATTTTCACAAAACTCTTTGAAATTTTCCTGCATAATTTCATATCAAATTAAAGTTTCATGAGCACTTAGAGATTTATAATTCTGAATTGTCATATCGAAAGAGAAGACAAAGTCTAGAACTTTACTACTTAGAGTTTTATAATTCTGAATTGGCTCCCATACTTTCTCAAACTTTACTTTTACTTAAGTTGGATTGTTTTCACTTTAGGTAAACCTCGGGGGCTAAATTTGAGCATTTGAAAGTAGGGGGGACCAAAATCGAGCAATTGGTAAACTTCGGGGGCTAAATCCGAGCATTTGAAAGTAGGGGGACTAAAATCGAGCAATATGCAAACGTGGGGGGCCAAATCCGAGCATTTGAAAGTAGGGGGCCAAAATCGAGCAATTTGCAAATGTAGGGGGCCAAAACAGCATTTTAGCCTATTAATTAATCAATTAATTAGGGTTTTTCTTTTTTTTAAAATCTTACCGATTTTCCTATATGGTCGGATATTCAACATTTTTAAAATAAGACTTTGTTATGTGTGTTACAGATGTTGTCCGGCTTGAAAGATGAGAAAACTATTTTGCAAGTTAATCAAGTATCACCTTCAATAATCAAGAATGGATCAAAAATATTCCGAGAATTGAAGACGGCGCCTTCATGTCCAAATCCACTCCATAATTGTTACATTGAATCTGCCAGATTTAGACCTGAAGGACAAATGGTGGATACTTTGGGTCTAAACCCAAGGCATTGATAACATAGACTTTGTTAGATTTGAAAACAAACAATAGAAATACTAGCATATTGAGCATAATTAATTAAAATAGTTAAATTTAAAAAACTTGTTTCCGTGATCATAATAAGAATGTCGTATATTTGCCTAATTTTTATTAAAGATCGATGGTTTAGTTTTCTCTTCACTCCTTGCTCAATAAAATAGCTTTTTTGTTTTTTTTTTTTTTTGATAAGCAAACAAAATTTATTAAGGGAGTACAAGGGGTACTCAATCCCTTACAACCGAAAACTACATATCAAGAGTTTAGGAGACAAGACAAAGGGTCAATACACCAAGAATAAAAAGGGACAAAAGAACGTCTACCGAATCGATTAGAGAACCACACCCAAGAGGAGAGCTTAATCTCATCTATAATAGCCTTAGTATCCGGTAGCACACCATTAAAAATGACATTATTTCTATGCTTCCAAATACTCCATGTTGTCGCCAACCAAATCATATACCGTACATTCCCATCGACTTTCAAGTGAATCAATTCGCCGAACCTCGTGAAATGATTCCAGCCCGCTATATCCATGGGTACACTCTTACCAATCCAATTAGAAACATCATGCCACACAATCTTGCTGAACTGACAAGTGAAGAAAAGATGTTCATGGTCCTCCAAGTTGGAAAAACAAAAGACGCAAGGCAAGTCATGAACATTGGTAAGAATACCTCTACGGTTAAGAGCCTCCCTTGTTGGTAACCTTCCTAACAATAAGCGCCAGCCGAAGACGTTAACCTTTGATGGAATGTCAGTTCTCCACATCTTTTTAATAGCATTCAACACATTGTCGTCTATCACAATCTTCTGTTTCATAGCAGCCAACCGGGAGTAACAAGATTGCACCGAGAAGAGACCGTTTGCCTCCGGAATCCAGCGCCATTTATCGATGGAACTTGGTGGGAAAGAAAAGCCTTCAAAGAGCTGAACAAGTGTCGCCAGTTGGGCTACCTCTACCTCAGACAACGGGGCACGCCAATCCCACATCCAATGCAGCCCGCCCCCGTTACCTTCTATACACGCGGCAACCATAATATTCGGGTCAACTTCTTTAGCATACAACTCAGGGAAAAGATCGCATAAGGGATGATTACCGTGCCATTTAAATCTCCAAAACCCAATGTCATTACCATTACCAATACGACAACTAACATTCGTCTTGAACCATCCATCTTCAATACTTCTATACGGCCCAATAATGTCCCTCCACCAAATGGACGAGTTTGTATTCGCCAACGCCTTGTTATTAGACATAAAAACTGTGGGAAGGTGACCGTACCTAAAATGAAGAAGATCCGCCCAAAGAGCATCGCCGTCATCTAAACATCTCCATCTCCATTTGGCTAGCAAAGAGAGGTTAAAAATATCTAGCTTTTTCACCCCTAACCCTCCGTCCTCCTTGGGTAAACAAACCTGATCCTATTTGATCCAACAAAGTTTTCTCCTCTCAATACCACCGCCCCACAAAAAATTCCTTTGAATTCTCTCTAAGCTCTTTATAACACAACAGGGAGCCTTGAAAAAAGAGAAGAAATAAAGTGGGAGACTTGCCAGGACCGAATTAATGAGAATGAGACGGCTGCCGAAAGAGAGTTGGCGACTTTTCCAGGAGTTTAATCGTTTATACATGCCTTTTGCAACGGGTTTCCAAGTCTCTCTCCTTCGTGGATTAGCTCCCACCGGAATACCAATGAATTTAAATGGAACAACATCTGATCGACAAGACAGAAAAGAAGATCCAGCCGCAATGAGCCTATCATCCACATTAATTCCATAAAGTTTACTCTTCACAAAGTTTATTTTCAATCCAGACACTAGTTCGAAGCCTCTGAGTAACGATTTAATAGTCCACAAATTGTCCCAACATCCTTCTCCCATTAAAAGATTGTATCGTCGGCAAACTGAAGAATTTCGAAGTGAATATTATCATTAACTTTGTACCCTTTGAATTTGCCTATTTCAACTGCTTTTCTCATCATTCCGGCAAGACCTTCGACAACGAGTAAAAATAAAAAAGGAGATAGCGGATCCCCTTGACGAAGTCCTCTTCCCACTTTGAAGTCCTCTGTGGGGCTGCCGTTAACCAATATGGACATGGAGCTATTAAAAATACACGCTCTCATCCATTTCAGCCACCCTTCACAAAAACCCATCTTAATCATCATGGACTCCAAAATAGCTTTTTTGTTGAAATGCTGTCAAGTTTTTTTAATAATTTTTTTTTTTTTTAAAAATGAATGTAAAGTGTAAAAGGCTAAGTAAAAAGTAAAAGAAATAGAGAGAATATATATGGTACTGTTATATAGATGTGTTGCCAATTTTTTATGTTAAGAAAACATGTTCCTTTAAAAACAATAAAATATATATATATATATATATATATATATATATATATATAGAAAAAGAAAAATAAGAGGAATATATTTCATATTAAAATTGAGATTGTCAAAGACTTAAAGTATTTGATTAATTTTAATTTTTGGGTAAATATGTCTTTCTCCCAGCAATATAGGCGAAATTTGTAATACCCTAAAAAAAAATTCTTAAGGATTCCACCCTTACAAAAAAGAAAAAAAAATTATTTGCGTTGCCTTCCTTAACCACCACCATGACAGCTGACTGGATGGAATCTCCACGTGGCACCTCCACATGGTGCCACATGGAAAAAATTAATAAAATTAAAAATTAAATTAAAATCCACATAATTTGCCTTGTCATTAAAAACTCCACATCATTAAACTTTATTGAAATATTATTTCATTTGTATAAATATAAAATGTTAAACTATATTTTAAATTAAAAAAAAAAACTCATCTCTTCTTCTTCAAAATGATTTCAACAGTTACAAAACAACGCAAAATAAGAGATTGTATGAAAAAAAGAAGCTCATTTTTCACTTTTCTTCTCTCTCTACTCCGAACCTCTCTCTCTTGTTCTTGAGAATCAAGAACACTTAAGCAAATCCCAGATTCCGGCCAGGATTCCGGTGGTGGTGTGGCGGCGGTGCCACCACCTGAAACAAAAAATCTTTTTTTTTTTTGAAAAAAAACACTTTTTCTAAACACCTTTTTAACCTATATTCCGAAAATCAACTTTTTTTTTTTTTTGTGAAAACGCTTGAAAATGTCTGTATCTAAAACTTGAATTTTCGGAATACAAAAAAAAAAAACAAAAAGATTCTACCTTTCTTTGATCTACCTTTCTTTGTTTCACAAGCTCGTTTTAGTCAAATACAACACCTTTGCAACGGCTAGATGATCACATCAATTGGCAAGAACTTATATCATCATTGTACGTTTTGTCCTATTGTCAGAGAACAATGGGAGAACGTTTTGGGAAGATCACTTTTGAGACATATTTTTCTCTATCATCCTACATGTCTCACAACGACTATTTCCTCACTCACAACGGATATACTTGGAGCTCAAGACATCAAGGAGACTCCTCATCTATAAATAGCACGTTGATTTCATTTTAAGAGCAAGAGTTTCAATTCACAAAGCGATCATACTTGTTTTATCTCACAAACAGTTTATCTCTTCTTTTTCACTCATACTCCAAAGCACTATTTGTAAGCTATACAACTATATTAGATTGATATAGGCTTGTTGATCCACAACAATCTCTTATCATTTGTAAGATCTAGCTCAAGTCAATTAGTGATAATTGATTGAGTGGTGTTGTTCAAATCAGTTGGGTGATAATTGGTTTGTATCTTAACCTCATATTAGGTTTAGGGATTTGTTGTAATCTTGGTCTAGATTACAGTGGACAATCTCACGCAAGTGGGGACTGAAGTAGGTCATACTATTAGGGATGACTCGGGATAAATTGTTGTGTTTGATCTTCTATTTCCCTACTTTTTTATTTGAGCAAACACTCTTCACACAAATCACTTTTTATTTTATTATCGCTAACTGATTTCATTCTCAGAACGTTCTAATAATTTTTTCTATATATACATATAGGAGGGAAAAAAATCACGGTAAAATTGAAAGAGGATAGTGTGTGTATTCACAATTAATGTTTAAAGATTGAGTTGATTTTTATTAATTTTTCTTTTCTTTTTCCACAATAAGACAAGAACATTTGTTTTTTAAATTAAAAATGAGACAAGTTTTTTTAAAACTCGATATTCAACTTAAGAACCAACTAATTTGATGACACCAATTTTAATGTCCACCTGAAAAGCGTCCATTTAAAGTCACAACTTAACTCTATATGAATTGACCCAACACAAGAAATGATCACATCGAAAAAATTCAAATTTTAAGAAGAGTAGACTTCAAAGTTTCAAGCCTTCACTACCCCAAATCAATCCATGTGGGTTACAAGAAATAGATTTTTATTATTTCTTAATTCAATTTTGATCTTTGTTAAAATAAATATAAAAAGAGTTAAATATGTTTTTTAACCCTACAACAAAATTATCAATTTTATTTTTAACCTCTGTAAAAAGAATTGATGACAAACTTTCATTCTTATAAAAGTTTTATGCATTCAATTTTAGTCATATTATTTTTCAAAATTTTGAAATTTTTTTATTTATCCTTAAACTTATAAATTTTTTAATATTTTTTCAGGCATATTTAAAATACTCTAAAAAGTTTATTTACAAAATTTAAATTTAAATATTAAACTTTTAAATTATAAAAGTAATACAATCTTGAAAAAATTTTGAGTTTTTTTTTTTCAATAAATTATTTATAATATTTTATAGTGTCTATGAAATAATTAATACATAATAGACATTAATTTAACAATATAGATTAAAAATATATGTATAATAATTTTGTAGGAATTGAAATATGTTATTTTTCTTTCTAGACACGAAAGATAAATTTGATAATTATTTAGATTAAAAATTTATGTAACTCTATAAAAATTAAAACTAATGATGCAATGCAATGTAATGCGCAGTGTAATGTAAGTGTAACCATGATGTTTGCCTGCTTAGACTTATTTAGTTACCGTTACATGTACTTGTATCAGGAGTTTAAGGTAAACGTAGTCATGATTGGTTGTACCATTAAGAATAAGTCGATTAGATAGAAATTATGGCAATGGAAATTATGGATTATTTCACTTTTTTGGTTTGAAATTTACTGTCTCCGCTCAATATGCCTGACAGCATGAAGTCATCTCGTAGTAAAAATGTGAAAAGGATTGATGTGATTTCTTTTGTTATTCTTTGCTTTGTAGAGATAGATTTTATCCGCTCGCTGAAGAGTGCTTCCTCCGGCCTTATTTATAAATAAAAATTAACAAAAAAATTTGACCCTAAATATAAATAAAAGTCATTAAATTCAACTCTAATTAATATTTTTTTTCCAACAATACCCCTACACATGCATTTATTCATTTCTACAAGTAATCTATCTTGGAGTAGTACTAATAATGATTACATCTAATTAGGAGTAGATTTCATAATAGCCAAAAGGGCATTTTAGGAATTGCACTGAAAATTACACATAAAACTAGAATAAAAAACCAACTCCTTAATAAGTGTACAAAAGGAAATTTTTACTTAAAAAAAGTTCGGAGAGAGTACTGAAGATGCGCCAGCAGTAAAAAAATATATTTAAGATGGACAATTATATTTAAAGAAAAAAGAATATGCACTAGTTTTGCATTGTCAACTAATAGCATTAGTGATTTCATTTTATTTACAAAACAAATAAAGCAACGATGTCATAAATTAACATTTAAATTATTTAAAGTGAACTAACAAATGACATTTACCTATTTTATGTTAAGTATTATTCCAAAAAAAAATCATATGTGATACCGGAAAAGATAGTCGGTTATCCATAAAAAATAGGGTAAACAAGTATTTATTCCCTGCAAAATAGATGAGTTTTGTGTTTTCTGCCTGCAAATTTTATTTTTTTTTGTAGGAATCCTCCCTGCAATGTTTAATTTATTTTTTTTGGTAGTGTATTTGAACCCCTCTGTCAATTTTTTTTCCCAACATAAGAGTGTAAAATACATTACCAAATTCTTTTTTAAACATTGCACGGGAGTATTCCTACAAAAAAGATTGCAGAAGGGTAACACAAAACTTATATATTTTGCAGAGGGCTATTTACCTAAAAAAATATTGTTGCCTCTAGGATTTATATATGTCAAAGTCAATCATTACAAAGAGAAAAATACAAGAAAGAGATTAAAAAGAGAATAATATTTAAAAAGACTTGTTCAAAAAAATATTTAAAAAGACTAAAATATCCTTACATTTTATTTTTTATTTTAATGTAAATATAGCATGTGCATTAATGGTATTTTAATACAAAATGTTAAGGTTGTCAGAATCGAGTTTTTACCTTAATTCGTTTTATATAGGTAAACTCGACAAGTAAACTTGAATCGTAAACTCGTATGAGTTTATCTAAAATTAAAATAATATTAATATTATTATTTATATGACATATTACATATATACTAATATAATACTATAAAAATGTCAGTTTTTCAAAAAATTAACTTAATTATAAAGTCAAAATAGATAAAATCTTCATGTAAATAGCGCCATGTCCATAAATTTTCATCAAAATACAATAATTATCCCAACAAAATTAAACTTTTCTTCTATTTCTCTCTTCTCTATCTCTCTTTCCCATATTTTTCTCAAACCAAAGGGGAACACAGGATGCAAATTTGCTGGAGTCACCTCTCTCTATCTTTGGTCGGAAGAACACAAGAAACATAGCATTAGAGAGAAAAAATATAAGAAAATAAGAAATACTGCATTAAAGAGAAGAGAAACAAAATATAACTTATACCGGAGGTGTTTATGGGCGGTAATCAATATTTCTCTCTCATGTTGAGAAAGATGTATAAAAATATGGACTAATAATAAAAAAAGAAAAATAAAATAGTTGTTGTATTCGAGTATAATTTAGCGTATTCAACAAGTATTGATAAATTATTAATAAAATAATAATTATCCGATATTTATCTGATACACGTGTCGGGATGCATATCGATATCAAATTAACATAAAGTATGACACTTCACCATTTTCAAAATATCAAAATTTCACAACAATTGAATCATATACTTTTTTGAAGTCCAATTTGAACAATACTACCTCTTTCTTTTCCTTCTTAGCTTCGTCAATCTTTTTTTTAATGGAATTTTTTTTTTTGAATGGAAGCTTCCAATCTATTTGTAAAAAGCTTAGAATGTGTTAACTTTAGAGATGTAAAATAGAGAAATACAAAATAGCGGCTAGGGTTTCATAGAATATCAATAGCTTAATTTTACAAAATAGGATTACAAGACAATATATAATAATACTTAATGGACTACTAACCTAAAAGTCTAATAACATAAAATCCTATTATCTAATAGAATGGAACCAATTAAGGATATTGGCCGATAATCGATTAATAAAGACCAAAAATTGAAAAGTGGGGCAGGGAAGTAGTTGGAAGACCAGCTGTCGGTGTATGCCCCTAACCGTCTCCCTCTTACTTTCTTTCTTCATCTCATCTTAGAGAGAAAAGTCACTTCTTCTCGTTCAACTTTAACTTAAGTAACCAAAAAAACCGTAATCATCGCAATTAATTCACAACTTACTGTAACTAATTACGTTGCTCACACTAACACTTTTACCATAATAGTAGTAATTAATTGATATAATTATTAATTATTATAAGAGCAACGCTAGCGTCACACGCTCACTCACACACCAAAGAACACACGCTTCATTATATTGCCACGTTGTCCCACTTTCAAAATTCTAAACTTGTTAACCGGCACTTCCGGTTTAGAAAATTTAACTTTTTTATTTTTTATTTTTTATTTTTATCAATAAAATCCCAAATCCACAATTTTTCTCCACCTCTTCATCCAGTTTCATGGTCACTTAATACCTTGTATCTCTTGCGGTTTAATTCCCCTTCTTTTAATTTGATGTTTGCAATATCAATCTAAGATGCACGCAGCCCAGTAGAGATTATCAAATTCCACCGCTACCTAAAAGCAAGTTAGATAAATAAAAATAAAAACCGACAACAAAGTCCTTTAAGAATTCATTGTCTCAGTCAAAAGCTCTTATGGATGTTTATGAAACATCTTTACCTATCCTCGTTGTTTCAAAACAACCCATTTACAGTCACAAATTGAGATTCAAACTTCACCAAAACCCATATGCAAACAAGGGTATCCAAATCGGAACCTTCCATTGTTGAATCTTAAACTTGAAGGACGGTGGTGGGTGGGAGGAAGAAGATAGATAGGATGAAGTGCAGAGAAAATTGAAAAGCTTTTTGTTGTTTTTGTTTTTGTTTTTTGTTTTTTTTTATAATAATACTCAAACAAGTTGAAATAGGTAGCAAGTTAAAGTGTAAAAATAGTAGATGATATGACAAATTATGATTGGAGTGTGTTGGAAGGGTCTGTTAGAGAGTGTGACCCTAGCATTACTCTTATTATAATTATTGCCGAGTGTGAGAAACAGTTGAGTATAGCGAAAGCATGCACAACCGCATTAACAAAAACCAAAAACGTTCATTCTTTTCTCAAACGGTTTCATTTCGAAAGCAATGTAGTAGAAAAAACCGGTTACGAAATTGAATTGAAATTTTCATTTACAGTGAAGAAATTCAAATTGCTATTGTTATCTACATTTTCGTGAATCGATTTTGCATTTGCAAAATAGCAATGGTGTCTAAGATGGATCAGTACGAGATCATGGAACAGATCGGTCGCGGTGCATTTGGTGCTGCAATTCTAGTTAATCACAAAGTGGAGAAGAAGAGGTACTGCATTTGCGTTTTGTGTTGTGATTTTGATTTTGAGTTTGATTCAGTAGAATTTGAGAATCGGTAGCTTTGTTTGTGTTTATTTGTTGTTGTAGATATGTGTTGAAGAAAATTAGGCTTGCGCGGCAAACGGAACGGTGTAGAAGATCTGCACATCAAGAGGTAGAAGTAGTTTGGTTTTTGTTTTGTTGTTCATTGTTTAATCTTGTTTATTGCTTGTTGATTTGAATTTGAGTAGTTGATTTGTCGAATTGTTTGTAGATGGCTCTTATTGCTCGAATTAAGCATCCTTACATTGTTGAATTCAAGGAGGCTTGGGTTGAGAAGGTGAGTTACACAATACACCACTAGTGGCTTGAGTTGTTTGTGTGTGTTTGTTTTCAATTTTTGTTTTCACTTTTTTTTCATTTTAAAATTTCTTTGGTTCGTAGATAAAGTGATAAGTATCACCTAAAATTCACATACGCAACTGCAAGGTTCTGAGTTTGAACTTAAGTAAAAGTAAAATGGTATCCAGGCTAGAAATATTGACAGTGTCAGTTGAGTTGGGTCTTAGAGACTTTAAATTAGTAAACTCGATGCATTTTTAGAAAGTGTAAAAATCTTTGTCAAGAAAAAGAAAGTGTAGAACATACAACATTTAAGTAAATACACAAGTATTAATTTGTTTCCAAATTTCAGTTTGATTAAGAGTAATAAATATTGACACACAATTTACATCCCTTCAAACTCAGTTTTAATGAAATCATCAATTTAATTCAAAATAATCAAAATCACTTGTATCGTTAGCTTGTTCTAACACACTTCAACAATTTGTTATCTTTTCATTGTTGTGTTCTCTCTGTTGTAAACTAGAGACTAGAGATTGTTGTGATTGTTTTACTTGTATTGTAGGGTTGCTATGTCTGCATTGTTACTGGATACTGTGAAGGTGGAGACATGTGAGTCTACTAATAATACCTCTACGCTGAGTCTCAATTAAAAGTTTGTGATCCAAAAAACCTGATTGCTTAAAATTTGTCGTGTTTGTTTTCTCTTCAAATCTTTTCAGGGCAGCATTGATGAAAAAATCAAACGGGGTTTACTTTCCTGAGGAGGTATTCTTGTTTAAATTTTACCTTTTTAAAATTTTGAGTTTTTGCTTAAATATTTTGCTTGCTCAATTGAAACTGTTTGCATTGCTCAGAAAATCTGCAAATGGGTTACTCAATTACTGTTCGCAGTAGAATACCTGCATTCAAATTTTGTTTTACACCGTGACCTAAAGGTATTATATGGATCAAGATTACCATGTTAACTTTTATTTTTTTTAAATTCCACTGCAATAGACCAAGTTAACTTTTGTCAAATTCTGCTGACAGTGTTCTAACATCTTTCTTACAAAGGATCAAGATATTCGCTTGGGTGAGTTCATAAACCTTTTTTTATTACATTGGAGATAGATGATTGATTAATTCATCATCCTTGATTTGTCTGTAATTTCCTGATATTTATATAGGGGATTTTGGACTTGCTAAGACACTAAAAGCAGATGATTTGACTTCTTCGGTAGGTGTGAAATTGGGAACTGGTTGATTTTTTGTTGTTGTTATGCTTGTTGCTTCTTCTATAAATCCAAACTTTTACAAGGATAAAGGGTTCAAGCAAAACTTTGGTCTGACAATTTTCCATACTATCGAGTCTATTGACGAATGGTACATGTTAACTCCATATGCAGAAAAGCACTGAAGCAGAGTTATGAGTTTAGGGTTTTCAATCTTCAAATAGCTGAACAGAAAGACTAATACAATAGCCTTGAAATCCTTCAAATAACTTCTGCTTATAACTAAATATTCCAATTGCTTCCACTTTTTCTTTTAATTTGTTTATGTTATCCTCTGAGCATCCTTGTTTTTTTCCTTTCTTTTTAGGTTGATCACACTTAAAAGTGTCTAAGTTCCATATTGAAGTTAGGTGTATGTTAATTTAATAAGGATGATATTTGGTACCTATAACTTGTGTCTATGGTATGAGGAATATTCTATAATTGGAAAGATGGTGTTGATCTGTAGCCATATAGAAATATTCAGTCATGTACCATTCTCTTTCTCTTAATTGCTGATGCAGTCGGCAAGCTTTCCTTATTTTTTCCTTTGAGTAGAATAAATTAGCTTCCTTGTGTCAGAGTTGATAAGGCCAGACCAATGGTTATTAATATTAGTAATAAGAAGTTTATAGCTTCTAATTGGATGTAATGTACTTTTTGTTTTCAATATTTATCAAATTTGTATGGACCGAATCCAGCTTTTAATAATATCCAGCTACTTGGAAGTTGATAATATGACAATGGCGCAATCTTTTTAAGCTGTAAGTCACTAGTTGCGGAATTGGCTAATTGTTGTAAATGTTTATGTAGGTTGTCGGAACTCCCAATTACATGTGTCCTGAACTGCTTACAGATATTCCTTATGGATTAAAATCTGATATTTGGTCACTAGGTATATTTTTTTTTTGACGAATATCTGATATTGATTATGCTGCAGTTTAAGTACCTTTTTTTTGTTCAGGGTGTTGTATATATGAGATGGCTGCTCACCGCCCCGCTTTCAAAGCTTTTGTAAGATTTCGTCTGATGGATATTATGCAATCTTATCATGGTTCTTTTTTCTTGATAAGAATGATACTGTTTCAGGATATGGATGGATTGATAAGCAAGATAAACCGCTCCTCTATTGGTCCTATGCCTCCCTGTTACTCTCCATCCTTGTAAGTTTCTACTTTTCTAAGCTTAGCATCTAATATCATTAATTTAGATTCAATTCTAGAATCTGAAAAAGAAAAAAAAATGTAATATCATTAATTTGCTAATAAAGTCAGTGATCACTTGCGTTACCCTTTGAAGTCAAGTAGGTATGGCAGAAAGATATAATTATTAGATGCACATGTTTGTGTGGGTGAACTTTAGGGCACAGTTACACATTGCATTTGTTGCATCACTTAATATTTTGTTTACTCTTAGGAATTTTATTTGCTTACGTTAAGCATCATCAGTGAACATGTAGTTGAGAACAATCAGAGGAACATAATTTTCTTTTTTTCGTTTTGACTTTCTTCTCTATGCATGTATGTGTACTGGAAATTTTAAACTGTAAACTCGCAAACACAGGAAAACACTGATAAAAGGCATGCTGAGGAAAAACCCCGAGCATCGTCCATCAGTAAGTCTCTCTCAAAGAATAAAATTATTTGAAAATTAAAACAGGTTTCCCGTCAGTACTTATCATGTGGTGTATTTTACAGGCATCCGATATCTTAAAGCACCCTTATTTGCAGACTTATGTTCATCAATATTGTTCATCTCTCTGTCCTCCATCCACCTCTTCTCCTGGGAAGCCAATTTCTGCTGTCCATGTTCCTCGGAAAAATATGCCAGAAAGTGAAAACAGTAATAGTTTGAGTAGTGACAAAGGTAGTTTGATGTCAAATGAGAGAAACGCTGCAAAAGCAGCACCAAAGGGTGATAACAAAATCACTGAGGTAGACCTGGCATCAATTGACGATAATGGGTCTGACCTTCTCATGCCAGGTGGAAAAGGAATTAGCTCCAGCAATGTCAATGCCAATGCCAAAACAGATAAACAGGAGATTAGGAAGCAAACTCACATTGCGCACCCTTCTAATGTTGGATCTAAGCAAGCAAAAGCAGTTAAGAATGTAATGATAGCACCAAAACATGAAAAGGTTAGAGAGACAAGTGCTCCAATGAGAGGCAGTTTGATGAAGGCTGGTGGTGGTATTTCAATACAGAAAATAAATATAGAGACATTGTCTAAATTGCCGAAACCTGATTTTGGTGTTACCGGATTGAAGCCTAAGTTAGAGGTGCCGACTATTGGACCTTCAAAAGCAACACTTAATTGTGCAAAACGAATCCAAGGATCACATACTACAAAACATCAGGTACATTACCATTAGAAATGATATACTTTACTATTAGTTACGTATAAAGATATCCTTATGGCATTGACACACTTAACTCTTTTGTATTAATACATGTCGGAAGTTACAGATGATAGAGTCTACACCAAAAACTAAACCTCGACATAAGGTGTCGCCTTCTTGTCCTATCAAACAAGTAGTAGCAGAAGCTGTAGTTCCTGCCAAGCCAAAACAGAAGACTCGTCCGAGCCTACTTAAACCACCCTCATTTCCGGGATGTATAAGGCAGGCCGGGCATGATATGCCAAATGCAGCAAATGATACAATACAGATAAGTCCAAATAAAATATCTCAGGAGCTGAAGATGGGCCATCATCAGTTGACTAGCGGTCATCTCGCACATGTTTCTAGAGAGCCTTCGAAGGCTTTTGAAAGTAGTACCAAAGGAATGCAAATAGACAACAGCAATTCTGTCTCACCTTCCGTCTCTATTCAAGGATTCGAATTTTCTGACTTTGCAACCACTTTTATTGACTTGAGTGAACCAACACTCCCTGAACATGGGAGTTTTAATCACACTGAAAAGGTGGAATCACTTCCAGATAGCAGCGGACCTGATGAAACTCTTTCTGGTGAAACCTCTCCATTTACACCATTTTTTCAGAATACCATTACTATTAGTGAGAAATTAAGTCCCAGTTTAACTCTGGATCACTCAGTTCAACATCCTAAGGTAATGTATGCTTCTGGTGACCGCTTTCTCGTAAATAAAACAACTATATCTGCTCCCTGTGAGTGTGATGTTCCCTCTGCCGAAGTGACACAAGAAATCAATGACCTTCAAGATATTTCTAAGGAAATGGGTTCAATTAAAACTTTCAGACATTCATTCCCAATCTCTGGAGAAAAGTCTGTTTGTGATGTTAGTCCAGTAAGCTTGCCAAATAGTAGGCCTGGTAAAGTTAGCCGGTCAAAGTTTGTGTGCATCTTGCCCGGTGATGACAAATTCACGGTGAGGGAAAGAGTCTCATCAGTGGCTGAAACTGCTCCTCTGAATATATCTACTAAAATTTCCAGCCAGAAAGTTTTGCAAGACGAGAAGAGAATGATTTTACAGAATCCGGCAACAGAAAGGCCAGCTTCTGGCCATCTTCCACCAGCTTTTGACGATGTCATCCATGTGATACGCCATAGCAGTTATCGTATGGGAAGTGAGCTTCCGGTAAAGGACTCAACTGAGATTGGAGTTACAAATGTAGATGTTGGTAAACTTATCAACATTGTAAACGATGATTTAGAAATGAGAAACGTGGGAACTCCTTTTTCCCTTAAATCTTCAAATTTCTCTGAAGTTACTAGCTTGAACTCAGATACTACTGATAATATGGAAATCAGAAACTTGAGCTTGAAGTCATGTTTTTCTAACTATCCTGGTATTGAGGAACATAATGTGAAAAACCCCGATTCTCTAGTTTCAAAACCTGACTTTGCTAAATATACCAAATATAGCCCTCCTACAGCGGAAGAGGTAATGCCAGAAAAGGAATCATTGGATGTTAAATCTTCCAAGCAGAGAGCTGATGCACTTGAAGGGCTGTTAGAATTGTCTGCAGATTTGCTGCAGCAAAATAGATTGGAGGAACTAGCAGTTGTTTTGAAGCCCTTTGGAAAAGATAAGGTCTCCTCAAGGGAGACAGCCATTTGGTTGGCCAAAAGTCTGAAAGGATTGATGTTTGAGGAAAGTCGGGGACGTAGTTAATGAGGTTTCTTTATTATTGGTATGTTTACTTTCTTCGTTGTTTTCTTTTTTGCTTTATTAGTTCATAAGTGCCACTTGAATTAAGAGAACAAACAGGCTTTATCATTTCTTTTCATTTTTCTTCCATTGTTTCTTCATTGCCTTTGTGCTACTGTAAATAGTAGTAACCATTCAAATTAATAGCATCAACTTACTTTCAGTTGTATAGGCTAGACTCTGGGCAATAGATTTGATTCATTCCATTGCCTTCCAAGGTACCTCAAAGACACTATTTATAGTGCTACTAATTGAATAATAATCTAAAAAGCCCAAAAGGCCCAAAGGCTAAGAAGCCCAACCATTCAAATAAAAGTCTAACTACCAATAAAATAAATTCTACCTCTAACTTTAACTATTTAAATTATTTAACTAATTATAATCTAATTGTCTATCACCATACATAGTTAACAATTGATGTAGTACACTTCAATATTCTCAAATCTTCCTAGATTTCGTCAATGACAATTATGATTTGATGGAATAAACTAGTAAAAATCAGAAAGAAAAACAAAAAGCAAGATACATAATGACACAGAAAGTCAGAAACCATACTTAAACTAGCAACTTGGAATGAATACTTTGTAAATAATTAAATTAACCGTCCATAATTAACTTGAACAAAACAGACAGGTGGTCTTTAACGACAAAGACTTTGGTTCAAGCATGCTCTTTTCTTATTGGCAAATTGGTATGTATGTATCTACGTGTGATTCTGATTCCCCTTAATGTTTGTTTAGCTTCTCATATATTCATGTTTATTTCCAAGATGCTTCGTGGAAGCTGCTTCTATTTAATTTAAAGTATACCAATTTATACGTCATAACTGATATCATCTCATGGTTATTAGTACTATATATACAATTATAGTATACTTCCCCTTTTGCAATTTATCACATATATTCATTGTCCTATATTTAACACTATACATTCCCCTTTCTATAACAAGATTGTTTGTTGCTAAAGATAGACAGTAGTACTAATAACTCCTAGCACAGACCCTACTTGCAAATTCTATATGGAGTCACAGCCGCCTCATACCGGAACAGGCATTAATGCTTCTTCCGGGACACCGAAATCCTCTACTTTCGGTTTAGTCCGCCGACTTACCTGGACATTTGTCTTACTCTTTCTTTTGTTAACTGTCATCATTGCTATAGCTTGGAGTGTCATGGACCCGCATAAACCTCGTTTTCGAGTTAGCTCAATCTCTGTGTCCAACTTCACTGTCTCCAATTCGGAGCTCAAAGGCACATTTGAGATTGAACTAAACATAACAAACCCAAACAGAAAGGTGGAAATTATGGTTGACCGTTTCTATGTATTAGTTTTCTATGGATCCGTGGAGCTCTGGAGGGCTATTGTGATGCAACCCATCTACTTGAAGAAGTCAAGTAACAAAGATGTGAAGATTAAGTTTAGCTTAAGGTATTCTTCCACCAAATTAGCGAATAATGATTTGGTTAATGATTGGAATAAAGGGATAGTAAACTTTGACGTGGAAATGTTGGCTAGGATTGTATTTGAAGCTGGAATTTGGCCAAGTAGGGAAAAATTCTTGGACATTTATTGCGGTAATCTTGATGTTGGATTTGTTCCCATAAAGGACATAGGAAAGCTCCTAGGTATTGGGAAGGAGTGTCAAGCTTAAAGTTAGGTGTAGCCTTGGAGGAAGGAAGAATATTCTTCTGTACATAGTATCATGTAGTTTGTAGTAACATTAAGGTTAGATAAAATAATCTTGGAACATGGTGGCGGTACAAAAAGAAGAAATTGAAGAGCATGATGATGATGATGATGATGATGATGATGGTGCTCATGTTGTTTGTTGATTTTGTGTACTTGTGTTGTGGTTGTTTTCTCCCTGTTTTTTTTTATTTTGATAGGCCAAATACTTTAGTAAAATAAAAAAGAATTATTAGGAAAAAGACAAGACTTAGCACAATATAACTACAATGTTGGTCACATGGCACTTATATAATTATATTGTCCTAAGTCTTGGCTCTATGGATACCATTCATGTTGTAATCTATTTTAGATATCACTTCTTTACCTTATAAAGTTTTCAAAAAAGAAAGGAAAATTTAAAGATGAACTCATGAAGTTAAAAAATTTTAATTACCCAAAAAAAAAAAATTCTATACTTTTTTTTATCGGGTGGTAAGTGATTTACTAATTTTATTCCAATGTTGAACACAAATGCAGAGCTACAATGGTGGAAATTAGAATTTGGATTGCAGGGGCGGGGGTGTGGAAGTAACCAATTTAAAATGTTTCCTAAAATCTTATGTCAACACGGTACATGTGAACGAATGTGGTCCATGAAAAAATTAATTAAACATCAATTTATTTATTTTTTATGAGAAAAACCATGAAAGCGAGTGTGGTCCTTGAAAAGTAATACTCTCTATTCCTAAATATATATGCACCTCTTTGTCAAATATATATATATATATATATATATATATATATATATATATATATATATGCACCTATTTGACATAAAATTTGTTCTTTAATATGGATAACTTATCAAATTCCTAGTTATAATATCTCTATATATATAATTTGAAAACCTTTTTTCAAATGCAAGTGTACACATGTCATTCACACAAACATTCTCCTCCCATATTGTTTTAGCATTCAATGATCATAACCAATTTAATAAAATAATCAACATTAAAAAAAGTAATAAAACCATTATCATGATAGGTCCCAAATAGGAAAATATAGATTTTCATATTCAAATTAATCACAATTATTTTATATTTAATTAATTCAAATA
Source organism: Trifolium fragiferum (assembly GCA_954870985.1). Lineage (NCBI taxonomy): Eukaryota > Viridiplantae > Streptophyta > Magnoliopsida > Fabales > Fabaceae > Trifolium > Trifolium fragiferum. Next base: position 74,660,547 of record OX940789.1, on the reverse strand, counting down.
AATTATATTATTTTAATATTTAAATTCCTATTATCATTTTAAATTAATTTATTTCAAATAAATTATATTATTTTCGTATTTAAATTATTATTTTTCAAATTCAAATAATTCTTGACATATTACAAAAAATTATAACAAGTTTATATATTTGATAAAAAAAAAATTTGGTAAATTTTTTTTATTAATTGTGAATTTTATTTAAGAAATTTAAATAAAAAATTGTTTTTCTTCTTATTAATGAAATAAGGAAATATAATTCTAAATTTCGTAACATAATTTTTTTATATCAAATAATGATAGAAAATATCATTTTTGTTAATTATATACATCAACAAAATCTGAAAATATTTTATTTAATTTGTTTGAATTTATTTTTAAATTAATAAATTCCTCAATTTAATTTCTTCATAATTTATTAATTAATACAGTAGTTTTTTATTTTTTTTATTTTTTGTAAATCGTGCAATATATTTTCATCATATAATATTTAAAATGCTTAACAATATAGTTTCATCATAAAAGTAATGTGTTTTTTTATTACTTATTAAATTAATGTGTGATGTTCTTTTAATTTATTTAAAATATTTAAAATTGGGAAGCTTTATTTAATAGATTTTGTTTATAATTCAAAATTACAAATATTTTCGTATTCTATAACATAAAATCACTGTTTATTAAGGTTAGTCACTTTATTAATACAGATGATTATTATTTTTATTCATACAGGAAACTATATTTTTTTATAATTTTTACGTGACTTATATTTATATATTAATACGGATTTTTACTCTGCATGAACATATATATTTGTACCCATATATTAATATGGAGCCAATTTTTTTGTTTTATTTTTTGTAGTTTTTACGAAATTTATATTTTACTCATACGAGGATTTTTTTTATTTAAATGAGAACATATTAATATGTAGTTTATATTCTTGCATATCGATTTTTTTTGTAGTTTATATTTTTACTCGCATATTAAAATGAAAGACTTTTTTTTTTGTAATTTATACGAGAACTTATATTTTATTAATATATATCAATATGTAGACCAATCTTCTTCTTTTTTTTTTTTTTTTAAAAGTTTTTTTTGTGAAAGCCATAATGTTAATTACTACATAAACTTATATTTCTCTTTATATATTAATACAATATCATTATTCATGTATTATATATGAGATTATTACACATGAATAAAAAGAAGACGGACAATAAACTGTGTCGCTAAATTTTTTTGTATGGCAAAATTCAATCTTTGAAAAACTACATTCATAAACCTAGGCAACATAACATTACTATGCATGACATTTTTAACCCTTTTTAAAAGGTCTATCGCCTCTGGTGCTAGAAAGTCAAAAGTTTCAAACGCAAACGGTATAAAAACATGTTGATTGTCAGAGCACAATTTTCCATGTTTGACCATTTTTCTTGAAGCAGCTTTGAGGGCTGCCCGTCCCACTGTAAAATCTCCAACCTCCAGTCCCACACGTGGGGAAACTCCAGTCAAATCTACACAAGCATGTTTCCGTCCTACTAATCCATAAACCAGAACATCTCAGGACGAAGTGTCAATATCCCTTCTTGTGAGTCGTCAAGAAGTTCACTGGTGCTTCTTTCTTCACAGAAATTTTCGCACACCTAAAATATCAAAAATCACATCTCTGACCATGTCATGCCTATATTTGAATCCTGGAAGCTCCCTACAATTGGTTGCATTCTCCCCAAAAGTGTTAAGGCTTTACGACAAACAGGACAAACTTCATACTTTGGAAATAGTGGAATCATGAGGCGGTACCTAAGGATAGTACGATACTTTAATGGGAACATGTGTTGGCCTAACCCGTCAATGGGGATAGCTAGGAGAAAATCTTAAGCATGTGCTGCTTTCAAGCACCTCAAAACAGTTTTTTGACTGGTGGTCATTTCAAAATCAACTTCCATGTCCTAAACAATTCTACCAAAAAGGGCACTCGCCAAAACATGTTCGGCTTTGGGGGGACGATGTCTATTTTTTATTGTAATTTCTATGAGAACATATATTTCTACCTATGCACTAATACAAATATTTTTTTTTATTTAAAATTTCTATGGGATCTATTTTATTTTTGTAATTTATACTGTGGTTTATATTTTTACTTTTATATTAATGCAAAAGTCTATTTTAAAAAAATAAAATCTACGTGGCATATATTTCAACTGATACATCAATAAGGGGATTTTTATTGTAATTTCTACGGGAACATATATTTCTACTTTTTATACGGATAATTTTTTTTATTTATAATTTCTACTTAGATCTATATTTTGCTCATGTATTAATAAAAGAACCTATTTACTTTATACTTTTTATGGAATCTATATTTTAAGTCATATATTAATAGGGATATTTTTTTTATATATTTCAACGGGATCCTATATTTTTGCTTAAATATTAATACGGGAATCCATTTTTTTGTTATTTATATTATAGCCTATATTTCTACTCATTTATCGATACACGAATATTATTTTTTTGTAATTCATGTCCACCCGAAAGTCTTTTTATGAAAGTTCAAAATCTCTTTCTTATAATTCATTACAGTTAGTTTTTATCAGAAATGTTTATTGTAATTATTAAATCATATAAGATTGTAAATATTTATGTAGTTGCAAGTCATTAACTGTCTTTCATTAACAATTAAATTTTTTATTTTTGAGTTTAATGTAAAATATAAATCAAGAAATCTACAAACGCATTTTTACTCGTGCTTGGCACGGGTCTGAATACTAGTTATAAAAAGAAGTTACAAGTTATATTTATTGTTTCTTTTTCAAAAATTAAAAAGTTAGATAAGATAGTTTTAATAGTATTTTGATTTTAAAATTATTTTTGAGATCCGCCAAATTAAAAGATAATTAATTCAAAAAAATAAATATTTTTTTTTGCTTAATGATTTAAAATTATTTAAAAACTTATTTCATATCAAAGGTTAAATAAGAAAAATTTGTTTTTTTATTATCACATTGATACGAAGTTTCTACTACTGTTAGCGACAATTAATTTCTGTCGGAAAACATGTGGGGCATACAAGGTGAGATTTTCGTCCCAACTAAAATTTTTCCATACACATAAATCACAAATCGAACTTTTGACCACATATTAAGGGGACGAAAATCTTTACCAAACCCAATTGATTGTTGGTTTAAATTTGTTTATTTTAACTCTTAGGTTAAGAGAGGAGTGGGAATTATCTTCCATTTAATTCACGCGGTTTCAGTCTTGCTTGATTGCTTTGCTTTGCTTTGCTTACATTTTGGATATCTTCTCATATCTTTCTCTTGGCACCTTTCATATCAATTTTTTTTCAATTTTTTTTTTTAATTAGTAGAAATATTGTATTTTATATACATAAATTTAAACTCTAGGCTTTTTGGTAATGTCTCAAATAACTATCGACTAAATTCTTTAAAAAAAGATAAAAAAAATAAAACTAAACTAAACTACCAGTATAAACATCATATTCTACCATTAAATTAGGAAATGAAAATATTCAACGATTTGGTTATTTTGGTAGCTTTGATCAACGGAAAAAGACTTGGTTTAGTAATAGTGTGGTTTGTTTGAAGGTACACTATCACACTATTCACTACTACCACATCACAATCAATGTTTGTCACTTAGCATGGTTTGCCGTTTGCGTGTATGGTTCTATTCATGTTTAGGTTATGATCTCTTTTTGCAAACCAATCAACATATAGCCATTAAAAGAAAAATTAACATGATATTTCACTACACATTTGTTTGATAACAAGTATAAAACCATCAATGATTTTTTTATATATAAACAAAATTTAATTTTTTAGATTCTTATAAAAATAATGTATTTAGTCTATATATTATTGGTTAGATACATTAGTTTTTTCAATGAATCTAAAAAAATAATATATTTAGTCTATATTATTTGCGTATATATGAAATCGAAGGGAGTAATATAAAAAACAATCCTCATCTTATAAGCAGCCGATTTTATAGTATGGATTAAACCGACTCAGATTCTAAGAACCATCGTTCGTTACTTAATGAAAAACAAGGACAATACAACATTGTCCTAATTGAAAGTTGGGCATAACTTAACCGTACAAAATCAACTTATAAGATGGAAAGTAACCTCAATTATTAATATTTATTTAGGTCTCATGACAATATATATATTGTCCTAACTCTTGGCTCTCTGGATACCATTCATGTTATAAGATACCATTTCTTCACCTTTTAAAGTTGGATTAAATAAGTTTTTAGTCCATCTAAATATAACAAATTTCAATTTTAGTCATTCAAATTTTTTTTTTTACAAATTTTGGTCCCTCTAAAATTTCAGTTTTCAATTTTAGTCACTGCGTCTTTTTAAAAGTTCGTGTATCAAGTTCTAAACGACGTTTTTTGAAAATATATCATTATGAAGATCTTAAAATATTATTAGTTTGATTATTTGACTAATTAATTTTTAGTTTAACAATTTAATCTTTAATTTGAAGTTATAAATAAATTAACAAAAATTAAAGACTAAATAGTTAAATTATTAAATTAATTGTGTTTTATGGTCTTAAAAATGAAATGTTTTAAAAAAAAAATCATTTATAACGTGATACACAAGCTTTTGAAAAAAAAACAGGGACTAAAAATAAAAAATAAAAATTTATAGGGATTAAAATTCGAAGGAAATTTTTTTAGGGACTAAAAATAAAATAGTATATATTTAGAGGGACCAAACATATTTAACCCTTTAAAGTTTTGCAGGAAGAAAAAAAGAGGAAAATTTAAAGAATTTTAACCCATCAAATTATCATTTTTAAGATAAGTAATTATCCAAATTAATTCATTTTCATATTATAAACTCTTCAAATTAACTTTTTCTATATTATTTTAGGTGGTAGCTGCAAGTAATTTACTAATTTTATTTTTCTAAATCGATAGAACTATTTTTTTGGAGTAAAAATCGATATAACTAATTAAAAATGGTGATATTCCCATGTTGAACAAAAATACAGATTTGTAATGGTGGAATATTAGAATTTGGATTGAAGGGAGTGTGGGACAAATCTCATGTCATTGTCAACACGGTATTTGTGAACGTAACCAATTCAAGAATATTTTAAAAAAAATTAATCAAACATTAAAAAATTTAAATTCCAAAGATTATTTTTTAAAAACGATGAGAAACATTCTTCTCCTAGAGAAAAAAACCATGAATTATAATTTTGTCCTCTAAAAACAATACAAGTTTTAATCTTCAAAAAATAAATTAGAACAAGTTAGTCTCTTCTTTAACCAAACTTTATCATAGATAGGTGTTGAACTAAGCTGAATCAAGTTAAAATTTGCATAAATAAGCTGTCATGTTTAAAATCAGCACCTTTCCTGACATTTTATGGGTCTTAGGCCCAACATAAAAAAAAAACTTCTTTCATTCAATATATATAGCATTAATATATAATAAATTTTACAAAATATATAAAAAAAATATTTAAAAATTCATAAGAAGTGATTTTTTTGATCATTTTGAGATGAAAAATCTTTAATAAGTCCATCAACATGAATGTCCGCCAACATATCTTTTTCAGTGGACAAAGTTGCCAAATCGTTCAATCTTTCTTGTGACATTGATGATCTCAAGTGGCATAAATGCACATAGACTTAGATTGCAACTTTTTACTAACCATGTTAATAGCAAATAAAATGTCGTACCAAATAATCATACCAAGCAAAAATTCCAAACTTTCTAGTGCATTAATCAAACTCCCCGCCTAATTATTCTTTAATAATCCTACTAATTATACATAATCATATTTTCTACCAACTGGACCCCTTAATGATATTTTCTTTAATAATCCTACACATATTTCTTTGGCATAATCATATATTTTTTTCTTTTAAGTATTATTAATTTTATTTTATTTTTATATTAGTACGTAGATATAAAAAAATTTGGGCCCCTTAAAATATTGGGCCTCAAGCCGTCGCACTCATTACCTACTCTCAGGACCGGGCCTATTTAAAATTAAAAAAATCTATACATAAATTTAATTTATTACTTGTCATATGTTTAGAGTCTGATATATAACTTTTGTTATTTGTTAGTTTTAGTCTATTTAAATTGTTGTTGTTTTTTTTCCCGTAAATTTAGCTCAGTTGGTAAGATATTGTATTATATATGCAGGGCCCTGAGGTTCAAATCGTGTCATCTCATTTATCCACCTTAAGGATGAAATTTCTAGCCAATAGAATATTTGACAAAAAAAAAAAAAACTTATTTTATTAGAAAAACTTATTTAATCAGAATTTTTTTTGTCTTAAAACTTGGTTGAGAGGATGGAATTATTATCCATTTAATTCACGCGGTTTAATTTTAGTCTTGCTCGATTGCTTTGTTTGTATCACTTTCTCTTGGTGCCTTTCACCTTTATGAATATCAGCCTATCTATCTATTAAATTAAGAAATACTATAAATATTCAACGATTTGGTTATTTGACTTTAGTGTTAGTACTTACTACTTACTAGCTTTGATCAACGGAAAAAGACTAGGTTTGGTAATAAGAGTGTGGTTTGAAGGAATCACAAATTCACAATCACTATCACATCATAATCAATGTCTTGTTTGTCATTTTACATGGTTTAATTTGCATATATGGTTCTTTTTTCTTTTCATGTGCTTAAACGTTTTAGGTCACGATATCTTCTTCTTTTTTCTTTTTTCGCACTGATTTTCGATTCATCAAAGGTGAGCTACTAATTCAGCTCGTGTGTAGAGGCATACGTATTGGTCAAATGTTGTTCTTTTTGGGAATCGAACTCGGTATTTCCCGAATATGTTCTTGGAAGGAACTCCTTGCCTCTTGAACCCAAGTAACTTGGTTATGTCATGATATCTTTCGGTAAACAATCAACATGATGTTATTCACTATGCATTTGTTGTTTGGTTAATAATAACAATTAAAGATAATCAAGATATTTTTTTGGACAAACTTCATTCATTACTTGATGAAACACAAGGACAATACAAAATCAGATTAAAACAAACAGAAATTTTAAACAAATACAGTTACTTGACAGTAGGGGTGAGCACAAACTCCCAACCCGACTCGAAACCGACATAACCGCCAATATATGGAAGCATTCGGTCGGGTGCGGGTCGGGTCTCGGGTCACCAATTGTAAAAAAATCGGTCATGAACAGTTGTATACGGGCGGGTGCGGGTCTCTAAAAATCCGTCTCTTCATAACCGAAACCAACCGAACAATTTCTAGAATACAAATTAATTTTTTTTTCTAGTTTCGAGCACCTCTTTTGTCTCTTAATATCATATGCTCTTCACTTTGTTAATTTTATCTTTCTTTGATAGAGGAGAAAAATATTATATTTTACAAGCTTTAACTTGTAATATGTCGATAAAGGAGATGTGAAAGATAATATTTTAGATTTATCTTAATTTTTACTTCTCTTCTACTTTCTATTATTGTCGTTGAATTTACAAATTTGAAACAAATTAACTTAATCTCATCATTTTTATTGTATCTTTTGTTGCAGTATATACGAAATATTAAACAAATTGTTAAAAAACAAATAATATTTTGATCAATGAAATTTTAAATGTAACAACAACGTTTCAATATAACCCGTTAAAACCGACCCGTTGTACCCATCACCCGTATGACCCGAATCCGAACAAACCGAAGACGTAAACGGTGGCAATCGGGTCCAAATTAAGAGGTCGCGGTTTTTATCGGTTTAACAATTTTCGGCCCGAATCCGACCGATGCCCACCCCTACTTGACACAACACAATACTGAATTAAGGTTCAAGGGCAAATACATAGTTTTTGTATGAGTGTATAAGGGCAATTTAAATTTTGAGCAATAAAAGAGTGTGTGTTGAAAAATGAGTGTTAAAGAATTTCTTGTTAGGATTGTTCTTTGCAACATTTGTGTGTAGTGTACTAGTTAATTAAATGAAAAATTCTAAAGACGATAATCTTAAAACAGAAATAAAATTTCTTCAATAAAATTGATCCTCAAGTTCAAACAATACACTCGTTTGACCTCTGCATTTGAACGCATTTGTCCTCCGAGTAGAAGTATTGTTTAGTGACAATAAGGAATTGAAGGAATAATGTAGTTGCTTGCGAAACAAGTCAACTGCTAGTTAGTTACACAATTACTTGAAAGTTAAGCTAATTGTCATGTAGAGTTAGTTTTAGTAGTTAAAAGTTGTTAGAGATAGTTGTAACCCACTATTAATTAGTTATCACCCTCATACACCTGTATGTAATCTAATCAACACTCATTGTTACTATCACCATCAAGACAGTTAGAAATAAAGTCTAGATTTTAGACGGGGCTTTCAGTAAAGACCTATGATATATATGTTGAGAAAAATTGATATCGAGAAAGTAAAAGAACACAATTAACAACACAAAAATATAATGTGGAAATTTCAAATTCGGAAAAAAAACCATGACCGTTGTTTAAACCGACAACCAGAGAATAAATACTATATGAAAATTGTTACAACAGATAGACTTCACTCTTAACCACCCCATGACCCAGTACACCCACACTCTCCAAAGTAAATATTTGAACTACATCTCAAATACTCTAAAACAAGAGCATAAGAGAAAAAGAAACAAACACAAATATAAACTTAAAGTGTTTACAAGTGTTACTGCTCGATGTGTTGAAACAAAAAAATTGAGGTCTCTATATATAACACTGAGTTCTCCCGCCATTCACTTGTCTAAGCAATCTATGACTTCTCAAATATAATTTCATCAACCTTTTTTTTCCTTCATTAGCAATGTGAGTCTTACATTGCAATCAATCCCAACAATCTCCATCTTGATTGTAATGGTCTTCAATCTTCATTGTCTACACCGACAATCATTGTCTTCACCGACAATCATAATTTTCATGGTCTATACCGAAAAATTAAATTATCATACTCCACCATAAAGAGTATACACACTTGGAAACCCTCCCAAGAATTTTCTTCACTTGAAATTAAATCATCATTCCAATAATTTCCTTCACTTGGAACCAAGTCATCCCAAGAATTTCATCTCGAAAATCTTGCCCAAAATTTATGGTGCAACTTTCATGTTGGCTTTCTCCAGAAGTTCATCAGCCATCGAAATAATTGCGCACCTTGCATCATTGTTAACCAATGCCCCCACGCTATCATCACACACATTGCATCCATGTCAACCTATGTCCATTTGCCACTTGAAGAAATTCAAACTACTATGAAACCACCTTCAGGCAATTGTTAGTCTCCAACAATTCCAGTTTAGTTCCATCACCTAGTAAATTTTGGTTCAATAGTCCAACTAAACCCATGTCACTAACAAATACTCACTCGAAGACCCACAACTGAACCACATCATGAGAATCACCACTAGTAACAGATGCATGACTGACTACGATATGACAAGTGCATCAGTTTGTCGTCGGATAATAATTCACACTTTAGGTGTCTAGAATGAGTTCGTATCCACAGGGATCGTGCCAATGCACTACTAACGTTATTTAAGTTTTTAGTTTTGCATTCACTTTGGTTTTAAAAAAGGTTTTTAGTTGAAAATAGTGATATGCGTGCAGAAAAGTAAAAGTAGATTAAAAAACATAGAAAAAAGGTATGGTGGTTGGACTTCCTCCCCTACTACTATTTGACATGAAGGGTGTATAACATAGTTACTTAGTCTAAAATTTAGTGGTTAGTTTTAATTTCTTGTTGTGGTAATACCTTACTATTACCCTAATATATGTGTAGTCTCCCTACGAGCCTAACTAGAATACCTACTAGAGCCTACATCGGTTGTCACATACCCTAGCTACGGTGTGAGTTATCCTACATACATGCATTATGACCATTAACCATCTTATGCCTCTAGAGCCTAGTATCGGACTGTTCAGCTTCTACTCGTCTCAGTTCAACGGTAGTGCATGATTATGTCTCTACTCGTCTCAATTCAATAATAATGTCAAATTTTACCGTCTCTATACCCCTAGTCTTATTTACTACTAGATCCGGACAAGTATTAAAGTCGAAACCAATACTTATTCTAACTGAGTTACTTTAACTGAGTTTGTTTTGTTGGACAGACTCCACTACGGATGTCAATTTTATCAGTAAATGAGGATCTCCGCGGGGATTGTCCCGTTTGGGATCCAAAGATGGAGAATTTTTCCCCGTGAGGATGGGGATGGAGGAGAAAATCTCCGCGAAAGGGGTTTGGGGACGATAATTTACCCCCGGTCACGCGGAGACTCCGTCCTCGAAAACTTTATTAAAATAACATTTGTAAATATATATTTAAGTACTTTATAAATTATGTTTAATATATTTTCACACAATATGTGTATACATTTGTTTATTTATGATGTTTATTACTATCACAAGAATCATAATAATTTTTTTTTAATTTGTTGTATAATTAAGCTTTACTATTTTTCTACAACTTGTTTGGTTGAAAATAATATAAATTTGATATTTTTTAAAGTTGATGGATCTCGGTGAGAACTGTGGGGGTCCGCAGGAATGAAGATGGAGGGAGAATACTTCCCAAAGCGGGGAATTGAGACAGAGATGAAGAACACTTTATATGGTGGAGCAAGGAGTGATAAACTATCATCCGCTCAATCCCATCCCGCTAACATCTGTAGACTCCACCAACGTATTTAATGCTTCTCTGCCTACCATGTTGTTGTTTCTCTATAAACTGGATCAATCAAACCAAATGCGTGTTTCTTTATTTTTATAAGACTGAGTCCTATGGTCACAAAAATATCAATACATATTTGTGCCTTAAGATTCCTTATAAAATCCAGTGTTAATCACTACTGAAATAATTACCGATTGATTCAATAATTGAAGTTTCAACTTGAGATTCCTTATTTATTCAACTTAAAACTTGAAAATGAAATTCTTGCAAATTGCCTTAAAAAATTTGGTGACACTTTTGTCTTTAATTTTTTTTTTTTTGGCTGTTAGCTCTCTGGTATAAAAGAAATAATGTTTTTTTTTTTTCGGTTTTCACCACCAGTTGAATCTGGTTCGGGGGTCAGTTCTGGCATCAAGTAAGAAATAATGTTTTCGTTGATCATTACATAAATATAAATATTAATTTTGATAATTTGAAGTTTTTATTTTATAATTGATAAATTCAAATGTATTATTCAACTCACTTTTACATAAATATATATTCTAATAATTATCCTAAACTTCTAGTTAGAATTAATTAATTTAAAATTAATTTTTGTCACCATAAAATTAAAATGCACTAAAAACATCTCCAATAGTGATACCATTTTGGGTATCATACATATTTAAATTTTCACATTAAAATCAACACAAGATTTTAAATCACAACCATTAAAACACAAAAAAGACAATAACAATTATGACAAATAACAACTAATAAAGTTTGTAGCTCTATAATTCTTTTCTATTTGGCAAGAAATAATAATTTGTACGTTAATCAATATGACAATAAATTTCAATGTAAAAATTTAGTAAGGGCACATGATAAGCTATCTAAAAATAGAAATGTAGCATTTAATGATACAAAAAATTTAATGCTTAGATAAATAAATGGTATACATGTTTTAATAAATGTTTTCCATATTTATATTCTTATCATGTGCCTTAAGGGCACAATTTAACATTCTCCTTTGTTTAAAATTAATTTTTGGCACCATAAAATCAAATGCACTAAGTCACATACTTAAATTTCCACTGTATTATCAACACAAGCTTTCAAATCACAATCATTAAAACACAAAAATGACAATAAATGATTTCAAACATCATTTTAAAATCATTATTTTTCGGTTACAAATCAAACAATTATGACAAATAACAACGAAATAAAGTTTGTACCTCTATAATTCTTTTCCATTTGACAAGAAATAATAATAATAATAGGGAAAAATACACTAACCTCCCCTGAGGTCTCTTTAAATGACACAAACACCCCCTCTAATTTTATATTAGACACTAACCTCCCCTCAAGTCTCTTAAAATAGACAAAAACCTCCCTTATCAATTTAACACCGTTAATTAATCCGTTAACCACTCATCATAGACACTAACCTCCCCTAAATCTCTTAAAATGGATAAAAACCTCCCTTATCAAATTAACACTACTAGTCTTAAATATAAAAGTTTTCAATATAAATTGGATGTAATGCATAGTTTTGTCACTAGTTTAGTACTTAACTCTGCAACTGCTAAGACTTGCGTAACATACATAATTGCAATATATAACTAGAGCTTGTTTAACCTATGATTTGCTGTTAAATGTTGTTGTTGCGCAAAAACAAAAACTAAACAAATTGCCATACAATTCACATGCATATCAAATACTCAAATTGTCAGTACTCAAATTGCCATACAAGCATATCAAAATTGTACCATCCAATACTCAAATTGCCATTCAAACATATCAGAACTGTAACAAAATCAAATTGGCACCGACAATTAACGACATTTAACATGTACTAGTACATCATATTCCCAAAAAACAATAAATATCCATGAAAATATCTCCAAAATCAGTTGAATATCTCTAAAATTAAAATATATCCCCAAAATCATCTCCATCATCATATCTTCAAAACGTTTACATCAAGATTGCCTTCTTCTTCACAAGTGTAAGTGAGCATTCTCGCAAGCGACTTGGCTATATTCCGAGTGATCTTGACTTGCAGCTCCATCTAGACTTTCCATTGTCGCCTCATGCTGTAAGATTTAAAATAAGACATTGGTCAATTAACTTAATTATTTGTTGTCTATTAAAGAAGAAAATGAGCTTTTAATTTACCATGTTTGCATTGGCACTGCTATTGTTTTTTTTACGCCGCACGCTCAGTTTTTTCTGTACATAAAACAAACATGTCAATATTAATGTGAACATAATTCCTCCAAAAGTGTAAGTTGTGTACTCATACCTGTTTTTTTGTTTTATCTCTTTGACAGTCCAATATATTGTGCCCAAATTCCTTACAATTTCCACATCTAATTGTGTTTGATCTTCTTGCATCATGAGGACCACCCGGACCTTCAATCACACTTCTCTTTCGATTAATTCTTGGTCGACCCGGAAGTCTCCTCAATACAGGAGGATCAATATTCCCATAACTACCTCTATTTTTTGTGTCTAACTCAGGCATAGGATGTATAATCTCTTTATAACATAAGCAATAAAATGTAAAGGACAATTGTTACCGGTGTTTGGCATATGGAAAAGTTTCTGCAACTGCATTTCTCAATCCCTATTTCATAGATAAAACAAATAACACAAGTTAACTTACACAATAAATTATGATATAAAATAATAAACAAAGCAAGCAAGTCACTAACCTTTTGCATATCAGACATGATTGTCACATGCTTATCTTGCCATTCAGGAACAGATCTCAAAGCATCACCCAATAAGAACAAAAAAAACTTCCATGAGTCTTTACACTCAACTTCCACAACAGCAAATGCAATTGGAAACATGCCATTGTTTCCATCAACTGCCACAGCTGATAATAAAACTCCCCCATATGGTCCTTTTAGATGACACCCATCAATGCCAAACCAAGGCCTGCAACCTCTCACAAAACCATTTTTCATTGCATTTAGGCAAACAAAAAACCTTTTAAACTCTGGATTATTGTTGATTTTGGGTTCCAACTGTAGTTTTATTATAGACCCTGGATTTATCTCCAAAGCAAGATTGGCCCAAACTGGCAAGTCATTATATGAAAGTGCATGAATCCCTTTAGCGTCTTGTCTAACCCTTTTTCTTGCACGATAAAGTTGAGCTACATTACTTGGTTCTATTCCATAACTATCTAATAATTCTTGTTTCATAATTGCATAACTCATATTCGGGTCAGCTTTTATCTTGCTTTCTAACTTTTTTGCAATCCAAGTAGATGTAGCATTTGAATTCTTAGTCGTTCGTATGCAAGAATGAGTAGGGTTATAAGTCTTAATCTTATATGTTTTTCCATCCGGTGTAGGAGAGGCATGAATGCGCCAACAACAACCATCTGCAGCACATATAGCAGTTACCCTTGCCTTTTCATTTTTAATCCTTTTAATCTCAAATCCCTCTTGTATAACAAAATCTCTAAGGGCTTTTCTAAACTCATTCACATCAACAAACAATAAACCATCTTCTAATTCAACTTTTCCATCAGAAAGAGGTTCAAATATTTTTCCTTTCATACCTCTATCCAAATAAATTGGAACTTTATCTTCATCTGAATTTTGATCAGTAACAATAAGATCATGTTTTTCTTCATGATCACTAAGCTCATCAATATTGATTTCATTTTGCCATTCTTCATTAATGTCACTAGAACTTGAATCAGTTTCTTCACTTTCATTTTGTTCAAGTTCATCACCAACCCACTCAACATCAGACTCACTTACTATTGTATCAACAAGATTCCTATGAACTTCAGTTTCTTCATGATTTAATATTATAGCAAACACATGGATACAACTACACATGCTATTTAGCTTAAACATATCAAGAACATCTGAATCATTTTTAATGGGGTTTCTTGACTCACTACAAGGATGAAAAAAAGAAAGGGTTACTGACAAACCTGCATCCTTGTACCCAACATCTGTAGCCAACCCGTTAATGTCGTCAACCAAATCAAAATAAGAGTATCGGTCCGGATCAACATTCAAAATCGGTAATCTCACCCCTCCATCAAAATGTACCAGCAAATGCACACAACCTGGGTCAGGAGGTTTATCGTATTCATTGTTCGCCATCTTCTATCCCAAAAACCTAAAACATGAACACATCAAAAGAATAAAAAAGAGTGAATAAGAGGCATCAAAAGAAATAGATGAAATACACAAAAACGAGTTACCAAGAAAGCGGCGAGAACGAAAGTGACGAAACTTTACCGAGAGTGCGATGAGAAGGAAAGCAACGAAGAAGAAGATAGCCAATGTTTAAGTGTTGTTAGATGATGCTTGCATGGTGAGAACAAAGTGGCAGTGAGGGTTTTTGGAGGAAAAATGAAAAGGCACGTTGAATAGAAGGAGAAGAGACAGAAACGTGTTTCTATTTTGCATTGAATAAGCGTGTTTCTATTTTCAAGTAACGGCGTTAAACCTAGGTAACGGCAAGGGAGGTTTGTGTTATGTGAAAAAATAGAGGGGATGTTAGTTACATATAGATAAAGTTCAGGGGAGGTTAGTGTATTTTTCCCATAATAATATGTACGTTAATCAATTAGACAATAAATTTCAATGTAAGAATTTAGTATATACTAGCATCCAGACCCGTGCCAAGCACGGGTAAAAAAACGTTTGTAGATTTATTGAAATATAAATAACATATTTTACTTTAAACTCAAAAGCTATCTGTGATGAATTATACGGAAGAGACTCATAGGTTTCGTAAAAAGACTTTGAGGTAGACATGAATTACAAAAAAATATATTCTTGTATCGATAAATGAGTAGAAATAAAGATTTTTATTTTAAACATAAAAAGGGTGGTAGCAACCGACCCAAATAAGATTAGATGAAAAAAGCAAGAACAACAAAGAAAGAAGGGTGAGTAGAAAGGAGTAGAAATAAAGACAATAATATAAATAACAAAAAAAATTGGTTTCGGTATTAATATTTAAGCAAAAATATAAGATCCCGTTGAAATATAAGAAAAAAGTCTCCCTATTAATATATGACTAAAAATATAGATTCCATAAAAATTATAAAATAAATAGGTTTTTGTATTAATATATGAGTAAAATATAGATCTAAATAGAAATTATAAATAGAAAAAATTATCCGTATTAACGCATAAGTAAAAATATATGTTCCCATAGAAATTACAATAAAAAAATATATTCCCTTATTGATGTATTAGTTGCAATATATGCCACATAGAAATTTTTTTTTTTTTAAAAAAAGGCGTGCATATTAATATATAAGTAGAAATATAAAATACAGTATAAATTAAAAATAAAATAAAATAGATCTCGTATTAATATATGAAAAGAAATATACGTTTATGTAGTAATTAAAAAATAAAATAGTCCTTGTATTAATATGAGTAACATTATAAATTTCATAAAAAAATAAAAAAAAAAAAAGAAGAAGAAGATGGGTCTACATATTAATATATATTAATCAAAAATATAATTTTTCGTAAAAATTATTAAAATAAATAAATAGTTCTTTGTATTAATGTGTGAGTAGAAATATATGATTAGAAATATAGATCTCGTAAAAAAAAGTCTTCGGATTAACACGAATAGAAATATAAACTACAATATAAATTACAAAAAAAATGGATCTCATATTAATGTATGAATTGAAATATAGATTCTCATTTAAATAAAAAATAATCCCGTTTACTTGTTTCGGCATGATGCGTAACTTTGTTCTCTCGTTTGTTTTGGATTGATGAATCCGTAGACTCTTGTAGTTTTTTTGGCACACATTGTGTTAACGGAATTAATTTGGTTGATTAATATATATTTCATTTTGGCATATTAAAAAAATCCCTGTATAAGTAAAATATAAATTTCGTAAAAACTACCAAAAAAACAAAAAAAAAAATTTGCCTCCATATTAATATGTGAGTACAAATATATATGTCCCCGCATAAATTGCAATTAAAAATAGACATTCGTATCTCTACAGGTGATCACTATGTTTAATGCATTAACTATATTAATACGATTTTCTTAAAATTTTATTTCCTTTTAAAATCGCACACTACAGTTATGTTATTCATTAACTGCATAATCATTGCACAGTTTTGACCAAGACAAAACGTATTAAATTGTGTAAATAATAGTAATAATGAAAATTTGCATTTTCAGATTCTTATGTGAATTATATATATATATATATATATATATATATATATATATATATATATATATATATATACATTATATTTATTTTACATAAAATTCAAAAATATACTATGCAATATAATTATCACTAATTAGTGTCTTAAATTGTTACGGGTCAATATAAACCTTTTCTAAAATACATAACTGTATAAAAATAGAAATGTTATCCTAATTATAGGGGTATAATTGTGTTTTTATATAAAAATATACTATTTAAAATTATATATATGTTTTCTAAGGGAAAAAAAAATCGTAGTAATGCTGCCATTATGCCATATTTATAGTTCTTATTTTTATTTGGCCTTTGCCCTCATCAATATAAAAAAAATAGTTGATCTGCTTGTTGTAAAAAAAAAATGATCTGCTGGTTACATTCAGTATAATTTTATTTGTATCAAGAGTTATCAATTTTTGTTGTTTGATTTCTAACAATAAATGGTAAATTTGAAATACAATAACTGGATCAAAAAGAGATAATGTTGACTAATTATCAGTGTCTTAAATTGTTATTGTTATAGATCAATAATTTTTTTTGGTGCAGCTGTTATAGGTCAATATATATGTAACACCCCGATTTTCGAAGCCCAAAAGTAGGCATTTTTTTTTTTTAAAACAACAAGGACTTTGAAATAAAACATTTATGATCGAACTTAAATTAAATCAGAGTAAACCATTTTCAAAATAACGATCGGAATGCAATGCCTCTTTTATAAATCGTTTTCACAAATCAAGTTTAAGAATATAAACCATACGCTATGTCTAAACAAACATAACGACATCATTTATTCCAAATAAAACATCAAACTACGAGTTTGGAATACAAATGCAGGGAAGCATAAAGAAGAGTAAACAAGACTCTTAAACTACTACCCCTAAGCTGATCTTTAAACTCTAACGGAAGATGACTGGGTGACGAAGACCCACAAACAGCTTCAAGCCTTGCCGCTTCTCCACGCGGTACAAATAAATCCCTAAAAATGCTCGTAGAGGGTC
This sequence comes from Trifolium fragiferum, assembly GCA_954870985.1. NCBI lineage: Eukaryota > Viridiplantae > Streptophyta > Magnoliopsida > Fabales > Fabaceae > Trifolium > Trifolium fragiferum. The sequence continues at coordinate 74,642,635 of OX940789.1, read as the reverse complement.
ACGATCTAAAAATAACATATAACCAAAAATACGCAGCACAAGATATACAATACATGGCAGCATATACTCATTTATCATATGAATCACACATCACAGAATTTAAGTGCACGGGTAGTCTATCAATCACACACAACAGTATTCAAATGCACAATCAGCCTATCAATGCAGACTCTATATGATTGTGATCACCCTACCCGGGACTGTTTCACATGCATGAATTCCGGAATTTAACCTCTCCGCAGAGAGTCGTGATCTTCTAATCACTAATCAATACAATCTCGACGATCTTCTAACCGAAGGATTAGGGTGGATCTTCTAATCACACCCCGTGATCTTCTAATCACGTATTGTACTCAATAAAAATCCCGCAGGATCAAGGTGGATCTTCTAATCGCACCCGGTGGTCTTCTAACCACAACTATGAATGCATGAGCATACGATACATCTTATCTATGCCAATGCATCAATTACATACCAATCATGCATATGTAATTCTCAACCACACGTCAATACATATATTTCTAACAAAATCATATGTAAGACAACAAGCATCATGCACAACGAGATCTTCAATCAAGTACATGCAACAACATTTCATAGTATTCATACATATGAAATTCAATTCAACAACTCCAAACATGTGTAGAATATAGCATGTTATCAAACAAGTTCTCGTCACGAGAATACATCCCACAACAAACATGCTCATCATTCATAGTGCAACAAATATAGCAAACACACATGTTCAAGCAAACAGTTACACATGCATAAAAAGCACTCGATATTTCGAGATATATGAAATCGTTAGAAAGTGCCCTTACCTTGGCAAGCTTCCAACACATCAACTTACGTATGCGAGCAATAACCGTCTCTCTCGACGAAGTCCTCAATTCGGCTAATCCTCTTAACCTTTTAAAACATACAACTTATCTAAGTTAATACCACATTCTAATTGATCACTTAAATAAGTCCTAGCTCGGCTACTAATGGATCAAGGCCTATGGTCGTTCTCTTATACCTAACTAGGCTCGACTTGTTTTCAAAAAAACTCTTTTAAAAACAATAACACTTTAATAAAATAGTTTCTCATCACGAAACATCATCTAGATAATTCTCGGTTATTTTAAAACACCTCGAAAGCCAAATCATTTCTTTAAAACAACTCTTAACACATAAATCCTTGACAAAAGAATTTCCTTTACGATTCACAAAACGATTTCCAAACTTGATTCTCTTTTCGTAGAAAAATAATCTCTATTATTTTTCTACTACTATAATATAAATTCAAAAACGACGGTAAAACAGTTACAAATTAAAACGGCCATAACTCATTCAATCTTTATCGGATCAAGACGAGCCATACGCCAAATTCATCGTTTCAAAAAGACGGATTTAATAGTTAGGTTTCTAGGACACAACAACAATTTTAAAATGATGAAAATACCCTTAAGGATTTCGGCCAGAATCGAAATCACACCAAAAATCATTTTTCTAGAAATCTAACTTATTCAAAATACTTATACAATTACCAATTTTACAAAAACAAACTCAAAAGTGATCAATCTCATACACCAAAACCATTTTGAATCAAGCCATAAAACTTTTCAAAATATTACTAATTAACTTGTTTACTTAAATCACAAGTTATTAGTTTTTATTTTCAAACAAAACTACATTAATCATTCTTTTAAAACCATGATTCATGCCTTCCATTAGGACTTAAATATTGAAATCCCATAGTCACACCCTCTTAAGTGCCACGGCCAAAATCAAGGAAAACATGCTATCACTCAATTTTTTTTCATTTTCAAAAGCATGGTAATATCCTATAATATCCCAAAATCATTTATCCTAACAATCAAAACCATTCAAACAAAACCACAACTTTGACAATTTTTAAATTTGTTTTCTTAAGACATAATCAACTAATTTTCTTTCCCAAACAAATGCATAATTGATCATTCCTTTAAAACCATGATTATGCCCTCCTAAATTGGGGTTTAGAAAAATTTGAAACTCTTGATCCTTTAACAAAGGGGTGCCACGGCCAACAACAAAAACAAGGCCAACACTCAGAATTTTTTCATTACAAAACCCTAGTAATAATCTACTAGTTTTTAAAGTCATTGATTTTGAACAAACAAACCTTTTCATAACTTAATTCACAATTCAAAATAAATTTTCATAATTTCTCAAGAACACACAAAAATATTTTTTTCTTTTTTTCTCAAACAAATTCATGAATCATATATCCATATTTCTACAAAGCTCAAAAATAACTTCATACACAAAATCATCAAACAAAATTTCATGTTCATGATCACTTTAAATTTTCTCATCAAAACCCTAACTCAAAATTTTGTGAAAACTTAAATCACTATGGAAATCCACACCTACTTAACTTAAATGCACTAGTTAAACCCTCATGAACACTTCTATGAAACCAAAACTAATTAAAAGCAAGTTCTAAGAATTTTCTTCTCAAGAGCACAATGATCATAAACTTAATCTATAAGGAAATTAACCAACAACAAGAAGAATTAAGCTTAGTTACCTTAAGAGGAGATGATTCCTAGCAAGTTCTATGATCTAATCCAAGCAAAATTCCAAAGCTTTGTGAAGAGAGAAATTTTTTTGAAGGTGTGATGGTGTTGGATTATGGTTTGGCCGAGGGAGAGAAATGAGGGAGTATATATCAATTTTGATTTTTGATACAATGTGACATAACATCCTATCTATTGTGATCTTGTTTAATGATAGCCTTTGGATCAAATAGTGTAAAGGTACTCTAGTTAAACCTTAGCCATTGGATCTAAGTGTAATGATTACTTTTTGAAAAATATCTAGATATTTTAACTTTACGCTACTCAGCTCTCGCGTTTGCTCGCAGGCGAGTCGTACTTCGCTAACGGTCTAACTTGCGAAAAATAGAAAATCTACGAAGTAAAAGTTCGTCGTAAACCATTTCTAAAAATTATCGCTAAACTTGATTCTCCGACTGAAATTTTTATCCTAAGCTCTCAAAAATATTCTGAATCCAGATTCTAACTCGTGCCGATATATAAAGTCTCTAATTAAAATTCGACGGAAAACAGATACCGTAAATTTTCCAACAGCGGGTACAATTTTCTACTAGTTTTTCCAAAAAGCGGAGAAAGTCAAATTTTGAAATTCTGAAGACACGAGCACAAAACAGGCTCCAACTCTGCAAAATTCTATTATCGCGACAATACTCACAAAACCACTTAACAAAAACCCTAATATTCTTAGCCAATATTTATTTTCCTCACACAAAATGTATCGCGGAATTACAGGTCTTACAATATATAAACCTTTTCTAAAATATAATATTTATTTAATATAAAATATATACAATGCATATTTATCATGGTCAAGTTCAATAGCAATCATTTTTTTACTGGACACCGTTTCGGTCATATATTTTTTCAACATCCACACCAGTCAACATACCCATAATATCTAAAATGAAATGGGTAAAGTAATATATGGTTGATGAATAATAATACTAAAAGGATAAATTAAAATTCTTGTAAAATAATAAAAGAACACTTACCCACTAAATAGTTGCAATCGTAATCACCTGCAAATATATCACTCGAATTAGGAATGACATAGAGATGTGGCGACACCAAATTACCTTCACCATTTTTAACTTTCGTAACATACTGAAAGTTTAACTTAAATTCGTGTCTAGTTGTTCTGTATTCACCAATATTTGCAGCAATTCCAAAGTGGGTGAAATTATATACTTTCCCTTCATTTATCTTATTTTCATATTTGTAGATGAGAGTTCGGCGAACAATCGCATGAATACAATCACCCTTAAAATGAAAATACAAAATTAATATATAATATTTTTTTAAATAAACTTATAATGATTTGATCTAACAAAATTATTCCTTTACCGTAAACAGGTGCATAAACTTTACATTCATCTTCTAACCTAATATAATTATAATTTGAAACAACCTTTTTTTAAAGAATTTATCAGGATCGGAAAACATTAACCATCGTGATCAAGTTTATATGATGTATGGTGATACTCCAAATATTGTTCAAACAATGTTAGAAAAAAAATAAAAATGAATCTAATATATTAAACTTACATTTTTGTCAATTATCATCATTTCCATTAAAAATGATAATTTCTTTGAAGTGAGATCTTACACATACCAGATTCTTATCACACGAACCATCAAGTTTCAATTTTCTTTGGAAGCATTGACTGCAACAATGAAATCGTACTTGGGAGCCATTTGAATTTGAAATGTCTATTATTTTGTTCAATTGCTTTTGACTTGTAAGAATTAACCATTGAAAATGCTTATTATATTGTACATAAATAGCATTAAATCTGTGATAAACTTGCCAAATTAATATAACGTTTTTTGTTAATCCTTTATTGTGATTTTTTTTTTAATCAAAAGTATTGAATGCTAAAACAATATGGGAGAAGAGTGACTTATAGACTGCCACGTGTACATTTAAACTTGAAAAAAGGTTCGCATTTTATATATATATAGAGATTTAGAAATTATGGATTCAACTAATTATTTATCAACCAACATAAACCTCAAAATTCGTTTATCTAAAAAAAATGTAAACAAAATCAATTCTATGACTTGTTTGAATTGACATTTTTCTTATAACAGGATTGACATATTTTAGCTTATAAAAAAATAACACATCCAAATAAATAGTTTTATGTTATTTCATAAATTCTCACCAACAAAAATTATATATTTATAAACTATTTTAACAAATTTATAATAATATATTATTATTTTTTTACAAAAACAAACTCAATGCATTTCATTCATATAATAATAATAATAATAATAGAAGTAATACAAATAAGAATTAAATCAAAAGTTTGTCAAAAAAAAAAAAAAAGAATTAAATCAAAAGTATCGCAAGAAATATGAATTGCTCGCACAAATATTCTGTAAAAATTGTTTACTTACATAAAATATTTTGTCTAAACCGAAAAATAAAGGCGTAAAAAAAAAAACTCAAAATAAAATAATCTAAATAGGCTCATTCTATTATATTGCAGTCCAAATCAATTACAAAACTTAGTCCTAATTCAACCGACAAATACAAAAATTGTTAAGCCGCATATCATGATTCAAATTTGAATCCAAAACCTTACAGACATGCGTGAATTTAATTTCAATTTCAATGCATTATCATTTCAAACAAAAAAATAAAATAAAATAAAAATCAATTACCAAAATATTGTTCTGCTGTATTTGAAAAGTGCTTTACCAAAACGTCACCGTCCTCTTATATATTCTTCTCTTATTCGGTTCTTCCACTCACACACTTTACTTCATAACCGCTTTTTCATTTTCTTCAATTTCATCGCTCACCTATGCAAGACCCTTCCAGACCAGCCACCGGCTACCCAGCCCCACCTTACAACCACCACGCCGCTCAATACCCCTACGCCGCACCACCACCTCAATACTACCATCCACCACCACCACCACATCGTCCCTACGCCTCCCGCTCCTTTTTCCGCGCCTTCTTCGCCACCATGATCTGCCTCGCCGTAATCTTCGGCGTAATCCTCGTCATCACATGGCTAGTTCTCCGTCCTTCTCTCCCTCACTTCACTGTAACAACTCTCTCCCTCTCTAATTTCTCAGCTTCCAATTCCAACCAATCCCTTACCGGCACGTGGCGTCTCTCTTTTAACGTCCGTAACAGTAACAAAAAAATGTCCGTTACTTATAACGTTCTTCGTGCTTCCATCTTTTATCATTCTTATTACATCACTGAATCAATGCTTCAACCGTTTAAACAAGATACCAAATCTGAAGCCGTTCTCAACGCTACTTTCTCCGCCGCTAACTCTTATCTTGAACAACGCGCCGTTAACGATCTTAACGGTGATAGGGTTAAAGGTTCTGTTCCGTTTGATGTGCAGGTTTTGGCTTCTTCTTCGTTTCGGTCTGGTTCCTGGAGGTTTAGGACAAGGATTCTTAAGATTCTCTGCCGGAAAATTGTTATCGGAATTTCGTCGAATTCCACTTCTGGTGAATTGATTGGTGGAGCTAAAGAATGTCAGGTGTGGACTTGAATTGTTTTTTGTTTTTACCCTAATTTGTTTAGGGTTTAGGATTTGGGGGTTCATTTTTTGATTGAAACCCTAGGTTTGAAAAATTGGATCTAGTGATTAATGTTAATTTTCAGCGGTTTATAACTATGCGTTTTGATTTTTTATACGAAATTGAGTTTTATTGATTGATTAGTTTATGATTGTATTTAATTCTCATGTTTTATTTTATTTGTTTCTTCCTATTCATTCACTTTGAATTTTGAGTGTGTATATCAATAGTGCATTAGATTAATGAGTTTAATGGCTAATAAGCTATGAATTACGAACACTCCTCGAATTAGGTGTGTCCCAGTGTTACCGACACGACACCAACACGCATAACTACATTGAATCATGTCGTATTTTTGAATTATTATTGGCGTTGAAGTGTTATTGTTTGTGCCCGTGCTTCTTAGCTATTAATAAAACAAGTTGTTTTGATGTTTATTCTGATTATGATAAAGCAATCATTGGCTTAGTTATCGTTTTTTATCACAGCCTTATGAAAATGCGGAATCCATGTAAAATATTGTCTTTAGTAGTTAATGTTTACCTATGATAGTATAGCCTTTTCACAACAAGCTTTACATTTGTTATTAGTTTACCGACTCTGAGTAGTTAAAATTGGTATATGCTATTCAAATTGAGAGCATGAATGTCATCTAGTATTCTTTTATTTAGTGGCTAGGTTCTTTAGTTGATGTGTGGCTTGCTAAAGAATGAAGACAATCTATGCCTATCAGTCAGATCATAGATGTGGCAAATGAAACTTGTTGTTCAGTTCTAGTTCTGGTTTTAGCTGTTTCTTCACACTATTTTCTAGGAGAAGGTTGATAGCATCATGGTTGTCAAAATCGGAATCCCATCAAAGATTGTTAGCATCATGGTTGTCAAAATCGGGATCCCACCAAAGATTGTTTGGGTATAGAAAGAGCGTAACTCGTAGGATCGTAAGATCCCAAAAAATATGAAAAATTATAGAAATTACTTTTAAAAAATATCCTTGACATAATTATCCTAAATAAAACTGTAATTTTATTGATTTAATCATAAAGATGAGAGAGAGTTTGACCCAAGGTTTTCAGAACCGGACCGGTCATCGAACCGGTGAGCTTACCGGTTCAAGGTTCAATCGGTTGGATCGGGGTCGGACCGGTCAGGCCGTTTTTAATTAAATATATATATTTTAATTAATATATAAATAAAAATAAATAAATAATGACTTAATATTTCTTATTTTTACACATGAAAAAAGATGAAATGTCATAAAGTTAATATAACATTAAAACTTTAGTATATTAGACATAAAATTTCTAATTCAAACTAAATTAAAAATTACATAATAACTAAATCCAATAACACAAAATAGTACCATAACATCATTTGTAACTTGTTTATTTTTTTAATCTTTCTTTTACAAATAAAATCAAATAACATAGTTTGGTGTTTTTTTAAAATATATATATATATATATATATATATATATATATATATATATATATATATATATATATATATGAAATGAAACGGCGTTGTTTTGACCTCCTTTTAAAAAAAAAAAAAACCGATCCATCGAACCGCATGGACCGGCCGGTTCACCGGTTTTTTCCGATTCAGGACCGGTTCGACCATTTTTTTACCGGTTCGCTTGCAGACCGGTTTTCAGACCTAACCGGACCGGATACATCACCGGTTCACGGTCCGATTGGCCGGTTCGGTTTTGACAACCTTGGTTTGACCTAAACATAAATTATAGAAATTTTTTATTATTTATTAATTCCCACCACTGAATAACAATTGCAAAGATGAGAAGTTACCAAGTTGGGAAGTAATTTCCCAATTAAAACCCACCTCCAGTTTGGGAAATAATGATTTTCTTTTAAAATAATTGTCCATTTAATTTTAATTTCCCAAACCGAGTCCCAAAAAATCCCTGTTTGCAATGAATAATGGGCCCCCTATACATTTCTGAGTTGAAACGGTGCAATTTTGACCCCATAAAAAACAGGTCGCCCGGGTCAAAACAGTGCGGATATGGGCTGAAACAGTGTGCCACAGAGCACTGCTCCTGCTCCCATGAGTATACGATCTTCCTCTGCGCTCCCGCGATTTTCGTACCGCTCCGGTAGGGTGGGCAGGAACGGATTTGGAAATTTTTACAATGTTATATTTATCAAGAACATATATAAAAATATAATTATGTGGAGATGCTAATTAAGACACTCATTATATTTATCAAGAACATATATAATTTTTTTTTAATACAAAGTTAGTCCTTTTAATCGGTTGCTTAATCAATACTCTTAAGACACGCATTAATATTCTTATTAATTTTATAATTTATCATAGTGCAATGAATTAACTATGTGGAGACACTAGTATCATATAAGTAAGTCACTAGGTTTGGTTTAGTGATAAGTGATTTAGGTAGAATGCATGAAGTCCATGTTCGATACTCATTGACTCAATTGTAAATTAAAAAAATAATATCATATAAGTTGGGTCACATTGCATAAATACAAAAATATTAGCAAAAAATAAAATAGACAAGCGGGTTCAGCTGACCCGACTGCCCCAACTTTTGATCGGTGCCTCACGGTGTTTGAAGAAAAAAGTGTGAGATCGTACTATCTCAGAAGTTAGATCCCGCGTTTAAGAAAAATGCATTTTATCTTTGGACTTTGGAGTAAAATTCTATCAAAAAGAAACAAAATTTGGATTTCGGTTTTACCTTTTCAGCTATATCCATCATTGCAAGAAAGAAAAATTTCTGGGTTCCATCTTGTACTTGCACCTTTAGTTGATTGAGTAGTTACTTAAGAACCTATTAGTTTTTGGGTGTTGAGTGATGGTGTTAACCATTCAGTTACATACTAACTTTTCCATTTTCGGAACTCTTGAAATGTGCTTTGGCAAGGGATATAACTTATAGGACATGGGTGGTCCTGTTGTACTGCTGCTGCTGATGGGGTAATGGTACAGGCTCGTGCAAATACCCATGTGGTGTCATATGAGTCTGTTTGGGATCTGTCTTTGTCCTTGTTAGTACATAGTACTATAAGATGGATTTATCCTTTATTACCCTTTTGAAGTTGACATTTTGATTATTGAAATTTTCATTATGTCATATATGTGGCTTCTGTCTGTTTGGGGTTTATTAATCTTGAGATTGGAGGAGATATGATTGTGGTTAAATCTGAAATGCTGTTATTGTTTTGACCTTGACAACAATTGGCCAATTTTTTTAGGATCAATTTGAGTTCGGTATTTGTTTATTTATTAGTAATCAGGAATTGGCTTTAGAATGAAAATTTTGCATGACAGAGTTTTTTCTAACATTCGACGTGTATCATTGAGGCAGGCATTTGGTGAATATGGACAATCCCTTAACTTGTCTTGTTTTTCTGTCTACACATAAATTTTGATTACCACCCATGGGGCTTCTTAGCCAATTTTATAATTTATGAAGATAAGTGCATAACCGATATAGTACATGAGCCTCGCGATTAATCTTTACTGTAGTTAAGTAGGAGATGTGATGATATTGGTATTATAATATCCTATAATAGGAATGCATAATTGTTGTAGCACAAATGCCTTAGGATCAATCTGTATTGTATTCCTGTATAGATAGTGGGAGATACGTTACAATGTCAAAGCCATTAGGCCCCTTTTATGGGATAGATCATATATTATAAACCTATGTTAAAACATAGCCTTTAAACACTAATACCAATAGTCAAATTTAACTTGTACCAAAACTAAGACATACAAATAAAACATGAAATCATATTGCTATGTTATAGTAATTCAGTCCCTTCTTAACCTCCACCTTTTTGTACAATACATTTTCATGATATTTGAAAAGAAGTGTGTGTGGGTTACTACTATTTCTTAGGTTTTTCGATAATTTTTTCAAGGTTCCAGAGTTTGTGTTCATGCAATAATAGAATGCCTTGAAGACTAGCATTTCTTGGAAGTGCATGATGTCCCCATGTTATTACAGATACAGTATGGTAGTTTAATTTGGTTTATAATCTCTTAAGGATTTGGTCCTAGATCTCACTACAACAAGACATCAACTACTAATAAAAATCAATAGTTATTAGAGACAAATCTGAACTAACACATGCTACTTAGATTAATTTTTATATTCATAATTAAAGTTCGGAGACAGTCATCCATTTTGCCTGACAAAAACTGAACATGTGTTTTTATTAAATTGTGTTAGATAGAGACAAAATTAGCTCTGATTTTTTTCTTTTTAATTGTAAAATCAAAGATACAACCGAGAATATTTGATTAGATCTACAATCATGGTTCAGTACTTCAGTCCCTCTATTCATAGTTGACACTTGTCAATGATGAAATCTATTTGTTGGAACCATAAAAAACATACTAGTAGTACTAGTTAAATTTGTCATATGTTATGGTCTTTGTAGAATATCTATCACCTAAATTTTGTCTTTTTGAAATTTTGCTCTCAAATTTTGTAAAAATGTGATAATTTTAATCTTCTAACAAGATGAAATACTTTTTAAGCAAGCCATTGTGATAGAGCTGATAAAATGTTAATTATAAATGATACTATGTTGTTTATAATAATGAAAATAATTGTTGTCATTTTTATTGGTTCCGTAAATGTTCACTTCAACATTATCTTTTCTTGTTAATTAGTAAAAATAACAAATTTTGACATTCAACTTAGCACTTGCCTTACGGACTTTTAATTTTTTTTTTTGTTGGAATTGTTGTCTTTTAAATTTATCTATATATTAAGAGCGGTGTGATTTTTAAGAACCATGAGAAGTGAACAAAAAGCTCTATATTAACCATGAGAAGTGAAAAAAAAGCTCTCTATTTATTGGTTTATGTTGCAAAATCCTTTTTATTCGTTAAATTTCAAAACAAGTTTCGCCTAATTAACTAAAGAATCTAGTAAGAACAAAGTAAGATGAGATTTGACCTTTGGGAAGGATGAAACCCAAGCTACCCCTTTTGTTCAAGTAAGCATTCTACAATAATCATAGGGAATAAAAATACGGTGATAGCAAAGTTTTGTAATAGCTTGCTACTGAAGTTGCTCCATTTTGCATCGGTTTTGAGTTGTAATGACAAATATTTCTATAATATGGGCGTCATAAAATAGTTTTATAAGTGTTTTTTTTATAATGTTACGAAGTTTTCACCGTTGTTTAATGATGACTAACACGAAATCTATTGGATATATAAAGTAAATGCTCTCCTCCAACTATTTTTGATAAAAATCAGAGATCAAACATCTAGCCACTTGTTTAAGAAGTTTAAATCTCAAATTCATTGTTGGTGCATTTATTTTCTATCATATTAAATGTGTTAAGAGACTCGTATTGGTTGCGAGATTCTCTATCATATTAAGTGTGTTAAGAATCCCATATTGGTTGCACGATTGCTTAATATATGTCTACAATTGAGGGCAATTCTCATGTCACATTATAAATTGATTTTATAGGATTGAGTTAGACCAAAATCTCAATACAAAGGAAACATAAATCAAACTTAGGAGAGAATGATGGTGGTGAATCTTCGTCGAAGGTGGATCTTATGCCGATTGGAAAAGGCACTTTAATGCCAAAGTTAGTTACATAATAGTGTAAGAGTAGTGAAAGAGTTATAAGAAATACATGAACTAGGGCAAGTCATGCTCATTATATAGAAAACGATAGGGTCACATATTCATTCAGTTAACTCAATATTATAATTTTTGAAATATGATGCACATTTCTAGAATACATTGTTATTTATAGAAAACTAATATTAAATAATGATGAATATGTTTAGAACTAATTTTTTTTCTTTTTTCTTTAATAGAATTTGAATTTCATTATATATTTAAAATAATTACACATGAATGAAAGATAGATAGAACGCCAAACCTTTATGAATAGGAAAACCCATCCTTAGAAAAAATACATTCATGAAACAAGTTATACTTTATTTGTAGAATGTAGTATCTAGAACATACATCCGATACTTATAAAATAGGTAAGCTTATGTATCATTGTATTCAAGCTTTTGACAATTCGTCTTAACTAAAGTCTTCTACACTATCCAACTCAACTACATTTTGAACTAACACCACTACCTCAAATACTAACAATAATAAATCAGCCCTCAGCTCGATCAATCAGCATACCGACTTAGGTGAACTGGCGAGGCGACTCAAATATCTTCATACGAGTATATGGTCAATCATACTTATACAAATCACAAATGCAGTTGGTCCTTCTTCTTATACTAATCAGCTATTCCTGCATAATATAAAATCGTTCTTGTAAACCAAGATATTTCGTATACAAAAACATATCTTATTAAATAAACATTGTGAAAACTGAAAGTGAAACTCCATTAAACTAGTTTGTGTGTGAAGGGAATAGAAGAAAGATAACAAAGTAGAGAAGAATTGCATAAGCTCAATGTGAGACTTGATGCATAGAAAAGTTTTATTTCACAACTAGTTTGGTACAAGGACAAGCTATGATCTTATATACAATGTAAAATGGAAAACTAACTAACTAACAAACTAACCGCAACTAACTAACTGACTAATTATTACAAAGGTAGTTGAAGTCAGTTAGGATAGATTGTTTGTTGTGTTATTATTATTACTTTCATTATAATAATTATTATTATATATATTTCAAAAGTAAATAAGCATGTGTGGTCATATTATAATTTGTTAATGGCCTAATGAAAGCATAACGTAAATTTCCATTCCTTACTTATGATAAGGATCAGCTGTTATACTAATATTATTTACATCATTTTAAAGTAGCATAACGTATGGCAGCTGTGATTATAATCATCTTTATTCCAATTTATTAGGCACAACGTTCTCTTTAGAAAAGGATCACATATATGACCATATATATATGATATCAGTATCGTATTATATATGACAGAAAAAACATTATGCAGTAAACAATTTCCTCATTCTCAAAACTAGTTTCAATATATCCTCCCTCACATATTGTGGCTCTGAGTTTTAAACATCAACCTGTTATAATTTTGTTCTTGCTAGTTCTGTAACCTCTTTGAGAAGGGTCTGTTAAATCCTGGGGATTTGCGCATAACCGCGGATAAATCCTTGAGGACAGTGCGTTCAGCACGTCTCAGATCAATCGTTATTTTTTTTTTCTTTGCAGGTTTTGTTTCCTAAACACAAGAGCAGAAGAGTATTTTTCTTGCTTGCAGGTTCCTTATAACGACGACAGATTTCTTATAACAACAGTAGCTTCGCCGCAACACTACACAGTCAAATTTCGACAACAATCTCAAGGATTTAATGGCTGGAGAAGGCACTAACAACAGCAACAACAACAACGACAAGTCGACACCGACCAATGACGGCGCTTCAAATCAACAGCAGCAGAATGTGGTTCTTGTTCCTACCGTCAACTACGCCAAACAGTTTCCGGATGTTACAAAAATTGAAGAATTCGATGGTCAGAACTTTCGTAGGTGGCAGGAGCGTGTCCACTCCATCCTCGACATGTATGCAGTTACTAATGCCCTCACCGAATCAAAGCCGGCGTCGACTGCAGATGAAAAAGTTACTGAACAATGGACACATGCAAATCGGGTATGTCGAAGCACAATTCTTAGTACACTTTCTAATGATTTGTTTGATGTCTACTGTTCATATAAAGAAGCAAATGACATATGGGAATCAATGGCTGCCAAGTACACTGCTGAAGATGCCGGGAAACAGAAGTTCGTCATCGGTAATTATTATAGGTGGGAAATGGTCGAAGACAAGGACATCAAAGCACAGATTAATGAATATCATAAGCTGTTGGAAGATTTGAAAACTGAAAACATCACTCTGCCAGATGCATTTGTTGCTGGGATCCTCATCGAAAAGCTTCCTGAATCGTGGAAAGATTACAAGAATCAACTCAAACACAAACAGAAACAATTACCTTTGGCCGACTTGATCACACACATCATTATTGAAGATACCAACAGAAAAGAGAGCAAGGCTGCAAAGGCAAAAGCATTGGCTGCAAAGGCAAATTTGGTTCAAAACAAAACTCGACATAAGTCTCAAAAACCAAGGTATAACCAAAAGTCAGAGAGTAAACCTGATCACAATAATCGTAATTATGTTCCTCGTGTTACTAAACCCACCTTTAAGAAAAAAGGAGACTGTTATGTTTGTGGAAAGTCAGGCCATCATGCACCTCAATGTAGATATCGCAAGGGTAATGACAATCCTCCTAGGCCAAGGGCAAACCTGGCTGAAGGAGATGATGACAATAATGATATTATTGCTGCGGTCATTGCTCAAGCTAATATTGTGACTGATGTGAGTAAGTGGGTGGTAGATTCTGGAGCTACCAGACATATATGTGCTAATAAAGATGCGTTCACCTCCTACACTACTGTGGGGGATGGAGAAGAACAAGTTTATCTTGGTGATTCTCATATCGTGGCTGTTCAAGGGAAAGGAAAAGTTATGTTGAAGCTCACATCAGGAAAAACCTTGGCTTTAACTGAAGTGCTACATGTGCCTGAAATTCGAACAAACTTAATTTCTGTGGCTCTATTGAGCAAGGGTGGGGTTAAATTGTCATTCGAATCTGACAAGATTGTAATGACAAAAAATAATGTTTTTGTGGGAAAAGGTTATTGTGATCAGGGTCTCTTTGTACTCAACATTTCTGAAGTTATTAATAAAAATGTTTCCTCTTCTACTTACTTGATTGATTCTTATGATATTTGGCATACTAGATTAGGACATATTAGTTCTTCATATGTTATTAAACTGCATACTCTTGGCTTGATTACTTTAAAAAATAAGCAATTTGATAAATGTGACATTTGCTTAGAATCAAAATTAACTAAGAAAATGTGTAAATCTGTGCAACGTGAATCTGAACCCCTTAGTTTAATTCATACCGATCTAGGAGATTTGAAACAAACCATGTCTAGAGGAGGTAATCAATATTATATAACATTTATAGATGATTTTTCTAGATTCACTAAAGTTTATTTGTTGAAACATAAAGATGAAGCATTTGATAAATTTCTTTTATACAAAGCTGAAGTAGAAAATCAATTGAGTAGGAAAATTAAAAGGATTAGATCTGATAGAGGAGGAGAGTACATTTCTTTTAACGACTTTTGTGAGAAAGAAGGAATAATTCATGAAGTAACTCCCCCTTACTCTCCTGAATCAAATGGAGTAGCCGAAAGAAAAAATAGGACATTAAAAGAAATGATGAATGCTATGCTAGTTAGTTCCTCTGCACCAAACAACCTTTGGGGTGAAGCCTTGTTAACCGCATGTTTTGTCCAAAATAGAATTCCTCATAAGAAAACTGGAAAAACACCTTATGAGTTGTGGAAAGGTTATAAACCGAATCTTAAATATTTGAAAGTGTGGGGGTGTCTAGCTAAAGTGATGTTGCCTGATCCTAAAAAGAGAAAAATAGGTTCTAAGACCTCTGATTGTTTATTTATTGGTTATGCTGAACATAGTGCTGCTTATAGATTTCTTGTTCTCAAAAGTGATGTGCTTTCTTGTAACACTATTATTGAAACTAAAAATGCAGAATTTTTAGAAAATATTTTCCACTTAAAGTTGAGGCTGTTGTTCAACAACCTTCATTAGAAATTTCAAGTGAAAATTCATGTAATGATTTAAGAAGAAGTAAAAGACAAAGAAAAGAGACATCATTCGGAAGTGACTTTTATACATATCTTGTTGAAGATGAACCTCAAAACTTTTATGAAGCAATTTCATCTTCTGATGCAAAATTTTGGAAAGAAGCTATTAAAATTGAAATGGATTCAATTTCTAGAAACCATACTTGGATTTTAGTTGATTTACCTAAAGGAGCAAAAGTCATTGGTTGTAAATGGATTTTTAAGAAAAAATATTTACCAGATGGTTCTATTGAAAAATATAAAGCTAGATTAGTAGCTAAAGGTTTTACTCAAAAACAAAATGTTGATTACTTTGATACTTTTGCTCCGGTAACTAGAATTGCATCAATTCGTGTTTTAATAGCTCTTGCTTCTATTTATAAACTAATTATTCATCAGATGGATGTAAAAACAGCATTTTTAAATGGTGATTTAGAAGAAGAAATTTATATGTCACAACCCGAAGGATGTGTAGTTTCTGGCCAAGAAAATAAAGTGTGTAAACTTCTTAAATCATTATATGGTTTGAAACAAGCACCAAAGCAATGGCATGAGAAATTTAATCAAGTTTTGATTAGTGATGGTTTTTTATCAATTGAAGTTGATAAATGTGTATACACTAAATCTGTGAACAATGAATGTGTTATTATATGCTTATATGTTGATGACATGCTCATCTTTGGTACTTGTATTGATATTGTAATTAGAACCAAGAATTTTCTTGCTTCTAAATTTGATATGAAAGACATGGGAGAGGCAAGTGTAATTTTGGGAGTTAAAATCATAAGGAAGGATGATAGTATAATACTATCTCAAGAACATTATGTTGAGAAACTTCTTAAGAAGTTTAATTATTATGACCGTAAGTCTGTGAGTACCCCTTATGATGTTAACTCTCAATTAAAAAAGAATAGAGGTGACCCTGTGGATCAAACTCAATATGCCCAAATTATTGGGAGCTTACTGCATTTAATGAATTTCTCGCGACCTGATATTGCGTATGCAGTAGGTAGATTGAGTAGATATACACATAGTCCTAATCAGGATCATTGGATGGCACTTGCTAGAGTTATGAAATATTTGAGAGGTACCATGAATTATGGTATTAAGTATAGTGGATTTCCCACTGTATTAGAAGGATACAGTGATGCTAACTGGATCTCTGATTCAGACGAGACAAAATCTACTAGTGGTTATGTATTTACATTTGGTGGAGGTGCTATTGCATGGAGATCAGTCAAACAATCCATAATTGCTAGATCAACTATGGAATCAGAGTTTATAGCTTTGGAATTGGCTGGTAGTGAGGCTGAGTGGTTAAGAAACTTCTTAGCTAGTATTCCTTTAGGAATAAAACCAACTCCATCAGTGTCAATGCATTGTGATTGCCAATCGGCAATAGCCGTTGCAAAGAACAAATTGTTCAATGGTAAAAATAGACATATTCAATTGAGACATAATATAGTAAAACAGCTGTTAAAGGATGGAATAATATCGATCGATTATGTGAAGTCAGAAGTGAACTTAGCTGATCCTCAGACAAAACCCCTGGGGAGGAAAATTATTTGTGACACATCGAGGGGAATGGGACTTAAGCCAAATTGAAATCAACAAGTGATAGGAACCCAACATTTGTGATTGGAGATCCCATGAATAAGGTTCATATGGGTAAGAACAAGTTACTTGTTAGATCTGCTAGCACCAAAAATTAATTAATTTTTGTTATAGTCCTTTTCCTATGGTGTGAGTGAGAAAGTGCTAGATTCTGCATTACAGAGAGGATAAGCTGACATAGCTTTTAATGATTTTCATATCCCTTATGGGTGGTGTATGAATTGCAGCATACACTTGATGAAATCACCTATATGAGTTTCAAGTGGGGCCGCTTGTATGAGATTTTGGCGAAATCTCTAGAGCACTCATGAATAAAACCAGGCACGCGCACGGCCTATTCGCGCAACACAGCGGCAACGGCAAGAACTGTGGGGGTGTAATGCGATTGATAGACCGCTAACATACACTAAGTAGCATTGGTTCATATAGCTTGCTACACCAATGTTACTGTGTGTTAAGTACTATCAGTCTAGGACTGATTCATATAGCTTGCTACACCAGTTTGATGCATTGCATCTACGATGTTAACTCAGAGAAATATATATATACATTTAACTTTTGAAGTATGTGAGGGATTGTTGTGTTATTATTATTACTTTCATTATAATAATAATAATTATATATATTTCAAAAGTAAATAAGCATGTGTGGTCATATTATAATTTGTTAATGGCCTAATGAAAGCATAACGTAAATTTCCATTCCTTACTTATGATAAGGATCAGCTTTTATACTAATATTATTTACATCATTTTAAAGTAGCATAACGTATGGCAGCTGTGATTATAATCATCTTTATTCCAATTTATTAGGCACAACGTTCTCTTTAGAAAAGGATCACATATATGACCATATATATATGATATCAGTATCGTATTATATATGACAGAAAAAACATTATGCAGTAAACAATTTCCTCATTCTCAAAACTAGTTTCAATATATCCTCCCTCACATATTGTGGCTCTGAGTTTTAAACATCAACCTGTTATAATTTTGTTCTTGCTAGTTCTGTAACCTCTTTGAGAAGGGTCTGTTAAATCCTGGGGATTTGCGCATAACCGCGGATAAATCCTTGAGGACAGTGCGTTCAGCACGTCTCAGATCAATCGTTATTTTTTTTTTTCTTTGCAGGTTTTGTTTCCTAAACACAAGAGCAAAAGAGTATTTTTCTTGCTTGCAGGTTCCTTATAACGACGACAGATTTCTTATAACAACAGTAGCTTCGCCGCAACACTACACAGTCAAATTTCGACAACATTGTTAACTCTAATTCAGATAAGTTCATAACTTATAGATAGCTCATAATTTATTTTATGAGCTTGTCCAAAATTCAAATACAAATTTTCTTTTCATAACATTAATTCAAATAAGTTTTGAATAAGTTATTCTGAACAAATATTGTATATGTAGAGTGTTTGTTTGGTAGATTCTCAGCTTAAATTCATTAATTCCATGATGAAATGACTAATTCTACTAGTAGTCCCTAAGGGCTAAGGTGCTTATTATGGAATGAATCGATTCCCTATCTTCTTTCTTTCTATAACTTTACTTTTCCTCTCCATTTTAACTTTTGCAATTGGAAACTTTCATCAATGAAGTGAAGTCATGTGTCTGTCCTTACTTTATTCCTATATATCACTTTTGCATTTTGTCACTTCCCTTTGTTTAGATTCATTTTCTGAAGAATAGAGTATCTGATCCTAACTTTAATCAAATATTGTAGATATATCAAGCTTAGGTTCAGATGAAACTTTACTAGTACTTTCTTCATTAGAAGTCAGAGAAGTGTGTTTGAATTTACAATAGGAAATATTAAAATTGACTTTGTCTCATATACTTGAGTCTAGTTAAAAATGAAATGTTAAGTAAGAATTAATCGTATAATAAATTAATGGACTGAAGTGTCAGTAATATATAAGTGAGAAAATTCATATATCAAATATTTTAAAATTTTAGGTGAAAATATCTTAAAATTTTATGCAATTCACTTGTGTAGCTGCGCTCTTAATCCGATATGAGCGATGATTGTTGAGATCTTTCTATGATCCAACAGATACTACATGTTAATTTTTCAAATTAAGTACTATTAGTCTATTATTCATGAAAGACCTTTTTGAATCCCCCAAAGGAATTAAGGAAAGGTAACATATTTTAATGTTATTTAAAATAAAAAAGTCATGTTCAATAAAGTTTGAAGACCACAATATCATCAAAATATATAATACAACGACCGAAGAATTAATGAGTCATTGAGAAAATGACCAAAGAGGTCATGCATTAGGAAGACATGATATTTTCATAAAGGTCTACATGTCTACCTTGAAAGACAAGGCAAATTTGGTACTAAGTGGTTGTTTTCCCAAACTTATCTATCATCCACTTCCAACCACCATCCAATAAAATAACATTAATAAAATCATTAGGCACAATTGTATATTTGATCTATTAACCTTATGTTTAAAAAAATTTAAGTTGGTTTTTAATGTTACTGAAATCAACATAACTTCGACATTTCCATTAAATTTTGAATTAATTTTGTTTAAAATCTTGACCTGCCATCGTCTTAAGTTGTCTACATATAAAAGACCAAAGTAAAATCTAAAATAAACAAATGTAAAGAACCAAACATATACTATTAAAACAAATTATTTTCATTACTATAATCTAATCCAATTAAGGACTTATTGTCACATATTAGTTGTGAAGGTCCCACGAGTTCGTTTTTCAGTCTACCTCTATCTAATCAAAATTTGTTGGTAACATGAACAAGATTAGAGTTATATATCATCCACTACAATCCAATCTTGAATTAAGCAAAACAGTTAAGAAGTGACATACTTTTCCTTTCATTCATCATGTGTTGGGAAAAGTCACTATTTTGCTAACATCCATGGAAAATGATAGCATTAGTCCATTTGTATATGCATATCTTCCAATGGCTACACTTCCAAATTGTGGTAACATCGGTATAGACTTTATATGACAAGAAATTTTCTGGTAACATCCATTGATTAGACTTTTCATTTGCTCTCTTTTTCCTTCTAAGAAAGTGTAGGCTAAATTCTATTAAATATTTTTAGATGTCATTGGTCCCTACTAATTAGAGGAAGAATTTGATCTCATATGTAAAAAATTCAGTTAAAAGAAAGAGAGCTCACCTTATGTGTCTGATTACAATTAAATTGTTTTAGAAAAAGAAGAAAGATTTCAATGGTCCCTTAAAAAATTATTCCACTTTTGTCTATTAAATTTGTAAACGTAATTCACACTTTGACGACTTAAGATTTTGCTACTTCAATTATATTACAATACAAACAAGGGTCAAGTCTATGGTGAATGACTTCACAAGTTTTTTTCGGTACACAAGTCGTGGATATTATTATAACGAATATAAATTTTATAAAATTTACTGTTGGATTTAAAATTTATATTATATAGATCATCCATAATTTATATTGAAGAAATTGAAAATTTGATATGTTATTGAAACCCATCAAAATTAACGGTTTATAGATTTTTATTGAAAATTGTTAATCTTGATAATAGTAACATTAATGATTTTCAATTTCTTTAAAAAAATTATGGTCAATCTATATGATATAAATTTTAAATCAAACAGTGGATTTTATAAAAATCGTATTTGTTATAATTATATTTATGACTTGTGCAACATGGAAGACTAGTAAAGTCTTTAATATTTCTAAACATAAATGGATGTAAAAGCAATAAATGGATGTATCACCATAATGTTTGTCTATCCTTATGTGATGATGTACTTCTCACCCTGTGATGTGCTATTTTATCAACATGATTTTCATATCATTTAGATGTTAATTTGAACCTAATCCAAATGATTTCCATATCACCACAATGCTCCAATCCTCTGCTCTGGATCCAATGCATTTCTATTGTTTAATTCTTGTTCTGTGGATGGTAACATAACATGCTACAAACACTCCTCATGCCAATTAAGGAATTGAGGAATTTTGTGAAAAACTAGACTTCTAATGATTTTTCAAATGTTGATATATTTCCTTATATTTTTTATTTTTGGTAAATATGAATAAAAAACTTGACTAAAAATCCAAAATGTAATCAACTTCCCGTGTACTACAAGCTAGACACATATGAACACAAATACCAAACAAAAATCAAAGTCCTTATAACAAATTATTACTCTCTAACTACCCTCCCAACCTCTCTTACCATATTCACCTATATATTACATACTTTATGTAACAAAAAAACATTCTCCAAAATCAGTTTCCATTACAAGCAAAGCAACATACCCTCTTTTCATTCATATAATCTTAAACCCTTCTCAAATACACACACAACAAAATCACCTTATGTGTCTGATTACAATTAAATTTTTTTAGAAAAAGAAGAAAGATTTCAATGGTCCCTTAAAAAATTATTCCACTTTTGTCTATTAAATTTGTAAACGTAATTCACACTTTGACGACTTAAGATTTTGCTACTTCAATTATATTACAATACAAACAAGGGTCAAGTCTATGGTAAATGACTTCACAAGTTTTTTACGATATACAAGTCGTGGATATTATTATAACGAATATAAATTTTATAAAATTTACTGTTTGATTTAAAGTTTATATTATATAGATCATCCATAATTTATATTGAAGAAATTGAAAATTTGATATGTTATTGAAACCCATCAAAATTAACGGTTTATAGATTTTTATTGAAAATTGTTAATCTTGATGATAGTAACATTAATGATTTTCAATTTCTTTAAAAAAAATTATGGTCAATCTATATGATATAAATTTTAAATTAAACAGTAGATTTTATAAAAATCGTATTTGTTATAATTATATTTATGACTTGTGCAACATGGAAGACTTAGTAAAGTCTTTAATATTTCTAAAAATAAATGGATGTAAAAGCAATAAATGGATGTATCACCATAATGTTTGTCTATCCTTATGTGGTGAACTGGTGATGTACTTCTCACCCTGTGATGTGCTATTTTATCAACATGATTTTCATATCACCACAATGCTCTAATCCTCTGCTCTGGATCCAATGCATTTCTATTGTTTAATTCTTGTCCTGTGGATGGTAACATAACATGCTACAAACACTCCTCATGCCAATTAAGGAATTGAGGAATTTTGTGAAAAATTAGACTTCTAATGATTTTTCAAATGTTGATATATTTCCTTATATTTTTTTTTGGGGTAAATATGAATAAAAAAATTGACTAAAAATCTAAAATTTAATCAACTTCCCGTGTACTACAAGCTAGACACATATGAACACAAATACCAAACAAAAATCAAAGTCCTTATAACAAATTATTACTCTCTAACTACCCTCCCAACCTCTCTTTCCATATTCACCTATATATATTACATACTTTATGTAACAAAAAAACATTCTCCAAAATCAGTGTTTCCATTACAAGCAAAGCAACACACCCTCTTTTCCTTCATATAATCTTAAACCCTTCTCAAATACACACACACAACAAAATCCACCACTATGACAAAAAATTGTGACTACCACGAAGACGAACACCGCCAACTCATCCGGCGCATATTTGCCGGAATCCTTAGCTTCATAATCCTCATACTCCTTGTAATCTTCTTAATATGGATCATCCTCCGACCAACAAAACCCCGGTTCATCCTCCAAGATGCAACCGTTTTTTCCTTCAACCTTTCCTCCACGGGCGAATCACCTTCTTCCACCATGCCTACACCAAACACCCTAACCCTCACAATTCAAGTCACTCTTTCATCCTTCAATCCAAACTCGAAAATCGGCATTTACTATCACAAACTTGACGCATACGCTTCCTATAGAGGACAACAAATCTCTTTAGCCACTGAACTTCCACAAACATATCAAGGTCACCGCGATGTCGCTGTTTGGTCTCCCATACTCTGTGGTGCAGCTGTTCCGGTTTCGCCTTACTTGTCGGGGATTCTTCGGCAAGATCAAACTTCAGGTGGAGTGTTGGTCAACATTAAAGTCAACGGGAGAGTTAAGTGGAAAGTTGGGACTTGGGTTTCTGGAAGGTACCATATCGATGTCAATTGTCCGGCGTTTATCAGGGTCGCCGGCAATAAGGGTGACGATGGTTTCGGAGTTTCTGCTCCGGCGGTGAAGTTTCAGTTTTTGCAAAGTTGTGTTGTTGATGTTTAAGTAATGTTTAAGCAAAGTAATTTGCTTTCATTATTGCTGCTAGTGTTCTAATCACTCTTGATTCTCAACTAGCCTTTTCAAAAAATGTTCTTCTTTTTGCACTTTCATTTAAATTATTACTTTTTGAAAAGTAATAGGATAAAGTTTCATTCAGCCTTTTAGTATGGAAAAAAAGGTTATATGCATAATAACTTTTGTTCTGATTGATTACTTATGAAGAAAATGTTCTGCTTGATTATTTGATTTGCTTCTTGAAGGGTAGGATTAAAAATTGAAATTTTATTATTTATAATTTCTGATGTATGTAAATTTATGTGCTTAATAACAATTTCAACCAATCAACAATATCTCTCACATTTATTATTTTTTATAATTTAGAAGATAAATATTTGTTGACCATAGCTAGAACAAACATTTTAGAATAGTGTTAAAATTCACATACATTCACTAAGTGCAGAGAAAAGAATTGCATGTTCGAATCTACACCTCAATACATCAAATATTTATGCAATATTTTACCATACGAATCGATTTAATTAGACACCTTTTGTAGAAGGCGTAATTATTAATTAATTTAGACACCTTTTGTAGAATGTGTAGCTATTAATTAATTTGAACCTGAATGGGAAAGAGTGAGGAAATTAATTAAAAATTATAATTTCAGACATTTATCCTATATATAAAATTGGATTTTTTTTGTATAAATTGATTTTGGACTTTTCTTCTTAAGAAACTTGCTCTGCTATCTTCTTTAGGCTTTAACTTTTTTTTTTATTTATTTATAATTTTTATAATTGTTCTACGATCATTTTGATTTCATGTATTAATATATTTTTTGTAGTGACAATATCAATCCTTAATTATATTACTCATCATGAGTGTGGATGTGAATTTGTATGCCCACCAATGGAAAATGAATCACTACGGAGTCTAAGAAAGTGTCTCATTGGGACTCTTCTTTTTAGTATATTGAGACCTTGTTCTAGGAGAAAACTCTCAATTCGACATGCATGAATTACAGTTTATGTATGTTTACAAAAGATATGAATCACAACTTCATTCATGGTTTATTCTGTAATAATCTTATAAATAAGTGTTTATCATCTACGTTTTCACCAACGACACTGCGAAAGTCACAATTCTTTTCACTATTTGTAAGATCTCAAACTACTTGATTTAAGGAACATCAAACGAGTACTAACGAGAACGTTCAGAATTCAAATTCCAGAAACAAACATATTCCACCAACATGGAGTTTAGCGCACAAAGTTGTAGTGCTAGATGCCTTGACAACTATACTAGTGTGTGTTTCCGGACACACTAAAATGGAACTCCCAAATTAAGACATTAAGCTCAAGTTGCTAATAAATTCATTTTAAAATTATTAACCAGACTTTACTTAAGCTATAAATTTTAAATTATTGGGCTTCTTCACCTAATAATTAGATGGTTAATAAAAAAATGAACTTGCAATGGATTTAATTGCAGCAAAGCTTAGGCATGGGAGAGTATCAATTTGGTTTATGGGTTCATCTCTAGGTACCTTGTCTCTCAAGTAAAATGAAGTTTATTTAGTATTAGTGTGTTATCATTGGATGCAAAATAATAATTGGTAGTGTCTATTTAATAAATTTATTGTATGGGTTATAGTCTTAGAGTGATTGAGTATTTTTAAAGTAATGAAATTGTAAGGTAAAATTATAGATAATGTGCAAAGTAAGATATATAGTTAAATTTTCATCTACCTTTACCAAATCTCTTCCCACACAAATAAATCTAGCCTCCATTTCTACTCCCAACCCAATTATTATCTACCCACTTGTCCATTCAAGCAATTGTTAACAATTTATTTTAAGTTACTTGGCAAAAAGAAAAAGTCAGATAAGCTGCCTAAACCCATCTACTTGTCTTGTCTCCTCATTCCTCTGTTCCAAATTTGCAGCAAACAAATTCCTCTCCTAATATACTAGTATTGTTTCTCCGGTCCAAATCCAAGGATGATAATTCTGGGTACCAAGAAGACATATACTAATAAAAAACCAGAAAAAATGAAGCAAAATATCAAATTTTTTATTTAAAAAATATATGATATTTATGTTAAATTAAAAATATATAGATATATTTAGTAAAAAATATTAAAAAAAACTTTAATATAATTACAACACCAAAAAACTTCAATTAATAATCACTTGTAAAAAATATAAAAAAAACTTCAATATATAATCACCGATGAGAAAGCAATAAACAAAAGTCAACACCGAAGCTTGGTGACTGCAGATGGTGGCCTACAATGGAGCTACGACGACTCACGACCGGCGTTTACTTCTCCAACCATTTTTTAAATTTTCGATTATTAATATATTAAATAATTATATGAACAGTATTTTCAACATATTCAATTGTAAACAAGACAAGATTTTTAAAGTTTTTTCTGTGGATTTTCTTGAGATTTTATAATTATTCTATCTCCAGGTTGATTTTCTGACAGGATCAGCAAGAAAGTAGGGAATGACCTTATAACTTCGTTTTGGTTTGAACTGTAGATTTGGGACACTCCCCTAAGGGTTTAATACCAACGGCTATTCCAAATCTCTGAACATACAGAGAGTAAGGTGGGAGATATGGGTATCAGGGTCAGGGTCAGGGTGAATGAAGTTGCTAAACGCTCTCATAGGGTTCTTGAATTCTGTTCGCCTAACTATTTCTCTGGATTCTTAGGTTTGGATACATGATCCAACTCGGACTTTTTCTGTCAAATTGACTTACTTGGTGCTTGTGCAAACCATTGTGGTTAGTGTTGTCTCTCCTTTCTTAAACGATCGTCATCGTCTAAAGTTATTATCTTCATGTGGCAACTTCCCCGGGATAGGATTTCGACTCGTCGGAATCTTTTTAGGCAAATGGTGATTTAGGATATGGTAATACTATCACTCTGTTTGACAAAAATAGCTCACGGCTGATAGCTTATAGCTCATAGGTTAGTTGTAAGGTTTGGTAAAATTAACGGTTCAACTACCAGATAAGTTTAAAATGACATAAAAGGACATTCTTAATTAATAATTTAAATTTATTAATGTTGTATTTAAGATAATAATTTATATGTATTGTAATATATCTTTTATATATTATTATTATTATTAAAAAATTGAATAATATTATCAAATTAATTTGTGTAAGCTAAAATTTTATTTTAATGTAATACATCTTTTACGGCAAAGTGTACATATACACTTGAAATTGATTAAACTATATAAAAATACTTATAAACAAAATAATATAATATATTTGACACGGTTATGTAATTTTTTCACTAAACATATAATAAAAATTAAGATAATATTAACTAAGTTTGATAAAAAAATATAATCTTGACTACAATGATATTAGTCCAAATTAATATATGGCATACAGTTGAGAGCGCAACATAAATGACGAACGATATTATGTGTATAAAATATATGAAAGATGATTGTTAGTTTTTTAGAAGAGATGATTTGTAATATCTTTTTTTTATGGAAGAAAGTTTGAATTCTAAAGAAATGATTATTTTAATTTAAATTAAAATAAAATATAAAGGGTAAAAATGAGTTTTAGTTAAAATAACAAGGATAAAAATGGAAGAAAAAATGATAAGCTATCTATAAGCTCATAAAGTACTTGAAATAGCTTATGAAAAATAAGCTATAAGTCAGTAAAATAAACTATAAGCTCTTTCTCAAAAGACTGTTACCAAACATGTTTTTAACTTATAAGTTATAAGTTAACTTTTTGTGCTTGCCAAACAAAGTATGTGTATATTTTCCGCGGTCATTCAGTAGAGTCAGAGGAAAATATGTTCATAAGTTTTGGATTGTCTTCTAGGAATGTTCAAGCTCTTCCTAGGGATGGGTGTTGGTAGGAAAATTTATTTAGTGCGGTTGTTAGCTTGACATGTTTTTATTTGGTCCATTTGAAATTCTTAAAATGGCATGCTCTTTGTTGGGGGAATCTCAACAGTCGAATATTTTTTAGGGAGGATGAAACTTTTATCTTGGAAGTGATATATGTTTAAGTATCCTGCTAACCCTTGCTCCTTTTATGAGTGAGAGGTGCAACCGATTTGGTGATCCTGAGTCTTGGTGATCGTGGAGGGGTGTGGGCCAGCTTTTTTCCCTTCATCCTCTTGATCTTTTTTGTTTCTCTCTTCTTTCAGGTGGCAGATAGCTTGGGGGCAGATTTCCTACCTTTTGGACGAGTGTTGTTATAAAAGTGCTTATGTTTCGTCTCCCAACATGTTCATTTTGTATTGTGACTTCGATCTCTTCTTTATATAGATTTTTTTTTTTTTTCTTTCACCATCAGTTTAGTTTGGTTTGGAGGCCAGTTTTGGCATCAAGTGATTCTAGTCCCTTTCGATCGTAGTTGCGAGGAATCGAATTGTGGTCCTTCCTAAATCACCACTGAATCAACTAACGATTGATCAAATATAAATCTATTATACTAATAACAAAAAATAAACATTATTGTTTTTTTAAATAGTGAAAATGATCCATTAAATTTTTAAAAAGAATATTGAATAAATTTAATCCATCCATAGTTTGTTCGGTCAAATAACTTAATTTGATGGGAAAAAAATTCATTCATTTTATTAATTTAATGGGATGGATTGATGAATGATTAATGATCACAGTAAAAATAAATAAATTATATATACAACCTAAAAATAAAGATAGTTTTTTCATTGTTCTATGATATTAGCTCAATTGGTAGCTTATATATATGCAAAAATCAAAATTCAAACTTCGGTTTTTCCACTTGTGAAATTTCTAATATCAAGCTATATGATAAAGTAAAAATAAATAAACAAATAAACTAGTTTGTCCATTCTAAATGCAAAAGGAGGATCTTAATCTTTAAGGAATGTCGATCACTCACATGATTTATCTCATACCTCCAAGGTCAAAATATTATGGCTTCAGGCCCCGTTTGGCCCGAAGAAATAAAGTAAAAATAAAGTAAAGAAATAAATAAAAGTGAAAATAAATAAATAAACAAAGAAATAAATAAATAAATAATGTCGATCACTCACATGAATAAGTAAAGAAATAAATAAACTAGCTTTTATTTCCTTACTTTATTTTGTTTATGTCGACATTAAACTAGTTTATTTGTAATAATGTCGATCACTCACATGAATAAGTAAAGAAATAAATAAACTAGCTTTTATTTCCTCACTCACATGAATAAGTAAAGAAATAAATAAACTAGCTTTTATTTCCTTACTTTATTTTGTTTCTTTACTTATTTATTTTCTTACTTTATTTTGTTTATTTTCTCCTTTTTTTCGTCTCCTTAAAAATAGTAAAGAAGGAAAAATTTGTGTTTGACTTCACTTTTATTTATTTTTTACTTCTTTACTTTATTTCTTTGTAATCATGTGAGTGATCGACATTAAGCTAGTTTATTTATTTCTTTACTTTATTTTATTTATTTTCTTTGTTTATTTATTTCTTTACATTAAGCTAGTTTATTTATTTCTTTACTTTATTTATTTCTAGTATAGTTGTCAAGCTATATGATAAAGTAAAAATAAATAAATAAATAAACTAGTTTGTCCATTCTAAATGCAAAAGGAGGATCTTAATCTTTAAGGAATGTCGATCACTCACATGATTTATCTCATACCTCCCAACAAAAACAACATCATCAAAAAATCATACCCCTTTCCTTTCTAATTTCTTTGTAGCTACAACGTTAATATCTTTCAACCTCAACAAAAGTAGGCTCATGAAAACATTATTCACATCTGGCAAAAGTTGTGGCTATTGTCTCAAACTACAACCCTCAAATGTACTTGTACCCTCCCTAAAACCCAAAATCTCAATATACCAAAATACAAACCCTAGCAGTCTCGCTTCGTCCACCACCACTTCCCACGAGAACAATGTGGACAAAAAAGTTTTCGCTTCCACCACCATCTCGAAACCCAACACTATTCATCATAACGACAAATTGAACCATACTATTCTAAAATCAGGAACAAAACTCGTTGATAGCATTGCCGTTGAGAGGGACTCGAATGATCCATATGAAGATTTTCGAAACTCCATAGTTCAAATGATATTAGAGAGAGAGAGAGATCTACTCAAAAAAATTGGAATCGTTTGTTGAAGGAGTTGGGGATATAATTCGGTTTGAGCTTCCGTCAAGTTAAGGAGATGTTTGTTTTGTTTCTTGAAGAAGTAACAAGATGTTTGACTCGTGCAAGGTTTTGTAGCATTCAAGATTTTAATATTATATATTTACAATAAAATCATAAAAAATACTTAGATGTAACAAAACAATCGTATCAAGAACGCATAAAAATTAAAATAATTTAGACTTATTTGCATAATTATTCTCTTGAATTTATTTTAGATTTTAAGTTGGTCGTTTTAAACTTTTAAATTAATTTTTTATGTTTCAAATATTTCAAGCTGGTGCAAGAACTTATAAAACGTAGAATGAAGAACAAAACCAATCAAACATGTGTCATCATGAATACTAGTAACATACAAATGGGGGAAAAAAAAAGAATTATGAGTACCTTTCTTGTAACGTTGAGCAATTTCCCACCTTTTCTTCTTGCTAATGTTTTAAACTTTCTTCTCGAGGCTGTTCTTAAACTTTGAGCAATCTCCTTCATGTACCTTTTCATCTTGTTAAGGAGTGCATAATCACATCATGCACATGTGGGGCATATCATATCAACTTAAAGACTTAGATACGACCAATATCTAATGCTTTCTTGGTTTAATATATTTTGTGCATTTTGCCTCATCAATATGTCCTCTTAAAGCAAAATATATATACATATCATTCATTTACCTTTGAGTCTGTAAGATGACATGATACACCCTTCACATGCCGATATAGTCAACCAAAGGAGAGAGAGAGTAACACCTTTTTTATTTTATTTTATTTTTTATCAATATATAGAGTTACATATATTTAAAGAAGCATTTAGCCATTTTACAAACTAACTTTTCCTATAAGATAGCTATTTATTAAAACTGTTTTCTCTATAAAATCGCTATTTTTATTTATTTAATTATTTTGAAAACCTAAAACAAAAAACATTGCTTGAGATTCAAGGAAGATCAAGGTAACAAAAAATCAATTTGGTTGGACTACACTTTGGTTTCAAACAAAACACATCAATTGCTTGAGATTCAAGGAAACCCGAAACGTAGTTACATTGGCTGGACTGCAATTTGGCTTTTTTTTCTTTGAAACGGACAAAAATCACTTTTCAGCATATAGAGAAACAACTGAAGAAATTTTTTTCACAAACCAAAACACACAAAATAAAATATTGATATTAAGCTATTATATTTTCGAACCAGATTAAACTAGTGGTGAAAGTAAAAAAAAAATTAAAAAATTTTAAATCATTATATTTGGAAGAGAAAAAAAAATAAAGGTACTTAATTAGAAGAAACAAAGAAACTGAAAAAACGAAACAAAAATACTTAACATGTGAACAATGAATAGAATATATTAAAAATCTCTTTAAAACTAACCAAATCAAGGGCATGAACCAATAAAATTTCTAGCATCAGCATTTGAATCTAAAAAAAAAATTATGAAACCAAAAAACAATAAAGAAAATAAAAAGAGAGTAAAGAAAGCAAGAAAATAAGCAACCAAATACAAAAAAAAGTATCCAAAAAGACAGAAAAACGAGAAGGCAAATAAAAACAATTAACCATCCAAGTGAAAATTAGAGTCGAAACAAAACAACCAATTAAAAAACAAAAGGCAATAGAATATGAAAAAAGAAACCTACGAGAACAAATACAAACATGAAACATACTAACACATTGACACCAATAATAATTTTAAAAAATAATATAATTTAACAATATTATATTGATCACAAGAGTTTTATGAATGTCATTGATAGGAGTTTTATGCCTGTGTGGTCACAAGAGTTTAGACCTACTCTTTGATCACACTTACAAAATGCATTATTATACCTTTATATCAATAACTATTTAAAATGCTTGTGTTGAAGAGTTAAATAGTTATGCCATTCTTTTCAATGAGGTCCATCAATATTTTATTTTCATGGAAGATTTTGCTAATATAATTAACTATTTAACTGCCAAAAAAATGCTTCAAATCAAATCACATGAAGTGAAACATTGATCAATTGAATATCAAGTTTGATCTCTTGATCTAGATGGGATTTAATTCAAGACAACACTTTAGCCATTTGAAATATTTTGACCTTACAATTCTTCCATGAAAATAAATTGTAGATGGACCTCATTGAAAAGAATGGTATTGCTTTGTTTCGAAATAAAGTGCATGGCCTACCATGCATACCACCATGACATTGATCATTGATAGGAGTTATTCTTGTGTGATCGCAACAGTTTGGACTCATTCTTTGGTCACACTCACAAATGCATTATATCATTATATCAATGAACAAAAATAAAATTTAAATAACACGAGTTAATGAAAATACTCTTCCATTTCCCTTTCCTAGTGTCTCAACCAAATAATAGACACGGAAAAGGGCCATGTCTTGCATATAATGGTCTATGATGCATATCACTATCGATAAATATAACAAGTCTGAAATGTCAAAGGAAGGCATAAATTAATCATAAAGAATGAGTTCTACAATGACCAGCGGGAAAACAGCTTCATTCGGTTACAGCTTCAATTTCAGTTTTCTTGTCATTCGTGTCAATTTCAGTTTTCTTGTCATTTGTGACACCTTCGTCAAGGATGCGCAGATCTGGATAGTTTCTATGGTTCAAAGAATGCAACCATAAGCCAACAGTTCCATCCTTATATTCTGTTGAAGCAATATGAGAATATATGTACTTCATCTTGAAATCCTCAGCTTCTTTTTCATATGCTTTCATTGATACCTCTTCATGGGTGTCTTTCCACTTTTGATTATATGAAGTAAAGAAGCACTCATCCAAATACAATCCAACCTCAGGTGCAGTAGGCACAGTGATGCTAACATCCCTACATTTAGGAGGAAAAAATAAAAAATAAAAAACATCAGATGATTGCCACACAATTTCAAATAGAAAAAAAGTTGGAGATAAACTATTATACTACATTAGTGGTACTCACTTCTGCAAAGCTTTTTCGACAAGTGACTCGGGTGCACAATTTCTCATGACTGCCACGGCAAGCCCCATCATCTTCCGTATCTGATGAAGCATGAAGCTCTGTCCCACAATTTCACACTTCACAAATTCCATGCCCTCAACCACAACAGTGGTGCTTGCGTCAAATGAAATAATGAAACGGTGAGCAGAAGGATCCTCAGGTTTTATTCTGGTCGTAAAGTTATGGAAGTTATGAGACCCCACATAATAATTCAAAATCTTGTTAAATCTCTCCCTCTCCTTCTCACCATAACTAAACCCACTTCCTTTGGCAGCCGTATCCTCTCCGTTCACTTTTTCTTCCTTGAGAACGCCTGAATTATTCTCAGATCCACCATTTAAAGGAGAAATCTTATCCTGATCAGAAACCGCAGTCTCAAGACTAGTTTTACAGTTTAGTTCTTCAACTGAAACCTTACCCTCATTGTCATTAATGGATTCTTTATTCAAACGACTATCATCACCTTTGCTCAAAGAGACCTCCACATTCTCTGCAACTCCAGAGTTAACCACAGCAGTTCTGTTTGATGAACATGAACCATTGGTCTCAATATCCACAGCTTCCAGATTGCGCTTACTATTACCAAACAAACCTTCCACCTTTCGACCTCTCTCAGAACACTCCAAACACTTAACAAGCTCATTTTCAGACCCTAAACTAGCCAATACAGTCTCTCTATCACGATGACAACATGGATCAAGAGCAAACACAGGGATGAGATAGACATACCTCCTCCGGTCGCAGAACTTCTTAGCACTAAAAGAAGCAGTCACTCGCTTAAAGCCAAAGATTCGTATCTGAGAGGGAAGGTTTGAATTAAGACGGTCAATAAAGCCAGGCGGATCAACGTAAAACCGGCCCGAGACAACTTGACCAACAGCACTAACTCCTTTATCGGTTCTAGCTGACCGAGCCCAATCGTACCGTTTAGAAAGTCCACGATCCTGTTCAGGTACAGCTCCAGACACATATAAGGCTTCTTCTAGTTCACCTTCAATGGTCTTTGCACCGGGGTTTTTCTGCATACCCTGATAACCAACACCGCAGTAAGCAAAGAAAATAGCCACCTTACGGCGCTTGTACCTTATCTTGGTGCCTTCAGCAGTCGTGCGTTGTTCATCATCAGAAGTAGTGGTAGACATCTTCAACTTCTTTGGCTCTGACTCTTCTGCCGCTAGTGAAGGTGCCCGCGGCGGGGATGAACTTGTCGGAGTTTTATCTGAGTTTTCCATTATTTATAAGCGATAAGAATCCAATCCCACAAACCTAAATGACAACTTGATATATCAATACAAGTAAAAAAAACCTAAGTTACACTATAGATTCTTTCACAACATTCTAGTTACAAAAATAATATATGAAAGCCATAAAATACCCCCCCTAAAATGAAGCCCTTTTTGACAGAATGAACCCTTACAAGTTACAATAGTTTTCCCCATGAAAGCTAAAAGAACATAATATCAAAACGTTATAAGTAAGTAATTATACATTATTAATTTGTGCCACCCTTTTATCCATAAAAATCCTTCGAGAAATCGGCAGAAATTTCCTTATAAGAACACGAAATGAATTGTCTATCTTATAACAAAAAAATCCTTAATCATTTTGACCGGAAGTAAGTAAATCATATAATGTTTCTGTAAGGGATCAACTGGAAATGGAAGGCTGAGCGAGGGTGTTTTGTGGACACAATTCTAGTCTTAAATTGAACGTTGCCAAGCACACACAAAAAATGTGCAGGCATGAATAATATCAAATTCTAAAGCCTTCAAAACATTATAGCTAAAAGATAACAGAACAAAAAAACAACGATTAAATATTAAAATAAAAGGACAAGAACTAAATAACTCAGTCCCATGGATGTTCAATAATGTCCCATCATAAGAGCAGACAATTACATGTCTATAGACTCATCGCAATTAAATCTAGTAAAACCACATTTACTCAAAAACACAAACCCATCAATAAAAAAAGATACTTTGAGCGGAATTTATAATTTATTTTGTTCTCGTGTTCTCAAAAAACCAAAAAGAGGGTATTGAGGGGGTGAATTAAAAGAACAACACATATTGCTATTGCTTCAAGGGAACGAATCAAGTGGGAATTGAACTAGTCATCATCGACCATGACCAGAAAGAGAAACCTACTACATTACGAATCAAAAAAGTAAACAAATTCTAAGAATAAGAATGTAAGAAGAGTTGAGTTGCAATTGAAGTAATGTTCAATTGAACTTTTGGAGTTGAACCCAAAAATCCAATGTTGCAACAAAGACTTCAAATGAGAAAAAAATGGATTAAAACTGAAAAATTGAACTTTAAGTCAAGAAACAACAACCTAATATCAAAATGATTTTAAGTCAAGCAATTTGACAAACAGTTGGAGCACAACAACAACTAGACATATTTACACACTGTCTTTCTTTCCTTTC
Organism: Trifolium fragiferum; assembly: GCA_954870985.1. Classification (NCBI taxonomy): domain Eukaryota; kingdom Viridiplantae; phylum Streptophyta; class Magnoliopsida; order Fabales; family Fabaceae; genus Trifolium; species Trifolium fragiferum. Next base: position 74,607,438 of record OX940789.1, on the reverse strand, counting down.
AAATTCACCCTTTCTTTCATTACATGAAATGAAGCTCCATTAGTTAAAAATTTGCTTAACAGAACATCCATGAATAAAACCATTATGTTAGAAACCGTAACATCTTCGATAATAAACAACAATGAATGGGTCCAAATTTTCTTAATTTATTTATGAAATTCAATGAGTTGAAATTTTGAGAGCATTAGAGAAACAACAAGGAAAGGATAAAACTTACCAAAAGAGATGAAGAATAGTGGTGGCAGACTGGAACGTGGCGGAGTTGGCGGCCGTGCGGTTTTTGGGAGAGAAATGAAGGAACTGTTGTGAGAGTAACAAGCGAGTGAGTAATAGAACAAGGGAATAAAAGGAGCCAACAGAAATAAAAGGGGTGCAAAGAGTTAAAACAAATACAAGTAAAAACATTTTATTAATCTTTTTCTGTCATTTTATTTGAATAGTTACATTTATAAATTTTGATAATTTAATTTTGCACTATTTTTAACACATTGATTGACTTATACACCATTTAGATAGTTTTACATTCATTTTTTAATTGCATTTTTCATTTATAAATAAGTGTTGTTTTACTTTTTCGATGCAATGTTATTTAATTTATTCCATAGTTCCTAATTTTAAAGTGAATAAATGAAAAATTTCGGCCCCGATATATTCTATAATTTACAATTTCTCTACCAATTGGGTAAAGAACAAATAACAATGTACTCCCTCCATTCCAAAATAAATGACCTGTTTGACCACCTGCACGTTTGCCACTGTACAACTTTGATTATTAATATCTTTAATTATTTATCATTAAAAATTATATATTTTGAAAGTATTTATCAAGACAAATCAAATAACATCTCATATGATAATATTTATATGTATATATTATTAGAAAAATAAGGTAATGTATATTACATGAATAGTATCATGAGTCAAAATTAGATCATTTATTTTGGGACGGAGGGAGTAGTAACTTTTCTTTTTGCAAAATGATTTTCCAAAACAACTTTACTATCTTTTTAATCTAACAAGTAACCATATTCTGACTTTTCTTCTTGCGCCATTATGTAGGGACTTGTGGACAAGTTTTGCATACCAAAGAAAAATGATATAAAACCAGTCAGTTGAGTATTATACCTTCATGGAAGTTTGCTAATGAGATGTCTGTAAAGAATAGAAGAGAACACATGTGGCTATAGGGCAAACAAACATGATTGGTAGCTATGGACATGTGACATATTCCCTCAACCTTTGCTAGTGCATTTTGACCCCAAAGTTGAATATGAGATTGAAGAGAATGAAGATCTAGAGAAGCCTGAGACTTCAACTTATGCACCTCTCCCATATTGACAACAACTATTGTCCACCATTTTTTTTCTTTACTTTTTTATCATGTAAAAGGTTATGTGTTTGACAATGGAAACATGCACTATATTGTTTGCCAACTATTTATAATCACTCTCACATCGTAAAAATAAAAGTGATAAACTTTTGAATTGTTTCTGGGTTGGAAAAATTTAAAATGATATTTAAAAAAATGATAGACTTTTGAATTGTGTTGATTGCATGCTAATGCATTTACCATTTTTTTTTTCCTAACAGGCAGAGTAAAAATATATTAGATAAATGAGGCATAAGATATGTCAAAGTCAATACAAGTCATATTAGAACACCAGAATACAAGCACAAACAAGATTTGACACACAATACACCTAGCATCCACTACGAGGCTTTCCCCTAGAGTACCTTATACACACCATGACTGCTCCACCAGATTAATAGCTAAATGCAGAACATAACCGGATTGAAGCACGAAAATTCGATACAGCCCTATAGGCTACAACTTTTGCAGAAAGGAATTACTCAAATGAAACCTGGCTTGGGCAAAGTAAAAAGAAAAGCGGAATTCAAACTTCTTAGAAATAATTAGACTTTATTAATAATGTAGTTTTGGCATGACCACACACATGTGATACCCTTCATGAATACACCGTCACCACATGACCATATGAAGACTGTTACAGTATTACTACACTATAACTAGTAGCTAAAAAGTTTAATTAAGATTGCAATTTATCATTTTATTTACTTTAATATTTCAGCTTAATTACTTGAAGTGTTTTCTATAACACAGCTGTAAGTGATGATGTGTCTAGTTTGTTAGAATTGGCATTGTAGAAAAAAGATTCTCTGTAAACATTGCCTATTTAAGTTGCAATTTCTTAATGAAAAAGACAACACACATTTATGAAAAATCCTCTTTCATCTCTTGTCTTTATCCTCATTAATTCTCTGTGCATCGGATTCCCTTCAAAACTAGGTTCCCTTGCTTGAGTAGTGATAACCTCAGATTTATTCTCTGGAAATCAATTCTCTACTAAATCCATCACAATTGGTATCAGCTTTACGACCAGAAACCTCCCACCATGTCTAGTGAAACTCCTTCCATCGCCGATTTGGAAAAAAGAATTGACGGAAATCATGCCGAGGTGAACAATCGTATCGAACAACTCAGTGTTAGCATGAATGCTGGGATGGAGGAAATTAGAAATTTACTGCGTGCTCAAAACGAAGCTTCGTCGTCCAACCATGGAAGCGGTTACCGTCATCAGCGCCCTGAAGATTCCAATAGAAATCAACATCCTTACTCTACTCGTATTTCTAAAGTTGATTTTCCCAAATTTGATGGCAAGAAGCTTAAGGAATGGTTGTATAAATGCAATCAGTTTTTCTCCCTTGATAATACGCCTGAAGATTCAAAGGTTAGACTTGTTTCAATTCATCTTGCAGGACCTGCTCTTCAATGGCACTTAAACTACATGCGTTCTAGGTTTGAAGTTTATCCATCATGGACTGAGTATATAGTAGAGGTTACTCAACGTTTTGGAGATGTGTTTGAAGATCCTCTTGCTGCCCTAATCCAAGTCAAGCAAACAGGTACTGTTCAAGAATACATTGATGCTTTTGAACTAGCTTTGACCCAGGTATCATTATTTCCAGAACAAACCTTGAGTATTTTCTTAGCTGGTTTACAAAATTCCACACAAATGCATGTTCGGATGTTTCATCCCACTTCCGTTCATCATGCTGGCCGTCTTGCTAAATTCCATGAAGCGTCAAAAATCTCATCACAATCCACCAAATTTACTCCTAAATCACCATCTCAATTCACTAAAACACCACCTTTCACTCCTAAATCAACATCATCTGTAACTCCCATTCCTACCCCAACCACCAAACCTTTGATTTCCACAATTCCTAGATCTTTTTCACCTGCTGAGATGTCAGAAAGGAAAGCCAAGGGCATGTGTATGTTTTGTGACGAGGCATTCACGCCTGGCCATCAGCTTAAACATAGGCGCACTCAACTTTTTGTGATGGAACTAGATAACGAGGAATCTCCAGTTGACAGTATTGAAACTCCTAACCTAGATAGCTCTGAAAATATTGATTCACCTCAAGAGGATTGTGCACAGTTATCCCTTCATGCTATGACAGGGCTCCCTTCATACCAAACCATGAAGGTATCTGGTTCCCATAACCAAAAATCCTTACAAGTTTTGCTTGATAGTGGCAGCACACACAATTTTCTTGATTTGGAAGTTGCCAAGAAACTTGGTTGCAAATTAGAAGTTGTACCACCCATGACTGTAACAGCTGGAGGGGGAAATAAAATTCAGGCTCCTTACATTTGTAGAGGTTTCACTTGTCAATTGCAGCAAACCACATTTACGGTCGTGGTGCTACCATTAGGATGTTATGACCTAATTTTGGGAATTCCTTTTCTCAAAACATTAAGCCCTATACTCTGGGATTTCAACAAGTTGCAGATGGAGTTCAAATTCCAGGGGAAACGTTTTGTTTTAAGAGGAGCCAAACAAAATGGAGTTCAACTCATTAGTAACAAAACTTTTCACCAAGCTGTTAAGCAAGGTGCTCAATTGTGTCTTCTCACCATGGACAATGACACACAGCCACATGTTGAATTATGTTGCAAGGCCATCTATGAAACTGATATCATTCAGGTACCACATCAAATTTCTCAACTCATTGATATTTATGCTGATATCTTTGAAGAACCTAGAACATTACCCCCTCATAGGGAGGCATTTGATCATAAAATTCCTTTGAAAGAGAATGCTAACCCGGTCAGCTTAAGGCCTTATAGATACTCCTCTGTTCAGAAGGACATTATAGATGGTTTAGTGGATGATTGTTGGAAAAAGGTTGGATTCAACATAGTAATAGTCCATTTGCTTCTCCTGTTGTGTTAGTAAGAAAAAAAGATGGAAAATGGAGGTTATGTGTGGACTTTAGAAGACTAAACCAACAAACTGTCAAGGATAAATTCCCTATACCACTCATTGAAGATTTAATGGATGAATTGGGTGGATCTAGCATATACTCTAAGTTGGATTTACAGTCTGGATACAATCAATTAAGAGTAGCATCCGGCGAGGAATACAAAACTGCCTTTAAAACTCATGGTGGCCACTTTGAGTATTTGGTGATGCCTTTTGGCTTGACGAATGCACCAGCCTCTTTCCAATCCTTGATGAATCATATTTTTCACCCCTTTTTGAGGAAATTTGTTATCATATTTTTTGATGACATCCTTATTTATAGTCCTTCCTTACAAGAGCACCTCACCCACCTTGAAGTGATTTTTCAAACTCTTAGAAATAATCAATTGTTTCTTCGCAAAGAGAAGTGTCACTTTGCTACAACTAGAGTGGAATATTTGGGTCATTTCATTACTAAAGAGGGAGTATCTACTGACCCTTCTAAGATTCAAGCAATGGAATCATGGCCAATACCAACCAATATTAAGCAATTACGCGGGTTCCTTGGTTTAGCAGGTTATTACCGTCGATTTGTCAAGAATTTTGGGAAGATTGCAAAACCCCTAACTGACTTATTACGTAAAGATGCCTTCAATTGGACTCCAGCTGCCACTGCATCCTTCAACGAGCTTAAAAATGCTCTGATCACTGCCCCGGTGTTAACTCTACCAGATTTCACTAAACCTTTCGTGGTAGAAACTGATGCCTCAGGGACCGGTATAGGAGCTGTCCTAATGCAAGATAGACACCCCGTTGCATACATAAGTAAAGCTCTTGGAATTAAGCAACAAGCTATGTCAATCTATGAGAGGGAACTCTTAGCCATTGTGTATGCTGTGCAGAGATGGGGCACATATTTGGCACACAAACCATTTGTGATCAAGACTGATCAAAAGAGCATTAAACATATGCTGGAACAAAGACTCAATACTCCCTTTCAACAAGTGTGGATGGCTAAACTTATGGGGTTTGATTTTGAGATACAATATAAAGAAGGAACATCAAATGTTGCTGCTGATGCACTTTCTAGGAAAGTGGGAGCTGAACTGTTACCTTTATTCTTAGGTAATGTTCATGAGAATCTATTTGAAATGATTAAAGATTCTTGGTCTGTTGATCCTGTCCTTCAACTTATCATATCTGACTTGCAAAGTAACATGAAACCACACTCTAAGTTCACGTGGTATCGAGGGGAACTTAGAAGAAAAGGCAAGCTGGTCGTAGGTGCAGACCCGACATTACAAGGATTTATATTAAAGTGGTTTCATGATTCTCCCGCTGGTGGGCACTCTGGTAGGGATGTTACAGCAGCTCGTATAAAATCCTTATTTTTTTGGAAGGGTATGACTAAGGATATTCAACAATATGTCCGTAATTGTGATGTGTGTCAGCGATGCAAACCGGAACAAATCCCTTCCCCGGGTTTACTACAGCCCCTTCCCATTCCAAACAAGATTTGGGATCACATCAGTCTGGATTTCATTGAAGGTCTCCCGTCTTCCATGGGAAAACAAGTGATTTTTGTAGTGGTGGACAGATTGAGCAAATATGCTCACTTTATGGCATTGTCTCATCCATTTACAGCCTTGGATGTAGCTCAAATATTCTTGGATAATGTTTTCAAATTGCATGGCCTACCTAGCACAATTACTAGTGATCGAGACCCCATTTTTCTTAGTAAATTATGGAATGAGCTCTTTCAACTCCAGGGTGTTTCTCTCAATAAATCAACTGCCTATCATCCTCAAACGGATGGACAAACTGAGATTGTCAACAAATGCCTTGAAACTTATCTCAGGTGTATGTGTGCTGATAAACCTTCTTCGTGGGTTAAATGGTTATCATTGGCTGAGTGGTGGTATAACACCAACTGCCATTCATCTATTCAAACTACCCCCTTTGAAGTAGTGTATGGACAACCACCGCCTATCCATCTACCATACCTACCCGGCGAATCTTCTTCACTTCAAGTAGATCGCACCTTGAGTGCTAGAGAGGCAGCTATTCAAATGCTCAAATTTCACTTGATGAGGGCTCAAAATAGAATGGCTCAACATGCAGACAAACACCGTACTGATCGTGTTTTCCACATTGGTGATTTTGTCTATCTCAAACTACAGCCTTATAGACAATCATCGGTGCGCTTGCAACTTCATCATAAGCTAATGCCCAAGTTTTATGGTCCTTATAAGGTTGTGGATTGATAGAAACCAAAAATAGCAGATAAAATATAGAACAGTAAATGGAACAAAAAAAGGAATTGAAATGGAATAAGCACTTTATTAATGATTATGGTGATGAAAGCAATACAGAATTGAGAATATACTCTCAGATCTGCCTGGAGCCTAGCTCCTATAGAAAGTAATGGAACCTTCTATCCCTCAAAATGTACTGACTCTCCGGCTAAAAAACTCTGTCACATCTGCAGCTTCCTTATAAGGTGGAATTGGTTGTGTGCTCCCCTCTCACACAATGACACGTCACACCTACACTAACTTATTAATCATTATTGACTCTTGTACCCTTTCTCCTAGTATAGACCAATAACGGCTGCTGGGACCCTCTCACACCTTGATGGATAACAGGATTGTGCAATATATCTTCCTCCTCATCATGAGTCCTAACAATACTTCCTCCTTCAAAATTGACCTTGTCCTCAAGGTCAAAATTTGGAAATTGACTTCTAATCATCAATTCATCTTCCCACGTAGCCTCTTCCACATTCTTGCCCCTCCAATGAATGAGTAACTGTCTTTTCTCCTCTCCACTCTGCTTCATTTTTCTAGTAGCCAACACTGTTTCTGGCACATACATTTCACTCTGCTCCTCCATTAAATCAGGTAACTCCTCTTCTTCATGATAATTTCCCACTGCCTTTTTGAGTAATGACACATGGAAAACTGGATGCACCCTTGATTCATCAGGCAATTTGAGTTTGTAAGCTACAGTTCCTACCTTTTCAACAATCGGATAGGGCCCATAATATTTTGCTGCAAGCTTGGCATAAATCCTTGTGGCTACAGATTGTTGCCTATGAGCTTTTAACTTAACAAACACCCAATCTCCACAATTGAAACTCCTCTCCACACGTTTTCTGTCAGCTTGAATTCTCATCCTTTCTTGAGCTTTAAGTAATTGATCCCTCAATTGTCTTAAAGCTTCATCTCTATCTATCAAATCTGTCTGCACACTTGCAACTCTAGTTTCTCCCTGCACCCATCTTGTCAGTGTTGGTGCCTTTCTTCCATACACTATTTCAAACGGTGTCTTCTCTGTTGAAGTGTGAAACGCTGTGTTGAACCAAAATTCTGCCCAATGAAGCCAAGATACCCACTGCTTGGGTTGATCTGCTATGAAACATCTTAAATATGTCTCCACACATCTATTAACAACTTCAGTCTGCCCATCTGTCTCTGGATGATAGGCAGTGCTCATCTTCAATTTAGTACCCTGCAACCTAAACATTTCCTTCCAAAAACTGCTCATAAAGATAGGATCCCTATCACTTACTATTGACACAGGAACTCCATGTAACCTCACTATTTCTTTACAAAAAATCTCTGCTAAACTTCTTGCTGTGTAGGGATGCTTTAATGGAATGAAGTGAGAGTACTTTGAAAGTCTGTCCACCACTACTAAAATAGCTTCAAATTGTTTTGACTTTGGCAATCCAGTGATGAAGTCCATTGAGATGTCTTCCCAAATATTTTCAGGAATTGGTAGAGGCTGAAGCAGACCCCCAGGTGAAGTAGCAATGTATTTCTGTCTTTGGCACACATCACATTGCTTGACATAATCTTGTATAGCACTCTTCATACCTACCCAATATATGTTAGCTGCCATCCTCCTATAAGTCTTATAAAAACCAGAATGACCTCCTTGAGGGGTTGCATGAAATTCTTCTAATAGAATGGGAATCAATTTTGAACTTTTAGATAACACCAATCTATCTTCATAAAATAGCACACCTTGCCTGTAAGTGTAACCAGGCCAAGACAAAGAATCCTGCTGCAAATCAAGGATTATTTTCTGAAGCTTGTCATCTCTACTAACCTCCTCTTTTACTTCATCCATTTGTGCCCACTGTACTGTAGAATGTAATGAAGTGAGTTCAGCAAGTTCATGAATCCTTGACAGTGCATCTGCACCTTTATTTAGTTTGCCCTGTTTGTAAATTATATCGAAATCATATCCCATCAGCTTGGCTGCCCAGTTTTGCTGCTCTGCTGTCACAATTTTCTGCTGCATTAGTTGTTTTAAACTTTTTTGATCAGTTGACACAACAAATTTTCTTCCCAACAAGTAAGGTCTCCAATGCTGAATAGATAGAACTACAGCCATTAACTCTTTTTCATAAGCTGACTTGGTCATGTTTCTCGCACCTAAAGCTTTGCTGAAATAAGCAATAGGTTTCTTCTCTTGCATTAGAATTGCTCCCACCCCAGTGCCTGAAGCATCACATTCAATGACAAAGCTTTTTGAGAAATCTGGCAATGCCAGTACTGGTGCAGTAGTTAGCTTATGCTTCAACACTTCAAAAGCTAATTGAGCCTGATCATTCCATTTGAACCCTTCCTTCTTAGTCAATTCAGTCAAAGGTTTGGCAATTTTGCCATAATCCTTGATGAATTTTCTGTAATATCCTGTAAGACCAAGAAACCCTCTCACTCCTTTTACATTCTTTGGTTGGGGCCATTGGACAACACTAATCACCTTGTTAGGGTCAACAGCTACACCCTCTTTTGAGATTATGTGCCCTAAATATTCCACAGATTTTTTAGCAAAACTGCATTTCTTCCTATTAGCAACTAGTTTATGTACAGATAATAAATTCAGCACCTCCTTAACATGTGTAATGTGAGAGTTCCAATCCTTACTGTATATAAGTATGTCATCAAAAAACACCAGCACATGTTTTCTTAGGATTGATCTAAACACATTATTCATCAAATTCTGGAAAGTTGCAGGAGCGTTGGTAAGCCCAAAAGGCATTACTAGAAACTCGTAATGGCATTCATGCGTTCTAAATGCAGTTTTCTCAATGTCAGAATCTTTTACTCTTACTTGATGATACCCAGATTTGAGATCAAGTTTAGTAAAGAATTCTGCACCACAGAGTTCATCCAACAATTCTTCAATAATTGGAATTGGAAATTTATCAGGGATCGTTACCTTGTTGAGAGCTCTGTAATCCACACACATCCTCCATGTGTTGTCTTTCTTCTTCACTAGAATTACAGGACTGGAAAAGGAACTTGTACTGTGACGAATTATCCCTGATTCGAGCATCTCTTTGACTTGCTTCTCAATCTCGTTTTTGTGATGATGAGGGTAGCGATACGGACGAACACTCACTGCTCCATGTCCGTCAACAAGATTGATAGCATGCTCCTTCTCTCTTCTTGGAGGTAGGCTCGAAGGTGTTTGGAAAACGCTTGCATACTCCTCCAACACCCCCTCCATCTCCAGGCGTTGAGTTTCTGACAAGACGTTTTCGCAAGTGTTCTTGAAAAGTTCAGCGTACTCACCAAACACGTCCTCCTCCTTCACGTGTGGGCTTTCGGGCTTACTAATTTCATGAACCACCCTAGGCTCAACCCCCTCAATCTCCCACATACCTCCTTGCTTCTTGGGCTTGGACTTGCCCAAAATGCTTTGCAATGCCACACTTGACTGTTTACACCCCCCTTCTCCTTTCAACGTCACCCATTTACCAAGTGACCAAAAACTCATAGATTGTTGTTTCCAATTTATAATAGTATCTCCAAGTGTCTTCAACCATTCCATCCCTAACACCACATCAATACCTCCTAACTCAAATAATTGAACATTTTGCTTTATTTTAAAATCTCCAATCATCAACTCAAGCTCTTTACACCTCCCTTGTGCATCAATTTGAACTCCATTTCCCAATTTCACTTGCATTTGTGGAGTTCTTTCAATGGGCCAGTCCAATTGGTGGACTAATCTTTGAGAAATGAAATTGTGGGTTGCACCACTATCAACTAATATTAACACCCCTACTCCATGTATAGTACCTTGGAACTTCATGGTTTGATGATTCTCATGAGCTATGTGGTGTAATTCCAACACACTCATATCTGCCTTTACTCCTTCCTCGCCATCTTCCACCTCCACGGCCAACACCCTTGCTTCTCCTTCCTCCTCCTCCTCATCTTCTATGACCAATAATCTAAGTTGTTTGTCCGGACATTGATGCATAGGATTGAAAGGTCCTCCACACTTGAAACACAACCCCTTCTGCTTCCTATCCATTAACTCATTGTAAGATAGGTGTGTGAAACCTCTATCTCTAGGGCCATTTCTTTTTCTGTCTCCTCCTTGACCTTGTCTATCATTTCTTGACGCAGGGAAATTGCTTCTCCCTCCTCCCTGATTGCTAGCTTCTTTATTTTTAATTAAAGACCAGTCAGGCCCATTTCTTCCTCCCTGTGACCCGCGACCCAGCCCACTTCTCAACCCACGGTTCAACCCTGCTCCACTACTTCCCTGTACCTCCTTCTCTACTGCTCGAGCTATTTGCAACAGCTTGAGGCGACCTACCTCTCCCAGCGCTATCAAACTTCTCACCTTCCCTTTGATTTCTGTCTTCAATCCATGGATGAAATATCCACGAAACTGCTTATCAGGTAATTTCGGGATTTGAGCAATTAGATACTCAAACTCCATAATATACTCCTCCACCGATCCCGTTTGCTTCAGCTCAGTCAATTGTTCATACACATCGCCATCACCATGACCTCCATACCTCTCCAGTAACGCCAATTTCAACGATTCCCACGTCATGGATTCATCTTCTCCAATTAACGAATTGAAAAAATGAATCGTATGACCCTCCATACATAACTGTGCTAGCTCAACCTTCACCTCCGGTGATGTTCCTTGAACTCGAAAATACACCTCCGCCCTTGAGATCCATCCCGCCGGATCTTCACCATCAAACGACGGCAGTTCCACCTTCTTTGCTGCGTGGCGAAACTCTGTTAACGAATCCACCTTCGATCCACCTGGGGAACCTCCGATCATCTCCTCCGGTGATTTCTGGGTTGATGTTGTTTTGGATATGATGGCTGAATCTCCTTCTTCGTCCGTCACACGCTTGCCTAAGCATTTCTCCATCATTGCGACGAGAGTAGCGTGACCCTCTTTCACTGATTTCTGAACCTCAATCAACGTCGATCTCATCTCAGTTACTTCGGTCTCCAGGTTAACAACTCGATTCTCCATTTGATTAAACGCTGTAATCGAAACTGTTTTCCTTGTTGGCATTCACTGGCTCCTCTATCGTAATCCGGCAGGTCGGACCACTTGATAGAAACCAAAAATAGCAGATAAAATATAGAACAGTAAATGGAACAAAAAAAGGAATTGAAATGGAATAAGCACTTTATTAATGATTATGGTGATGAAAGCAATACAGAATTGAGAATATACTCTCAGATCTGCCTGGAGCCTAGCTCCTATAGAAAGTAATGGAACCTTCTATCCCTCAAAATGTACTGACTCTCCGGCTAAAAAACTCTGTCACATCTGCAGCTTCCTTATAAGGTGGAATTGGTTGTGTGCTCCCCTCTCACACAATGACAGGTCACACCTACACTAACTTATTAATCATTATTGACTCTTGTACCCTTTCTCCTAGTATAGACCAATAACGGCTGCTGGGACCCTCTCACACCTTGATGGATAACAGGATTGTGCAATATATCTTCCTCCTCATCATGAGTCCTAACATGGATCGCATTGGTGCAGCTGCATATCAGTTGGAACTGCCCTCAACTGCTAAAATACACAATGTGTTTCATGTATCTCAACTAAAAAAGTGCAAGAATGCTAATGTAGCTGCTATCCATCCAATACCGGGTATAACTTCTTCTGAATTCCCATAGCTGGAACCTGAATCCATACTGGACAGAAAGATGGTTAAACGGGGCAGAATTGCAGCTACGAAGGTGTTGGTTAAATGGAAAGAGTTACCTCAAGAGAAGGCCACTTGGGAATTCTACTATGATTTACTTAAGAAATTTCCCAACTTTCATCCTTGAGGACAAGGATGTGCTAGAGAGGAGGGTATTGTTACAGTATTACTACACTATAACTAGTAGCTAAAAAAGTTTAATTAAGATTGCAATTTATCATTTTATTTACTTTAATATTTCAGCTTAATTACTTGAAGTGTTTTCTATAACACAGCTGTAAGTGATGATGTGTCTAGTTTGTTAGAATTGGCATTGTAGAAAAAAGATTCTCTGTAAACATTGCCTATTTAAGTTGCAATTTCTTAATGAAAAGGACAACACACATTTATGAAAAATCCTCTTTCATCTCTTGTCTTTATCCTCATTAATTCTCTGTGCATCGAATTCCCTTCAAAACTAGGTTCCCTTGCTTGAGTAGTGATAACCTCAGATTTATTCTCTGGAAATCAATTCTCTACTAAATCCATCACAAAGACACAGCAGAACCTACTGTTACAACTCTTTAAAATTAAAAGAAAATGAAGATTTATATGAAACCAAATCCATTGAAGTAAATAAACCTGAAAATCAGAACAGGTGTTGAGAGTGTTATAAATCCTAAGTAAAAAGTATCATGACATTGACTACAGATATTAAATTAAAGTAAAAATAATAATATGATATCCTATAATCTAGAGTAAAGTAACCAACTGTAAGGTAACATCTCCGGCATCATGAATCTTGTAATCTTCTTGAAAGTTGTTATTGTGCTTCAGGTAACATATCCTACAGCATACAGTTGTGAAAATAATATTGTTAGGATCAAAATAATAATTTATATAGCATTGCCAACAAAACAATACTTAATATCCATACTTCTTAATTAACCATACTTGAAGCTTTAACCTTGGAATTTGAAAGTTGAAGCATTGGTTTGTCACTGAATCAATTTAACATGGTAAAATGAAGAAAATCAAATTAATTGCACACCTGTTACATGTATTTTTAAGACACCTTCTGTGTTTTAAACTTGCACATTTAAGCTTGTTGTGGTCATTTCCTTGCAATAACCACAACTGGATGAACCTTTTTGAGCAATTCCAAACCGCCTTTCATTCACAAAGTGTGTGGATGACCTTTAGATGCCGCAAGTGGAGGATCACACAAATTTATGGTCTGGTTGTTGGAGGCATTAAGCATACCTTCAAATGTCAAATTAACAAACTCTTCAGTTGATTCTTCAAGATCCAATAGATCAAGTTCTGTGGTCGCCTTTGGCAAAGCTTGAATGGCAATATCATGATGTTTTTCTGATCATGAACCTCTTTCAGATACTTGAAGAGACTCAACCATAATACTATTAAACACTGAAGTACTTAAGCTCTGTTGCTGCCTCTGTGAAGGTCTTCAACTGCAATTTCTTTAATGTGTTCTTTCTAGCATTTATGGTCCATCGAATTTCTCTCACGTTCAACTTTCCAACCCAAAAGTTCCTTCAGGCTCAAAGTAAAGTTAATGCATTGCAGGGATTGGGTATTGCCCCCGCAAGCATGATTACTTATGAACAAATCATTTGGATGTCCATCACAGGCTTGAAATCTTTGATTGCTGGCTGTAATTCGTACCATAGGGCATTGGCTTGCCAATTACCTTCCTTGTTGGTGGGTGATGATCCTCTAATGGCTAATGAACCAGCATAAAACACCGGACAGCAGCGGAATGGATTAATTGCAACACTCAGCAGCGAAATGACATCCTGTAAACAAATATACCACCTGCTATGAAAGGAGAAAATAATATATTGTTTCCAAATGATAGAAAACAAGAATTTTGAAGTAACAGCTTTCAGGATTTTCCGTTGGAGGAAGCAATGATATGGGTCACATTCACACTTTAAACGTAAATAAACTTATTTCAATACCTACAAATACAATGATCAAATGCAAAGAATATGGCGTGCAAAATGTCTGATGAAAAAAGATAAGGGTCTATCAGGGTAAAAAGTAAAAACAATTTTTTATTGTTTCATTGTTTTTTTGTATAAAGCTTCAAAAACAGAAGAAAATGTGACATTTTTCAATCAAAATTCAAAACTGAAATTGGGAATGGAAAATAAACTGACCCAAAATTTCTTGAAAATGAAAAAGAATAACTAGTCTTCTCACAAAAATCTCAATTAAAGAAGAGCTTTCTGAATAGAATTAACAACATAATCTTACGCTGTGCATAAGTAGTAGATCATCCTCCAAGTATTGCTACAAGCCACCACAAGCGCTGAGTTGTATCTCGTGACATCCTTCTTGATCTTTATGAATAAAAGTGGAAATAATTAAAGAATTAGAATAAACCAGAAACTGTTTCAATTAAAAAGAAAAGGCAAGCAAATAAGTCAAATAAGTTTAAAGACGCGATGATTATGTTGGTCAACATGCACTTTGTAATTATCTCAACGAAAGTTATTGTGATGCTTTGTTTAACGGCGGTGATTAAACAACACACCAATTGTCCAATCCATAAAACAAAATAAAAGCATAAGAATGGGGGGAAAACCTATCAAATATACCTGTCAAACTATCACCAACAGTTTCAGACAATGAATCCAAAAGAGGTTGATATCCTTCATCTTTCATCAATTTGGTTAACAACCTTAACTCTAACCGTATTTCATCAATTTGCGGGTGCATATTGTCTCCAACAACAAACACATGAACCAAACTCTTTAACTCAATCCAGCTACAGCCAGGTTCTTTATTCACCCCTCTAGCTTTCATCATCCTCCTGACACGCTCTACATCTTCGAACTCCCCTAAGGCTGTATATATACTTGATAACAATACATAAGCAGATGATTCTGGTGACCCTAGCTCCATCAGTTTCTCTCCAGCATAAATTCCGAGTTCATAGTTACGATGGTTCTTGCAAGCTCCTAATAATATGCGCCACAAACACAGACCATGATCAACCGTTGCAGATTCAATGAACTCTTTCGCTTCATTGAGCTTACCTGCACGGCTCAAGATGTCAACCATACAAGCATAATGCTCTACCGTCGGAGCAATGTTAAACTGATCAAACATCATCTTGAAATAACCCCAGCCTTTGTCCACCAATCCCATATGACTGCAAGCAGAGAGAAGATTCACAAACGTGACTGGATCAGGCTTTATTCCCTCCAATAACATCTCCTCAAACAGCTCCAAGGCTTTGTTACCATGACCATTTTGAGCTAATCCAGATATCATTGCATTCCACGAAATTACATCTCTGGTAGGCATCCTCCAAAAAATAAGGTATCCATCATCCAAACTTCCACACTTTGCATACATGGCAGAAAGAGCACTCCCAATCGGAACTTCCAACTTGAAACCATACTTGATGATCCGAGCATGCATTTGTTTTCCCTGATCTAAAGCAGCTAAGCTGGAACAAGCTTTTAGGACACTTGCCATTGTTAGTTCATTAGGGATAACTCTCTGCATTTGCATTTTCCCATAAAGATTGAGAGCACCTTCGTAATCCCCATTTTGTACATAACCCGTTATGATAGAAGTCCAAAGAACAACATCAGGTTGTTGTATACACTGAAAACCCTTACGAGCATCGGCTAAGCTACCACATTTTGCATACATATCCACCAAAGCTGACAAAACATACAATTGCAATCCAAACCCCAACTTGAAAGCAAAACCATGCAATTGTTTCCCTTCTACAACAGCACAAAGGTCACTACAAGCATTGATCGCCCCAACTAAAGTAAACTCAGAAGGCAACGCTCCAGAAGAATGCATACTATTAAACAACTTCAAAGCTTTATCAGAGTCTCCACTCTGCGCATAACCAGTGACCATAGCCGACCAAGTGATAGAATTCTTATCCCCCGAAAATTCAAAAGTCCGAACCGCATCATCAAGGCTACCACATTTAGCATACATTGTCACAAGAGCATTAGCAACAGAGACAATCAAAAGCAACCCATTTTTAATAGCAAGTGAATGAACCTGCCTACCAGTACGCACAAACACGTCACTAGTCAACGCACTAAGAACACTAGTAAAAGCAAACTCATTCTCAACCTCTTCCTCCCAACGCATAAGTTCAAAAACCTCAATCGCCTTATCAGCAAGATCACGAGAAGCATACCCAGAAATCATAGTAGCCCAAGAAACCGTATTTCTATTAGGCATTTCATCAAACAGCTTACGAGCATAAAAAACAAAACCCGTTTTACAATACATATTTAAAAGCGAACTCCCGACATAAACATCACCACAACAACCAACTTTAACAGCAACAGAATGAGCTTGTCTTCCAGCAACTACATCAGAAAGATTCGAAGCCGCCGAAAAAACACCAGCAAGAGTATGAGCATTAGGAACCACATTGTTGTTTCGCATCATACGACGAAAGAGGTTTATAGCAAATGAATAAGATGAAGAACAATGGTGCTGAGAGAATGCATTGATGAGAGAGTTCCATGAAACAACGTCCTTTTGGTTATCGTCTATAGAATCAAAGAGGATAAAAGCGTGTGATAAGTGACCAGTTTTTGCGTAGAGATTGAAGAGAGTGTTGGCGACGTAAATGGATGAAATTGAACCGTTTTTGAGGATGCGAGCGTGAAGGGTTCGACCTTTGAGGATGTCTTTGTTTTGTGTACAGTAAATGAGGTTTTGTAACAGTTGACGATGTTGCGGAGGAAATATCTTTTGTAGCATCGTTCATATTATGAGGAAACTTATAAGTTACAACTCTCTTCTCTCTTTCTGTAGGTTAGAGAAGAGAAGAAGTTGGAATTCGGCTCTTTGTTTGGTCAAAAGGAATTGGGCTCTAAAACTCCATTAATTTCCCTTCTTAGTTCTTAGACAATCGATAATCTCATTAATTAACCAAAAAAAATGAAGAAAAATATTAATTTTAAAAATATTAATTAAATTAATAATGCAACCTAATTTAAATTTACGTAAGAACATTTAGATGAGATGACACATATATCTTCTATCTTAACCAAGTTCAATTCGATCCTCGGCTCGAGCATACATGAAGAGTTTGTCACTCATTCAGTCGTTGGGGTCTCACAAGCAGGGTTTGAAAAACTAGACCGAACTGACGGTCGAATCGGTTGAACCGAGAACTGGAGAGGTCATTGGTCTAATTTATTGTTGAATCGGATATGCAATTGAGCCGGTAGGAACGGAGTGAACTGGTTAAAACCGGCAAAAATCGGTGAACCCGACAATTTTTAAAAATCGGCATGTTCAATGCTTAATATTTTATTTTTTTTAGAAAAAAAACTGACACAATTTTTAAACTTTTTTTTAAAAAAATATTCAAATTGAAATTAAAAAGTAAGAGAGTGAGAACGGATAAGAATCGTATGAATACGAGCAGGGCCGGCCCTGTGGGTGTGCAAAGTGTGCAACCGCGCAGGGCCTCAATTTTTTTATATCGATCTAGTAAAATTGTTATTTATGTAAAAAAAATAATATAATGATTTTGTTACTACTAAAAATATTTTATTGCATAAAAAAAAGGCAGCATTACTAGAAAGTTGACAAAGATATTAGTTCGAAGATGTATGTTATTGATTTAAATATGTCTCTTTTGGATGTTATTCACTATAATGATTATTTTTTAATTTTTTTTTTGTTATTAATAATTTTAATATAGTATAACTCTTTATAAAATACAATTATTTTTTTTATTAGAGGTTCATTTTTAATAGTCGAGCAAGGCCTCCAAATACTCGGGAACGGCCATGAATACGAGAGTTATATTTTGTTTAAAATTTATTTGCATTTGTATGAATACGAGGGTTATATTTTGTGTGTGATGACTATGTTTAAAATTTGAATTTAATGAATTAACTACTAAAGATTTCACATGTCATGATTTTTTAGAGACCGAGTTATCTGATTCAACCCGATTTAATACATATATAGTTTTGTTATAGAGACTGGTTTATTCAACCGAGTTATCTAATTTTATCCGGTTTAGTCACACGGTTCAACTAATGATCGAGTACCCTTACCAATTCGATATTCGGTCCGATTTTTAAAACATTGCTCACAAGACTCGAAGAATTAATTATTTAAAATAGAAATTAAATTTAATGTTAAATTGATATTATTATCCATTTTGGTAATTATGCGTTCAAAATCAATTTTGATCTAAACCATCCTAAGAAAGTAAATTCATATAGTATGGTGATGTGAGAGATTTCCTTTGACATAAAATAAAGGGTTAATAGGTTGTTATACCCTGCTAAGTGGGCGTGTTTTGCGTTACCCTTATACTAAAAGTTAATTGAAGATTACCCCCTTGCAAAGTAAATTTTTTTGGTTCGCCCCTTCGATGCACTTTTTAAATCGGTTATTTTGTTTAACCGATTTAAAAAGTTATGTTTTTTAAATCGGTTTTTTGTTCACCCAAGAGGGGACAAGGGGGAAAACAAAAAAAATCAAAAAAGGGAGAATCTTCAAGGAATTTTTAGCACGGGATAACGCAAAACACACCCACTTGCCAAAGGGTAACAATCTATTAACTCTAAAATAAAATATTCTCACAATCAAACTACTAGACTCTGAAAACGAAGACGTCTATATTAAATCCTCTCTGTGTTCCTCATGGTAGAAAGTAGAAACCTTTAATAAAAATCTTGAATATTAAAAAAAATTGTTGGAGTAATAAATTTGTCTTAAAAATGTGTTACTATTACTAAATTACAAGAAGAAAATGTATTATGATTCGTACAAATTAATTCACTATTACTAAATTTGTCTTAAAAATATGTCACTATTACTAAAATGTTTGCGGCCATATAAGTTTTTTTTTTCTAAAAAGAGAAACATTTTTTGTCTTCCTTGTGACCAGGGACAGACCTACATTAAGGTCTATTGTAGCATTGGCCACAGTGGATTTTTCAATTTTAATAGGTATGTATATATATATATATATATATATATATATATATATATATATATATATATATATATATATATATATATATATACCGACAATTTTGAACAAAAGAATTCATGTGTTCCAAGTGGTAGTTGGGCGCCTCTTTTGATTGAAATGTTGTGGGTTTGAGTCTAACATGTTGCATGTTTTCTTTTTATTTTTATTTTTTTAAAAAAAATGGTGAAGGTGCGCTTGCTCCTTCCTTGTGCATCAATTTCTCCATTGTTTGGTTATTTTAAAAAAATTGTGGCCAAATTGTTTTTTTTTTTTAAGGAATGGTCAATACATACATGATATTAGAGAAAACAAATTGTATCGGTGACATTTTAGTCAGTATAAAATTTATTATTAGAATTGAAAATTTATATCATATAAATAAAATGCATGTAAAATTTTATAGAAATTTAAAATATCTTGATATATTATTGAGATCTATCAACATTTCAGATTTATATATTTTTATTGAACACCATTAACTTTAATGGAGCTCAATAACATATAAAATTATGTTAGATTTCCTTAAGATTTTACATGATTATCTATGAATTTAGATGTTATTGAACTATAAAATATTATTCGAATGTTAATGGTCTATGATTTTTTAGATTGAATTTATCGTTTTCAATAAAAAATAAAATAAAGAAGATCTCCAATCAAAGCTTGGTAACCAAAGGACTAAGTTTTTCTATAAAAAAGATTTGTCTTGTAACTTTTATAGAAAGAGGTGTTCTAGAAACAATTCGCAATGATGTTATTTTAGTTCATTTTTAAGAAATGAATGATAGATGATTTTCATGTATTAAACAATATTATTTCTTTTCTTTTTTTGACAAAAAAAATAATATTATTTCTTATTTTTAATATAATTAAATTTATATTTTCTTTTTGTACCCAATTTTTTTTTTTTATATTTTCTATAATATTTGGTCACACCATTAATAAATGTCTAAATTCGTCTGTGTGACCCAATCCATTTTGAACATTTGAATCCCTCCAGCTACCACCTTATGGCACCCTCACACCTGACAGTGCTTCAAGGCTTTCTTGTGCTCCAAAATAATATCATCTGCTCTGATGGATCCAATCTAATTAACAACATTTCAGCACATGCAATTGATGAAGGTTTGCAGGCTCAAATTTGGGACATTTATAAGTCACTAAAATTACTTGTCATTTCTAGAAATCAATTTATGATTAAAATCAATTGCCACATTTAGGGTGCGTTTGATCTGCTAAAAAACAAAAGACTGGACTGAACAATTTTATTGTATCCTGTTTGATTCAAAAATTGTTATGAGACTAGACAAAACAACTAGTAAGGAATAAGACAAAAACAAGATTTTTTGTCCCCTACTAAACCACAGGATAATTTTTTGTCCACGGTACAACTATAAAAAAATATGAAAATATCCATTTTATTTTCAAATATAAAGAATATTATCTCTCTCTCTCCAGTACAACTTTGTCATGTTCTGTACTATCTTATTCTATCTTGTACTGATCTTCAAATACTTGTAGTTTTGCAAATCAAAGTACGGACCCTTATATTTATTCTTGGTTATTTCCTTCCTAAAAATAAATAAAAATGCAAGACAATAGCATAATATGATTCCTTAGCTATTACGTTTTTGTGACTTTTTATATAAGCACTAAATTTTGTGTCACATGAAAATGCCTGACTTTGTTCGGCTATTTGCAAGAGTACAACAAGAGGAAAATTCTTTCTAGGCACAATCATAAATATGAGGTGTTAGAAACATTCACAAAAACAAAATAAAATTAAATAGAAATAAAATAAAATGATGTTGATTGATGTGATTATATTATTTTTGTTTAAAATTTTTAGATTTATGAGTGTGTGTCCAAATATATTTGATTTAGGTTTGTGTCTATACAAGTGTTTCTCACAACAAGATTAATATAAATTATGCACTAAATCTTGTTGAGTATGGTAAAAAAAAAAAACACCAATTTCAGTATTAGTTAGTTAAATGTGTTTCAACAGAGTTTCTTGTTTCTATTTGTGCCTTTGACAATTTATGCTTATGATGTTTTGTACTTGTCAATATATGCACTGAGGATATTAGTATAGAGAGGCATGGCGATAAAGAGTCTCTGAGGGTCTGTTTGACCTAATTTATTTTTGAGCTTATACAAACAACTTATGTAATATAAATTAGGTTTTATGCTATTTTATAAGTTCAAACTAGTAAAAATTGAATTTTTATAAGCTATTTTATCATAATCTACATTGACAAACTTATAATAATATATAAAAATTGCATAAGCTGTTTGCATAAGTTTAAAAATAAGTTAGGCCAAACGGGCCCGGAGTCTCTCTATAGGGAAAGCAACAAAGACATATTTTTTTACAATTCTAAGGGTGAACAATTCTAATAGGGTGAACAATGTGATACATATTTTATTTGGAGATATATTGGTACATTGTTGAGATGAACAATTTTAATAAGTCTATAAATAGTACTTAATGTAAAAAAAATTAATAAACATTGTTTATAAACCTATCACAATTGTTCACATCAGTAAGTGTACCGAGACATATCTAAATAAAATATATACCGATAAATTCATCTATAAGTTTTTAAAATAAAATAATCTTAACAATGAAATAAAGAAGCGGTGCCTTAAAAGAATAGACCGCAAACGAATATGTCACACAATAAAAAATAATTAAAGAGGGAAATATATTTAAATTATATTAACTATTTTCAATGTTACAAGTTTTCTTCATTTTTTCTACACTGTTCGTACTAATCTAAACAAAACTCTCAACATGTTTGCTGAGCTAGTTTTATTTGATGTTAACACAGTAAAGATCCATCATTCTTTTAAATGTTTGCCATATTAACAAACTATTTGATCCAACTGATGAGATTTTTCACTAGTCTCATGTATGTATTGTACTCCATATCAATAATAATAATTAGTTTTCAATTCCTTTCATTATTTAGGCATGTATATATCTGTTACTTCTACTTCTGATTAGTTGATAATTATTAGGAGATTTGGAAGCTTGATTCCCTACACATTAGGGTTGTTCACCTGTATATATATTACTGTAAACTAATATCAAATTATTAATGAAATATACAAACCTATTTCTCTATATGGTATCAACCTAAACGATCCACCCATTCCCTATTCCTCCAATTCAGGACGTCGTTCCACACCCTTGCCTGCCATGGCTGACAACAACTCATATATTCCAAATCCTCATGAGCCATCCAAACCTCTTGCCTGCATCACTTTCACCAATGTCACCAAACTTCTTCCCAACAATTATCCTAATTGGAAACAACAAATTGAAGCTCTCCTTGATGGCCATGATCTCCTCAAATATCCAGATGGATCCTTTCCTGCGCCGTCAGAAATGATCGTCACCGCTCCGGCATCTTTGACGACTACTTCGTCAGAAACAACCCCTGCCGCTGCATCACTTCTTGTAACGACTCCAAATCCGGCTTATCAAACTTGGCGTCGACAGGACCGTCTTATATATGGTGCTCTCCTCACCACTCTCTCAAATGAAGTGGCTTCCCTGGTGTCTCAAACCAAGACCTCACATGATCTTTGGATCCTTCTCAAAAACATCTATGCCAAAGCATCTCGCAGCCATCTCAAACAGTTAAAGGAGCGTCTCCGTACGGCTTCCAAAGGTACCCAATCCATCACCACCTATATGCATCATCTAAAGCAAACCGCAGATCTCCTTGCATCGCTTGGCTCTCCCGTTTCTGTTGAAGACATGACTGATTATATCTTACACGGTCTCGACGACGGCTATAGAGCAGTCATTGATGGTGTGAATGACAGGGACACTCCAATCACTTTTGATGACCTCCTTGAACGGCTTTTAATTCATGAACTTTCAATTGCTGTCGTCCAAAGACAAACTCCTGCCCCGCTGACAGCCTTGAATGCTTAGGCTCAACCCAATTCTAATGCCAAATCTCGGTTTGGACAATACCCTCCACAATCAACTCAACGCACTGGCTCTCGCAAACCTTTTCTCGGCCGCTGTCAGTGGTGCAACATCAAAGGTCATGTTCTCTCTGATTGTACCACCTTCCGGTAGCAGCATCCTATTGTTCCACCGCCACCGCGTAACTATCTGGCTCACACAGGACAGGCACAGGTCAATACTGCAACTACTGGCCCATCGCAACATGATTTTCTAGTTGACAGCGGAGCAACACATCACGTAACCAATGATCTTAATAATCTGGCGCTTCATCATTCGTACACTGGTCCTGACTCACTGTTTATGGGTAATGGTTCAGGTTTAAAAATCACTCACTCTGGAACACTTTTACTTAATGATTTATCCTTGTCTAATGCTTTGTGTGTTCCTTCCATGAAACAAAAAATTATCTGTCTCTAAATTTACCCAACAAACTAACTCAACTGTTGTTTTATTGCCACACTCTATTTATGTGAAGGACTTGCAGACGGGTCACACAACCCATAAAGGCTCATGTGTGGATGGACTCTATCTCTGGCCCGCCACCTCACCCTCCGTCCACACGGTTTGAACAGAATCTTCTGCATCATGGCATCATAGGCTTGGGCACCCTTCATCTTCTATTTTTCAATTTGTTCAGCAACATTTTTCCTTAGGCTCCAATAAATTTCAACAGTCAGATTGTAACTCATGCCAAATTAGCAAAAGTCATAAACTTCCATTCCATGAATCCACTCTTAAATCATGTTATCCATTAGAAATAATTTTCTCTGATGTATGGACTTCTCTTATTTTATCAATTGATGGTCTTCGCTATTATTGCATGTTTGTTGATCATTTTACTCGCTATATTTGGCTTTATCCAATGAAACGTAAATCTGATGTGCAAACTATATTTCCCAAATTTAAATCGCTCGTTGAAAATTTCTTTCATCACAAAATAAAAATCCTTTACACAGATAATGGTGGAGAATATATTGGTCTTCGCCCTTTTTTACACAATCATGGTATAAGTCATCATACAACGCCACCCCATACACCCAAACACAATGGAATTTCAGAACGCCGAAATCGTCACATTGCCGAGACCGGCCTCTCTCTTCTCCATCACTCGGGATTGCCCCTCACCTACTGGCCTCACGCCATGACCACCACCGCTTATCTCATAAATCGCCTTCCAACTCCAATTCTTGGGTACCAATCACCCTATTCCAAATTACTCAACATTAGCCCGGATTATCATAAGTTAAAGTGTTTTGGATGTTTATGTTTTCCTTGGATTAAACCATATGCTAACCATAAACTTGCACCAAAGTCTGCTATGTGTGTTTTTGTAGGTTACTCGGCTGATCAACATGCATATTTGTGTCTCGATCCCACAACAGGAAGGATCTACACCTCTTGTCATGTGAAGTTCGTTGAATCTGAATTTCCGTTCAACTCCCTAGTAACTCATACTAATCCAAGTCCAGAACAACAAACAGGCCCACTTCAACTATCCATCCTACAACCCATGAACTCAACCGTGGTGAGTACCCCACCGAATCCACCAGAAGATTCGTCCACTGCCCCTTCCTCCCCTTCCATCACCACTTCCCCAGATATGACTCACTCCTCCATCGAACCCACCAACTCCACTCAGTCTCCTCCTCCAACCTCACAATCGTCCCCACAACTCCCTGCTCCACCACCCAATACCAATACCATTGACAACCCAAATGGAGGTGGGATCATTACTCGGTCTAAAAACAATATTACCAAACCCATTCAAAAGCTTAATCTCCATGTCCAAGCCTCTTCCCCCACCGAACCCAACACCATCACCCAGGCCCTTCGCGACCCTGATTGGCGCTCAGCCATGCAAACCGAATTTGATGCCTTACAACACAACAACACTTGGGATCTTGTCAGGCGGTCCTCTGATCAAAATTTGGTTGGTTGTAAATGGGTATTTCGCATCAAACGAAATCCGGATGGATCCATTGACCGTTACAAAGCTCGGTTGGTCGCCAAAGGGTTTCACCAACGCCCTGGTTGGGACTATACAGAAACTTTTAGTCCAGTTGTTAAACCGGTAACTATTCGGATTGTCCTAACCCTTGCAGTTCGTCAAGGGTGGCCTATACGTCAACTTGATGTTAATAATGCCTTTCTTCAAGGGACGCTTAAGGAAGAAGTCTTCATGATACAACCACTTGGTTTTGTCAACAAAAACTTCCCTGATCATGTTTGTCGCCTCAAAAAAGGCACTCTATGGGCTGAAGCAAGCACCCCGTGCCTGGTATACGGAGCTTCGTGTATTCCTGCTCTCTCTTGGTTTTGTCAATTCCATCGCAGATGCATCTCTTTTCATCTACCGAAGACCGGAGGTTACACTTTATTTATTAGTATATGTTGATGATATAATTATCACTGGAAATTCACCTGCAGAAGTGTCCAAACTCATTGCCACACTTGCTGCTCGGTTCTCGTTAAAAGACCTTGGATGTCTCAGTTATTCCTTGGGTGTCGAAGTGATTCCTTCCGCTGCAGGACTGTTTCTTTCCCAAAGGAAATATATCACGGATCTGCTCCATAAATCAGGCATGGCAAATACAAAACCAGCATCCACTCCTTTGTCAGCAAGTGTTCAACTACTCAAAGATTCCGGTGATCTCCTACCCTCTCCAACTGAGTACCGAACACTTGTTGGCAGCCTCCAATATTTGAGCCTTACACGTCCAGATATCGCCTTCAGCACCAACAAACTAGCACAGTTCATGCAAAACCCAAGAACGGCGCATTGGTCTGCACTTAAACGAGTGCTCCGATACTTGGCGGGCTCTTGTGACAAAGGAGTCTTCATCTCGGCAACTGCTCCTTTAACTTTTCATGCCTACTCGGATGCTGATTGGGCTGGTGACAAGGATGATTATGTTTCAACCACCGGCTACTTGTTGTATCTCGGTAACACTCCCATCTCCTGGAGCTCTCGTAAACAATGCTCTGTTGCTCGATCATCAACTGAAGCAGAATACAAAGCCTTGGTTGACACGACTAGTGAACTATTATGGGTTCTTTCCTTGTTCACGGAACTTGGTCACATACCCACTGCCAATCCGGTCATATATTGTGACAATCTTGGTGCCACGAATCTCAATGCTAATCCTGTCTTCCACTCTCGGATGAAACATATAGCCTTAGCCTATCATTTTGTCCGAGAACATGTTCAACATGGCAAGTTTCGAGTATCTTTTGTGTCTACCGATGATCAACTTGCTGACATTCTAACAAAGCCTCTGCTTCGTCTTCGGTTTGAATTACTATTGTCCAAGTTGCATCTCTCTTCCATATTATACAACTTGCGGGAGGATATCATTAATAATAATTAGTTTTCAATTCCTTTCATTATTTAGGCATGTATATCTGTTTAGGCATGTATATATCTGTTACTTCTAATTCTGATTAGTTGATAATTATTAGGAGATTTGGTAGCTTGATTCCCTACACATTAGGGTTGTTCACCTGTATATATATTACTGTAAACTAATATCAAATTATTAATGAAATATACAAACCTATTTCTCTATACTCCATTCACCCAATGAGAATGTTATAATTCCGTTGTTTGTTGGCAAGGGTTTTGACATAAAAACATTATCCCTCAATCACTCATAAAGAAAAAAAAAAATGCAAATTGTTTCTTCTGATAGAAGAAAGCGTACATGAAGGAAAAATTCATGATGTTTAAAAGTACGATTGACAAATAAGTAATTCATTTTTTTGTATCTCTTATTAATTATATGGTTAGTATTAATCGTGACACATAATTGATTGATTTTAGACCTATTATTCATATTTTCAATACTTTGCGGGAAATGCAAAATTTAAGAAAGTCGATAAGAAGTAAAGTAAACAATATGTCTACTTGGGAGAACATATGCATTCAAATGTGGAGGAAGTGTGTTGTTTGACCTTAAGGAACAATTTTATTTTAATTTTAGAAAATAATTTGCCAACTCCTACTATTTTAATTCAATTTCTACTTTAAGATTGATGCTTTTTGAATTTTTCATTCAATTAACCAGTGCACGATACAACTGTGTTGCAAGAAACAATGCTAAAAAGACACTCTTTAGACACATTTTCAACGCACACTTTTTTATTGGTCAATTTTTTAAAAAAGTTCCACTAAATTTAAATGTGATCCACATAATTTGCTGAGATTTATGTGAATTTTAATCGATAAAAGAGAGTGTGTATAATAAATATGTTCAATTAATATTATTTTGACACACAATATTTAAAATAAAATAATATTTTATAATACATAATTATTGTATTAAAAAAGGTTGATGTTATGGTTATATTAGACCATGTACAATGGTCAACAACTCTCAACACCCACTTTTTACACTCCACATCATCTTCTTTCTCTTCCACATAATCACTCAACACCCCATTCAACTTTTACCTCTCCAATAGTTTTTTCATTCAACACCCTACCCCACCACCTTCTCTACCCCACTACTTTTTATTTCATATTCTTATTTAAATTTAAATTTTTATTTTTTATGATTAAATAAAATTATAATTATCGATTAAAAATAAATTAAAATAATAAACACTTAACAAAAAAAATTTAAATATTTTTTTTATTATATTCTTAATTTCAAATGTAATACATCACACAAATAACGTAATTAATATGATACAAATTAACTTAAAATGCAATACAACACACAAGTAACATAATTAATACGATGCAAATTAACTTAAAATGCAAAACAACACACAAACATAATTAATACGAAACAAATCATCTTCAATTCGGATACATTCCAACCGCTTGCTTGCAAACGCTTAGCGCTATCATAAGTGCCAATCCATTTATTCAGCATTTTATTCATATAATTATAACGGTTTCGGCATGCATTTGCATCACGCGGAGGATCAAATGAGCAATGCTCATTACAATACTCAGCAATTTTGCCCCAATATGCTTCACCTTTTTGGTTTCTTCCGACAATACTGTCTGTGCTAAATTTTATCCACCCACTAATTAACACCAAATTGTGTTCAGTGGTCCATAGTTGTGGTTGGTTTTTCTTGCTCTTAGGAGTTGAATCATCTGAATTAGGAGTTAAATGATTAGCAATTGTCGTTCCATCTATAGTCATTTGTGTTGAGTACTCAGGAAATTCAGATGCATTCCCCGTTGGCATATAACCATTAAACGGGGGTGTTTGAGATGGATTTCTCATCATAGATCCATAATATGGATTAAAGCTTGGAACAGAGGATGATTGGTTGAAATTTGGTGCATAACCAAAATTAGGTAAGTTTTGAGGATGTTGGTTGGAAAATTGATTTGGATTTGGATAATTGTTGGAATTTTGATAACCGTTAGGATTTGGATAATTGTTGGGATTTTGGTAGGCAAATGGAAAATTAGAAGAATTTTTGGTGTTGAAATTATTATTGGGATCCATTTCACACAAAAAAAAAAGACTAAAACTTCAAATTAAACACTAATTGAAAGATAATAAGAAGATTAAGAGAGTGAAAAACTTGATTTTTTTTCTTTGTCCAAATGAAACAAACCAAGTCTCTATTTATAGACAAAAAAAAATCATGAATTTTGGTATAAAAATAAAAAAATAAAAAATTAATTTGCAATGAAATAATTGAGTTTAAAGATAACATGAGATTGAAAATCTGGACAACCAATTATACACTGCCACGCGTCCGTCCCTATCCCATTTGTCTTCTCTCTCCGCGTCAGTTTCACACCCACTCTCCTTGCCCGCGCGTGTTGTACACGCGCCCGTTTGCAGCCAATGAATTGCTGCCGCGTGGCCCCTGCGTTCAGTCTCAACATAGTTGAAGATGTTCAATATCTCTCTCCTCTCAACACTCCTCTCAACACCCATTGCACTTGTTTAGCCATTCTCAACGCATGCTTCAACACCCCATTGTGGGTGGTCTTAGGCATCTATAATTGTTGGACCCACCTTAACGCCTTGATCGAATGCTCAAATATAACTAGTGTTATGAGTTCAAAATGGTTTCTTTCATTTTTGCACTTATGTGCAAAAAGAAGAGACAAAGCAGAAATGTACAATTGGAAAGAATAGATCAAGAGTAATAAGATTGAGAAAATAATTGATGTTGATAATATCCTCCTAAATTTGAAAAGGAAAATGCTAGAATTTATAATTTATCAAAAAAATAAAATAATGGAAGTTATAATATTTTATGTGGTTAGTAAGAGAAAAAGATCAGTTAACCAATAGACATAAGTAATTATAGTATTATTCTCACATGACATGTATGACAATAAGACTCATCTTTACTATATGAAAACTAGAGAAGAATTGATCCCATGATATATACATATCGAATCAAATTAAAGTTGTTGTAAAAATAATATTTAACATATGTATGATCAATGAATTTAATAAAATAAGTTAAATTACATATTTGATCACTTACATTTATTTTAGATTTTATGTTTGTTCCATACATCTAAAAAGGTTTAAGTTTTTTTTCGATAAGTAAGAATTTTATTAATGCAAGTCTAGCCTAGCATGATAGTGAGAAAACTCTACCCACCTAGAAGGGTTATAGAAAACTCACACAATCACGTGCTTGAAAACCGGACAAAAAACAAAGATTTAAATTAGACTCTTACGTTATGATAAATAGTCTTCAAGGGATAAATTACTCTTTATTTTTTAAAATTCTACACAACAGGCGAAACTCTATACACTACTAAACTAAAAACTTGTGAAATTAAATAACTTAATTATAGGCTCCTACTTAAATAGAAATGAAATTATAGAGAAAAATAAAATATCGTTACAAATATATCCATCAATCTAAAAAATTATTTTCTATTATAATAAATAATAGGGTCTTGCTAACTAGTATCCCCGGGGCACTAGTTAAGGATATTAAACGAAGCAATTTTGCATTGTAATTATCAAATTTTTGACTTTGAAAAAGTTAAATGCACATTCTCCAACAACAATTTTCTACTTTTGCTATCTTAACTAGTGCCCCTGGGGCACTAGTTAGCCTTTGCCTAAATAATAAAGGAGTATAAATTTTCGACCTTATAACTTTTTTTATTTTATTTTACTTGCTTATTCAACTTTAATTTTTTAAGCACTTATTCAACTTTAGTTTTGCTCAAAAAAAAAATTCAACTTTAGTGAATCCACCATAATTTAGCAAAATTGATCATCTTATCGCCCAGTTTTGTGTGATAATGATGCATAGACATGACATAGTCAATGATGAGACTTGTACTAATTAAGAGAGAATGAAATTGGAGAGAGAATGAAATTGGAGTTGGGGAAAAGAAACGACTCTTTTTTTTTTCTTCACGCATTTTGCAATTATATTTTTTTAAGAGTAAATTACATTCTTCCTTCCTTTTATGTTAAAATATAAATTTTATTCTATTCTATCATAAATAAATTTTTTTGTAATAACAATTAACTTTAAGCTACTATTTTATATCAAAAAACTTAAAATCGTCATTTAAGAAATTAATTTTCTTTATTTGAAAATTTTATTAATAATTTCATTCTTTTAAATTATAAGATTTAATATAAAATCTTTTTTAATCGACTTTAGCAATTTATATAAGATTTGTATTTTATTTTGTATAATTTTATAATTTATAACAACATTTAACATTATATGTTAGTGTCTTGTCAATAAAAAAAACATTATATATTAGTGATATAAGGAAAAAATAATAATAATAATATATGCATCAGAAGTTTGATTAATTATAATAAAATGGAGTTTTAATAAAAGAGGGAAATGTAGATCTTAATAAAGGAGTGTGATATTTTCTCTAATATTTTGTATAAGAGAGGAAGAGGACTAAAAGTGTATCTTTTAACATAAGAAGAGAAGTGATGATAGTGTAATTTACATTATTTTTTTTTTATTTAGTTGCCTAATAACTAAACTTACAATATAAATATGAAGAAATAAAAAAAAAAAAAAACATGTAAATCGAGCTTAACTAGTTCAACTGGCAAATACCGAAATTACTAAGCCGGACGTCATAACCCGAGTTCGAACTCGGGACCTCACAGTTGTATGTGAGTTTAATTTGAGTAGATTACCACTTCATCTAAGACTAAAAAAAAAAACACACACAATCCGGTGTATCGTAACTTTGTTTTCCCTCGCTTTAACCCAATAAATAACTTTTGAATATTTGAATCCTTCTCACATTATGGCGCCATCACACTTCCTTGACAGTGCTTCAAGGCAGGTAATAATCTCATAAACCCTATTTCTCTTTCTGCTATCAAAGATCCAATCTAATTTATCTTCACCCATGATTTCCCCATTGACTTTGTTAGGCTATTTGCAGTTATGCAAGTGCAACAGGATGAATATAAATTATGCAGTCAGATCCTTCTTCTTTTTCTTATTCATTAATTGTGTTTGTTGTTTCAATTGATGGTTATGCTGTTTTATACTTGTATTGTATTGTATGTAAATGAAGATATTAATACAGAGAGACTCATTATCAAATAATTGGTGTGCATTCATAATTCATTAAACAAATTGTGCTTTCTAGTTATTGCACATTGAGGTATGTATAATGTAATGTAATACACCACTCGCTGCGAATCATTTTAACAAATGAGTTTTATTTTTTCGTGGAAGTTAGGGAGCAACAGGCTCAAATTCGGGAAATATAAGTATCGTTCCCTATTTCACTATTTGCTTCATAAATCATAAGCCTCTAAAATGACTTTTGAAATCAATTTGTGATCCAAATTAATTGCCCAATTTATAGCAAGATAATTCCGTAGCTATTAGTATGTTTTTCCCGTGATTTGTTTGCAGTACCGTTCTGAATTTTGTGTCACAAGAAAATGCTTGACTTTGTTAGGCTATGTGCAACTGCAACAAGATAAATATAAATTATGCATTGTTGATGATGGTAAATTAAAAACACCAATTTTTGAGTTTTAGTTATTTAAATGTGTTTCAATATTAGTTTCTTTTTTCGATTTGTGCCTGTGACAATTGATGCTTATGATGTTTTATACTTGTCAATATGTAATGAGGATGTTAGTATAGAGAGACTCTTTATCAGGTAATTAGTGTACAATGTACACTTGTTTAGTGAAGTATAAGAAACAACTTCCAGCTATATTTTACCGGTTTAGTTATGTTTTTAACTACTAGTTTAGTGATTATGCTTCCACACTACTGTCTTAAATTCTCAATTTTCAGTTGGATCGCTCTGGTTAATTGATGGGCATTATGTTTTCTATATTACAACCATCCTTGATCAAATTGATGGCCACAGCAGAATCCGATTCCACGCGCGCGCACATAATTCTTCTGGTTTTTTTAGCAATTTGTAGACCGTGAGTAATTCCCCAAATTTCTGGGTGTAACAACGAGCATGACCCAATGTATGCTAAAAAGCCACAATGAAAGTACCAACACTGTATCTTAAAATACCTTCACAGTCTGCCCTTCCTTGACGATCAGCAACAGCTCCATTGCAGCTCAAAGTGACGAAACCTGCAGTAGGCCTGCTTCAACGGATAGCAACCAGTCAGAGGCTATCTCCCTGGCAACTGCTTCAGTCAGAGTTCTCATGCTTCGCACTATACATGAAGCTTGTGCAAGGATGGAGCATATATTTATCTGCTTTTTCGAGAAAATAGTAGAATTCCTTGCATACCAGATTTTGTCTAGAATAACACCAATTTGTGTACTCCAGCCAGACTCTTCATTAGCATTATTAACACCCCTCTGATTAGTAAATAACTAGTGAAACCAGTTTTACTCAGAGAGAAAAGAATTCAAATCTTGACAATGCCCCAAACTCTTCTAGAATACAAGCAGTTCCTAAAAACATGTAAAAGTGGCTCTTCATGGAGGCCACATCTCGTACAAAGGCTCGAATTAGACATTCTCCTTCATGGTCTTTCTTTGTTTGTCATTAAGCACGTGCGACAAGACTTCCACATGAAAAGCTTGATGCGTTATGGACCTCACCACTTCCATATCGTGCTAAAGAGCTGCTGTTGCGGTTGCGGATGAACTGCAGCTTTGTCTGATATGCCAATTTTGTACTGAATGAGCTGTTAATCATGCAACTCCAAGCCAAAATACAATTTCTCAAGCTAGCAGAAGGAGGAAGCATACCTATTATGCTCTGATACACACTAGAGAAAGCACTAACATAGTTCACTTACATTAAAGTATAGATTCAATTTTTTATCTAAGAAACTACTTCCAGCACTTGTTTAATTATAATTTCTATTACTAGTTTAGTGATTACAAATTACAATGTAGACTTGTTTTCTTTCCTTTTAACAATTCTATCCAATCTATTGTTTTTTTTTTAAACGGCAAAATTTTATTAATAGAGGCAAAATGCACAAGGAGTACAAAATGCCTTAAGGCTTACAAGAGAACCACCAGCCCACCGCCGGGAGCCTGGGGCGCGACCAGTCAACACAGAAAAACAGAAAAACGCTCCAATAAAAACACCATTAACGCAAGAGGCACAAAACAGGTTCCTGCTGTCATTCATAAAGCATATCAATCATAATTAGTATTTAATTATTATCATTATTAGTTTAAATTTTCCACTTGTATTGTTGCATGTAGTTTCCCTACCACTTGTCTAGTTGCATGTTTTTGTTTTGACACTTGTCTCTATGCATGTAAGTCATTGTAGTCACTCTTCTCCTATAAATAGGAGTTCACAATGTACTTTGAATTAATGCAATATACAACTTTATTCATTCACTTATATGGTATCAGTTGATAACGTTCCAGCCCTACCCTATTAAACCAGAAAACGTCGTTTTTTTTCTCCCTTGCCGTCACCCTTGCCTCCCATGGCTTCCGATGGCTCTCACTACATAGCTAACCCCTATGAACCCTCCAAACCCTTTGCGTATATCACCCTCAGTGGTGTCACCAAGCTTCTCCCTACCAATTATCTCAATTGGAAACTCCAGGTAGAAGTCTTCCTTGATGGTTTTGATATACTCAAATACCCTGATGGATCGTTCCCTGCGCCGACAGCAACGATCACCACCACTGCATCGCCTCCGGCCACGTCGCCGAACCCTGCCTTTCAAACATGGCGTCGCCAGGATCGCCTCATCTATGGCGCCATCCTCACCACTCTGTCCGACGAGGTGGCCTCCTTGGTGTCCCAGACGAGGACCTCGCACGACCTCTGGGAGCTTCTCAAGAACACCTATGCCAAAGCCTCCCGCAGTCACCTTAAACAACTCAAGGAACGTCTTCGGATGGCCTCGAAAGGTACTCAATCCATCACGACCTACATGCACTCTCTGAAGCAAACTGCTGATCTCCTCGCCTCCCTCGGATCTGCTGTCTCCGTCGAGGACATGACCGACCATGTTTTGCGCGGTCTTGATGACGGTTACCGAGCAGTCATTGATGGAGTCAACGCAAGGGACACTCCAATCACCTTTGATGATCTCCTCGAAAAGCTCCTCATCCAGGAACTCTCTCTTGCTGCTACTCAACGCCAATCACCTGCTCCTGTTACTGCGTTGCACGCTCAGGCAAGGTCGACCAACAACAAGCCTCGACCAAGTCAAGCACATGCACCGACCAACCAACGCCTAGGTGATCGCAAACCATTCCTTGGTCGATGTCAATGGTGCAATACCAAGGGACACGTCCTCGCTGACTGCCAACTCTTTCGGACTCAACACCCCAGTGTCCCCGCACCTCCTCGTCCTTCTCCGAGCACCACTGGCCAGGCCCAGGCCCACACCGCTACTGCTGGCACATCCTCGCCTGGTTTTCTGCTCGACAGTGGAGCAACACATCATGTGACCAACGACCTTGCAAATCTGGCACTTCACCATCCATACACTGGCCCCGACTCACTCTTCATGGGGACTGGTTCAGGTTTAAACATCTCTCACTATGGAACACTTTTAATTAATGATTTATCCTTATCTAATGCTCTTTGTGTTCCCTCCATGAAACAACAAATTATTTCTGTCTCTCAACTCACCAAACAAACTAACTCTGCCGTTGTTTTCTTACCAAACTCCTATTATGTCATGGACTTGCAGACACGCCAAACAACCCATAAAGGCTCATGTGTGAATGGACTTTACCTGTTGCCCACGACCTCACCTTCCGCCCACACCGTCCAAGTGGAATCCTCTGCTTCTTGGCATCACAAGCTTGGACACCCTTCAACTTCCATCTTCAAATTTATTCAACAGCATTTTTCCTTAGGTTCCAATAAATTTCCGCAATCAGATTGTAATTCATGCCAAATTAATAAAAGTCATAAACTTCCTTTTCATGAATCTACTCTTACATCTACTTATCCATTAGAAATAATTTTTTCTGATGTATGGACCTCCCCTGTTTTATCTGTTGATGGTCTTCGTTACTATTGTTTGTTTGTTGATCATTATACTCGCTATATATGGCTATATCCCATGAAACTAAAATCTGATGTGCAAACCATTTTTCCCAAATTTAAAGCGTTAGTTGAAAACTTCTACCAACACAAAATAAAAATCCTATACACTGACAATGGTGGCGAATACATTGGCCTTCGTCCCTTTCTAAGTGCTCATGGTATAAGTCACCACACCACTCCCCCTCATACACCCGAACACAATGGCATCTCTGAACGGCGGAATCGGCACATTGCCGAAACCGGCCTCTCCCTCCTTCACCACTCTGGCTTGCCCCTCACCCACTGGCCTCACGCCATGACCACTGCAGCCTACCTCATTAACCGTCTCCCCACCCCAATCCTCGGGCACCAATCACCTTACTCTAAACTCCTCCGCATTAGTCCGGATTATCATAAATTAAAATGTTTTGGATGTTTGTGTTTTCCCTGGATTAAACCTTATGCTAACCATAAACTTACTCCAAAGTCTACTATGTGTGTTTTTGTAGGTTACTCAGCTGATCAACATGCATATCTATGCCTTGATCCCTCAACTGGACGGATTTACACCTCTCGCTATGTAAAGTTCGTCGAAACTGAATTCCCTTTCCGCGCATTGGTCGCCCAACCGACCACGTCCACAACCTCACAGACTGGTCCCCTCCAACTGCCCGTCCTGCCGACCATCGCTCCACCTACTGCGAGCACCAACCCCACATCCCCGGATACCTCATTTGTTGAGCCTCCCTCCTCGTCTGGCATTTCCTCCCCGACCACATCCCAATCCTCGTCCACAGATACAACGAGCAATGAAATGACCAGTAATGACCCCCCTTCCTCCATACAGCCAACATTGCTCCCACAACCACAAACGACCTCTCCTCCTACCACGTACACTGAACCCCATGGCGGTGGGATCATCACCCGGTCCAAAAACAACATCGTCAAACCCATCCACAAACTCAACCTCCATGTCCGTCCCTCATTCCCGATGGAACCTGGTACTATTACCCAAGCCCTTCGTGATTCGGACTGGCGTTCCGCATTGCAGGCTGAATTTGATGCCCTACATCGCAACAACACCTGGGAACTCGTTGGTCATTCCTCTGCTCCGAATTTGGTTGGTTGTAAATGGGTCTTTCGCATCAAGAGAAATCCAGATGGGTCCATTGATCGGTACAAGGCTCGATTGGTCGCTAAAGGTTTCCATCAACGCCCTGGTTGTGACTACACAGAGACATTTAGCCCCGTCGTCAAACCAGTGACAATTCGGATCATCCTCGCCCTGGCAGTTCGACAAGGATGGTCTGTCCGCCAGCTTGATGTTAACAATGCCTTTCTTCAAGGGACGCTCAACGAGGAGGTCTACATGGACCAACCACCTGGTTTTGTTAATAAAAGCTTCCCTGATCATGTTTGTCGCCTAAAGAAGGCGCTCTACGGGTTAAAGCAAGCTCCTCGCGCTTGGTATATGGAACTTCGTGTATTCCTACTCTCCATTGGCTTCGTCAATTCCACCGCCGATGCTTCTTTGTTTATTCAGCGGACACCACGCGCGACACTATACTTGCTCGTCTATGTCGACGACATCATTGTTACGGGGAGCTCCTCGACAGAATTATCTAGTCTCATTGCTACACTTGCTGATCGTTTCTCATTGAAAGATCTTGGCTATCTCATAACCATGACCACCACCGCTTATCTCATAAATCGCCTTCCAACTCCAATTCTTGGGTACCAATCACCTTATTCCAAATTACTCAACATTAGCCCGCATTATCATAAGTTAAAGTGTTTTGGATGTTTATGTTTTCCTTGGATTAAACCATATGCTAACCATAAACTTGCACCAAAGTCTGCTATATGTGTTTTTGTAGGTTACTCGGCTGATCAACATGCATATTTGTGTCTCGATCCCACAACAGGAAGGATCTACACCTCTCGTCATGTGAAGTTCGTTGAATCTGAATTCCCGTTCAACTCCCTAGTAACTCATGCTAATCCAAGTCCAGAACAACAAACAGGCCCACTTCAACTATCTATCCTACAACCCATGAACTCAACTGTGGTGAGTACCCCACCGAATCCACCAGAAGATTCATCCACTGCCCCTTCCTCCCCTTCCATCACCACCTCCCCAAATATGACTCACTCTTCCATCGAACCCACCAACTCCACTCAGTCTCCTCCTCCAACCTCACAATCGTCCCCACAACTCCCTGCTCCACCACCCAATACCAATACCATTGACAACCCAAATGGAGGTGGGATCATTACTCGGTCTAAAAACAATATTACCAAACCCATTCAAAAGCTTAATCTCCATGTCCAAGCCTCTTCCCCCACCGAACCCAACACCATCACCCAAGCCCTTCGCGACCCTGATTGGCGCTCAGCCATACAAACCGAATTTGATGCCTTACAACACAACAACACTTGGGATCTTGTCAATCGGTCCTCTGATCAAAATTTGGTTGGTTGTAGATGGGTATTCCGCATCAAACGAAATCCAGATGGATCCATTGACCGTTACAAAGCTCGGTTGGTCGCCAAAGGGTTTCACCAACGCCCTGGTTGGGACTATACAGAAACTTTTAGTTCAGTTGTTAAACCGGTGACTATTCGGATTGTCCTAACCCTTGCAGTTTGTCAAGGGTGGCCCATACGTCAACTTGATGTTAATAATGCCTTTCTTCAAGGGACGCTTAAGAAAGAAGTCTTCATGATACAACCACCTGGTTTTGTAAACAAAAACTTCCCTGATCATGTTTGTCGCCTCAAAAAAGGCACTCTATGGGCTGAAGCAAGCACCCCGCGCCTGGTATACGGAGCTTCGTGTATTCCTGCTTTCTCTTGGTTTTGTCAATTCCACCGCAGATGCATCTTTTTTCATCTACCGAAGACCGGAGGTTTCACTTTATTTATTAGTATATGTTGATGATATAATTATCACTGGAAATTCACCTGCAGAGGTGTCCAAACTCATTGCCACACTTGCTGCTCGGTTCTCGTTAAAAGACCTTGGATGTCTCAGTTATTTCTTGGGTGTCGAAGTGATTCCTTCCGCTGCAGGACTGTTTCTTTCCCAAAGGAAATATATCACGGATCTGCTCCATAAATCAGGCATGGCAAATACAAAACTAGCATCCACTCCTTTGTCAGCAAGTGTTCAACTACTCAAAGATTCCGGTGATCTCCTACCCTCTCCGACTGAGTACCGAACACTTGTTGGCAGCCTCCAATATTTGAGACTTACACGTCCAGATATCGCCTTCAGCACCAACAAACTAGCACAGTTCATGCAAAACCTAAGAACGGCGCATTGGTCTGCACTTAAACGAGTGCTCCGATACTTGGCGGGCTCTTGTGACAAAGGAGTCTTCATCTCGGCAACTGCTCCTTTAAATTTTCATGCCTACTCGGATGCTGATTGGGCTGGTGACAAGGATGATTATGTTTCAACCACCGGCTACTTGTTGTATCTCGGTAACACTCCCATCTCCTGGAGCTCTCGTAAACAACGCTCTGTTGCTCGATCATCAACTGAAGCAGAATACAAAGCCTTGGCTGACACGGCTAGTGAACTATTATGGGTTCTTTCCTTGTTCACGGAACTTGGTCACATACCCACTGCCAATCCGGTCATATATTGTGACAATCTTGGTGCCACGAATCTCAGTGCTAATCCTGTCTTCCACTCTCGGATGAAACATATAGCCTTAGCCTATCATTTTGTCCGAGAACATGTTCAACATGGCAAGTTTCGAGTATCTTTTGTGTCTACCGATGATCAACTTGCTGACATTCTAACAAAGCCTCTGCTTCGTCCTCGGTTTGAATTACTACCGTCCAAGTTGCATCTCTCTTCCAGATTATACAACTTGCGGGAGGATATCAATAATAATAATTAGTTTTCAATTCCTTTCATTATTTAGGCATGTATATATGTTTAGGCATGTATATATCTGTTACTTCTAATTCTGATTAGTTGATAATTATTAGGAGATTTGGTAGCTTGATTCCCTACACATTAGGGTTGTTCACCTGTATATATATTACTGTAAACTAATATCAAATTATTAATGAAATATACAAACCTATTTCTCTATACTCCATTCACCCAATGAGAATGTTATAATTCCGTTGTTTGTTGGCAAGGGTTTTGACATAAAAACGTTATTCCTCAATCACTCATAAAGAAAAAAAAAATATGCAAATTGTTTCTTCTGATAGAAGAAAGCATACATGAAGGAAAAATTCACGATGTTTAAAAGTACGATTGACAAACAGGTAATTCATTTTTTTGTATCTCTTATTAATTATATGGTTAGTATTAATCGTGACACATAATTGATTGATTTTAGACCTATTATTCATATTTTCAATACTTTGCGGGAAATGCAAAATTTAAGAAAGTCGATAAGAAGTAAAGTAAACAATATGTCTACTTGGGAGGACATATGCATTCAAATGTGGAGGAAGTGTGTTGTTTGACCTTAAGGAACAATTTTATTTTAATTTTAGAAAATAATTTGCCAACTCCTACTATTTTAATTCAATTTCTACTTTAAGATTGACGCTTTTTGAATTTTTCATTCAATTAACCAGTACACGATACAACTGTGTTGCAAGAAACAATGCTAAAAAGACACTCTTTAGACACATTTTCAACGCACACTTTTTTATTGGTCATTTTTTTAAAAAAGTTCCACTAAATTTAAATGTGATCCACATAATTTGCTGAGATTTATGTGAATTTTAATCGATAAAAGAGAGTGTGTATAATAAATATGTTCAATTAATATTATTTTGACACACAATATTTAAAATAAAATAATATTTTATAATACATAATTATTGTATTAAAAAAGGTTGATGTTATGGTTATTTTAGGCATCTATAATTGTTGGACCCACCTTAACGCCTTGATGGAATGCTCAAATATAACTAGTGTTATGAGTTCAAAATGGTTTCTTTCATTTTTGCACTTATGTGCAAAAAGAAGAGACAAAGCAGAAATGTACAATTGGAAAGAATAGATCAAGAGTAATAAGATTGAGAAAATAATTGATGTTGATAATATCCTCCTAAATTTGAAAAGGAAAATGCTAGAATTTATAATTTATCAAAAAAATAAAATAATGGAAGTTATAATATTTTATGTGGTTAGCAAGAGAAAAAGATCAGTTAACCAATAGACATAAGTAATTATAGTATTATTCTCACATGACATCTATGACAATAAGACTCATCTTTACTATATGAAAACTAGAGAAGAATTGATCCCATGATATATACATATCGAATCAAATTAAAGTTGTTGTAAAAATAATATTTAACATATGTATGACCAATGAATTTAATAAAATAAGTTAAATTACATATTTCATCACTTACATTTATTTTAGATTTTATGTTTGTTCCATACATTTAAAAAGGTTTAAGTTTTTTTTCGATAAGTAATAATTTTATTAATGCAAGTCTAGCCTAGCATCATAGTGAGAAAACTCTACCCACCTAGAAAGGTTATAGAAAACTCACACAATTACGTGCTTAAAAACCGAACAAAAAGCAAAGATTTAAATTAGACTCTTACGTTATGATAAATAGTCTTCAAGGGATAAATTACTCTTTATTTTTTAAAATTCTACACAACAGGCGAAACTCTATACACTACTAAACTAAAAACTTGTGAAATTAAATAACTTAATTATAGGCTCCTACTAAAATAGAAATGAAATTATAGAGAAAAATAAAATAACGTTACAAATACATCCATCAATCTAAAAAATTATTTTCTATTATAATAAATAATAGGGTCTTGCTAACTAGTGTCCCGGGGGCACTAGTTAAGAATACTAAAAGAAGCAATTTTGCATTGTAATTATCAAATTTTTGACTTTGAAAAAATTAAATGCACATTCTCCAACAACAATTTTCTACTTTTGCTATCTTAACTAGTGCCCCTAGCATTTGCCTAAATAATAAAGGAGTATAAATTTTTGACCTTATAACTTATTTTATTTTATTTTACTTGCTTATTCAACTTTAATTTTTTAAGCACTTACTATTCAACTTTAGTTTTGCTCAAAAAAAAATTCAACTTTAGTGAATCCACCATAATTTAGCAAAATTGAGTTTTGTGTGATAATGATGCATAGACATGACATAGTCAATGATGAGACTTGTACTAATTAAAAGAGAATGAAATTGGAGAGAGAATGAAATTGGAGTTGGGGAAAAGAAACCAATGTTTTAAAAACCGGATCGGACATCGAACCGGTGAGAGTATTAGTTCACTGGTTCAACGGTCGAACCATCGGGTCACTGGTCGAACCGCATGACTAAATCGGATTAAATCGGATAAACCGGTAGAACGAACCGGTCTCTATAATAAAAATATATAGGTATTAAACCGGTCGAATCGGTAATAAAAAAATTATGTTTTAGTTAATTATATATGATGAATATAAATATTTTGACATCAAATTATTTTCTCAAAAATTAATCTAGAAAATTGTCAAAAAAAATAATATAAAAATAGAATTGATTTTGTGGATGATGCGTAACAACATAGAACTAAATTTTATATTGGTTGCATATATAAATAAACAAAGCAAACAAATATCATTAATAACCTCTTGTCCTGGTGGCTGGGCGTGTGCCTCTTACCATGAGAACGTGGGTTCGAGTCATGCTACAGCTAGTTCTGCAATTATTTTTAGAAAATAAAAGAAGCGCGGTTTATTTATCTGAACCAAACCGTGTGGATTTTCGCCAGTCTAACCATATAAAGGCCGGTTCAAATACATGGCCGATCCAACACCTAGACCGAACCAGTTGGGGTCCGGTTCCCGGTTTAACCGGTCCGGTGAAAGAAACGACTCTTTTTTTTTTCTTCACGCATTTTGCAATTATATTTTTTTAAGAGTAAATTACATTCTTCCTTCCTTTTATGTTAAAATATAAATTTTATTCTATTCTATCATAAATAAATTTTTTTGTAATAACAATTAACTTTAAGCTACAATTTTATATCAAAAAACTTAAAATCGTCATTTAAGAAATTAATTTTCTTTATTTGAAAATTTTATTAATAATTTCATTCTTTTAAATTATAAGATTTAATATAAAATCTTTTTTAATCAACTTTAGCAATTTATATAAGATTTGTATTTTATTTTGTATAATTTTATAATTTATAACAACATTTAACATTATATGTTAGTGTCTTGTCAATAAAAAAAATATTATATATTAGTGATATAAGGAAAAAATAATAATAAAAATATATGTATTAGAAGTTTGATTAATTATAATAAAATGGAGTTTTAATAAAAGAGGGAAATGTAGATCTTAATAAAGGAGAGTGATATTTTCTCTAATATTTTGTATAAGAGAGGAAGAGGATTAAAAGTATATCTTTTAACATAAGAAGAGAAGTGATGATAGTGTAATTTACATTTTTTATTTATTTAGTTGCCTAATAACTAAACTTACAATATAAATATGAAGAAATAAAAATAAAAAAACATGTAAATCGAGCTTAACTAGTTCAACTGGCAAATACCGAAATTACTAGGCCGGACGTCATAACCCGAGTTCGAACTCGGGACCTCACAGTTGTGTGTGAGTTTAATTTGAGTGAATTACCACTTCATCTAAGACTAAAAAAAAAAACACAATCCGGTGTATCGTAACTTTGTTTTCCCTCGCTTTAGCCCAATAAATAACTTTTCAATATTTGAATCCTTCTCACATTATGGCGCCATCACACTTCCTTGA
Source organism: Trifolium fragiferum (assembly GCA_954870985.1). Lineage (NCBI taxonomy): Eukaryota > Viridiplantae > Streptophyta > Magnoliopsida > Fabales > Fabaceae > Trifolium > Trifolium fragiferum. The sequence goes on along the minus strand of OX940789.1, from coordinate 74,563,953 downwards.
CAGTGCTTCAAGGCAGGTAAGAATCTCATAAACCCTATTTCTCTTTCTGCTATCAAAGATCCAATCTAATTTATCTTCACCCATGATTTCCCCATTGACTTTGTTAGGCTATTTGCAGTTATGCAAGTGCAACAGGATGAATATAAATTATGCAGTCAGATCCTTCTTCTTTTTCTTATTCATTAATTGTGTTTGTTGTTTCAATTGATGGTTATGCTGTTTTATACTTGTATTGTATTGTATGTAAATGAAGATATTAATACAGAGAGACTCATTATCAAATAATTGGTGTGCATTCATAATTCATTAAACAAATTGTGCTTTCTAGTTATTGCACATTGAGGTATGTATAATGTAACGTAATACACCACTCGCTGACCACTCGCTGCGAATCATTTTAACAAATGAGTTTTATTTTTTCGTGGAAGTTAGGGAGCAACAGGCTCAAATTCGGGAAATATAAGTATCGTTCCCTATTTCACTATTTGCTTCATAAATCATAAGCCTCTAAAATGACTTTTGAAATCAATTTGTGATCCAAATTAATTGCCCAATTTATAGCAAGATAATTCCGTAGCTATTAGTATGTTTTTCCCGTGATTTGTTTGCAGTACCGTTCTGAATTTTGTGTCACAAGAAAATGCTTGACTTTGTTAGGCTATGTGCAACTGCAACAAGATAAATATAAATTATGCATTGTTGATGATGGTAAATTAAAAACACCAATTTTTGAGTTTTAGTTATTTAAATGTGTTTCAATATTAGTTTCTTTTTTCGATTTGTGCCTGTGACAATTGATGCTTATGATGTTTTATACTTGTCAATATGTAATGAGGATGTTAGTATAGAGAGACTCTTTATCAGGTAATTAGTGTACAATGTACACTTGTTTAGTGAAGTATAAGAAACAACTTCCAGCTATATTTTACCGGTTTAGTTATGTTTTTAACTACTAGTTTAGTGATTATGCTTCCACACTACTGTCTTAAATTCTCAATTTTCAGTTGGATCGCTCTGGTTAATTGATGGGCATTATGTTTTCTATATTACAACCATCCTTGATCAAATTGATGGCCACAGCAGAATCCGATTCCACGCGCGCGCACATAATTCTTCTGGTTTTTTTAGCAATTTGTAGACCGTGAGTAATTCCCCAAATTTCTGGGTGTAACAACGAGCATGACCCAATGTATGCTAAAAAGCCACAATGAAAGTACCAACACTGTATCTTAAAATACCTTCACAGTCTGCCCTTCCTTGACGATCAGCAACAGCTCCATTGCAGCTCAAAGTGACGAAACCTGCAGTAGGCCTGCTTCAACGGATAGCAACCAGTCAGAGGCTATCTCCCTGGCAACTGCTTCAGTCAGAGTTCTCATGCTTCGCACTATACATGAAGCTTGTGCAAGGATGGAGCATATATTTATCTGCTTTTTCGAGAAAATAGTAGAATTCCTTGCATACCAGATTTTGTCTAGAATAACACCAATTTGTGTACTCCAGCCAGACTCTTCATTAGCATTATTAACACCCCTCTGATTAGTAAATAACTAGTGAAACCAGTTTTACTCAGAGAGAAAAGAATTCAAATCTTGACAATGCCCCAAACTCTTCTAGAATACAAGCAGTTCCTAAAAACATGTAAAAGTGGCTCTTCATGGAGGCCACATCTCGTACAAAGGCTCGAATTAGACATTCTCCTTCATGGTCTTTCTTTGTTTGTCATTAAGCACGTGCGACAAGACTTCCACATGAAAAGCTTGATGCGTTATGGACCTCACCACTTCCATATCGTGCTAAAGAGCTGCTGTTGCGGTTGCGGATGAACTGCAGCTTTGTCTGATATGCCAATTTTGTACTGAATGAGCTGTTAATCATGCAACTCCAAGCCAAAATACAATTTCTCAAGCTAGCAGAAGGAGGAAGCATACCTATTATGCTCTGATACACACTAGAGAAAGCACTAACATAGTTCACTTACATTAAAGTATAGATTCAATTTTTTATCTAAGAAACTACTTCCAGCACTTGTTTAATTATAATTTCTATTACTAGTTTAGTGATTACAAATTACAATGTAGACTTGTTTTCTTTCCTTTTAACAATTCTATCCAATCTATTGTTTTTTTTTTAAACGGCAAAATTTTATTAATAGAGGCAAAATGCACAAGGAGTACAAAATGCCTTAAGGCTTACAAGAGAACCACCAGCCCACCGCCGGGAGCCTGGGGCGCGACCAGTCAACACAGAAAAACAGAAAAACGCTCCAATAAAAACACCATTAACGCAAGAGGCACAAAACAGGTTCCTGCTGTCATTCATAAAGCATATCAATCATAATTAGTATTTAATTATTATCATTATTAGTTTAAATTTTCCACTTGTATTGTTGCATGTAGTTTCCCTACCACTTGTCTAGTTGCATGTTTTTGTTTTGACACTTGTCTCTATGCATGTAAGTCATTGTAGTCACTCTTCTCCTATAAATAGGAGTTCACAATGTACTTTGAATTAATGCAATATACAACTTTATTCATTCACTTATATGGTATCAGTTGATAACGTTCCAGCCCTACCCTATTAAACCAGAAAACGTCGTTTTTTTTCTCCCTTGCCGTCACCCTTGCCTCCCATGGCTTCCGATGGCTCTCACTACATAGCTAACCCCTATGAACCCTCCAAACCCTTTGCGTATATCACCCTCAGTGGTGTCACCAAGCTTCTCCCTACCAATTATCTCAATTGGAAACTCCAGGTAGAAGTCTTCCTTGATGGTTTTGATATACTCAAATACCCTGATGGATCGTTCCCTGCGCCGACAGCAACGATCACCACCACTGCATCGCCTCCGGCCACGTCGCCGAACCCTGCCTTTCAAACATGGCGTCGCCAGGATCGCCTCATCTATGGCGCCATCCTCACCACTCTGTCCGACGAGGTGGCCTCCTTGGTGTCCCAGACGAGGACCTCGCACGACCTCTGGGAGCTTCTCAAGAACACCTATGCCAAAGCCTCCCGCAGTCACCTTAAACAACTCAAGGAACGTCTTCGGATGGCCTCGAAAGGTACTCAATCCATCACGACCTACATGCACTCTCTGAAGCAAACTGCTGATCTCCTCGCCTCCCTCGGATCTGCTGTCTCCGTCGAGGACATGACCGACCATGTTTTGCGCGGTCTTGATGACGGTTACCGAGCAGTCATTGATGGAGTCAACGCAAGGGACACTCCAATCACCTTTGATGATCTCCTCGAAAAGCTCCTCATCCAGGAACTCTCTCTTGCTGCTACTCAACGCCAATCACCTGCTCCTGTTACTGCGTTGCACGCTCAGGCAAGGTCGACCAACAACAAGCCTCGACCAAGTCAAGCACATGCACCGACCAACCAACGCCCAGGTGATCGCAAACCATTCCTTGGTCGATGTCAATGGTGCAATACCAAGGGACACGTCCTCGCTGACTGCCAACTCTTTCGGACTCAACACCCCAGTGTCCCCGCACCTCCTCGTCCTTCTCCGAGCACCACTGGCCAGGCCCAGGCCCACACCGCTACTGCTGGCACATCCTCGCCTGGTTTTCTGCTCGACAGTGGAGCAACACATCATGTGACCAACGACCTTGCAAATCTGGCACTTCACCATCCATACACTGGCCCCGACTCACTCTTCATGGGGACTGGTTCAGGTTTAAACATCTCTCACTATGGAACACTTTTAATTAATGATTTATCCTTATCTAATGCTCTTTGTGTTCCCTCCATGAAACAACAAATTATTTCTGTCTCTCAACTCACCAAACAAACTAACTCTGCCGTTGTTTTCTTACCAAACTCCTATTATGTCATGGACTTGCAGACACGCCAAACAACCCATAAAGGCTCATGTGTGAATGGACTTTACCTGTTGCCCACGACCTCACCTTCCGCCCACACCGTCCAAGTGGAATCCTCTGCTTCTTGGCATCACAAGCTTGGACACCCTTCAACTTCCATCTTCAAATTTATTCAACAGCATTTTTCCTTAGGTTCCAATAAATTTCCGCAATCAGATTGTAATTCATGCCAAATTAATAAAAGTCATAAACTTCCTTTTCATGAATCTACTCTTACATCTACTTATCCATTAGAAATAATTTTTTCTGATGTATGGACCTCCCCTGTTTTATCTGTTGATGGTCTTCGTTACTATTGTTTGTTTGTTGATCATTATACTCGCTATATATGGCTATATCCCATGAAACTAAAATCTGATGTGCAAACCATTTTTCCCAAATTTAAAGCGTTAGTTGAAAACTTCTACCAACACAAAATAAAAATCCTATACACTGACAATGGTGGCGAATACATTGGCCTTCGTCCCTTTCTAAGTGCTCATGGTATAAGTCACCACACCACTCCCCCTCATACACCCGAACACAATGGCATCTCTGAACGGCGGAATCGGCACATTGCCGAAACCGGCCTCTCCCTCCTTCACCACTCTGGCTTGCCCCTCACCCACTGGCCTCACGCCATGACCACTGCAGCCTACCTCATTAACCGTCTCCCCACCCCAATCCTCGGGCACCAATCACCTTACTCTAAACTCCTCCGCATTAGTCCGGATTATCATAAATTAAAATGTTTAGGATGTTTGTGTTTTCCCTGGATTAAACCTTATGCTAACCATAAACTTACTCCAAAGTCTACTATGTGTGTTTTTGTAGGTTACTCAGCTGATCAACATGCATATCTATGCCTTGATCCCTCAACTGGACGGATTTACACCTCTCGCTATGTAAAGTTCGTCGAAACTGAATTCCCTTTCCGCGCATTGGTCGCCCAACCGACCACGTCCACAACCTCACAGACTGGTCCCCTCCAACTGCCCGTCCTGCCGACCATCGCTCCACCTACTGCGAGCACCAACCCCACATCCCCGGATACCTCATTTGTTGAGCCTCCCTCCTCGTCTGGCATTTCCTCCCCGACCACATCCCAATCCTCGTCCACAGATACAACGAGCAATGAAATGACCAGTAATGACCCCCCTTCCTCCATACAGCCAACATTGCTCCCACAACCACAAACGACCTCTCCTCCTACCACGTACACTGAACCCCATGGCGGTGGGATCATCACCCGGTCCAAAAACAACATCGTCAAACCCATCCACAAACTCAACCTCCATGTCCGTCCCTCATTCCCGATGGAACCTGGTACTATTACCCAAGCCCTTCGTGATTCGGACTGGCGTTCCGCAATGCAGGCTGAATTTGATGCCCTACATCGCAACAACACCTGGGAACTCGTTGGTCATTCCTCTGCTCCGAATTTGGTTGGTTGTAAATGGGTCTTTCGCATCAAGAGAAATCCAGATGGGTCCATTGATCGGTACAAGGCTCGATTGGTCGCTAAAGGTTTCCATCAACGCCCTGGTTGTGACTACACAGAGACATTTAGCCCCGTCGTCAAACCAGTGACAATTCGGATCATCCTCGCCCTGGCAGTTCGACAAGGATGGTCTGTCCGCCAGCTTGATGTTAACAATGCCTTTCTTCAAGGGACGCTCAACGAGGAGGTCTACATGGACCAACCACCTGGTTTTGTTAATAAAAGCTTCCCTGATCATGTTTGTCGCCTAAAGAAGGCGCTCTACGGGTTAAAGCAAGCTCCTCGCGCTTGGTATATGGAACTTCGTGTATTCCTACTCTCCATTGGCTTCGTCAATTCCACCGCCGATGCTTCTTTGTTTATTCAGCGGACACCACGCGCGACACTATACTTGCTCGTCTATGTCGACGACATCATTGTTACGGGGAGCTCCTCGACAGAATTATCTAGTCTCATTGCTACACTTGCTGATCGTTTCTCATTGAAAGATCTTGGCTATCTCAATTATTTCCTGGGTGTTGAAGTCATTCCTTCCGCTGCGGGCATGTTTCTTTCACAACGGAAATACATCACTGATCTCCTTCAAAAGTCGGGCATGACAGAAGCTAAACCAGCGTCCACTCCAATAACCGCAACTCCTCCACTGCTCAAAAACTCTGGTGATCCTTTGCCCTCCTCGACTGAATACCGAGCACTAGTTGGCAGTCTCCAATACTTGAGTCTTACTCGACCAGACATTGCCTTCGCGACCAACAAACTTGCTCAGTTCATGCAGAACCCGAGCACCATGCACTGGTTGGCTCTCAAGCGCCTACTTCGCTATCTGGCCGGCTCTTGCGACAAAGGCATTTTCATCTCCGCGACTGCTCCCCTGAACTTTCATGCGTACTCAGATGCCGACTGGGCGGGTGACAAAGATGATTATATATCTACCACTGGTTACCTGCTCTACCTTGGCGACACTCCCATCTCTTGGAGTTCCCGCAAACAACGCTCGGTTGCTCGATCATCCACTGAAGCTGAGTATAAAGCCTTGGCCGACACGGCCAGTGAACTCCTTTGGGTCCTCTCTTTGTTCACTGAACTTGGTCACACTCCTACAGCTGGTCCGGTCATCTACTGCGACAATCTTGGTGCTACACATCTAAGTGCTAATCCTGTCTTCCACTCCCGAATGAAGCACATAGCCTTAGCTTATCACTTTGTCCGTGAAAACGTTCAACGTGGTCGTTTTCGTGTTTCCTTTGTCTCTACCAACGACCAGCTTGCTGACATTCTCACCAAGCCTCTGCTTCGTCCTCGGTTCGAGTTTCTACTATCCAAGTTGCATCTCTCTTCCAGGCCGCCCAACTTGCGGGAGGATATCAATCATAATTAGTATTTAATTATTATCATTATTAGTTTAAATTTTCCACTTATATTGTTGCATGTAGTTTCCCTACCACTTGTCTAGTTGCATGTCTAGTTGCATGTTTTTGTTTTGACACTTGTCTCTATGCATGTAAGTCATTGTAGTCACTCTTCTCCTATAAATAGGAGTTCACAATGTACTTTGAATTAATGCAATATACAACTTTATTCATTCACTTATAAAGCATACACGGTGAAGAATTTAAACGGTTAATCCACCATTCATAAATCTATTGTTTTCTTTCATTGTAACAATTTTATAAAGGAAATGTTTATATTTGCAGTTTGTAATGTTACTTAAGGGAATACTTGTAGCACATAGGAGTATCTATTTAGAAAATATAATTTTTTAAAATAAATCTTAAAAATGAGATGCCATTAAAATAATAGATTGCAAACCAATATGAAACACAATAAAAACTAATCAAAAGAATCGATCTTTTATATTTTTCAATGTTTTCAATGTTACAATTTCGTAGTTTCTAAACTGCTATTTCTAACCCAAATAGAACTCCGGCGTGTTTGTCAAGCCGGTTCTGTCTGGGGTTCATAAAATAAATATCGACCATCCTTTTAAATGCGTGCCAGGTTAATAAGCTGTCCGAACCAGCTTGATGGGACTGTCCAACCGCCCGTCTGACATTAAGCGTGTTAGCAACCCGCTCCAAACCACCGTATAAACAGTCACAGAATTTCATCACATGCTTCATGTCAAAGACATTCTTCCCAAACAGCCTTGTTAATTCCTTCAAAAAGTCTTCCAATTTGTCAGGTAGGTCTTTTTGTGTCAATACCTTCATGAGATACCCGAAGTCATATGCACTGTGGAAAGTAACCCAAACAACTGATTCATTGCAAACAAGTCGAGGACGACCATAAGTCTCCAACATGAGTAGAGCAAATCGTCGCGAATCAACACCATAACACAAGTTACGCTTGAAATCGATACCTTGTCTACGCAGCAAATCAACTGAGTCTCGATTATGAGGATCACTCTCAGGATCAAAGTCACGGAAATTAAACTCCCAGATGCAACTGTAACAATCTGTTCCTGCTAGATTGCCTCTTCCATCAGATAAAGTGAGTCCAAGTTGAATCAACTTCAAATCATCAACATTCTTCTTCAGATATTTGTAGTGTTCGGATGGTTCCATGTGGCGGAGATGATAGGGTATGGCAGGATCAACTTTGGGAGCATGAATGACGCCTGGAAACTCCGTATCCATGGAGATAATAGGAAACCTATAAATGAATGAGCGGATCGCTTGAAATTCGGCCTCTAAATTAGAGGCCCAAACCTGACGGATTAGCACTGGCTTTGATTGGTTCATGATGAGTTGAACTCGACCGAGAAAGATGGTTTTTTTTTTTTCTATAGGGAAGACTGTATTAATTAATGTTGGTAGTCTTGTTATTGACATATATTTATACCCAACGGTTACTTGGAAAGTAAGTACAAGATTATCTTAAAAAATAAAAAAAGATTGCGTCAGAAAAAAAAATCAAAAAAGATATGATACATTATAAGAAATAAAAAAAAAAGATACTATATATTATAAGAAAAAAAATGATAAAAGATAAGAAAAAAAATATTCACAAACAGTTGTAAAATAAATAGTCAACCAATCATAATCATGTTTTTATATCATAAATAAATATTTTTGTAATTACAATTAAACTTTAAGCCACTATCTTATGTCAAAAAACTTTAAGTTGTCATTTAAGAAATTAACTTTTTTTATTTGAAAATTTTATTATTAATTTTATTCTTTTGAATTATAAGATTTAATATAAAATATATTTTAATCGACTTCAGCAATTTATCTGAGATTTGTATTTTATTTTGTATAATTTATAACAATATTTAACATATACGTTAATGATATGAGAAAAAAATAATAATGAAAATATATGCATTAAGAGTTTGATTATAATAAAATGAAGTTTTAATAAAGGAGGGAAATGCAGAGCTTAATAAAGGAGAGTGATATTTTCTCTAATATTTTGTATAAGAGAGAATGGGACTAAAAGTGTATATTTTATCATATGTGATGATAGTGAAATTTAAATGCCTCTCAAAAATGGGGAGGTGTAATTTAATTTTTTTTTTTTATTTAGTTGCCTAATAACTAAACTTACAATATAAATATGAAGAAATGAAAAATGTGTAAGTTAGACTTAACTACCTTTAAAAAGACAATCTGGTGTATCGTAATTTTAATTAACCATATACTCAATTGAATTCACTAGTACTCTCTCCGTTCATTTTTACTTGTCTTTTTATAATAGTAACACCAAATTAAAAAAAAATTGTATTTTTGCACCTTATCTTCCTATTATATCATCGTTTTAATCCACTGATAAATTTTTATTTTTTTACACATACTTTCTCTTTTCAATAAATTTAATATATTATGTACAAATAAAAGTAATATGTTATGTAAAAAAAAAAAAAAAAATTTGGAATGTCTGGCGCTAGCACTCTGCTAGGGCAAAACAATGGAAGCCCTGTGGCAAATCCTGAGAAATCCAAGGAAGAAGAAGACCAGCAGGAACGTAATACCAAGAAGGCTAAAGGAGGTGATCACTGTTTCACACAAGCAGGGTCATACAGAAACAAGGTTATAGGCATGACTGAAGACACTGAAAACCAAAGTGGATTCGAAGAGAATGATGGCATAAGGGATGAGGATGAGCAGGGAGAGGAGATGAAGGTGGAAGAGAATACTATAGACGGATATGCGTGTCCAGAATTTGTCTTCTCCAAATCTGAGGAGAAGCGAATTTATCGGCCATGGCGGAGAGGGGTGATTGTGAAGTTGTTAGGAAGAAGGATTGGTTACAAGGCGTTGGAGGCTAGACTGAAACAGATGTGGGTGCGGAAAGGTGTTATTAGTATAATCGACTTGTCCAACGATTATTATCTAGTAGCATTTACCAACGAGGAAGATCAAGCAGCAGCACTCATGGATGGTCCTTGGTTTATCTATGATCACTATTTGACGGTAAAAGAGTGGAGTCCAAATTTCCATCCGGCAAGTGACACCATCAAAGAAGTTGCAGTCTGGGTGAGAATTTCTGGATTGCCTATCGAATATTATGATGCTAGAATATTAAATTTCATAGGGAATCGTGTGGGAAAGACGGTAAAGGTTGATAAGAACACATTGACGCATGAGCGAGGGAAATATGCAAGCTTGTGTGTTCAGGTGGACTTGTCTAAACCCGTTCTCGGCATGTTCACCATTAAAGGGAGGAAGTATAATGTTGAGTATGAAGGCTTGCACATGTTATGTTTAACGTGTGGCAAATTTGGGCATTACAAGGAGGGGTGTTCGGAGCGTGGAAAATCGGCTGTTGATCAACGTGAGGGAGGAGAACATGTGAAGAGTAATGGAAGGCAGGATCTAGTTGGTGCGAATTTGGATGGTCCTTGGAGGGTGGTGCAGAAGCAAAGGAGGGGAAAAAAGGCTGCTCCGGTACAGAATAATGCAGTGGAGGAAGGGAAGAATAATGGTGGCCCGACGAAATTAATTACGAAGCCGACAATATCAGGATCTCGCTTTGCATCATTGAGTGAGGAAATTCCAGAGATTAATGCCGATGATATGGGGAGAGAAGAGGAGATACCAGTAATCATTGCACAAGATGTGGTGAGAGAAAAGACCATAAATCATAAAGAGAATAATGAGGAGAATAGTATGGAGGTTACTATTTTGCATGCTGACCAGTTGCTTTCTAAGAAAGGAAAACGAGGAAATAATGGGATGGCTCCAAAAAATGGGAATGGAAATCAAGAGAGGATTTCAAAAGACTCAAAGCTAACAACACGTGGGGGAGGAAATTTCAAAAGTAGAAGTGGGGCAGCCTATTTAAAAGGTACAGAGAATTTACTTGATTTAATAGGTAAAAGCTTTGTGGATCAATCATTGAAAAAGACTGTGTCTAGAAATCATAATGCGGTTTTTAATGTGGAGTCTACAGACGCAAGTTTGAAAGAGGGTGAATTAATAATGGACCATAATGAGGATCCTAACATGAGTCATCAAAGGATCCAAAATCCAAATGCACCTAGACCCCCAAATACTAAATCCCCACCACCTGGAACTATGCCCCATGGTCCAACACAGGTGGGATATATGTCTTTGGAGAATAATCTCTTCCTGGACGCAACTGACAATGGTTCAGTGGAAAGTACCGAATTGGATATGGAAGTTGTTGAGGAGACACCCCGTCTTCATCAATAATTGGGTTCTTACTATTGTTTCGAACTTTATTAGTTCTTCTCTCATTGATAATTGTTTTATGATGATTACGCATTGCAGCATTTTTGTGTGGAACTGCAGAGGTGCAGCCAGCACATCATTCTATCGTTCTTGTAAGCATTATGTCAGCATACATAAGCCTGTTATGATTGTTATAGTGGAGACTCGCTGTGATCCTAAAAAATTGAAGCGTACTTGTCAATTATTAGGATATGATGGTTTTGTGGCTACGGAAGGGCATGGTTTTGCGGGAGGAATTGTTGTAGCTTGGATGGAGGTTAATATGAGTGTGCAGGTGTGTAGTACTAAGTTTCAATTTATTCACCTCCAAGTTCAACTTAAGAATGGTGGAATATGGTTCTTTACCCCTATTTATGCTAGTCCGAATGAGGAAAATAGAAGAGTTTTGTGGGAAGATTTGCTTTCTATTGCTAATACTATGACCCAACCATGGCTATTAGCAGGTGATTTTAATGATATTGTTTGTGCCGAAGAGAAGAGAGGAGGGGTGATGGTGTCATTGAGAAAATGCAATAAATTTTAAGAACGCATAAATTCTTGTAACTTATTGGATTTGGGTGCTCTGGGATATAAGTTTACTTGGCGTGGCCCTATTTTTCGCGGGGGACAACGAATTTTTGAAAGACTTGATAGAGCTCTTTGTAATGATAGTTGGAGGCTGCAGTTTCCGGATGGGTGTGTCAAAGTCCTTGCTCGGATTGACTTTTCGGACCATCACCCTCTCTTGATTATTCCAAAGAACGTGCCTCACCCTATGGCTCCTCGTCAGTTTCAGTTTGAAAGTGCTTGGTTACTAGATAAGACCTTTAAAGATATGTTGGCTGAGAGCTGGAAACAAGACCAATCCGTTTCGAGTAATTTAGTTCATGTTCAACAAGAATTAAAGAGGTGGCGTTTTCAAACTTTTGATCAGGTCCTGCACACAAAGAAACAGCTGATGGCAAGGATTGCTGGCTTTCAAAGAAGCATTCAACATGGTAATAATGGTCGGGATAGTTGGCGACTAGAAAATAAATTACAATGTGAATTGCGAGATATTTTGAAACAAGAGGAGCTTATGTGGTTCCAGAGATCTAGAGCAAAATGGTTAAAGGATGGAGATCGTAATACGCGATATTATCATCTCAAAACCATTACAAGGAGAAGAAGGAACAATATTCTTATGCTAAAAGATAATGAAGGGAGATGGATTGATGATGTAGAAAAGCTTCATGATTTGGTCATTACTTTTTATAAGGACTTGTTCTCGGAGCATCGGGTGAGTATGGAATGGTTTCAATCTAATATTTCTTTTCCTACTTTGGATGAAAATATGATGAAGTCACTAGCAGCCCCTATTACTAATAATGAGGTCAAGCATGCAGTCTTTTCTATGAGTCCTTGGAAGGCTCCTGGTCCTGATGGTTTCCCTGCAGGATTTTATCAAAAGTCTTGGGATACTGTTAGTAATTCGGTGTGTGACTTTGTGCGCAAGATATGGAATATGCCCAGTGAGATTGGTGGAGTTAATAAAACTGATATTTGTCTAATTCCTAAAGTTTCCCACCCAGAGGTTGTTACTCAATTTCGTCCTATCTCATTATGTAATACGATTTACAAGATTGTGAGTAAGGTTCTTGTAGAGAGACTGAAGGTGTGCATACCTATGCTTATATCCCCTTTTCAAACTGGTTTTGTACCAGGGAGAAATATTCATGAGAATATTGTGGTTGCTAACGAGATGATTCACTCTATGAAGCGTATGCAAAGTTCTAAAGGGGCTTTTGCTATAAAAGTTGATCTCTCTAAAGCTTATGACAAGCTTAGTTGGGAATTTATTTGGAGGATTTTATGTGAAGTTAAGTTGCCGGAGCAGATGAAAAAGGTGATAATGCATGCTGTAACGAGTGTTGAAACAAATGTGAAATGGAACGGTGCGAGAGGAGATTTCTTTAAACCGCAAAGGGGCATTAGACAAGGAGATCCCATATCTCCGTATTTGTTTGTTCTTTGTATGGACAAGTTGTCTCACCTTATTATGCATGCAGTAAATGAGGGAGATTGGCGTGGCATCAAGGCTGGGAGGACTGGTCCAATGGTCTCTCATTTGATGTTCGCAGATGATTTGCTTTTATTTGGGGAAGCTACTGAAAACCAAATGAAATGTGTGATGGATATTTTAAATAAGTTCTGCAAGGTCTCTGGCCAAGAGGTGAGTCATGAAAAGACTAGTGTTTTATTTTCTAAAAATGTTGGAAGAGGAATGAGGGACAAGCTGCTGCACATGTCTGGATTCAGAGAAACAACTGATCTTGGGAAATATCTCGGTGTTCCTCTAATTGGAAGGGCACCCAAGAGAGCTGATTATCAATATTTAATTGACCAAGTTAGTAATAAACTATCAGCTTGGAAGGCGAGACATCTGTCATTTGCGGGAAGAGTGACGTTGGCTAAGAGTGTGTTGGAAGCGGTACCTATTTATCCAATGATGACAAGCAAAATTCCGAAGTCCTGTTTGGATGACATCCAACGAATTCAGCGAAACTTTATATGGGGTGAATACGATAATGTTCGTAAGTGCCATGCAGTCAAATGGAGCGAAATAACAAAGCCGAAATGGTTGGGAGGTTTGGGCATTCGTAATTTGGAAGCCATGAATCAAGCGTGCCTCTTGAAACTCGGCTGGAATTTTAAATATGGTGATAGTGATTTTTGGTGTGAGGTTTTGAGAGGTAAATACGGTATGTCTAGTTTTGATAATGATGAAGTAGCTAAGCCTTCCAGCTCCAGTATGTGGAAAGCGCTAGTTCAATTGAAAGACCACCTCTCTAATCATAATTTTTGGCAACTAGGAGATGGGTGCAATATCCATGCGTGGAATCAAGAGTGGATTGAACCTAGTCTTTGTGTGAGAAATCAATGCACAATTCCTAGCCAATTGCATGACTTATGTGTACGTGATTTACTTGATGAAAGTGGCATGTGGAATTGGCATATTATGGTTGATTGGATGCCTAGTAATATATTAAATAAAATAGCGGCAATTCCAGTCCCTAGTGATGATAATGGTTGTGATCAACATGCAGGCTTTGGAGGCAACAATGAGAATTTCTCTGTCACAGTTATGTATGAGCAGCTGTGCAATCTTAACAGACAAAGTGTCGACACGGTTTGGAGGGTAGTTTGGAAGCTACATGTTACTGAGAGAGTTCGTTGTTTCATCTGGTTGTTGTTGCATGATCGTCTCTTTACAAATTATCGTAAAAGTCGGATGGGGATTGGTCATGCAATGTGTAGTTATTGTGGTAATATAGAGGAAACAAGTTTGCATGCGCTTCGTGATTGTGCACTTGTTGTTCCGTTTTGGATGCATGTAGTTCCGTTGAAGGATAGAGGTAATTTCTTTATGGAGGAGCTTCAACAATGGATCCAAACGAATGTGAGAGAAGGTGTGAAGAGGAGCAATGACATTGCTTGGTGTGACTTTTGGGCAACTGCTTGTCATAGTTTATGGATGTGGCGAAATAAAGAAAATCATGATGAACAATTTGTTCGACCCGTCCATCCCGTCCAACAAGTATCTAAAAGAGTGGAAGAGTATTATCATGCTAGTAGAGTGAATGAAGTGTTGGAAAGCAGAGAGAGCATATTGGTTCAAATTGGTTGGAAGCCTCCAACTGGTTCTTTTGTAAAGCTTAATACAGATGGGGCTTTGAAGGATAATGGTAGCGCGGGTTGTGGAGGATTAATTCGAGGCAATGAAGGTGAGTGGATTGGTGGTTTTGCTAAATATGTGGGTACTTGTAGTGCTTTTGTGGCGGAGCTATGGGGAGTCTTTGAAGGTTTGACGTATGCTAGGAGAATGGGTTTTATGCATATTGAACTAAATGTAGATTCAACGATGGTGGTCCAAGTTATAAAGACGGGTAATTGGAAAAGTTCGTCTAGCCTGACTTTGGTGAGAAATATTCGGCGTTTGATTGCTCTAGAGTGGGAAGTTCACATCTCTCATGCATATAGAGAATCAAACAAGTGTGCTGATGCTCTAGCAAACATTGGATGTACTCTTGAGAATGAGACTATTTATTATGAGAATTGTCCTTCGCAAATTAAAGAGCTATTATTAGCTGATGTATTGGGGATTACTACCCCTAGAATGATTTCTGTGTAGTTTTTTTTTTTTTTCGGGCTTATGCCCTCTATTCTATCAAAAAAAAAAAAGTAATATGTTATGTACCAAAAAAAATTAAAAAAAGATTCAATTTTCCAAATATATAGCATTAATTAGTTTTATTGAAAAAGATAAGAGCAGTTAACAAAAGGTATAATTGACAAATCATATCCGTAAAATAAAAAAAGGACAATTAAATATAAATGCTAAATTTAATACTAAAAGATAAGTAAAAATGAAGGAATATATTTTTGCATACTATGATAAAATGTGTCCCAAATTGGAAGGGGTTTACAATGTGTCCCTAATTGGATTGAATTAAACAATTTTGTTTTCCCTCGCTCTAATCCAATAAATACCTTTTTGAATATTTGAATCCTTCTCGCCTTAAGGCACCCAATAAATACCTTTTTGAATATTTGAATCCTTCTCGCCTTAAGGCGCCATCACACTTGAAAGTGCTTCAAGCCAGGTAAGAATTTCATACACCTTGTTTCTCTTTCTGCTATTAAAGATCCAATCTAATTTTTCTTCACCCATGATTTCCCCATTGACTTTGTTAGGCTATTTGCAGTTGTGCAAGTGCAACAGGATGAATATAAATTATGCAGTAAGATCCTTCTTGTTTTTCTTCTTCATATATTAATGTGTTTGTTGTTTCAATTGATGGTTATGCTGTTTTATACTTATATTAGTAAAGAGAGACTCATTATCAAATAATTGGTGTGAATTCAGTTCACCATTTCACTTACATTAATGTATAGATTCTATTTTTTATCTAAGCAATTACTTTCAGCAATGGTTTTTTTTTTTTTTTTTTTTTTTTTTTTGGCTTTCACCACCACTTTAATCAGGTTCGAGGGTCAAATCTAGCATCAAGTGGTTCAAACCCTCACTCGATCGCAGTTGCGGGGAATCGAACCGTGGTCCTCACTCTCACCATTTCACAAAAATGCCTAATTTTGTTAAGCTATGTGCAAGTGCAACCACAATGAGATAAATATAAATTATGCAGCTTGTTAAAAAAAAATATATATAAATTATGCAGTAAGATCCTTTCTTGGTTATGGTAAAAAAAACACCAATTTGAGTATTGTTAGTTTAATGTGTTTCCATATGAGTTTATTGTTTCTTATTTCAATATGAGTATTGTTAGTTTAACGTCTCTTTTGGGCTGATGGTATTTGTTGGAAAAATTACTCTTTGTTTGGAGATGTGATTTCATTCGACACAATATATCGTACAAATAAATATTTCATGATTTTTGCATCTTTCACTGACATAAATAATCATCGTCAGAGCCAGGGACGGATCTGGACGATTAATAATGGTGTGGCCAAATATATATATATAAAAAAAAAAGTAAATAGGTCTTTACCCCTTTGTAAAATATGTGAATTTTGCGTTACCTACTGTAATATTTTTATTTTGTAGCCCTGCAATGTTTAATTTTTTTTAGTGTATTTTATCCCCCTATGTTGGAAAAAAAAACCGGCAGAGGATAAAATACACTACCAATTTTTTTTAAAACATTATAGGGGGTATTCCTACAAAAAACAATTGCAGGGGGAAATACAAAATTCGTCTATTTTGCAGGGGATAAAAAACTATTTACCCAAAAATAATTTATAAACTAAATTATTTTGAAAATAAGAAATAATATTATTTAATGTAATACATTTATAATGAAAATCGTCTACAATCCATTTTTTTAAAAATTAGCTAAAATCACATCATTGTTATTCACATTACATTTTTTATAAAAGTTGCAAGAGAGTCGTTTAATTTAACCATTGATCATTCATTTTGTTATATTGTTGACTATTCATTTTGTTGACTTCCGTATATGATAGTTATTTTAACAAAAAAAATTTCATATTTTTTTATGTATGTATCAGTCAACAATAATTGTCCTATATTTATCTTATGTATGATTTATTTACTATACATAATAATTATTTTGAAATTGTTATGAATTCTATGAATCAATAGCATACTTTGTCCCGTATATGGTAGTTATTTTAACAAATATTTTTCCATATTTTTTTATGTATGTATCAGTCAACAATAATCGTCCTATATTTATCTTATGTATGATTTATTTACTGTATATAATAATTATTTTGAAATTGTTATGAATTCTACGAATCAATAGCATGTTTTGTCCCGTATATGATAGTTATTTTAACAAAAAATATTTTTCCATATTTTTTTATGTGTGTATCAATCAACAATAATCGTCCTATATCTATCTTATATATGATTTATTTACTGTATATAATAATTATTTTCAAATTGTTATGAATTCTACGAATCAATAGCATACTTTATCCCGTATATGATAGTTATTTTACTAAACCCAATATTTAATGGTGATAGTTCTTTTTATCTCATGTATGATATATATAGTATATGTGACAATTTTTTTGTATTTTTTAACAGTAAGTTCTGTCAATAAGTGGCATATTTAGTGTATGTTTTAGTATTTTTTTTTAAACAATGTTTTATTACTTAAAAATATTAAAATAAATGTTTACCTAATTAATAAATTGATTTTGTAAAAAATAATTAGAGTTAAGTCCCATTATTTAGTGAGAAGAGGCCCATATTGCAGCCCAAAACTCATTACCCAACTTATATTTTTATTATTATTCGTATTATATTATTCTAAACCCTAAATTTTCACTTCCTCTTTCACTCAATTCAACAGCCGCTCCTTTCTTTCTTTTTTTTTTGTTTTTATTTTCAACATCTTTCTTCAATATTTCATCATAACTTCATCTTCTTCAACCATCTTTTCTTCGTCTAACTGTCACCTACCACATGTTTCAATTGTTTAACCTAAAAATTGTACTTTTTTTAAAAGTTTCAGTTGCCACTTTTTTAGCTAGATCTTGACGGACAAACGGACAAGGCTTGGGTGACTTTTGAGCGGGAAAGTCACCCTGCCTTTGGTCTAATAAGATCCGTCAGATCAATCTAACACTCCATATAATGCCATGTGTACTTTTTTTAATTTCTTTAATTAAAAAATAAGAAAACTTCACCGACCCAAATGAAACCATCTCTGTTTTCTTGACCGACCCATAGCCATACTTCTCGCCGTCGACAGTGTAGCCTCCATCTCTCACCACTGCAGTCCTTCACTGGATAAAAAAATTGTTTGATTTGCATCTCTTTGAGTTATCCTTTCTTTTTCCTTATGAATTGGTGGTTGATTCTTTCAATTTCTATGTGTTGATTTGTTCCATGTTGCTGGATTTTGGTTTTGCTTTGTTAGTTTCTTCCAAGTTGCAGGTCTTGGATTTTGCATTCAATTTCTCTTTGTTGATTTGAGTTTGACCCATATAACACCTTGTGTTTGGTTTTTGGTTTTAATTTTGTCAAGTGAGACTATTTATTTGGTTTTGCTTTGTCACCGATGGCGGCGACGGTGAATAGGACGGCGGCGGTGGCGAGCAAGATGGTACAGTAGTGGAGAGCAGACGAGGCCGGAAGTGGGTGGTCACCGTCCGGCAAAGAAATAAAAGGAATGGGTGGTGTTTCATTCAAGTGGGTTGTCAAATTTTTTCTTAAAGAAATAACACGTGGCATAATCCTAAACGTGAGATTAATCTAATGGATGTCATAAGACCAAAGGCAGCCTGACTTTCCCTCTCAAAAGTCACCCAAGCCTTGTCCAGATCTTGACCTCCAAAGATAATCTTTTGAAACAAAATCACCATATAAATAATCTCCTTCATCTCCTTTACAAAGCCCACAAAAAAAATTCAAGGTCGAACCACCTTTGTTAGTGGTCACCGCGCCGGAACAAACAGCCACCGCGCCGAACCACCTTTCGTTTTGGGTTGTCTTCTTCTCCGTCATTTCCTGCACGCATTCAACAACAACAACAAATAATCAGAGTTTGGATTGTGTATCTATAATTTATTTTTGTGTATTCAGTATAAATATTTTTCTATCATCATATGTCTGGCAACAAAGCTATTTTTTATATTTATAAATCAATAAACTTAATGATGAAAACATAACTATTGTTCTTGTTAATTTAACTTCATCTCATTCTTTTGGATTTTATATATTTTTTGGATCTGTTAGTCTGGTTTTTTTTTTTTTTTTTTTTTTTTTTTTTTTTTTTTATATTTGAGATATTTGGTAGAACAATCATTAATAATTTGCGTAAGTATATTTTTTTTCTTTCCAACCTTGAATCTGTATTTTTTTTTTCAAATAAAAAAAAGAATAAAAATTACAGAGTGTTGACAGTATATTTAATTTAAATGATAGATCTATTTGATTTGTTTTGATGAAGATTTTTCTTGTAAACCGATTGAAGAAAGATTTTTGAAGAAAAAATAGACCAAAAAGATGTGTATTTGATAAATAAACTAATTTCTCTCTTTTCTACACTCCTTTTATTTAATTTATTAAATTAAAATAAAAATAAAAAGAGAATAGACCCTATTTCTATTCTCCCATGTGTAACAGAGCAAGGAGACAACAAATATTGGAAAGAATAAAGAAATTTTGGAAAAAATATTTTTTTGAGCAAGAAAGATTTGAACAAAGATTAATATAGAATATAAAATGAAGAAAGATTAGATAAAAAAGATACATCCATTTGCTGTGTAACTTGATTTCTCTTCAACATTTTCATTTGCAGCAAGCTTTGTCTTTTTTTCTTCTGTTTTATTGTATTCTCTGAAAAATGAGAGAACAACAAATATTGTTATTACCCATTGAAATAAAGGGAAAGAAAAAGGGAGTATTATGAGAAAATTGTTTAATAACAAAATATGAAATTTGTTTTGCATATCTTGACCTTGATATAAGCTTGTGGTTAGAAATATAATCAAAAAGACAAATAGGTAAAGAAAATGTGGTGTTGTTCTTCGTCTTCTTGCGTGCATCTTCTTCATCTTGTTTTTTTGAAGTTTTCTGCAAAAGAAAAAAGTAAATTTATTAGACAAAGAGAGAGAATAGAAAGATGAGACAGGGAGAAAATTTGAAATTTGAATTTGACAGCTTTGGAAGAAGGGAAATGAAAGAAGGTAAATAAAGTGATTGTGATAGGTCACATGCTGCATTTAGAGCAAAAGTTCTACTTTTCTTTCTAACCAAGCCGATTTTGCTGGAATCATGGCTCATAGAAAGTTACTTTTTGTCTCACAAAAGAATTAAATGGCTTAGCTGGCTCACTATATGGCTCAGTTACTTGGAATATTAATTCAGTTACAAAATTTTTGGACATCAAATACCCTTGTTTATAACACATGACAATATTTTAAGCGGGGATATTTGAGAGTTTCCCATTGCAAGTAACTTTCTTATATTGTATAGGATGCTAATTGTTACGAACGGCTCGCTCATAAAATAATCAACAAATCCTAACTCTAAGAAATTAAATAAAAAATAAAATAAAACAAAAACCCAACTTTTGTGGGAGTAATATGGCCCTCTTTTTGCTTGTCACTATGGTTATGCCTAGAAACATCCTTTACCCTCTCACTTTTTCTACCGCTAGCTATCTCTTTGACATTGGATTGTACTACAATAGCATGAAAAATGAGTGAAAATTTGTATTGTATGAATTCCTCTTTTTGCTTTTTTGGCTTTTACCACCACTTTAATCTGGTTCGAATGTCAGATCTAGCATCAAGTGGTTCCAACCTCCTCTCGATCGCAGTTGCGGGGGATCGAACCGTGAACCTCACTCTCGCCATTTCACAAAAAATGCCTGATTTTGTTAGGCTATGTGCAAGTGCAACTGCAACTGCAATGAAATAAATATATAAATTATGTGTTGGCGTGAGTTGACAGTCCATCACAATATCTCAGGAGAAAAATTAGGGGTTATAGTTATTATTATTAATTTCCTTGTTTTTACTATAATTAGAAATAGGGCTTTACTTGTATATATATAACCTATTCCTCTCTTGTAAAGTATGCATTACAGAATATATGAAACAGCTACTATATCAGTTTGACATGGTATCAGCCGCCAGGTCTTAAACCTGACCTGTGGTAACACCTTTCATTCTTCTTCCATGGCCGAAACAGAATCAACTGCCGATGACGCTACCTCATCTTCTATTCTTGCTGAGTTGACGATGAAAATGACGGAAGTTCTGAACCGTGCTTCAGCCCCACCACAAATTAGTTCTGACCATGCGGTGGCACCGATTGGCATCAAGTTAGACGGCAACAACTATCCCCTTTGGTCCCAGATGGTTGAGATGTATATCTCGGGCAAAGACAAACTGGGATATATCAATGGCGAACTCCCGCAACCCCCTCAAACAGACCCTACCTTTCGACGTTGGCGGACCGACAACGCGACTGTTAAGGGATGGATAATAAACTCCTTAGACCCATCTCTAATCAGCAACTTTATTCGATTCTCCACTGCCAAGTTGGTGCGGGATGCAATTGCAACCACATACTTTGATGGCAGCGACACCTCTCAGGTGTATGACCTTCGGCGACGGGTGACACGTCTTAAACAAGCCGGTGGTTCTCTTGAAAAATATTATAATGATCTCCAAGGACTTTGGCGTGAGATCGATTTTCGTCGTCTGAATCTGATGACATGTCCAATTGATATCCAACACTACAATACCCTTGTCCAAGAAGAACGGGTGTATGTATTTTTGGATGGACTTGATGATCGCTTGGATAATATCAGAAGCGATGTTTTACAAACGAAACCATTCTCAACAGTGGAGCAAGCATATGCACATGTTAGGAGAGAAGCTGTTCGTCAGGCAAGGTGATGACAGAGAATTCAAATGAATTATCTGGAACGGTTCTCGCATCTAAGGGTCTCAAATTACAGAGTAGCAAGACAACTTCTCACTCCAAGCATAAGGATGCATCTAATGGCACTAAGTGTTCTCATTGTGGAAGTACCAATCATATTCGTGAAACCTGTTTTAAGCTTAATGGTTATCCAGATTGGTGGGCAGATTTTCAGGCTCGAAAACGTCGTGATACAACTGATAGCAATGCGGGAAAAGCTGCAGTAGCTACCACCGAACCACATCTTTCCCTCATTCCGACATCAAATTCCCGCACCACTGAAGGTAATGTTCTAATTTGCTCTGATCATGATGATGATTGTAATGCATGGATACTTGATTCTGGAGCTACCGATCATATGACATTTGATGCTGCTGATTTTTCTGAACGGTCAACCCCGCGTCGCTCAAGTATTGCCAACGTAAATGGTGGTTTATCGCCGGTAACAAGGGCTGGAACTGTGATGTTATCACCAGCTCTTTTGCTTTCTAATACACTGCTTGTTCCATCTCTATCTCATAAGTTGTTGTCTGTGAGTCAAGTTACAAAAGACTTGAATTGTGTTGTTTTGATTTATCCATCTTTTTGTTTCCTTCAGGATATTCTCACGAAGGAGATCATTGGGCGTGGTACTAAGAGAGGGGGGCTTTACTGTATGGAGGATTTCAGTGTTGGTCGAGCACACCACATGCATTGTCAAAGAAACAACAAAGTGGAACAAATTTTACTTTGGCATCGTCGATTAGGCCATCCTTCATTTAGTTACCTGAAATATGTGTTTCCAAATTTATTTTCAGATACATCATTGTTGAACTTCAAATGTGAAGCTTGCATTTTAGCTAAGAGTCATAGAGTCAATTTTCCATTAAGTATGAATAAAAGTAATGTTCCTTTTGCTTTGATCCATTCTGATGTATGGGGTCCATCCCCCAAATTGTCTATCTCTGGTTATCAGTGGTTTGTGATATTTGTTGATGATTGCACTCGAATGACTTGGATTTATTTGTTGAAACAAAAAAATGAAGTGTTGCACATATTTCAACAATTCCATAAAATGATTCAAACTCAATATTCAAAGCAGATTAGGATCCTTCGATCTGATAATGGTGGGGAGTTTGTTAATCACCAATTCAATGAGTATTTTAAAAAAATGGACTTATTCATGAGACCACATGTCCTCAAACTCCGCAACAAAATGGTATTGCGGAACGAAAAAATCGCCACATCCTTGAAACTGCTCGTGCTCTCTTACTTGGAGCACATGTGCCTCACCACCATTGGACTGATGCTGTCACTACAGCAGTATATCTCATTAATCGGATGCCATCGAAGGTTCTTGAATTTAAAACTCCGCTGCAAACCTTGTCTACATTTGTAACGCTGCCCACAATACAAATGTTGCCACCTCGAGTCTTTGGTTGTGTTGCGTTTGTTCACCTACATAAAAACCAGCGTACAAAGCTTGATCCTTGTGCCATTCGCTGTCTTTTTTTGGGATATGGTGTACACCAGAAAGGGTATCGTTGCTATGACCCTATTACTCGACGCATATATGTGACTATGGACGTCACTTTCTTGGAATTCGACATGTTCTACTCCCCCGCGTCATCCAATTCTTCCTTTCAGGGGGAGACACCAAAAGAAGAGTCGAATTGGTTGACATTTGATTGGTTCAAGGATAGTGATACACCACCAACTGAAGCTTTTGATAATTCTTGTCAAACTCAAACGGATCCTATGGAAACTGAAGTACAGGTATGTCCTCATGAAGTTGAAGTATCAGAATCCCCTCTCTCTCCAGTACCTGATGATCCATCTCCTGAGAATATCACTGAGGTAAGTTCTCCTATCTCTCCTAACAATAATAATGTTGATATCCCTGTTAGCTATGAACTACCTCACAGGCATAATCGGGGAAAACCACCGAAGCGATACTCCCCTGAAGAGGAGAATCATAGATCGAGGTATCCAATTGCTAATTATGTCTCTATGAAGAAGTTGTCTGAACCGCTAAAGAAGTTTGCAAATGAGCTATCTTCACATAGTGTACCTAGCAAGGTTGAAGAGGCCATTGAAGACCCTAGATGGGTTCAAGCTATAAATGAAGAAATGGAGGCATTAAACAAGAATGCAACATGGAATCTTGTCCCCTTACCAAAGGGAAAGAAACCAGTAGGGTGTAAATGGGTTTTCTCTATCAAGTACAAAGCTGATGGATCT
Organism: Trifolium fragiferum; assembly: GCA_954870985.1. Taxonomy (NCBI): domain Eukaryota; kingdom Viridiplantae; phylum Streptophyta; class Magnoliopsida; order Fabales; family Fabaceae; genus Trifolium; species Trifolium fragiferum. Next base: position 74,539,716 of record OX940789.1, on the reverse strand, counting down.
ATTGAAAGGTACAAAGCAAGGTTGGTAGCTAAAGGCTTCACACAAACATATGGCATAGACTATCAAGAAACATTTTCACCTGTGGCCAAGTTGAGCACTGTCAGAGTCCTTTTATCCCTTGCAGTAAATCTCGATTGGCCATTGCATCAGTTAGACGTAAAAAACGCCTTTCTCCATGGACACTTGAAAGAAGAAATATATATGGATATCCCTCCAGGATACATGACAAACTATGAGACTAAGGTGGTGTGTAAGTTGCAACATAGTTTGTATGGTTTGAAGCAATCTCCTAGAGCGTGGTTTGGGAGATTAAACTTGGCAATGAAAAAATATGGCTTCCAACAAAGCAATGCAGATCATACTTTGTTCTTGAAACATCGCCAAGGTAAGATCACAACTTTGATTGTGTATGTAGACGATATGATTATTACGGGAGATGACTCTGAGGAAATAGCAAAACTTCAAAAACAACTAGCAATAGAATTTGAGATGAAAAATCTTGGTGGTCTCAAATATTTTCTAGGTATTGAGGTTGCTAGGTCGAAGAAAGGCATATTTTTATCTCAACGAAAGTATATCTCGGATTTATTATCAGAGGTTGGGCTACTAGACTTTAAACCTGTTGATACTCCAATTGTCTAGAATCACCAACTTGGAGAATATCCAGACCAAGTGTCAACAGACAAAGGAAGATATCAGAGATTAGTTGGCAAACTCATTTACTTATCTCATACACGACCTGATATAGCATATGCGATAAGTGTAGTGAGCCAATTTATGCACAACCCGAGTAAAGATCACATGGATGCAGTAATTCGAATCATGCGGTACTTGAAGTCCTCACCAGGAAAAGGCTTGATGTTCACAAAGAATGGTCATGTACAAGTTGAAGGATATACAGACGCCGACTGGGCAGGAGATGTCACCAACAGGAAATCCACCTCAGGCTATTTTACATTCGTCGGAGGGAATTTGGTTACATGGAAAAGTAAGAAACTAAAGGTTGTAGCATTATCAAGTGCTGAAGCAGAGTTTCGAGGGATGGCTAAGGGTCTTTGTGAGCTTCTCTGGCTTCAAAGATTGTTAACTGAAATTGGCTTTGCTCCGAATTGTGCGATGAACCTCTTTTGTGACAACAAGTCTGCAATTGAAATTGCTCATAATCCGGTTCAACATAATCGAACAAAACATGTGGAAATAGATCGACACTTTATCAAGCAAAATTTAGAGACCAAGATAATTCAGTTTCCGTTTGTTAAATCTGAAGATCAATTGGCAGATATACTCACAAAATCTGTATGCAGTAGAGACTTCTACAAAGCACTTGACAAGTTGGGCATTCGAGATATCTATGCACCAACTTGAGGGGGAGTGTTGGCGTGAGTTGACAGTCCATCACAATATCTCAGGAGAAAAATTAGGGGTTATAGTTATTATTATTAATTTCCTTTTTTTACTATAATTAGAAATAGGGTTTTACTTGTATATATATAACCTATTCCTCTCTTGTAAAGTATGCATTACAGAATATATGAAACAGCTACTATATCAGTTTGACATTATGCAGCTTGTTAAAAAAAAAAATTATGCAGTAAGATCCTTTCTTATTATCTTGTTGGTTATGGTAAAAAAAACACCAATTTGAGTATTGTTAGTTTAATGTGTTTCAATATGAGTTTCTTGTTTCGATTCAAGCCTTTGACAATTGATGCTTATGATGTTTTATATTTGTCAATATGTAATGAGGATGTTTGTATAGAGAGACTATACAAACATATTTATAGCATACACATGTACACATTTTCTTTGTCCTGCAACATTCATATTCCACAAAAGCCACGGAAAATTAAATTATTAAATTCAATGAAGACAAATCTCAGGGCCTACTGCTATTTTTGTAATTAGGCCTAAAAAATCTCAGAGCCTAATTACAAAAATAGCAGTAGGTATTCACTCAAATTGACAGGGTGAAAACAAAGTAATACCCATGTCTCTAAATATAAGACCTCTTGAATTTTTATAAAGATTAATTATTCACTCAAACACCAATTTTTAATATGATACCCACATTTTTATTTATATAACTATAGATAATCATAATAAATTTGGTTTAATAATTATCTCCTAACTAATAAATCTTATCTTTTGTTACTTATTTATCTAAAGATTTTATGGTAACTAAAACTCCTTATTATTAGCTAAAACTATTTTTAATTTTTTTTTAACTCTTTAAAGGGTCGACGCAAAAGCCCGTGGGGCCCATGACGGCTCATTAAAAAGATAGGTTCGAGAGGTCAGCTCAAAAAGACCCCAGTCAATTTTTATAGAAGCTCGACCCGTGTAAAAATATAAAGCTAATGGACCGGTCCGATAGCCCGACCCATTTTTACAAGTCTACTTATTACTACAAGATCAGAAGAATTTGGGATATCACACAAGATTTTATCAAAAAAAAAAAAAAAATCACACAAGATTCTATAAAAGAACAAAAAAGATGTGATGCAAAATACACTAGTAAAAAAACTAAATGTACAGACATAACTAAAATCAGTAATAATTGTATTATTAAAAAAAAGTAATAGTGTTTGTTAAAAAAAAACTAAAATCAATAGTATAAATATAAAGAAATTTAGCCGGAAAAAAAATATAAAGAGATGTATTTATAAAATAATATTTTATGTTATGTGTTGATAGAAGTGGGAATAGGCTAGGCTGGTCTACGAGACTTTAAGGCCTAGCCTATATAGACTAAGGTTGGGCTAGCCTATTTCTTTAAATAGAGCAAACCAATGCTGTTTTAGTTAACTTTTTTATTTTATTTTATTTTAAACTAAAAACAAAAAATAAATTACAATTATAATTTATATAAAATTCCAAACATACTAGCAATTCAAAAATCAAAATAACACTAAAAATTGTTATTATTACAGCATAATACTATAATATTCAATCATATTCACCAAGACAAAAATAAAACAAAGCACTTAAATGTTTAATTGAATCGAAAAAAATAAAAAACTGCACTTAAACTTTTGATCGAAGAATTGGATTTAAATTTGAAAAACAATTATCTATATAAAAGATGATTATATTTTGGCATGTTTTAGTTATTTAATTAATATAGATGATTATGTTTTAATATCAATTAATGTGAAGTGAGAAGTGATGTTAACAACCTACGAATTTAGTTCCACGATTCGATCAAATTAAATAACTATGTCCAATGTCTTGGTACATAATCCTCTCAATTGATTATCAATCCCTAATGTCTTAGGATGACCTATAATCAATCGATGTTTTCGCCCTTTAATCATTGAATTCTCAATTAACAAACCGATATGTCTAAAGTGAAAGTTAATTGAACAACTACCCCTAGGTCGATTGATTTGCCTCTAATGTCTTAGTAAACAAACCATTATAATCGTCACACAAGTGATCAATTTATGTAAAGCATTAAGAACAAAGGATAATTGACTGAAACTAACTTCGTAATTTAATTAACATATCAAATGAAATACATAGTTCGAGAACGATAATAATCAGGATCCCCTAGGATCCAATCTAAGAGTTTAGTTACTCATAATCAAAGCAATAACACAAAATAGAGTTAAAGAATTCATTACAAGAATAGGAAAACTTGATCTGGACTTGCTCTCAAAATTCGCCTTTTTCTCGCCGTCAAAAACTGTCCAAGAATGAGGAGAAAATTCGAATATATAAGACTAGGTCACGCACTGGCGCCGCGGCGCCACATAACAATACTATCGAAAAATAAAGGATATTTCACAAAAGTTGACCAGACAACAATCACTTCACTTCCTCACATCTCTCCTGTTTATTAAGGTTAGATTTTTCACTCAAGCAACACAGTCATAGCAATTCAACCATAGGCTTGCAAACATTCTGATGATAATCGACACACATATGACTTCATACCTTTAGAGGACTTCAGGGTTATAACGGGGCTTAGGTTAAGGGTAGATATTTTTTGGATGGTAAGCAAAAAAACTTGGAGTTTCTAAGATCACCATTGTGTTTTTGGAACAATTCTTTACTTTTTCCCTATACTTTAGCAGCGAATACTAGAGAACTCTTTTTTTTTTTTTTTTTTTTTTTTTTTTTTTTTTCTCTTTAGAACGCTTGTTGTTATTATATTTTTCGAGAGGTTTATTATGAGACCTCTCGTTAACGTTTGTCAAGCGTTTCCTCTTTTTTTTTTTTAGTTCTCTAGTACCCCACTCCAAACTTATTCAATTGCAAATACCAGAAGCAACCCCAAACTTACACTGAGCAATGGGCTCAGGTTGCAGTTATGTCTCTAAACTCCAAGAAAATCATTTTTTTTGCTTCATTTTATTATGAAAATTATTGGGTTCAGCAAACAATAACATTTTTTCTTTCGGCTCAACAGGGGTTATCAAAGGATATATCATTTAAAGGTTGGCTTGAAAGGTTCAAGGTAAAAAACAACTTGCCTCGGTGTGAAAATCATAGCAATCAATCATACAACAGAACATAAGTAAGTTCTAGAGAATTAACTAAGCCATGGCATCTCTCAGAACAAGAAAAAATTCAGTGTTTAGGCACAAGTTCTCACGGCTAGGCCGAATCATCGAATGGTCAACGTTTGAAAAATCTCCCTAACTTTTCTAATAGCATTCAAACATACAAGGTATTCAACAAGAAAATCACATAATCATGTATCCTAGATGCTATTCGACAGACTTCACATATTTCAGAACAAACAAACATCAATAGTGCATGGTTTTCAAACAGACTCGGGCATTTAAATAAGACAAAATAAAATTCAAGTTAAAAGGATTAGACAAGTACCATCACGGATGGGAAGGTCCGCTCCCATCCTGTCCATCTCCGAGGCCAAAGTCTGCCTCATAGAAAGTGTCACGCTCCTGGTATGTAGCATACTCCTGTTTCCATCTTTCCGACTCAACCAACATAAGGTGGCTACTCCATATCATCCACAAACTAGTGGCCAAGTTGAAGTGTCGAACCGACAACTCAAACAGATTTTAGAAAAGACAGTATATCACTGAAAAAAAAGATACTAAATAAAAATAAAATTAACCCTAGTATGTTCTGATTGCCTTGTTGATTCAATCAACAATCCCCGTCAGCGGCGCCATTTGACGAAGTGTCAAAGTAAGTATTAAAGTTTATCGTTCCACAGAGATTGTAGTGTACCAATCACGGTAATCGTATCATACAAAAGTAAAAATTGCAGTTAAATTAAATGGGGGGATTTGTTTGGAATATTGTTTTCTTCAAGAAATAACGACAAAAAGAGGGTTTTAAGTCAAGTTGAGAAAACGATTGGACCTTTTCGGTTCACCTAACTACTATCATCTCGGTATTCCATGCATGTTAACAACCTACGAATTTAGTTCCACGATTCGATTAAATTAAATAACTATATCCAATGTCTTGGTACATAATCCTCTCAATTGATTATCAATCCCTAATGTCTTAGGATGACCTATAATCAATCGAGGTTTTTGCCCTTTAATCCTTGAATTCTCAATTAACAAACCGATATGTCTAAAGTGAAAGTTAATTGAACAACTACCCCTAGGTCGATTGATTTGCCTCTAATGTCTTAGTAAACAAACAATTATAATCGTCACACAAGTGATCAATTTATGTAAAGCATTAAGAACAAAGGATAATTGACTGAAACTAACTTCGTAATTTAATTAACATATCAAATGAAATACATAGTTCGAGAACGATAATAATCATGATCCCCTAGGATCCAATCTAAGAGTTTAGTTACTCATAATCAAAGCAATAACACAAAATAGAGTTAAAGAATTCATTACAAGAATAGGAAAACTTGATATGGACTTGCTCTCAAAATTCGCCTTTTTCTCGCCGTAAAAAACTGTCCAAGAATGAGGAGAAAATTCGAATATATAGGACTAGGTCACGCACTGGCGCCGCGGCGCCACATAACCTGCGCCACAAACCGAAAGTTAGAGAGTTTTAGCACTCTCTGGGCGCGGCGGCGCCAACTCCTGCGCAGCTGCGCCACTTTATGCTCTTTTCTCCGTTTTTCTTCCGTTTCTTGTGTTCCAAGCTATCTTGTATTTGATTCTTCATCTCTTTATTCTTTGCGGAAAACACAGTAAATACTACCTAAACAAGCTTCAAAATGTGGTTAAAACATAGTACTGATGCAGAGTCATCACTAGGGATGACAATGGGTGCCCACGCGTGCGGGTTTCACACTACCCGCACCCGAAATTAACAGCTGAACCCAAATCCAAAGATTGTTCAGGTGGCAAAATAAAACTCACACTCACACCCACTGGGTTCAGGTTTTTCCACTCAAACCCAAACCCGCTGCAAGATAATAACAAAATTACAATTAAAATTAAATTACAATACTTTTTATAAAAGACAAAATATATTAATGAGTGAATTAAGCACAATGATACACTAACAGAGCTTCCAATAAAATTAGAGAACAAACATAAATAATTAAATTTAGAGAACAGACAAAATTAGGTAATTAAGTAATCAACTATATATATATAAGCGGGTGGGTGTACGGGTTTCGGGTGTGGGTTTGAGTGAACTCAAACTCGCACCTGAAATATCGAGTGACACCCGAACCCAAACCCAATCAACTCGGGTTTCGCCCGTTGACTCGGGTGCGGGCGGGCCCCACGGGTTTGGGCTTATTTGCCATCCCTACTTGGGGCACATGTTAGCATTTGCCTTTAGTTAAATAAGTCAGACTGCATGCCATTAAAAAAACCTTTTAGCCTACTAGCTGACCTATTTAAGTTAATATTAATAATGGTTTTAATACTATTATTATTTATATATTAAAATTTGTACTTTGATTAAATTATATATTTATTAAATTTTTCAGTAGTTTAAGTTTATTAATCTATATTAGTTTTTCATATATATAAATGTATTATTATAAACTAGAATTAAAATATGATGATATAAATAGTTAAATTCTCTAAAATATCATGTTAAATATCAAAAGGACGTTGGTTTATCAGTTCATAACCATTTTTAAAAATAAATATAATTGTGCAAAAAATAATATAATTATTTATTTAAATATGTTCATGTGAAATGTGCTTTTAAACAAGTTAATAAGCCACATTAGGCTTTCAAAATGTTAGACTCAAACCTAGTAAAGCTTAGCTCGACCTAATTTATTCCCACCTCTATGTGTTGACTCTGCAATTATTCGCAATTGTTTTTTATTTATTGGATAAGCTAGTTTAACTCTAATTTAATTTTTCTGTTTCAATTTCAAAATACTAACATCATCCAAATTTAACTAAATTTAAAATTCAATATTCATGTTGTATTCTGTCAAAAAAATAAAAATAAATTGAAGTTGTATAATATTAATTATAAGTTAGAAAACTAAATTTTAAGAGCAAAATTATACAAAAAAGATATATCCGGCCAACAAATTGTATTCAACATGTTATTTTTTATACAAAGGCACCGACTATGTACTACTTTTTTAATCTGTTAGTTTTAATTTTGGTAATTTGTTGGTTTTAATATTAGTTTGAGTTTAAATGAAAAACTATAAAAATTGTCCTCAAAGAACTCAAACCCAGAACAAATTGTCAGCCCCCATTGGGCTGATAAGGTTTTTCTTCGAAATACAAAGGGGGTTGATGCTTTGACGCTTGTTGAAGGCGCTAAGGAATTTTTCAACCTCGTCTTCTCAAATTGGTTACGTTGGGAACAGGATGGGATGCCCTATCAGCGGGGTGCGTGGGTGCGTCTGTATGGCGTCCTTCTTAATGCTTGGAATGTGGATTTTTTTAAGCTCTGTGTTTTTTATTGTGGTAGGTTCTTACGTGTGGATAGCTGTTCCGCCGATAGGGATGGACTTCACTTCGCTCGGGTTCTTATTGCCACACCGAGTTTAGACATTGTCTCTAATGTTGAGAGGCTATTAGTTGATGGAGCTCTAGTGGATATTAAGATCGTGGAGGAGTGGTGGTACGCAATGGGAGAGGATATGTGCCTTTTTGAGGAGGAAAACGGTTCAGAGGTGTCCCAGAACGACAATGAAGAGGGGCATAACGTACCAGAGGTACGCCGTAATGCAGATGTGCTGGTCGAACAGGTTGTGGCGGAGTTGGCGGTTGAAACTGGCGCGGATAATCTAGGTTAGTGTGATGGGGGGACACCGCGCAACCTGGACGAGTTTGTCTCTGTTGCTGACGATAGTGAGGATGAGTGGAACATTGAGGTTCGTAGCCCAGCTTATGACCGCGTTCCAACCCAAACGCCTCTAGGTGGTGCTAATCAAGGAGAAACATGAGATCTTATCTTACGGACAGACGATTTATCCCAGGTGCCAGAAACTCAGGAGAGCCCTTTTAACAAGATTACCACTAGGGGTGAAGACACAGGAGCTGGACTCTTGTCACGAGGTATCCGGGCTACTTCGTGCCCTCCAACGGTGAACCGACCTGCCCGGTGGGGGCCATGAAGTTGGGAGTGGCTACATGACCATAATTATGGGGATGCAGGGGTGATCTTCTCTGCAACCAAAAGGGCGAAGAAGGTAGGCCCTAATGATGGACGACAGAAGAGGGTCGGACAAATTGATACCAATAATAAGAAAGTTGGAGGGGTGCTACGTCACCCGGTCCACAACCTTAAGAAAATAGCCAGACTTCCAGTTAAGGACCGTGGGGAGGTGCTAAAAGTCCTAGGGAAGTGTGTTCATAGACGTCGAGGTGGTGACCAACCTAATCGATCAAACTCTGCGAGTCACCAAGTTACTTCCGATGAATCTTCAATGTCGGGCACGAACACAAATGATTGGAAGAATTGGGTTGCGGTGCATGGAAATGACCAGATGACCTTGGACGATGTTCGGGGGATAGGAAAAACCATTGGAGTTACGTTCAGGGGGGAAGCAGATAATATGTTCAATGCTCTTTCTCGAGCGGGTAAGGGCAAGAAGGAGAGTGCAGGATCGCAGCAGGGGAAGGGAGATAAGTCGGGAAAGAGGGATCTGAAGGAGAAGCGTTGCTAGCTTAGACGGTCCGGTTGTCTAGGGGGGGGAGAGTTTTTCGATGAAGATTGTTTCTTGGAATATTAGAGGCTTGGGCGGGTTGGAGAAGCGGAAGGAGGTGCGCAAGTTGGTAGGGGATTTGCATCCCTCTATCTTGTGTCTTCAGGAGCTAAGCAACAGACCTGTGATGTTGCTCTTTGTCTGTCTTTGTGGGGTGATTCACCTCATGCTTTTTCTTATCGCCCATCGGCTGGGGCGTCTGGAGGGATTTTGACTATTTGGAATTCTTCAAAAGTGGAAATGTGGTTGTCTGAGAGCCGTGATGATGTACTTTGGTGTCATGGCCGGTTTATTTCGACTGGTGAAGAGTTCGTGGTGGAAAATGTTTACGCTCCCTGTGAGGATGGGGCGAAGCAAAGGTTGTGGGATTCGCTCTCTGCGCGGATGCAATCATTGGGAAGGCGTAGGGTGTGTGTCTGCGGTGATTTTAACGCTGTTAAACATGTGGATGAACGCCGATCTGTTCGGGTTGGTTATCGTTCGATGGACCATATTCCTTTTAACTGGTTCATTGAGGATAGCCATTTGGTGGATCTCCCCTTGCAGGGTCGAAACTTCACTTGGTACAAAGGGGATGGCATCTCTATGAGTCGCCTCGATAGGTTCCTGCTTTCAGAAGAGTGGTGCTTGGACTGGCCCAATTGTAAGCAAGTGGCACGATTAAGGGGCTTATCCGATCACTGTGCTCTAGTGCTGACGGCAGATTTTGAAGATTGGGGACCCCGGCCGTCGCGGATGCTCAAATGCTGGAGAGACATCCCAGGCTATCAGTTGTTTGTGCGAGAGAAATGGAAATCTTTCTAGATTGTGGGCTGGGGAGGTTATGTGATGAAGGAAAAGCTTAAACTGATCAAGGCGACTTTGAAAGACTGGCATAGAGATCATGTTCAGAACTTGCTCGGCCGAATCGAATCCAAGAAGGCCCGGTTAGTTGATCTTGACGTGAAGGGGGAGGAGGAGTTTCTTTCAGAGGTCGAATTAGCAGAGTATTTTGGTGTAACGTCTAATATTCATTCACTCTCGAGGATGCATGCCAGTATTAGTTGGCAACAATCTCGCTCGTTGTGGCTCAAGGTGGGCGATGCAAACTCTAAGTATTTTCATTCAGTCCTTGCGAGTCGCCGTCAGGGGAATGCTATTTCTGCGCTCCAAGCGGATGGGGTAACGATGGAGGGTGTGACTCCTATTAGGCAGGCAGTGTTCTCGCATTTTGCGTCTCACTTTAAGGCACTGAACATAGAGCCGCCTGGGGCTGACAACCTCCTTTTTAAGCAGCTAAGCCACACTGAGAGTGGAAGTTTAACCAAACCTTTTTCTGAGGCAGAAGTCAAGGCAGCGGTGTGGGACTGTGACAGTTATAAAAGCCCGGGCCCGGATGGTATTAATTTTGGGTTCTATAAGGACTTTTGGGAGGATCTTCGGGGTGATGTTATGCGCTTTATCTCTGAGTTCCATCGGAATGGAAAATTGACGAAGGGGCTGAATTCCACTTTCATCGCTTTGATCCCTAAGGTAGATAGCCCTCAACGTCTTAATGACTTTCCGCCTATTTCGCTTGCGGGAAGCCTTTATAAGATCCTGGCGAAGGTGCTTGCGAACCGGTTGCGCCTTGTGATCGGAAGCGTGGTCTCGGAGTCTCAAACGACGTTCGTGAAGGATAGGCAGATACTCGATGGAGTACTCATCGCTAACGAGGTGGTGGATGAGGCTCGGAGATCTAAAAAGGAACTTATGCTTTTCAAAGTTGATTTTGAGAAAGCCTATGATTCTGTGGATTGGGATACTTGGATAAAGTTATGGGGAAGATGTCCTTCCAGGTTCTGTGGCGAAAGTGGATTAAATAGTGTGTAAGTACGGCTACTGCGTCAGTTTTAGTTAATGGTAGCCCAACTGATGAATTTCCCCTCGAGCGGGGCCTTAGACAAGGGGATCATCTATCCCCATTCCTGTTTCTCTTGGCAGCTGAGGGTCTACATGTGCTAATGGAGGCTGTGGTAGCGCAAAACTTGTTCACGGGTTATAGAATTGGCGAGCAGGATACTGTGATGGTGTCACATCTTCAGTTTGCCGACCATACGCTCTTGCTGGGGGTCAAAAGTTGGGCGAATGTTCGAGCTCTACGAGCGGTCCTTGTGCTTTTTGAGTCCATGTCAGGCATGAAGGTTAATTTTAACAAAAGTATGATGGTCGGGGTTAACATTCAGGATTCGTGGTTGGGTGAAGTGGCATCTGTCCTAGGCTGTAGAGTGGGAAAGATCCCTTTCCTTTATCTACGACTCCCTATTGGGGGTGATCCGCGTCGTTTACTTTTTTGGGAACCGGTGGTGGCTCGGTTAAAGAAGATATTGTCTGGGTGGACGAGTCGTTTCTTGTCTTTTGGTGGTCATCTGGTTCTGCTTAAGTCTATCTTGACCTCGCTTCCTGTCTATGCTCTTTCCTTCTTCAAAGCTCCCCCAGGTATCATTTCCTCTATTGATTCTCTTTTAACTAAATTTTGGGGGGGGGGGGGGGGGGGGGGTGTGAGGACTCTAGGAAAGTTTCTTGGGTTACATGGAAATCCATCTGTTTACGTGAGGAGTATGGAGGGTTGGGTGTCAGGAGGTTGAGGGAGTTTAATTTAGCTCTATTAGGTAAATGGTGTTGGAGGATGCTGGTGGATCGAGAGGGTCTGTGGTTTAGAGTGTTAGCAGCCCGTTATGGGGTGGAGAGAGGTAGGCTTCGCGAGGGAGGACAGAGAGGGTCTTCTTGGTAGATGGAGATATCCCGTATTAGGGAGGGCGTTGAGATGGAGGACAGATGGTTTGAGGAGCATGTTTTGAGGAGGATGGGGGATGGCTCCGACACTTTTTTCTGGACTGACCCCTGGGTGGATGGGATACCCTTGTGTGAGCACTTTGGTCGGCTGTTTGATTTAGTAGAGACCAAAGAGTGTACGGTGGCTGAGATGTCCTCACGAGGGTAGGGGTTTGATGATGATGCTTGGGTGTGGCGTAGGCGGTTGAGGGGGTGGGAGGAGCAGAAGTTGAGGGAGTGTCAGTCGCTATTGCTTACCCTTTCATTGCAGGACCAGCATCCAGATAGGTGGCAGCGGCAGCCTGACCCAGACAGAAGTTACACTGTTCGGGGTGCTTATCAGCTTCTGACTACACAAGCTTCGACTTCTATGGACGACGCATGCAAACTCATTTGGCACCCTCAGGTCCCGTTGAAGGTCTCCATCTTCGCGTGGCGTCTATTACGCGACAGGTTGCCCACCAAAGTTAACCTGGTTACTCGTGGCATCTTATCTACTGATGATCATCTGTGTGTTTCGGGTTGCGGATGGGCGGAGTCGGCTCATCACTTATTTCTCTTTTGTGGTACATTTAGTTCTCTTTGGGCATTAGTGCACTCGTGGATTGGCATTCCGGTGGTGGAGTTCACTTCCTTACGTGATCAATTCGTCCAGTTTACTTATTCGGCAGGTGGTTCTCGGGCACGTCGATCCTTTCTGCAGCTTATTTGACTCGCGTGCGTGTGGGTTGTGTGGACGTAGAGAAATCGCAGGGTGTTTGGTGGCTCAGCTAGCACTACTTCTCAGCTGTTGGACAAGATCAAGCTCTTTTCGTTTAGGTGGTTGAAGGCGACGAGTGTTACTTTAACTTCTAACTGCCATAGATGGTGGTCTTGTCCTTTGTTATGCTTGGGCCTTGTATGACTTGTTGTTTGGGCTATCTCTTTGTATCTCTATTTTGACTCTTTGTAAACATTGGTAGTCGACCTTGGCACACCTTGTGCTAGGGCGATTGTTTTATCTAATATATTCCATTTTGGCTTGTTAAAAAAAAAACAAAATCTCACCCATATTTGGCGTGTTTGGAGAAAAGAAAGTAGAGTAAATTTATAATTTATTATTTTCATTTGATAATAGGAAATTATGAGTTTGGACATTTTTATATTTTAGTTAGTGGTGCTTAAATATCAATTTGACAAAAAAAATTAAAAAAAAAAAGTTTACTAATAGTTAAAATGTAAAAATTAAGAGAAAAATTGAAACGGTCCATTCTCCATTAACAAAAGACTATACATTAGATATATCACTGCAATTTATGTAAAAATTAGAGGCCAAATACACCCTTTTCTTATGTGTCAAGATACCTTTTTATTTTACTTATTTACAATAAGTATACCTTTTTATTTATTTTAACTTAATTTTTTTTTTTGTGTCTACTTTTTTACCCCTTCATAATTTGAGTGTATTTACCCTTTAATCAATAAGAACAAGCCACATATAGGTAAATTTATATGTGGTTCCCATAACTAATTGTAATAAACTTGTTGGACCATATACAAATGACTTGTTTTTATTGGTTTTTGTAATTCAAGCTCTGTTGCTTCTGAACCCCCTTCAGAGCTTCTAAACTCTTTAGAGCCTCTGAAGTTCTGCTGCTTCTGAACCTCCTTCAGAACCTCTGAACTCTTTAGAGCCTCTGGTGCCTCTAGAGCTTCTGACTGCTTTAGAGCCTCTGATACCAACGCAGGTTCTGAAGCTTCCCAGCTTCTGAAGCTCTGTTTTTCTGTTAGTCTGTTATGTACAGTTGTAATCTCTGTTAGTAGTTAGTTTGAGAGGATAGACTTTGTTAGTAACGTGTTATCCTAGTTACCTCTTATCTTGTATATATATACACCTCTTATGATCAATAAAATTAACACCTTTCATTCTTAATTCTTTTTCAATTACCATAAATTCTTTCTTCTCCTTTTCTCTAAGTTATTCTCTTTGTTTGGTTCTTCCCCAACAAAGTGGTATCTAGAGCATTGTACGTTCCAAGGGACCTTGATCAAGAAGTGATCAAGACTTGATCTTTACCAAGTCTTTCTGGTGTAGAAGAATTTGTTGGTTGATCACTGCAATCAACCATGGCTGGAAACAACAATTTTCATGCAAACCTGCTAGTGTTTGAAGGGAAAAATTGGGATACATTAGTGAAGCAAATGAGGGTGATATTCACTTTTCAAGAGGTGTATGATCAAGTGAATGCAGAGGTTGCTCCACTCTCAGCCAATGCAAATGAAGAACAAAGAACAACTCACATAGAAGCCAAGAGAAAAGACAACAAAGCCTTGTTTTTTATTCATCAGTGTGTGGATTCAAAGGTTTTTGAAAAGATTGCAGATGCAGAGAGTTCCAAAGCTGCATGGGACATACTGCAGAAGTGCTATGGTGGAGATGCTAAGGTAAAGAAGGTCAAATTACAAGCATTGAAGAGGCAGTATGAATTAATGCAGATGAAGGGTGATGAAAAGATCTCAGATTATTTCACAAGATTAGTGACACTCACTAATCAGATGAAGAATTGTGGAAGTAATCTTGAAGAACAAGAAACTGTAGAGAAGGTGCTTAGGACTTTAACTTCAAAGTTTGATCACATAGTGGTGACAATTGAAGAGACTAAAGATCTAAGTGAGGTGAAGCTTGAAGATTTGCAGAGTACATTGGAGGCTCATGAGATGAAGCATGGTGATATGGACCAGGTCAAAGAAGATGAGCAAGCCTTGTATGCAAAATTCAAGAAGTTTCAGAACAATAAGAAAAATGGGCAGAAGAGCAAGAATGGCAAAGAAAGTGTTGAAGACAAGCCCGAATCCTCTAATAGAGGAGGAGGGAAACAGAAGAGCAACTCAAAGAAGAAAGACAAGAGTTACATTCAATGCTTCAAGTGTTCAAAGTTTGGACACTATGCAAGTGAATGTGGGAATGAGAAGAAAATCAAGAATCAGAAAAATGGTGAAGAAGCAAATTTGGTTGAGAACAAGGATTCATATGCTGATGTAAGTTTCATGGTGACTATCACTGATGAGACTGCAGAATCTATGGAATGGTACTTTGATACTGGTTGTTCAAACCATATGACTGGAAACGGGTACATTTTGACTGATTTTGATAGTTGTCTCAACATAAAGATAAACTTGCCAACAGTAAATCCATTGATGCTAAGGGAATTGGAAATGTAATCATTCAGAGGAAGAATGGAAGAAAGTCAGTGATTGAGAATGTCTTGTATGTACCTGGGATGCAGTGTAACTTGATGAGTGTAGGTTAGTTACTTGACAAAGGATTCAAGGTGGTTCTGGAAGATGGAACATTGAAGTTGTTTGATTAAAAACAGAATTTGATCCTTAAGTCAAATCAAAGCAAGAACAGGACTTTCAAGACATAGTTGAAAGCAATTGAACTTGAGTGTTTGGCTGCATCAACTGAGATCAAGGACAGTGAACTATGGCACAAGAGGTATGGTCATTTGAATTTCAAAAGCTTGTCACAATTGAATTCAAAGCACATGGTGTTAGGTCTGCCTAGTGTAATAGCTCCTGTAGAGACTTGTACTACCTGCCTACTAGAAAAACAACCAAGGGATTCATTCAAAAATCATCTACCAATGAGGTCTAGTGAGGTGTTGGATGTTGTACATTCAGATGTTTGTGGACCTATAGATTGTGTTATCTACTGGTGGATACAAATATTTCATAACATTTGTAGATGAGTTCTCTATAATGACATGGTTGTATCACATAAAGGTTAAGAGTGAAGCCTTTGATGTGTTCAAGAAGTTTAAGGCAATGGTTGAGAAGCAAAGTGGAAAAGCAATCAAGGTGTTGAGAACTGATGGTGGAGGTGAGTATACTTCAACAGAATTTGAGAATTATTGCAAAAGTCAAGGCATAATTCATGAAGTTACAGCATCATACACTCCTCAACACAATGGTCTTGCTGAGAGGAGAAACAGAAGTATACTTAACATGGCTAGAAGCATGGTTAAGCAGAAGCAGTTGCCAAAGAGGTTTTGGGGAGAAGCAGTGGCTACTGCAGTATACATCCTCAACAGATCACCTACAAATAGATTGGTAGACAAAGTTCCAGAGGAGGTTTGGTTAGAAGTTAAGCCAAGTGTGTCACATTTGAAGGTGTTTGGTTCCCTATGCTATAAGCACATCTCTGATGCCAAGAGAAAGAAACTGGATGACAAGAGTGAAGCTATGATATTGGTAGGATATCATAGAACAGGTGCTTATAGATTGTACAATCCCATCACTGATAAGGTTGAAATCAGTAGAGATGTGAAGGTTATTGAGAATGATAACTGGGATTGGAAACAAAAATCAACATCTAAGAAAGCTTGTGAAGTGGACTTAGTTGATGATTCAGATCAGAATAATGAACCAACCACATTTGTGAATCAGAATCATGGTATATGCCTTGATGAAGATATGCAAACTTCAAGTGATGATGATGACAGAGTTCAACCAATTAGACCTCAGAGACAAGTACAAATTCCTAGAAGACTAGCTGATTGTGAGATGGCTTCAGACAACATAGTAGATAATGAAGGAGAAATTGTGCATTATGCTATGCTAGCTGATATTGAGCCTATTGATGTGAAGGCTGCATTAAAGAGCAAGGTCTGGAAGGAAGCTATGAATGAAGAGTTAAGGTCAATTGAGAAGAACAGGACCTGGGATTTGTGTAATCTACCA
The DNA here is from genome assembly GCA_954870985.1 of Trifolium fragiferum. Taxonomy (NCBI): domain Eukaryota; kingdom Viridiplantae; phylum Streptophyta; class Magnoliopsida; order Fabales; family Fabaceae; genus Trifolium; species Trifolium fragiferum. The sequence goes on along the minus strand of OX940789.1, from coordinate 74,523,110 downwards.
TCAGACAAGAAAGCAATTGATGTGAAGTGGGTGTATAAGGCAAAGCAAAACCCTGAAGGCAAGATAATCAAGTACAAAGCACGGCTTGTAGCTAAAGGTTTTCTGCAAAGGCAAGGGTTGGATTATGATGAAGTGTTCTCTCTAGTGGCAAGGCATGAAACTATAAGGCTAGTGATTGCTCTAGCTTGTAGTAGAAGATGGCCCTTATTCCATTTAGATGTCAAGTATGCATTCTTAAAGGGACCCTTAGAGGAAGATATTTATGTGAAACAACCTCCAGGTTTTGAACTAAAGGGAAAAGAGGACAATGTGTTGAAACTACACAAGGCATTGTATGGTTTGAAACAGGCACCAAGAGCGTGGAACAAGTGAATTGCCAACTTTCTTGTTATGCAAGGTTTCAAGAAATGCAGTGTTGAATATGGTGTGTATGTGAAGAACAGTGATGACAAGCATATGTTAATCATATGTTTATATCTGGATGATATGTTAGTGACTGGTAGTTCACTTATAGAAATTGAGAATTTCAAATCACAGATGCAAAGTGAGTTTGAAATGACTGATCTGGGCAAGCTTACCTATTTCTTAGGAATGGAACTATTGGAAACTTCAGGAGGTACAGTACTACACCAGGCAAAGTATGCCAATGAGATCCTAAGAAAATTTGAGATGGTTGACTGTAATTCATCAGTCACACCAGCAGATACAAGGGGTAAGATTGAAGATGATTATACAAGTGAAGCAGTGGACTCAACTATGTTCAGACAACTAGTGGGATCACTAAGATACTTATGCCAAAGCAGGCCTGATATAAGCTATGCAGTAGGCTATATTAGTAGGTTTATGAGCAAGCCATTGAAATCTCATCTTTTAGCAACCAAAAGAATTCTGAGATACATCAATGGCACAGTGCATTATGGTGTTCTATTTCCATCTTCAAGCAACATGGAAACTTTGGAGTTAGTAGGATTCTTTGATGCAGATTGGTGTGGAGATAAGATTGAAAGAAAAAGCACAAGTGGTTACCTATTCAAGTTTTAGGGAGCTCCAGTGTCATGGTGTTCCAAGAAGCAGTCATTCATAGCTCTCTCAAGCTGTGAAGCTGAATATGTGGCAGGATCTCTAGCTTCTTGTCAAGCAAATTGGTTGCAATCACTTCTCAGTGAGATAGGAATTGTTGAAGACATCACAGTAGTGTTGAAGCTTGACAACAAATCAGCAATCAACTTGGCTAAGAATCCTATTAGACATGGCAAAAGCAAGCACATTGAAACACGGTTTCATTTTCTAAGAGACCAAGTCAATAAAGGAAAGTTATGCTTGGAGTATTGTTCTACTGACAATCAACAAGCTGACATGTTGACCAAAGTTGTGAAGAGAGACCAATTTCTCAAGCTCAGAAGAGAAATGGGAGTTGTCAGTTTTGACAGCTTGAATTAAGGATGAATATTGGTTTTTGTAATTCAAGCTCTGTTGCTTCTGAACCCCCTTCAGAGCTTCTGAACTCTTTAGAGCCTCTGAAGCTCTGCTGCTTCTGAACCTCTGTTTTTCTGTTAGTCTGTTATGTGCAGTTGTAATCTCTGTTAGTAGTTAGTTAGAAAGGATAGACTTTGTTAGTAACGTGATATCCTAGTTACCTCTTATCTTGTATATATATACACCTCTTATGATCAATAAAATTAACACCATTCATTCTTAATTCTTTTTCAATTACCAGAAATTCTTTCTTCTCTTTTTCTCTAAGTTATTCTCTTTATTTGGTTCATCCCCAATAGTTTTCATTTGTTAAAGGATAAATACCCTCAAATTATAAAAGGGTAAATTAGAATTTGCCTTTTTTTTTACTAACTTAATGTTGTCTTTTTATAATTGGTTGTTTTCAAACACGACATATTGCATTTGCATATGACTCCATGCAAGAGTTTTTTCCTACTATTAGTACTACATTTGTAAACTTTTTTTACTCCGACAACATAATAAATATCACTTATAGTAGTAACTTCTAGCTAGTTCTAAGATTTAGCAAAATCGAATTGTGATCCTTTTCATTTTTTATTTTTTTTCATTTCTTTAATTATCAAAGTTTTGAAATGTTTTGAGATGTATAAAAGATATTTGAATCCATTTAATGTCAAACTTTTGTATTTATATTTTTAAAATTATATAATAATAAAATAAATAAAAAGAATAGGAAATAAAAAGAATTCTAACTCAGCAAAACCATAGATAGCTTTAAATATATATTTTTATTACAGATAGCTTTAAATATTAATTTTTCTAGATAAGTGTTTAAAAATGGGTATATTAAAGACACATGTTAAAACACTTAAATATAAAAATTTAACATTTAATAATACAAAATTATAAATTTAGAAAAAGTTGAATACAAAATTTTTAAGAAAAGATTTTCACATTTATCACTTTAATATTTTCCTTTAAAAATAACATGTCCACAAGTCTTATTTCAAATAATTTTGATATTATTAAACATGACACCTTCATCTATGTTCAAAATTTGAAATCCCATAACTATACTTGTGAGTTTAAGTAATAGAATCATGCTAACCAGGGCTGGTTCGAGTATTTGAGGTCCTGTCTATAACTATTAAGAATCCTTAATATAAAAATATAATTTGTTTTTTAGAAGGAGTTATTCTATATTAAAATTATAAATAACAAAAAAAAACATTAAAAATAGTCATTATAGTAAATAACATCCAAAAGAAACATATTTTAATCAGTAACACACATCTTAAAAAAAAAAACCAATTTTTCTCTCTCTGAAAATTTTCCTCCACCTTCTCTCCTCCAAGTTAACCTAGCCGCCGCTGTACTTCTCCCACCCAATCCAAACGTGTTTCTTCCGATGTAGATGATGGTGGTGCGACGGGCCTCCCGGCTCCGTACCACCCAGCTCGTTTCGGATCTGTTTCCGGGGCGGCTTTTCTAGGCAATTCGATCTCTTTCCCCGCCGTTACTAAGCTCCTGCCGTCGTCACTGTTCTCTCTGCTTGCTCCTGTTTTGGTTTCTGTTCTGGTGGTCGCCGGAGGCTTGTTTCCCGTTTCCGGCGACAGTGGTGGTTCTTTGTTGCGTCTGGTTCTGTTTTGTTTCTTGTTTGCTCGGAATGGGTTATGGTGCATCGCGTTTCAGGTGGTAGAGGTGGTGTTGAGGTCTCGTTCTAGGCCAGGTGGTGATTTGGTGTGGTAAAGTGTGGTGGTGATGGTCGGGTATCGCCGTGCTCTTGACTGCAACATTATTCTTCTTCTCCGGCTTCCTTCTCTGTTTCTCGAAGCTCCGTCAGAGTGGTCTGGTTCTGTTTCTCGCCTCCGACGCCGGGTTCGTTTCCGCCGGCGTGGTTCTTTTGGTGTTTGGACCGTTTCGTAAAGGTCCTCTTTGGGGTGTTGGCTCTTTGTTTGGGTGGAGGTGTAGGCGGAGCAGCCGCTGCTCCTGGTGTTGCTCTGACATGGGTGGAGGATGTTTGGTGAGGAGGTGGTGGCGTAGGTGAAGTGGTCACGGCGAGTGTTGTTGGTGGTGTTGCAGAGTGGTGGTGACGGCTAGGTTATAGTGTTGGTGTAGGAGGTGGTTGGACGACGGAATGGTTTGTGTCTTTCGCTTTTTTCTTCTTGGCGTTTTCGTTTTTTTTTCCTGTTTGGTTTTGGTCTGGTGTGTAGTGGTGGCGTTTTTGCCCTCTGTCTTTCCTCTGGTGGTGGTACGGTGGTGTGGTTCGGTGGTAAAGCTTTGCCTCTGTTTTTGCCCTCTGTCTGTTTGCTTTGGTGGTGGTATGGTGCTTGGTGTTGGTGCTTGGTACATGGTGTTGATGCTTGGTGTTTGGTCAGAATTGGTGAGGTGATCGGTGGTGGTTGTACGGTGAGGGTGTTGGTGCTGGTGATGACAGAGGTGGGGAGGTGCTTGGTGGTGGCTGGTCTGCTCTTCGCAGTCATTTTTTGTTGTTAGGTGCGAGCTGGTGTGGTAAGGAGGGTGCGACAGGGGTGGTGGTGATAGACAGATGGAATGACTTGGTGTAGGGGCTGATGTGTTAGGTGGGGCTTTGGACGGTTAATGTTGTGTGTGGGTGGTTTCTCCAGATACTCGATCTCCTGACCATTTTCAAATCTGTTGAGATTTGCTGGACTCTTTGAGTCGCTGAGGGGTGTCAGGGTTCGTATTTGGTCGAAGTCTTCTGCATTGGTGCTGACTGTTGGTTCTCTTTCTACTGGTGTCCCACAACTTCGACGCAAGGTGCTGCTGTTTAGACGCTGATGGGCCGAGTAATTTTGATTCGAGTTCGGGAGTTAGTGGCTAGTGGTGTATCTTTGGGTTGGGGTGGTGTTGTCTCTGGTGGGCTTAGTGAATCGTACTTGGTGTATTGTTATGGGTGGTTTTGGGGTGTGTTTTGGTGTAGTTGGTGTTTGGTTAAAGTGTTTAATCACTTTACCTTTTATTGTATGTTCAAGCAATTCCTTATACTTCTTGTTTAGGAATTGCTCATTAATAAAATTTGCCGTTTCAAAAAAAAAATAAAACACACATCTTCAAATTAATATCATTGTCAACTTCTAGTAATATTGCTTCTTTTTTTTGTGCAATAAAATATTTTTAGTAATAACAAAGTCATTAATTTTATTTTTACATATATAAAAATTTTAATAGACCAATATAAAAAATTCGACACTCCTAAATTGTTGAGCCAAGAACATTAGTTAGCATTTTCATGCAAAATTAATATTTAAAGCCATATGATGCTAAATCTTACCGACTAGAACTAAGTCATTGAATAACCAGTCGTTAGTTGGTTCAATAATGATTGTCGTTGAACATGATAAGGACTACGGTTCAATTCTCTACAATTGCAATCAGAATGAGGCTAGAACCACTTGATTAAGTTACTGAGTTCAAATATTTAATGAACTTCACCAAATAATAAATTTCAAAAAAATTCAAATTTAATTTTTGAATAAAGCACATTTTTTTATCATACTTTATTTATCTCACGATTAAACTCTAGAATATTGAAATCCCTTACCCTAAGAACCACAAGTTTAAAACAAAACAAAAAATCTTACTGACTAGTAGTTACTATTCTGTACTGTATGTATTAAATGTTAGCGGCGCCGATGGTGCAGCTTAGCTGAACATTTGGATCAAGTTGCAGAGTAAAATTTGTGCGAGGCGAGCATTGCATTGTCCTCAATTTCATGTGAGCCTGTCAGATTTTATGTCCTTTTTTATTTATTATTACTCTCAATAATACTCTCATGACATTTCGTCTTCTGAGATGTAGGGATAGAGTATTTAACTCTGAAATTTGCAAAAATTACACTATTTTTTTTATTTTTTTTGAAAAAATATTCTAAAAACGTGGAATTCGACTGGGAGGTAATTAAGTAAATTTTGATCGGTAATAAAAACTGACATATTGATTTTAAATGATGTGATAATTTTAATCGATAGTAGTAACCGATTAAATACTTGGATAGATGAATAATTTAGGAATATTTCAATTGATTTTAATAGTTTAGAAACTAAATAGTTTGTCGACAGAATAATTTAAGATTTTTAAGATGATTTTAACTGTTTTTTTTTTGGTAGGATGATTTTAACAGTTTAGTTACTAAATAAAAGTTCTATTTTTTTTAAATGACAAATAAAAGTTGTATGTAAATATAAACTTTTCAAATAATATTCTTTTCAAACATACAGTATATAATTCTGATTAATACTATTAATTCACCTTGAAATATAAATTGAATACTCTTTATGTTCTCCATACATAAGAGTTACTGTACTAGACACTTGTATTATCAAACTTGTGACAACTTGCTTAGAAAATTAAAATTTCTTCTTTTCCAAAAAAAAAAATTCAAATTTCTTACCGTATCAAAACCATATTATTCGTAATTTGTAATCCGCTAAGATTTATTCACATTATAAATTGATGTATATTTTTATTTTTCTTTAGTCAAGTAGCTTAATGATTTGAAATTCCCCTCTTAAGATGAATAAGTGGGATTATCGGGGTTCAAACCCCGACTTCTTGTATATATAATGCATTGTCCTATCAATTGAACTAAATTTATAGGACAATTGAGGTATATTTTTTTTTTGTCAAATAATTTAGCGGCTAGAAATTCACCTCGTCTCTCGTTCCTACATAAATATGCAATGTCTTTTACTAATTGAGTTAAACTCAAGAGAACATTGATGTATATTTTTATAATATGAATTGAAAAATGTCGTATAGTAATAATTTGAAGTGATACACATAAATTAACATGAAAGTACGGTAAAAAAAATTAGCAATTAAAGTTTCAATAGAAACTAGAAGTGACTATAAGAAGTGACAGTCTTCTTGATACGGTTATTATTTTAGTAAATTTGCCAAGGGATCGATGTTCATTTATTTACACAGAGGACGTACAATTTATAATAATAGTTAATAGTTGTTTTGTTTTTTTTTACACAGTTAATAGTTTTTTTTTTTTTGACACAAGTTAATAGTTGTTTTTATTAATAGATAAAATGATAAATCAATAAAAATCCACACACATAAAGTGGAGATCGGAATTCGAACTTCAATCATGATTTCTAATACTAAAAATTTCAATATTTTTATCGGTTGAGCTAAAATTTATAGACAATAATAATTAATATATTTATACACAAAATATACATGTCTACTATATACTTCCCATTTTTCTTAATTTATAATATGCAACCGATATTGTTTGTACAAAAAGTAAATAAATATATATACAATTGATACTTATAGTGAAGACGAAAACAGTAGATAATTACGTACATTTTCTTGTAATTTACGCCATTTATAAAAACTACTGTATTAACAAAAAAAACAAAAAAAAACTATTAACAAATATATACATGGGAGGGATCAAATTACACCGGAGTAACATTTGAGTAATGTTACACCGCTCAATAACGGTTTAACGAATTTAAATTTTATGAAATCCACCGTTGGATTGAAAGTTTATATCATATAGATCATTCATGTTAAGTTTTACAAAAATCTAAAATTGTTTGATATATTATCGGGACAAATCAATATTAACGGTATTCAATAAAAACGCGAAAACCGTTAATTTTGATTGCTCTCAATAACATACCAAACAGTTTTAGATTTTTATAAAACTTAACATGAATGATCTATAAGATATAAATTTTCAATCCAACGGTGGATTTCGTAAAATTTAAATTTGTTAAAGTGTTATTGAGCGGTGTAATATTACTCAAATGTTACACCGGTGTAATTTGATCCCTCCCCATATATATATATATATATATATATATATATATATAGGGTTAGGATCAAATGACACCAAGGTGTCAAACTTAGTAACATGACACATTCGATAATTCTTTACCGGATAGTCGTATTATAAAATCCATCGTTGGATTCAAAGTTATTACTATATAGATTATGTCTATAAAATTTAACATCAATCGGAAATCATTTGATGAGTTAAATAGAAGGATCAAAATTAACGGTTTTGACGAAGTTTTGTAAGACGTTGGTTTTTATACATCTCGTTGACATATCAAATGATTTCCGATTGTCGTTAAATTTTGTAGACATGATCTATATAGTAATAGCTTTGAATTCAACGGTGGATTTTGTAATACGACTATCCGGTAAAGAATTATCGAAGGTGTCATGTTACTAAGTTTGACACCTTGGTGTCATTTGATTCTAACTCATATATATATATATATATATATATATATATATATATATACACACAATAAACTTTATTAAATTAATATTTCGAATATTATATTGTATTCATTATACCATAAATATAAAATGGAAGATATTGAGTTAAAGGGTCATATGTTAACATGTGAGTTGCCTTTTTCCAACAATTTTTTTTAAAAAAATAATCTATATGTGATATAACAACTATAAAATTTTATTTTTCAACAATTCTTTTGTATGTGATAGAAAGTGCGTGCTTTTTGATTTATGTGAGAATAATCATAGTAATTGATGATTTGGGAAAATATTTTTTGAATCGGGAAGATTCGAATTCCATAGGTTTGATGCTTGTAAAATCAAGAAAGTGGTAAGTTTATTTATTATATGTTAGCAGATTGTAAGATATGTCAGTGTATAAGGCTTGTACAAATATCTAACACTTTTCAGAGAGTGTGAGGAAACTCAATTATCTTTAGGTTAAAAGGGAAATCAGTATAAATCTTTTATGTCATTTTTTATTTCCCTTCTCTTTTTATTTTTCTGCATTTCGTTCATATCTTTATCGTATACTTTACAAGAAAAATAAGAAAAACATTAACATCTCTAAATTAATCAAGAAAAATCTAACAACTTAATATACCCCCTTCTTAGGTTGCATTTTTAAACTAACAAGTTGTCTTTTTCCAACCAAATTATTTTATACATAAAAATTAATAATCGAACTTGTGATCTCCCATTCACTTAAAATGTTCAATTATAAATTGGATTAATTCGTTGTTGGTAAGTTTTTGACAGTACAAATATTTTGCACATTAATGTTTGAGTTAAATATATTTTAGTTCATATAAAAAAATGACATATTTTAGTCCCTATAAAATTTGCATTCATGTAGTTATAGTTCTTGCTATTTTTAAAAAAATTTATAATTATTCAATTATCATAGAATTTTTAAACTTGAGAAGTATTGAATATGAAATTTTTGAATTTCAAAAGATAAAAATAACGAAAAATTCGACTTAAAAATTAAATTTTGAGTTCTTTTATATATTTTCTTCATGAACTTTTTATAATATTTTATACATGTTTGTAAGATAACCATTTAAAAATATACATTAGTTTAATAGAGACCTAAACATATCACTTTTTTTATAAAGATTAATACAAAATTTAATAATTTTATATAGACCGAACTAAGTAAAAGCATATTTATTTAACTAATAATTTTTTTTCCTAAAGCCTAACATGAGGCTAATATTTAACGACATATATGGTCCAATATTAATTACTATATAATAATAATGCATTTTGTACAAGCCAACCAACAATAATTTTAATTTCTACAAAACCCCACTTCTGCAGCTAAAGTTAAAATTGATATTAAATGCAATAAATTTTCTTATCCTCATTAGGCATTTACACTATCAGTGCATGTATTATCACCAACAACACATTAATATTGCTATATATTTCCATATTGGTGCTATTTTATGCATATCTGATCTGTTCTGAAAAAAACATACCACTGTATTTTGATCCCAAAGATTTCATTGTTGGTTGATTGTGCTGCCCTCTTTGCTCCGTGGATATTTTTTCATAAGGTATATTCTCATTTTTACTTTTACAAATTTTGTGTTTATGTAGTACTTAATTAATGTTCATGTCTCATGCTACTTAAAGTTTTACAATTGAGAAAAATACATACCATGTTGGCTTAATTATCTTTTTTGTAAGTCCATATTGATTAATTTTGAGATTCAAGTTGATCTCTTAATTTAAAAATTCTAATTATCATTTTGGTTCTTTAACTTTACTTTTTTTAATTAATTCATATTGGTTTTCTGAGTCAAATACATATAAGCACAAAGTTAGTGAAAGAAGCCGTGACACCATATAGCCTTCATCTTAAATTAATGTAGAATGTATCATCAAAGTTTTTTCTTTGGTAAATATTAAGTGTTATAAAATCCTTTCAACTTATCAATGTATATTATATTATTATGTTTCTGAAATTCACTATTCTTTTTTTTTTTTTTTTTTAACTCAAAATTCACTATTCTATTAAACTCATGTGAATGGCGTTAGAATGATGATGTGATATTTGACATATACGGCTTTCACCTTAAGTTAACAGTTAATTAGAATTAATGCATCTCGAAAATCTTCTTCTATAAATTCTCGTTTTTATAAAATCCTTTTATCTTTTTCAAAACCTTCGTCTTTCCTAATTTCTAGGGTTTATATAATAATTAATCTTTCCTAAATTAGGAACATCGTCATTTACAGTATAAATAAATATTAGAGTGGTGAGGTCGTGAGGATCGTCAATGTAATGTAGTAGAACTTGTTGTTGTGGCATTGAAAGATAAATATGAGAGAAAAGTTATTAAAGCAAATGAAACAAAGAAGAAAACCAAGTAACCACCCATACTACAGATTCCTATCCCTAGCGCGAATAATAATCGATTTTCCATTCTTTTTGTATCCCTTAAGCACCACCTCTGTAAAAAACTTCTCCCTATCAACAACACAATTCTTCAAATAATTAATTTTTGCCGCATTTTCTTTCTCGTCAGTATGCATCATATGTCCAACAACAAGACACAAATTAATTCTGAGAATAAATGAGAAGGCAAAAGGGTTGAAGAAGACCAAAGACAAGCCTTTAGACTTGTTAATATTTAATCAAATTATGTTATGATAATATTTCACTTTTTTTCTTTTGTACGGTAGATGGCATATAGCGAAATTAATTTATTGGTTATTACTGGCCAAAACTGTATTTTTATAAACTATTTTTTCATAGATTATTTTGACCAACTTATAATAATATATGAAAATTTAGTTATTTGCATAGATTATTTCGCATAAGCTGAAAATTTTCATAGCTTATTATATTTTCATAGCTAAAAATAGCTTATTATATTTCGCATAAGCTAAAAAGAAAATTTTTTTTTTATAATAATTAACTTTAAGGAACTATTTTATGTCAAAAACTTTAAGTCATTATTTCAAAAATTAATTTTCCTTTCTTTCAAAATTTTATTATTTAAAATATAAAATATATTTTTTAATCGACTTTAATAATCCATCAAAGATTTATATTTTATTTTGTATAGTTTTATAATTTATGACAACATCTAAAATTGTATGTCAATGATGTGAGTAAAAAATAATAATGAAATATATGCATCAGAAACTTAACTCTATATTAAAATTGAGTTTTGTTAATGGAGGGAAAGGTAGGTTTTAGAATAAGAAGGGAGAAGAATGAAATTCAAGCTTCTTTTAAGGAGAGGTGTGTAATTTTCTTTTATATATTTTGAACTTGTTTGGACTAATCACTAGAAATTTAGTTTTTTGCTTATACTAATCACTAGACTATTAATAAAAATTATTAGTATTATTTTTTTTTACTTAAAAAAAATTATTAGTATTGTTTTTTTATTACTTTATAATATTTTTATTTTTTTTAAAACATTTATAATAAATTATTATGCCCCTACTATTAAAAAATTCTGGATCCATTCCTGATTATATCAATATATTATTTGTGCAATATTAATATATTATGTACGGTGATCTGTAACAACAACAAAAAAAGTGTACGGTGCTCAAAATTTTATTTGGCACCAAATTTGCCAGCAAGATGAAATATGATAAAACAACACGAGTGTAAGTGTTTGTCTGGTGCACACGATCCTAAAATTGATTATTCATTTTTCTTTTAAAATGACCAAAATTAATTATAGGTAGGGATGGACAAAAAACCGCAACCCGATTTAATCAGAAGAAATCGAAAAAATAATAAGGAATATGGACGGTTTTAATCGGGTCACGGGTTAGCGGGTCTGAAAATTCGGTTTGAGTTGAGTTGACATGGGCGGGTCCGGGTGGAGAGAATCGGACCGATAGAACCCGAAACCCGCCCGCATTAATAAATCAAAATTTCACGTTTAATATTTTTTTTTTGTGATATACACACTCTAAACTCTTTTTTCGTCTCTTCTTTACACTTTCTCATTTCACCTCAAATCCATGGAGACAGAAACAATCATGGAACATTTTGAAACATAAAATTTATATTTCTTCATCTTTTTGATCTAACTTCGCTGAAATCTAATGTTATATTTTTAATTTTATTTGAGATTTTTGTTTTTTTCTTACTTTTTATGTTTATTTAGTGTTTGTAACACTTTTATTTTGTATTTATTTCATGATTCTCAAATCTCTTGTTGTATATTCTTTGAATTTAAATTGCAATGATTGAATTTATTACTGATTTTTTTTTTTTTATTTCTAACAGACCGAACCGAATTAAACCGCCCAATAATCCGATTAAACCGCAACCCGAACCCGCGAAAACCGTTCTCTATTATATGGGCGGATTAGATCTTATTTTTTGACTCTGCGGTTTGACTCGGATGACAACTTTGAGCCTGAACCCGCCCAAACCCGCCCATTGTCCACCCCTAATTACAGAATCATTTAATATGAACCTAATTTTAAAAGGCTCACGTTAACTTGTGTCCTAAGGACACATGATAAGATACTTTTATATTGAAATTTTGTATTTAATAAGCTAAAAAATTTAATACATCAAAAGTAAAATTCCACAAAATTTCAAAACATAATTTCTATATTTGTCTTCTTATCATGTGCTTTAAGGGCACAAGTTAACATTCTCCATTTTAAAAATAGATCTATTATGTTTTTGTCAAAAAAATAAAATGTTTCACCTATTGCGAATTAAAAATAGATCTCATTTTTTTGAATTTTGAATTTTGATTGTAGTTCCATATGTGCACTCATTAATGAACTAAAAATGAAAATAATAAAAATGTTTTGTTTTATTTTGAAAAACCAAAATTTTAACTTTTTTTAATTACAAGGGAATCTAAGTAAAAAGAAAAATAAACAACCTTACCGCCTGATAAAACGTGAAATCAAATAAAATCAAATTAAAATCTTGTTTGACATACGAAATTTGCCTGAACATCAGTACAACAATCAGCTTTTCTATAAAAAAAAAATTTGTTTTTTGTTTTCGCATCGGTTTCCGACTCATCAAATATGAGCGACTAATCCGGCTCGTGCATAGAGATATGCGCACTGACCAAGCGTTGTTCCCTCTAAAAATCAAATCTGATATTCCCCGAGTACGTTCTTAGAAGGAGTTCATTGCCACTTGAGTCCTAGCAACTTGATGAATTTCTTTTTGTTTTTGAATAGTTGTTCTCTATAAGAATGTCGAGACTAACCAATCAAGTACCAACACCTCCCCTCTTGACATTTAATTTACTTTGGAAAGGACTTGTCATTCTATTTCAACATGTGTGATAAGATTGGAGCATGTCTTATTAGGCTCATGCTACGGTGGACCACCTTCACAAGTGGTTCACCGTGGAAAGTGATCTAACCGAATATAAATTTTACAAAATTTATTAGTAGATTGAAAGTTTATATCATATAGAGCATCCATAAAAAAATTTAAAAAAATTGAAAATCATTTGATATTTTATTGGGATTTATCAAGATTTACAGTATTTATTAAACCGTTAATCTTGATGGATCTCAATAACATATCAAATGATTTTCAATTTTTCTAAAATTTTCTATAGATGATCTATTTGATATAAACTTTCAATCCAACGGTGGATTTTTTAAAATTCGTATTCGTTATAGGATTTTTCATGAATGGTCCACCATGAACCACAATTTTCCTGTCTTATTATTGTATATATGTACTTTTGATCAAGATTTTAAAATGCAGTGGAATACATCGTTTAATAGCAATCATTGATATATCAAAGAACCACAATTTAATGTTACCAGTACAACCTTAAAACATTACATTATTTGAAGGAAAATGGTGGAGAGTAATATGAATATTGTCCTAATGTGGTGGAAATAGATTAGGTGCAGTCAACTTTTTGCTGCAGACGTTTTATAGTTGTCCGATCAGATTAAACGGTATAAACAAATGTAGTCATTAAATACGTTTTTAAATCAGAGACCGTCTGATCTTGATCAGACGATTATAAATAAAATGATTGCACGACTGCACAAAAAAAGTGACTACTGGAATCCGGATCCTAATGTGGTAGGACAGTCAACAAATAACAATGATACTCAATTGAAACACTTCAAACACTTTTTGTGAGATTCTTGAATTGTAGACAAACCCTAAATATATGTATGTTTTTCTAAACCTTTTGTGTAATATATTTGTGTTTTTGGTTTTTTTTTTTTTCATTTTTATTTGTCTAATTGTAACCACATTTTAAAGTAACATTTGGTTTGCTTGAAAATTAGGGATTAATTTGACATCTACATATAATGAGCAAAAGACAGAGGGTTTCATCATGTTCATCGTCGTCATCATCATCTTCAAAATCGTATTCATCAAAGATGATTTTTCACGAGGTAACTTCAAAGGTGACTAAACAAGATAGTGATGAACAATATGCAAAATCTAATTCAGCAGTTACAAAGGAGATGGTTCTTGTTGGTTGTCCTAGATGTTACATGTATGTTATCTCATCAGAGGTTGAACCAAAGTGCCCCAAGTGCAAGACTACTATATTTCTTGATCTTTTCAGAGAGGAAGATTAAGATTGTTCATTGAGATCGATAAGAATAAGGTTTTATCGGATAAAATCATGTAGGTCGCACCACATAATGTACTACTTATTTTTAAACAAACAAAAAAAATAAGTGTTGAAGATGTTAAAGTAAGTGTTTCTAACACTCTTTTAAGAAGAATAAATATTGAACTATTTTGTGTTAATTAGTTTGATCTGTAATGCAAGTACGAATTACTCTAATTTTATGATCTCTAATATTTCAAATGATTCCACATGTTAAGAGTGAATTTACGGGAGATGATCATGTAGAATAGTTGTTTTCTTTAATTACAAGTCGTGACAAGGTGAAAAAAACTAACACTAACAACTAATTATTAATTTTAGCCGTTTTAAAAAACCAAATAGTAGTGTATAATTGCCTTTTGGCCACATTCATACTGCTTTTCAAAATTTTATTTGCCTTCCACGTTCTTGGTTTTCAAATTCATAATAATCTTTGTGTTTTTCGAAGTCCGCAGTTGCAATTGCAGTCGCAATATAATTTTTTTTAAGGCCTCTAGAATAATATCACAATCACAATAACAGCCGCATCGATCATATTTGCACGTATTTTACTGCAATATTAAGATTCTTAGTGTCTAATTGCCTGAAATGGAATTTAAAATGTTCTCTTTACATTTGCATTGCAAACAATGAAAGCTCAAGAAAATCAAATTGAAAAGGAAAATGTAATCATCTATATATAATGAATGAATATAGTTAATTACTATAAATAGCAACATAGAAATAGAATGGAACAAATACATGACAATTTTTATCTTTCTGATTATTTATGCATGATGTGCATCTTGCAAGCTACTTGTCTTTCTTGTATTTTCCTTGTTATTAAGGAAATCAAGCAACACAGTACTCTTACACTTGGGACATTTCGGATCGGGATCAGCCTCGGATAACATAACATACATGAGACACCGAAGACAACCTAGTAGAATCATAGATGTTGTCTCTTCCTCCTCCTCTGAAGACACACATGATCTCGCCGTACTACAAACCGATGACGTAGTCGAAAACTCGGAAGACATAGCTCTCGATGATGAGTTATAAGCCCGGTCGTTGAAGTATATGTATGGATCCTCTGCGGCGGTTCAGAATCGACGAGGCTATGGAGTTGCTAAAATGGATACAATTGAAGGAGATAAATATATAGGATTATGTTTTGTGTTGAGCAAATAGGTTGATTATATATAGTGCAATTGAAGAGAAAGGGAACAGAGGAGGAAGGTGTTTAATTGACTTTAATTAAATATGAAATAGTATTAAATTTAATTGTGGTTAGTAATGGAGAAGCTTTCAATAAGAGAGAAGTTTATACCATGCACGTTTTGCTTTAATGACACAAGAAATTGATCACATTTTGACCCGGAATTTTAGATGCACTGCTGCTGAATACAGACCATATACATCATTATTAATAATATTATTGTGTAAAATTAAAGAGAAGTATAAATTTCCAATTTGACTATTCCCTAGTAGGACAATTGTGCATGTTACAAATTGTCATCACATTTAATTTAATTTCAATATTTATATTGTTTATTAATCTTCATTTATAGTTGAAGAGTTGTGGTTAACATTAACATATGCAAACTAAAAAGTCTTCAATCTCACTTATTTATATTAGGAAGTTGATCAGCATTAAGAAAAATGTCTATACCCAACACACAAAGAAGAAACTTGTTTGATTGTTTTGTTTTTATATATCCATCTACCCCATTTTCACTCAAAGGTCAACTAATTATTTTCTATTTTTAGGAGTTGTGTTCATATTAAACTAGTAATATTCTTCATCTTATAGTTGACATTTTTGTATGCATTGATGGGCGTGTGTACAAACAAATGATCACCTTCATGCAAATCTTACTTCATAATTCATATATAATTCATATACGTGTTGAATTTTCCTTGTTCCAGTCAAAAAAAGACATAATGAAAATTGAACTCGTGCTAAAGTTTTCATACATTTAAATTGGCATTTGACATAATGTCTCTAAAGGTTATAGTAAATCAAATGAAAGTTATATATATAGAAATCAATAAGTAATAACACATAGCATTACACATTGCTACAGTCCATTTTAGTGATCTTGATGTTAACACTAATCTGAACAAAATGGCACAGCCATATTTTGTAATTAGTCAGTGAACAGAATATTAAAGGACTACATTTTTAATTGAATGATGTGTGACTCACATTGAGATAGAGCTTCAATTAGAAATTCATACAGGTAGCAAATATGTTACAACTTACAACAATTCCATTTGAAGGAATTAAGAAACAACTTTACAACTCGAGCATCGAGATTAGCTTCATTAACATGGTGCAAAGACTTAATCCTCTAAAATTTGTTGCCGCTCAAGCTCAAGAATCCGCTCAGCTAGAGGGACTACAGTACTATTTATTGTTCCATTGCTTCCTTTACACTGCTGTAGTTGTTCTTGAAGATGTCGGACAAGCTCATTGAGTCTTCGAATATTCTTCTCTTGCACTAAAATAATCTGTAGACAGCAACATAATTTAAAGAGAACTTCAGTAAACTCAAATTAAAAAAGCATGGTCATAACGGCTGTTTGTCAGTTACAAAATTTGGAGTTAGAGAGCATACATGTAAACACGTCCTTTGCTTATTAAAAAAAAAACACGTAAAAACATTGAACAGTTATATAAATATATAACACTAAGTTTCACCCAAACAAAAAATCTATAGCACTAGGTTATATACAATGAAGATAAGCCATCATATAAGAGCTTCACGGCTAATACAAGTATTTGATTTCTAATTTGGCAAAAAACCTAGTGTTTACTTTATGGAGAATGCGTAGAAGCTGATCCTAATCTATGCAGAAAATTATTGTTTAGAAAACTTATTTCAAGTTTCTTAACAAGTTTTTGAAGAAATTTTTATCCAGTCTGACTCTTATCTCGTTTTCGGTGAGACACAAAATGTCTTCAGCACTAACCAGACATAGTTTTTGGCTCAGGCTCCCAAATTTACGAGAATACTTTCACATAATGATTGACCAACATTAAAACATACAACAGATGGATTGCTTTCCAATGAATGTGATGTCCCATTGACCATTGTATATATTTTACTAGTGCAAAACTTTTAAAAATGAAACATTCAAATCTAAACCCACAAATGCATCACAGTTCTCTATAGCTACGGGGTATCCAATATGATAATAATATAATAATGCTTGAAAACTATAAGATAAGTTGATAGGAAGAAACAAGACAAATAGTATTAATACCGAATGCGGACAATGAATTGGAGTTATAATCCTTACCTTACCGATATGTGAAGGAAATACACATTTGCTTTTCGTTAGATATCATTGTTACATGTGTTTTCCTTGCACAAATCGGTGAGGTTTATCAAATCAGTGAATCATTTCTAGGGAGTATTGTTAGATCCTCAGTAGTTACGAGGATAGGATAGGAAAAATTGAAAATACCTACTCAAAATTGGCTAAAACACAATTAACAAAATGGGACAACTGGCAGAGAATGAGCGGGTGAGAAGATTGTAGAATTGGGAAATGAGAGAGAAAGGTTGAATATAAGAGGGGGCCAGGTTAAGAGAACATTTTAAATTTCACTTAAATGTGATTGAAACACAGATATTTGTGCTTCATTATTGAACAGAACTTGAACATTACTGATGATGATGAATTTTAAGAAAATGCATATGCACACAATTCTTCAACAATATGCAAATGGGATAGCAAAAAGGCTTCACAAATGAAATCCTCAAGCAAAAGTTACAGGTTACCATATAAAGCAATTTATCATATCTTTTTTTTTTTGAGCAACTATAACTTTTATTAAAAAGACTCCACTAATACAAAAGATGTGTTTAGGGAGCAATTTATCATATCTAAATGGCTAAAAAAAATTGGTAAGATGTGAAAAGGGAATTCATAACAAATTGCCAACCCATTGCCATTTTTAATCAAATTTTTAACCATGCAACCAATCAGAATAAAACCCAAGCTAGATATTCCCTCCTGTCTCATAGATGAAATAAACTACCTCACACTCTTTAATAGAAGTAGTTAATCTCAGGACTTAAGAGTTTTCAGAGCTCTATTCTAAGGGGAGGAGTCAACAAGAATATATATTAACATCTCTGAAAAGAGAAAACCAATCACCCCTTCATCCCTCCGAAAGAATCACACAGAAGAAGTAGCTTTTAAGGTGAACACGTTGAGTTTTGGTCCACCAATGGTATGTTTAAATTATCATATAATGCAGGTTTAGAATTGATTAACTAAGTTTTACATTCAGAGTCTTGTAATTTTCAATAATGCAGTTGAAATCAAGGACACTCAATTCTTTGTATCCATCAATAAAATGCCAGAAAAGTGAGGCCCCAACAATACAAAACTGCATTACAAAGAAGGGACAGCAAAAGATGTTTATCCATCAAGATTCTGTCATTTCTATGCTATCCTATGGTTTGAACTGAACTATAGGTGCCTTTTGAAATCAAAGACATTCTTGTTAGTGCAGGGAATTATACTGGTACTTTTGCTGGTAAAGACCAGTAAAAAATCCAGGGGATATGGATTCTTGATGTTTATAGTTGCAGTATCTTAGGCAGTAAATTATTTACTTACTTGTGATGGTGTTTTTGTCGGTATCTTATGTGAATAGTTTTGTGAAGTGGTTTTTTATTTTTCAGGAAATAATAATCAGAGGAAATGACATGGTAGAAATTACGCTCGAGTGCATTCTGGTAATAATGGCTCTCCACCCTGAGATATAAGCTAAGAACAAGACGACATTGATGCTATTGTTGAAAATTTTAGGGTTTGTTTTGGACGTTGATGTTCCCAAGTCCCAACCATGTCATGTACAATGTATTGGGTATTGTAAATGAGGCCCTACACCTCAACCACTGCTGCTACTGTAGGCTCGCTTAGTTATCCAATACATAATCCTAATCAATGAACAATAGGAAAGAGACGATCTAAGCTATTACGGTTTCAGTTGCATAAAAGAAATTTCCTGGGAAAAAACACGAAAGAGATACTACATAACTACAACACATACCAAATCTACCAATTATTTAAACTAAACAATCCTAAATAGAGAGATATATTATCAATGCATAAACTAAACATAAATAAAGGATGCAAAAAACTTAAAAAACCTTCTCCTTAACGGTTTCTTCAGCATTAGAAATACGATGTTGCTTTTGAGTTAGACTGGAATTCGACTCAACATCGGACACAAGCGGTTGCTTCCACTCGAACTGTGAAGTGATTATAAGTATAATAAGCAAGAAAACAAGCAACATAGGCCTCGACATAACTCCTAATAATTACAGTATCAACACCTGTTCAACATTCAAAATTCAAAATCAAATAACCATAAACATAAGCTACAAATACACTATAGATTAACTTGATTAACATAGCTAAAGTAATTAAACTGAAATTTGAAATTAGGGTTAATTAAATGAAGATATATGATAAAATTCATAAAATTAAGGAATCAAAGTGAGAATTGGAACAAATTGAGTATGAAATTGGAAGGAGAAGAATTACCGATGAAAAAACCCTACATTCATTATCGATCTGTGATGAGATTGAGTTTCCCCCTCTTTCCTCCGAGTGAGGGGTTAGGGGGAAATGAGAAAGTGATTTTGGGAAGTCAGATATGGAAACGGAGAGTGACGCGCCACCGACGGCGGTGATGAGTGTAATAGAAACTTGTGCAAAGCAACGCAATGTTTGGATTTTTCGCAATTTGGAGGAAGATGAAGTTGTGATACGTTGTGGTTGGGAACACTAGTGTTTCATACGACTTACAAGATTACAAGAGTAAGTGAAAATGGAGTAAAAAAGGATAGAAAAGTTGGTGAAAAGTCAAATACTGTACGGTGTTTTTAAATCACCTATTTTCCACAGAAATGGATTAAGTAAAGTTGATTTTATGTGCAGTCATGCATTCATTGCATTTCTGTCTGTCTGATCAAATAGGTACTTAAATCGGACGGCCATGATGACAACTGTATGACTGCAGGGAACTTTTTGAATGCACTGAATCTTGGTCTATCTTCCACTACTATTTATTTTTTTTTTTGAAGCAAGTCACCACTACTATATAGAGAATGATAGTGTGAAAAGCCAAATATTCTCTTTATTTATTTATTTTATTTTTTTTGAAATTTTTGAATATGAAATATCTCGATAATGGGTTTCGTCTGTCAAATTATCACGTGTCTCCGTTTACTCTTTTAATGGTGATGACATGAACATTAGAGGGGAAATTGAAAATCAGATGGATAAGAGAGAGAGAGAGAGAGAGAGAGAGAGAGAGAGTTGGAGAGGGAGAGAATAAGAGAGAAAGGGGATATAGTTAGAAGATAGATGAGAAGAGAGAGAGAAAGGGAGAGAGTTTAGAGAGATAGAACGGTTGCATCAAGAATAACCTTATAAAATATTTAAATAAGCTCAAGAGAGAGGGGGCCCAGATTTAAGGAGAGAGAGGGAGAATGAGAGATATGGGAGAGAGGAAAAGGGGAATAGTTAGAGCATCTCCAATGGTGCAATCTTCACAATAGTATTTTGTGGGTCCCATTGAAGTCACATCATTTTAAAATAACTCACTCATTTTTTACTCTAATGGCGCAACTTTAAAATACTTATATTGATCCCACAACTTTATCTCATATAACTTTATCTCATATATTAATATTTTATTATTTTTAATAAAGCAAAACAAATAAGAAGTAACAAAAAGCTAACAAATATATTATTATTTTAATTGAAGCTTTTCCAAAGTAACGTTGCATACTGACATAACGTTCTTCCGGCTGGCAGCACTCATTCACTTGACTTTGTAAAAAGTTCTTGATATTGCATATGCCATGCTGGCGGCCGGTAGTGAAAAAGTGCCCACTGGAGCTGCTCTTACAACTTACAACAACAACTTTTAAAATATTCCAATTTGAAAAATAAATTCCCTCAACTGAACTAAATTTAATAAATGAATTAGTTAGATTCCACATGGGTGAATAATGATCCTCTATGTAGTGGTGCTAAAGAAAAATCATTTGAACTTCATATTTGCCAAGAATTAAGGTTGTTGTTGTTGCAAATGATCCTAAAAAAAATCAATATTATTTTCATATTTTCTCTACTTTTCTTTTGATCATATGTTATAGTTAGATCTAGTAAATATAATTGTTGGACAATCAATTTGGTGTCAAAATAACATTTCTCATCTGAATAACACAAAAATATACAACTGTAGAGTTTTATAATAAAATACATACTCAAACAATTGTACACTACATAGAAAATCATTATCCACTCCATTTTGGTGATTCGTTGGTTTTCTCTTGATATGTTCGTCTCCTCTTCGCTCGTTTTGTTCTCCGACTAGCCTTTGGTGGTTTTTCGAATCTGGCGGTGGTGGCTGACTCCTCAACATATTGGTTCCTGTGGGTTTGTTTTTGTTCCTTAGCATGATTCAGATTTGATTAGAAATGACCTTGTTACTTGGTTGGCTTCAGTTCCAGCTAGTTGTCGGTTGTTGGTTTCTGGTACCGTGTTAGCGGTCAGATTGTCTCGTCGTTACTCAAGAGACGTGATTGAATTCTTTCAAGTTCTTCTCTAGTTCCTTTGGGTGCTTGCGATGTTTACATATATTTTTTTATTTTTCAATTTGATTTCGTACCCCGCGTTGGGTTTGTTGGGTTGTGTTTTGATGTGTATTTGTCTGGTAGGCATTTGGTTCCTCCACTGGATTTATTCAGTTGTGTTTATTTTACCACTTATGTGTAAGATTATTATTTTTATATTACCCATTAAGGGTTGATTTACACTTTTGTGTGTTTCCTGGGTAAAATTTATGTCCCCTCGGCTCGTTTGTTCTCCTCTTTTATTTTATTATATTTTCCTTTGGCTAAAAATAAAATAAAACTATCCACTACATATGGAATCCTGCCAATTCACTTCCTAAATTTACTTTAGTTGTGTGTGTGTCCCAATTGCAACAGTCCTATTAAAGGAAATGGATATAGGTAATATTTCTCATTGTGATTTGTTATTATCCCTTTACTGTAGTGTATACAACTAGAATATTTTAATTTTTTAACTTGTATTTAATGTATCTTTATGACCAATATATATTCAGGACTTAAAATTATAAGAGCCTAAAGAGTCTGAAACATTTATCGGCAATTGTTGTATTTGACGATGTTGTAGAAAATAGTAAATACTACTACTTCATTTATAACAAAATATAAGAAAACATATTTGAGGATATTTTCCTTTTATTTTGTTACAAATGAGTTTTTGTAGTATTTACTTTTCTTACAATGTCCTCAAATACATTAACGGCCAATGTATGCTTTAGATCTTTAGACTCTTCTAGTTATTTTAATTCCTATATATATATATATATATATATATATATATATATATATATATAGTATTCCTATTGGTCAGAAATTAAATTTAAGTTAAAAAAACAAAGTATTCCAATTTTATACACTATGGTAAAGGGATTATTAACCATGTACAACTAGAGTGATTACTTACATCTATTTGCTTTGCTAGGAGTTTTGAAATTGGTTTCATGAGACTGCTCTCAAAAACATAAGTTGGTTGTGTAGAATTGAAGGTGTCACATCACCCTATTATAGTTCCACTTTTTTTGGACACGCAAATCATCAAACTAAGCTTATTGTTATGATCTTCTCCATTTTTTATCCTCTACGTATTTAATATATTTTAAAAACTCGTTAAAACTATAATGAAGAAGAAAAATGAAGAGAGAAAATAGAGAGGATCTCACCTCCAGAAATTTATTGTTTTGGTGTAATTTTCTCGTACATTATTGCAATATGAAAATTCAAAACTCGAAGTAGCATAAAAATTTAGAGAAAAACAAATATATAAAAAAGAACTGAAATATGAAGAATCCAAATATAAAGAATCCAGTCATATTTTCATTTTCCTTCTTTATTTCAGAATTTCCACATAGTTCTATGATTTTCCTTCATTTTACTTTTAATTCAAGCATTTACATTAAGATGATCAAGATACTTGTATTAGCAAATCCTAATAAATTTATATATATGGAAAAGAAAACATATAATGTGTATAACATAAATGATCTAATGCTAAGAAAAAATAACATATGCAAATATATAATAATAATAATAATAATAATAATAATAATAATAATAATAATAATAATAATAATAATAATAATAATAATTAAAAAAAAAATAGCAGATTTAGTTTTTTTTGGGGGTACAAAATCAGAGGATTTAGTATTTGATGACATACTTTTGGTACTTCAACGATTTGATTTTTTCTAATTATGAGTATTTTCATAAGAACATCATTATTGTCAATGTCATCTTCATCTAATGTAAAAATCAGGATAGATTAACATATCAGATCTATGTGTTCAAAAGTCACACACATATTTGATATGGTTAAGTTCAGGTCGAGAAAACTATTATATTGAAGTTAACAACGTCAAGTTGATTGTAAATGAAATTAAATCACTAAACTCGACCTCTAGTGGACCAATAAAATTGCAATCACAAAATCTATCATCGAAAGACTCACAAAGACAACGAGACTTTGTGTAACTGTTAAAAATAAAGAATATCAAAAATAAAATAAAATAAAATAAAAAAGGAAGAAAAAATTATATATGAAGAAACAACATAAATAATTATATGAAAACATGAGAATGAGAAATAAGTGAGCATTGTAGAAGAATAAGTTGCCATGCTCACCGATGTGATACCATACCTGAAAGGTATGTCTAGGTCAAATCCCGCTGCTGCTGTTCGGAATTGGAGAAAATGAAATGTAAAAGCTGCCTTTTTATAGAATAAGTATGAAAGTGATAAGAATTTAGGTTAGACTATGGGCCAACTTTGGGCCAAAAATGACACACATCATAATATCCGAAGATTTCTCTTCCCACCCTCCACGTCTCTTTTTCACCCCCCCCCCCCCCCCCCCCCCCCCACAAAAAAAATCCAATTTTACCCCCAAAACTCCAGTTTTCATCTACCGAAGTTTTCCGATATAGAAAAACATGTGTTTTCAACCGTTTATAACTTCGGTTCGTGTTTATCGAAATTTTTTTCAAAATTTTTTTCAAGACTTGATAACTTAAAATTGTTAGAGAGAGAAAGGTTTTGGGGGGGGGGGGGGGGGGGGGGGGGGGGGGGGGGGGAGGTTAGAGTTAGAGCGAGAGATGGAGAAAGAGAGGGAGAGAGTTAGAGAGAGAATAGTAGCAGCAACAACCATAACAACAATTTTTTAAAATATTAAAATTGGTCAGAGAGAGAGAGAGTTGGAGAGAAAGAGGAACAAAACAATTGCAATGCAACAACAATCTTATAAAATATTCAAACCAATCTTTGAATTCTACAACTTAGAAGAAAAAACACTCTAAATTTTTTAATTTATAGGAAAATTGCGCCATCAACTAAAGTAAACTTGAGTATGTACTTTAAATAAAATTCTGCAATTACACCTCAACTAAATTGTCTAGAATATTTAGTCGAATCATACATAATTGAAATCCGAGTACATTAAATTACAAAGAATTAAATGAATAATATATTACCATTAAGATAATATTAGAATATTCAATATAAACAGCGGAAAGAATTGAGAACAGAATAACAAGCTAATTAAGAACAAGGAAGAAGACTAAGTCTTCCAAGCCGACAATTCAAGCTCAACTCCAATCGTCAGGTCCATCCTGGTCCCTGCTCCGAAGTAACCTGTCTACCTAAAAAAAAATTGAATGGAGTGGGGTGAGACTACTAAGTCTCAGTGGGTCCTACTACCCTCCTAATGGCGACTACGCCGGGGCACCTAATCAGTCATAACATATTCATATCATAATATCATAAAGCATGAAAATAAAGGTGGATCACAGATAATAACTCTTATTGATTTTAACCGCAAGGACACTCTGAGGCAGAGACGGATCCAGAAATTTCATTAAGTGGGGTCAAGATTGTTTATCATATATTTATATAAAAATATATAAATTCGTAACCAATAAAATAATGACATCGATATCATTAAGCAAAAAATTGGTGATTACAAAATAAAATATCCCATTATATATCTAAATACTAAAGACATCTGAATATCAAAGAACTACAATTGCTATTAAAGAATAACAATTGCTCTCTTCGTGGCTTCATATTTTGAAAGTGTTTTAAGATTTTTTTCATTTTCAACACTTTCAAATATATCACTCTCGATGTATATTACTAGAAGAGCGTTCAAAAAATCATCACTCATACCGTTGCGCAATTGATTCTTCACATAGTTCATAGAAGAGAAGCTGATGGTCTAATGCACCCGGTGCACTTGTTAAGCATGCTAAAAATAGAAATAAAAGACAAAAGTAATAGAGATAAAAAAAAAATTTATACTTTCAAAGCATTGAATTCACAATTTCCAAATAAAATTTTCCACAAAAACTTGCTTAACTAGTACACCGGGTGCATTATTTAGTATTTTTCCATAATATTAATAGATAATATATATGTTATTGATTTGTCTCTTAGTGTATTAGTGGTTGTTGAAGCATGTGAGATTAACATTAAACTTACTGTGGGGTCAGAATATTAAAACATTACTATTATTAATTAAAAAATAAAGCAAGGAGTGGGGTCAGCTGACCCCAATTAACTCCACTTGCATCCGTCCCTGCTCTGAGGTGAGCATATCTCATAGGTCTGCCTTGTCCGCGAACAGAAAGCGTTCCGGCATACAGCTCACAAAGTATTTCTGATGGAACTTCGGAAATGAAGTCCATAAGCGACATCACAAGTCGCACATAATTGACTGATACTAAATTAATTCATACTACCATAATTTACCAAACCCGGGGAGCATATATCATTTCTAAATTCCCTAAGTCATACCCTATGATTGCATCGTGATTTACAAACTATACATATTTTATATTAATTCTATTATTGCAAGAAATATCAATTTAATTCGAGGATCTAAAACGAGTGTATAGTTTTTAGAAAATATTAAAAATTAGGGTCATTCTGACATCACCCGCCACGATGAGCAATCCCACGAGCCCAGGCTAGTATCCATGTTCTGGTCTGAGTTAGTTCGCCGAGCGAGCAAGTACTCGTCGGGCCAGCCTGCTCGTCGGGCTAACAAATGCTCGCCGGGCTAGCAAGAGCTCGCCAGGCCAGCAAACACTCGCCGGGCTATTCATACTCTACCCAGAACATGGTTACTCGCTAGAAGGCTCGCCGGCTGCTCGCCGGGCGAGAACTGCGTGAAACATCCCCTGTTTTGCAGATTTTCACATTTTTCACAAAAACCACCTACAATCCTCAAATTAAACCTATGTAATAATATTATAGATATATAATACGACAGTTTGGAGAAGGAATTGGGGGTTATTCCTTCTCACACATAATTTCCCTAAAATTTCCTATGTTTGCATGCATGTTTAAATTGTTGGGAATCTAAACTACCTAGCCTAAGAACCCACCTGATATGAAGCTTTAATCCTTGCTTCATGGGCTCTCTAACAGCTACTGAGTCCCTCAGCTACACCCACGACCAAACTGAACAGAATTGGAAAAGTGATGAACTTGAAACCCTTAGAGTTGAGATGTGTTTTGATGCTTGAATCATTGAGGTGAAAGGGCTTATATAGGAACGATTTCTGATGATTTACAGTGTAGGATTTGTCTTGAGTTTGGTTGCATGTGACACTTTTGGGAAGAAGAAGAAAATGAGTGATGTTAATGTATGTGTTATTGTTGTCGTGCAAGAAGAGAGAAATGAGAGAGTTGTTGGCTTAATTTTCTGAAGTTGTGAAGAGAATGAGGTTAAAGAATCAACTTGGTGTTTAAGGAAAAATTGAGAGCTTTGGGGTTTATGTTATTGTTGTTGTTTTCGTGAGAAAGAGGAGAGAAAGAGAGCTTGATGTTCTACTTCATGAAGTATTAGCCTGAGTGGGTAATGAGTCACTAGCAAGAGAAATTGAAGGAGGAAAGATTGAGTCTTAGTATTAATTAATTCTCAAGTGTGAGATTAGAGTGTTAATGTGTAGTTTGAGTTCCTTTAGAATTTTCAATTTCTACACATCTTACACCTAATTTCTCAAGACTTAATTAATTAATTACCTCTAATCAATCTTGAAATTATTGGTCAAACTCTAATTAAATTTTAATTAGACGGATGAAATTGTGGGATGTTACAGCAATTGTATGTTTTGGTTATTCAAATATGTGTTGAACATGTTACCATAAAAATTAAGCTTCGTGTAACAAAAACTTATGCAACAATAGCAAAAATAACTTAAATTCACATGTAAGGTGTTATCAGAAAGAATAAAAAAAATGGAAATACCAATGAATTTTTTAGGATCATTTGCAACAACAACAACAACATCAACCTTAATTATGAATAATTATTATGTCCAAATGATATTTCGATAGCACCACTACATGGAGGATCATTATCTAGTTCATGTGGAATCCTGCTAATTCATTTTCCAAATTCAATTCAGTTAAGGAGACAATTTGTCTATAAATTGAAATTATCAAGGTGCATTTTTCTTTTAAGTTGTAAAATTCATGGAGTGATTGTTGGGCCGCAAGAGTGGATTCTCACTGATTGGATCAGTACATTAAATATTGAGGAACCAAACAAATGACTTTGACACCACCGCTCGCACCCAAAACCTTAAAACATATTACGTTTATGAGTCCTCTCACTTATAAAGTGTCTAACCTCAACTATTCCAACCAATATGAGATTTAAACTCACATTTGATAGATCTTAACATCAACCCCTCAAGTGTGAGTCTCTCCGTCCACGATCCATCACCACTCACTTATTATTCTTTTGAACCTCTGATACCATTGTTGACCATGCAAGTGACCTTGACACTTCACCCAAAATCTTAAGACATTAGATTTATGGATCCTCTTGCTTATAAATGTTTAATCTCAACTCTTTCAACTAATCTAAGACTTAAACTCATACTTGATAGATCTCAACCCTTATTTGAATATATATTTTCCAAAGTTGTTGTTGCAGGTAAGTAAAACCTGGCAAAAATTATTCTCATAAAAAATTAAACTCGAATTCCTCTGAACAGTTCATCCAAAAAACACTCAATATCTCGGTTAAATTGTAATAATTTGAATGAAGAGAAACTATTTTGTAAATAAATGTATGAGTTAGTCTCTGTTTGGTAAAATTAACGGATAGTTGATAAGCTACCTAATAGATTATATTATAGTTGATGAACTAATTGAAGTGTTTAATAAAATTAGCGGTTCAACTAGCTGATAAATGTAAAATGACATAAAAAGAAATTTTTAATTAATAATAAAATTTATATTTAAAATATAATAATTTTAACTCATTAATGTAATATAACTTTTATATATTATTATTAAATTAATTTTTATATGATATAATATTTTTATTTTTTTATCTTAATGTAATACATCTTTCACATCAAAGTGTATATATATATATTATTAACCATATAAATTTGACGCCATCCTTTATCAATATGAAATTGAAAGAGTTGTAATATTTAAAGAAAGGTCATTCAACTTTACTTTTAATTTTCTAGCTCTTGATGTTTATTTCTAACAACATTATTATGAGCACGAAACTCTAACAACGGTAATATTTGATTCCTCCTTGTTCTTGAACTCGGAACATAATATTCAAAAGCGATATCAAATTTAATATCATTTTTTTTCTTTCAATTTTAAACGATTTTATCCTTATTAATCCAATCAAGTTTTCGATTTTTTTTTTTAAAAACAATCGCATAATACTTTGTAACTTTTTTAATTATCATTTTAGATAATCCTCATTTATCCAATCAATTTTACCAATTTTTACCTTTCATTAAAAAATATTAGGTTCTTGTTATTTCTTAGCATTAGAGACAGGTTTAAATGTTTTTAGAGTTGGCAGAGTATGTCCCACAAAAATTAATCTATCAACAAAATTTGAGGGCATTTTTGTAACGAATTTGAGGTAATGTTTAAGGCCTTTTGAGGTTAGGAGACCTGCTAAGGTCCTATATAGTAGCCATTTATGATTTCTAAAACTGCTGCGTATAAAAAATTGCTCTAAAAAATTATCAGTCCTCTTAAACCCAGTTTCATGTAGATGATCATTTAGTATTTGTATACAAAATCTAAGGCTAATGCAACATATTCGAGTGGAACCAGTTTAACATTGCTATTGCTAACACTTAAGTATCAAATTAAGATTTCCTACGGTGTATAATAGATTAAGATTCCTACGACATTGCATTTTGCAGTGGCTGTAGGAACTTGGCTAGCACTAATAAGAATTTACGCCCGAAACTTTCCCACAGTGTTTCTCAATTGTTTGTGACCACCCAATAAAGACCAAAAAAATATAGCCATAAGAGTGAAAACAAAGAAAGCAAATATCATCAAACGATTGGTCATTCTAGCGAAGAAGCTACTCTTTGACTGGTGCATTGTTCTGGAGAAGCGAACTCCTGATTGAGGATGTGTTGATTTCGCAACCCTTAATCGTATTCTCCGTTGTGCAGTGCCTTGGCAGGGATGAGAATGTGCAGGGTCATGTAGTCTTGTTTGAGCCCCTCGAGACATTGATGATTCGTCTAATTTTATGATATCATTCTTTAGTATCTCAGCATAACAATCCTCTTCATCCATCTACATCATAGTGTCATCATAAAAGGGTAGGTAAGAATTAATGCTCAATTTTATCCTAGCCGTTAATCACGCTCTGATCACACGGTCCTGATTCATCCACCAGATTTGTGGTATGGTCTTGTTAGAAATCAAGGACACATTAGTACGACCTTACTTGAACAGGATTTGTTCTATAGTGTCATACTACTGTGTCATTGATTTTTAACAAGACCAGAACATATGTCTGTAGATGAACCAGAATCGTGTGATCAGAGCATAATTAACGGCTATCAAGTACAACACTTAAAAAAAGGTTGGATCTAATAATATAATATAATGTGTTCATAGAAACACTTCATTTCACTGAAATCAAACATGAACTTATTATACCTTTAGGTGGCCGGAAGAGTCTGTCAAAGTAGTGTCATTAGCTGGCCGCTGATTTGATTCAGACATGGAATCAATTTGTTCCATTGAAGGTGAACCGTAACTGCTGCTGCCACGCTTGGAACTACCATCAACCTCTTTTTCTTGTTCATGATCACAAATGCGCCTTTGATCATCAATACCACCTTCTGAGATGGCACACTCACTTTCATGTGAATGCACCGGGTTAACTTGACTTGAAGAGGCTCTATTGGAAGCATCGTTTACACGAAACTCTGTGTTCCTCTTGAGGCGACAAACTACCAAAGAATCCTGAAACATACGCAAAACATATAATTTATGAATCACTCTTGTTAGTTATCATTCATATAGGGTGTAAGGACACATTCAGATGATGATTATTACCCACCGGAGACCTGTCACTGACGCAATACTCATGCATAATCCATTCTGTCCTTTCGCCTTTAGGTGCACGACCTAAGTGAAACACCAAAGTCCGTTTCGTACCTATAACGTTAGAACCCGATTTCACATTGCGCTCTTTTCCAGTGGCTTTCCAATAGCCACAATCAGTAGCTCTTTTACTTTGTGAACCGTTTGGATACTTTCTTCCACGGGGTGAGAAGAAGAACCACTCGTTGTCTGATTGAATGAATGATTTGGCTGGTTTCAAACAAGTAATAATCAATCAATGTTTCAAACCAAAAACAAATAACATAACTACTACATTCATTAGTGTTTCAAAGGTAACACATGATACAGAGCTAGTTCAGCATGTTCCCCTTTTTTTAAATAAGAAACAAGTCAAGAAATGAGGAGATTCATGTTTCTTAAACATTGACAGACAGCATTTCTTACAATAACAATTCTTTCTATAAAACTAAAGCACATTTTATAATAAGCCACACTTAAGAAAGTTATTATTTAATGCACTCGATAAAAGAAAATCATTGTTAATTAAAAAAATTGTCATCGAATGCCTCGATAACAATTAAAAACATTTTTATGTGGTTTTAGTAAAGCACATAAATTAATTAATCTATTGGTACTAATTAGACCAAGGAGTTGAGTGATAAAAAGATCAAGAAATGAATATACACCTTCATATTAATTCTTAGTATATAGTGGAAGCTGGGTCTGTTTGGTTCAACATATGGGAGGGGAGGGGAGGGATTTTAATGGAGGGGAGGGGAGGGAAGGGAAGAGGAGGGGAGAGATCTTAATTGTTTATGTGTTTGGTTCAAAATAGAGAAGGGAAAGGGATGGGAGGGATTTTGACTGGATATATGTTTGGTTCAGAGGGAGAGGGGAGAGATTCTAAAATTAATTTGCTTTTTTATCCTTTTAATTTATCATAGTTTATGATTTTAAAACTATATTTCATATTTAGTATAAAAAAAAACTATAATTCATATTGTAAAATGAAAAAAATTATAATTTATAAACAATTCAACATAAAAACTCAATTGTTCAAAGAAAAAAAATTGATGATAAAATATATTAGAGCACTACTAAAATAATTTGATAGAATATGAGAATATTTATAAAACTATATATTTATATATAATGCACTAAAAAAAACTATGAAACATTATATTAAAAATAAAAGAAACATGTTAAAAAAAAAAGACAACGATTTACCAAAAAATAATAAAAGAATACGAAATGTTGAAAAATCAAAGAAAAAATAAATAATAAAATAAAATGATTGTTTATTAATGTCAGAAATGAATAGTTGGTTAACAACAAAAATTAGCACAAAGAAATAATAGACGTAACAAAAAAAAATAGTATAGATAAGAACATGATTTTTTTTTGTTACAGGTATCAAAATGATTTGAATACAAAAAAAAAAATTAGAAGGTTAGCAATCCAAGAAATAAAGGATGGTTTTGACATTTTAAAATAATTATGAGGGCAATTATGTCAATATAATTAAAATTGTAATATCATAACTCTCCTTCCCTCCCCTCCCCTCCAAATCCCCCCAATTTGGGGGAAAGCAAAAATTGAGGTTTTGAGGGATTTTGCTCCCCTCCCCTCCTAAAAATTGAACCAAACACACTTAATTAAAAATATTCCATCACCTCCCCTCCCCTTCCCTCCATTTACTTCGAACCAAACACACAATAGAAGATGGTCTAAAAGATCTTAAACGGGACTTTAATATTATCTTAGAATGCATAATTCAACTTTATAAAACCGACTTATAAGATGAAAATTGACCCCAATTATAAATCTATCTTAAGATCGCCTCTCGAATGTGGGACTCCTTACACTAATATTAACCATGATAAATAGTGGTTTTTAAGGAAACTACGGAGTCACATGTGTGGATTCTACATGGGGGGATGAACATAATGAGAGGAATAAATAGACCCTACAAGAAATTCATGCAATGCAGTAATTAATTAATTAGATGGAAGTATCTAAGAAAGTTCTATGTTTGTAGTATACTTCTTGTAGTGTTGATTAATTTGTCTATGACCCATTTACACACAACACACATATAAGAATCTCCCGAGGTCCCACTTTACATACACATTTCGGGCGTGGAATTTTTAATGTTCAAAATGTGGTTTTGTTTTCATATAGTGTATGTTTGTTATCACGGTGGTATGTCACAATTACGGTGAACTACCGTGTACTACCGTGATTTTTTAAAAAATTATATATTGTAGTTTCTACAAAATTACGATGAATCATCGTGATAGTGACATATTCAAGGCATAAATGATTTGGAGAGTTGAGTTCAAACATGGTTCCAAAAGCACAATTAAAATGATGTGTGAACAAATGGTATATGTAATTGAATAAACCATCATGTCACATCATCAACTAATAATAAAAACAAACACTTGTAAGGCAGAACACAACACATGAAACTGACAATCCCATCCTATGAAACATGCTCCTCGGCCCGGATTAGGCGTGGCCCAGTGTTATGGTGTCTGACACTCATATGTCAAACATCGATATATGTGATTAAATTGAATTATTTATTTTTTTTTAATTATTATTGTTTTTGATGTATTGTTTATAGTGTCTGTCCTTCATAGATCTCACCTTCTAATTAATGCCAAAAAAAAAACTACTAAAAGAAAGATTATGGAAAGAAGAAAGATTATTGTATAAGTAAGTAACTAATTACCTGGTAAATCCCAAGGTTCATATTTACAAAGTTCAACCTCAGAAATAACCTGAACACTTTCTTCATGACCATCTAATTTTTTTCTAAGATAATAAGAAATCAACTCTTCATCAGTAGGACAGAATCTAAAACCAGGAAACATAGAAGAAGCAGCAATAGACATCTGAGCTTCCTTAGAAACCATTTCCATAGACATATCAGACAGATACACAAATAATATAATAATAATAAGCTAAGGTTTAATTAATTAAGTTAATAATAATAATAGAAAAACCTATTGAGAAGGTTATTCTTAGATTGTGTGTTGTGGGGTGGCAAGGAAGGTGGAAGTGGTATGGGAAGGGTCGGCAAAGAATGAGTAAAGACAAAGAAGTGGAAATGGTGAGGTT
Organism: Trifolium fragiferum; assembly: GCA_954870985.1. Lineage (NCBI taxonomy): Eukaryota > Viridiplantae > Streptophyta > Magnoliopsida > Fabales > Fabaceae > Trifolium > Trifolium fragiferum. Next base: position 74,489,121 of record OX940789.1, on the reverse strand, counting down.
AAGGTTCGGTTCTATTTCCGTGTTGTCAATGTGTCACCACCCACGTGCTTGCTTTACTGCTTTATGAGCTTCCACCGTTTCTTTCTTCAGGTTTTTCTTTTTTTTTTTATTCATGTCAGACATTGACTTCATATATTGTATAGTATTCATGGTCACATATTGTTAGTATTAAGGACGCTTTCACCTATCTTATTTTAGAACTTATGCAAATGGTTTATGAAATATAAATTAGACTTTATGTTATTTTATAAATTTAAATTAGTGAAAATTGAATTTTTAGAAGCTATTTTATTATAAACTACATTGAAAACTTATAATAATACATAAAAATTGCATAAGTTGTTTGTATAAGATCAAAAATAAGCTAGGTCAAACGGGCCTTTAGTATCCTTATCACGATTTCAGATTTACGGATTAGATTACACGCAGCTGCAGGACGCAATTACCGTTTTTAGCCGTTCGATCTGAAATCGATGTTTGAGATTATTTTTAATTGATTTTATTAGTTTGTAATATGAAATGTTCGATCATAAATCAACGCTCCAAATTTAAAACAGCGTGAAACTATTAATTTACCTCTAATTTTTTTATTGGACGGTTGTGATTAATCTATCTCTATTAAATCTCAACTATTAATTTAGATCGGACGACTAATATTGTTATCGCGTCAACACGTAATCCAATTCTGTATCCATAATCCTTTCTAGAGGTGTAAGTGGATCAGAAAAATCCAATTAAATCAATGATCCAAACCAATCCAAATAATAATTAAAAAAAAAATGAATTTTATGGTTCGGAAAAAAAACTGAACCGAACAAAAAAAAATTGATTGAGTACACACTGATTCGGACTTTGGATTCATTAAAAATCAATTCAAATTGATCCAATTACAGCCATAATCCTTCCATCCGCAAAGAGCAACTTTTTAAGCTTATTAAATAATTATAATTAAGGTATTTAATTTTTCATCTTTAATAAGTAAATACCAACTTTTTATAATTATTAAATAACTAATTTATTTAATTATATTATAAATCAAATACATTAATTATTAAATAAATTTAAAAAGTAATATCTTTTTTATAAGTAAAGATAAAGAGAGTAATAATTAGTACCGATAGAGTCTTGGTAAGGTGTTGTACCAAAAAAAAGAGTCTTGGTAGGGTGGGATTAGAATGGGATAGTAATACCGATCTACTAGAATTTATCATCTTGCTTAAGTTTATTAAGCCGATTATAAAAAAGTCATTTAACTCTATTAAGGGTTTGTTTGGCCTAACTTATTTTAGAGTTTATGCAAATGACTTATGCAATATAAATTAAGTTTTATGTTATTTTATAAGTTCAAACTAGTAAAAATTGAATTTTTATAAACTATTTTATCATAAACTACCTTGAAAAACTTATAATAATACATAAAAATGCATAAACTATTTGCATAAGCTCAAAAATAAGATAGGTCAAACGGGTCCTAAGCTTGTTTATTTAAACAAATATTATTATTATTATTATTGCATATTAAAATTTGAACCTTGATTAAATTATGGGGAATGTTAACTTGTGCCCTTAAGGGCACATGTTAAGAAGACCAATATAGTAAAATAGTTATTGCAATACTTTTGTAGGTAGTTTTTGTATCATTAAATATTTTTATATCATTAAATGATACTTTCCATTCTTAGGTAACTTATCATGTGTCCTTAGGGCACATGTTAACATGACCCTTAAATTATAAATCTATTACTAAAATTTTCACATATATAAATATAGGGTCATGCTAAACCGTGCCCCGAACACTAGTTAAGCATATAAAGAAAAAGAAATAAAAAAGAAAATTAATATTGAAAAGACAATTTTTTTACACTTTTCAAGTATTGAATGCACACATTTTGAGACAAACTTTACTCCCTTCGGACTTCTTTATAAGTAAAAATTCTGTTTTGCACACTTATTAAGGAGCTTGTTTTTTATCTTACTTTTATGTATAATTTAAGTGTAATTTCTAAAATGCCCTTTTGTCTTTTATGAAGTCTACTCCTATTTAGATGTAATCATCATTAGTATTACTCCAACATAGATTACTTGTAGAAATGAATAAATGCATGTGTAGGGGTATTGTTGGAAAAAAATATTAATTAGAGTTGAATTTAATGACTTTTGCTTATATTTAGGGCCAAAAAATTTTATTGACTTTTGCTTATAAATAAGGTCGGAGGGAGTATATATTAATATGTTTGACTAGTGACCGGGGGCATTATTTAACATTTTTCATAGATATATTACTTCTTTCGGTTCTATATATAAGCAAATTTTATTGTCTAGATTCATTACTTTTACAATGAAAGACAAAATTTGCTTATATATAGAACCGGAGAGAGTATTTTAGTCCCTTAAAGAAATTTTTTTATTTCACATTGGTCCTTATTAATTAAACATTCTGTTTAAAGATATTCAGTTTGTCACATTTGTTTACATTTGTTCTTCTGATAACGTTTTGCATAAAACGTTAATTTTGACTTCGTATTGGTTCCTTGTTTAGTTAATAGGTTTTATATGAGAAAGTCTATCCAGGTACAAACTCAACACCTCATTGTTAGGCACTCTTATAATAAATGATAAAAATTAAAGAAAAATTGAATAAAGTGATAGTGATTTATGTGACAATTTTATTTTTCTTTATTTTTTTTAATTTATGTGTGTGTGTCTAAATTTGTACCTAAATATTTTGTGCCTATCCAAGACTTTCCGTTTTATATTGGTCCCTTATCTAATCTCATATAGGTCATTTATCTAGTTTAAGGGCACATGTTAGAAACTAAAAATAAATTTATTGTATTAAAAAATAAAACAAGTTAACTTTTAAAAATTTAAATATGCAACTTTTAAAATTTGACTTTAGAGAATTTGATTTGCATCTCATATGGAGGGTTGAGGAAAGTTGGATCATCCAAAAAAACTCTTTCATAACCAATCCACTCCCTAATGTTATAATTAGATATTTAAATCAATTGGCATAACGATTATGTTCATAATCACTTTTATAATGAGTTTTAGGTTTTAAAATGATATAAAATATTTCTAAATGCAATATACTCTCTTTGTTTTAAAATATAAATAAAAATTAGTCAACAAAAATAAATGTATTTAGTCTAAGTTTTAAATTAAATACATTAAGTTTTTGGACTCATTTTTATTTATATTTTAAAACGGTAGAAATATATGTTCAACATATATGCTCCCTTTCTTTTAACAATAAGTTTTTTTATCAAGTAGTCTAATGAAAAGAATTTCACCTTTTAAAATATATTTTATGTTTTAATAGGCATCCTTTCTTGTTTTTTTGCAATACACCATTCACCAATCTTTGTTTTTCTAAAGATATAGAAAATATGCATTATTTAACTTTAAAAAGTGAAAAAAGATTGAACTATACTCCCTCTTGGCTTAACTATAAGCAAAGAAACTATTATTTAGATTCATTTAATAATAGATGTATTTGAATTATAATATATATTTTATACATTAGTTAGTCAATAAATTAGAAAAATTAACTTTTGCTTATAATTAAGAATGAAGGAAGTACATGTGTTTATTGTTGTCGTTAACTGTACACTTAATTTTAAATTCATTAAATAACTAATGTATCTGGTATATAATATAGACCGGATTCATCAATTATTCGATGAATCTAAAAAAGCAATTGTTTCATTATAAAAAGATGTAAAATAAATCAAAGTCAAACATACGAGTTACACACATTAAAAGTTTTTACAGAAATAAAAAAAAATCATTAAAAGTCTTTGATTTCGTCAAAAGAATAAAATATAAAAGTCTTAAATATATTTTTTTTTTAAGCAAAAAGGGTTGCAAACATGCAACACCCTAGATATATAAAACTAAAAATAACAGGAAGTACAAAGACTGGGGGGCCAAACCAAACCCAGTCAAACCACGTAATCAACCCAAAAGGGCAAACAGACAAATCAAAACCAAAGTGGTGAAAACAACAAACACAATTGCGCACATCCCACCGGTACTATTCAGCGAGCCTGCATACAAGCGCGAAACTAAATAGCAAAAGAAAGAGTAGTGTGTGAGCCTTTGCATCTCCAAAAGGTGAATGAATCAACAGTCAACACGGACAGATCCAAGTACCAACCCCCTGCATCAAAACACAGCAAGTAGAAACAACCCTTTCGAGCCTTATAAACCCAAGTCGCAATGAATGGGTTCTGATAAAACCAAACAACACAGCACAATTTCAGAACAAGAATATCCAAAAGAGCACTGCATTGTTGTACACCAATACCACAGTAAAAAAAATTAAAACATTAAAAACAGCTGATGGCTTGGTACAGAGCCTACCACCACCGTAGAACCACTGACGACTGAACCAAAGAATCGGTACGAAGTTGGTGAGAATCTACCCGGATGGTTTGAGAAAGAACTTGCGATGACAGAACCCTCTTCACCAAAACGTGATCGGAGAAGAAGGACTACCGCGGCAAGCACCGACGGCAGTGAGCAAACCCACAATGGGTTTTAAGAGCCTAACAATCAGCCATTGGATCACCAGAAGAGCGACCAAACCAGCAACAAATGGACCGAGTTGTGAGAGAAAACGACAGACAACCACCGCCGCACCGAAGGTGGTGCCTGTTAACCAGATCCGAACCAAAGAGCACAAACCCGAACAAAACAGAGCCAAACTCAATCTGAAACGATTCGTACTCCGCGTTGCAGATCTGAAAGAGGGTGGTGCAGAGGGGCCAACGCCGCTCCTTGCACCGCCCCTGTCTAAAGCTACATGATGATTTGTTATTTAGTTTACCTCTAACATGTAGTATGTTACCAAAGTCTTAAATATCATTAAATAAAAAATGCATTAAATTTCCCCATCTTGCTTATATATGTACTCCACACTACTTACACCAGAAAACCCAACAAAGAAGTTCTATTTATACTATTTGCTTTGTCTCCCTTTAAATCCAATCTCACAAACACATTTTAAGTCAACACTTTTTTCCTTATCACCACTATTAAATGGTCATTTTCTGTCTAATAATTCAAAAAATTTCACCCATTGTATCATGCTAAAAGCTTTGATTTTTCACTGTATAGCTATTTTTCATGGCTTGGTACGTAGGTGTCAAAAAGTACATCTTTTGATGTAATTTAGTTCATAATTTTTCATTTTTTTGACAAATTCTCGAACCAAACATCAACAACTTTTACTAGAGATTTCATTTCATGTGATTCAGACGCTCCCGAAAGAGTTAAAATTGACCCTTTCAGCTTATAAGTTGGAAGACACGTTTTCAAAGGTCCATTATGCAACTCTGGTTGGTTTTTACTTACGACAAAGGAAGAGATCTAAAATCAGGTACGAAATAGAAATTTAATGGTCTATTTAAACATTGTTATAATGAAAAAGATAGATATACTTATAAAATGAGTTGACAGGTTATGAAATGACGCTTCTAGGTTTTTGAGTGGTTGTCCAATTGGGATCCGGTAAACCAGATAACTTGTGTTCGTGTAGCTAATTTACCGGATCTGAGTTGGACCAATGCTCAAAAACATAGAAACGTCATTTCTAACCTTTCATAACGTGTCAACTCACTTTATAAGTATATTGATATCTTTCATTCTAACAATGTTAAAATAGAATATTAAATTCCTATTTCGTGTACCTAGTTTTATATCTCTTCCTTTATCACATGTAAAAATCAACAATTGTTGCATGATAGACCCTTGAAAATATGTTTTTCAATTTTTGGCCTTACAACCTATAAGTTGAAAGAATCAATTTTTGACTCATCCAGAATCGTCTAAATCACGTGAAATGAACTCTCAGGTAAAGACCGTTGATGTTTGGTTAGAGAGTTTGAATTTGTACCATCCTGATCATGATGAATTTTGGAATTACTAGTATTATAGGTATAGACATCATAATGCATGTTTGAGTCCCACTTGAGCTTTAAAGTATTGTTTGATTTGAAGGAAAGTGAATGAATAAAAAGTAAAAAGGATGAAAAGTTTATTGAAATGTGTGTTTCCACCCTTTGTTTTCAATGTAAGATAGGAAAGAAAATAGAATCTTGGTAAATTCCATGTTCAAAACTCAACCCCGTCTTCTAGGTGGAAAGTTTCAAATGAACATTCAATTGTTCATACGGTATGTGAATGGATCCTCTTCATTTTTTACAAACTCAATCACATTTTAATTTTGAAGTGTGTCTACAACATTTTAATTTACAAATGTGTGGAAGGTTTTGAATTTGGCCAATTCTAACATGGGTAAGAGTGATAGATCTCATATGGTGAGAGATCAACTTTCATCAATAGATAATAAAGGTGTACAATGGACTATAATAAAGTTTATACACCATATTCTATTCTCTTTCGCTTCTTTTTATTTTTGCAAACAACAGAACCCAATAAAAGTACATTTACATACAATTTCTTCTAGAATTTAATTTAAATGTAACTTAATTTTACAACACTAGTAGTTTAAAAAATGAATTACAAAACATTGGTTTATATTGTGACATATATCACCCGTTTATAAAAAAATTATCAAATTATATTAAAAAAAAAAAAACTATCAAATTACTTTTTTTTTTGTTTCCCAGGGTATCCTCTGCGCGATTTGCAGAGACTAATCCCTTCGAGAATCTGGAGCGCATTTAAGGGCTGCCTCTCCCAAACGATGCTTTTCCATACACACCGGCCAGGAATCGAACCCCTGACCAAATGCTTAAGGACTATCAAATTACTTTATCTAAGATGAAACTTTTAACCGCACTTATCTTATTGAGAAAGAAAAAAAATGGCTCCTATTATCGCAACTTCAATTAATGGCAGTGGGTGATAATTTAAAAATTATGATTTGAACTTTGAAGAGTCGATAATTTTGTTTGGCAAAAACAGCAGTTAGCTTATAACTTATGACTGATGATTGATAGCTTATAGTTGATAATTTATGACTGATAAACTAATTGAAGTGTTTGATAAAATTAGCGGTTGAACTGACTGATAAATGTAAAATGACATAAAAGGACATCTTTAATTCAATAAAATTTATATCAAATTAATATATTTAAGATGTTAGAATTTGATAATTTAATTTTAATATTTTAAATTTATAAAATTAATAAATATATCTTTTATATATTATTATTAAATTAATTTTTATATGGTGAATTAAAAAATAAATTGTTAGCACAAAATTTTTTTTTTTTTTTATATATTTTGTAATAAAAATAATAATAAAATATCTTCACAATATAGCATAATCACGATAAATTATAATTAACAACCTATAGATTGATAAAAATAAAATAATAAGGATAGTTATACTAAGGTACATATTATTATTGTTATTATTATTATTATACGACAAATTTTTAAAACATCACGTTTATACTATTAATTTACTTATTTTAATTTAAATTATAATGATAATAAATTTATAAAGGGTAAAGATGAATTTTAGTTAAAATAATAAGAGTAAAAGTGGAAGAAAAAATAATAAGCTCATAAGCTACTTAAAATAGCTTATGAAAAATAAGCGATAAGTCAATAAAATAAGTTATACGCTCTTTTTGAAAAACTGTTAACAAACATGTATTTTAAACACAAGTTATAAATCAATTTTGTTGGTTTACCAAACAGACCCTACATGTATTAAACTCAATACACTCATGTGAATGAATTTAGATCTTTTCAATTATTTTTTTTGACACGAGATCTTTTCAATTTTATATCTCCATTTTCTCTCAATTTTTATTATTTTGAAATGTATAGAAAATAATTGAACTTATCGAATGTCACAATTCTCAACCCCTAGAATTGACCTGATGGTGTAACCTAATCTCAAATTGTATTCATTTTCAAGTCTCTTGGATACTAAACTTTTTTAAAAATACAATATTTATATTTCTAAAACTTTGGTGATAAAAATATAAAGTAAAAATTGTCTGAGAGGATACTTTGGGTTGAAATAAAAAAAAAAAAATAGAGACAATTTTAACATGCGAATATCTCAAAGTTCCATTTCATAGATGTACATCGACGAGAGTGGATTCTCTCAAGTGGAAAAAACAATTGAGAAAATAATGTTGAATAATTGACCATTGGATTACAAAGATAAAACAATATTTAATTCTAAAAGAAATTAAAAAAAGATAATTGATGGTTAAGATGTGAAAATTGGAAAAAAAATTGAGAAAAAAAATTTGAGAGGACCCATTCTCATACATCGACTGCAGATACAAACTTGGTGGCAAGAAAAGTAACTTTTTAAAGACAAAAAGCCAAACAAAAGAAAAAGTAGTGCCTAAAGGTTAGTCTTTACTTGCATCATACGTTATTTATAACAAATAAATTTGGAAGAAACAGTGCAAAATTTAAACTTATATATGTAAGCAGCCAAATGCCAATCTTCAATTACTGCTCAAAATTTGATTAGAAGAAAGTACATACTGTCCATTTTCCAAGCTACACAGATGGACCTCCTTGAAGTAGTTTAGGTTTGGTTTAATTTGATATAACAAAATTTATATTTAGACACAATTTTCACATCGCACATCCGACGGATTTGGATCCTCTAAAATTAATAAATTGTAAAGTGAAAATAATTAAAAGTTGTAATTGCAACAACCTATAATTTGTTATGATATACATATAATATTTACCTCTAATTTATTAATCAACAGTTGATATTATTCACATTATACTATAAAGTAAAGTGAAACATACCATGTTTCAGTGTCCTTAGATGCCAAGATGATATAAAAAATTAATATAAAATTGAAAAGTACATACAATATGTTCAGAATACAAAATAAGGTGTATGGTGTATGATGTCAACTTTTGATGTCAAAAATCATTATAAAAAACTTTAGGTAAATTTTGAGAACATGTTGGTGTAAACTTTGTTTGTGCTAAATACAAACTCTCCCATGAAAAATAAATAGTAACAAAAAAAAAAACAAAAATAGAACAAGTTTTTATATTGTACTAACCTATGAAAATGAATGCTTTCATTTTCTTTTTGCACACTCTTTCTTCATATCATACCCCTCCAAAAACAGAGCATTTTCCCCTACTTCCACATCAATGCACCTTAAACTCTCATTTTCTTTTTTACCTTTTTGTATTTCATCTCCAAAAATAAATTCAATTGATTTTCCAATTTCAAGTTGATCACAACTTTCTTGACCAACAAAGTCCTTCTTTTTAGTACCTTTATTGAAACAAATACTTCCCCAATCAGAAAAAGATCTTCTCCCTATATCTTTATCAATTGAAACTCTTTTTGCTTCAAAATGTGGAATATTCTCAAATGCATAACTCCACTTATAGCTTTTATTCTCATTGTCCATACTCAATTCAATAGATTGAAGATCACTTTCAATTGATTCATCTTCATTCTCTATTGAATCTTCAATAATCAAATCATTCTCTTCCTCTACATTTTTATATTCCAAAAATTTCTTGTTTAAATAGAATTCAAGATTCTTGAGTTTTTCAAGCCCTTGATTAGCATCAATATCATCACCTTTATTTCTTATAAAGCTTTCAAGTTCTTTTCTAACATTTTCAAGCATTGCATTTTTCTCTTCAAATTGATGTTTAGCTTCTAAGAGCTTCATATGGACTCGTTCCTCGCGCAAAACATCGGCTATTTGAAGCATTTCCCTCTCCTTTTCGACTTCTTCTCGAACTTTCTCCGACTCCCTTTTCATTTCTTCTACTTGTGCTCTATCTTCTCCAATCCCTTTGGCTAGTTCATCACAAACTTGCTCCAATATTTCTTTAGCCCTTTTCTCCCTTTCGAGCTCTTTCGACAATTTTGAAAAGGAAGTTTTTACATTCTCCATTTCTTTGGCAATCTTCAAGTTCATCCTCTCAGTTTGTCTTCTTAGCTTCTTCTCTACTTCGAGCTCCTGCGCTATGCTCGTTGTAGCCTCGTGAATCTTCTCTCTTTCTCTTCTTTTCCAAGCAATCTTTTCTTCTGCAAAATGATTCAAGAGATTCTCAATATCATTCTGGTTGGAGCGTTGTTCTTGGATGAACTTATCAATTTGGGAGCGGGCACGATCGAGCTCATTACTCATAGCAAAGATTAGAGGAGTGCTTCTCGATGAACTATTCTCTTCGACAACCATTTGACTTAACACCTTTAGAAGCTTCTTCGATGTAGATATGCCGCTTTTAGCATCCTTAAGACGGTTCTTGACTTCAAACTTACATTTACCACAATTCTTGTTGTCTTTTGATTCATTTCTTTCCTTCTGCATTTCAACATTGTTCAATTTCATCCTTCTCAACATTAACAAAACATAAATAACTTTCTACTCAATACATATTTTAACATTGTATAATGAAAGTGTTTAAGACATTAATCATGACCCACCTCAATAACATATGAAATCATTTTAGATTTATGCCAAGTTTTTTGGAAATGATCTGATATAAATTTTCAATCCAACTGGCAGTTTTGTAAAATATCTATACCGTAAAACATTGAGCGGCATGGTGTAATTTGATCTATCCTCAATGAAATAAGTTTATAACAATTCTAATGAATGAAGTTGATCAGAAAAATGAAGTTGATGAGATAAAATCTGACACATTTCTTTTGCAACCATCAACTTCAAAACCTTTTATTCTAAGCTTTACTTTACCTTAACCATATTTACATAAAACATAGATTTAATTTTCATTACTGAACTAATTAAGTTAATTAACAAATGAAGAAAAAAAAAGTAACACTTTGATATGAATTAGTAATAATTTACCTCTGAGAAAGGACTAAACATTGGATCTAACTTCTCTGATCCCAATAAAACTGATCTACATAACCTCTCAACTCTATCCTTGTTGCTTCTCTTTGGTTCCTTCTTGACACTTGAAGGAGTTAAATCATTGATTTCCCATAGTGTAGCAGCAAGTTTTCTAGCAGAAACAGAAAGTTCCTTCTTCTCTTTGGAAGATAAACCAAAACCAGAAGAATTTAAAGGTGAGTTTTTTGTAGAATGATGATGATGATGAGTTGCCATAGGTGATCTTGTAGAACTTATTTTCCAAATGGGTGGTGGTGTAGTGTATCCACTTTTCTTCCCAATCAAAATGGCTCTCTTGAATCTATATCTTCTAGAAAAGGTAGATGAGGAAGTTATGGAGGAACAACCTCGTTTTCTGATCTTGTTTTGTTTATGTTTAAGATTTCTTGTCTCACATGAGGACATAATGGAAATTCTAAGGCAAAAAATCAGGGAGCAAATATCTCAAATTTTTGCAAGATTTATTGCATGATAATAATGATTCTAATCAAGGTTTTTCAAAATGGTCCGCGATTGCGATCGCGATTTGGGCTAGTTGTATATTATGTTTTTTTTTTCTTTTATGTTTCTATGGTCGCGGTTGAAATTTATCTAATGTATTTGATCGCAATTTTTAGCAATAATTGCTATGTGATCGCAACTACAATTTAAAAACATTGGACGAAGTAATTAAGGAAGTGTTTGGTTTGATGAAAAAAGTTTTGTAGTGAGCATCATGGGCTTTTTCCAATGTTTTGGTAAGATGGAACTATTAGCATTGAATTTAGTGCAAAGTGGGTTGTGAAAGATTTGGTATAGTTGTTTTCTTTTGGTCCTAGAATGGAGAGAGTATTTGAATGTATAAAGGGATTTAAGGACCAAAAAAGTGGGAATTGGTCACATATATTGGAAGATACGTTTGAGTGTTGGATATAAATGGAAGCTTTAAGTTGAGTTGGCCATTCATAAGTCTTTGATTGAGAAGGAAAGAAAAAGGATTAAGAGAATTGTTATTATGAAAGATTGAAAGTGAAAGAAGATGAAGAAAAGTAGTATATAGTTACTATTCAATGGCCTCTTTTTTTTTTTTTTCTTTTCACCACAATTTAAATCTGGTTCGGGGGTTGGTTTGGAGGTCAGTTCTGACATCAAGTGATTACAGCCTTCTCCCGATCATAGTTGCGAGGGATCGAACCGTGGTCTTCCCTATCAAGTTCAGCGTCAATCACCACCAAACCAACTAACGATTGGTATTCAATGGCCATTTAGTTAGTTGGAATTAGAAGTTAGAAAAAGTGAAATATTAGTGTCATGTCTCCTTATGGAAAATTTAAATCTTATTAAATGGCAATGATTGAGTCAATAGGTGTCATGAAGGAAAAAACAAAATTCAAATAATGTCATAAAAGAAAGTTAATTGTGATTGTGATTCATATAATTTCTCAATGGAGTTAGTGGAGGGAATACTAATTGGTACATTGAATGCTCAATAATAAGTGATTTCATGAGGGTTATTTCAATGATAATATTATTATTTTTGTAAATGATAATTGACTTCATAAACACGTTTTGTGAAACAGCAATGCTATATATCGCGAAATTGAATTCACGAATATATCACGAGCGTGCTTTTATATGTAACCTGTTTCATTGTTCAATTGGATTACTACAAGGCTGCAAGCTATTATAATTATGTATTTTTATTTTAAAATAAAAGGCAATAACAATTAATGTTTGATAGCTGCCACCACAATTAACGTTTGGATTATTTCACCTTAAAATTTAAATGTAAATTTTTTTTTTTTACAAGTGTGTTTGAGAGTGTGATATTTAGTATTTCTCTTGAATACATTTTTTTTAAGAGTCTAAATTAGCCTACCTAAATTGATTAAATTTTGTATTTGTATTATATAGGTTCTCTAAGTTTTTTTTTTTTAAATAGGTCGTTTAAGTTTTTAAAATATATCATCTAGATCCTAAACGATACATAATGAGAGAACCAAGATGATACATTTTAAAAACTTAAAGGACATAATTAAAACAAAAAACTTAAAGGATTTATCTGATGCAAAGGCTAAAATGTACAAATTTCAATATGAATTCACTATTTTGAACTTTTTAATATGTATAAAAAAATTATTTTTTATTGTGTGGTAATTTTTTTTGTTAAGTAGTTTAGTGGTTAGAAATTTCACTCTTAAAGTGGATAAGTGAGATGATAAAAATTCGAACTTCAACTAAAATAAGTTCATGAGATGTTTTGTGGTAATTTAACTTGCACTCCCTCCGGTCACACTTAAAAGTAAATTTGACTTTTTTGATATATTGAAAAATGAATATATGTGGCATATATTATAGACTATATATATTCATTTTTTAATGTAAAAAAAAGTTAAATTTATTTATAAATGCGATCAGAAAGAGAGTATTAATTTATACATGATAAAAAATCCTTATAATATTAATACCAAAATGCTATCATCGTGGAAGAGACCCACTTTGATAATTAGTTGAAGGTGTCGTTTCCTTTAAAAGTTGAAGCGGTGATTCAAAAGCATATACTTATCGGTTTATTTCAATTGCTGCTTCCTTCGTGAATTTTTTTTCGCTATGATAAGCATTTTCCTTTGTGAAAATATTCCTCGGATTTGATAATTACTAGAAGACATTCAAATCTTATACTTAGCAAATTTTAATTTCCTTTCTTATAAATTATATTTTTTATAATCGGCTAACTTAGTTAACTACAATATATATTAGTTTAAAGAAAAATGTTAAACAGTGCCCCCCAATTTAAAATTGTGTGATGAGTAATCAAAAAAACAAAATTTGTGTGATGAGAAATGTACCAAGTCTAATTGTCCAATCTAGTTATACTAATGTCTAATCCCATCCTTCTTTCAATTTTTATAATTTTTCATTATGATGTTATTGACATGGAGTTTTTATCATGTTGAGTATTGATTAGTTTCTATCGAAGAACTTATAGTTTGTGGGATACATATATCTTCTTTCAACCTTTTTTTTATACGTAATCACTTTTTATAATTAAAAAAATGTCATTCACTAACAACTATATATTCTATCAAATTACTTTACTACATTATATTTTAATGGTATGGGTTAAAAAAATAGTGGATTCTTATATATTAGACATTAGTATAAAACTAATTTATATCGATACAATATATCGTTAAACTCATGTTTCATCGGTAAAAAGACTATAATAAATCTATTTAGTATTCGTTCTGTGAGTTTAACTCAGTTGATAATTAAAAACATCACATTGTATATGTGAAAATTAGAATACACTTCACTTGTTTTTAAAAGTAAAATTTCTACCCACTTCACCGGAAACAAATTTGACACAGTTACTGCGTTAACGCAATAATTGTTTCTGGCCGTCCAATCAAATATCAATGGCTCAGATTAAATTTCATTTTAAATTAATAACATTTAATTCAATAAATTGTGACCGTCCGATCTGTTTTAGACGTCCGTGATCATCTGCTGCGTGTAACTCCATGAAGCGGTTAGAGCAAACTATGCTTATCCCACTTGACCTAAAAGCTAAAACAAATCTATCTGGTGCTTTAATGTGTACTAATTAACTACTACAAGTGCTAGAAAACTCCAAAATTGCAATCAATCATGACCAAAAGCAACTCACGTCCTCATAGGCTCAAACAAGAACAAGAACTCACTCACATAGTTAGAAGGGCACGAGGTGGGGGCCTTACAAGCAAGTTGCAATGTTTTGAGATCACTGGATTCTGATGTTTAACAAATCCAACCACTTTAATTTGTTCATTTCCCGATTTGATCATTACGTAAACTATTATCTTTCAATGTTTTCTTCTCTAAGTGAAACACATCGTTTAATTATCACTTCATTTTTGTTATTCAATATATATATATTTGTATGAATATAGAAGAATGTGAATAAGTTGTAACCCAATTGCGCTTTATATTTTTGTCACATATAGTTATGTTCTTCAACGTTTTGATGTTATTAGTAGCTACATTTCTAGCCATATCCACATGTTCATGTTGTTGAGAGACGTCTTTATTTCAAACATTGCCAACAAAATGCTCCAGATTTTGTTCTATGTATCCTTCCCCAATTTTTCTCTCATCAACATAAATTATATATAAAATCACTTTGGTTAACAAAATAAACTAACTTATAGCTTATTATATTAGTTTATAAGCTTGTTTGATAAAATAAAATGTGTTTGGTAAAAAACTTTTTTCATTAGTTTATAATTTTTTTTGAGATGTTAATTATTTCAGTATTTTGAAATACTATTTCAGCTTTTCGTTTGAACTTATAACTTAGAGCTTTTTAGCTATAAGTCATTTTGATTTTCTTTCACAACCACCGGCTCCCAACTGCAGCTCTCCAATCTCTACTTTCCCAATCACCGGCTCTCAACCCCCGTCTCTCCTGTTCCCGATCCCAGGAACCGCCAACGAGATGTAGATTGGGCTCGTGGTGGTGCGATCGACTCCAATGGAGTCGCGATGCCACCATCGTTACAAGCGTCGGTTTCCTTTCGGGGCGTCGCTTTCTTTCCATCTTCGATTGGGTGGTTTCCAACGTACGCCGACGGTTCCTGCTCTGCAATTAGTTGGTGGTTTCGGTCGATAAGATACAAAGGACAATTGTTATCTCACAGTTTAAGATTCTAGAGACGGGCAGAAGAAGAAGACTATAGTTGGTAAATCACCCTTTGTGTGGTGGTTCAGTTTTATTTCTTCACGCCAGATTCAACAATTCTCAGATCTTGATGCCTAGTGAATTCTGATCGGAGGAGAAAGTAAACTTGTTTTCGGCGGCAAAGGAACAAAAATGACACAACAAGAGGGATGCGGAAGCTTTCAACAGACAAGCCGGCGGGAGTTTTTGTTGTTGTCGTGAGTTTGTTAGTGGATATGTTGTTTCTGTATTGACGGGATCCATCTGATGTTCCCATTCATGGTGGGCTCTGAATTTTATAGTTTGTTTTCTTCTACTGCCATAGCCAGAGACATTGTTTAGATAGGTGGTTGCACCTACTGCATGTTTTGTTGGAAGCCTTCCGCGAAGTGGATTCATCAAGAGTTGGTTTGGCTCGGTATTGCTCGAAAGGGCTAGGTATGCTAATACTCTGTGTTGACGGTTGTAGTCGTTTGTCGTGCTAATGGGTTCGTTGTCGGTTTTGGTGAGGATTATGTTCGTGGTGACCGGTCTCATTGATTGACTATCCCTCGATCTGGCTTTCGATTGGTTCTGGGTTGATTTGGATTCACAACAAGACTTGTTCATCCCAATATCCATACGATTTATTAATCTTGGATTGTTAGCTTGAAAAAGCAATCATCACTTGCTGCTTGATGCAGGGAGTAGTGGTACATGAACCCAGACCCGTCTCCGAATTTTTTAAGGCCATGTGCAAATATTAAAAGTGGCCCTTTAATTTATAAAAATAAAATAAAATTTCTTTTTTAAAAAAATCACATTCGATTTAAATTGCAAATAACAGAAAAAATAATCATCCTTGTCATTAACATAAAAACAAAATTTTTAGTTTAAAATTGTAAGAATCCCAAATTGTAAAATTGAGACTTTTTACTTATGTTTTTTATTAATGGTGATGGCGGTGGACTTCGTTTTTCCCTTCTTTTTTCTTTTAATTTTTTTCCTTTTATTCTTTTGAAAATCTGGACCTGATTGTGCAGACCATGACAAATTTCTTCTTTTTTGCTTTTGACAAACTGGGCCTGAAAGGTTGGTCTTCACAGTGTGAAGAAATACTTTACGTTTTGTACCTTCTTATTTACTAATATTGCAAGTATATAATTTTTGTTTGAGGCCTCAATTTTTTTGAGGCCCAATGCCATGGCACATGTGGCACATGCCATTGGGCCGGGCGTGCATGAACCTTTTCGTGTTGACGGTCGGTTCATTCACCTGACTTGTTATAGGACTTTTATTTTCGTAATATTTAGAAGTTGGTTTGTTTGACCTTGGACTCACTGGATTAAGGTTTATGTTCCCTCAGTTCTGTACTTTTTTTTTTCTAATTTAATAAGGAGATATAGACAAAAAATGTGCGTGAAACCTAATTTGTCCCTTGATATCTAGATGTTCTTCGTCTTATCAAATTATTATTTTTACCAAACAGACCCTTTGTCAATTCCACACAAATTAACAAATATAGTAAATTCTATTCTACTTTTTAATCTTTCTAACTAAATTTATAAATATAGTATAATCTTGTCTTTGTTTTTTCATTAGTCTATTTGGATCAATACACTTTTTATTATGTCAATAGAATCGTGCACTTGTGAGACAATCAATAACCGCATCAGAAGGCCAATAAAAAAATATTAATCTTTCATTAAAAAAAAACGTCTATAAATGGAAGTTTTAATTTATTTAGTTTATAAAAATTGTGTATTCCCTTCATAGATGATTATTTTTACAAATAGTTTTTCCATTATTAATCCCCAATGTTTCTCTTTTGATATGTTTTCGTTCTCTATTATGAAAGGTTAAAAGAGATATAAAAACTATATATTGAAAGTAGGGTAAATAGGTCTTTACCTCTTATAAAATAGACGAGTTTTGCGTTTGTCCCCTGCAAAAAAAATTTGTAGGAATATCCTCTTGCAATATTCAAATTTTTTTTTGTAGTGTATTTTACCTCCCTATGTTGGGAAAAAAAAATCAGCAGGGGGATAAAATACACTACCAAAAAATTTTTGAACATTGCAAAAAGATATTCCTATAAAAAAAATTGCAGAAAGCAAATGTAAAACTCGCCTATTTTGCAAGGGTAATGACCTATTTACCCTTGAAAGTAAAGTGATGAATTGAGTAATTGCAAGAGATAAACATGACACGTTTGTGTACCTTAGAGACATCTAACAATTACTCCAATTTATTGAATGATTTCTTGCAACTCTTCGGTGCTAAAAACTATTTAATTAAAATGACAAAGCATAGCAACTTGTTTTTATATTAGTGTGATCAAACAACTTTCTAGTTAGTTCATGCAAAGGAGGAGAAGAAAAAAACATGACTTTAATTCCATGTTTTTTTGCATGCATTGATCATCTTCCTTTCTCTATTTCTTGTAACAAACAAGATTGGTAAGTCGCGAGACAATCAATAACCACATCAGAAAGCTAATAAAAAAATATTAACCTTTCGTAAAAAAAAAATCTATGAATGGAAGTTTTAATTTATTTAGGTTTTAAAAATTGTGTATTCCCTTCATTGATGCATTATTTTTACAAATAATTTTTCCATTATTGATCCCCAATATTTCTCTTTTGATATGTTTTCGTGGTAAATTCTAAGATGGATCACTTATTCAAGTGGTCCATGGTGGACTAACGCTATAACGAATACGAATTTTTAATTTTACAAAAATCATCGTTGGATTAAAAGTTTATATCATATAGATCATCCATAAAAAAATTAAAAAAAAATAAAATCATTCAATATGTTATTAGAACTCATTAAGATTTACGGTATTTAATAAACCGTTAATCTTTATATATCTCAATAATATATCAAATGAATTTTAATTTTTCTACATTTTTTTGTCTACGATCTATATGATATGAACTTTCAATCTAACAGTAAATTTTGTAAAATTTATATTCGTTATAATAGTTTTAATCACTTGTGTAGGGTGGACCACTTAACGAAGTGATCCACCATAGCAATGGCCATTTTTTCGTTGTCTGAAAGGTTAAAAGAGATATAAAAAATATATATATTGAAAGTAAAGAGATGAATTGAGTGATTGCAAGAGATAAACACTGACACATTGGTGTACCTTAGAGACATCTAACAATTAATTACTCCAATTTATTGAATGATTTCTTGCAACTCTTCGGTGCTAAAAACTATTTAATTAAAATGATAGAGCATAGCAACTTGTTTTTATATTATAGTGATCAAACAACTTTTTAGTTAGTTCATGTTCATGCAAAGGAGGAGAAGAAAAAAACATGACTTTAATTCCATGTTTTTGGTATGCATTGATCATCTTTCTTTCTCTATTTCTTGTAGCAACCAAGATTGGTAAGTCATGTTTCACAACATTTTCAAATATCTAATATATCTTATATGACATATTTTATCATTTTTCACAATACTTCATTTGTTCTCTTTTGTAGGTTCTGTTCCCTGCCAGACAACCGCAGATTGTCCATCAAATATGTGCGACGGTTCTCCTACAGTTCCATGGTGTGTTGGCTATTTTTGTGACTGTAAGTAAGTGTAACAAATAACAATTAAGTTGAAAAGTAATTCAATGTTTTTTTGATACAAAAAAAGAGGAACACATCAAACAAAGATAATTTTGTTACTTGTAACTGTATGATTTATCTTTCAATTTCTTTGAAAGACTCAAATGTGTAATGTTATTGTTATATTATATACAACTATCTTGCCTTCATTCATTCATAAAAGGTATGAAAAACAACAACCTCACTTCATAATTATAATTAATTACTTAAGTAATTAAATTAAGATAATATACGATTGTGTAGATAAATTACTCGTTCTACTTATTTAGCATAACATTTTTATTTGTGTAAACTTAATAAGTATTAGTATACATAAATTAGTGCTAAAATTTTATATTCAAATTGAATGTTCAGACCTCTCATGAATGAAAAAATAATGAAATTTTTTTTTGCATTCTAGATAGTGAGTACTGTTTGCTATCTAGAAAGCGATCTCCTTTTTTCATGATTTGTTCATTCATGGGGAGATCGACGTTCAGTTTAAGTGTAAAATATTGACACTCACTACTTAGCGTGCGAACTGAAACATAATTTGATACTTGGAGAATAAAAACACATTTCGCTATTTAGAGTGCGAACTCTGTTTACACTTTTGCACTTTAACTAGTGAACCTTATAAAAATGTGGACACTATCTTATATCATATTTTAATTTGCTACTGGAGCGGTTGTGATATTATCAATCAGACACACCGTAAAGATAGTCATACTAAATTATTACTTTATTTGATATGACTAGGCCCGGCCCCCATAGGGGTGCAGGGTGAGGACGACATCGGGCCTTA
Organism: Trifolium fragiferum; assembly: GCA_954870985.1. NCBI lineage: Eukaryota > Viridiplantae > Streptophyta > Magnoliopsida > Fabales > Fabaceae > Trifolium > Trifolium fragiferum. Next base: position 74,469,198 of record OX940789.1, on the reverse strand, counting down.
AAATTTTGGAGGTCTCAATTCAAATTTTTGAGGTCCTATAATAATAGTTATATATTGTTAGTTTTTATAAAATGTTAGATGTATTCAATAGATTAATTTTGAGGTTTTATAATAATGGTTAAATATTATCAATATTCATAAAATATCATATGTTTGGTGAAAAAAATCTCAATCAAGTAAAAAATGATGATGTAAATAGAGGATGATTCTTTTTATTTTTTTATTAAGGATACATTTTTAAGATTTAAATCGGGCCTCCAAATAATCAGGACTGACCCTGGATATGACGAAGTTTACATTTATACTTACAATAAACATGTATCAAAGTTACAAGAGTTGATACGTTTAACAGAAAATAAGAAATTAAGTGAATGAATGGTTCACACTTTAAATTTTGATTTTTATAAGGTTTGCATTCTATAAAGCAAACTCAGTTTGCAGTTTGCTATCAATAAAGCGAACTTTTTTTTCTCTAATTTTTGTTATTTACACACTCACATTCTAAATAGCGAAAGGATAAACTGGATATATCAAGGGATGCGAGCGAGGCTCGGGGGTGCAAAAAAAAAGACTAAAAAACAAAAATAGAGAAGGCCCAAATAAGCAGGCTCGGAAGAATTAAATCATCTTGGCCCAAAAAACAAGGAACAACTATACAACCTCCCTCCCCATTGAATTATTAATTTATTTGATATGGTCAAATTTACATTTATACTTACAATTGAACAAGAGTTTTTCCAATTTTTGCTATTTACACACTTACATTGAAAAGTAAATTGAATATGTCAGAGGATGCGAGTGAGACCCGTGAGTGCAACCCCCTTCCCCCCAATTTAACAACTTTAGTTCTATTCCATATTAAATTGGGAATGACTTTTGGAAAAATAAAAACTTTCTATTTTATTATAACGGATAGTCATTTTATTGTATTCAATTCAAAATATCTTATATAATTTGAATTTTTATTTTAGTCAAATTCAACCCAATTCAACCCACATATATCTCATTGTATCTACATTGACCTCGGAAAGGTCATTGTAATTTACACAAAGAAGTTAACAAAATTTTGGATATTACAATATCATAAATGTATTTGGAAGATATGTCATCAAGCCTAAATTATTAGGAAATATCTCCTCCCTCCATGATATATCTCTTTTACCAAATAACATTAGTCTCTTTCTTTGACAAAATATAGCATTATCTATTGATTTACTTAAACATGATATATCAATCAAAAACAAAAAATGATCAAACAAACTTGAATTTCTCACAAATATACATTTTTTTTTTACCAACATATATATGTATGTATTGTTCTATTGTATATGTTCCCTTTCTCTTTATAACTACCCCCTGCCTCTTTTTTCTTTCCTGTCCTTTTTCTAAACTTTTATAAATTCTATGCTTCATATTCCAACACCTATAATGTATGATTTGTTTTCTTCTCATTTTTAAATTTCTCTTTTTGCACATAAAATTTGGGAAATATTTTTTGAAGTTTTTTCAAGACAAAAAAAAAGTTTGCCCCCCCTAAGTTAAAGACATATTTGGGGAGGGAAAATAGAAATTACTTGAAAAAAAATTCAAAAAATATTTTCCGAACTTAATTTAGAAGAGGGAAGAGAAACTAGCCCAAATAAAACTCATTTGGATTGGATGAAACCCATAACCTCACAAACCTAAAAAGAAATGCAAAAATGAAAATTGCAATTACCATAATAACCATATCAATCACCCTCTCTCTCTTCAACTTTCTCTCTCTTCTCTCACTCTTCATCAAACAAAATTCCTCAAAATCCCTCTTCATTTTCTCAACATCCACTTTCTTCCTCTCTCCATTTTCCATCACTTCTTGTAAAATCCCCAAACTATCCCTCCCAATCAAATGTCTCCCATCCATATCCTCCATACTTAAACTCACCTCCCTCACGTGCATTTCTCCACCAGCTTTACCACAGCACGTGACCTTTATCGTGCACTGCACTAATCCCATAACCACAGCGTATAAAACCTCTAATTCTCCTGTTAACCAATGACGTCTAACTGTTACCGGTAACCGGCTAGATAAATTAACCGAACGCTTACGTGTCGGTGATATTATAATCCAACTTAAACTTAAATTATTTTCAAGCCATTCAACGACGTCGTTTTGCTCGAATTTTATAGGCGTTTCAATAATCTCATTTGGTTCAAGAATTTCAATCCATAAAGGTGAACATAAGAACCATCCCTTATGTGTTTCGGTTTTCAGAACTTTTGAAAAGACCGATTTACCCTTGTAGTATAAATCAACGGCGGAGATTAATTCTTTTAACGGTGATGGAGATGGCGATGAAGAATCTTGCGGTGTTGAGGCGGAGGAGTAATGGACGGAGGGGAAAGAGTCGGAGAAAATTGAACGGTGAGAGTTTGGGAAAGTGGAGATGAGTGATGTTGTTAGAGGTTCGTTGAGAGAAGGCCACGTGGCGGTGGTGATTTTTTGCCAGAGGTGGTTTTCGGTGCAGAGACTGCGGAGGTGGGAGGTGGTGGAGGCGGCGGAGGTGAGGGCTGTTCCGTCGAGACGTGTGAGGATGTGTGATTGGATTATGTCTGGATGGATTGTAATGATTGGTGAGTTTGTTGAATTTGATGAATCCATGAAATGAAATTGTGATGTTTATTGGTTTTTGAATTGTGTTTGAATATTTTGAAGGGTTTTAGAAGGAAAAGATGATGAAGATATATATAGTAATGTTGGTGTGTGAGAAATGAAAGTGTGGAGAGGGGAAAGAGTGGTGGGATTTTATACATGAGGGTATTTAAATTTTATTTTAATATAAATTAATGTAATTGGTGCAATTGGACATTGAATTTTTATTATATGATATTGATGTAATATAAACAATATAAATAGAGTATTATAGTGTTTATCTTAAAATATATATGAATTATTGTTGTGATTATCTAAATATATTATTTTTGATATATTTTGGGTTATCTAGATATAAGGAGTTTTAACCGTCGTTAATGATGATTAATATCTATTAAAAATTTTCTGAAGCACATAACATAAATATATAGACTATGAATCAAACGTTTGACCGCATTGTTTAAGAAAATCAAAACTCTTACTATTTAGATTAATTTATTTTTGATAAAATAAAAAAGATTTTATCTTATATAATACTACTTCCATCTTAAATTTCATTATAATTAAAAGTTTGGCCAATAAAAATTGAGATATTTAACTTCTATTTATTTTTGTTTCATAATTCATACCACAAATTCATCTATCCATCCATAATGATTTCAAATAAATTGCAATTTTTATTTTTTTTCACCACCAGTTTTAATCTGATTCGGGGGTCAATTCTGACATCAAGTGGTTACAACTCCTTTCGATCGCAGTTGTGGTTTCGGATTGAACAGTAATTTTTTCTACCAAGTTCAACACCACGATTGATAAATCAATTTTTATTTTGAAGTAACAAAAACTATATTTTTGCATTACCTTAATTTATTGCAGTAATTCTTAGTCTAAAATTAATTTTTATTGACTCAATTTTTACTATTTTGGTAAGAGGTATGATTAAGACAAGTACTCGTACTACAGTAGTACTGTTGTTGGTGAGAGGTAGGAGGATGAGGGATTAGGAAAGGGACTCGTGAGTGGGAGCACAACTGCACAAGTTGAGTATGTCAGATAACCAATTATCCCAAAAGCTTAAGCTATTAGGATTAGCTACATCAATGGTTATATTATTTCTAATATGCTCCCTCACACAAGAGCCCATTGGGCTTGAAGTGTGGATAGTGTATAGGTACGACCACCATATACTTGGTTATATTAGAAAGTGTGGGGAGGAGGGATCGAACCCGTGACCGTTGGGTCATAGAGGCTCTGATACCATGTCAGATAACCAATTATCCCAAAAGCTTAAGCTATTAGGATTAGCTACATCAATGGTTATATTATTTCTAATAGAGTAGTCAAGGGTCAAAACTGGCTTTTCTCTTTTGTTTTTTGTTTAGTGAAAGTCAATACTGGCTGTTAATTACTAATTGTATTAGTAATAATTAATATTAGTCGACGTAATCTCGTTACTAAAATAATAATATTCAAATCCTATTCGTTTATTGAAAATTTGGAATTATGTAAGATATTTCCTTTTTGTGGAAGCTTCTTTACTGAACTTTTCAAATCAAGATTTTATTATTATAGATAAACATTAACATCTTATCTTGCTTTTGGCCTCAACATCTTATCCTAATTAAATTAATGTTTGCGATCTTTGAGAATTTGTTGGATATGCATGCACTAAACTTTTTTTATAAGTAATGAAAAATAAGTAAGGAAATAAAGATAGGAAGAATAAAAATTTAATTTGGTAAATCTACACAAAAATATAAGTCATTCAAATATAAAATACAAACGGACAAATATGAATTGATTTAATTCTAATTAACTCTAACAAATGAACATCAATCACGAATACAATTCAGCGAACTAGCGTATGGACGCAAATTAAAACCAAGTAGCAAAAAAAAAAATAATGAGTAAATTTGGAATCGTTAAAAGGTCAAAAATTAAGGAACAAATTAATTGTTAATACAGAAGCGGATCCACGTACATACCATCAACCCCCTACAATAAATAGCAACAAACATAACACCAATTTGAGTCAATTAGTCCAACGTCAAGTCGAATGGAGGATGACAAGTAGGGGTGTCAAAATTATCCATTTATCCATTATCCATCCAATCCATTCACTAATGGATCCATCCAATCCATCCATTAGTAAAAAAATTAGTAAATGGATTGGATCCAATCCATCCATTTAATTAATGGATGGATCCAATCCATCCATCTTAATTTGAAAATCCAATGGATCATATATAGTATAATAATCTCAAATCCAATGGATAATCAATTTTTTAAAAATAAAATTAACAACCGATTCAAAAATAAAAAATCGGTTGAAAACCAAAAAAACACCTGAAGATCCTAAAATCGGGCGAAAACCCAAAAAATCGGCCGGATACCCAAAAAAACCCGAAAATCCAAAAATCGGCCGAAAACCCAAAAATATGTCGAAAACTCAAAACATCCGAAAACCCAAAAAACACCCGAAAACGCAAAAATCAACCGAAAAACTGAAAATCGACCGAAAATCCAAAATTCAAAAAATCGGCCGAACAACCTAAAATCAGCAGAAAAACCAAAAAACGGCCGAAAAACCTAAAATCGGCTGAAAACACAAAAAATCTGATGAAAAACCGAAAATCACCCGAAAATTCAAAAAATCCTAAAATCGGCCGAAAACTCAAAAAATCGACCGAAAACCCATAAAAAGACTGAAAAACCGAAAATCGGCTGAAAACCCAAAAAACACCCGAAAATCCTAAAATCGGCCGAAAGCCCAAAAACTCAAAAAATCGGCTGAAAACCCAAAAAACACCCGAAAACCCAAAAATCGGCTGAAAAACCAAAAATCGGCCGAAAACCCAAAAAACGCCCGAAAATCCTAAAATCCAAAAAATCAGTCGAAAAACCTAAAATCAACTTTTCGGCCAATTTTAGGATTTTCTGGTGTTTTTTGATTTTTCGGCCGGTTTTTTGTGTTTTCGGCCAATTTTAGGTTTGTCGGACGATTTTTCGTTTTTTGGCCAATTTTAGATTTTTCGGCCGATTTTGTGTTTTCGGCCGATTTTCGGTTTTTCGGCCGTATTTAGGTTTTTCAGATGAGTTTTTGGGTTTTCAACTTTTTTGTGTGTTTTCGGCCGATTTTAGGTTTTTCGGCCGATTTATGGATTTTCGGGTGTTTTTAGGGTTTTCAGCTGATTTTCGGTTTTTCGGCCGATTTTAGATTTTTCGGACGATTTTTTGTTTTCGGCCGATTTTTGGTTTTTCGGATGATTTTAGGTTTTTCAGCCGATTTTTTGTATTTTCGGCCGATTTATGAATTTTCAAGTTTTTTTAGGTTTTTCGGCCGATTTTCGGTTTTTGGCCGATTTTTGGGTTTTCGGCCGATTTTTTGATTTTCGGTGTTTTTTGGGTTTTATGTTATTAATAAAAATAATCTATTTAATTAATAAATATGTTATTAAAAAATAATAGTAATTTAATAGATTGATTGGATGGATATGCATCCATTTAAAATACCATAATGGATGGATTGGATTGGATTTTATTTTCAATGGATGGATTGGATTGGATATTTTGAATGAGTTTTAATGGATTGTTAATGGATTAATGGATTTTTTTTATCCATCCATTAACAATCCAATCCAAATTCATCCAATCCATCCATTTTGACACCTCTAATGACAAGGATAAACCCGCGATGATAGAATGTCTTCTAGTAACGATTGTCGTAGAAAATAACTTGTTGAAAAAGCCATACATAGAGGAAAAAAATAACACAATTAAACTAAATGAATATAACGTGGAAGTTTCAAATTGGAGAAAAAAAAACTATGATTGTTATTAGTTTTTTAAAATATAATTAATTTAATAATTTAACTATTTAATTTCTAACTTTTGTTAATTTATCTATAACTTAAAATTAAAAATTAAACTAATATACATGAACTTTTGTAAATAATTTATATATTGAATAAAACAAATTTAAAGTATTTCATTAACTAATAAATGTTCGATACATTAAGGAATGATTTCAAATTTACGGAAACTAGCTCAAAAATTGATAGCTCGAGCGAAAATTTATGTAACATATTCGTTCGTCTCCTAATAAATTTTACTTTAAAATTTACACTCGATAACACAATCTATCTATATACTATATGTAAAGCAAGTTTTTACTTTGCTTATGTGGCATCATTAGAATACTTCATTGCTTATGTGTCATCTTTACAAAACTCAAAAAAAAATTGTATATTGTTTGCATTCTTTTAGTTTCCTTCACCCACTAATTAATTGAATAATTAACTAACACTATTATAAAAAAATGTTATGAAAGGTGAAAGTTCACCCATTTTAATGTTATTTTTTTTTTGTGTATTTATTTTGAGTTTTAAACCATTCATTCTTCTTAACCTTTCAATCCCACTATAAAAAAAAAAAACACTGTTGTTGTGAATTAACTATTGTATATATGTCAATATGTATAATCTCTCCTCATACATGAACATATGAAATTTCTATTTGAAACTTGGAAGGGTTATTAGTGTTGTTGTAGAAGAAAGGTAATTTTTTAAAATTTTATGATCTCATTGTGTCATTCTTCTTCTTTGAATCATATAGTGATAACATGAAAAATATATGCACTAATAATTCTTATCACAATGACATGAAAAGCCAATCTTAACATACACATGATTATGCTTATATGAAATGAAAGGTTGTCTTCTATACATTATTGCTACGACATACACAATGATTTTTTTTTATCTTTTTCTTTCTTTTTGTTTTTATATTAATTTTTTAATTCATCAACCGACTAATAAAGAGTTTGTTGTTTTCATATATTGATACTTTTATTTTTAATCATCGTTTCGAGAAACTATGGAAGGTGATAGAAGAAACAATATATTATTTCTCCTTTATTTTTTTTTTATTTATGTTTTTTTTAAAGAAATGATATTTGTACTACTCTCATTGTATGTCTCTCTCTTTAATATTTTTGTCCAAAAAGAATAGGGAAATAAGAAGATTGTCCCAACAATTATCACAAATTAATTGTACAAATATCATCACTTATGTAATATTTTCACACAGTTATGATAGTATGATTACATTATTTTCTTTTGAATGTAACGCTAGACATCTATTGTCAACATCTCATATTACTTATAAGAGTTTTGGTGTACTATACTAACTTTAAGGTGCTTTTGAGAAAGCGTGTGGTACTAACGAAAAAATCATATTAATCATAACATGTTTATGATTTCTAATTTGTGAGGTTAGCCACACTTTTTTAAGATGTAATTTTTCTTTCGATTTAACTTTGATACTCTTCTTCTTCTTTTTCTCACTCTCTATTATTCTATATAATAATCACTATTATTAATATAATTAAGCTTTAAGTTACAATAAATTCTCTCCCTTTATAATTTTATCAGTCGCTACATATGATTGAATAGTATGTCATAATAGGAGTGTCTCATCTCATAGTAGTGTTTCATTAATAATTGGTAACTATGGACCTAAATATGTTATGGGTGCTAATTTCACTACAATTTTCAGAAATAAAAAAAAAAACTCATCTATTGTATATTATTTTTAAAAACAAGAATGCTGCAATATTGAAAGGTTGGAATAGAGCAATGATACGTGTTTTTTAATCAAAATTAATAGGTGATAAGAAAGAGAAAATGTGAATAATTATGTATAAAATAAAAAGATGTGTGCTTCTTCATCTTTACTATCATTCAAGAAAATGAAAGTGGTAAAACATATTTTAACTAATAAATTGGTCGGTTACATAGTACAAAAATAATAATTATATAGAAAATAAAAAGACGTGTGCTCCTTCATCTTACTATTGTTATATTTTTTTTAAAAATTTACAAAAAGGATTTGCAAACTCTTCTAAAACACTGTCATAATCTCTTTTAATAAATAATTAAATATAAAAAAATAATGCATTATATAATGTAATATCAATTTAATATTTAATAACTTCTTAAAGAAAATACATCAAGAATGAAAAGACTAATTACAAGGGATCAAGTACCTTAATAATATTTTATGATATACATTTTATTTTGAGAATTGTCTTGTGTATAGATTTATTTGCGTGTATTTCCAAGTAATAAGATTTTTTTTTTATTTTTTTTATTTTTTGGTTTAGAAGGGAAGACAAAGTTTGACACATATTTTAATTCTTTTAATTTTAGGCCTAAATTGGGTGTTGTTAAATAAAAAATTACAATAGCGTGTTTTAATAATCAATTGTATAAAAGTTGTTAAATTTTAAATTATTGAAGTTAAATTTATATAATTGTTTAAGTACAATGTGTCATTGTACAAATTATTTGTATAAATTCCTAAATATTTAAGAATTTTTAATGTTAATCAAATTTGATAAAATCAAATGATAAATGCACTGTGCAAAAAAAATAAATAAATTGATGTTTATGTGTCATCTCCCTTATGATCTGTTAAATTGATTTCATGCAACTCTTTGAATTAGAAAATAAAAACTATAGATTTATAACCGAATTAAGCAAGTTTACAAAACACCAACCTCTTTCTTTAAAATTTTATGCTAATAATTTGTTTTAAAAAATTAACTTACTTATATAAGTGCATTCTAAAAATAAAGAGATTGAAGTATAATTAAGATAAAGAGAATTGATTTATGTACACACATAAATAAAATATTTTCTATGTTGATAGTAACTTTTATCTGCCTCTTTATATTATGAGAATGGATTCTTTCCATTGGAAAAAAACTGAGAAAATAATGTGTGCATTTAAATTATTGGATCAAAAGCATGTGATAATATTTTAATTAGAAAAAAAAGTCGTCAATGGTTAAAATGTAACAATTGAAAAAACTTGAAAGAAAACAATTAAGATCCTTTATCATGTATAGAGATTCACTTGACGAAATAAAAATTTAAAAATATATTAAACGTCACTGTTTATAGAACACCATTTCTTAAAACATTTTAATCAAGTCCGTAAACTCTTTGTATTATTCTTTTAAAGTCCGACTCTAATATAAAATTTGACGAAGTTGATTCTAAAGCTCTTTGAATGTCTTTTTTATTAAAATTATAAAATATTAAAATAGATTTTTCTTATATTTAAATAGTCTACTAATATAATTTTTACATATATATATATATATATATATATATATATATATATATATATATATATATAATAACAATAAACATATTGAAGAAGTTCAAAATAAATTTATTAAAATATTTTAAATTGAATTTAAAAGACTATATTCAATGCACCTATCAAAATTATATTTCCAATAGAGTATTTTTTAAGTTTTTTTTAAAAAAAAATTATAATCAAACACGTGCAATAATGATTAAATTTTTATTTGATTTTATTTATTCTCTTAACTAACATAATTTCGTTGACTTAAATTAGAATCAAATTTTGATAATATTTATTTATTATCTACTTTTTTTTTTTTTTCATTCTAAAAACTAAAACAATATTAAAATCTAACATGCAAAAATTTAAAGAGATGTAAGTCAAACTTAAAAATATTAACAAAAGAATTTTTTGTTATAATTCACTATTTTATTGCACTTATATTTACAGATCAACTACCCGTTATTTATATTAAAAACATTTTTTACCTGACTTTCTGTATTTTACGTACATTCACTTGACGAGATAAAAAAATTTAAAAGTTAATTTTTAAAAACTCAAAGAATAGTTCAACACATCTATCAAATTTGTTATTTTTGATAATAATCATTTTCTAAATCTATTACAATTCTATAGATTTCATATGCAATTCAAGTAGCTTTTAAGTCTTAAAAAAATAGGACTAAACACAACTTTAAACTATATTTCAAGATTTAAGAATCAAAAAATAATTATTTGTTAATGCGGATATTAAATTTAAAAAAATTAAATATCATATTATTTTCTTGAATAAGTAATGCACGAGTTTAATACCTAGTTTTGATAATTACCTTCAGCAACAATTAAATTAAATATGAATTACCACTACATCACTACATAATTAATGATTAAATTTTTATTTTCACACGTGCACATCTTTAAGTTTGTTTTCTTTAAGCATGTAAGCTTGGACAATGAATTGGATATTTGGATTAGGACCGGAATATCAACGGGAGATAAAAAATTAGAGTAGGCTACTATAATATACTCGTTCCTTTTTATAAGGAATAATTTGAAAAAAAACACACATATCAAGAAATCTTATTTTTTTATTAAAAATTCTAAAATTTTATAATCTATTCCAAAAATAACCTTGGTGTAATTAATGCATAGGAAATATGTTACTGTAATTAATGCATAACATTGAAATAGATAAAGGGTAAAAATGAAATTGTTTAATTAATAAAGCATAAATTTAATGATTGTTTCTTATAAAAAAGAATAAATTTGGTTTCCAAATTGTTCCTTATAAAAAGGAACGGAGGGAGTATAAACTAAATATCCAAAAAATATTGCTTAAAAAACAACATGTTATATTGAAAGTGTGTCTAATATATATAGATATCTCAAAAATAATTAAAAGGTGGACATTCAATCTTTTTAAAAAAATTCAGTAAGTTTTGATCATTCAAATATTTTTTGACACGACATTTGGTTCTATTTTTAAATCATCTCACGTGTAAACTTCGTATTTTTAATTAATTCTTATATTTATGTTTATAATATTGTATGAATATCTCACACAAAAGTTTAAATTTTTTAACAAAAGATTAAATATGAATATTTATAAACTAAAATTGCATTTTAAATAAAAGTTTGATGAATACTTTAACAAAATAAATTACATATTCTAAAACATCTATATAACAATAAACATAAAAAAGGATGCTTCAAAAAGTAAATTAAAAGGTACATTTAAATTATTAATAATAGAGATTTAGTCGTTCCATTAGGTCAGACATACATGTTAGATAAAAAGTAGGAAAAAAACAATTAGCTAACATATATTTTTTAAATAATTAAATAATATATTTTTTTTAATGTAAATGTGACCGAAGTAATCAAATATTTATAACATATAAGTATATCTTCGGAAGTAACAATATTTTATTCATATTTAATATATGAGTCGTGAACAAATGAGTAAATAACATTAAGGTGTCAAATTTAGTAATATAACCAGGGGCGGCTTTATACCATGTGCAATATGTGCCATGGCATAGGGCCTCTTAAAATTGAGGGCCTCAAACAAAAAATAGGATAGTAGTACTAATAAATTAATAGGTGTAAAAATTAATAATATTGTAAAAAATATAGATTAAAATATAGAATTTTTTAAATATGCTGTCTGGAGAAAAAATGGAACATATTGATATATTAATTTTTTTATGAAATGCATGAATATTTTCCTAATACAATTATTGCATATAGAATTTTATTAACTATTAATGTGACAGTTGTCTCTAAATAAATTTTTTTTTTTAAATTGAATTTGTTGAAGTCTACTTACGGTCTACCATGTCATAAGAAATACTTAATGATATAACATTGATAACAATTGAAAATCATCTCTTAAATGAAATACAATATGATGATTTTTATGTTATTTACAATTTAAATTGATGATTTTTTTTTTAAAAAAAGAAATTAATTTTTTTAAAAGGGCCACTTTTATATTTTGCACGTAGCCTCCAAAAACTCGGAGACGCCTTATATAACATCTTCAATATTTTTTTACTAGAAAAATATTATAATATAGATTATGTCTATAAAATATAACATTAATCTAAAATCATTTAATACGTTAATGAGATACATCAAAATCAACATTTTAAGAATTTTAAAAAATAAGTTCATTTTGATATATATATATATATATAGGGTTATGGGCTATAACACACCCACCCATTTATATGAAGGTGTGTGTTAGCATTGTACACCTGTATGTTTGGACAAAAAACTCCAAACTCTCCTTTTTCATAACAAATAAAAATAAAGGGCATTAATGTAATTCATGATAAAATGTTAATATTTTATTATTTTAATCCATCTCTTCTTTTCTGATCTACTTTATGCCATTACCATTGTTAAGCTCATTGGATTGGATTCTACACAAATCATCATCACCTTAATATTCAATAAGTATGTACAAATTATTTAAGGTGGCGTATTTGTCACAGTTTCAAAAAAAGTCATAGTAAGTGCCCACCCATTTTGTACGGTAATTTGTGAAGCAAGTGGTGAGGTGAATGTGCCCGACTGAGGCCGGTTAATGTGGACCAATAGAAGAGCCCCCCATTTCATACGTAAGAATAAGCTGCTGACTCATCCTATCCTAATTAATTTAATTAGTACTGATAAATAAAGAGGTGTCAATAAGTCTTAACTCAACCAACAAATATACGTCAAAATTGTTAGACTAGATGTTAATATCAAAGTTCGAATTCCAATTTACTCACTAATATATATGTTCACGGTAACTTTTTTTTTCTTTTTGAAACAATTCACGTTAACTTTATTATTTGGTCTAGGGTAAAAAAAATAGTAATTAAAGAGGTATTCTCATTTTCCATTGTCAATATTAAACTAATTTAAACAATTATCAGTTGGTTCAGTGGTGATTGACGCTGAACTTGATAGGAAAGACTACGGTTTGATTCTCCGCAACTGCGATCAGAGGAGGTTGAAACCACTTGATACCAGAACTAACCCCGGAACCAGCCAAAAAAAATATTAAACTAACTTAATCCAATACAATACAAGTATACAACTAATTAGCCGCTTCCTTGTACCGTATAAGTAGCGTGTTACGTTTTCCCATTGTCAATATGAAATCCTTAATCACTAACCAAATTAGCTAGTAGTTTGCTAAACACAAGTTGTGATACGTTGACAACCAATATTGTGTTGATTGAACAATGAGAACAAGTGCATGAGATTTGCATCACATCTCTCAAGTTAAAAAAGCTAAATCAATTAAAGTTGTCATTATTCTTAGGTCCACCAAAATTTTATTTCCATAAACACGTTTTTATTTTTGGACGGGGCAGCTTTCATAAAAGCGTTTCTTTGTTTCTTTTTCTTGACTCACACGCTTTCATCATAAGAATAGCTTTCAACGCGCACATTTATTTTTTAATGGTTAGAAATTACTTTTAAGGTGAATAAGTGAAATGATCATATTTGAATTCTGCCTCCGCATATATATATGCAAAGTACTGTTAACTAAACTTAACTCGTGGGATACACTCACATCGATTATTACTAGTGACTACTAGTATACTATTTTTACAATTTATTTTAAGGAGGACTTTTTAAGGAGTTTGGGTTTGCTCCATTTACTACTCATCCATTTGTTGTCCATTTATGAGAGAGATAGACACAAATGAATATTAGTGGGACCCATTAAAAGTGGACCCCACCAATTAGTGGATCCCACTAATATTCATTTGTGTCTATCTCTCTCATAAATGGACAACAAATGGATGAGTAGTAAATGGAGCAAACCCAAACTCCTTTTTAAGCACTTGAATTCAATGTCTTAATTATTTTTCTAAAAGTTTTGCTTAACAAATTTAAATCTTTAATTATATTACATTATTACTCCTTAGTGCATATTTGTAAGTGTTAAATGGACTTTCATCTCATCTTAAAAATTAGTTCAAAAAATGAAAATGTTCAAATACAATTATACACTCAACATCTCAAAAATCTAATCGATGTGGGAGACTCTAAACAAACAACAAACAGCTTCAACAATAAGTACTCTTTTAAATAAAAACCATCCATAAATATAAGCAATCTTTTAAATTATTATTATTATTATTATTTTTGGTCAAGTAGCCTAGTGGGCTAGTGGCTAGAAAATCCACTTTTAAGGTAAATAAGTGGAGTGTCCCGAGTTCGAACCCGGGCTCCTGCACATATAGTGCGATGTCTCTACCAACTGAGTCAAGCTCACGGAGACTTTTAAATTATTATTATTAAACACATTTATTATTAATGCTCCCATTGTTATTATAAAAAGGTTTAATTATAATTTTAATCTTTTTATTTTCACTCACTCATGAAATTGGTTCCTCCATTTTAAATCACCCAGTTTTGGTCATTCGATTAAATTTTATACCTAAAAATGATAATTTTTATATTTTAAATGACATGATATACAAACTTGGTAATTGTAACCAAAATAAAAATAAAAATACAAACTTGGTAATGTAGATTTAATTATATGAATTATTCATATCTTTAATTTGTTTTACTAATATATAACAATAAATATTAGTTTATAATTAAGATGTTCGATTTCTCTCAAATGAATATTTTGAAAATATTAAATTTTTATAACTTTTGCTAATAAATAGTTAAAAGATATACAAAATAATGAAAATAAAAATTTTAGTAGCAAAAAAATAGTTGAAAATATTTATGATCAAAGTTATGCATATCATGTGTGAAAGTCAATTATGGGATGGATTGAAATTGAGAAAATATTATTCAGGATTGAAACTCAATCTCCATATATTATGTCTCTATTAATTAGGTTATATATTTAAGAAGACATAATATTTCTTATAAGAAATTAGGTGGGTGATCATTCTTTATCACAGCACATAAAGAGGTGATCTTTCTATTGAAAAAAAAAAAGACGTGGAATGGTCTATTTTGTCTTGGAGCCATGTGGAAAGTTGAACAATACCATCTCCAATTAATTAATAATAATAATCGATAAGATATATATATATATATATATATATATATATATATATATATATATATATATATATAATGTTTAGGACTATTGATGATGATTTATTACTATTTAAGATAATTTTAAAGCTTTTTTTTTCTTCAAATTATGAAGTCAAATTCTTAGCATGAAACTAACACTTCATGGCCAGCTATATAAATTCTTAGAATGAAACTAATTCATATATTAAAAAACAGTTATGAAATTTTAAGGGTTTGATTCATAGATAAAAACCAAACAGTAGATGGTAGGTTTTAAATTAAAATCGTACTAGTCTCTTAAGAAAGGTAAATCTATTACAAAAAATAAAAAATTGACCATTTTATCTTCCTTTATTTTTATTGGTTTAATCATAATACAAAAATCAGAATCCCAAAAAGTAAAAACTATTATCTTGTGTATCATATTACACATATACTTATTTTTCTCTTTTTTATTAGGTATTTTATTTCACGTAACCTTTTTAGGATTTTAAAATATTGCAAAAAATAATGTATATTTTTGGAAATGAATTATGTGCAGTTGAATTATTGATGCAGACATTTTATAGCCGTCCGATTACGATCGGACGGTTTTAACAAATGCAGTCATTAAATACAATTTTTAAATCACGACCGTCCGACTGTCCGATTTTGATTTGACCGCTATAAATAAAGTGACTACACCAAAGAATTGACTGCATGAAATCCGGATCTGTATATTCTCCATATCTTAGATAATCAATAGCAAATGGATCTAAAAACTGTGAGTCACACCTTTTGTAATTCGAGTTGTTCTAAAATGTACTCATTGTTTAAGTCTCACACCCGTTATAACAATTATATATTTTTTATATTAACCCTAGCTTTTTAGGGTAAAAGGATTTTATTAAAAATATTATGTTAACTCTTGCTTTTTAGGATAAGAAGATTTTATTAATCTAAAATACTTTCGATATGGTAAATAAAATCTGATAAAAATAATTTCATTTAGAAATCAAATTAATTTTTTTAAAAAATAATTCATCTTTAAAAAGAAACTAATAACCATTTAAGGTCAATTACTTAATTGAAAGAAGTTGAAATTAGTCATACGAATTGAATTATTGTGGTACAGTATACTTTAATTAATTTGCTATTCACATCCACTAACAAGAGTTTGGATGCATAGGGACGTAACTTGTTTGTTGTAGTTGATAGTTGGGAGGGTACGTTTGGACACTTTTTTCTTCTTCCAAATACCCGTAGTCCATCAACCGTGCAATTTGCATCCAATTTCGATTATTTACTATCTAATTAAACAACGTGCCCCATCGTCCACCTATATATATATATATATATATATATATATATATATATATATATTATCTAATTGCATTTTTTTTACGCAATCTAATTGCATGAATGTGCATATAAATATAATCAAATTTATTGATAGCTTGTCCAGGCCAGCTAAAAAATTCGTCGGACACGAGTTCAACTCGCCCAGTCTCGTATGAAAATTGAAAAATTCTGAGTGGTAGTCGCCCAGGCTCGCCCAAGCTGGCCCGACGAGTAGGGTTGGGAATAGGTCAGGCGGCCTCCAGGGGCATGCGGCATGGCATGACTTAGGCCTAACCTGGCATGACCTATTTATTAAAAATGTCAGGCTTAGACTTTGAAAAAAGCCTATTTACATAAATATGTCAGGCTTAGACTTTTTAAAATGCCTACAAAGCTTAATTGGCCGGCCTGTTTATATTTAATAATTATTATTTATATAATATTATTATAATTATTTATATCATCTTGTATAAAAAATAAATATTATTTATATAAATACAAAATATTTATTTGTTGTTATCATATTTGTTATTTTATTAGCTTTTAATTGTTGTGCTAATCATTTTATTAGCTTTTTTTTTAATGTTGTAGAAATTATAAAAATTTAAATGTGAAATAGGCTTCAAGGCCTATATATTTAATTAGCTTATTTAAAAAGATTATATAGACACTTATATTTAACATAGACTTTTAAACGGGCTACAAGGCCAGACCAGACTATAAATAGGCTCAGGTCAGGCCGGAAAAAAGAACATTTAATAGGTCATAGGCCAGACTTAGGCTTAAAGAAAAATCATAGGTCAGGCTCAAGCCTGTCAAAACATGACATGACATGACCTATTCCCAACCCTACTGGTGAGGTCCCCTGTACAAAATTTTATTGTTTGTTTAATTGAATGAGATGCATGTGTTTGGATTAGTTTGTAATGTGATCTTATGCTTATGTGATGTTACATATATCATTATAACATGAACTTTTAGTGATAAAATGGTCAGCTATGAGAATTAAGCATGTTGGATTAAGATTGTGAATTCTATGATTTGAGAACTTTTTGATGTATGAATATGATCCATGTTTGGAAATCATATCTAAGTACTTGTAATAATTGAAGTACATTGCATGTTATGTTATAAGTTAAGTTAAGTGACTTATTATTAATGTTTATGCTTCTATTGCGATATGAATGAATATATCATGCCTGTTTTGAAATTTTTATTTTATGTAGCACCTTAATATGTTTGTATGTTTTAATTTAAGTTAATTAAATAGTATAAGTGGGTTAGGGTGTTACATTGGACATTTTCTTGTAGGTTTATTTGCCTATTTATTTTTCTGTTTTACTTTAGAGATTGTTGAGTTCTAACAAAGTGCACTTCTGATACCTCCTTATTGTTCTTAACCTTCTCTTGTATTATTTACTTTCTTTTCTATTATTATATATAATATATTTTCTATTAAAAAAATAGTTTATTTCAAATTATTTCTCTTTTTATTCTTTGCATTTAAAAAATACACATTATATGTTTAGACTGAACAAGAATCATATTGATATCAATCTTTCTTTTTTTCATAATGCATAAAATTATTTATATGTATTAATATAACAAATTGAATCAAGTGGCTATAAATTTTGGACTCTTCAAGTAGATGGTATAGTATTTCGATCATTGACTCTTATGTATGAAAAAGATTTAGTTGAAAAGAGAAAATCTACTTTGTGTATTCTACAAGTTTCTCAAAGGAGATTAGCGATGTTAATTTGATCTAAAAAATGGGGATTCCATGAGAATTGTCTCGTTGGGCGATCCGAAAACAAGGAGTTTTTCTTTGTGGGGATGAAGATGAAAGAAAAGCTCCTCGAGAGAGGTTTGAGGAGGGGGACTAGATTTTATGTCCCACCACACGGAAACTCCATCTTCGAACACTTTATTAAAATAAAATTTATAAATATATATATTTAAGTATTTTATATATTATTTTTAATTATATTTTCACACAATATGTATATAGATTTGTTTATATAAGATATTTATTATTTTCAAAAAATTCACAATAATGTCTAATTTATGTTTCTATTTTATTGAAAAGTTGATAAATTTCCGCAGGAACTGTCGGATTTTGCAAATATAAGGAAGGGAGAAGAGTATTCCCCAAAACGGAGAATGATGAGGAAGATGAGAAACATTTTAGATGATAATGGAGGGAAATGAAGTGGTAAAGTACACCTCTGAGTCGATCTCGGTCTCATTAACATCCTAACATAGATTATTTACTTCTAAACAGCGGTAGAAACTTCATTTGTAATAATAAAATACTAGGTTTTGCTAGAGCACATGTTAAGAATATAAAAATAGAAATATTCTCTTAAATTTTATTCAATTAATTAATTTGTAAAAAAATTTAAAAAATGAATTAAATAAATAAATTATTATAAAATGTTTTCTTTTTTAACTCATGAACATATGCTCTAAGAATACGTATTAATTTTTTTTTTTAAATATTTATATTTATTTTTGGGTCCGGGAGGCATTGTCACTTGTGGTTAGATAAATCAAGTCCATTATTTATATTTTGAGTCATGTTATTTGGATAGCTCAAAATGGATAATCGGTGGACACCCTACTCACAATGCACACAATTTAAAATATAATAAAAACTTGAAAAATAAATGGATAGTGCAAATAAAAATTGTCCGACAACTAAACGGTTGTCAAAATAAAATTTCTCTTATATTTTTGTTCAATCAAGTCCAATATTTTTTTGACAATAATTAAGTCCATTATTAAACGCTTAAAATAATGGCTTCGGAGGATAAACAATCATAGGCAAGTGGTTCATATATTGACATTATTTTTGGCATGCAAAATATTATACCTGTCACTTTTAATATTTATTATTTTTTTTGAAACTTTTTAAAAATTTAATTAGTGAGTTGCAATTAAGATTCAATAAATTAAGATAAGATAGATGGATTCAAGAACATTTTGATAAGATGTTAGAATTTATTTTCAACTCAAAAGTCTTGAGTTTAAATTCAGTCTCAAGAATGCAACACTCTTCAAGAAAAACCTTTGTCATATTTCACGCTATCAAATTTGAGATACTAAACTTTTTTTTTTTTTTTTTTTTTTGCATAGAGGATATCTTATTCTTAAATAAAAAAGAAAGAAAAAGGAAAAGACAGTTGCTTAGATGCATTGTCTTGTCTAATTTTCTAATCTAATCTAATCTAATCACCTTTTTAATTAAGTTTGGTTTTGGTTTAGGTTTACTATCCTTATCTCATTTTATTATAAGCACTGCTGTAACCCTTCTCTTTTTTGTGCTAAGCAAGTATGAGAAGTTGACACATTCTTGAATTATTTTGTCTGAGAGAATGAATCCAAACCACACATCTATTTTTTCTTATACCTCTTTGTTTTAATTAAAAATTAAAATAATTTGACCAAATAATAAGATAACAAGTAAAAGTTAAACGGGTAGCTATTTTTAGCATAGTTAAATTACTTATTACTATTCAACTTTGAAGAATACTTTTTGTTTTAAAATTAGAGGTGGGACTCTTTTAAATTATTTTCAATAGACGTCATGAAAACAAATAGTAATTTATTTTTCACTTTATTTTCTGATTTTATAAACTTATAAGTATAATTGAGAACATTTTCTAAAAACACATGAGTATGTTCAAGCAGCTTAATGAAACTTGAGATTTGAGTTCTGACTTGTATGTACAAAAAAAAATTGATTAGGAGAATCAACGAACTTATTTTCTATGTCTTGCATGTCTCTTGACAAAAAATAATCATCGTCAAACTAGGGTACGGAATAACAAATAGTGGTAAGAAACGGTGACGGAACCAAGGGGTGGCTGAGGGTGGCTACAGCCACCCCAAAAAAAATAAGAAATTATTAAGATAGTTGCATTTTATAAAATTTCAAATACATATTATACATATTTGTTTGTGAGAAATACCATAAACAACGAATGCTAGCCCAGCGGATAAGGTGGTGCGCCCTTGTTTCCTTAAAAAAATAATTTTCATATGTATTTATCAATACAAAAAATGCACAATTTATATTTTTTTTCTTCAGAAAACATACAACTATTTTCTAATAATAAACTTTGTGGGAATATTTATTCAAAGTCAATTATTGATTATTTCAAGCAACTTAACACGCATAAAGTATTATTTTAAAGTATGTAATTTATTTGATCAATAATCAATTTTTTATACATGTACAATATAACATTTTTTTATTTAATTTATATACTACAATTGTTCTAGTGGCTCCCAAAAAAAAAAATCCTGGTTCCATCAAATATGAATATTTTATACAAGTGGTACTAAGAAAAATTAGAAGAGAAGAATTCACATTCTATGTCACACAATTGTTTTAATAAAAATAAAACAAATGTTAACATATCTCCTAAGGGTAAATGATAACTAATTTAATATAGAAATACTTTTTTAAAAAATTTCCCTAACATAGATTAAATTTACTTTTAAACAACGGTAAAATTTCATTTGTAATAATAAAATATTGGGTCTTAGTAGAGCACATATTAAGAATATAAAAATAGAAACATTTTTTAAAAAAACAATTTGTGCAATTAATTTATAAAAATATTTAAAAAATAAATTAGATGTATAAATTATTATAAAATATTCATATCTATGTTTGGGAGGCATTGTCACTTGTTGTTAGATATAAATCAAGTCTATTATTTACATTTTTGTTCAATCACGTCCATTATTAAAGGCTTAATAATGGCTTCGGAGGATAAACAATCATAGCCAAGTGATTGATATATTGACTTAATTTCTGGCATGCAATATTATATATTTATACCCGTCACTTTTAATATTTATTATTTTTTATTGAAATCTTTAAAATTTAATTAGTGATGCAATTAAGATTCAATAAATTAAGATAAGATAGATGGATTAAAAACACTTTGATAAGATACTAAGAGTTTTTTTTTTCAACTCAGAGAGTCTTGAGTTTGAATTCAGTCTTAAGAATGTAACACTTAAGAAATATTTTTTTGTCATCTTTTACACTTTATCTAATTTGAGATACTAATTTCTTTTTTGAGCATAGAGGATATCTTATTCTTAAACAAAAATGAAAGAAAAAGTAAAAGACAGCTTTGCGTTCTTGCTTACATGCAATGTCTTGTCTAATCTTCTGGTCTAATCACATTTTTATGTTTGGTTTTGGTTTAGCCATTTAGGTTTAATATCCTTATCTCACTTATTATCATCATTGTCGTAAGTCGTAACCCTCCACTTTTTTGTGCTAAGCAAGTATGAGAAGTTGACACGTTCTTGAATTATTTTGTTTGAGGGAATGAATGAAGGGATGTGCCATCCGCCAGAGCAGATTCCCGAAGGGACTGTCCTGTTTGGAACTCGGAAAACATAATTTTTTTTTCATGGAGATGGGTGAAGGTGTAAAAAACACAAAAAGATGAGTATTGTGTTTTACAGTTTTTAAAACTTCATCAAAATTTTTTAACTTATCAGAACTTGCAGCGGAATTAAAACGCAATACCTTCTAAAAACTATGTAAAACAATAACAGAGAATGAGAGATAGACACATAGATTTTTATACTATGTTCCATCACAAATCGAGAGTACTCCAGTCCCCTTGCACTTCCAAGGGAGTTCACTATAATCACACAAGATTACAATTTGCTCAAGCACACGGCAAAAGACTTCTAATGCTCAAGTAACACCTTACAAGAGACTTTCAATGTTCAAGCACACAAGTAAGAGACTTCTAAACAGTTTATAAAGAAACAATTACAAGTTTTGAACACTTGATAATAATATCAATGTTCCGAACAAATAGATACAATTTACAGCAAGACTTTTCTTAGAATCGTAATAAAATAATACTAAGGTTCAACTACTGAGATGATCAGAAGCTGATGCTATTTGTCTTGATCGAGTTTTGAATTGAGTTCAAGTTGTATTTTCAAAGTGTTTTTGTGCTCTGTAGATTTCAGCAGAGTAACATTGGTTTTCTTAGTTGGTTGTATTACACTTTGAAACTTCAAATTCTTCCTCCTTTTATAGATGGCAGTGGAGCGTATGAATTTGAATCTGTTGTAGTGAAAATAGCCAACTGGAGATGTCCTATTCTTCTTCTCATAGGCGTGTTTAACCAAATCAAGTAATGGTCTTATTTTTCACCCTTGATTTCGAATATTTGCCCATATCAGGTAATGACGATAGTACACAAGGTACAAACGTCGCTTTCAGCGTGAGGATAACGGTATTGTACTATGATATAATTCTCCAATTTGAATGTGCCAAAATGATGATAGTTGTTAAGCATAGAATGTTCTTCTGAATATTCTTCTAACAAATTCAGCTATCTTCAGTGATGATCAGAATCTTGTGTTTCCAACACATGTTCTGATGAGGAGAACTTCTGATTGACTTTGACTTGCAGCTTCTGGTAGTTACATCTTCTAGTGTTAACTTGAGAACTTGTACAAGTCATCTTCTGATGTATGCTTTAAATGCGTATAAGAACTTCTCTCGTACTCATTAGTGCATATAAAACTTTAACTTATATACCTGCACACTTAGAGTAAATTATCAGTGTATCCTATTGTATATTAATACTATTGTTATCATCAAAACTAAATTGGATTATGCTAGAACCAACTTGGTTCCAACAATGGGGATAGAGGCGAAAATTCCCCCGCGAGCAGCTCGGCACGGGAAATGGAAAAGCTGCATCCGTCCCTATGATTCCCCGAGTCCGTCTATATATACTTAACTAAAGAGTCAATCAATGTCCATTATTTTCTCTAGTGATTGATTAGAATTTTGGCTATTACGTTTTGTATGATTATTACCAGGCAAAATTTTTTTGCAATGTCTTTTTGATTATGAATACATTATTTATGTATTGTTTTTATTTTTTAAAATAAAAAAGGAAAAAAATAATGTCTAATTTTGACCCAAAAATATAAAATTCTTGTTGATATTCAATATTCGTGGATCCCGTAAAAACCGTTGGGATCTGTGAAGATGGGGACAAATATTCCCCGTAGAGACGGGGATAGAGGTGAAAATTCCCCCGAAGAAAGTTCAAGGCGGGGAACGGAAAAGCTACCTCCGCACATTCCCCGCCTCGTTGATACCCGTGAATGAATCCAAACCACATCTATTTTTCTCTTTTATGTCTCTTTAATATTAAATTAAGAGATAAAATTAAAATAATTTGGCCAAATAATAAGCATAACAAGTAAAAGATAAACGGATAGCTATTTTTTGCATAATTAAATTATTACTATTCAACTTTGAAGAATACTTTTTGTTTTAAAATCAGAGGTTGGACTCGTTTAAATTATTTTCAATAGACGTCATAGTGAAGCAAGCAAATTACTAACAATCAGTGTAATTTATGTTTTTTATTAGTCTTTCAGTGGAGCAGAAGTGTAATTAAAAATTACTTTGACGATATTCAATTTAATTTAATACAATAATAATAGCCTCTCTAACCGCCCATGTCATGTGTCAATCAAAAGTGTCCAAAGTTTTGTAAGCAAGAAATTGTTCAACTTAAATTAATTAAATTATGACTGTGATATCTCAACTTTGTTTCAATCTCCACTCCACTTTTTAAAACGTTGATTTTTGTAAGGTTCGGGGTTGATTATTTGAAGCTTCTGTTTAAATATTAAAAATGAGTATTTAATAAAAAAACATTTTATATTTAAATTGTAAAATTTTTTAATTTTTATTACCAGTATCTACTTATTAGACTGCATTTTTGGTTTGAAAAATATAGTTCTGGCATCAAGTGGTTTCAGCTCCTTTTCAATCACAGTTGTAGAGATTGAATCGTGGTTTTTCCTATTAAATTCAGTATCAATCACTGCTGACCAACTAACAATTTATTTATTTATTTTTTGTCAAGCAAACAATTGATATTTGAATTCTAAATAACATACAAATAATTATTATTGAAAACAAGATATCATAATCAAAGATTAAATGCTAGTTGTTGAATTTGTAAATACAGTAGGTTCATATCATGGTTTCAATTCTTTGACTTTTTTAATAAAAATAAAAATTTATTTAATTTCAATTAAAATGATTGGAACTAAAATTATTATATGTAGAAAAAAAATCAGCAACGTTGGAATTTGAAAAAAATTTGACTATGTTGAAATTTTATTTGAATATAACTATTATTATTGTAGGGCTAAAAATTTAGAGATTTTAAAATAAAAAGAAATTAGAAATAAAAAAAAAAAAAAAAAAAACCTGTTGAGTTTACAAGTCGATTTTGATTTTGAAACTGCTTAGTTGGGGAAAATATATGTTCTATTTCGGCTACAAGTTGCTTCAGTGTTTTTCAAACAATATTGACATTTTGGTAATATGAAGAAAAAAAAGGAAAAAGATACAACTTTTTTGAAATTAATTTTGACATTTTATTTAAGCTTAAATGCTGACAATCTCATATTTCCAGATTGTGGCATTTTATTTGTGACATTTTATCGAAGTTTTTGACATTTTTGACTTCAAACAAATTCTAGACTTTATTTAATTGTTAATCAACATTTGAGATGCATGAAAATTTAAACTCTTTCAAAAGTAACAATTTCTAACTGCATTTCACAGTAGCCAAAAGGAGAGGGGCCATGAAACAATGTCATGTGAAGTATCTGAGTTGCAAACAACTCATTATATAATGGAAAGGGAAAGAAATGTGTTGATTGAATCAAAATGAAAACAAACATCACAACACAACTCACAAGTAGGACCTGAATCTGATGTGCAATTCGCATAATAGCAATCAGGGCCTAGTGCAATTGCTTTGTGCGCAGTGTGCACGAGTGTTGTAAATCTCGGAGTACCAAGTTTAATTTCTATTAATCAAAAAAGTCAAAAACTGAAGCAGAAAATAACTGAGCTCATAAGGACAAAGACAATGAGAAAACTAACAGATGAGTCAGAATCAAAATTTGTAGATTTATATCGGCATATCTGGATATGATATCACTAATCATCCCATGTTGATGGCCCTCCCATTCCGATTTCTGTTACTGGAGATGATAGAGACTCCGTGTTATGCATTTTCGCACTCTTAACCTTAACAGGTAAGGTCTCTACGCCGCTGACTGGTTTCAAATCCTTAGGCACTTGGTCCTGTAATTTCTTTCCGCTGCCATGATTTAGATTGTCTATATCATCAATGTTAAAAAGGTCCGCAAATGAAGTTTCTGCATCATCAATAATATCACATTCACTTTGTTTCTCGTTCTTTTTATTCTTCTTTTTCTTCTCAGTCCTATCAACATTTTCCTCAAGCGCCAAAGCTTTGTCTGTGGGCTTGTCATCCTTTCTTAACTTTTTCTTAGTTGATTTATTTTCCGTTTCAGGATCAACAGAACCATTATGTTTGTCTTTCTTTCTATCTCCGTTATCCTTGTTATGAGCTGTATTTTCCTTATCATGGACCTCGGCTTCCTTCTCAGATACATTAACAGTTTTCTTTCTCTTTTTACCAGACTTTTTCTCGTCAACAGCTTCAAGACGATCATCCTCATTTTGACCTTCATTATCTAATGAAAAATCATGAGCATCATCGACCATGTGACCTTTCTCGTTCTTGGTATCTTTATCGAAAGGTTTGGCGTTGAATACTTGTAGCTTTGGCAGTGCATTCTTAACCTGTAACATTATACCATGTTAGTTTAAGGATGAAATTTAAAATCGCATAAATTAGCATTATGAACCCAAAAAAAACAGGGGATCACCTTTCTTGTAATTTTCTCCTTTGCAACGACAGGATTTCCTTGTAGATTGAGATTTCTCAGATTGGTGAGTAATTTGAGTACCTAAAGTTGCAATAAAAGGCGAAGGTAGATGGTTAAGAGGTGTAGACAACTATGAAATGTTGTTGAAAGATTCTAAATATGCACAGTCAACAAACCTTAAGTTCTGACCATTTTGTGATCACATTATTCCCCAAATCTAAGTTCCGAAGCTTTGAATTGTGCTTTAATTCTTCTGGGAGACACTGAAATCCAAAAGTTAGCACAATGATGTAAACAATATAAAGCTAAATATTCTAAAGAAACCAAGTCACAAGGTAAGTATAATTTGAATGCACTGCATTGAACATTTCAAAAATATATAGAATCAAAAAGCAATGTCACGGATTTAAAGCACACCTTAATATCATTGTGAGCAAGACGGAGCTCTGTCAATTCAACACAAGAACTGAGGGAAGTGTCAATACCCTGAAGCTCACAATGAGAAAGGGAAAGCTAGAACCAGAAGAGGTATTATGAGTAATCAGAATACAATATTGAGATAACTAATGAACACTAGAAGAGCTCAAAAGCTTGGGGCACCCTTTACCTTTGTGATGGATTTCACCTTCTTCAGAGCCTCGCCAATTTTACGAATAGGATTTTTGGACAGAACTACAGAAATTAGAGATATTTAAAGATTACTCAATTTGGAACTTGGAACCACCAGTAAGATATTATATGGCCAAAAAAAGTTTGAAATACTAAGATACAAAAGACGCAGAGTGAACGTGTGTGTTTGTATCAAAAAAATTAACAACTGTATCTTGATAAACCTCTTCTAATAAACCCCTTGGAAATTAGGATCTAACAAGAAAGTTCGGAACCAATTTTTAGAACTAGTTTTCAAGTAATATTTGTATACATATACTTCCAGCGTTCAAACTCTTGTTTTCAAACTCAAGTGCACCATTTTTATAAATGGATAAAAACTAAGAAGCAATAAAAGACAAACATAGCCTATTGTGATGAAAGCACAGTATCAAGGGCAGACAATGATTTTAAAGTAAATGCAAAACACAATTAGTCATACCAAGAGTATTCAACTCTTTCATCTGATCAAGTTTGCAAATCGAGATAATCTCATTATCTGCAGAAAAAAAAAAAATCAAACGTGAGTAAAAGTAAAAATAAGAATGATAGAAATATATATAAAGATTCTACTCTAATATTTTTCACACTGCTCTAAGTTCAACTTTCAAAATAGATGAGCTTAGCATGTGATCAAGTAAGAAATATTACCATTCAAAATCAGTGCACGGAGGGTAGTGAGTGACCCAATCTCATCCATAGATTTAAGTTTATTTTTTCCTGCATTGAATACCTGGTTCACATATTCATATGAAAGTGAGTCTTACATTCAGAAATAAGTTGCTGATTTTTATTACAAGACAAATACTAAGCAGAGATCGATCATTTGACACAAAACAAGTTCAGTTCATTAACAGAACATTTGACGTGGAAACAAAACAAGCACAAGAAAAAGAGTGAAGTAAAGAACCACAATTTCAGCAAACAACTCAGACTCAGTAGAATGCAACTCTTTGTACAACCGTAAAAATTAACAACAATATTCAGACTCTAAACATAACACATTATTAAAAAATCAGCATGAAAACATGAAATGTGAGATGAAAGGTTTCTACTTTCTAACAAATATATAATCTCAAAACCTCTAAAGTCGAGCACATGGAAATACCTATATACTTATAATAAAGATACTCATAACATACATATTAACACGACATACATTAAGTACACCCAAATATACCACCGCTGTCAAAACAAAACAGTTTATTCATCACAAACTAAACAATTCCATCCAGTCGCCAAGATAAATGCTATAAACCATTTGAATTAAGTTTCATTAGTGAAACTACCGAGCTACAATCACACCAATCTCAAGTTAAGAAGAATTCCATAACCTCATTCATACAACTTTTGTTTCCCAATAAGTTGTAAACCATCAACAAATCACAATCAATCACACATTCATGTACGAATATAAAAGTAATCGTAAGAATATGATTAAAGTCAAACATTTTTTATGACCTGGCGAATGCGATTACAATTGATTGACCGTGTAAAATAGCATTACACCGACAATATATAAAAATTAAATCCATACAAATAAAACACATTTAACAAAGCAGCTACTTACAGTGAGCTTAGTAAGTCCTTGAATTCCTTCTAAGCTTTCTAATTTATTTTCCACAACTGATAACCACTTCAAATTAACACAAGCCCTCAATCCCTATTGCAACATTCAAATAGAATCAAATCAAATATGCTAATAAATTAATCTTAATTTTCAAAAAAAAAACTAAGAAATAAATTACCTCAAGTGAAGTGAGATTATTGAACTTTAGGTCAAGCTTTTCCAATTTATTGAAGCTGGCCAAGCATGATACCTGGGTAATTAACAAAAATTAAAAAGGTTAATATTTTTTAGGGTTTTAAGATGTAACAGAAAAGAAAAGAGGGTTTGATGGAAATTGGGAAAGTTACATCGGAAAGAGCTTTGTGAGTGAGGTGAAGACTGTAAATTGAATTTGGATCGGCGGCATTGTTGTCTTTCAATACCTGCTCGGAGCTCAAACGACTCATTGCTTACTCTCACTTCACTCATTCAACACATAATCGTTTCAAGAGATTCATAAAAGAAAAACCCTACCTTTCATTTCTTTATTTTTTGTTTTAGGTTGGAAATAATATTTAGGAAAATGCTAACTAGTGCTCTTAGTTAAGGAATCAAATATGGTAAATTTATCTTGGAACTTGTCCATTTGACTTTTTAAAAAGATACTTCCTCCGTCCCATTTTATTTGAGTCAGTTGACTGACTCACGTTTGCCAATGTAAAACTTTAACGATTAATATTTTTAATTGTATAATAGTAAAAATTATAAAAATTTGATATTTTGAAAATATAAATCGAGATGAATCTAACAAGATCTTATATGCTAATATTTATTTTTATTTATGAATAGAAAAATAGAGTCAAAACGAGATATATGAATAGTGTCTACAGTCAAAATGGCTTAAATAAAATGGGACGGAGGGAGTAAAAAACATCATTTTCAATGCAAAAATTACCTTTTTTAGCATGACCCTAATATTTATTATTAATTTATTGCTTAATTGTATTTTTTTTTTTTTACATCCATCGGTTATGAGTAGGTTCGGACTCTAAATATCAAATTCATCTCAATTCGCGAGCGAGAATATAAGACATAATTTCACCCAATTAAGTTATTGGTTTGGGCGGGTGAAACGGTTGGATTCATTCAGTTTGGGCTATCAATGGATCAACATTAAATTTTTGGCCCAACAATTATTTTCAAAATTTTTAAAAATAGAAAAAACAAATTGAGCGTTGGGTGGTAGTGAGTCTGGTCACGGGTGAACAAAATTGAGTTTGAATAGATTGAGATGGACGAGCTCATATTTGAGTTTTCAAATCCAACAAAATCCAAATTCAACCAATCTCATACCCACTATTTTTTTTTTAATAATAATAATACTTACTATTATTTTTTTTTTCTACTCCATGTATATTTTCTTTCATGACTTGCTTATTCATTTGTTCATTTGTTGTTAACATTGCCAAGTTATCATTTTGTTGTTTGTTATATTCAATTGCCATCAAAGCTTCGGTTCTAATATTTTTTTTGGCTTTTCACCAACAGTTTAATTTGGTTCGAGGGTCAGTTCTAGCATCAAGTGGTTTCAACCCCCTCCCGATTGCAGTTGTGGAGAATCGAACTGTGGTCCTCCCTACCAAATTCAGTATCAATCACCACTAAACTAACTAACAATTGATAGCTCCAGTTCTAATATTAACAAATCTATGTCAAACACTTAACCGTGTCATGAAAAGATCCAGTGTCGGTCTCTTTTCTCTTGAAGCACAATGGCAAACAATAACAACAAAAATCAGTACTCCATCAAACCTCCTACCTTCAATGGTGATAAATTTGAATATTGGAAGAATAGAATATAAAGTTTTTTCTAGGTTATGATGTTGAAATGTGAGAGATGATCACAAATGGCTATACACCACCTGTTGATGCAAACAGTGTAAAGCTTGAAAAAAGTGCTATGAATGATCCACAAAAGAAAGATAGCACAAATCATTATAAGGTTAGAACTATTTTGTTGAACTCTATTTCATACGATGAGTATGAAAAGTTCACAATAGTTAATGGTAAATTAGTTTGTGAGAAGCCTAAGGATAGTTCACGGTGGTACTAAGCTTCAAGTTTTTATTTTAAAAGTTAAATCGAGTTAAAGTGATTTTTTACTTGATTATAAAACAAGATAAATGTTAACTAGTGCCCCCGAAACACTAGTTAAAATAACAAAAGTAGAAAAATATTATTGAAAAATGTGCATTTAACTTTTTAAAAGTTAAAATTTTGATGGTTTCAATGTAAACTTACTTCTTTTAGTTTCCTTAATTAGTATCCCGAAGACACTAGTTAGCAATTCAGTTGTTAGCATTTGACATGGACTTTCAAAATTATCATATTAAGTCTCGTTGGTCTTTTAAAGGTTATACGTTTTGCATACTTAAAAAAAGTTTTGCATCATAGTAATTTCTCAAAGAAAAATTAAACAAAACTATTGGTGATTTAAAATTTCTCTATTGTAACTAATGGAAGTAAATTCCAATTTTTTTCACCCTAGAACAAATGGAGAACCGAGTTCAATTCCTAGTAGAATCAATTTTTGACCAAACTTTACTACTTACCAGTTTTTACGAGAGTAAAGCGCAATTTCCTTCCAGGTTGCTAGACGTAGAGATATCGCTATATTACTATTCACTAGGGAAAAAGAAACGGATTTGTCAATCAGAAAAATGCTTATCAGCTGCTGTATATAATCCATAAAAATAAAAAATAGTCTGCCTATATACTTGCATTATGCAGCAGAGTCCATGTTTAATTGTTCATTGAAACACTGACAAATTATGTGCTATGCAAAGTCGTCTTACCATATAACAATTTAATAAAATACACAATAAACAAGACTTAATAACAACCTTACCACCCCTATAACCTTAAGTTTAGGACATGATTAAAGCCTGGCCTAAAACTTATAGAAAATGTAATTCAGCCAAAAAACAATTCTTCCAGTAAGTTGATAATTAAACACCTCTTGAAAGTCATGATTTATGAGCATTCAGCAGCGCTTTATAAACCATATCAATGAATTGATTGTCCTGTCATGGAGCCAAAATATATAAACAAGTTAGAAAATAATAAACGATACAAATATATGCTTCTTAGTAAGGAGTGTAATTTTTGTATCGTTTAAAACTATTTTATATCTGGCAGATATGAATAAGTTGTAGTATGAACAAGTCTAAAACCCGATGGAACAGTTGACAAATACAAGCGTCGTCTTATAGCCAAATCTTTTAGACAAATACATGATAAACTTCAAAACAATAGAATCATTATTAATAAAATTTAATATTAATTTTTTTTTTCATATACAAATAGATGTACATATTTTTTATACTAAATATGTACTTTTTATTCAACACAAAAGACAAAATTAATGAAAGTTTATAATATGGCGAATATAAAATTTTTTTTTTTACAAAAGGAAAAGTGTATATACATACACACAAACATCAAATTTCATTATTGATTTATACATGCAAGAACTGAAGTAACAAGATACAAAGAAATGACACAAAAACAAAAGTTTACCATGCTAGCCTTGATGGTATCTGCTATTATCAATAGGTATGTAGACATGTACAATTAGATTGATTTTTTTTTCTATGCATATATTTTGTACAATAACTAATATAGTTGTTCTAATTAATTAGGTATGCGCAAAACTGAATGTAGACGTGTTGTACGTGTTAAATGCATTGGAACATGTCCAGGTTTTCATGATTGTGAAGTAGAATGCAAACATAAGGGCTATGCAAAAGGGCGATGCCTTCCTCCTAAGTATTACTATTGTTGTTGTAGCACTTAATTTCAACGATTAGCTTGGAAGTTAGGGCTTTTCGTGGAGTTGAAATGAAATATTGTTGTTTCATAAATAATTAAGCTTCCTTACAACAAAAATAAAAACTTGATATGTTATCTAGAAGTTAAGTTTATCCATCATCAATTGTTCTTCCTTATTATTTTGCTCGAAATAATAAACGAAAACCAAGAATAGAATGTGACGAGTATACAAAATTATCAACTCCCTAACAGTCATTTAACATCATTGTGATCAGAATATCATAAACAAGTACCAAGCAAGTAAACTAACCTGAACAAGCACCAGAAGAGCATCTCGGACCTTTTCTCTAGAAACAACTGGAACATAGTTTGAAAGGGGAGAAGGAACGGGAGTAAGGGAAGGTGGTGGAGTTGGAGGTGGAAATGGCTGTAGCATTGGAGTACCATAAGGACGTTGTACGCTACCAGTAGGATGAAGTGGAGGGGCAGTAGGTACAGATGAAGACGTGGGGTGTAACATCATTGTTGCAGAAGAAGGGGGAGGGACAAAAAAAGAAGGCTTCACAAGATTTGTGGCTCGGCTGCTGCTGTTAATGGGCTCGGGAGCATCATGGTTGGGTATAAGAGTAGATAATGAAAGAGGTGGTATCTGCAAGGATGGAACGACGGGTGTAGCAGCATGAGTTGGCCCAGAAGAAGAAATTGTGGCAGAAGGCTGATAAGGTTGTCCATTGATTGGAGCATTTGAAGTATTCCCGGTAGCCATAGCTGCCTGCAATAGTAAATTATCAGGAATAAAACGACCTGATCAGGACCAAGTTACAAATGTTTCACTTATCAATAATTTTTTTTGTTAAACCGATGTACAGAATATTACATATTTATCAAGATAAGTATACAGGATATAAAATCATTTCAAGATACAAAGATGAAAGGATAAAAAGGTTGTTGTAACAAATCAATGGAAGCAAATAACATTGTTCACGATGGTACGTACACTGAAGAAATTTATAAAGGATGGATCATCAGGAACATCAGCTACATTGGTAGCAGTAGAGGATGATGGCTCAAGAGGACCATCCATGACTGCCATAGTTGGTACCGCTTCCAGTTCCTCAAACTCACTGCAACAAGTAAGCAAGGATTCTTACCTGAATACAAAGTATAGTGTGCAGAAATATATGGCGATGTATGTATGCCTAATGTATCTGTCTACTACAGAATAATCACTTGCTGTCGATGTAGAAATCTTTTGATGGGAAAAATAATAAAATTCTAGAGAGAAAAGGAGAATAGGTCATTGAAGGGTAGGTAAAAGATTATCTAAAGCTTAGAAAGACAGAGTAAAAAAGGAAATCTAAGAATGCAACATTGTGCCAATATTTTTTAATATCAAACGATGGGAACCCTATTGAAAAAAGCAATGGTAGAAAACTAAAGAGAAGGAAAAACCAGAATCCTGTTTTGTTTAATACTAGCAATTTCAACAATTATATACAAGTACAAATGACAGAAAGATACAGATTAAGGAATTAACCCCTTTCCCGGCCAAAATAAGATTATTGTAAATAACATGCCCAACTTGTGAATTGCAAATTCTATATATATATATATATATATATATATATATCTCCATAGGTAAGTGGTGCTGTGCCTTAGAGAGAGACAATATTGGTCCATGATAGTACACATTGGGAGATATGCATAATCAATGTTAAGTAGAATTACATGAGATGGAGATCAGACAGTATATGCAAATGACAAGCAACAGAGAGATAAACCATCCACTAAGATCACTTCAAACCCCGTGCATTGGTCAGGCACATGGATATGAATATATAATAGGAGAGTTGAATGGAAGAGGGCTCAGAAATAGAATACTATGGATTAGAAGCATATTATTACCTCTTTGTAGAAGACACCTTTGATTTCGGAGGCACCTTGGCATATGCATTAAGGATCCTGAAAATTAGGCAAATATAAGAGAATATATAGATACAATGAGAAGATACATTTGTACGCCTTTGAGATGGGAATTTAATTATTATGACTTTACAAATTGCAAATTAATTTAGATCCACAGTAACATTGGCAACCAAGGGCACCACTAAATAAATAATTAATATACCATTCTAAGCTGTCACTAACAAATTTGTACTTTTGTATGCCTTTCTAGCAACAACAAATATAATGCACATCATTAAATCCCCTATCTATCCACCACTAATATCCTCCGTTTCTGAGATAACTTACTAGGCAATAGTTGTAATAAACTTTGTTTTCCCATTGTATTATTAACTACTTTAAAATCCTACACTCCCAAATCTCTCATAAATACGCTCATTATAAGTATTCTCCCTTGATTATTCAGAAAGACTACAAGGCAAACATTTTTTCCAAAATGTGAAAACAATACCTGCTAAAAAGATTTGCAACCTCTTCACATTCGCGAGCATTATAGAACCAAATACCATTCACTTCTTGCGCAGCATTTCTATACAATAGATATGGAACCTGAACTTCATACTCGAAATCTCCCAGGAGGTTTTCCACCAAATTTTCTGCTTATGCCAACATGGACAGGGATTAAATACATACATGGCCATTATCAATTCTCCATCACCACAAATCACCAAAGAATCTATTTATCCTTAAAACAATATATATAAAATACATATTTGCAATTTTTGTGATTATTAATTCGTAACACTCTAAACATCAGTGTTATCAATAGCGGATTTTGGAAAATAGCAAAAGTAGAGTAAACAAAAAATAAACCACTATGTGAAATAATTGCAGTTACTCAGATAGTGTTACAGGCAAATAGCAGAAGCCGCAAATCGGTTGAAATAAGCCAATTATATATATAAAAAAAGGAATGTAGCATTGCAATAAAAAAGGATTAGAGGCTAAGCATAGCTAAGATATTGAAAAGTTTACACATTACAGTGAAAATAAGAGTAATTGCTCCTAACTCTTCAGTTTTTCAATTTAAAAATTAGGTCATGTTTGGTGCACATGCAGACTCTCAGTTCATTATTTTCAAGAACCCTAAAATTCTCCTTTTTCAGCTATTGCCGCTGCATTTGCTAGCAAAAGTTGGAATAGCGGCAAGTGTTATAAAAAATTGGAATGCCGGTGTTGTCAATTGCATATCGCACAAATTAAAAATGGCAGTTTGTTCAAATTCCGCTCTGCACCAATGCTATAGCCTATAGCGCCACTATAGCCCCTATTTCTGACAATATTTTGCACCAAATAGCGTATCACGGAACAAGAGCATTTTGTTCAAATTCCGCTATCCAATAGCGCTGCTATAGCCTCTACTTACCAACACTGAGCAAAACTAGTCTAATATTGTGGTTTTTATAGCTGATCCGTCAAAATCCACAATGCTATAGTGCCGCTATTTAACAAACTTTAAAATATGGAGCGTAAGATGCAGAGAGAGGAATGCCTATAGCCAAACCTAAAACCAATCCTATAAATTTAAGTATAAAAAAAGTTGCTAATCAAAAAACAAATATATATTATTACCGAACACAGAACAAATATAGAGCAATAACTACATACTTAAATACTCTAAGACTAGAATCTAACTAAAAAAAACTATACTTTAATACTAAATTCCAACAACCAAAGCGACAAACTGAACTTTAGACAGCCACCAATATTAACAGAAAATGTAATAGCATCCAATTCAAGTATTTCCAATTAGACAAGAGTTTTGATCATAACAATTTGATCATAAATATGTTTGGAAGAAAAGTGTTGAGTTTTCATAATCAAAACCATTAATTAGTTCAATTTTTAAAATTAAAACAAAAAATTGAAAATGATTACAATCAACAAAAACAGATTAGACTCACTAACCAGTATTACGACGGTTCATCACAATAAACTGAAATCGAGGTTGTGTATTTCTGAAAAAAATAATAAAAAAATAAAATTAAAAAACCAAAATTAAACTCAGCTGAAAACAAATTCCCAATCAAAAACCTTAGATCAATTATATAAAAATTCCCAATTAAAAAAACAAAATTTCAAACCTCTTAACAACAAAGAGAGATCCTTCAACATCCTTACGGCTCTGCAAAACAATCAAAGAGAAAAAATGAGAGAAAATTCAACTAGAGAGAGAAAATAAGAAAAAGGGGGAAAAATACGAACCCATTGGCTAAGATCGATGTTAAACTCATAGAACGTAACATGAGCAGCGGTGATGAGAATTTCTTCAACAAAAGGGTCAATTCGTTGAAGAACGGTGAGATTAAGAAGCTTAGTGCTTTGTTGGTCGAGATTTGGCATCAATTTACCGTTCTGAGACATTGTTTATTGGGATAAAGAAAGAACCCTAGAATTGAAATTTGGGGATTAGGGTTAGGTCCCCTTTGGGAAGAAGAGAAGAGAAGAAGAAGAGTGAAACGTAGAGAGAGTGCAACGCAAAATGAAATATGCAGGTGAAGTTTGTTTGAGTCTATTATACTCAGCTTCTTCTACAAGGAAAACATTTGTTGCAATGACTAAAATAACCTTCTAATTTATTTTTTATGACATAGACAACTTTTTAAGGTTGTTTTGTCATTTGTGACTTAAAAAAGATGTTTTTTATTGACAAGAAAAGTTTTTTGGTCAAAAATAATTTAATTGAAGATTTATGTTTTGATAAATATATTTTTAGTCTCTACTAGTGAGTTTCGACTTTTAGTTCCTATATTTTTTTAATTATATTTTTAGTCCTTACATTTTCGCCCTTTTGCCTTTTTAGTCCCTAACGTCAATTTTTTGTGACTTGGATAACAAAATCAGCCACATAGGATGACACATAGATGTTACGTCATTCGATGCAAATGTTATTATAGTCAATTCAAATAATTCTATGTGGTCAATTTTGTTTTCCTAGTCATAAAAAATTGACTAAAAATATAATTAAAAAAAATATATGGACTAAGAATATAATTAAAAAAAATGTAGGAACTAAAAGTCGAAATTCAAATACTAATAAAAAATAATCTCTTTAATTAGCAACTAAATTTGAAAAAATAATTCTTTTCTTTTTGACGAAAAAATATTCTTATTTACTATTCTTTGAAATATTTCAAAATAGACTTCAATTTATTTTCTTCCTAAAAATTATGTTACCCTTTAAAAATTATTTTGCATTATTTATTAGTAGATAGTTTTTTTTTTCTGACAAAATTAGTAGATAGTTAATCACCAACAAATAATTAATTTGTTAATTATGTAGATAGTTAATCACCAACAAACAATTAGTTTATTCTGATAATAAGGTTTGAGACCCCTTAAATAGATAGTTAGGGATATCATCTCTAGCTTTTGGGCACAAAAAATATTCGACTGAAAGATAATTAATTTTGAATTCTTTGAGTTTTTTTTTTTTTGATAAAATTTTGAATTCTTTGAGTTAGTCACTGTTAAGAACTTAAACGGTAGTAAATACTTTATACTCAAAACAAGATTAAAAAAAATACAATGATTAATTCATAAGTTGATACTTCTATCCCTATCTTCCGCAATGAAAACTTACTATCTAATCTAACCATAAGATTGTGACTAAACAATATGTGATGATTGATTAACAAATAAGCATATTTACTATGTGAAAGTTTACACTTATTCACCATGAAATAATTCAGTGAAAAGGATAAAAACAGCAACTACTGTTCTAGTTTTTTGAAAATCAGCCAGCTAAATTAATTCTTAGGGTGTGTTTGTTTCCCCGTTATAAAATATATTCCCAGGAATATGAGAATTGTAATATATGTTCCCATGTTTGGTAGACGGTAAAACAAAAACATGCATTGGAACA
Source organism: Trifolium fragiferum (assembly GCA_954870985.1). Taxonomy (NCBI): domain Eukaryota; kingdom Viridiplantae; phylum Streptophyta; class Magnoliopsida; order Fabales; family Fabaceae; genus Trifolium; species Trifolium fragiferum. Next base: position 74,430,891 of record OX940789.1, on the reverse strand, counting down.
AATTAATCCTAGGAAACTTTTTAACCCACGATCTCTCAATTTTTTTTTCCCATGAAAGAGGGGTTGGAATGTTTCATTCCTGGGAAAAGGCATGCGTGCCAACGTGAAAATTCCACTATGTCCCTTCCTAAGTATTTTGTCAACTGCCAATTATTATTTTCCTATTTATTTCTATAGTTGAATATGTTGAATTTTTGCACCAACTCTACATCAATGCATTATTTGCAATAAAAAACAAACCTGTGCATGTAATTTTTTTTTTATGAGTTAATAAAAAAATTATACATGGAATTTCTTTTGGTAAGAGTACATAGAATTTTATTAATTAGAAAAAATAAACATCTTATTTATACACAAATACAAAATTTATGGTAAAAATCAATGAATTAAAATAAAAGTAGACTTAATCAATAAATAATTCAAATAAAACATTTAATAAAAAATACTATATATTATCATCCTCCTAATTTTGCTTTTGAATGTTTGTTAGTTTGTACTTTTTCAATAAAAAGAAATATAATTATCAAGTATAATTTTTGAAGTGTGAAGTAAAGAAATAATAGGGATATTTTAGGAATTTTGAAAAATCATTTCCAGAAATTTGATGTATCATCCAAACACTTTTCTTACATTTTCCTTGGAAAAAGATTCCATAGTTAATATTCCAAGGAAAATTAATCATAGGAATAGATTTTGCATCCGTGAAACAAACACACCCTTAGTACATAATCAGGGAAGAAAAATGTGTTTGATAAGTGAGTACACGGATTCACACTTAATTTGAGCTTGTTTATATTTTGCAAAAATAGTAAATCATCCAACCCCAAAAGGAATTGGCAACAGAAATCCTATCCAAAAAGAGAAGAGAACCCATAGACATGAATTTGGAGGGAATGACAGTGGACACGTGAAAAAAACTGTTTCTATTTTGTCCTTTGTTTCTTTTGGTCCATGCCCTTGTTGTCCTTTCAGAATCTAGTACAGTAGTACCTTTGCCAAAGAGATCATAATCAGTTGTGAAAACTAGGGGCGGACACCGGACAGGATTTCCCGAACCGATCCGAATCCGACAAAGCCGATAAAAAAAATTGAGCGTTGAGTGGTAGTGGGTCAGATCACGGGTTAAACGGGTGAATACAATTGAGTTTGAATGGATTGAGACGGACGAGCTCGAATTGAATTTTCAAAACCAACGAAATCCAAATCTTACCGATCACATGTCCACTATTTTTTTTATAATAATAATACCCACTATTATTATTATTTTCTACTTTGTGTATACTTTCTTTGATGGGTTGAGACTTTTGTATGTTATTGTTAGTAGCTTATTGAGTTTAATGTTTGGCTCAAAATGAAAGCTTAATTCGCTAAACAGAGTTGAATGAATCATGAATGATCGTTAACAAGAATATATGCATAATTTGTTAACTTCATTATTAACTACAAAGTTTTATGCCAGCTTTATTTTTTTCTATTTTTGAAAATAATTGTTGGGCCAAAAATTTAGTGAGCCCAAACCGAATGAACCCAACCGTTTCATCCGTTTAAACCGCTTAACCGAAACCCGCCCAAACCGATAGCTTAATTGGGTGAAATTGAGCCTAAGATTTTCACCCACGGATTGAGATAGATTGGATATTTAGAATCCGAATCAACCCGTAACCTGGCCGATGTCCACCTCTAGTGAAAACAAGGGATTTTTTTTCTATCACCACTAACATGTGCGTAAGAGTAAATTAACCCCATTCGGTACAAAAGTATTATTACTGTTTATACGATACAGATTTGATGTGAAAAGGGAATACAACATCAACCCAAAGCCTGCATGCTAACAAAAAAACACCAGTGTGTTTGGAACCACAATCACCTCTCCATCCGTCGCATATATAATCAAAGCTATGAAAGAATAGCTTGTTTGGATGTGCGATGGAGCCAGTTTTCACCAAAATGGTTAAAGATTCAGAATTTGGTAGAGTACGTAGGTTACTAATAAAACACATGTCGTCTACATCAAAACGTGTGATAGATTTGGCCCTTGCAAAATATCGCAATAATCTCACTATATATCACAAACATAGAATTACACTAGCAAAACTAAACTTTATTATTTGCTCAATTTTTCTACCAACTTAGTAAAGTCGTGGGATACGAAAATATACTAGAGTAAATACAAGATATTGATTTATTTAAGTTGGATGACAATTGAAAACTAAAAGTTCCGTGATTTTTTTAACTAACTCGATCTCTTGTTATTCAGTAGCCTTGCCTTTCCGTCTGCTACTGCTGCCAGTCTCCAACAGATAACAAATCATAGAATCAACATCATCCCCAAATATGCTGTATGCCTCAATCGCTTGTAGGTAACTAAATCCCATTGATAATAACATATGTATGCTACTGCTAAGAATAGAATCATTCTCTTTCCCGTGTTCTGTTTTGGGATCACTACCTGACGATCCTGAAACTCGTATCAACATACTAAGTTAGCTTATTTAGTCCAAATTTCAAATACAATACAACAACACAAGCACTGACCCAATTCTGCTCTACTTATAGATTTAATAATGTATTAATGCGGTCGCAACCAATAGAACTGCAATACTGATTTTTAAAGCAAATAAACCAAATAGTATGAGGTACTAACTTGCTCCAGATGAAGATGGCTCAGCAGTTGATGTAGACGATTCTCGATTGCGAAGTTGTTTCTTAAATGTACCACCAGCAAGATATTCAGCCCGAGAAGCTTCCATCACAGCTCGTTCGATTTCCTTCTCTGTGAGTTCAAGATCAGAGTAAAACCGCCCCTCAGCTAAAAGTGCCTGTCAGAAGGAAATTGTGCCTGTCAGCTTCAATTTAAATAACAAAAAAGAGATCATGCTGTTAAAAAATTCAAGTTGAGATACTTGCATTATCGAGTTGTTGGTCTTGCTGAGCTTTAATAGCAGCCTTGACTTGATCTTTGTCAACATTTGTCTGCATTACCATCACCATTTTCCAATCAATTTATGTTCAATGTAATGATGAGACAATCTCCAAGTTAAAGGAGCCTTTGTTTGGGGTTCTATAATACTCGAGGTTTTCGACAAATATTTAACACATAAACCAACTATTTATGTTTTTTCCTTTGGAAGATAACATGTATTATTAACATTTCCTACAATAATGGCAAAGTACTCACCCCACGAAGAGAGCTGAACCCAAGTCCTGCACCAATTGTTGGACGCCGTGGGTCAACAAGGGAGTTGTAATGGTTACCATGGTGATAACTCAAGCGTACCGGTGGTGTATCAGTGTCATAGCTTCCATGAAATGTATTGATGGGCTCTGCATCAATAAGTTATGTTATTAAATAAAATGGTAGGATGACTAACAACTATAAAAAAATGTTAGATAAGCTCAACCTGTGGAGTAGGAGTATATATGAATAGGTCGATTATACATTTCAGACATCGCTTGGATCTCAACATTGTTGCCATAAACCTGCCAACATGGGTTAACATTATTTACACCTATTCAGAAAGTTAAAAAGAATTATATATCAAGAAATTTAACAAACTAAAACTACATGTGTTGTTAAAGTGGAATATAATCATGAATAAAATTCAAGTGATGAATATATTGTACGAAATGGACTATTGCCATATCTTTCAATGCATTCATCCAACAAAAAACCAGTCAATGCTAATGTCTACACATTATAACTTAAACAATTTTACAAGACAAATTCACTTTAACTAATATGTGTATGTGATTTTAGGTACAAATAAGGACCGAGTATTCACAACTAGTTAACAAAAATGGGAAATTGAATGTCATGACGCACAGATAAAATTTATGCTACATATACACAGCCAAACTATTATAATGCATTAAAATTTTACCAAGCACACACGGTCAAACATCTAAGGGAAACTTGTACCAGCTATAAGGGAATAGAGTTAACAGCTACTGCACCAAAATTAAACACCAAATACTCATGCCTATATCTCCCACCAACTCTATTTTCTATTTGATCATATAGAAATAATGCAAATAAATCCCCTAACCCTGAGAATGAAGATATAATTGCCTAATTCCTCGTCGGAAAAAACTAGGCGTACATGAAAGGATTGCAAAGCTAAAGTAACATAAGCTTGTCAAAACATCTTAGAGAGCAAAGTAACAAGCCTTTGGCACAGTGTAACTAGCAGGGGAAAAAAAAGAGATATATGAATGACGATTGAAAAGTGAAGGGAAAATGATGATCAAGTTATGTTGGTGTACATTTTTAACTACCAAACACAATCTGGATAGCTTGACAAAAACAATGTGGTTTAAACGAAAAAAGGGCCGGGAGAAGGGAACAATTACAATCCACATCTGGATTATTTGGTGTGTATTTTTAACTACCGAATACCGGTTGCATTAATCACTCCTGTAAGTACAGAAGTACAGCTCTCAAAACATTTGTGGAGATGGTATAAACGAAATAAGGGCTGCGAAAAGGGGAAAAAGAACAATCACAGCCCATATCTGGATTAATTGGCATGTTGAAGTGTGTGCATACGCTTTTTTTATTACTAATTGCAGTCTTGATTAATTGGCATGTTGAAGTGTGTGCATATGCATTTTCGACTACTAATTGCATTAATCACTACCGCAAGTACAAAAGTACAGCTTTCCAAACGCTTCTGGAGATCGAAATCTAAATATTTAGGAATTTGTTAGAAAAATAATACATGCAAGGAAAATTTTGGCATGTTCGTTTTAGAAGCCTAAAACCACAGCAATTACTTGAGTTGGTTTATATGTCAATGAAATCACAAAGAAGCCCGAATAATGTTCTGACATACCTTATCTCTTCTCTTCCTCTTGCAGTATGAGGTGAAACCTTCTGTTATAAATTGAGAAAAGTGATCTCTCTCCCGCTCCTGAAGACATGGAATCAGTTCGCTTACCAAGCAATATTTAATAGAATTAGAAAGAATGAAAAGCATGACCAGAAGAAAAATGGGCCATCTAAGCAAAAGTGAGAAAATAAGATGCAGTTCAATAAACCACAGGAGTTTAACCAGACTGAGCAAATCTAATGAGTCAGCTTATATAAAATCATTTTTTGTAAGATAATTATTTCCTTCATAACAATATGCAAGCAAGAAACATCCAGGAAGTTGCATATATACTGCTAAAATTACACTGAAACAATGATGGTTATAGAATCATACCATGACAGGTAGGTTGGTTTGATTCAGAAGCAATATTTTAATAGAATTAGAAAGAACGAATCAAAAGCAAGACCATAAGAAAAACGGTCCAGCTAAGGAAAAATGAGAAAATATGATGTAATGCGATAAATCGAGGGAGTTATTAAACCAGAATGAGCAAATATAATGTTCGGATGATATCATTATTTTTGTAAGGAAGTTATTTCCTTCAGTCCATTTGTTGGCTTAGGTTTAATGTGTGTCTACTAGAGCAGAATACTATTAGACTTAAAGTTTAGGACTTCCTCTTCTCCAACATTGTTCATGTTTCAATTACTTCTGATAACAGTATATTAGTCCTTCAAACTTATTCCTTTCTTACTTGCATCTTAGAAGACAAAACCACCCTTTTAACTAATGCATTCTCAAAACCCCAACATATCCGTTGTTTTTATAACAAAAGGTCACAAGTCTGGCCAGCTATAGTCAAATAGTTCATGATGCCCACGCATTCCAGCATGCGAATAAACACTTAGGATCTGTTTGGGAGGGGGTTTTGGAAGCTAAGTCTTTATTTTGAAATATATTTGATATTTTAAAAAATTGAAATAACATGATAGATTATCGTATACTACTTCAATCACACTTAATTCATTTTAAAAAACATATAGTGTCTGTAAAAAAAAAGTATACACTTCCCTACCCTCCATCCAAATATAGCCTTAGTGAATCATAGATGCATTTAACACCTTCAGTATGAATCCTTAACCTAAAAGCAAATCACCTTAAGTCCCTTGCAGTGATTGCAGAAATAATTTTTAAACCACAACCAGGTAGCCTGGCACTGTTCCTAATTTTGCAGAATGTCACTAATTGATTAAAAATTTACTTATGATAGAACCACAAAACCCACAGACCTTCTCATAAACAACGAGACCTCTTTTTGGAAGATCAAACAAGTCATCAAATTGATTAGAAGCTAGCCTAATAACAAGTACAACTTATTATGATACAACAGAGCAGAATATGGATATTGAAGGAAAAATACATTTAGCAATTAGCACAACAATAACATACCATATAGTCTACACTCATCTGCCTGACCAAATCATACAATTCTGAGTCCCCATATACTTGGTCTGCAACAGCACGGAAAAGACAATTCCCATCCTCTGTCATTCTTTTTACTTCATAGCCTTTTACCCTCCTAATATCAATTTCAAACTGTCGCTCTCTTTCCTGACATGGATGCCAATACCAATTCAATATATGATATTATCTCAGTGAAGACCATGAATCAACCTTCTAATTAACTAATATATAAACATGCAATAGTGCAACACAACATCTTCAAGAATTATGATACAGTCATACATTCCAAAATAGGAAACCTAACATACAGCTCTTTCAAAACTAGGCTGTAATGATACATGTGAGATTGTGAGTTTAACTATAACTAGAAAGAAATGATAGTCATCTCTCTAAAGTCTAATATATGAAGTAGCCCAGTTAAAAAGTGTAGAATAGTTTATCAAAGTTAAACATTACTTCATTATGGACTATGGAGGTTCTTCTCTTATAGCATGTAGAGAAGAACCAAATCACCCACCTTATTCCTACCAAGTCTTATCATAGAAAAAACCACAAATATTATGTCCTAAACGAGCCATGAACCAGGTCTTTTGTAACAATTAGTTATGAAATGAAGCTCAGGTGAACATACAATAATTAATTACTCACTGAGACCGAGATAATCATCAACTTACTACATCATCATAAGAGGACACATAGCATGGATTCTGTTCATCAGCACTATTATACCCCTCACTTTCATTATGCGCTCTGGGAGACGAAGGCCGAGACCCAGCAGGTGATGTCCTAGCTGAAACAACAGGCCACACGGATGTTCTCCTTGGTGATCCTACATTAACAGGATTAGGAGACCCTGATGCACTTCTTCTTGAATTTAAGTTAGTTGCCAAAGGCTTTGGAGGTGGAACAGGTGGAGGTGGAGGATGTGAACTCCCACCAACACCACCACCAACAACACTAACAGGATTATCCTCGCACAAACCCTCGTTCTCTATCACCAATCTTTCGATTCTTATCGATTCGTGAGAAACCTCAACCTCTTCTTTAACATCTTTCCCAGGAAGATCAGTCAATACTTCATTGCCTAATGGAGTATCACACTCCTCAAAATGAAGACTTTCCATAAAAGGATCATCACTCTTCACCCTGTTACTAGTCCCACTCCCAGCATACTCCAAAAGCTCATCACCAACAGCCAGTCCAGGTTCCTCCTCTCCACTTTCCTCGTCCTTAGCAGCCAATTGAACCTGTGTCACATGCTCCGGCCGAGCCGAAGAAGACCCAGCACGATTAGGGTTAGGATTATTAGGGTTAGGGTTCTGAGAAGTACCAACACCCGAAGAACCACGCTGAACATAGATACGAGTCATAGTAAACTACTAATCTTCCCGAACAAGACACCACCAAAAACGATGGCGTTTTTAAAACAACACTTCTTAGTGACCCAAAACCCTAATTCCCACCGGTTTATCGCGTGCTCTTGCCTTGGGCGCAGTGATTCCAATTCCTTTCTCGAACGATTTCTTCAGATCCTCGCAACAAAACGATCTCTGCATTCCCCTAATAATTCTCATCAGACCCAAACCTTCAACTACTTTAAACAACAAAACCTTCTTTGAGATGTCGAATTTACCGAGATTTTTCACCACCGCTGAATTAGCTTCCTCCTCCGCAACGACCGCAACCTGCATCCAACACCACCACCACCATCATTTCTTCAATATTCAAAACATAGCAGAAGAATCATAGAAAATTAACACGAAAAAAATCATGAATCAATTTCAATTCATAACAACAATTACAATCGCACGAAGAAAAATGTAATCGTGTAGAATTAAACCTGTGAGAATAGAAAAAATTGATCTGAGATTAAGAAATGAAATTGAAAAATTTGGAAATTAGGGTTTTGTTTTAGTAAGGAAAGGAATGAACGAAAGAGAGAAAGGGAAAGAAGTTGCTAGCGATTTTAACGGTGGAAGGAAAAGAAAGTGGCACGTGAGATAAAGTTTAGGTTATGACACGTGGTTAGTTTATACAGTTAATGGCACGTGCTATCTTAGTCTAAATGTCAAATGGTTCATGATGATGGATGAATGGTGAGAAGTGAATTGGCTCACATTAACATCTTTGCAATTTGCAAGTACTCCCTCCTACTCTAATTTTAAGGAAAAAAATGGATTTTTTTATTTATTTATTAGATAAATAAGTTTTAATTTGCCAAAAAATGTTCGAATAATTAAGTCGGATATCATAATTAAAATTTAGGATCTGTTTAAATTAACTTATTTTTTAGCTTATATGAAATAGATTATACAATTTTAATTTTAGACACTTGTCAAGAAGATAAAAAAAAATGTATGATGTATTTATTTTTTCAATCAAACAAAGAGGATAAAAAAATATTACAATTTTAATTCATGCAAATATTGTGTTTTTTGTTTTTGTTTTGTAAGTTTTTTATTTTATTTCAACACATGCAAATTCAAAAATTGATTAAATTAGTCTCTCATGAATATGTGGCCCAATATTTATATATTCTAAATTCTAAATAGTCATATTAGATAATCATTCTATTGCGGGATTGGATCCCCTCCTGTTATCTTTCTCCAGCCATCTCTCCAGTTTCCAATCCAATGGTTGAGAAACATCACTGAAAAAAATTAATAAAAAAAGATATTCGGAAGAGAGAGAAAAAACATAGAGAGCTTAGAATAACATTTTAGCGGGAATTGTTACAACTTGTTGTTTCAACTTCCAACTTTCACTCAGTAGTTTTTCAACTACACATTTTAACTCTGTATTTTCACATCCTCTTCTTCAAGTAGCTCCATCATCAACAACAAAATACAAAGTTCCCACACCATTGTCATAGTGTGTGTCACAAAGGTTAGTTTCTTTTTTTTTTTTTTTTTTTTACTGATACAAGGTTAGTTTTTGTTTTCCTAATTATGAATGAGAGGAAAGTATGAAGGATTATGAGTATATGACTTTAAAGCTTATGAAGATAAAACATAGTTATTGCCAAATTATGAAGGATTATGATTATATGACTTTAAAGCTTTTCCGTTTTTACAGTAGTGTACCTTTTATATAAAAGAAACACATTATATATAATTGAAACTAGGTAATTAAAATAGTTCAAAGCTAGACAAAACAGAAGATATATTTTGTTAAAAGCTACTGTAAAAACAGTATATATTTTGTTTGGATTTTGATGAAGATGATAGTTAAAAACTACTATCAGGCATCATCCACAAAACTAGTATATATTTTGTTTGGATTTTGATATAAGTATTGTCAATCAAATGAAGAATCTTTTATTTTTTTTGTAGAAAATGGAAGAAGATTGGAAACCGAAGTTGAAAATGATGTTTGATAGCGTTGAAGATGCTTGGAAATTTTGGGTTGATTATGGCGGAAAAGTTGGATTTGGCGCAAGGAAACAATATTCAAACACGAACAAAAAAGACATAATTACTTCTTATAAGTTTGTTTGTTGTAAAGAAGGTTTGAGAAAACCAGATAAGCGAGATTATAAAACAATTAACCCAAGGCCGGAGACCAGGACAAATTGTCCAGCACGGTTAGGCATCAAGAATATGGGTGGAAAATTTATGGTGGTTGATTTTGTAGAGGAACATAATCACGATTTACATCTACCGGAAACAACTCATATGTTGTCATCTCAAAGAAAAATCTCCCAAATTCAATGTCAACAAATTGATCTAGCTGATGATGCTGGACTACAACAAAGAAAGTCATTTAACTTGATGAGTAAAGAAGTGGGAGGAAGAACTAACTTGGGATTTACCCGTCTTGATCAAAAGAACTATCTTCGAAAAAAGAGGCAGAGGAGTATGGAACACGGGGATGTTGGTTATTTATTGCAATACTTCCAAAAAAAATTGGTGGAAAATCCAACTTTCTATCATGCATATCAAATGGATGATGAAGATCAAATCACCAATGTGTTTTGGGCAGATGCAACAATGCTTATTGATTATGAGTGCTTTGGTGATGTGATTTCTCTTGATTCAACATATTGCACGAATAGTTCAGATAGACCGCTAGCAATTTTCTCGGGATTTAACCACCATCGAAAAGCGGTGATTTTTGGGGCTGCATTGTTGTATGACGAAACAGCAGAGTCATACAAGTGGCTCTTTGAGACATTTTTAGAGGCTCATAAGCAAAAAATTCCTCAAACAGTTTTTACTGATCAAGCCCAAGCAATGGCAAAAGCGTTAGGCGAGGTTTTGCGTGGAGCTTACCATGGCTTATGTACGTGGCACTTGATGCAAAATGCCATCAAACGCTGTGGCAATTTAATGAAAGGTGGAACTTGTTTTCTTAGTGATTTGAAGAAGTGTGTGTATGGTTATGAATATGAAGAACAATTTGAAGAAGGCTGGAGTACTCTCCTTATGAAGTATGATGCAAAGGAACACGATTGGTTGCAAAGATTATACACTTTAAAGGAGAAATGGGCATCATGTTATATGAATAAGGTTTTTACATTAGGAATACGAAGTACTCAACTTAGTGAAAGTGTGAATGCGGATATTAAAAGTTTTATGAATGCGAAGTTGTATATTATCAAATTTTTTAAGCGCTTTGAGGATGTTGTAGAAGAAAAGCGACATAACGAGTTGAAGTGTGAATATGAAGCACGTCAAAAGATTCCAAGACTAAAGAACTCATATTCAAGTATCTTGCAGCAAGTCTCTAAGGTTTATACTCCCACTATTTTTGATAAATTTCAACACGAGTATGAGTTGTTTGAAGCATGCTCTGTCAAAAGCATTAACATACAATCACCCTTAGTTGACTGTGTTATTGTGATGGAGAGTGATTTGGAAGAGTGGAAAGTGTCATTTGATTTGGATAAGAATTTCATTTCTTGCTCTTGTCACAAGTTTGAGAGTTTTGGCATACTTTGTTGTCATTGTCTAAGATTGTTTATTCATATGAATGTCAAATTAGTGCCTGAACAATATATCTTAAAAAGGTGGACAAAGTTAGCAAGAGGTGAGACTTTATCTAATGTTGGTGTCAATAATTTGGTAGTAGATGTTGATCTATCCCCAACACAACGCTACAATGTGATCTGCCCCCGCCTTATTAGGATAGCCACTGAAGCATGTAGAAGTCCAGAGACATTCAATCTCCTTTGCAAAGTTGCTAATGAATTGAATAGGCATATGCTGGAGTTTCAAAACAATCCAACAAGCATTTTTCAAGTGAATGAGTTTATTGCTAAAGTTAAAGAGATTGGAAGTAGCAATGATGGTTTGTCACAACCAAAAGGCCTCAAAAAAAGAGAAGGCAAAAGGGGTACAAAACGTTTAAAAGGTTGGCCCGAGCGCGAACTTTCCAAAAGCAAGAAAAAAGGTGGATCGAAAGCTTCAAAAGTTCAGGTATTATTAAATTATTGAATATTACTCTTTTCTTTCTCTAACTATATAAATCTACATTTCTATTCCTTTATGAGATGCAGAACAATTTTTTTTTAATGAAATTATTGTTTTCTTTCTCCAACTACATAAATCTACATTTGTAATCTTTTATGACATGTAGAGCAATAAGAAACAGACACAAGACCAACTCATCAAAACAGGAAATAACTGTGATGAAGGTGATTCACAAAGTAAAGTCCAATGTGAGGTTCCTAATACAATTGCACCTATTGGTCTCAATGATGCATACAATGTCCCAACCATGGTAAGTCAATATCAATATGATTATATGAAGGAAAGCAATGAGACTTTTGTGCAGGACACCTTAAGTCAATTTGATGTAGCTAGTTTGTCTAAATTGTTAATGGTAAGTTTCAACAATTATATAATTTCCACTTTTTATTGAGATGATTTGTTTTCAAATCTACATTTAAATCAAACCATTAACTTATGTCTTTTGCAACTATAGGAAAACCTTGATGAGGATGTCACCACATTGACCAATTCATAAGGATGGGAAGCAAATATATTTTGGATATAGTCATTACAACTCTTTTGGTTTATGTCACAATGGAATTGGGACTCTTCCAAGTATGCAGAAATTATGCAAGAACTCTTAGATATAGGGACTCTAATTATGCAGCTAGTATTTGAAATTGTACTTAACTTTAGTTATGAATGTAACAACAATTATGCAACAACTCTTTTAAGTTTAGTGATTCTAATTATGCAACAATTGTTTTGGTTATCAATGTGGCAAATTATGTTGTAAGTCGGTAACAATTATGCACTTTTGCGAATATGGCCATGAAAGGAAGTCACTTCTAATTATGCAGTAAGTCAGCAACTATTTTAGAAGGAATATTTAAGAAATATGACCATGAAAACTTTTGCGAAGAATGAATTATGCATACATTAGAAATATATGTAACATGTAACTGTTATATGAAGTTACAGTCTCAATTCATCTACCAGCTATAAAAGTGAACTATCACACTTCACACCTATGTGCTTTCTAGCTCTAGATTGATGATGGTGTAGTGTTGAACAACATGAATCAGTATCACAGTAAACCAGAATTTGAAATTATTATCAAACAAGTAAACCAAAAAACATGAAGCATCACTACAAAACATGGATAAGTATCACAGTAAACCAGAATTTGAAATTATTATCATCATAGTAAACCAGAAAACATCAAGCATCACTATAAAACATGAATAAGTATTAAACAAGTATCAAAGAACTATGAGAACAACATCATTCAATTGATTCAATTTGAAATTATTACATAGTAGACTCAAGTAAGCCCCTTTTACAAGTACAACCATTGACCCAATTTTACAATTCTACAATAACAATGCCTCAACAATTACATCCGTCAATAAATTTAAAGTGACGAGATTCTTTTGTATCACCGTCGTACGAAAATCAAGGCTTCAACCATCGTAGTTGGCATCTTGAACTCGACGCCGTTGTTCCAGAAAGTTACATTACGATTCTTTTTCTTTGTCAGCGGCGGCGGCAAGCTTGAATAAGATTAAGGCGGTTGAGAAGTGGTGGTGCGGTGGGAAGATTTCACGGATATGGTTCGAGGGTTAATTCCTTTCTCTCTCGTTTGAGAAGTGCTGCGACGGTGGAGAAGAGATTTGAAAAGTTTTCTGCGTTAATTCCTTTCTCCTCGTTTTTTGTTATGAGTTTACTTTCTCTCTATTCTAATCTAGTGTTTTTTATAGTATAACTTTACCTTTTAATCTCATCCATTGGATCAATCCAAGGGCTCTCAAAAGCACAGGAGGGACTACAGGAGACAAATAATGGGAGAGGATCCGGATCCTTCTATTGCTAATCTAAATTAGAGGATCAAGAGTTACAAGGGTACTTTTTTTTTTTTTTTTTGAATGGCACAAGGGTACTGACATAGGTGTTTTCTAATTATTCTTTTGAAGTCATTATGTTCTTGAATTATGCTTTTGAAAGTAATACATATAAATGCTATTTTACATCATGATTCTAAGATGGAAATTAAAAAAATAAATTCGTCCTTATGTTAAATGATGCTATTCATATTAAAAATATTTTGATGTTATATTCTAAAACAACGCATAATCAATTTGAAGTGTTAATAAAAAATAGATAAAATAAAATTTACTAATAGTTGGTATGCTTTGCATGATTTCTATCATATTCGATTTTGAGTACGGATTAAGTTGATTTATATTTGTTCCAATATGTTTCAAATTAATATAAATGACAGATTCAATGATGAAGTAGTTTATCCAACTCATAATCCTCCAATGAAAATTATAATACAAAAAAACTTATGTTTCAACATCAAACTTTTTTCCATGGTCAATTATATGTTTGTCATTTCCACAGTTATTTTAAAGAATGTGTTAAAAATATTGCTAATCAATGTTAATGAAAAAATATCAAGGTAACTTCAAATGCAGTGTATAAATAATTATTTTTTTGGATAGTAATACACGTTTTATGATTTTTACAATAATAAATATTAATATTAGTCAGTTTTATTCTCTCTTTCATTTCTTCCTAGCACAATGCAGAAACAAAAGCTTCTATTTTTTCTCTTATTCTTTTATCTCTTAAACTTTGGAGAAACTAACTAATATCCAAAGTTTAGATAGTAATACACGTTTAAACGTGGTGTATAAATAAGTAATACATGTTTAAATGATACTAGATTCTAGTATAAATCATTTAAACGGTATAAATCATTTAAATCATTTAAGTAATACACATTTAAACGTTATAAATGATTTAAACAGTATAATACTAAATTCTTAGATCACCACGTTTAAATGATTTATACCATTTCTCCAATTAAACTTTTGATAGTAATACACGTTTTCTGATTTTACGGTAATAAAAACTAGTCAGTTTTATTCTCTTTTTCATTTCTTCACAACACAATGCAGAAACAAAAACTATATAAATATGAATTTTATTCTTTTTAAGTTTATGTTTTTTTTTTCTTTTTTCTTCAACCTCTGGTTTTCTGTTAGAGATCCTTACTTTTGATATAAAGTATACGAATGAATTTGTGTTGAAAGGAGATGCCGTTTCTCCAATACAAGGAAGAATTTCGTTGGAGAGGATAAAAAATCATCTTTCTAAGGACAACAAAAAGAACAATAGTGCTTTCATTTTAACAAGGTCGGTATTGGTTAAATCAGTTTTACATTTTACTTTTCAAACATATTTCATCTTCCTCATAATAAACACTTCAGATTCTAACCAAAACCAAGGGGAGGGTTTTGGTTTTTTCTTGGCTCCAAATGCCATTGCGCATGCTAATGCTGGAAATGCTCTTCCATTTGGTTTGCCAAGTTTTTTTTTTTGGCTGTTGTGTTTGACACTAGTGTTTCACTAGATAGATGGAAGTTTATGCAAAAACATTAAAATTTTGAATAATTCTTTTCAACCAATTGCAAATATCAATTTTAATTTAAAACTCAACAGTGGTGCATAATATACAGCGTGAGTTGATTATTGGGTGGATCCAACTGATTCCCAAAACATTATTTGGGTTTATGTAAGTGATAATCTTTTCAACCCTTAACACCAGTGGTGGTGCAATCTGTTGATGTTTTACAAAATCAAAAGTTATATCTTGGTTTATCAGGAAACTCTCTTGTAATGAATTACGACAACCATTATATATTTACTTGGACACTAAGTGTCAACATAACAACTACAAGCAAGAAGAGAAAAATTGACTCCGAAGTTGTATTTATAGTTTCTGCTGGGGTAGGTGCAATAGTGATGATAACGTTGGTGTCCAATGTATAACGTTTAATTAAGGGAAAAAAATTCTGTTAAGAAAAATTAAACAAAAGAATTGCAAGAATATATTTATATCCTTATTTACATCCATCATCCTCATAATTTCCACAAAAAAGGAGATTAAAGTGAAATCATCTTTTAAAATTTTATCATGTGTTAATTCTTGCATTTCTTCTTTTGAATCATTCGTAACAAATAACATCTCTCATATAATTATGACTTTTGGTTCAATAAAGTGACTTTAAAAACAATTATTTTTAATTTAAAGGGGTCAAATCTAAACAAATTAAAATAAAAAAACTTTATAATTGTTGGGCTAATATTATATTTAAATAAAAAATAAATGATTAAAGTGTTGATTGCTGAATGCATTATTCTTAATATAATTTTTGTTTTACTTTTTAACAAGTGGGCACTTATTAGCATTTCTTTTTTTTCTTTTTTTTTTTTTTATTCTAGTCACCATTAATTTATGGCCAAAATTATCTTTAAGGGTGTGTTTGGTTTGATAGAGAGAAATAGAGAAAAATATGGAAATCGATAACTGAATATTGTTATATTCATTGATAATTTCATCATTAACAAGTACAAAGCATATATAACCATTTATTCTAGAGTACGATTGGTTAACACAATTCCATTACTAACATAATGTAACAAATAAGCATGAGTCACTACAATCCCTCTGTAATCATTGATTCTTTGGATTCCTAACGTATGTCTCGTAATTCATATAATCGTCATTCTTCAGATATTCTTTTATCAAAACTTAAAAACAATTACAACATCTAAACCCGATTTGGCCCCTGCGCCACCGAAGTATACAACTTTTCAAAAAGGAATGCTCCATTCCTTCCAACGCGTATACAAACATACACGACACAGGGGGTAAACGTTGAAATGCTATATAACGACGTAAATGTTGTTCAATAAAAACAACCAACTCACAAGAACTACGTAGCTTTAAGTTTTCCATCACACCTGAGAATACGTAAGAGCGAGATCGAAACATCTCATCAAGCACAAAAAGATAAAAAGCTAAAACCCTAGTTAATAAAAGGGCTGCATAAAACTTTTACCCTAGGTAAAACACATAGAATAGTGATAACACTCAAACGCGCAAGGATATCTAAACGGTTTCCGATGGATACAACAGATGTGAGGGGTGTTAATATCATCCCCTTGCATAACTGACTCCCGAACCTGAATTTGGTGTCGACAACCATCTTCTTTAAGGTTTTAATGATATTTTCCTTTCCCTTTCGGGATAAATAAACTTCGATGGCGACTCTATTGTCTTTCCAATTGTTTTACACTAAGACATTTTTCGCGCCGTGACATCATGCAGAAGGCAGATGTACATTCTACTCTAACTGAAGAGGAGCGGTACGAGACATAGTCGACTTTGGTCAATGTAAGATCGGTAGACAATATGCATATTATCAAGAATACCAATTTTGGTTTTACTATTAGATAGATAAGATTATGTGCAAACGAAATTAATAAAGGACTATATGAAGAGAAATAAAAGATCAAAGAAACAATTTATAGTTATCTTCAAAGTAAAATCTTAAAAATGATAGGATTTGTTCTAAAAAATAGAACGTTATAGAGTTTTATGGGATTATTTATTAAAAAATCATATAGTAGATAAATAATAGATACATAATATATAAATGAGATATCAGAGTTATAATTTTCAACTATTTTTATGTCTAACTAACATATATAATAATCATTATCACATGACATATATGATTCTAAGTTTCATATTAATATATGATATGAATTAGGAAAAATGCATTCAAAATTTATGTATGTAATTAGTTGGTGGTTTCCTTGACTATTGATATGCATATAGTCTTTTTTTTTTTGACAAACTTTTTTTTTTTCAGTTACAAAAAAAAAGTCATATTTATGTAGTTGATCATTGATATTCTTGGTGATTGATATGCATACTCTAAAAATCATATTTAATACATGAGAATAAAAGAAAATTAATTGTTATCGTTTATCTAATAATAAAAATTTAATGATATATTATTTGTTTTATCATTATTTCTTTAATATACAATACTCAATTTTTTTTATAAGGAATACAATACTCAATTTTAGTTTAAGTTCAAAATTAATTATCGATCAAAAGCATTAAGTACTTCTTACCTTCCAAATTCCAATTGAGATTCTGATTACATGAACCTCGTTTCCTTAAAAATTTGAGAATTAAAATTAAACCTTAAATTTCTATTAAAATTTAGAAATATCAACACCATAATATACAAAAGAATTTTGTATATGGGTTCCTTGGATAATGATGCTCTTACTCACTCCCACTAAAGTTGCTTCCAAACAAACTACACTATGGCTTTGTTTGGCAAAAATAGCGGATGACTGATAAACAACCTTATGGCTGATAGCTGATAGCTTATAGCTTATAGCTTATGGCATGGCTGATAAGCTGATTGAAGTGTTTGGTAAAATTAACGGTTCAACTGACTGATAAATGTAAAATGACAAAAAAAGGCATATAAAATCTCTTATGAAAAATCATTATTAAATTTATATCTAATTAATATTTAAGACACTAATATTTAAGACACTTCAAATTTAGTTATTCAAATTTATTAATTTAATATATCTTTTATATATTATTAGTTTTTTTATATATAATTAAATTTTATTCTTTGAAATTTTATTTAAATCTATTTTCATTTCAATTATTATACTTTATATAAAAGATTAAACATTATATTTTTTAGGGTTTTATAACAAATACATAAAAGATAAATCAAATGTATTAAAAAAAACTGTGACAATATAGATACATGCATCTTTTATAGTAATAATTTAATAAATATAATGCCAGAACTGACCCCCGAACCAGATTAAACTGGTGGTGAAAACCAAAAAATTTTTTTTTTTTAATAAATATATGAAAAATAAATCAAAAGTACTAAAATGAAGGGATCAATGATAATATAATTATGTACAACACGTTATAAAATATTGTTACAGAAATTAAATTTTTTTATATATATATTTATGTACGATAACATTTTAAAATGAGATATAACAACAACAAAAAAAGTATGTACAATATAGTAAAAATAATAATGGATAGGCTAGAGTAAAAAAATGTACGAAATTTACCTATTTTATTTTAAATTGTAATAATATATTTTTAATGATAAAAATGAATTTAAGATAAAAGTATATAAAGGTAAAATTGGAATAAAAAATAATAAGCTATAAGCTACTTGAATTAGCTTATAAAAAATAAGCTATAAACTAGTAAAATAAGCTATAAGCTCATGGTAATATGATAGTTACCAAACAAGTCTTTTAACTTATAAACTATAAGACATAAACTATAAGCTAGGTTATTTATATTGCTATGAGAATCGAAAGAATTCTAAACAACTTACCTAAAATTAACGGGGAAGGGAAAAGAGCTTACGAAACTCAATAAGTATTTATTACATCAGTAATTGAGAACTTGCGCGTGTTTCAGCACTGGACCAAAACTTTGATCTTTGAATTCAACAAAAAAAGTGCTATAATAGCCTTTTTTTTGTTGTAGTGTTGGCAGCAAAAGTCAAATTATTGTAGACGAACGAATCAAATGAACATATAGAAAGTATTGATTAATAGGGAGGATCGCTTGATGAACCGCCTCTAGTTTCTGCCGCCTTTGCATATAGATTTACAAATTTTTTAGCAAACATCCAGACATATCTTTATTGACATCATTGGTGAGAAGCTCATGTAAACAGTGACTTACATTTAGACTTGGTGGGAAATCACATGTTGTACTATTATTTGTAATGAAAGTTGGACTTTTTTAGTTAATCAAATTGAATTATATATACAATTGTTATTTTTGGGTGTGTTATATGTTGGATGTGTTTGCCTTGCCTGCATGAACATGATAGTGTGCAAGAGGATATCTTTTGTTATTCGATTTCCCGACAATGTTGTAAAGATGTTTGTTAAAGGTTCTGATACTTCAATGTTTAGCATTTTAGCAAATGACAATGAAAGCAGCATTAGCATTAAGCATCCAACTCATAGTCATTTGAGTGTATATTCTCCTCAAGGTTTACGGACTTTTGCATTTTCCTCTGTTAAGAGAAATTATAGGGATACTTCTTGATAATAGATTAATTATAGGAGATATCAGTTTTATTGTATCTTTATTATAGCTTTATTATAGGAGATTTACATGCCCAAATTAACAAGTGCTGAGTTGTATATATTACTCCATATTGTATTCTTGTAAAGACAAGCAGAATAGAAACACAATGAATATACCGTATTTTCCAAATTCCACTTCTGCTAATATGGTATCAGAGCATAGGTATCGATCCCTAAATTTTTTCTTTTCTTCCGCAACATCTGCATATCTGCTTGCCCATCTGTCATCTTGCTCTGTCTGTTTTTTTTTGTCTGTTTTCTCTGTGCGGATCTGCATCTGTACAAACTCAGTTCTCCATTATCTTGTTCATCTTTGCATCATGGAGAAAAGTGATATTGTTAAACCCATTACAACCACCTTGACCGGATCGACGAACTACAGTCTTTGGGTTCAAGGAATTAAGAGTTTTCTGATCGGACGCAAGCTTTGGCGCATAGTCACCGGAGATGTCGTCAAGCCAACTAAAGAAAAAGATGAATCTGCTGCCAAATTTGCTGAACGCCTTGAGGATTGGGATAGCAAAAATCACCAGATCATCACGTGGCTGCGCAACACGTCTGTACCGTCGATTCACATTCAGTTTAATAACTATGATACTGCAAAAGAAATTTGGGATTTCTTGAAAAACCGCTATCAAACCACTGGACTTGCACACTACTATCAGTTATGGACCACACTTCACAATGCCAAGCAAGAACCTGGTCAATCAGTGAATGATTTTCTTGCTCAAGTCCAGCCAATTTGGCATCAAATGTCTCTGGCCAAAATCAGTGAAGACCATCTTCATCTCATTCAAGTCCTTATGGCGCTTCGGCCCGAATATGAAGCCGTACGAGCCTCTTTGCTGCATCGTAATCCGCTTCCATCATTGGACACTGCTATTCAAGAAATCATTTTTGAAGAAACACGTCTGAATCTAGACAAAACTCCTCAACTAGATGCTGCTCTTGCAACTACTCGATTCTCACACCAGAAATCGAATCATCATCCATGTAAGAATTGTAATCGCACCGGTCATGTATTTGCTAATTGTCCTACTATAGAGTGTAGGTACTGCCATGCTATTGGTCACATTCTTGAAAATTGTCCCACACGACCTCCAAAACAAAATCGTGGCTTCACCAAATCAAAGAATGTTCCGAAGTCTGGATCCTCCTCCATCTCTGCTGCTGCCACCGAGGGTTCGACTGCCATTACTATGAGTGATATTGAAGCTTTAATCAAACAGGTTATGTCTTCCAATACCTCTGCTGCCATGTCTGCTACTCACGGTAATTCGCGTTGGTTTTTTGATTCTGCATGTAGTAATCATATGACCACTGATATTAAATCATTGCCTTCTGCGACACTTGTTTCTTCTCTGCCACCAATCCACACAGCCAGTGGTAATACAATGAACATCACTCATACTGGTCATGTATCCACCTCAAATCTCACCCTTCCTGACACATATTACATTCCTAATTTGAAACTTAATCTTATTTCTATTGGTCAATTGTGTGAACAAGGACTGAATGTTTATTTTTCACCCTCTGGTGTTCAGGTACAGGATCCACAGACGAAGCAGATCATTGGGACGGGTCGCAGGGTGGGTCGGTTATTTGAGCTACAATCTCTTCACCTTCCTAAAGATCATATCTCTGCTGCTACTCTAAATTCTCCAATTTATCAATGGCATCTTCGACTTGGTCACGCCTCAACAAGCAAAATTCAACCTCTAATATCTCGTGGGTTATTAGGATCCACAAAGTTTGAGTCTTTTGATTGTTTACATTGTAAACTTGCAAAACAGCCTGCTTTATCCTTTAATCGTAGTTTTTCTACTTCAAATAATCCTTTCGATTTGATTCATTCAGATATTTGGGGGCCTTCTCCTATTTCTTCAATAAATGGTTTTCGTTATTTTGTATTGTTTATTGACGATTTTTCTCGTTTTACATGGATATATTTTTTGAAAAATCGCTCTGAATTACCTAATATTTATATTTCTTTTGCTCGTATGGTTAAAACACAATTTTCTTGTGCTATTAAGATTCTTCGCACAGACAATGCGATGGAATATCGTGAATCTTCTTTGCTTCAGTTTCTCGGTCAGCAAGGCACTGTGGTTCAACGTTCATGTCCTCACACCTCCCAACAAAATGGTCGGGCTGAACGAAAACATCGTCACATCCTTGACTCAGTTCGTGCTCTTCTCGTCTCAGCTTCGTGTTCAGAAAGGTTTTGGGGGGAAGCAACTCTTAATGTTGTCTATACAATTAATCGACTTCCCACCATAAATCTTCAAAACTTATCTCCTTTTGAAAAATTGTTCGGTAAGTCTCCTGAATATTCCATTCTTAAACCTTTTGGATGTGCTTGTTTTGTTCTCTTGCAGCCTCATGAGCGCACAAAATTACAACCGCGTGCTCGCTTGTGTTGCTTTGTTGGTTATGGCACAGAACACAAAGGATATCGCTGTTGGGATCCAATCTCCAACAGATTACGCATCTCACGTCATGTTACCTTTTGGGAAAACACCATGTTCTCCTCTCTTTCTACATTTCATCATTCTCTTAGCACTGACTCATTTTATTTTACTGATCCCTCAATCGAGTTGTTTCCAAGTACCAATGCAGATAACTCTAATGAACTCAATACTCGTCCGCCCTCACCTGCTCCTACTGAACTTGTTCCAGATGTTGAGCTCAATACTCGTCCGCCCTCACCTGCTCCTGCTGAACCTGTTCCGGATGTTGATATTGTACCTGCATCTCGTCATTCCACCCGAGTAAGTAAGCCACCTACTCGTTATAATGATTACCTTTGTAATTCTGCTATTAAAACTCTTCATGAGCCTTGTTCTTATCGAGAAGCAAGTACTGACCCCATTTGGCAGCAAGCTATGGCTGAAGAAATTCAAGCTTTAGAAAAGACACATACTTGGGAATTAGTTGATCTTCCTCCAAACAAGATTCCTATTGGATGCAAATGGATCTACAAAATTAAAACCCGCTCTGATGGAACTATAGAACGTTATAAAGCTCGCCTAGTAGCCAAAGGGTACACTCAAGAGTATGGGATAGACTATGAAGAGACATTTGCTCCGGTAGCCCGAATAACATCTGTTCGTAGTCTCTTGGCCATTGCTGCAGTTCGTAAATGGAAGCTTTTTCAGATGGATGTCAAAAATGCCTTTCTTCACGGTGATCTGACAGAGGAAGTATATATGCACCCTCCTCCAGGTTATCATTCTCCTCATAAGGTCTGTAAGCTTCAGAAAGCCTTATATGGTTTGAAACAAGCTCCTAGAGCCTGGTTTGCCAAGTTCAATTCTACTCTAACGCAGTTTGGTTTTCTCTCTAGTCCACATGATTCTGCTTTATTCACTAGAAGAAGTGATAGTGGTATTGTAATTCTGCTTCTTTATGTAGATGATATGATCATAACCGGAGATGACAAGACCGGAATCTCAGCCTTACAACAATATCTCAGTCAACATTTTGAAATGAAAGACCTTGGTTCCCTTAGTTATTTTTTGGGGCTTGAAGTTTCCCAAGACTCAGAAGGCTATTATCTTTCTCAGGCCAAGTATGCCTCTGACTTGCTTTCTCGAGCAGGCATCACAGACTGCAAGACCGAATTGACACCATTGGAAGTCAACTGCAAACTCACACCTCTTGACGGCAGTCCTCTTGAAGATGCCACCCTGTATCGACAACTTGTTGGTAGTCTTGTTTACCTAACTGTCACTCGTCCTGATATTGCATATGCTGTTCATAAAGTCAGTCAATTTATGGCTGCTCCTCGGTCATCTCATTTCTCTGCAGTTCTTCGTATTATTCGCTATGTTAAAGGTACTCTTTTTCATGGTTTACGCTTCTCTGCTAATTCATCCTTGGTCCTATCTGGATACTCTGATGCGGATTGGGCAGGTGATCCAACAGATCGTCGCTCAACAACAGGGTATTGTTTTTTCTTGGGAAGTTCTCTTCTTTCTTGGCGTAGCAAAAAGCAAACAGTTGTTGCCCGATCAAGCACAGAATCTGAATATCGTGCTCTTGCTGATGCTACTTCTGAGTTACTTTGGTTGCGATGGTTGTTAAATGATATGGGTGTTACACAATCTTCTGCTACTATGCTTCATTGTGATAATAGAAGTGCTATCCAGATTTCCCATAATGATGTTTTTCATGAGCGCACAAAACACATTGAAATTGACTGTCACCTTGTACGCCATCATGTTACTAATGGCACCATTCGTTTGATTTCTATTCCTTCTGTCGACCAAGCGGCTGATATCTTCACGAAAACACATCATCCGACACGCTTCAAAGATTTATCAAGCAAACTCCAGTTGGCATCCACAGTACCAACTAGAGTTTGAGGGAGGGTGTTAAGAGAAATTATAGGGATACTTCTTGATAATAGATTAATTATAGGAGATATCAGTTTTATTGTATCTTTATTATAGCTTTATTATAGGAGATTTACATGCCCAAATTAACAAGTGCTGAGTTGTATATATTACTCCATATTGTATTCTTGTAAAGACAAGCAGAATAGAAACACAATGAATATACCGTATTTTCCAAATTCCACTTCTGCTAATATCCTCAAGTGTTCTTTCAGATGCAAAACTACAGTAGCAAAGCAGGTATGAAGATGTTAACTTTTATGAACAAAATAGCCTTTTTAGAGCATATAAAATTGTTAATTTATTTATTTTTGATAAAAAATTGTGCTTTATTTACACACACAAAAAAAGAGTTTTTGAATTCATTTTTACACCAGGTCTTTAAATTGGATAGGTAAATGAGTTTGAGTTTTAGTGCTATATATCAATATTGCTATATAGAGCTATCAAAGGGACCGGACCGATTCGGCCCGCCTCGGTTCAGGGGGCCATGACATATAAAAAGGTTTAAGTGGACCGATCCATTAAGCCTCATGGCCCAGTCCGATAAGCAAAGGGTTACATGGTCCGATGGGCCGGCCCGACAAACTTTCATTTATTTTTTTTGACAATTTTTTTTTTAAAAAAATTCTATTATACTTATATGAATGAACCGAACCACAAAGTATTAATATATTACCTCTAGTGCTTGAAGGTTGTTATATTATGTTTCTTTTATTTTGTGATTGTGACCAATAATAATTTGATTAATTTTTTTCTTATATTTTTCTATTTATAATGATTGATTATGTTGTTATTAGTTTTTTTAAATAAAGATAATCATAACAAATTTGGTTTAATAATTATCTCATAACTAACAAATCTCATCTTTTGTTATTTATTTATCTAAAGATTTTATGATAACTAAAACTCCTTATTTTTAGCTAAAACTATTTTTAGAATTTTTTAAAAAATATTTTTTTAACTCTTAAAAGGGCCACCCCAAAAGTCCGTGGGGCCAGCCCATGATGGCCCATTAAAAAGAAAGGTTCGAGGGGCCAGTCCAATAAGACCCGGTCAATTTTTTTTAAAAGTCCAACTCGTATAAAATTAAAGGACTAATCAGCTGACCCGATAACCCGACCCATTATTATAGCTCTATTGCTATATTCATTGATAATTTCTTTTGTTACAAGTGAAAATCCATATATAACAGTTTATTCTGGAGTCCAATTGGTTAACCCAATTCCCCTACTAACATAATGTAACAAGCACGAGTCACTACAATCCACATATAACCATTGATTATTTGGATTCCTGACATATGTCTCATGATTCAGATAATCATCATTCTCCAGATAACCTTTTAGCAAAACTTAAAAACAATTACAATTAATTTAAACCCGATTTCGACCCGTGCGCCACCAAACTAGGCAATTTTTCGAAAAGGACATGTTTCCTTCCTTCTAACCAACGTGTATACAAAGATACACTCAAGTCGCTGAGAGACGCACGGAGTAAACATTTAAACGTTATATGGCGACTTAAGTGTTGTTCAATAAAAACAACCAACTCACAAGTTTTTTCTACCAAAAACTACGCATCTTTGAGTTTTCCATCACACTTGGGAATACGTAGGAGCGAGATCGAAACATCTTGTCAAGCACAAAAACATAAAAAACTAAAACCCTGATTAATAAAAGGGTTGCATAACCCAGGTAAACACGTAGAATAGTAAGAACACTCATACACACTAGGATATCTAAGCGGTTCCCGTTGGGTACAACGGATGTGAGAGGGTGCTAATACCTTCTTCTCACATAACTGACTGTCAAACCTAAATTTTGTTGCGACGACCATCTTCTTCAATTTTTAATGATATTTTCCTTTCCATTTCGGAATAAATAAACTTCGGTGGCGACTTTGTTGTCTTTTCCAGTGTTTTACACGCAGGCGTTTTTTGCGCTGCGACATCTTGTAGAAGGCACATGTACATTTTATTCTAACTGAAGAGGAGCACCACGAGACTAGGTCGACTTTGGTCAAGATAAGATCAGTAGACAATATGCACAATATCAGGAATACCAATTATTTGTTTTACTTTTAGACATAGAAGATAAAATTATGTGCAAATAGATGAATGAAAGAAACGAAATTATTAAAAAATATATATGAATAGAAATAAAATATCAAAGAAACAATTTATATTCATGTTCAACGTGGTAACTGAAAAAATTATATAATTTGTAATAAAAAATAGAACGTTAAGTTTTATGGAATTATTTATAAATAAATCATATAGTAGATAAATAGTATATAATTAATGGGTTATAAGAGTTAGAATTTACAACTATTTTTTACAACTATTTTAATATTCTAAGTTTCATATTAATATATGATGAATTAGGAAGAATGAATTATTAAAATTTGCAACACTTAATTTTTTCTAAATGAAAAAATACAACCCTCAATTTTAGTTTAAGTGATCAAGAGTATTCAAGTAGTACTTCTTACCTTCTAAATTCCAATTGAGATTTTGATTACATGAACCTCGTTTCCTTGAAAATTAAAATTAAACCTTAAATTTCTATTCATATTTAGAAATATCAACACCATCATATTCAAAAGAATTTTTTTTTAAATAAATACAAATGCTATTCTTGAAAATAAATAGTAACAAAAAATTAAAAGTATTCAAACAAAATAAGAACAATATTGATCAAAACATGACAATGAATAGTTTATTTGAATATGCAATATTGAAAATTGCATAAAAAATTGTTTAAGCATCGAAGACCTGTAATTAGAGTATACAAGAAATAAAAAAGTTGATTTACTTTTTTAACTGTCTTTTAGAACAAAACAAAAATAGTTTTGTTGGGTTCCACTTTTAAAAAACACTAAAAAACTAAATCGATGTAAATTTCACGAATTCCATATTTTTGATTGAAAACCGATTCAAATCAACGGTTACACCATTATGCGTCTAAGGATCAAAGACAACATGCAATATATCAAAGTGGAAAATGTAGATTATGCAGTGCTAAATAATGATAACCTTGACGTTTTTGTTTGTTATATATTGAACCTAATTTCACATTCTTTCAGTTACGAAGTGGATAGTGTAAAAGCTTCAACTGAGTTTCATTAACATTCTCAATACAAGTACATTGCCTTATATAGGCATATCGAGGCCGAGCTCATCGAAGCCTAGCTTATCGAAGCCAAGCTTACAGAGGCAGATGCGCACGCCTAGCTATCAGGCCAAAGGCAGCTAGGCTTAAACTAGGCCTCGGGCTCAATATCCTAACAAACTCTCCCCTAATTGTACAATCATGAAACAACAATTAATCAAAGCATCTAAGACAGACACCTAAAACATCTAAGGCAGACAACTAAAACAAAGAAAAATGCAGCCATGAAGCTTATGCAAGAAGCATAACACTTGTCTGCAAAACTAGACTCCAATTACAAAAGTTCAAAAGCTTGCTTCCTATGCAACCATTCCCAACAAGCTTCTCAGCTTACAAAAAGCTTCCAACTTCAATGGCTTTGTCATTAAGTCTGCAATTTGATCCTCAGATTTGCAGTACTTGAGCTCCACAATTTCATCTTTGGCAAGGTCTCTCAAGAAATGAAATCTGATATCTATGTGTTTGCAGCGCCCATGCATCACTGGGTTTTTAGATAGCTTGATTGAAGAGCTGTTATCACAAAGAATAACTGTGCTCTCATTTTGATTCACCTGCAAATGCTTCAGCACAGACCTCATCCACATGCATTGAGAAGCACATGCAGCAACTGCTACATACTCAGCTTCTGTTGTTGATAGGGTCACAATTGGTTGCTTCTTTGATGACCAAGACACAACACCATTTCCTAGCTTGAACACATACCCTGATGTGGATTTCCTATCATTCAAATCACATGCATAATCTGAATCTGACCAGCCATTTAATTCAAATTTCTCAGCTGCATCATGCTTGTACCTTATTCCATAAGTAAGGGTCCCTTTCAAGTATCTCAATATTCTTTTCACAGCAACCATGTGCACTTCAGTTGGCCTGTCCATGAATCTAGCTACTAAGCACATAGAGTAAGCCAGATCAGGCCTTGTAGCAAGCAAGTACATCAAGCATCCAACTATCTGCTTGTACTCCCTAGCATTAACAGCTTTTCCATTTTCATCTTTAACAAGTTTACATCCAGGCACTATGGGACTACTAACTTTGTTGCAGTTTTCCATGTTAAACCTTTTCAATATCTCCTCTGCATACTTGTACTGCTGAATCACTATACCAAGTTCTGATTGAGTTACTTCAACACCAAGAAAGTACCTCATTTTTCCCAAGTCAGTCATGGCAAACTGTTTCTTCATAGATTCTTTGAACTGATATACCATGTCCAAATCATTGCTAGTGCAAATTAGATCATCAACATACAGACTTACTATCAAAATCTTTCCTTGATTACCATATTTGACAAAGAGAGTATGTTCATGGGAGCATTTCTCAAACTTTTCATTGCAGAAATATCCTTCAATCTTGCTATACCAAGCCCTAGGGGCTTGTCTCAATCCATAGAGAGCCTTTCTTAGCTTGTAAACTTTGTCTCCATCACCCTTCTGATAACCAAGTGGTTGATCCACATAGATTTCTTCAATCAGTTCACCATGTAAAAAAGCACTTTTTACATCAAGTTGAAACACTTTCCAACTTTCCTTGGCAGCCAAGGCAAGTATAATTCTTATGGTATCCCATCTGGCCACTGGAGCAAATACCTCATTGTAATCTATTCCATGCTTCTGACTATACCCCTTTGCTACCAACCTTGCTTTGTATTTCTCAACTTCTCTTTCATTTAACTTGGTTTTATAAATCCATTTCACACCAATGGGATTGACACCCTTAGGCAAAGTAGTCAGTTCCCAAGTATCATTGCTCTCAATGGACTCAATTTCTTGATCCATAGCCTTTTTCCACACATCAAATTTTTCTGCTTCTTCAAAGGTCTTTGGATCCTTGTCTGAGACAAAGATAGCCAAGTTGTGCAAGTCATCTTCTTCACTGTCATATTCAGGCACAGGCACATAATCTTTGAAATGTTGTGGGGGTCTCCTCTGCCTTGGTTGAATCACATTCTCATCACTACTTGATGTGTTCATATCAAGCAGTTCATCATTACTCTCATCTGCCTGAGTGTCATAGTTAGCTATGCCATCCTCATTGTCACCATTTACTGTTTTATCATTGTTACCATCACCTATGCTTCCAAATTCATCTTCTAATTGTGAATTCTTTTGTTCCAATCCCAGCTCTTGTTTTCTTCAAAAACAACATCTCTACTAATTATTATTTTCTTTATAATGGGATCATACAGTTTGTATGCTTTAGATTCATCACTTACACCAAGATGAACACACTTGATGCTCTTGTTATCCATCTTAACTCTTTGATTGTCAGGCAGATGTGCAAATGCTATACAACCAAACACCCTGAAATAATGAACTGCAGGCTTCATTCCACTCCAAGCTTCCTCAGGAGTGATATCTTTCACTGACAGAGTTGGACTTCTGTTCATAACATGTGTTGCCCATTTGACTACTTCAGGCCAAAAGACTTTAGGAACTCTCGTACCAGCTAGCATGCTTCTAACCATGTCCATCAATGTTCTATTCTTCCTCTCACATACTCCATTTTGCTGTGGAGTATATGCAGCAGTCAGCTGCCTCTTGATCCCATGATTGCTACAAAACATATTAAACTCATTTGATGTAAATTCCCCTCCTCTATCTGTTCTTAGACATTGAATTACACATCCTGATTCTGTTTCAACTACAACCTTAAACATTTTGAACAACTCTAATGCACTAGATTTTTCTTTCAAGAAATAAATCCAGGTTTTTCTAGTGAGATCATCAGTGAAGGTCATGAAGTACTTGTTGCCTCCATTTGATGCTGGATTTATTGGACCACAGATATCTGAGTGCACTAGTTCTAGCTTGGTAGAAGCTCTCCACTTTGCTTGTTTTGGTATTGGATTCCTGTGTTGCTTGCCAGTCAAGCAATCTGCACACTTATCTTCAATTTCTTCAAGTGCTGGCAACCCCTTTACCATATCCTTCCTGACAAGTATATTCAACCCTTTGATGCTCAAATGAGCATATCTGTTATGCCATAGCTGAGACCTGTCCCTTGTTGATGTTTTCAAACACCTAGGCATTACAACTGTTGCATTAAGCACATACATCCTGTTATTGCTCATATGAGTTTCAAAGAGCAATCCCTTATCATCATGATACAGTTTGCACATGTCATTTTTGAACACAATGGTGACATTCTTCTGTTGAATTTGTCCAACACTCAATAGATTTGTTTTTAGGCCAGGGATGTAAAAGACACTAGTGATCACATGAATCCTGCTATTGATCCCTAGCTTCACACTGCCTTTGCCCATGACATTCATCCTAGAATCATCACCCAATTTGACTGAATCCCTATAATTCTCATCAAATTCATATAGCCAATCTTTGTTACCTACCATGTGGTTGCTGCAGCCTGAGTCAAGGAACCATGGCTCACCCTTTGACTCGTCACACTCAGATTTGGCCATTAGAAGCATCTCTTCTTCATCATTGAATTGTGCATAATTGGCATTTTCACCCCATTCAGGACAATCACTTTGATAGTGTCCTAACTTGTGACATTTGTAGCATTCAACTGCTTCCTTGCTCTGCCTACCTCTGCCACGACCTATAGTGGATGATCTTCCTCTACCTCTTCCTCTACCACCACCATTAGTGACCTTAAGAGCCTGCTCATCTTGGCTATTCTGTTGAGTCTTCATTCTTCTTTCTTGAACAATAAGACTGCTTTGCAATTCGTCAATGGAGATTGCAGTCACATCATTAGATTCCTCAATTGAACAGACCACATAGTTGAATTTGGCAGGCATAGATCGCAAGATCTTCTCTACCACAGTTACTTGTTGAACATTATCACCAAAAGACTTCATCTTGTTGACAATGGCCAACGTTCTTGAGAAGTAATCATCCACTGATTCACTCTCCCCCATCACAAGAACCTCAAAGTCACGACGCAGGGCTTGTAATTGAGCTCTATTTACCTTGGTCGAGCCTTGATGCTTCTGCTTCATTGCATCCCAGATATCTTTAGAAGTGTTGCGATTCAAGATTGTTTCCATGATAGATCGATCAATGGCTTGGAAAAGATAGTTCTTGACTTTCAAATCAAGAAGGTTGCTTGAATTCGCCGCCTGCAGCTGCTCCGGTGTAGGATTTTCTGGCGCCGTCGTCACGCCCGTCTCAATGAGATGCCAATACTCCTTGGAGCGCAGTAAATTCTCCATCATCATAGCCCAATGATCGTAAAAACCGTCAAATCGTGGAATGGAAAGCTTGAAATCCGAGTTCTCCGCCATTGCTTGATCAGTACGAAGCAACGGATTCAAACGGAGAAGAAAAAGAAAAACGCGGGAAAACGTTTGAAAACGATGACTGTTACAGTGGTTGCAACCACCCTGTAACGAACACAAATCGTTGGGTCAAGTTCTGGACTAAGGGCTCTAGATACCAAATGTAAAAGCTTCAATTAAGTTTCATTAACATTCTCAATACAAGTACATTGCCTTATATAGGCATATCGAGGCCGAGCTCATCGAAGCCTAGCTTATCGAAGCCAAGCTTACAGAGGCAGATGCACGCGCCTAGCTATCAGGCCAAAGGCAGCTAGGCTTAAACTAGGCCTCAGGCTCAATATCCTAACAGATAGTTTATAAATAAACCGGAGTCATGATTTTGGCTTCATTGTAAGGACAATAAAGAAAGAAAATGAGTTATGCAACTGTCGACAAACCATAAATGAATAATTGATTTTGGCTTCACAATGGAAGCTTTGATTTGTTGCTTCTAATAGAATTGATTTTGCACAAGAGAATCACATCGCAAGACATAAATCCAAACAAGATGTTAAGAGGAAGAAACCACATTGAAGGACGAAAACGCGCGTTAAAAGGATGCAAATGCCGGAACAAACAGCAATAAGACAAACCTTGAACATGATTTTTCATTTCAATATTAAACATCAATTACAAACCACAAACACAAACAAGTTTACAACACTCATAATTAAAAAGAGTAATTAATTAACTTCCATCAATCATCAAAGTACAATATCATATAACTTTTTAACTCCTTTTGAGAGCTATAGAAGACACCACAATCAAACAAGCTAAGAAAAGCGTAGCAACAAAAGATCCAATCACTGCCATACTGGAAACCTGGCAGAAATCAGTGTACTGCTGACAAACAGCATTCCAATTAGCATCTTGACTCCCATTGTGTTGTAAGTACACAACAGCTGAAGCAGATGAAGCGGCTACAACAACTAAGGCCATCAATAGCTGCAATTGAAGTCAATATATATTTTGTCTAGTTAAGTATTGAATGATTATTATTATTTGAAATAAGATAGAGGGTGCATTTATTTTAACTTTTGAAAAAATTTATTTATTTTATATTTTTAAAAATGACTTTTATGATAACATAATTATAAATAGTAAAAGATATTCTAAATTTATCTTTTATAAATTAAAAGAATAATTTTGATATTTAAAAACTTAAATATTCATGTTAGAGACTTTAACTTAATAAAATTCACAATGTTTTTTAAATAAATATCTCTATAAAATAATTTTTATGAAAAGCTATTTAAAATAGTTTTTTTTAAAAAAAAAAAAATTTATGATCCAAAAAATATTGTAATAAAATGATGAAATAATTAAAACAAAATTTTAAAAGAAACTATTTTAATAGTTTTTCATTTTAAACTTTTATAAACTATTATTTATTAAAAAAAATTTAACGCAAAAATAATACACTATAATTTTTTTTTTTATTTTAAAAAAGTTAAAATAAATGCCACCCATAGTGATGATTAATGCATTATTTTAACTCATTGAATTCAAACTTACTAAGTCCATGATGACAAGTATAAACCGTGGCTTAAGTGCAAGAGGTCTAACAATGCAGACAATTGAGAATGGTAACAAGAGGACCAGAATTCCACCTGCTATTGCATTTGCCCCCACAAAAAACCTGCATGAGATCCATAAAAAGGATATGATATTTAAATTTATAAAAGTTTAAAATTGCTGCATGTCAATAATTAGTAGAAGACTGTCAATAAATATATAAGGCCTCATAAGAGTTTATAAAGAGACATTTTTTACCTTATAAATCAGTTTTTGTCGGGATGAGTTAAATTCAATATAAAAATCTAATTAATTTGATATCAAAGTCTATTATAATTGGTAGCTCACAATTTATATTCATTCATATATCAAGCTCAATAATATTGGGTGTGAGTATATCAAGAGAATTCTCTTAAAAAATTTTAAGGTTTTGTTTGGAACACTTTTATCAGACATGTGTACGGATGTCCGATAGACTTTAACACGTGTCAGACATAGATATAAGCCTAATTCCTGAGACGTTTGTGCGTCATATATTTTTTGAACAATAATAAATCGGAAGCAGGCCCGGCCCTGATGGTAAGCAATGAGTGCCATGGCTTAAGGCCCATTATTTTTAAGGGCCCAAAATATTTTGTAATACCTACCTACAATTACTAAAAATAAAATATTAATTATATTTAAAGAAAGAAAACATATTATTATAAAAAAAAATTATATTTAAGGAAAGAAAATATGATTAAGCATGGGAAATATATATTATATTGAGGTCCAACTTTTTTTATACCTAGTAAATAATTAGGCATAATGGTAAGATTAAAATAAAACCCTGCAGAGCAACAAAAAGATGGCACCACTTGTCTTTGTTCCTAATACCTATTGAGTTTGTTTTTTTTCTTTTTCTTTTTCTAATTCTTGCATTCTTGTAAGGTATGTTAGAATGTTATAGGTTTTTATTGTTTAGGTTTTGGTGTTGTTTTATTTTTTGTATTCCTAATTTTATTAACAAGTTATTTAATTTATTTTCTACAAATTGTTAATACTTAACATGTTATTTTTTGCATCGAGTTTCAACCATTTGGATCTTACGATTTTTCAATTGTTCTTCGAAATCAGCATTCTACTTCCATGTGCTTTTGTTCTATACTTGAGTTTTTTTTTCTATCTCAAGCTTAAAAGATGTTGCCTAAGAAACATTTATGTGGTAATAAAAAATGGAAAGAAAAAAAAATTGAAAGGAAGAGCTAATAAAATCACAACAAGCAGCTCTTGAAAAATTTGTTTCATAAAGATAGATACCCAAGAAATATGTATTAATGTTATTATAGTAAATGAAAGAATTTTATTTTTTTTGCTTAAGGCCGATAAAATGTCAGGAACGACACTGACCGGAAGACCGTGTTCACTAATAATAGAAGTATGGAGACATAAGATTCACACTTAAGAAGATGATTAATTTGAAGAAAAAAAAAAAGGAGAAAATGTATTGTGAACTTATGTAACATGAACTTACTGAAACATTGGAAAATCACTCCATTGAGCATGAAACTGAAGAAACTGAGTGAAGAATGGAAGTATCTGTTCATTACTCCCCATAAGGCCAGCAGCACCAAGAGTAGAGCCAATGGCACCAAGCCTTAGAATGAAATCTAAGATTGAAATTCCCTTTTTCATTCCACTTTTGGGATGTAAAGTAGCTTTTGTAGAAACAACAGTTGCTGCAACAGGTGGAGGACCATGATAATCTCCATCAATAGATTTCCCTTTTCCATTGCTTCTTGTCCTCTTTGATTCTAAGATTGGAGCTGTTGATGATTCCTCAACTGCATTACTTGATTCCATTTGAATAAGATTATGTAAATGTTCTCTTGAAGAATATTCTTTTTGTAGTATGTAATGTTGAAACTGTTACATATGTATATATAGATGTATAAATTAATTAAGAAGCTGGTTTAGAAATTTAATTAATAGAGTCTTTGAAGCTGTGTGAAGATTATGATTAAGGAGTTGTTAAGAATTCACTTGCTCCACCTCGTACCAAAAACATTTCCTTGTTTGATTATGTTAGGTTCCTACCACCAATATGACTAAACCACCAACTAAATTAATGAATATGATTGTAAAACAAAGATCAAATAAATACATATACTTATGATATGATTTGTATATTAGAGAGTCTTGGGTTATTGGATTATGTTGTTCAAGCCTGAATCAAAATATCAAAATGAAGGTTTTTGCCTAGATATAAATTGCCTAGTTTATAATTTTTTTTATTCATATATTTTAAACATAATTGATACTTCTCTAGTGATAAACAAATATAATATATTTTAAGTAGTATGTGTTACTTTGCGCTTAATTTTTAATACATTATTTATGTTAATGTCATGCAGTCTATAAAAAAATGTCATGTAGTTAATGATATATTATTTAATATATTATTGTTTATAATCATACGTTTATTAATAGAAAATGTATTGTAAAAAAGATAATAGAAAATTCAATGTTTGATTCATGATTCATCTGTATGAATAAAGTTTGGGTAAAAGAGGGGAATTTAACTTGTGTGTTCACAAGTTTCATGATGGTAAAAATTTTATACTAATATTATAATATTATGGTAACAAAAAAAAATTCATTCAATTAAAACCATATTTTATTTTATTGATACGGGCTAAACCAAACTTTTAAAGATAAGATGGTTAATAAATTATTATTTTTTGAGTCAAGGAGGCTAATGGTTAGGTCATGGATCGGTCTTTCGTTAGTGGACCCACAAATCTTGCCTGATTATTTTCTTCAATTTACTTACTCATTAGGAGGTCTTCGCATGCAACGATTGTTTCTACAACTTATATGGCTTATGTGTGTGGGTTGTGTGGAATGAAAGAAACCATTGCTTGTTTCGAAATTCAGATTATACCTTATCTCAATTATTGGACAAGGTCAAATTGTGCTCTTATCGTTGGTTAAAGACTACGAACATGTCTATAGTTTTGAATTACCACAGTTGGTGGTCCAACCCTTTTACTTGCTTGGGCATAATTTAATTTCATGTTTGTTTTCTCTGTATTGACTTTGTAGTCTTTTCAACATGCCTTGTGCTGAAGGGATTATTTTGGTTAATATATATTTCCTTTTTTATTGTTCAAAAAAAAAAAAAGTTGTCTAGTGGCTAGGAATTCTACCCTTATGGTGAATAAATGAGATGATCGGAATTCGAATCCGACCTTTTACATATATAATTCAATATCCCTACTAACTGAGCTAAATTCACGGAACTAAAATAATTAATATTTATCTGAGCACATTCCTAAATGATAAAACTTTTATGGAAATTGTTTATTATTACAATTCACTTGGAGAAAAAGCAAAGAATAAATTTTAGCCTTTGATTTATCTCCATGTACCCCTTGTTTTCTGCTCATCCCGTTTTTCTTGTTTTTGGTTTCTTTCATAAGTGCAATTCTTGCCTACAATTTTTGTAAGAAATACCACAGCTCAAATTATATTATGTAATTTGGAATAAATCAAACCACTGGGAAAACTTATATGGGCATAATTCTAAATGATAAATATTTGTGCATAGTCACAAAAATAACAAACATTAAAAGATAAAATGATTAAACAATATGACTAAATTTTTAATTTTTTCATTTATGAGTGTGTCCAAAAATTTATTACATTCATCATTAAATATAAGACTCTTTTGAATATTTTCTATCTTTTCAAAGTTGTAAAGACATTAATTATTTCTTTATCGATATATTTCTAATTATAGTGTATTTTTCAGCAAACGAGGCATTCAATGCCGAATGCCTCATAGTGGGTCCCAAATGTCTACAAACCTGAGGAAACTATAGACCATGCCTTTATGCATTGCCACCAATCCATGCTTCTATGATTTGGTTTGGATCCAGGCTAGGTATCAGATTTGACAATAACCATGGGAGCTTTACTGATTGGTTGACTAGCTCATGTTATTAACACGCTTAACGCTGAAGACCTAAGCTATGTGGCGGATGTGTTTGATGGTATTTGGTATGCCCGCAACCAACATGTTTTTGAGCTTAGAGACATGGCATACTCGAAAGTTATTGAAATCGCAAACAAGCCTACAAGAATATCAGATAGCCACCGCTACAGAGCAAAGCAATTTTCCTAACCGATGTTCTAACATAGTGGTCACTCATAATCTCCCGTCGCGTTTTAATTCCAATCGATGGACTCGTCCTACAAAAGGCATAATCAAAATAAATTCCGATGCTAACCTGTCCACATCTGGGAGATGGGGAATATGTGTGACTTTTCACGATTCTGATGGGTACCTCGTCATAGCGGCTACTTGGGAAACTCGGGGTACGTATCATCAGACGTTAGCTGGAACTTGTGTTATATACAACGCGGCATGCATGGCGAGTGATTGATGTTTCTGACTCCGAGATGTGATTTTTGAAAGCGACAATGTTGAGATCGTCTACGTTATCTATGATGGTCACAACCCTAGAACTTATGTGGGTGACCTAGTTTGGGGTTTCAATTGTAATATGAGTTTCTTTAGGTCATGTGTTGTTAGAAACATTAGTAGAAATGCTAACAAGGTTGTTCACTCTCTGACGTCCTTAGCCCATATTGAGCCCAATAGGGATTGGTTAGAGGACACCCCTCCCCAACTTCAACTTGTATCTGTTTTTTGTTCGGGGATTCACGCCCTTAATATAATGTATTAACCATTCAAAAATAAAAATGTAGTATAGTTTTTTTTTTTTAGTTTACAATGAGCTGGGGATCGAACCCAAGACCTATAACATGGTACCCAAACCCCTCACCACTAGACCAAACCTAGTGGCTTTAGTATAGTTCTTTTACAATCTGCAATAAATACTTTAAAGAAACATTAACTCATTTTTTTCTCTAGAATGATAAAATTATAAAAATAATATCAGTTGTTAACAAAATTAATATCACAATCAATTTTCTTAATATCTATAAGTTATTCAACTTAGACTTATATTTAAGAATAAAAGTAGTATCATTTACGATTATGTTTGCATAAGCACTCCTCCCTCACCACATGCTATTTTGACATTTGGGTGAACATCTCAAAATCCGATCCAAACCAAATGACCAACATAACTAATTAATCAAACCATGTTGCTCATACATACAAAATGAATAAAATGTCAAATACCCCCTGTAATTTTAAAGTTCGTCAATTACCCCCCTGCAATTTAGAAATAGGCAAACACCCCCCCCCCCCCCCCCCCCCCGCGCGCGCAATTGTAAAATGTCAATCAAATACCCCCCCTAAATGGCGTTACCCTTATCGTTCATGTCTTCTCCTGTTTCGACCACTCCATTGGAGCCACCGTTCCCGCCGATGTCTCTAATGGCTCAGTCGCTGAGTAAATCTTTCGGCTCGAGTTCGATCAACAATATGGCGGCTTCTTTACGTAATTTGCAGCTCGGAAAATTGAAATATATACCTTCTATGCCGGTTAATCGAAACATTTAACTGTGATCAACGAGATGGTGACTTCTATATGTATTCTGCAGCTCGGAAAATTGAAATCTCACGGCTCGAGTTCGATCAACGAGAATTTATTGTTACAGAGGGGGGGTATTTGATTGACATTTTACAATTGCGGGGAGTTTTTGCTTATTTCTAAATTGCAGGGGAGTAATTGACGAACTTTGAAATTACAGGGGGTATTTGACATTTTATTCCATACAAAATACATTATGAAATGTGTCTTCTGTAAAATTTTAAACTTTTGAAAAATATCTTTATGTGAATAGAAAATTCTTAGCAATGTGTTCCGTGAACTTAGTTTAATTGGCAGGACAAATGCATTATATATGTAGAGAGTTGGAATTCGAACCTCAATCATCCCACTTATCCATCTTATGGTGGAATTTCTAGCCGCTAGACTACTTGATAAAAAAATAGGCTTAAATATCATTTCAGTCCCTATATGTTCCCAATTTTTTGGTTTTAGTCCCTGTAACTTTTTTTGTTCTAAATTAGTCCTTCAATGTGTTAATTTTTTTTTCGTTTTAGTCCATGCCGTTCAATTCCGTTAAAAAAAACGCTTAGGTGGCAAACAGAGGGACTAAAACTAAATTTGCAGTCTTAAATGTTGGAATATTTCATGATATTCCAATAATATTATGTGGTCAAATATCTTTTTTAATTATATTAGCTATTTATCGATCAAGAGACTAATTGATTATGTGATCAAATAAAGTTAAAAGACTAATTAGATTTCTATTTAGAATTAATTGATTTAATTAATTGGATATGGACTCAATATGAGTGGATGTCAGGATGACCCATTTCAGAATAATGGGAACCCTAATGGGTCATCACACTATATATAGGCTATGGTCCCCAATATACCAGACACACTGCATACTGCCTCTTCTCCCCATCTGAAGAGTGCTCAGGGCATAAGGAGTCTCGG
Organism: Trifolium fragiferum; assembly: GCA_954870985.1. Classification (NCBI taxonomy): domain Eukaryota; kingdom Viridiplantae; phylum Streptophyta; class Magnoliopsida; order Fabales; family Fabaceae; genus Trifolium; species Trifolium fragiferum. The sequence goes on along the minus strand of OX940789.1, from coordinate 74,391,328 downwards.
TTGAGGAAGAACCACAAGCCAACGGGTGCTCGTCGTCCGTCTTTCTTTACGTTTCAGGATTGCTATCGGAGAGACTGCAATTTGTTCATATTTATTAATCGAGGTATTCCTATAATCCTTAAATCTCAATAAATCAACACGTCGTAGATCCTATAATTATATGCATGCTCTCTTGTTTATTTGGCTTCCGCACTAAAGTAAGATTATAGTTTTTAATCTTCGTTATTGAGCATGTGAAATATATAATTAATTAGTAAATTAATTTCAACAAGTGGTATCAGAGCGAGTCTTCATGTTTGATTTATTAAGATTATCTGCATACTTTTGCGTGTTTCATGTTCTGTTTCAATTTTATTTTTTATTTTTTTCCGATTCGTATGAACCCCAAATTATATGCGGCTTAATGGGATAAGTACATACACATTGAAAGTACACTTATTGATTTTGTGTTGCATGAAGGAAAAGAAAACGTCATATGCATATGGTAAAAGGCATTGTTTTTCTTTGATTAACCAATTAACTCTGTAATTATTCATGCGTTGGTTTGTGAATACAAATTAGAACTATTTTGTTTAAATTTGGATTCTTGTGTCTTCAAAATTGTTTATTGTTTGGGTATAATAGTTCGTTTGATTTTCCAGAACAAAAATATTGGCTTTATATTGGTTTTAACTAAGCCATAAAGAATATTGACTTTATACAGTATGGATTATTCTTGTTTGGCAATATAATCCCTTTTATGGTATGGCTTCTATAATATATTATATATGCAAGTAAATATGGCAATTTCTCTAAGATGATTTTATGTGTAATACATAACTTGAGCCACTAATTAAGGAACATTATTATGGATTTGATGATAATTATAGTGAAATAATTTCATACGTTTATATATGGCAAATTCAGGTTGTTGCCATATACTATAAAGATTTCAATTTGTTTTTTGGTAATTCATTTTTCAAATCGATCTTTGGTTTGCCTTATTATAAAGTTTCTTATTTGTAATAAATATATGACCATTATTATAGCAAATAAGGATTTTGATGATCTTTAGATTTTAAATCAAATATTTCGATTGACTTATTTATAAAGTTATGTTTGGTATATTGTTGTACCTATCCGGTCAATGCTATTTGCAATTAAAGATTTTGATTTGTTTTGAAATTGAAAATATTCTAAAATCAAATATATGATTTAAAACTAAAATCGATTCACATTAATTTTGCATTTAAAGTTTATTTTGAGAAATAAAGCATATGAAGATTTGATATATATATTTGGTTGTTATATATATTTTTGGAAGATTAATTGTGATTAAATAGCAATTAATAATGATTCTCAAAATAGTAATTTTGGTACAGCACAAAAATTGAAATTTTGATTCTTTATTTTTGGAAAATATAGATTCTATAATTATTTCTTTAATTACAGATATATAAAGTTTTTGGTTTCCTTCTATTTTGGAAAATACAATTATAGAATTCTATTATTTATTTAAAGAATCTTTGGGTTTATGTGAATCAATTGTGGCATGAATATACTTTGGTATATGTAAAGATTTAATTTTATTTAAAATTAAATATTTGGTTTATAGCATGATCTTGATGTTTGTGTTAATTGTTATAAAGTTTCCACAATAATTTTCTTTTGTCATGCTTTTCAGTTATATTGCATGCTAATTAATTAAGTTTGATAGTGAAAATTTATTCTCAGATTAAGGGATGTCATTTAATCCTATGATTATGAAGGGACATCATAAAATAATACAGCCTACATTTTGTAGGTAGTGCCTTGTAAATTTAAGACTTTTCCCATTTGATTTAATAAATTGTCTGGTGATTTTGATTGAGTTGGTTGAAGCAACATGTTGCAAAAGTAACCTCTGTTGTGTAGATTTGATTCAATTGGAATCATAAAATATGTGTAAAATTGTTCATGCAAGCTATTTTGGTATGCCAAAAGGCAGACGCAGTTTGACCGAATAATTATACATATGTATTCAATTTATTAAATTGTCTAGCAATTTTGATTGAGTTGGTTGAAACAACAAGTTGCAAAAGTAACCTCTGTTGCGTAGATTTGATTCAGTTGGAATTACAAAAGATGTGGTGTGAAATTATTCATGCGAGCTGTTATGTCGGCCAAAAGGAAGACACAGTTTGGCCGGATAATTACATACTTGTGATGGTAAATGTGTGGTAATTGTTAAGTTTTTATTTCCATGTGGATAATGGTTGGTGTCAAAGACATACATTATCTGACAGGACTTATTACTAATGTTTGATCATTACGTTGAGAGTACCGCTTGCAGTTAATTCTTGGCAATCAAAGATTGTGGATTAATGGTGCGTTTGGTATCTTGTTTTGTCTTATAATTTACAAATAAAGATTTGCATGTCCATGTAATAATTTCTTGACATGCATAATAAAATTGTGTAAGTGTAAATCCATGCAAATATTCAGTGGATTGCAATCACACTATAATGATAAACATGTGACGATCATAAGAATTTATTGTTTGTCAATATTGATTGTTAGTGTTTGATCATTGTCACAAAATACCACTAGCAATTGATGTGATTTTCTAAGGGCTTGACATCAATGGTGCAATAGGTATTTTGGTGAGTACTTTTGTGTTCTCTATAAACTAATATAGTTTATGTATCTGCAAAATAACGTTGGAATTTAAATTCTTAAAATTCTAACTCTTTGGAATAAAAGAAGTTAATTATGTTCTTGGATCTAGACCTTCGATAAAGATGGAGAAACTCAAATTCTCTCACTATTCAGTAGATTTAAAGTGAGAATCAAGTTTAGAAAGTGAGTATACTCCTAATCACGTAGGTCGTGTGATCATAAAGTTTTGTTTTCCAGAGACATTAGAGGTGTTATTTAAGATAACATTAAATTTATGTCATATTTTCTTTGCTTAAATTAAAGTGCTTATAAAGCAATAAGGCGAAAGATAAGCTCTAATTGGAGAGAAAATATTTCATTAGGATCATTGAGCAAAGAAAATATTAGGAGCACACTATGTAACTATTTAATTTTGCCAAAGCGTTGTGGTTTCGACAATCAAGTGACATTGTTGAAAATATAGCTTTTAGTGTTCTCTTTGCACAATTAGTTTTTTCGCTATTAAAGTTAGAAATGATTCTTTGAAATGATCATTTCATAAAGTGTGCAATAAAGAAAATATTGAAGCAAGAGAAAATAAAATAGTGCTCATTATGTAAATACCTCAAAGGATAAGGGCAAATAAAGAGTAATAAGAAAATACCTCAAAATAATGAACATTTTGAGATAGAAACTTCAAAGTCTTTTGAAGATATTGAGTTTGGGGGAGAGATATCGTAAAAGAACAAAATTGAGCGAGGAAGAATTGGTTGTAAACCAATTCATAAAATTGCTATTTATATAGTAAATTTGGATCCTCATAAGGACATTAATGTTCTTACTCTCAATTAAGTTAAGAAATTAATTCATAAATATCAAACTCAATACCTTCAAGAATTGTGGCGTCGAGTGTCATAAAGTATTGACTGAAAAGATAAATCATATCTGTTTTGATTTGAAAACTCTACTAGAATAGTCACGACACTTGTTAGTTATTATAATTTTGGTGCTTCATATGATGGATATCAAGATAGTATTTCTTAATGGCTACATTATGAAATACAATAAGGTGCAATAAAAGAAATTTTGTGTAAATAGACACAAAGTAGATGGTTTGCAAACAAATGAAATCCATTTATGAGTTTAGGGAGTTGTCTCATTAATGGTACCACAAAAGTCTCATCAAGTAATTGTCTTATTTGGTTCTGAGATGTTGTTGGTTTTGATTTTTGGAAAATACCTGAAAGGGAAAATCACCGAAGAATTTACCGGGTTGAGTCACGACCAGGTCGCTCTCTTTAAGACGTTTCACGGCTCTACCCAAAGTTTGTGCAAGGTAGACTATAAGCCGTGCGCCTCCAGGATAAAACAGCCCAGTTCACTGTGCGATTATCAAATGCACTGTTGATAATCGTTCGAGAAGTAACACCTTCTATACGGTAACGAATTACCGGTCAAATATGGTATGTATACCACTCAAAACCGAATGGACAGAAAGATTAGATGAAGAGAATAAGGAATAACTCGTAAACACAAGTTGAAGGGAGAAAGAAGAAAAAGATTCGATCTTAGATGAATTCTTTTTCGGTGTAGTTTTTGAACTGAGTGGAGTCCTCTATTTATATAGAGATTTTGTAACTGTTTTAGCAAAAATTGCTACATCAATTACTCTAATGGATAAGATCAAAAAGAAACTTATCCAATAATCCGTTCAACAACATTTGTGGATGAGATCAAAAGAAACAAATCCACAATAACAAACTAATGAGAGAAAGATAGGAAATTCAGTTGGATTCTCAATCTTATCACAACAACCATAAGCTAAAATTATGGGAAGTGATATTCATGAATAAAAATAATAATAATTATTATTTTCATCATTATCATGTATTTAAAATTAAATACCACTATTTAAACACTACTAATGTGTGTGTTATATTTTATGTGGGACCCCCACACTCTATTTTTTCAATTCACACAATATTAGATCAAAGTTTAATTACTTAGTGTTTAATCTTCCAACCTTCCAATTTCTTTCTATCTTCACATCAATGTTCCAACAATCCCCCACTTGAATTTAAAAAATGGTTTTAAGTATAACGCCAAGCGTTCTATAAGGCTGCTAATAAACAAAGGTGTCGCCAACAACTTGAACCTTTGCATAGCGGGTAAAATTCTGATTGACAAGAGTGGCACGTAGCATTGAACTCAATCTCAGACATAGAACCCACACACAACCTTTTCTTAAGGTGTATTCTAAAAGCCCGTGCTTTTATGGCCATGCACGTATATCCCGGTTTAACGAATGCTTTAGCAATTTTGCCCTAAATTCCATAGGAACCGGCCTCAGTTCCACATTCGCATAGGTGAGTCTATCAAGAGTACTCATGTAGCTGTGTACTCCACTCCATATGGAGTATAGATCTCATTAAGAGTTTCTATTATCCCATCCTCTATTCGCTGCAGGAATCATGCTTTCTTTATTTTTTCTCATAGCATGTTCTATCACTTTATGACTTGTTATTATCCATTGAACCTATTTCTTGGGATCTCCAGTCAGTTAGGTCGGGTTACCATCACTAGTGAGCTATAGGCATTAGTCCCATCTTAATATATGTATTTAAGACTTTCTCTCTTGTTAGTCCTTTCGTCAAAGGATCGGCTAAGTTTTCATCAGTACGTACGTAGTCGACTCTAACCGCACCATTGGAGATTAGTCCTCTAATCGTGCTATGTTTCCGTCTAATTTGTCGTTTCTTACCATTATAATAACGATTCTCAATCTTTGCGATAGCCGCGGTACTATCACAATGAATTAACACAGCTGGTAACGGTTTTTCCCATAAAGGGATCTCAGCTAGCAAGCATCTTAGCCAACTTGCTTCTTCACTGGCAGCAGCCAGTGCTATCATCTCAGATTCCATGGTGGACTGAGCTAGTATAGTCTGTTTCTTGGATTTCCAGGATACAGCTCCTCCAGCGATATTGAATACATATCCGCTGGTCGCTTTGCAATCATCAGATAAGGTGTTCCAATCTGCATCACTGTACCCTTCAAGTACAGTAGGATACCTCTGATAATGCAATCCTAGAGTCATGGTCTTTTTCAAGTATCTCATGACTCTTTCAATAGCATTCCAATGCTCCTTACTAGGTCTACTTGTAAACTTGCATAAGAGTCCCACGACGTAGGCAATGTCGGGTCTAGTGCAATCAGTGGCATACCTGAGGCTGCCAATGATGCTTGCATATTCTGCTTGTCTAACACCATCTCCAGTGTTCTTAAAGAGTTTCAAACTGGGATCATACGGTGTGCTTGCAGGTCTACAATCAAAATAATTATATTTCCTTAAGATCTTCTCAATGTAGTGAGACTGATTTAAGGAAATTCCTTTTTCTGATCTAGTAATCTTGATGCCAAGAATTACGCCAGCTTCTCCAAATTACGTCAGCTTCTCCAAGATCTTTCATATCAAAGTGGTTGCACAACAGTGATTTCACAGCATTTATGACATGAATGTTTGATCCAAATATGAGTAGGTCGTCTACATAGAGACATATGATCGTGCAAATGTTATTCTCATACTTATAATAAATACATTTGTCACTTTCATTCGCTTTGTACTCATTTGATATCATTACGTTATCAAATTTTTCATGCCATTGCTTAGGGGCTTGTTTAAGACCATACAAAGATTTATCTAGCTTACAAACTTTGTCTTCTTGTCCAGGGATCACAAACCCTTCAGGTTGTTTCATATAGATTTCTTCTTCTAATTCACCATTTAGAAAAGCAGTTTTCACATCCATTTGGTGTACTAACAAATTATGAATGGCAGCCAACGAGATAAGTACCCTTATGGATGTGATTCGAGTGACTGGTGAGAAAGTGTCGAAGAAATCTATATTCTCTCTTTGAGTAAAACCTTTGGCTACAAGGCGAGCCTTGTATTTATCCACTGTGCCATCAGGTTTTAGTTTCCTTTTAAGAATCCACTTACAACCTATCGGTTTGCATCCAGCAGGCAAGTCAACAAGATGCCAAGTTTTGTTAGATTCAAGAGAGTCCATTTCATTGTTAATGGCTTCTTGCCACAAGTCAGCATCCAAGGAAGACAAAGCTTCTCTTAGACATGATGGATCCTCTTCTAATGTATAGGCCACATATTCGGGTCCATACTCTTTAGCAATTCTTGCTCTCTTACCTCTTCGAGGTTCTATAACATCGCTTTCGATGTTTTCATCACTATTTCTAATTAACGGATTGTAATTAGATGTAGTGTTCCCACTAGAGCCCCCACTATTTCTAGATTTGAAAGGGAATTTATTTTCATAGAATTCGGCATCATTTGATTCTATGATTACTTTAGCATTTAAGTCATAAAACTTATATGCTTTGCTATTTAATGCATACCCAATGAATACACATTCATAGGCTCTACTTGCGAGTTTAACTCTCTTAGGATCAGGAATCCTTACATAGGCTAAACAGCCCCATGTTCGAAAATAAGACAATTTGGGTTGTCTTTTCCTCAAAATTTCAAATGGAGAAATTTTGTTCTTAGTTTTGGGTATCCTGTTTAGCACATAGCAAACAGTTAATAAAATTTCCCCCCACCAATGAGGCGCTGCACCGGAATTAAGCATGATAGCAACTACTAATTCGGTAAAGGTTCGATTTTTTCTTTCCGCTTTACCGTTCATTTCCGGAGAATAAGGAGCAGTTGTTTCATGAATGATTCTGTGTTCTTTATAATACTCATTGAATGTGTGTGATCCATATTCAGTGCCTCTATCACTACGAAAACGCTTGATTCTTTTATTGAATTGATTTTCAATTTCTTTTACAAATATTTTGAACATATCAAGCGCATCACTTTTATTTTTCATTAGATACATATAAGTGTAGTCGGAGCAGTCATCAATAAAAGTGATAAAATATCTTTTTCCGTTTCTAGTCAAGTTTCCATCCAATTCGCATATATCAGAATGAATTAAATCTAATGGTTCAGATTCTCTCGTTACTGATTTATGCGAATCTTTTTGTAATTTTAGCTTGACTGCAAAATTCACAATTTTCAAAATCATTCAAAGATATTTTCGGTATTATTCCTAAGTTGCTCAATTTAGAAATAATTCTTTTATTTACGTGACAGAGTCTGGCATGCCAAATATTAAAATCACACAACATATAAGCAGAAGAAGTAGAAATTTTATTCATATCAATGCATAATTTAAACATGCCATCTGTGGCGAACCCTTTCCCAACAAATACCCCATGTTTAGTAACGGCGTACATGTCAGCCCCTATAGATTGGGTAAACCCTGTCTTATTCAAAAGATAACCTGAAACTAGATTCTTTCGAATTTCTGGAGTGTGAAGCACATCCTTCAATATCAGAGTCTTTCCGGAGGTGAAATTCAGCTCCACGTCTCCAATTCCAGCAACATTAGTGGTGTGGGAGTCTCCCAGCAACACTTTCTTATCTTCAGCAGTCGTGTATGTTTTGAACATAGCACGGTCATATCAGACATGGCGAGAGGCACCAGTGTCTAGCCACCATCCATCAGTTCCACCAACTAGGTTGACTTCAGTTATCATAGCAATGTATTGTTGCTCTTCAGTAGTCAGGTGAGCCTGCGCAGCAGGGTTCGGCCTGTTCCTACACTTTTTAGCCATATGACCTGGCTTTCCACATTTATAACAGCTGAAGGTGGTTCCAGTATCATTCTTTGAAGATGGTTGTTGACTTTGGGCCTTTTGAGGGTACCCATTCTTATTCCGATTGGAATTCTTATGTGCAGAGTTGTTCTGATTCTTGAATTGTTTGCCATTAGGCTTCAGAACAGCACCCACATGTTTCTTTTTAGTGTTGTTGCCAGCGACAACAAGCACCTCTTCTTTTAAGTCTTGTTTCCTCGCTTCTTCTTCAATTCGAAGACAAGTAATAAGACTCTCAATGGAGAACTCCTTAGTTTTGTGTCTAAGGATATTTTTAAAGTCCCTCCAATTAAGAGGCAGTTTGTCGATAATGACAGCAATATGAAACTGTTCATCCAACTGCATTCCTTCTGACACTATTTCATGAGCAATCCTTTGAAGCTCGTGAGATTGTGCCTCTACTGATTTATCATCAGTCATCTGAAACTTTAAGTAGCGGCTAACCGCATACTTTTTAGCTCCGGCTTTTTCAGTATCATACTTCTTTTCCATAGCATCCCAGACCTGTTTAGCATTCTCATAGCGGCTGTAGTAGTCATACAACTCATCATTGAGACCATTGAGAATGAAATTCTTGCATAGATAGTCATTCTCTTTCCAAAGGGCTACTGCAATATTGACAGCGTTATCCTTTTCAGCTTGCTTTGCCTTCTCAGCAGGATCAGTGATATCCACATCCATTGCTTTCGAACCAGATGGTTCCGAACTCGCAGGTATCACAGGCATGTCCTCAGTCAGAACGTTGGCAACCTTTTTTGTAGTTAAGAAAAAGAGCATCTTTTGTTGCCAACGTTTGAAGTGACTTCCTTGAAACCTGAACGGTCTATTGAAGTCAGCAGTAGCTGTTCCATTACCGGTAACTTCTTCGGTGTTCATAGTGATTTTTAAACGTCTTAAATTGTTGGTTTTGATTTTTGAAAAATACCTGAAAGGGAAAATCACCGAAGAATTTACCGGGTTGAGTCACGACCAGGTCGCTCTCTTTAAGACGTTTCACGGCTCTACCCAAAGTTTGTGCAAGGTAGATTATAAGCCGTGCGCCTCCAGGATAAAACAGCCCAGTTCACTGTGCGATTATCAAATGCACTGTTGATAATCGTTCGAGAAGTAACACCTTCTATACGGTAACGAATTACCGGTCAAATATGGTATGTATACCACTCAAAATCGAAGGGACAGAAAGATTAGATGAAGAGAATAAGGAACAACTCGTAAACACAAGTTGAAGGGAGAAAGAAGAAAAAGATTCGATCTTAGAGGAATTCTTTTTCGGTGTAGTTTTTGAACTGAGTGGAGTCCTCTATTTATATAGAGATTTTGTAACTGTTTTAGCAAAAATTGCTACATCAATTACTCTAATGGATAAGATCAAAAAGAAACTTATCCAATAATCCGTTCAACAACATTTGTGGATGAGATCAAAAGAAACAAATCCACAATAACAAACTAATGAGAGAAAGATAGGAAATTCAGTTGCATTCTCAATCTTATCACAACAACCATAAGCTAAAATTATGGGAAGTGATATTCATGAATAAAAATAATAATTATTATTATTTTCATCATTATCATGTATTTAAAATTAAATACCACTATTTAAACACTACTAATGTGTGTGTTCTATTTTATGTGGGACCCCCACACTCTATTTTTTCAATTCACACAATATTAGATCAAAGTTTAATTACTTAGTGTTTAATCTTCCAACCTTCCAATTTCTTTCTATCTTCACATCAATGTTCCAACAGATGTATATTATGGAGAGTTGTGGGTTATACAGGTTCAGTGGGAGTATGTTTATATTCTTAGTTTTTACATGTCGATTTTATTTTATCAAGTCAACAGTGATATATGATCGTTGTGTGAAACCAATATATCACTAACAAAAGTTTAGTGACAAAAGATCTTAGGCACACCTCTTTTGTATTAGGAAATTTGATACTTAGAGATCATTCTCATTGTATCATTCGGTTTTTCAAAAGAGTTATATCATTAAAGTTGAAAGTAAATTCGACATGCAAGTCAATAAACTAAGATATTGTTTTAATCATAAAGGGAGACTGTTTAAAAGTCTCAATAATTGCCCAAAAGAAAATTTGTAAATTTAGAAAATAAAGTGTTTTCTTATATGCATTAGCTTTGAGAAACTTACTTATAATCTTACTTATATGCATCCGAAAAGAGTATAATAATACGATCATTTGGCAGATACTTAAGCAATTCAAAATTGTTGAATTGTTGGAATGAAGCAACCTTAAGGAGTGTTATAGAGAACAAAAATAATTTGTGCTCACATATCGGAGATTGAATAATTTGGAGATCATCTGTGTGTTCGACTCCGATCATTTTGAATGCCCATTTATAATTGAAATTCTAACTCAAGAAATGACTGTAAGTATTTATGTCACTTGGTTGCATAAAGTAAAAGATTGTTTGAAAGACAACTCAAGATATATTGTGACATAAATTAGTCAGATAATGTTTCAACAACGGTTTTATTGTTTATCAATTTATATGTTGTTGAAGGATAGAACATATAGATATAAATTTTATGCTAGCAGACTCACTAATCGAAGACTTGACACCTAAGGTCTTTCATATTGTTGTTGTCACTAAGGATGTCTTGGATTAGTGGGAGTCTCTTTTAGCTATGTTCTAACTTTGCTATTGATACAGATTTATAAGTTTTTGTTAAGGTTTTCTGCAGAAATAAGGTTTGAGTTGTTTATTATTATAACCGGTTCTGTATCATTTGTGCAAATATTGATTTGCAAACTTCAGTTTGATTTCACTAAAGACTTTAGTTGGACCAGTTGGAAATATGCATGATTTAGAGATCACATTGCATGAAATTTCCATGCCACTCATCCATATCGATATATGTCGTCAAGTACATTGATATGGTGGTCGTCGGGGTTCCGTCACGCTATACGTCAGTGACGACAGCCGCGGTGGTCCCATCATTGATGTATGAGATGGACCAGATTGTAAGGTTGAAATCTAAAGATAAATAGCATTCGGATGCGCGCCTAAGGAATAATGATATAATTATTACGATATATTGCCCAAATGGGAGATTGTTGGAATATTTCAATATGAGTGGATGTCAGGATGATCCATTTCGGAATAATGGGAACCTTAATGGGTCATCACACTACATATAGGCTATGGTCCCCAATATACCAAACGCACTGAATACCGCCTCTTCTCCCCATCTGAAGAGTGCTCAGGGCATAAGGAGTCTCGGTTGAGGAAGAACCACAAGCCAACAGGTGCTCGTCGTCCGTCTTTCTTTACGTTTCAGGATTGCTATCGGAGAGACTGCAATTTGTTCATATTTATTAATCGAGGTATTCCTATAATTCTTAAATCTCAATAAATCAACATGTCGTAGATCCTATAATTATATGCATGCTCTCTTGTTTATTTGGCTTCCGCACTAAAGTAAGATTATAGTTTTTAATCTTCGTTATTGAGCATGTGAAATATATAATTAATTAGTAAATTAATTCCAACATTAAATTCCCAAATTCCTTCATCTTTCTCTTCTCTTCCTCTTCAACATCTGAAATTCCTTCTTCCTCTTGTTTCTGCAACCATGTCATCATCTTCCTCTTTAGATATGCTTATGTTTCCAATTTCAGATATGCACTTCATAATTTATAGGTCACATATCAATACAACCATTTCTACCTAGTGGTATACTGGTATATACAGAGACGTACACGCATCTAAACGAATCGATGGATTTCGTCACTACATCTAAAAATAAGTTCCGACAGATTTAGATGAGAGCATCTAGCACTTAACCAAAAACTCCAATTCATCAAATTGTAAAATAAGAGGAATTTTAATGTAGGTTACTTACCAGGTTAAATCTGTCATCAATGATTAATACTGGGTTTAAAGTATCAAGCCCATATATTTAACAATAATGTAATATAAGCATACTTTACTAATAAGTTTAATCATAAAAACCATAAGTGTAATCATATACTACCTGTTTTTCTTGACTCTTTTATTTGGTTGTTGAAGGCTCGATGTTTTTTATATACTAGTTCCAAGAGATGACTGAACTTTGTGTTCATGTTTTCATTAAGAATAGTATCATTTTTTTTTTCTTGAATATTGTTTATTGATATTTCCTGGTAAAGAAATTGCAATACTTAACAATGCATTTACCTTATTGTAATTATTTAGTACACTTGTAATTGTTTATGCCTATAAGGAAAATACATTCTCTGCTTCTCATTTTTGTTTAGCTGCCAACCAAATCGTGAATTAGTTGTTGCTAGAAGCATAGCCAAACTGTTAAGATGATTAATTAGTTAGCAGCTAATTCATTGTTAGTAACTCACTTGATATCTATATAAGTGATGCAATCCCTTAATAATGTAAACATCTAATATAACTTGCAGCAGACACTTGAAAGTTGAAATAAGAGGAAGAATAAATTTCAGATGTTGAAGAGAAAGAGAAGAGAAATATGAAGGAATTTGAAAATTTATGGCTGTAAATTTTTTTTTTTTTTTTAGTCTATCCGTTTGCCACCTAAACGTTTTTTTAACGGAATTGTACGGTAGAGACTAAAACGAAAAAAATTAACACATTGAAGGACTAATTTAGAACAAAAAAACTTATAGGAATTAAAATTAAAAAATTAAGAACATACAAAGACGAAAATGATATTTAAACCATAAAAATAAAATTCTTTGCGATGTAGAGAGGATAAGACTTAAGAGCAATTACCGTAATTAAAAGATATAATGAGTGCACATCACATGCAGTATCGCGTGCTTCCGTAGTTTTTTTGCTAAAAAAGTCTAATCTTGCGCCATAACAAGTGGGTAAGCATTATCACTAATTTTAAAATAGTGGTATACTTGGTTGTTGGTATTATCTATACTATTAATAAAGGGAAAACACAACTTTGGTTGTTGGTAGTATCTATACTATTAATCTATACTATTAATAAAGGGAAAACAAAACTTTGGTGTAGCCTTTTTTTAAAATACCATAATTGCCCCTAACAGTTTTTTTCTTTTAAATATTTTTACTCTCTTTTTATTTAACTTCTATAACTTCTATACTTTTTAAATTTTTTTCCTTGATTAAAAAAATATAAATGTATATAAAAAATCTACAATATAATTTTTTACACAATTTAATAAAATAAAACAGATCACACAGACGGGCACGGAACGTGCGCGTCTGGCAACTAGTAATGTAATAAATTGAATAATACACAATTTTAGTCTTTTAATAATTCAAATTTCAATAAATAATACATCAACGTCATTTAACTAAGTAATTGTATTCAATTTGTTAACGTTCAACCAACCGTCGCTCTTTGACTTAGACATGTACAATCGTTAAATTTTTAAAAAGAATTTGTCATTTTTATTTGAATTTCATTAGATTCGAATTATTAATATCTACAACTGCATACTAAAAATATCCAATTTTAAAAAAATAAAATTGAACAAATTGTTAAAAAAATTTAAGTTTGAATTCTGCCAAAAGAAATTCTTTGAACATAAGGTTTAGACTTAAAGACAAAAAGAACATGTGGTATTCTACCCGCATTTAATTAATTTTTTATGTATCTGCAAGTTACTACACATCACACATCCATTTGTTACTTGAGGTCAATGGTCCGGCTGCGGGCTGCATATGAACAAAATAAACTAGTAGTTAATTAAATTAGTTTATCAAAATAAATTATAAATTAATATAAATAAGCTATAAGTTTATAAAAAAAAGTTATTAAATGGGATTTTTTTATGCAATATAATTTTTATACTTAATTTATATATTATTAATGCTTTTAAGCTTTTCTTTTTTACTTGTATTTGAACTCTTTTATGTATAGGCACCTCTTGTACTTATTTTATTTAATATATTATTTGGCTTCTTAAAAAAAAATTTTTAGTGGTCAACCAAATTATTTTTAGGGTTGGGACCAGTTTGGTTAGGGATTTTAATTAGGTACGGTCCAGCGTTTTTGTGTGCTGGTGGCGACGGTAAATGTTTGGTTTGATGGGTGTGTGATAAATTGGCTATATATTGAATATAGAGTTACTATAGGTAATAATTGCTGGCCTGGAAAATTATTGGTGAAGGGATTAATATTTTTATTTTAATTGAATATCCTCTCACACAATCGTAGTTCAAATAGTCGACAAATTTTTTTTAAGAGTTTCAATACCGCTGCATGTCCAAATTAAAATTTTAGAATTTTGGTTAAGCCGTAAGAAATTCGTGTTTTTGATGTTTTGGGTTGACTGAGATTTAACTTTTGAAATAAATAAAAGTACAATAGTATTCTACACACATTTTAATTAATTTTTGACGTATATGCAAGTAACTAACACATCACAAATCTATTTGTTGTGGTCAATGATCCTTAACAACTTTTGCATATTGCCATTTTGATACGGATTTGGATCCTCTGCGACCTTTCCTTTCATGTCATTTGATCCTAACCTTATACGGATTTGAAACCCCACTTTTGGCCTATTTTAATTTGGATCCTCTTCTTCTATGTTCTTTTTTTAATTTGTGAGACAATCAAACTATTGGATAAAGGTAGGAGGAAAGGCTAGACCAAAAAGGCAATTTCATACATACATAATAGTCTCATTCTTGCCATTTTCATACATACACACGAGTCTCATTCATTAGGATTCATAATCACAAAAGAGACACTTTTATTCTACAAAACATGAACACTTCTCTTATGTTATTTTCTCCATTCATCACAACAACAACTTCAATATTCCCTTTCTCCAAAACCCATCACAAGATTCACAACCCAACATCACTTCAATCTTCAAGAAAACAACACCAAGGAAGGATCCATAGCACCAACAAGTTTGGAGATTTCCTTGACTTAAAGCCTAGATACAAATCCGAAGACTTAGATTTCGACATTCCATGGTACCATCCATCCGATCGTTCTGATTTCGATGTGATTATAATCGGTGCTGGTCCGGCAGGCATTTGCCTTGCGGAACAAGTTTCCCTTTACGGAATTAAGGTTTGTTGTGTTGATCCAAACCCTCTATCTATTTGGCCTAATAACTATGGTGTTTGGTTAGATGAGTTTGAGAGTCTTGGGCTAGAAGATTGTTTGGATAAAACATGGCCTATGGCTTCTATTTATATCGATGATAACAACACGAAGTATTTGGATCGATGTTATGGAAGGGTTAATAAGAGGAAACTTAAGGAGAAATTGGTTAAAGGTTGTGTTTTTAATGGTGTTAGATTTTACAAAGCAAAAGTATGTGAGATTAAGCATCATGAGTTTGAATCAATTATCGTTTGTGATGATGGAACAGACTTGAAAGGTAGTTTAGTTATTGATGCTAGTGGTTATGGTAGTAATTTTATAGATCAAGATGATCTTATATATACTAGAAGAAACTATGGTTATCAAATTGCTTATGGTATTTTGGCTGAAGTTGATGCTCATCCTTTTGACTTGGATAAAGTGGTTTTGATGGATTGGAGAGATTCCCATTTGAGAGATGGAAAATCCTCCAAGGTTCCTACTTTTATGTATGCTATGCCATTTACTTCCAATCTGATTTTTCTCGAAGAAACTTCGCTCGTTAGCCGTCCTGCCTTGTCTCACAAGGAAGTGAAAAGTAGAATGGTTGCAAGATTAAGGCATTTGGGAATTAGAGTGAAAAATGTATTGGAAGATGAAAAGGGGTTGATTCCAATGGGAGGATCTCTACCAAAAATACCTCAAAATGTGATTGCATTTGGTGGAAATTCGGGTTTAGTTCATCCTTCCACCGGCTACCTTATGGCTAAAACAATGACTCTAGCACCTATTGTAGCTGCTTCTATTAATGAGTGTCTTGGTTCCACCAAAATAATAAGAGGGAGAGATTTTTATGGTAAAGAAATTTGGAATAGCATGTGGCCTATTGAGAGTAGAGTTGCTAGGGAATATTACACTTTTGGAATGGAGACTCTATTGAAGCTTGATTTGAATGAAACAAGGCAATTTTTTGATGCATTTTTTGAGTTAAAACCTTATTACATGAAAGGGTTTCTATCTTCAAGCTTGAATTTAAATGATCTTGTTTGGTTGAGCATATTACTCTTTGCACATTCCTCAAATTCATCTAGGTTGGCTGTTGTCACAAAATGTCCTATGCTATTTGCAGAAATGATGGGCAATATTTGTAGGGAATTCATAAGATGATTAAAGACTATGAAATAAAATCTAAAGATCATTTTTTCATTTAGCATTTCCCAGTTGAAATTATTCTTGACCAAACTTTACTTATCTCCTGAAAGAACTAATGATTATGAAGATTCATTTTTCATCAGAATTGAAGGATTAAGACAAAAAAATAATATAGCTTTATTTTGTGTAGGTATAATATGCTATTCTGTTATATTTATAAATTTTTATGGAAAGTCAATTTTGTTATATTTGTTTTCTACTAGTATTTTCTTGGTGTATGAGTTTTAAAGTGCTGAGTTATACTATTGTAAAAAAAAAATGCTGAGTTATATTGGTATTCATTCTACTAGTATACTTTGATACTGTTCTGTTTTTTGGTTTTACAGTATCATATTTGAAAACAAGTAAAAGACTATACTGTTACTTTGGTCTCTAAATATGTAAAATTGTGTCACTATAATATTTTAATGTATTGAAATTATAAATATCTCACCTCTAAATATGAAAAATTGTATCTCTATAATAATTGAATGTATTGAAATTACAAAAAATCTCGTGAGACTTTTGTTAGTAATTTCCAAGTCTAAACTAACTAATGAAAAAAACATCTGATAATTAAATTGACTAATAAAAGATACATACAGAGACTAATTAATTGACGAACAAAAGACATATTCAAGTTTTTTGACATTTTAATATATTTAGGGACTATAGTGACAGTGTCTCACACGTTAAAGACCAAATTAAGTGTTTACCGCAAGTAAAAATAAAATGATGGTTTTTTGATTAAAAGGGAAAACAAAAAACAAAACATATATATCATTTTATAAAACCAAACATAACTACAAGATTGCTAATTTGTTATTACTTTCAATGCAGTGAATGAAATAAAGAAAGGAGAGTGACAAATCCAATTCAACTGTAATAATTTTCAGCTACAAAATTATGAAATTATTGATAACTCAACAAATCAATCTTCAACTTCAACAATGAAGAAAAAAAACCATAAAATTGTATTTCACAACCTTCCATAATCATCATCATCATATAGCTTCTAAAGCAATATTACCCATCATTTTAGCCAATGGAACAGGACACTTTGTAACAATATCAAACCTAGAAGAATTTGAGGCATGTCCAAACATTAACAAGCTTAACCAAACAAGATCCTTTAAACTCAACCTTGAAGACAAAAACCCTTGCCAATAATAAGGTTTCAAGTCAAAGAATGCATCAAAAAAATTTCTAGTCCCATTCAAATCAAGCTTCAACAAAGTCTCCATTCCAAAAGTGTAACATTCCCTTGCATATCTTTTCTCAATAGGCCACATACTATTCCAAACATTAGCATAAAGATTTTTTCCTCTTATCATTCTTGTTGAACCAAGACACTCATTAATAGAATAAGCTACAATTGGTGCTACTGCCATTGTTCTAGCTACCATGTAACCAGTTGAAGGATGAACTATACCTGAATTTCCACCAAATGGCAACACATTTTGAGGTGTCCTTGGTAAGGGTCCTCCCATTGGAATCAAACACTTTTCATCTTCTATTACCCTTTTCACATTAATTCCTAAATGTCTTAACCTTGCAACCATTCTCTTTTTCAATTCATTGTAAGATAAAACCGGACGACTAACAAGCGAAGTTTCTTCGAGAAAAATCAAATTTGAACTAAATGGCATAGCATACATAAAAGTAGGAATTTTAGAATTACCTTCTCTCAAATAAGGTTCATTCCCTAAATGAGAATCTCTCCAATCCATCAAAACCATTTTGTCTAAATCATAAGGATGAGAATCAACTTCAACTAAAACACCATGAGCAATTTGACAACCATAGTTTCTTTTTCTCAACTTATGATTATCAAAATCTATAAAATTACTACCAAAACCACTAGCATCAACAACTAAACTCCCTTTCAAATTTGTCCCATCATTACAAACAACAATAGACTCAAACTCATGATGCTTAATCTCCCATACTTTAGCCTTATGAAATCTAACACCATTAAAAACACAATTTTTAACCAATTTTTCCTTTAGTTTCTTCCTACTAACCCTTCCATAGGAACGATCCAAATACTTAGTATTGTTTTCATCGATATAAATCGAAGCCATAGACCATGTTTTATCTAAACAATCTTCTAGCCCAATACCTTCAAACTCATCTAACCAAACACCATAGTTATTAGGCCAAATAGACATAGGGTTAGGATCAACACAACAAACCTTGATTCCATAAAGCGAAACTTGTTCCGCAAGGCGAATGCCTGCCGGGCCGGCACCAATTATGATCACGTCGAATTGAGAACGATCGGATGGATGGTGCCATGGAAGGTCGAAATCTAAGTCTTCGGGTTGATACTCGAGTTTTAAGTCAAGGAAATTTTCGAACTCTCTTGTGCTGTGGATCTTAGTACTAGTTTTTCTTGAAGATGGAAGTGATATTGTTTGATGGGTTTTGAGAGGGTATATTGAAGATGTGAGTCGGTGAGTTTTGGTTGGAGGCAGTGGAGAAACTAACATAAGACTAGTTCCCATGTTTGTGTTGAAAAAAAGGAGTCAAATTTTTGGTGATAATAATGAAGAGTAAAGAGAGTTTTGTTAAAGGAGAAGATGTGCTTGAAGACAAAGAGGAATCATAATCTCAACACATCAAAACGATGCTTTCTCAACTAATGTTGGCTATAGTTTAAAAATTGGATGCACTGAAATTTTTAGTTATAGAAAAATATATTTTTTAGAATTATCATAGAATAGAATGAATGTATTTAAACAATTTATTTTTTAGATTCATCGTATAAACGATGTATCAAGACAATTTTTATATTTAAATATATTAAATTCTACAATGAATTTAAAAAATAAATTGTTTTCTATATACAAATACGGAGAAAGTAATTAATAATACTCCATACCAAGAGAATGTGTTGGACTATTCTCAAAACAAAATATTAATTTTCTATATATAGGTTTTGGATTCATCGATCAAAATCACTAAAGTATTGAAAGATATTAATTTATTCCAGCTACCATATTCATGAACTTCAATTCTCAAAAGTAAATCTAAGAAGTTCAATACTAATTTGTTCGTACGTTCAAGTTTCAACCTCACAAAATTATTTGTGTAAAAAAAAAGTATTACAAAATTATTAGTTTAGGATAACGCCTATTATTAGAATATAAAAATATTCATTAAAAACATTCGTTGTAAAAAAATTTATTACCAAATTCTATATTAGTTACATATTAATGTATATTGAGTAGGAAATCATCTTGATGAGTCAACTATGACATAGTAATAATTGGCATACATATCTGAGGATATCATGTTGATGAAAACGACAATAAATTAAAAGGGTCTTATTTTTTTAATATTATTTTAAGTAGGATGTTAATATTACGAAATAAAAAGAAATACTTTTTTGTATAAAAAATTATCTACCTGTAACATTGACAAAAGTAATAATTTATTTTCAAGACAAAATTTCTTAGAACTTTTAATTAATATCTTTAGAAAACTCTTAATTACCAATATCTTTATTCAATAATACACACCTAATACTAGAACACTCGTTAGCAAAATTTTTATTCAATACATCTAAAACAATAGTTAGACAATTTGTTCCATAAGAAATGAGAAGAAGTTGGTTTCTTACAATTATAAACAATAAATATAATGATTATGTTATGTTACAAGAGTTTAGACACTATTTGGACACAAAAAGAAAATACCGAAATTAGATAAATAAAAAAAAATTTAAAATAATAAAAAAATGGTTTTTTTTTTTTTTATGTGTGACCAAATATTGTGTTTGAACTCTTGTCACAGATACAAAAAATACTCACTATGCCTAAAATTTAAATGATTTTCTTGATCTTTTTCAAAAAAAAAAAAAAATTTGATTTTCTTGGTCTTGTTTACCAACCACAACGAAGACGTCTTGGTCTATGCATGGTTTGACTTATAAGGTTAAATCCAATGTAGTTGGTCCCATTCCCAAAGAGGTACTTCAGGTTCATCAACCCCATTATTATTTGCTACATTATTCCAATTTGTTCCACTTGACCCTCCAATAAGAGCATCATCATGGTCTCTTCCTACCCCTTCTGAGTGGGTAGCTGCGCATAAGCTTGATCTATCGAGCTCTGTTACCACTTGTTGAGATGTTGAAGCAGTATGATCAACTCGTAACTTTACTTTTGGCATTTCTAATGGTCTTCGATCAAATGAACAAAAGCTTCCCGATATCACATATACACGACACAAGCTGAATTCATGTCGCAACTATATATACATAGATACACAACACACCAAAATTAAGTTATTATTATCAAATTAATGAATAAATAAATAACATGTGATTAATAACCTATGGTTTTATATCATGTCACCTTAATGATTATGTCACACAATTTGTGATATTGTAGAAAATCACAATCAAATATGACCAATATGGACTTAAACACATTTAGCAACAATGTATACGCAAAAACATAAAATAAAAAAAAAACTATGATGTCACAAACATTTACATCTATGATGTTACTGATGTAACTAACTTTTATATCTAATAAATATGACGGATGCAATCTTTGTAAGCATAATTCAATTTCTAAAAATATTGTAATATGCATCCGGAGCGTTCAAATGATATTTCATACTTCTTCACTTTAAGAAGTGAAATTCTGAACACTAGACTACTCTTGAAAAAAAATAATACGACGAATGTGAATCCCAATCATGATCATGAAAACATCAAAATTAATATACCTCAGGAGGGTTTGTGTTGGAAGAAGGATGAGAGTGTTCAATGGCTTTGTATTCATGCATCTTCCATTTGGTTTTCCTTCCAAAAGGAGCTTTCCCTTTGCAAAACACCATGGTTTTCTTTATCCCAATCACTTTGTTTTTAGAGTAAACATAGCTTGGTGAACCTGTGGCCTTCCAATATCCACAAGATGTTGTTCTGTTTGCTCTTCCTCCTCTCAACTCTCTCTCTTGTCTTGCTGAAAAGAAAAACCATTGCTCTGTCTCTCCACGACATTTCTCCCCTGCAAATGCTGATAATTACAAGAACACAAACTCAATTGGATTATAATTTTGACTATAATTTTTAGAGTTCATTTTACATTGTCATAACTCATAATGTCATCAATAATTTTTTTGAACATGATAACACTATATATATATATATATATATATATATATATATATATATCTTACGAATAATAAACATAATTAATGATGGTGTGTAAATCTTTGGTGTGTCGGAATGCTCTTGATTCAGTAAAAAATAATCTTCAGTGTATACATTAACTTTTTTGATAAAAAACTTTGTCACCTATTATTTCAGTTTGAAATATTAGTTTATGCAGATGCGCGCATAGGATATCTGATTTATATAAAAAAAAAAAAAAAGGTTTAGAATTTACTATCTCACTCAAAATTGTTGTTGTATTAATTAATTTGGCAGCTAGTTGTATTTCTCTAGAAGAGCATAGCATACATTAAAATATTTGAAAATGATAATTACTTTGAGACAATATAAATCCTAAAAGTCATTATAATATTAATATATCATGCATGAAGAAATGAATAAGTTGCATGACAATAGAGTATTACTTGGAAGATCCCATGGCTCTTTGCCATTGATATCAATGATAGGGATAACTCTATTTATGTGATGATGCAATTTTCCTTCTAGCTGGTTTTGTAGATAGAATCCAACTAGCTCTTCTTCTGTTGGGTAGAAACGAAAACCAGTTGGTGGATCTTCCATATTAATTAATTCTTTGTTGTTTGTATCTATATGGTTACTATTATGTACATTTCAAATATTAATGAGCTATAAGCTATTATGTATTATTTATTATGTATTATGTAGAGGATCTTATTTGTTATATAGTATTAATTGAAGATATGATAAAGAGAGATTCTCCGAGTGAAATGAGAAAAGATAGTTTGAGGTGGGAACTGATTCAACGCGGTTGTGAAGAAAGAATATGTCTTTATGTTCTGGGTGCCCCCCAAAAGGTGTTCACTCATTTTGGGTATTATCTATGATGGACTTATGACATCATTTTGTTTGTTTGCTTTCACACCGGTTTCCGATTCAATAAAGGTAAGCGACTAATCCGACTCGTGCGTAGAGGCATGTGCACTGACCAAGCGTTGTGGGTGGGATGGGTAGCTCAACTGATTAAGTCAGTTGAGTTCAGAGATAAGAAGTTGGAGGTCCAGAATTCAAGTTCTGGCAAAGAGAAAATTAACATAACATTGTAATAATATACTAACACTAACAATTAGCCATTAAAAAAAATGGCCGAGCTCCTTGCCACCGGAGTCCAAACAACTTAATTAACTTATGACATCATTGTGAATTAGTCACCATACCCCAAAAATGTGGAAATGAATTTAACATACGTAGTAACTATTAAGGATATATTAAAACTGAACAGTTGAAATTAAAATTATAAAAAAGTAGTTAAATAAAATAAAATTAATCAGAACCGTTGATTATATTTTTACGGTTGAGATTGTCTATTGCATGAAAATAATAGCCAATTTCAAAGAAACATTTGCAATATCAAATATCTAACCAATTGAGATGATATGAAAGAGTGAGGAGCGACTAGAAAATAAATATCTCAATATGCATAATGCTGGTCATTAAAAATGTTCAAAATCAACAAATCACTCATAGTGAGATTTTTTTGTTTTGTTTTCACCATCAGTATTTGGTTTATAAAACTGTCTAATTTAATAATTCGGAGATCAATTCTATATTAAATAATTGCAGCTCTCTCAATTATAATTGTGGGATATTAAAATGTGGTTATTCATACCAAGTTCAACATCAATCACTCATGATAAGATTTTAAATATGAATGTTAGTCATGATATTGAAAAATTATGGCGAAATAATATAACCAAGGTTTTCCTGAATTTGTTCTCAGATTTTTTTTTTTTAGAATTTGGTTGTCCATATCTTTAATTTCCTTCATCAACAAAACATATAGGGCGCAAAAATGTAAGATAAAATTGTTCAAATTTTCTTTTTCTTGAAATATAAAATATTGTAATCTCACTAATATTAAAATTTAAAGGTTACATTTAAATTGGAAAAAAAATAATGTTACATGTGTTTTTAATTTGAGTTAATAGATCGTTACTCCTCTGCTAAAAATTCCTTAGGGATTCCTCCTTGTAAAGTAAATTTTTTTGCTTCTCCCCTCGGGTGCAAGGAATTTTCACTTTTTAAATCAGTTGAACAGAATAACCAATTTAAAAAACAGAACTTTTTAAATCTTTTGAATACAATAACCGTTTTAAAAAGTGCATCTAGGAAGGACCCAAAAATTTACTTTGCAGGGGGAAACTTAAAGGAATTTTTTGCGAGGGTAACGATCTATTAACCCTTTTAATTTTTAACCGTACAAATATTTTGTATGCATAATATGGGAGTCAGTGAAACTCTGATACTCTTAAAATGGCGAAGAATCGTGTCTGATGCACATCTAATATCGATACATGTTCGAAATATTTTAATATGTATATCGAAGAAGTATCGGACAATTAATATTTTTTTCACAAAAATAACCGATACGTTAAATATGGCTAAATTTAATATGGTTAAATATACTCCAATACGGCAAAATCTACTTCTTATAGTGGCGATTTTGTTTCTTTTAACTAGATGCAAAATCTTGATAGATGACGCATATAATCTTTCACCCCTTTTATCCATATAAATCTTGGTAATGTTGGGGATAAAACCCAATGACAAAGAACACAGAAGAAAGAAAAAATGATGAAGAAAAATGAAACTTAGAAAAAGAAAGAATGTAAAAGTCTTATTTACAAAGGTTGTTATTTACATGTGAAGTTATACCCGTATTTATACACAACTTAGCTAACGGATAACTTCTAGCTGACTACCAAAACAAAAAAACATAACTGAACAGAGATTCAGAAGTAACTGAGTAGAGCTTCAGAAGTAACTGAGCTTCAGAACCCAAGGAGCTTCAGAAGCTGAGACGCTTCAGAAACTAAAACTATGTTTCATAGTTTGGCTTACAAAACCAATACTCCTCCTTAAGACAAGCTATCAAAACATACAATTCCAATTTCCCTCCTGAGCTTGAGGAACTGATCTCTCTTCACAGCTTTGATCATTAAATCAGCTTGTTGGTTCTCAGTGGGGCAATACTCCAGAATCAGTTTTCCCTTATTAACTTGGTCTCTGAGAAAATGAAACCGAGTTTCAATGTGTTTGCTCTTGCCATGACTAACAGGATTCTTAGCCAAATTGATTGCTGATTTATTATCAAGCTTCAGCACCACTATGATGTTTTCAACAATCCCTATCTCACTGAGAAGTGATTGCAACCAATTAGCTTGACAAGCTGCTAGAGAACCTGCTACATACTCTGCTTCACAGCTTGAGAGGGCTATGACTGATTGTTTCTTGGAGCACCAAGACACAGGTGCATTTTGAAATTTAAACAAGTAACCACTGGTGCTCTTCCTTTCTATCTTATCACCACACCAGTCAGCATCAGAAAATCCACTCAACTCTAGCTTTCCCTTACCCTTAGAGTATGGAAATAGCACACCATAGTGGATTGTACCATTGGAGTATCTAAGTATCCTCTTTGCTGCTAACAAATGACACTTCAATGGTTTGCTCATAAACCTGTTAACATAGCCTACTGCATAGCTTATGTCAGGCCTGGTTTGACACAAGTATCTCAATGAACCAACTAGCTGCCTGAACATAGTTGGATCAACACTGTCACCTCCTGCCTCTTCATCAAACTTGACCTTAGTATCTGCAAGTGTGACTGATGAGTTGCAGTCAAGCATCTCAAACTTCTTCAGAATCTCAGTAGCATACTTGGATTGATGTAATATCATTCCCTTTGGAGTTTCCAAGAGCTCCATGCCTAGAAAGTAGGTCAGCTTCCCTAGGTCAGTCATCTCAAATTCACACTTCATCTATGATTTGAACTCCACTATTTCTGTAGGTGAGCTACCTGTCACCAACAGGTCATCAACATACAAGCATATGATCAACATATGATTGTCATCACTGCCTTTTACATAAACACCATACTCTACACTGCATTTCTTGAAACCTTGTGCGACAAGAAACTGATCAATTCTCTTGTTCCAAGCTCTTGGAGCTTGCTTCAGACCATACAAGGCTTTATTTAGCTTCAGCACTTTATCTTCCTTGCCCTTCAGTTCAAACCCTGGAGGCTGCTTCACATACACATCTTCCTCTAGGGGTCCATTCAGAAATGCTGACTTCACATCTAAATGAAACATGGGCCATCTGTTACAGCAAGCTAAGGCCATCACTAACCTTATTGTCTCATGTCTAGCCACTGGTGAAAATACCTCATCATAGTCCAACCCTTGCTTCTGCAAAAACCCTTTTGCTACTAGCCTTGCCTTGTATTTTATCACTTTGCCTTCAGGATTCTGTTTGACTTTGTATACCCATTTCACATCAATTGCTCTCTTGTCTGAGGGCAATTCACACAAGTCCCATGTGCTGTTCTTCTCAATTGACTTCAACTCATCAATCATTGCCTCCATCCATACCTTACTCTTCAATGCAGCTTTGGTATTTATAGGCTCAGTGTCTGCAAGCATTGCATAATGCACAATTTCTCCTTCATTGTCTACTGCATTATCAGGAACAATCTCACAGTCAGCTAGCCTTCTAGGCAATTGAACATTCCTCTGAGGTCTTGGTGGTACAACATTGTCATCATCACTGTTGGCACCTTGGTTGTGATTTTGGTTCACAAATGTGACTGTGTTGTTAGTGTTGCTTGATCCAACATCTAAGTCCACTGCACAAGCTTTCTTAGATGTGATCTTATGTTTCCAATCCCAACTTTCATCCTCTAACACTTTCACATCTCTGCTAATCTCTACCTTATCTAAAGTAGGATTATAGAGCCTATAAGCACCAGTCCTGTGATATCCAACAAATATCATAGGTATACTTTTGTCCTCTAGTTTCTTCCTCTTAACATCAGGCACATGTTTGTAGCACAAGCTACCAAACACCTTCAAGTGACTCACACTTGGCTTACTCTTAGACCATACCTCTTCAGGTACCTTATCCTTCAGTTTCTTAGTTGGACTTCTGTTTAGTATGTAAACAGCTGTGGCTACAGCTTCACCCTAGAACCTTGATGGAAGGTTCTTCTGTTTTACCATACTTCTGGCCATATCTAGAATGCTTCTATTCCTCCTCTCAGCAAGACCATTGTGTTGAGGAGTGTATGGTGCAGTGACCTCATGGATTATGCCCTGATCCTTACAGAATTTCTCAAATTCTTTAGAGGTATACTCACCTCCACCATCTGTTCTCAGAATCTTCAAAGACTTGTCACTTTGCTTTTCAACCAGTGTCTTAAACCTCTTAAACACTTCAAAAGCTTCACTCTTGGCCTTGATATGATACAACCATATCATCCTTGAGTATTCATCAACAAATGTCATGAAGTACTTGTTTCCACCAGTTGATAGAACATCAAATGGTCCACATATGTCAGAATGCACAACATTCAGCACATCACTAGATCTCATAGGCAAGTGACTTTTGAATGAAGATCTCATAGGCAAGTGACTTTTGAATGAAGATCTATGATGCTTTCCTAACAAACAAGTAGTACATGTGTCTACTGGAGTTATGACACTAGGTAAATCTAACACCATGCATTTTGAATTAAGCATTGACAAGCTCTTAAAATTCAAATGCCCATACCTCTTGTGCCATAGATCACTATCTCTATCCTCTGTGGTTGTAGACAAACATGTAGCTTCAATGGCTTTGATCTGAGTCTTGTAGATTCTGTTCTTACTTTGTGTTGTCTTGAAAACTAACCTCTTCTTAGAATCAAATAGTTGTAGAGTCTCATCCTCTATAACTATCTTGAAGCCCTTTGAAATCAATTGTCCCACACTCATGAGATTGCACTTCATCCCAGGAACATAGAGTACATTTTCAATTACAGCCTTCTTTCCATTAGACCTCTGAATCACAACATTTCCCATGCCTTCTGCCTTAATGGAATCATTATTAGCCAATCTGATTTTGGTGATGAGACACTCATCAAAGTCAGTTAAGATGCTCCTATTGCCAGTCATGTGATTAGAACATCTTGGGTCAAAGTACCACACCATGGAATCTGCTGCTTCATCAGCAATTGTCACCATGAAACTTGTTTCATCATCTGAACTTGAGTCATCATGTGCTACCTTTGTCTCTTCTTCATTCTCTTGGCCCTTCTTTTTCTTTGGATTTTTGCACTCATTTGCATAGTGGCCATACTTATCACAGTTATAGCATTGGATCTTGCTCTTGTCAACCTTCTTCTTTGACTTAGCCTTCTGTTTCCCTCCTCCTCCATCAGAGGATTCAGGTCCTGTCTCACAATCATCTTTGCTCTTCTTGGAATCTCTCATTCCCTGCCATTTCTTCTTGTGTCTTTCTGGTATTTCTTGAACTTTGTGAAAAGAGCTTGCTCATCCTCCCTGACATGGCTTCTCTCACCATGCTTCAGCTCATGAGCTTCAAGAGTGCTCTGCAGATCCTCAATCTTGATCTCACTCAGGTCTTTTGTCTCTTCTATTGTCACTACAATGTGATCAAACTTAGGAGTTAAAGTTCTCAATACCTTTTCAACCGTTTCTTGCTCATCAAGATTACTACCACAATTCTTCATCTGATTGGTGAGAGTCACTAATCTTATGAAGTAATCTGAAACTGACTCATCATTCTTCATCTGCAACAGCTCGTACTGTCTCTTCAAGGCTTGCAACTTCACATTCTTGACCTTTGCATCTCCACCATAACATTTCTGCAAAATGTCCCAAGCATCCTTGGAGGTTGTAGAATCTGCAATTTTCTCAAACACCTTCGCATCAACGCATTGATGAATGAGAAATAGAGCCTTGCTATCTTTTTTCTGTGATTCTCTGAATGTTGCTCTCTGTTGATCTGTTGGATTTGCTGGTAATGGGTTAAGGACTGTATTCACTTGTTCATCCACTTCTTGAACAATGAATATCACCTTCATTTGTTTCACCCATGTATCCCAATTCTTTCCATCAAGAATGGGCAAATTTGCGTGGAAATTGCTTTTCCCAGCCATGGTTGATTCACCTCAACCTTTGATTCTCCTCTTGAAGAAGATTTGAATCAAAAATCCCTTGGATTGTGCTTGCTCTGGATACCACTTTGTTGGGGATAAAACCCAATGACAAAGAACACAGAAGAAAGAAAAAATGATGAAGAAAAATGAAACTTAGGAAAAGAAAGAATGTAAAAGTCTTATTCACAAAGGTTGTTATTTACATGTGAAGTTATACCCGTATTTATACACAACTTAGCTAACGGATAACTTCTTGTTGACTACCAAAACAGGAAAACATAACTGAACAGAGGTTCAGAAGTAACTGAGCAGAGCTTCAGAAGTAGCCGAGCTTCAGAAGCTGCTGAGCTTCAGAACCCAAGGAACTTCAGAAGCTGAGATGAAGCTCAGCAGCTGAGAGGCTTCAGAAACTAAAACTATGTTTCATAGCTTGGCTTACAAAACCAATAGGTAAGTGACTCAAAATTTTCATCTTGTAGTGGCGATATTGTTATATTAAGAATGATTGCAAAATTTAATAATTATGTAAAATTCAACCATTATTTAACTTTAAACTAAATTAAATATTCATGAATACATTGATTATCATTCTCCAACGGTATGAATTATTTAACATCCAAAATTAAGAGTTAAGAGCTTTCTCTCAAAATTATGTAAACTAAATTATGAAGATTGATTAAACTTGATTATGTAAAATTGAGCCATTGTTTAACATTAAACTAAATTAAATCTAGATCTTCATAATATATTGTCATATTGTCGCATAGAATTAGAGTTATGGACTTCAAAGTAAAAAAAAAAATTCCAAAATTAAGAGAGAAAATGTCCATTTAATTTCATTTCATTACCAACATTTTAAAGTACAAAGTCAAAGTTATAAAATGCGTGAAATTAACAAACGAAAAGGTAAAAATACAATTATTTGTTGGAACTCATTCTTCTCTACATATGACATTTGTTTACATTGAGACTAAGCGGAAACGAAATTACAAAAGCCATTTTTGCACATCATTTGCAGCTTGCTAACTTTTAGATATTCGAGATCTATACCAGTAGCAGTGACTACATGATCACAATCACGATCACCTTTACATTTCCCATATCCAGTATGAACTTGATTTGGATCAACTGCCTTTATAATAAGAAATAAAGAAAAAAATAAAATTATAGTGGAAATAAATTTAAGAGTTTTAGTCATTATCTCTCTGTATGAAATAGAATACAATTTGATGTATTTATAGTGTTTAAAGCTTTGCAAAATTAACAACAATAAAAAAAATTAACACTTAACTTGATCAATGGATAGTATATTCCTCTTAGAGTGTATAATAAATATCTCTTCAGTACATCAATGTATAGTTGTCCTTTCAATACATATAGAGAAGGGTAACATAAAAAACTTTCTAATCGTTAGAATTCATTATTTTTTTTAATTTTAAATTAGGTTTTAATCCTCATAAATATTTCAAATTACGTTATTAGTCTATATAAAATATTTCAGCAAGTTTTAGCCTCATAATCAAGTTTTAATCATTAGAGTTTATTACTTTTTAAGGTTAAATAAGTTTTTAGCTTCAATAATTAGTTCAAATTTTATTTTTAATCCCTATAAAATAAAATTCAATGTGTTTCGATCCCCAAATATTTTTCATCACAGCTTTAAATCTTGTCTTTTAAGTCTACATTCGTGTATCATTTGAAATTTTATCGAATTAAGTGAGTTTATAGGACTTTCTTTTATAATCACAAGTTTTACATTTCATAAATGTTGCAATGAAATTTTGTTTAGTTTTAATCTTCTTTGTGGAAAAAAATAGAAAAAGAAATAAAATTATAGCAGGAGCAAACTTGAGAGTTTTAGCAATTTTTGAACGATTAGTGTTATTTTGATAGGTGAATGTAATGAACAACTTTTTAGTTGATCATTAATTTATTCTACTTCGAGGATAAAGAAACCTCCTAAGAAAAAATTAAAATTAAAAACTAATTTCTCATTTGATTTTGCTTGATTATTACATTTCATAATATCTTTATTTATAGCATTGATATCCTACTAAAACCTTATAAAAAACATGACTCATAACTTAATTATTATCTAATGCAATTTGTGCATATTCTATTTTTTTGGACATTAATTCATTATGGTGTTGGTATCTTCCAATCATTGAAGAACACCGCTGAATTGATAGTGTGTGTGGGTTCATCAATTTTCCTATTGGAAGTAAATTGCACCGAACTGCAATTCCTCTTCTGTTTCAATAACAAATTAACAATTAACAATTCAATACTAAAAAAAAACACTAAATATTTTTAACACTTAAGTTGATCAATCAGTTGTAATTGCCCCTTTAGAATGCTTAGTAAATTTCTCTTCTTATCCCTCAAACACATTCAATGAACGGGTAACATTTTTTTTAATTAAGCTAACATATGGAAGGTATCAAAAGTGAACGGCTAACATAAAAAAACTTTCTAATCATTAAAATTCATCATTTTTAAATTAAATAAGTTATTGTCGCGGGAATATTTCAAATTTTGTTATTAGTTCTTATAAATTATTTCATCAATTTTAGATCTTTGTTTTAAGTTAACTCATATATGTTTTTCAAAATTTAGAATTGTTTTTTGCTGTCATATTTATTACGAGTATATTATAGAATTTCTATTAAAAAAGATTAATTTATTTTTAAGCATCTATGCATCAAAGGGTGAGTAGACATCCAAAATAAGTTGGAACCTCTAAAAATAAAAAGTTTAATTTTAATTAAAAAGAGGAATGAATTAAATAAAAAAATTAAGTATTTTGCCTTTAAAATTTCAAATTTAATTCATTGTTTGTTATAAAGTTATAATTTTTGTAGGACAAATTTTTATAAGGCTTAATTACATATTCGGTTCATTATGTTTTTAATTTTATCTATCAATTTGGTCTCGTAAGTGACGAAGTACAAAAGTAAGTTTAGTTTTTAATATCGTTTCCACAAGGATTGTTCCGAATCAGACACGAACAATTAAAATCATACGCATGTAAATTATCATAAATTAAAAAGGGGGTTTTTCTTTGAATTTGGTTGCTTAACAAAAGTAAATATTGGTGACTTTTAGTTATGAAAAAGGTTGATTAGATTCTTCGAATCCCTTCCTCTCCCTAATCTAGAATGAACATGGGCTTATCTCACAATTTCTCTCTTGTCGGCACGACGAATTAACAAAATCGTTCAAACCAGGGTTAGTGACTAAGAACGCTTTCCCACAATAATAAAAACCTAATGTCTTAGGTGAATTTATAATCGCAAGAAGTTTATCGAACGTTAATCCTATTATCACAATCAACAATCCGATATGTCTAAAGTGATTATTAACCGAACAATTATCTCAGTTCCAGTTCAATAGTTAGGGTTAGTAATCAATTGATTCCCAAAATCAGTTCGAAAGTGATCAAGTATCGAAAAGCATTAACACACAGAGATAACTGAATAACGACAAGATTAAAATTGAAATAATAAGCCTCTAGTAAGTTCACATGACCTAGATTGATCAGAGAAAGATCATCTATGAATCTAACCAATAAAAGACTTAGCTACTCATATTTAGAATATTCATAGCAAAGAAGTTTGAGAAAGAATACATTAAATTCGATGAACAAAGGTGTTGAATCTCCCTTGAGGATGAGTCTTCAGCCCTAGCACACGTCAAAAACGAGTTCTCTGGTATTTTTGCACTAAAAATCGATCCCTAGGTCAGTCTTGAGACCCGCTATTTATAGAAAACGCGAGAATAAAATCCTGCTGACGTGGCTGCGCGATGCACAGCTTTACCCTGCGCGATGCGTAGGAAGCCGAGGCCAAATGAATTTTATTTCTTCATGAAAGTTGTAGCTCTTGATCTTAGCTTTCATTTGGCGCAAGTCCCGCCTCATTCCGAGTTACGGAACTCTAGATATGATCAAAATACTGGACATACGTCATGAAGCGAATTGTGCTGATTTTTCTGTTCTTTTTTTCCTCTTCTCTAGTGATTCCAACAACCTTGTACCAATGCACTTTCTTCTTATTCTTGTGAGAAAAACATAGTAAAAGCCTACTAATTTGTCTTGAATTTGTGGTTAAAACATCGTAATGACGTGAAGTCATCACAACCCCAAACTTGAACTGTTACTTGTCCTCAAGTGACAATGTCTGCCAAAACAAAACTGTCAGTGAATTAACAAATTAATTTGCATGAGAAAAATCTCATAGCCTTTTTCTCTTCATTCGGACATGGAACTTCCGGTCTCAACTTCAGTAATCCTGCTCAATCAACACACTGGTTCTCAAGACTTTAATCAGATTCAGTCAAATGTGCGTTCACAAAATGTTCCGAGTTCAACCTTTTCTCTCACTCACAAGTTCTCTCGAAATTCAACAGGGTCATCGCTCAATCAACATGCAAATGCAATTTTACCATAAGCTTGAAAAAATTCTAAACAGTCAATCAAAGTAAGTACATCACACACATTTTTGAGGTCTTTAAGGGGTGTAGCTTGGCTTGGGTAACGGCGGGATATATTTGGAAAAGTAGGCTTAAATTGAAGTTAGGTTTCCACTACTATTTCTTAATGAAAACTTTACCATTACTGGGGCTCAAATGATGAAAGTTAAGTACTTAGAGAACTATTTTTTTCTTGAAGAATTCACAAATGATAAATGCTTCTTTTGTTGATATCTTTTTTTTTTTTTGTAAGTTCTCTAGTACCCCTACCCCAAACTTAAAATGTTGCTAATTCCAAAAGCAACCCCAAACTTAAGGCATTGTCAAGACACAGAAATTTAAAGCTTCTACCTAACTCTATAGAGGGTAAACAGATAAAAATTTTAGGTCTAAGTGGCTTATATTGTGGTTTGACACCGAAAGAAATGGGAGTATATATTTTTTTTAAGCTCAAGGTGGTTTTAGCAAAGATAAATAATATACAGGGTAGCTTGAAAAGGCCCAGAGTACCAAAAAAATGTGCCTCTATGTGTGTAAATGTAAAACCAATCAACAGTAGAGAATAGTCGCAAGTTCTAGAAAATATACAAAGCATGGATACACTCATAAGATATGAAAGAATTAGTATACCGTGGAATTTATGGAATTTATTTGGCTCAAAGCGCTCACTAGCTGAGGTATCTGAAGGTTGAATCGGTTCATCGTGCAAACTCCATCTTTCCTACTCGTCTCTCTGTCTCTTGCACCCTTGTGTTTTCATGAACAGTCATACATCCGTTGTTTTTCTTTTTGTGAGCAAACGAGATTCAGATCATGCAAACTCAGGTGTTACCACACTGAAAATTCTGTAAAGACATAAAAACATCATACTCAATAATAAACAAGAAACATGATTACTAAACATAGAGAGTTGTCAGCAGATGACATCATTGATTCTTTTTTTTTTAACTAAAAAGAAAGATTATCAATTAGAATAAAAGCGGAAAGAAAAGTTAAATTTAAAACTCATGGGTTGCCTCCCAAGCAGCGCTTCTTTAATGTCATTAGCTTGACTCCTCGATTGTTGTTAGGGTGGCAGATACGACAAAAAGAACACATCATTCTTCTTCTTCCTCTTGTTTGGTAAAAAATCCATGAACTTCGCATAGAGAATTATGTGTTCCCATGATCCCACAACTAAGCTCTTGGAATATGCACTCTCCCACCTTAGAGAAGAATGAAACTTCGTTT
Organism: Trifolium fragiferum; assembly: GCA_954870985.1. Classification (NCBI taxonomy): domain Eukaryota; kingdom Viridiplantae; phylum Streptophyta; class Magnoliopsida; order Fabales; family Fabaceae; genus Trifolium; species Trifolium fragiferum. The sequence goes on along the minus strand of OX940789.1, from coordinate 74,356,899 downwards.
GCAAGGGGCTTTTTGCTCTAATCTCTATTGGTTGAGACTCAAGTGTCACATAAAGATCTAGGTTCCTCACTCTTCTCATGTCATTCTTCTTGGTTTTCAAAGTTTCTTCTTCTACACCAATAGCATGATGTTCCATCTTCATCTCAACCAACTCTTCACACAAATTTGCTTTCTCCATTAGATTACCACATTGCACTTCAAATCTATCACAAGGAACTTGATTGGACCTTCAGAATTCATCCAAAATACTTTCGAGTTGTGAATTGTAATTGATCATGATCACTTGTGGCTCTTCATCCTTACTACAAGGTTTCTTATTATCTTCACAATCATGATTCTGGTCACAATAAACACATCTCTCCTTTAGCCTCTTTATATCTATCTCCCTATATCTTTCCTCAAGTCTTGATCTTAATATTTGATAACGAAGAAGATCTATTTCTTCATTATCAATCAATATATTCTTATACCATATCCCTGTCATTACTACAAAACTCAAGAGAAACTTTTAGTAGCAAAGCACAATGAAATAAACATGATGGACAATTTTTTTTTATATATAAAATAAAAATCCTAAATACAATAAGTTGCTTAGTCAAAATTAATCAACAATCCCTGGCAGCGGCGCCATTTTACGAAGTGTCAAAGTAAGTATAAAATTATCGTTCCTCAGAGATTGTTGTGTATCAATAACGGTAATCGAGATCATACGCAAGTAAAAATTGCAATTAAATAAAAGGGGGAGTTATTTTGAATCAAGGTTTCTTTGAAAATCACGGCAATTAATTAGGGTTTATCTGAGAAGATGAGAAGGCGATTGGATTGTTCGGTTCATCCAATTATTATTGTCTTGGTGGTACACGCGCAAAAACGAATTACAAGTATAGTTCCACAATTCGATTAACAAAATAGTTATGCCCAATCTCTTGGTACATAACCCTCTCCCTTGATCACACACCCCTAATCTCTTATGTGACTTATGATCAATTGAGGTTTTCGCACGTTAATCTAAGAATTCTCAATTAACAAACCAAAAAAATCTCTTAAGCGAAGGTTAATTGAATAATTATTCCTAGGTCAATTAATTTATTTCTAATCTCTTAGCAAACAAACAATTGGAATCATCATACAATTAGCTAGGTTGTATAAAACATTAAGAACAAAGAATAATTCACTGAAACTAACTTCGTAATTCATTAAAACATCATATGAAACCACATGGTTCAAGAACAATAGCAATTGGAATCCTCATGGACCCAATCAAGGAAGTTTAGTTACACATTATTAATGCATAAACAATAAATAGAGTAAAAGAATTCATTACAGAATAAGGAAAACTTGCTCTGGACTTGTTCTCAAAAATCGTCTTTTTCTTGCCGTCACGAACTATCTCCTTTGAATGAGAGAAAAACTCAATTTATAAATTTAGGGTTGCAAGGCTGCGCCGTGCGCCACAGACTGAGGCAAATGGAATTTTTTCCTTCATGAAAGTTGTAGCTCTTGATCTTAGCTTTCATTTGCCGCAAACCCCGCATCATTCCGAGTTACGAAACTCTAGATATGGTCAAAATACCGGGTATATGTCATGATGCAAATTGTGCTGATTTTCGTCAACTTTCTTCTTTTTCTTGTACTTTAAGCAATCTTGTAACGATTCTTTTTCTCTTTATTTCTTGTATAAAAACATATAAAATACTACTTAAACATGCCTTGAAATGTGGTTAGAACATAGTAATGACGTGAAGTCATCAGTAAGTTTAAAAAGTTTCTTGTTAGTCCTTTTAGTCAAATTTTGATTTAAATATTTCTTGTAAAAAACAAATTTACATATGTTGACAACTTAAGAGGGTGTCACGTGGAAATTTTAGCGAAAATTTTAGATGAAAAAATTTACTTCAAAAATTTGAAGAGTACACCCAAGTTAATTTAGTTAAAATTTCCTAATTCTAGAAATTTTACCTAATTTCTTCAATTAGTCTCCAATAACGGCGCAAAAAATTTGATAGCCACACAAAAGCACAAGATTACCATAATAATAATAATAATAATAATAATAATAATAATCCAAAAAGGCTAAGAAAAAACAACGTAAATATTTATATAAAAAGATATTAGAAAGAAAGATAGTAAGCAAATTAAACCAAGATATTTTTTTTATATAAAATCACCCTAGGATCATAGATTTCATCACAAACACGCAATTCTAATATCTCTAGTAATGGAATGGAAGTTACCGACACTATAGCGAACAAATCAATAGCTGAAACGGTTCAACCATCGGTTGTTACAACACCGGTAATTATTTTATTAAAATATATTTAATTCTAGTGTGTTTAAGCGTTAATTAATTTAATTAGCGGTATAGATGTGTTGATTTAGTGAGAAAAACTATAAATTAGATCTTATTTAAATTAGTGATAAAATTAAGAATGAGAGAAATCATGACAAAGAAAAGTGAAGAATGTTTCATAATTTATTTGTTTTCTTCAAAGAAAAGCCTCTGACCATGTTTAGATGAAAATTGGTGGAGTATGATGAGCCGATGATCTTGATAAAGAGAGAAGAATCATTGCTCAAGCAACTTATCAAGGAATACTAGTCTCACTCTTTTGGTTTGCAGAATCGCATCAACGATACCAATAATTTTTTAAGGCAGTACAATTTTTTCTCTTTCTCACTTCCCTGTTAGGGAAATGGATTATGTGCAGTTGAAATTTTGATGCAGTTATTTTATAGCCGTCTGATCACGATCGGACGGTTTAAACAAATGCAGTCATTAAATACAGTCTTTAAATTATGACCGTCTGATTTTGATCGGACCATTATAAATAGTGTGACTGTACCAGAAAACTGACTGCATGGAATCCGGATCCCTCTTATTCATCTAATATATATGAGATTTTAGTATCACTATTAATCTTGTTTTACCACTAAGATTACGGTCCTATTATAGCTAGAAACTATTCTAAACCCAATCGACGAAAATAACAAGTTTGTTCAAATTCTGCTATGCTAAATTTGCTATGGCACCACAATAGTCACCAATACTATGCACTAAATAGTATATTGCAGAATAATAGTAATTTATTAAATTTCCACTATGCTAAAGCGTTATAACATCGTTATTTGATAACATGTTGTACTAAATAGTGTATTGCAGAACAATAGTGATTTGTGCATTATAATTCGGATGCATTATGAATGTGTTTGTTTTAGGCTTTCACCTTTAAAAAAATAGATTTTTTCTTTGTATTTTTAAAAATTGATTTTGTAAAACTGTTCTTCAAAATATTACAAGTTTTTTTATATTTATTTTTTTAAAATTGAAATACTAATTTTGACATCATAGAACCTAAACATGCATTATTGATGATTAAAATATAGTCAAAATTGCAATTTTTTTAAAAAGTTGTATTTCAAAAATGATTTTTATGAAAATCTATTTGAAATAGCTTCAAATTAAGTGATTTTTTTTTTACTTTTGATAACTAAATTATTTTTCAATAAAATTATTAAATGCCTAAAATGACATTTTAAGAATAACTATTTAAAACTAAATTTTCATTTGAAACTATTCGGTCATTATGCGCGTATACTAGTAGATATCAATATGAAAGAGAAAAATATGCTTTTGACATTGAGATTGGAAATGAAAATCCTCCTTACTTTTGTTTACTTGCAATTCTATTGGCCACTCATCTGACCATTGTAAAAAATATTTTTCTAGAGAAATGATTGCTACTAAGAATCCTGCAAAGAAAATTAAACATGTTTTTGTTCCTAAGGCATGTGGACATAGTGCTAGACTGCACTAAAGTTGTACCAAATGAAAACCCTTTTATTATTGATATAATCGGGTCTAAAAGACTAAAAATATAATTTTATAAGAATTAAATATACACCACGATGCCAAAACAAAATATGTTTCTTGGGGTCATTTGAACACAATTCTCATTTTTCCGCCCAATTTCTTTCAAATAATCATTTCACCATATATTCCAAGAACATTAATCGAGATGCATGGGAGAAAATAACAATTTTCAAGAATCACATCAAAGTGAGAAAAGAAGCTGTCACATAAAATGACAAATATGATCTTATAAGTCTAAGCTGAAGCTTTACATGTTCCATTTGGCCGTGTAAATATATATACTTCCTCCGGTCTTGTATACAAAAAACATTTGACTTTTTAGATTTATTGTAAAATGAATGTATCTAGACAATATTATAGTCTAGATTCATCCATTTTACAATGAATCTAAAAAGTAAAATTTTTCTTATATATGAGAATGGAGAGAGTAAGTTTGTCAATTTGGGTTTAAAACCGTCCAATAAATAACCAATCATAAAATTGCAGATATTTTAAAAAATATTGTCCACTATTTAAGTAGCAGATATTATAAATAAATAATTTTGGTAGAGTTTTTAAAGTGTGATCGCTACTAAGTTGCTGCAAACAGAAATATTTTAGAGTGACAAAAATAAATTACTAAAGAATTAGGTAAAATTATTTAAATCATTTCAAAACAAAGTTAGATACTATTTTTTTTACATGTTATAAGTATTGTGTCAAAAAAAAATTATAAGAAATATGTTGAATACATAATATGAATTCTTTCTTCTAATTGAATTTTAATATTTAATAATTTAGTTATATATATATATATATATATATATATATATATATATATATTGACAACAAAAATAAACTTATAATTTATAACATTTTATCAATCAAAATGTGTTTAATACAATTTGTTTATCACTACAAATTTACTATGTTTTGTTTGTCGTCCCCCATAAAAAAAATTGCAATTTTTAATCCTACAAAATTTATCATGCAATTTAGACGCAGTTGTTATGTCAACATATATTTGTGAATGATTTTTGTTTATATATTTAAAATATTATAAAAACTTCTTCCATAAAAGTAAGTTCAAAAAAGAAACATGTCTATATATGTTTGTTAATTTTATCTTAAACTTTTTGGAGTTTAAAAAACTTATACATGATTCACCTTTTTAAAAAAAGAAACCTCTAAATTTTAATGGAGGAATTTTTACTATGTTTAAAATAGTTTATGTAAAATTTCATTATTTATAAATGTAAAAGTTAAAGATGGTTAAACATGTTTTACTTTGGTAGACACTAAAATTGCTTGCAGAAAAACAACTCAAGTCAATAAATATTAATCAGAATAATGGTTTTACATTACATATCATAATAATAGTCCAACTTAAATATTGTACAAAATAGCAAGATAATATATTTAACTGCTTTTTCAACCCAAGACATTAATGAACTTGCTTAGCAACAAATAAATAAAATAATAATTAAACTTCCTTCACAAACATCTTAAACATACATTATTGTTTTTCACCACCACAATATATGTGTCTTCCATTCTTCCAGGGGACAACAAAACCTTATTATAATTAATTAATATTGGAACATAATAAATATGATCATGGTATTCCAATGATAGGTAAAAAGGGAAGATAATAACTAGATGGTGCCAAACCCCATGCTGGAGGAAATGGAAAATTGATGGTTTTTGATGAACCAAATTCATTATTCTTTTCAGCTTTGCATTCTTTATTTTTGGGGCAAGAAGTGAAGAAACTAAGAGGAGTAGAAATTGTGTAGCTATTTCCTTCTTTGCCCTTCACAATTTGTGAGAATTGGTTTTTCCTTGAGGCATAAATGTTATATGGCCCACCAAGAAGTTTTACATGGCAATTATCATAAGATGGTTTTGGATGGTATGTTGATAGATCAACCATGAAGGAACCATCATGTTGTGTAGTTGCCATAGTCAAGTTTTTCACACCTTCACACTTCATTGAGACCTTAATTCCTGAAACCATGGAAAAATTGTAGAATCATAGTGTGGAAGTATGTTCTATCTAGATAGGTTTCTTTTAATTTGGACCAACAAAAAGTTTGTCTGTTTTAGACCAATCCACTTATGTGCCTTAATTTAATATATATTTATTCCAATGGTTGAGACTAAGAGTATATAATTGAGTACCTTTTAGTCAAGTTGTATTAGTATCATGTCCATGTTCAATTATAATTTAAAAGTGTACTTTTATTTTCAAGTAATTTAATGGCTAAAAATGTCATCCTTAAAGTGGATAAGTGTGATGAACATGGTTCGAATCTCAAGCCACTGCGTATAAAATGCAATGTGCTATCAATTGAGCTAAGGACTAAAAGTGTACTTCTTTAGGTATAATTTAATAATTTTGTACCAAATTATAATTAAATATATCCATGGATATGCTTGAAAAACATCAATAGATGACATTGGAAATAGTTCGTTATGTTATTATTATATTCGTTTATATTTATTTATATTAAAAAAAAGTGAAAAAAAAAAAACTTGTTGCAAAAGTAAATAAGTTTTACATTCCTATAAATATCTCGAATTTTATTTTTAGTTCTTATAAAAACTTTCAGCAATTTTTGGTCTCTAAATATTTTCTGTCATAATATTTTGTCATTATTTTTAATTAACTCTTGTGTACTTTCAAACTTTTTGAATGTCTTTTTTATTCATGTTTATAATATAAAAATAACCTCTCTCACAAAAATTTAGAATTTTTTAACATAAAATAAATTATTTACGAATTTTTAAGCACATAAAACTTAAAATTTTATATTTAATTTATTCCTCATTAAAAAAATTTAAGCTTTTGCAAAAAAATATCTCTATAATGTACTAAATATGTCCGTGGGAAAAAACTTAAAATTTTGAATAATATACGTGCGTTGATTTAAAAGCAATAAGAAAAAATATTTAAAAGATCAAAGCTTACTGAAATTTTTTATATAAACTAAATAGTAATAATGAGATGAGATTTGAGATCACAAACCAGAGAAATCATAGTCCTGAGTACAATCATTGCAAGAGACTTTGCCATTTACAATTTGGCATGAAGAAGGATCAATTCTATCAAGAGCTAAAGCAAAGACAAGAGCTATGATAACATGAACAAACGCCATAGTATGTAAAAACAATTTTAATAGCAATATAGTTTGATAGATATGAAAGTTAGATTTGAAGAAAATATGGAAGTTTGAACTTACATATATATTGACAGCTTGGGACATAATCATATTAAATGTAGGGGGTGCTAAAGCTGCTATTTGTAGTTGGTGACCACTTCTATAGTTAAGTTAAGTTTATATACACGTGAAAGAGAGGTCCCTAATCCGTAATAGTTCAACATGTTTATATATAACCTAACTAAAACTAATTAATCAAAAATTAATGAAGGCTTTTAGTACTATTTCTTTTTTTTTGTCAAATAATTTAGCGGTTTCGAACTCCGATCTCTACACAAATGTACAATGTTCTTTATCAATAAACTTTTATACTATTTCGTAAGTACAACTCTTGGAAATACTATAGTTAGAATGAGAATATGCATTGCGTGAAAGTGAATAAAGTGTGGGGGGCGGGGAACAAGTGTTACTATTTCTTAAAGAAAATAGGATTATCCACGACTGTACATAGTGATAATTCATAAAAATAGTAGTATTTATTATTTATTAAAAGAATAGACAGAATTAGGACAATAATAAATGGAAAAATAAGCTATCAATAAAAAATGCAAAAATACACTATCAATAAAATATATTATTGTAGAAGTGTTGAGTTTAAGTGTTAATGATTATTCTCACTTTATCTATAAATGAATAAAATATTTTAAACTATAAGAGAAATGACGTATCTCTCTTTCACTTGTGTGGTTGTTCATAGTTAATATAAATGATCATCAAACTCCTTATAATTTTATGTTTGGTTTTAAAAGTGTGAGTGGTTAAGTCTCACGTTAATTATAAATAAATAAAATGTCAAATTTATAACAGAAGTGTCACATGATTATGTTTTAAAGTTTTGATCGGAGATGTGGATCTCTCTTTTATGGTGGTTGAGTATTGATATTCATTAACGAATGTAAAAAATTAATAGAAATAACACATAAATAGAAATATGACGTTTTCCTCTCTTATAATCATGAACTATATATTGTTTTGTTCTGACAGAATTTCTCCCAACTCCCTCCAACACTTAAATGGCCAACAAAAAGAAATGTACTAAAGGCATTTAACAAAGAATTTACGTATTTACTGTCCTGAAAAAAAGAATTTATGTGTACCAATCGAAGTACTAGAGAAGTACTAGTACAATATATTCCAATGTTGGTATAATAATGATATTAGAGGCTATCTATATAGGACAAGGCTTACTTGCTCTGAAAATGAATATTAATGAACCGTAAGTAGTAGCTAGGTCATGAGTCATGATTATATTTTTTGTTTCGTAACTTTCGGCCATAATAAATATATTGAACCAACTCAAGTTCTTCCTACTTGCTGGATCAATTTGTCATGTTAACTTGTGTCCTAAGGGCACATGATAAGCTACCTAAAAATAGAAATATAACATTTAATGATACAAAAATTTTAATCTTAGATAATTGAATAATATACATGTTTTAATAAATATTTTTCATATTTATCTTCTTATCATGTGTCTTAAGGGCATAAGTTAACTTAATCCTCCATTGAGTCAATAATTAAACACCTGAAATAAAATGGACAAAAATTGTTAAAATTTAATTTATTCATATCAAACATATTTTTAATATAAACCAAATAAATTTTATTTTGTATTTTTGACCAAAAAATAATTTTATTTTGTTATTTGATAATAATATCTTAAATCTTTTTTTTTTGACACAATAATATCTTAAATCTTATCCATGCATTTTTATGTTTATTGTATAATTGATGTATTTGACTTTTATTATAAACTACAAATATTAATTATAGAATCAATTTAAAAAGATGAATTTTGCTTATATTTTATCACAGAGTGAGTATAAAGTAGTTATAGAAAAGAAATGGTTCTAAATGTTGTGTATTGTTCATTGATCAAATGTGTTAATATACACACAAATTATACAATCACGATCCAAGAATCATGCATACTATAATTACAATAATTAACAATAAGTTAAATATGGAAACAACTAATGCTGATAGCTAGTTATAAGGGATCATATCTTGTGTACATGATCTGGTAATGACGTGGCCATGATTCATAGTATCAGGACATACTTTAACTGTTATGATTAATTAACTTAGTTAGGATGTATTGAGATGTGTAAATTAAATCTCGTATTAGTTGGAATAGTTTGATATTTTATCACAGAGTGAGTATAAAGTAGTTATGATTAATTAACTTAGTTAGGATGTATTGAGATGTGTAAATTAAATCTCATATTAGTTGGAATAGTTTGATGTTGAACAACATTTATGTAAATTTACTCTTATTGTTTAGGGCATGTGATTTCCTTCACGGTATTTTTGGCTCCATTGTAAGTAAATTTAAGCATATTCCATTTTATTTTGAATTTATCAACTAAATATATAAAAATCATAAATAATTTGCTTTTGGCGTGAATATATTATTGCAGGCTAACTTTTGTCAAAATATTAAAAAAATAAATAAATAAAATAAAAATAAAAAAACCACACTTAAAGCTTTCCGTCGCCAGCACACTTGGTAGCATTGTTTGGATGTTTCCTATGGCTGCATATATTTTGACCATATATGTAAATAGACGGTGTTTTGATTAGGGAGATTTCAGAGGATATTTGAGAGGAGTGATTATATAGATACTAAAATAAATAAATTTTAAAATAGGTTTAGATTTTTATAATTTTGATATTAAAATCTATTTGAATAATTAAAAGTTAATAGAGAGATTCTAATAATTAAATATATTGAATTGGTGTGAACTTTTTAATATTGATATAATTTTAGAACTATTTAAAAAAATGATATATTAAATTTATAACTCGCATAGAACATCTAAAATCTTAAGAACCACACTGATAATTTATATACATTATTAATATTTTGGATAGAAATATCATATCTCCCTCTTTTGTGGTTTTAAGATTGGCTCATCATTGCTCTCAATGCTACTCAAACTTTCCATCAAATTGTATTAGAGTCTTGTTTTTTACACACATTAGACTATAGAGTCTTGATTCGGCTTAATTTGGATCAACTATCAAGTATAGAATGATAAAATTGTTAGGTTTAATTGCAAGTGATTAATTTCATGTGGCTACACCAACAACTATATATATAATCTTTAGTGCAAGACATTTATATTTAATCAAAAACTACTATCAGCATATGCTCTAAAAATATATATTATTATGTTAAGGTACTTAAATATATAAATTTAATGATATAAAATGATAAATGTTTTAAAAAATTGAATACAAAAGTCAAAATCGAACTCAAATGATTAAGGACTCCACAAAACACAATTCTTTTAGAAAAAAATTCAATTCAATTCTTAATAAAAATATTTCTTGACAAGAACGTTATTTAAATACCAAATGTAAATTAATAATTCCACATTTATCACCATAACATGTGCCCTATATAGCACATGTTTCCATTCTTCTTAATTGAATTCTTTCACGTGAAAGATTTTCATTACCAACAACGGAGGTGTGTTTATAATTTAGGCTTCCTTTTGGACACTTTACCACCAAGCATAGCATATAGCATCCACACAATTGTAGCAAGCTTAGTCATTTTCTTTTGTTTTGGTGAAATAATAAATTTAATTTCGGCCTCTTTATTAGAAAGGAAAAAAAATCACGTGCCCTCTAAATATTTTTTTTTTTTTATAATTGTCATCTAAATTTTCTTTGGTTTGATGAAATAATAAATTTAATTTCTGCCTCTTTTTCAATCAACAAGAGGGACAGCGGAATGTGGGAAGAATAATGGCCACTAGACTTTTTCATTTACATGTATTAAGTTAATTGGTGGTATTGCTTAACAAAAAAAGTTAATTGGTGGTATCCCTACAAGATAAGATACAAATTTATTTGATAAAATTAATGTTAAATTAATTAGTAAATATTTTAAAACTATACACTATATATTTGAACACTATTCAAAACAAATGAAAAAACGTTATAAATTTTATGAAAAAATACTTTCATTAAACAACTCATTTCTTTTTTATTTTTCAATATAAAAAAGAAAATAGAGAAAAACTAAGGCATGATTATAAAGGGAACAAACTCCTCTTAATATTTATTAAGAAGAATATTAATATAATTAGGAATTAAATCTAGCATAACAAACAAGATACTTATATCATGGTCTCTACACGCTAGTTAGGTTATCAGGGACAAGAGTTTTATTTGACGGTGATGGTGTTAAATATGGATGGTCCAACTTGGAAGGTGTATAAGAAAAAAAATCTCATGAGAAGAAGTTGAAGATGAATGATAAAGTAAACACATTGTTAATTGTATTGACGACATAAGTTAAATAGTTTTTAGGATATGAATCAATTGTATTTCCCTAACCATTTGACAAGGAAAAGCATTTTTTATTCCAAAAAGTGACCGATGAAATAATATGATTCCTAAATTCAATCTCTCTAAAAAAACTATATTATAACAAATTTTCCGAAAAACCAAACAGACCCACCATAGAAAGTAGGCCAAACAAGTCTACTTTATCATACAAACATATAAAGGCTAAATTATACTTTTTATGCTTTAAGTTAATTTTAAGTTTCACTTTGATCACTTTGATAAATTAGAAGCACTTGACACTTTCTTTCCTCTTATATAGTGCAAATGCAAAGGAAAAAAGCTCAATTTTTACTATTAGAAGTTTACACATATTACTCTATTCTCTTTCACTTCTTTTTGTTTTTGCAACAACACAACTCAATTTTTTTAAAAATAATTTCTAGTAATTATATATAGATATTTCTACAAATATTACTGTAGTTTAAAGTTTATTATTTTTTTTAACAAAGTTTATTATTGAAAACAATAAGTGTCTCGGTACACATATTAGTTTAAATATTAGTTCATAGTCTATTATTGTTGATTTTAAATCTTTCGTTATACGTAGAATATCATTTTAAGTTATATAGTTTAATTTTATAATAATCAACTTTGATTTTGTTTATAAAAAAAATAATGGATATCTAATTGAATTTATAATATTGAGTAAAATTAGTAATTGAACTAGCATATTAATATTAAATTTGATATGTAGTTTTTTCAAGTAAGATAATATGGGTGAAATTTTTTTTATAAGCAAAGAACGGCTCAGTTGAAAAGGTAAAGACATTCCAACTAGGTTGGCACCCCTTTACTATCCCAACAAACAAGCTAAAACTCTATCATATTATTAAAAAGAAAAGGAAGAAAAAACAAACAAACTTGGATTTCATATTTATATGCTAGTTCAGGTACTAATTTTTTCCAATATTACTAATTCAATTAGTTATTCACTAATTTTTGACAAATAAAATCAAAGTTAATGATTATAAGATTAAATTATATAACTTAAAATAATATTTTACATATAACGAAATATTTAAAATCATAAATAATACACTATGAACTAGTATTTGCACTAATAGTTAAATAATATGTGTACAGAGAGACTTTAAGACCAAAAAAAAATAATAATATGTGTACAGAGAGACTTACAGTCATCAACAATAAACTCTAAACTAATATTCACATTAACATTTGTACCAAAATATATATATAGAGGAGGGATCCGTTGACTCTGGGAGTAAGTCTCAATCGACTTACTCCACTTAATAACTCGATATCGGCATTATATCTGTTCAATCTGACCGTTGAATTTAAAGATCTCATTGAGTAGATCAACTCTACAAATTTTTATAAAAATTCAAAAAATGTAGTTATGTATTCGGACTATTGAAATTCAACGGTTTTTTGAAAAGTTTGTCGTACGTTCAATTGAAGTTATCAGAAAAAGTATCAAACGATTTTAAATTTTTATAAAAATTTATAGAGTTGATCTACTCAATGAGATCTTTGAATTCAACGGTCGAATTGAAGAAATATAATGCCGATATCGAGTTATTAAACGGAGTAAGTCGATAAAGACTTACTCCTGAAGTCAACGGATCCCTTCTCATATATATATATATATATAATGACGATAAATTATTCATATAAAAATTTGAACTGGTGTCGCAATGCTCATCCATGTGTACAGATCAACCTGTGTTGTTGCAGAAACATGAAAAAAGATTATTTTTTTTTGCCGCCCTACCGATATCTCGCGCGCCCTACGTGTTTCCATTTTTAGTCTTCTGCTACTTAAGTAGCGGACATTATAAACCTGAGGGGTATTTTTATAAATTTGTTGGGCGCGCGAGAAAATGAGTAGGGTGGCAAAAGAAAATCTCCGAACATATAAATATATGAAACCCAAAAGTATATGCTAGTTCAATTGGTACACAATATATATATAAAACCCAAAATTATAGTAACTAATAATTTATTTGATAAGCTAATCCAATATTATCCATATTATCTTACTTGAAAAAACTAATATCAAATTTTATATTTATATGCTAGTTCAATTGGTAATTTTACTCACTATTACAAATTGAATTAGTTGTCTATTATTTTTGACAAACAAAGTCAAAGTTGATTATTATAAAATTAAACTGTATAACTTAAAATTATATTCTACGTATAAAGAAAAATTTAAAATCATCAATAATAGACTATGAACTAATATTTATATTAATATTTAAACTAATATGTGTACCGAGAGACTTATAGTCTTCAATAATAAACTTTAAACTACAGTAATATTTACATTAATATTTGTAAAAATATCTATATATATTTACTAAAAATTATTTTTAAAATTAAATATATTTATTTTAAAAAAATTGGATTGTGTTATTGCAAAAATAAAAACAAGTGAAAGAAAATAGAATATGATGTGTAAACTTTATTATGGCTCATTGTACATCTTTATGATCTAATGGTAAAAATTGATTTCCCACCATGAAAAACCTATACCACTTACCTACCCTAGAATTGGCCGGTGATAGGTATTTTAAGAAAGCATAACCTCCACGTGCATTAGAGTAAAATGTTCATTAACATATATCACCCCAAACCAGTACTTAATTAGCTAGCTAGTACTCCACCGCTACGGTATTGAATGAAACCGAACAGATGGATGGATGTTACCAAAAACTATGGTTTCCGCAGTTCGATTTAGATCGATTTTGCAGTTAAAATTCATCTGATTTAAAAATAGTATTATTCACATTGGTTTGATTTTGATTGATTAATGATCTGATCTAGTCCGACTTAGTACAGTTTAATTTATATCAGTTTTTAGATATCAAAATTACAAATTGTAATTTTTTTATTAAATATTAATATATTATATTAAAATTTAACAATATAGGATGACAATGGTTGATTATATTTAAAACATATGAAATAATAGGTTAATATAATAGTATATCATACTAATAAAAAGATAGTAAATAAGTATTTTCTTCGTTACAAGTAAAAATTCACTTTTTAGGTTCATTGTATAATTAATGTATCTGCACAATATATTGAGGAAGAAGAGAGGATCATAATAATGTTTTTTTTTTCCTGTATGGCTTGGCCGGAGTTGGCTAAAATCTTAGAGAGAAGTAGTAATAGTGGTGGTTTTGGGAAAAACATGAATCGAAGCTAGAAGAAAACGTCTAGAAAGTAAATTTTTACTTATATATTGTAACATATTGTAACGGAGAGAGTAATGAATTATTTGTATGTATCAACTTCAGACAAATAACCATTAGCAATTTGATAAGGGTATAGTCTTTCACCTTATGATCATACTCAATAATTTTTTTACCAAACCCACTAGCATCAACTACTAAACTCCCTTTCAGCTCCAGCCCATCATCACAAACAATAATTAATAGACTCAAACTCATGGTGCTCAATTTGCATTGTCTTTGCCTTGTAAAATCAAACCCCATTGAAAACACACCCTTTAACCAATTTTTCCTCAAGTTTATTCCTATTAACCCTTCCATAGCAACGATCCAAATACTTAGTGTTGCTATCATCAATATAAATAGAAGCCATAGGCCATGTTTAATCTAAACTATCTTCTGGTCCAAGACCATCAAACTCATCTAACCAAAAGTCATAGTTATTAGGCCAAACAGATGGAGGGTTAGGATCCACACAACAAACCTTGACTCCATAAAAGGGAAACTTGTTCCGCAAGGTTGATGCCTGCAGGGTCAGCATCAATTATGATCACGTTGAAATTTAGTACGATCAGAAGGGTGATACCATGTAAGGTCGAAATCTAACGCTTCATGTTTGTATTTAGGCTTCAAGTTTTGGAAATTTCCGAATTTGCTGGTGTTGTGGTCCTGCCTTGGTGTTTTCTTGAAGATGGAAGTGATGTTGTGCTGTGATGGGTTTTGGGGGGAGGGGATATTGAAGGTGTTGTGATGAGTGATTGAGTGGAGAAAATAACATAAGAGAAGTGTTCATGTTTTGTAGAGTAGAAGGGTCTCTTTTGTGATTCTGATCTTATTCAATGAATATGAGAATAATGTGTTTGGAAATGGCCAATGCAGAAGTTGTTCATATGAAGGAGCAGGATCATTGACCTTAAGAAGAGGATATATAATGTATTAGGTACTTGCAGATACATACATAACATTTCCCAAATTAATTAAATGTGTGAAGAGTTCTATTCTTTTGTCTTAACCTTTTGAAAGGTATTCATTTTAGAGAATCTAAATCCAATTAACTGATAAATTTAAATTATTTGTTGGCATGGACTTTTAATTTTATATCTACAAAGTAGTTAATTAAAAAAAAAGTTGAATTAGAGTTTATTAACTACTTTGTAGATATAAAATTAAAAGTCCATGCCAACAAATAATTTAAATTTATCAGTTAATTGGATTTAGATTCTCTAAAATGAATAGCGTAAAATGAAAGAAAAACAAATCAAGAGTTGTTATTCTAAGACCTTGACTACTGTCTACCAAACAAAAAGTACCAGTCGGGTATAAACTTCATGCTGCGACCATAAAAAATTAAAATAAATCAATAAAAAAATAGAAGGAAAAAAAAACCTGCATGGTCCTTGTAATAGTATTAATAAATGCAATGATCAATCTAGCTAATTTATAAGTAGGAAAAAATTGCTTTCAGATAAGTCTATGGACCAGTTTGTCACATTGTGGAGCCAAGACAGTCATTAATAGAAGCAGCTACAATAGGTGCTATAGTCATTGTTATAGCCATCATGTTTTGAAGGTCAGGAGTTCTAAGTAACAGATTTTGGTAGTAGTGGGGAACCATGCACCAATCAGCCTTCTCTCCTTACATAAGTTACATTCCAACTTTTAATTTCTGGTAACTTTTTAGCAACCTGTCTTGGGTTGAAAGGGTTCAGTTCAAAAGTGGAAGAACAATTATTTTCACTATTATTAGGGTTCTATTTGTTTGTGTCATTACCCATTGGGGTCATAGTGGTTTTTGTCTTTTGAGGTTGAATCCTCAACAATCTATTATTTGAGTTGTGTAAAAAGAGTAACAATTAAAGGCACACAAATCAAAATGTAAGCAATAAAATTACAGCATGCAACCACTTGTTTTGCTTGCTGCAATAAGTACAACAGATCAGAGGAAACAAGGGACATTGAAGGAGTTTTAAGCAGTAGGTCCTAAGTTCCTTCTTAAAAACTAACATAACCACTGATTTACTAATATCTGTCCATAAAAAAAAAGTGCCTAATATGGACCCGATTCAAAGGTGGACCTTACTATTTTTACTAAATTTTAATAAAATATTATATTTACTCTTTGACCATTTCCGAGAGGTCATAATTAGACACACACTAAAAAAAGTCATTACATTTTAAAACACAAGAAGTCTAAGAAAAATTTATGAATCCTTCACTAAGCTATTGCACTTTCTTCTGCAATATCGGTTGCGCATGTTACTTCATTTGCATGCTGTATTAAAGTATGTAAATTCTCTCTAAAGATAAGGGAGAGTGGGAGAGAACCCTTCCAAGTTTTAAAACAAAGATCGAACAGATGATAAGAAATAAAGGAGGGGTGTTAATCAAATACTTTTTACCACACAAAAACTACGACAGGAGAGTAAAACATCATTCGTCTATATACCCGAAGAGTTAACCAAAGAACATTGATCCTCAACATGTGTAACAACTATTGTTCACCAAGAAAGGCTAGACAATAATCTGAACATTGTAATTAGTGGCTGTCTTCATTTTTTTAGTGATGCAAATTGATGAGAATGGAAAAAGATTGAGTTGAATACATTATACAAATGAGCAGAAAAAAAGAAGCTAAATATGTGGGGATTGGAAGAAGACACAACAGATAATTTAAATGATTGAGTACATGTGATGTCGATGATTCTAACATAACATGTTTTTCAATTGGTGTAGAAAGCAATTTGATTTTTTTTTTCTTTTCAAAGTTGATGGTTTATAAGTACCACCAACTTATTTACAAAGAAAATACTACATTTGCTGCTGCCAAGGATCGATCCCCTGACCAACAGCCTACACCCGCTCAGTCAGCAAGTGCCAACTGAGCTACCCCACCCACCCCAGGTAGCAATTCGCATTTGTAACCTTTTGTGTAGATTTTTGGTTGCAAAGGAATTATATTCTTTCTTTCACTTTCTCAGCTTTCTTTCTCCATTTTTCCGTTCTCTCTCTCGTGTATAATTCATCTCGAGCTTAATAACACAATTCACAAAAGAAAAGAAAAAAGACTGGTTTTTGACTTTTGAGGGGACAGAAACTGTTTAACAGGTCTCCCACAGATTGAGCTTGGGTTGAAGGATTCAAAATTGTATCTATCATTAAGAGTAGTATGAAAGTAAAGATTTCTTGTTTACTGCAACCCTTTGTGGTTTAAATGAAGGTAAGGCCTCAATATCAGCAAGACAGTTTAACAAGGTTCATGGAGGAACCTTAGTATTTTAGCAGGAATTATGTTCTCTCTATCTGTTATATCAGGCATTTCACTTTTGGGTTTGAGCCTTTTAGCGAGCTGAATTGAATCTAGGTTCTCTGGTCCGGACTGAGTTATTCGTTATCCAATTTGATCGGTTAGCTTTGGAAGGTCCTAGATATTGGATACACCAGTATATGAGCTAAATGAGTCTGGAAGGTATGTACAAATCCCCCTAGCTTAAAAAATCCAAAGGTAATTTGTTTCTATTTTTCTACATTTAGGTAAACTCTCCCACGTTCCTAAGCCAATTTCACTGCAATTCCTAAAAGCTACAAATCTAATAGTTGAAAGGACATGCGTTTCGGAGTTTGGACATGAATTTCTATTTCTCCAAAACACACTATCAGCATGTTTGTTTCAGCATCCAAAACTCTACCAAAACACGTCCGCATAGAAGCCACAACGTGTCACTTGTAACTTCATCCTTACCGCACATCTACAATATTCCTACCATGATTCCAAACCCACCATCAACAAAAACTAATTGTTCCTACAAAATATCCAAAAAAGCAAACTACTTTACCCTGTTCCATTGGCATAATAAGGACTAATTATTCCTTTGTCTCCTAAATATAGTAACTAATTACTAATTAGACTACAAATAATTTGCATCCAAAATCATCCTTAAGAGCTATATAATTCACATAAAATCACAGCAATATCTTGCAGCAGAACACAAACAAATAATAAACTAGAAACACTTTAAATCTACAATAAAATAATACTAATCAATTATTTACCAAGTCTTCAATTTCATAATCATTGATTAGGGTTTTTATTTATATGTTGAGAACAAAATTAACCAAGAAAATATAAACAATTTAAAAAACAAAAAAAAAATATTTTTCAATCAAAGAAACCTGTTTGGCTCAAAACAGCATTTCTAACTTGACGCAAATCTCTTCCTTTTAGGGTTCTTCCAACTCCTTCAAACAACGAACACGAAAGCATCGGCGAAAATTCCGATTGTCTAGAAAGATACTCATGTGGCGGCATAGTGTTTCTCAATTCTTCTTCTTCAACTAACTCTCTCGCGTCTTCTTCTTCGTATTGTCTCGCGAGTTTCGCCATCTCCGGCGACATCATAGGAACGTTTACTGGTGCTGAATGGTAGAATTGACTTGACGCCGGCGATGAAAAAGATGGAGTACGATCGGATGAAGGTCTCTGGACGACATGAATAGGTCGGGAGGTTGATGAGGAAGATGAATTTGATGAAACGGAATTTGAGATTGAAACAGAGATCGGAGCTTTTGAAGAAGAAGATGAAGATTCTTCGTTTTCCGGTAAAGAAGCGAGGATTCCGATGGAATCGGGTGGACATAAGGGGGAAGCCTTACGTTGGTGGTGGTGGTGATGGTGACGGTGGCGGTTGGTGGTGGGGGTGGGAATAGAAATGGGAGAAGAAGGGGGGTGTGAA
The DNA here is from genome assembly GCA_954870985.1 of Trifolium fragiferum. Taxonomy (NCBI): domain Eukaryota; kingdom Viridiplantae; phylum Streptophyta; class Magnoliopsida; order Fabales; family Fabaceae; genus Trifolium; species Trifolium fragiferum. Next base: position 74,337,536 of record OX940789.1, on the reverse strand, counting down.
TAGTCGAAACCGAAAATTACATCATCTTCGGTGAATTCGAAGGGTGTGGAAGTTGAATTATCGTGTGACGGCGCGTGAGGTGGGACGCCGAGGAAACGCTCGGCCTTGGAAGTGGGGAATTTGCGGGTTTTGAATCGGGTCGGTTTATGTAAGTCCATGTTTGTTAGTTAGTTACGGGTTCGGAGTTTGTTTTTAAAATCGGTTTCTTGTGAAAGAGAGAAGGGTAGAATGGCGGCGTAAAAATGATGATGACGAGGTGAATAGTTTTTGTTGAGAAAGATGAGTAATTTGTGCCGATTATTTTTCTTTTCTTTTTTACGTTTTCTTCTGTTAATTAATTTTAAATTTTTTTTTTTATAACTAATAATAATTGGTTTTTTTTACGTGGCGGCAACTAAACAGTAAAACGTGGGAAGATCTAATGAGTGACGTTAGCTATCTTGAAATTTCACGAGAGTGAGAACATATTCTCCCTTGTGTATTATGTACGGGCAAATTTGAAACTTTAATTTCTATTATAACTACTATGGACACCCGTGCTAAAATTTTATATATATATATATATATATAATTCTATTATGAAACTAATTAATATTTTAGAAGTGAAAAATTATCCACGTTATATATGAGTTAGTTTCATTCATAAAAATATATTGATTTTGGAAATTTTTTGTTAGAATTAATGATTTTAGATTTTAATATGCATATATATTTCTTTTATTCTTGTTTTGGTAGAAAATTCAATTAATCTATCAAGAGGGTTTTGTTCTAATGGAAGAGGATAATCTTTTATGGAATGAAGAATTCATTCAAGAGCATCTAACCTTAAGCCTTGTATCTTGACTATTAGGTAAAAAAATTTCTAAATGTATTCGATTTAACGGAAAGAACTAAATCAAGCCGGTGTAAAAAGTAAAACATAATTGAAACCAAAATCTTAAACCTCACATCTTTATTATTTTTTGTAAAAAAGTTCAATTAAAATATTCAAAGAGATATCCCGTCAAATGGAAGTAGCGTAATCTTTTAAAGTGTGAAGAACTAAATTAAACTCACATAAAAAATTAAGAAATTGAGACGATATCCTCAGACCTCGAATCTTAGATATTTTTATAAAATGTTCAATTAAAATATTAAAAGGAGTTTGATCTAACAAATGAGGGTTAATCTCTTACGATAGAAAGAACTAAAATCAAGCCCGTGTATAAAAATAAAGCAATTGAGACCATAATCTTAGGTCTTCTTAATTGTTTTTGTAAAGAGTTCAATTAAAATTTTAAGAGGGATTACATTTAGCTAACAGAAGAAAGTAATTTCTTACAGTGTGAAGAACTAAATTAAGCCTCTGTAAAAAGTAAAGCTCGTAATCTTTTACATCTCAGTTGTTCTTGTAAAATGTTAAATTAAATTTTAAAGAGAGATATAAACTAACGGAAGAGTATAATCTCTTACGGCGTGAAAAACTAAATAATGTCCATGTTAAAAGTAAAGTAATTGAGATCATAACCTTAGGTCCCGCATCTTAATTAATTTTTTAAAACTTCAATTAAAATATCAAGAAAAATTTATTCTAACGAAAAATTGTAATCTCTTAAGGTGTGAAGAAATAAATAAAGACCGTATAAAAAGTAAAGCAATTGAGACGGTATTCTTAGGTCTTGCGTCTTAAATTTTTATTTTTTTAAAGTTCAAGTGAAATTTCAAGAGGGATTTGATGTAATAGAAGGGAGTAATTTTTTAAGGTGTGAAGAACTAAATCAAACATGTGTAAGACGTAAAACAATTGAGACCATAACCCTAGGTATCACATTTTAATTATTTTTGTAAATTTTTTTATTAAGATATCAAAATGAATTCCATATAACATAAGAGAATAATCTCTTACAGGTGTGAAGAACTTATTCAAACTCATGTAAAAAGTAAATCAATTGACACTATAATATAAGGTCTCGCTTTTTTTTATAATACTTGTAAAAAGTTCAATTAAAATTTCAAGAGAGATTTGCTCTACAGAAAAGGATAATTTATTACGGTGTAAAGAACTAATCAATCTCGTGTAATCAGTAAAACAACTGGACCATAACATTAGGCCTCATAACTTATTTATTTATATAAAATGTTTAAGTAAATTATTCAAAGAGATATGATCCAATGGAAGAGGGTAATCGCTCTTACGACTTGAAGAACTAAATGTAGTCCGACTAAAAAGTAAAGCAATTGATATCATAACCTAAGGTCTCAATTATTAATTATTTTTGTAAAAACTTCAATTAAAATATCTAGAGAAATTTGTTCTAACGGAAGATGATAATCTCTTACATTGTGAAGAACTAAACCAAACATGTGTAAAAAGTAAAACAATTGAGATCATAACCCTAGATCTCACATTTTAATTACTTTTGTAAATTTTTTTATTAAGATATCAAAATGAATTTCATATAACATATGAGGATAATCTCTTATTGGTGTGAAGAACTTATTCAAGCTTGTGTAAAAAGTAAATCAATTGGCACTATAATCTTAGGTCTCACTTTTTTATAATACTTGTAAAAAGTTCAATTAAAATTTCAAGAGAGATTTGCTCTAACAGAAAAGTGTATTTTATTACGGTGTGAAGAACTAATCAATCTCGTGTAATAAGTAAAACAACTGGACCATAACCTTAGGCCTCATAACTTATTTATTTATAGAAAATGTTCAAGTAAATTATTCAAAGAGATATGATCCAATGGAAGAGGGTAATCGCTCTTACGACTTGAAGAACTAAATGAAGTTCGAGTAAAAAGTAAAGCAATTGATATCATAACCTAATGTCTCAATTATTAATTATTTTTGTACAAACTTCAATTAAAATATCCAGAGAAATTTGTTCTAACGGAAGATGATAATCTCTTACATTATGAAGAACTAAATCAAACATGTGTAAAAAGTAAAACAATTGAGACCATAACTCTAGATCTCATATTTTTTTATCAAAATGAATTTCATATAACAATTCGACCATAACCTTTGGCCTTATAACTTATTTATATATATAAAATGTTCAAGTAAATTACTCAAAGAGATATGATCCAATGAAATAGGGTAATCGCTCTCACGACTTGAAGAACTAAATGAAGCCCGAGTAAAAAGTAAAGCAATTGATATCATAACCTATGGTCTCAATTATTAATTATTTTGGTAAAATTTCAATTAGAATATCCAAAGAAATTTGTTCTAACGAAAGATGATAATCTCTTACGGCGTAAAAAAATAAATATAGCCGTCAAAAGTAAAACATTTGAGACAATATTCTTAGGCATTTCTTGATCAAATAGTTCAATTAAAATATCTTGTAAAAAGTTCAATTAAAATTTTAAGATGAATTTGATCAAATAGAAGAGAGTAATTTCTTGCGGTGTGAAAACAAAATCAAGCCTGTGTAAAAAAGAAAAACAATTGAAACTATAACCTTAGGCCTTACATCTTAATTTTTTTTACAAAATTTTCAATTAAAATATCAAAAAGGATTTAATCTGACAGAAAGGGTAATCTAATACGGTGTGAAGAATTAAATCAAACGTACGTAAAAAGTAAAGACAATTGAGACTATAATCTTATGTCTCGTGTCTTAATTTTATTCGAAAAATATTCGGTTAAAATTTCAAGAGATATTTGATCTAATAGGAGAGAGTGATTTCTTATAGTATAAAGAACTAAATCAAACCCGTGTAATATACTAAGGAACATGAACATAACTTTAGGTCTCACATCTTAATTATTTTTATGAAATGTTCCATTAAAATATTCAAAGATATATGAACTAACGGAAAAAATTTATTTCTAATTGCTTAAAGAATTAATAAAACTCGTGTAAAAATTAAAATGAAGTTTGATTAAAAGAGGAAAATGTATGTTTTAATATTAGGGGAATATGGATGAAATTCAAATTTCTTTCGAGGGAGAGGAGAGTAATTTTCTCTAATATATTTTGTATAAGAGGGGAGGAAAATATATATATTTTAACATAAGAGGTGAGAGTAATGTAATTTAAGCACCTCTCAAGAGAGGGTAATGTAATTTACTATAATATATATTATCTTTTAATTAATTTTTGTTTGTTTTTTATTTTGTAAGGTTCGTTATTATTGTTTTGGGCAATACATTGAATAATTGGTAAAAAAAAAACAAATCAAAGCAATTCAATTTTTTTGTTTGACAATAGATTCTTTTTTTGGTGCTTATCCTATAGAATTCATCTCAATCTTAATATCTATATTATTTTTTTGTTTCACAATAGATTCAATAATCGGTAAAAAAATAAAAAATAAGGCAAAATAAGAAAAACAAAAAAAAAATCATAAAATTAATATTTTGTTGTCAGTGGGAATTGAACCGTGTCTCTTTAGGTCGTAAAGAGAAGACACGTAGGCGCCACATAGACGCCACATTATTAAAATAATGCCACATATGAATTTACTCCTTGAGAAGTAACGTGAGGACGCCAAGTGTACTTTTTACTTTGAGGAAGGCAAATAATAATAGTATAGAATTTTTTTTTTTTTTTTTTGGTTTTAACCACCAGTTGAATCTGGTTCGGGGGTCAGTTCTGGCATCAAGTGGTTCCAGCGCCCTCCCGATTGCAGTTGCGGAGGATCGAACCGTGGTCCTCCCTACCAAGTTCGGCGCCAATCACCACTGAACCAACTAACGATTGGTTTTCTATTATAATTTTGATTTTAACTTTTTTTAAAAATATAGAGGATTATGATTTTACATGATGGCACCATGTGAAAATCTCAAATAGGAATGACAATGATTAAGGTCGACAGTTGATTTTAAGCTTCTTAAATTCACATTTAAAATTATCATTCGAATTCAAATCTAAACTTAAGATTTTTGAATTTGGATCCTCTCCAATTTTCTCTCCAATGTTTTCTCTCATTTTCTTAATCTAATGGTTGTGGTAGTAAAATAAAACTCACACCAATATCTGTTGGGTTCGAATTTTTCACCCAAACTCGAACCCGCAGCAAGAACGTGTAGAATTAATTACCTGCCTTGAATCCGGTCCAATTTCATTGTTCATTCCCTTTTCATGACAACATTCCAACATTAAAAAAAAATTGCAACAAAAAACTATAAAATTATAAATAAAATCACGTACAACACCAAATAATTGATATTCATCCACCCTAATTTTACACTTATATATACATAGGGTAATTAGATAATTATATATCTAACTAAATGTGGCTTCGGGTGCGAGTTTGACTGATCCCAAATCAGCACCTAATATCGGGTGTCATCTGAATCCGACCCTAATCAACTCAAGTTTTTGCATGTTGATTCGGGTTCAAATTGGCCTTACGAATTCGGGTTTTTGTCTGTTGACTCGCGTCTTAATTGGAAAGTCACTTCATTTGAATGGAACAATGTTTAATCATAGTTTAATTCAATGTTTAAAGGTAAGATTAACAAAGAAGGTTTTGCATTTAATTTAATTAACATTTTGGTATATTTGGTTAAAACTTGTGATATTCTCTTTTAACAGAAAAGTCACAAATGATGGGCTTTGGCCCTAATTGTTACCAACAAAAAAAAAGTCACAAATGTTTTGGAGATGTTGATCAAATCTAATGATTATCCTAATCTTGATTTATTGGCTGGGAGGATAGGAATATGGTGGGAACAATTTTTGGAAATTAGAGGATTAGAGGATTAATAAAATTAAGAAAACTAAAAAAGAATTTATTCTTCTCAAATTGGTGAACGAATCCACTTTCTTACATGCAATGTGCTGTATTTGAAAGATCTTGGAGATAACCTGTTGCAGTTTGCATTTTGAGCTGAATTTTGATGGTATGACATTGTCTAAGTGAATTCTTACTTAACAATGAATTTTTCATTTCATGAAAATATATTTACTCTAGTCTATATATCACTAGAACAATCAAACTTTATGCAAGACATTTTCGAAGTGAATTCGCTTTTAATAACTCATTTCAAATGTCACGTTATCAAAACATCGAACATCAAATGCATAGATGACAAAAATTGAAATTTAAAAATTGCGGGATCAAAATCGTAAATCTTGAAATAAAGTGACCGAAAATGAAAATAATATCAACAATACTGACGCAAATCGATAACAAAAAATGTCTTATTATTATTATTATTTGAGGTGATTACAATAACATAACAGAAATGGTTACAACCTTTTTCAAAAACCAATCTCTGAATTATTATAAAATAACAACATAAAAGAAAGCAATTTAATATTGTGGAATTAAAAGTTTGCATGTTCTATATCATTTATTATGATCCTTATGAAGTAAAGCCTTTCTTCAAAGTTTGAATTGTGTTAACATCAGTCTTGAAAGCCAAAGCTAAGACATTGTCATCAATGGTAGTGTTAAACAATGTGCTAGGAATTGAAACAGTTCCAGCATTAGCACTACCAAAGGCAGAAAGAGCCAAAGCAGGTCTTTGAGCATCAGAATTGAATTGAAAATGCACAAGTCCCTTTGGAAACACAAAGATGTCACCGGTTTGTAGCGTTTGAGTGAATAGCTTATTGGTTGTGTCCACAAATCCAACTTGAAGAGAGCCTGAAGCAACGAAAAGTAGCTCGGCGGAACGAGGATGTGTGTGAGGTGGGTTGATACTTCTAGAAGGGAATTCGAGAGCAGCATATGACACACTTTGTCCGTCAAGAGCTGGAAACTCGGCTTTGGTTGCTTTCAATGCTTTGAAAGTTGAGGGTACTGCGTTTGGTGGAAGAAGGGCGCGGAAGCCGGTGAATGTGAAGAAGGTGCCATCAACCGTGGTTCCAACTGGGGCTATGAAGTCGGTCAGGATATCTGGATCGCCGGCTAATGTAATTTGCATTATGGCTAATGCAGATATGATTAGTGCGAGGACTTCTGAAGTTGTGGAAGACATAGTTTATGATTAAATAGAATGATTAAAAAAATGAGGTTACTAAGTTAGATCAATGAATGGAATTAAGATTTGTGTTTTTTGAAATTTGAGGAATGATTTATTTATAGTGGTTTATGGTTATAACTTATAAGCTAAGTTATTTGTTTTGTAGTAACATGTTTGGACTTTGGAGATTTCAAGGTAATTATTTTTGCTGTCTGCAGCTGTTTCTTGTGCCATTTAGCTAGTAAAATACACCATAAAACTTTGGATGTATATGATTTAATGATTTTTTTTATTATGTTTATAATAATTAAGGATGTTACATGGGTATGTACTGAACCATTTAAATGAGTTATGTTGTTACAATTTACATAGGAAATCATGTTTAAGTGAGAAAAGAATTTAAGTTTAAGTTGTTTTTTTGGCACTGTTCCAAAATCTGATAAATTGAATTTAGCCATGAAAGTGTTTAAAGTTTAAATCAACTAATTCTTGAACTTTTATAAATCAAAAACATCAAGCTGATTGTATACTTGTACATTAGTATTAAGTACTCAATAATCAACTTTTTTTTTAATACATAAATGGTAATGCATCAACATTATAATGGTCCAAGTGAAATTGTGTTTGAGTTTCTTAATTAAATTCAAGTTTTTATTTGTTTTGGTAGATAGACGAAATGGTAAGTTATTGAAAACTCATACATATAAAGTGGATGAATCAGGGTTCGAACCTCGGTCATGACGTCCGACACTAACAATTTTGACATTTCTATCAGGTGAACTACTATTTTAAACAATTAGATTCAAATTTTATCGATATATGAAGAGCTACTCGTGTCTAAATACATTGTCAATAATTATTTAGTTTATTTTCACTACATTACACTCCTTGATTTATCACTTGAAAAAAGAAGAAAACAGTGCCTCATATATATTTGTCCCACCAAAGAATTTAGAGGAGTTAGAAGCATGTTCTCCTTGTTTCTTAGCTTTTTAAGTTTTCTTAAATATTGTAGCCACCCAAAACCAATGATAAGAATGTGCCTTGTAAACATCTTATCCAGTTGTACAATGATTTAACGTATTAGCTCATTTGAAGCAAAGTTAATTTACTCATAAAAATTAAACCACCAATAGGAAGGTTGTTTTTTTTACACCAAAGTGAACCGGCAAGCAACAATGATGACTAATCTCTCGTGATTCATTTAAAGAGTTGAACTACCGCATTGTCAATCATTTGATAAAGTTAAAAATTGTAGTTGGTTATCATTTGATGTAGAGCGTGTAGGATCCAAGGCCGACCAACAAATCAGTGCAATATGTGTTGTGGTGTCGACTTCTAATTTACAGGGTTTTAAAATTTTAATTATATAATATTAGGTCTATTAAGAGTATTAATAAAAGTGGAAAAAAATTCAATTCTCAATAAACAAGCTAGACATTAAAACTCTAGCCATGGCCTCGGCAGTCAACCTAGAAGGTCAATGTGAAATATTGTGGGCCACCTATTATGGTGGTTCGCGGTAGCAACCACCATTAGTTTTTTTTTTTGACTTTCACCACTAGTTTAATCTAGTTCGGGGTCAGTTCTGGCATCGAGTGGTTCCAGCCTTCTCCCGATTGCAGTTGCGGGGGATCGAACCGTGGTTCTCCCTATCAAGTTCAGCGTCAATTACCACTAAACCAACTAACGATTGATCAACCACCATTAGTATTATTTTTGTTGAAAATAACTTTAATTAGGGTCTTTGGTGCCGCGAGGCACCACATAAATTTTAATTCTTTAAATTTACAATGAGATATGAATCTCTATTCAGGTGGTTAGGTCACAATTTAAAACTCTTTGTTCGTCCCCAATGATATGCTATGGTGGGATGGAGCATTGATCCTCTCCTCCACCACAAACTAAAGTAGCCATGAACCACATAATTAAAACTAAATTTGACCAACTTCATAATATTTTTGTCAAAAAAAGAAACTTAACAAAAAAAAGACTTACATATAGTTTTGATTCATCTATTTTGTTTCAACCACAATTCTAGTTCTCATATTTCTAAATTCACAATTTTAATGTCTCAATTTTAAAGTTACCAAAATAGGCGGTCAGAGATCTTCCCTCCAGGTACGATCACACTCGTAATTTAGTCACTTTAAGGAGACTAAAAATTACATTTAATATGTGAAGAGAGTTAACATGTTCACATATCAGATTTTGTATGTGAAGAAAGTTATATCAAAGTTTATATGAACTCAAATTTTTATTAGAGTTTATATGTGAAATGAGTTAACCCAATTCAGAGTTTATCAGATTTTACAATTCCCAAAAGATCAACTAAAATTCTTTTCTCACTTAAACATAAGGTATCATATAAGTTGTATCGACATAACTCATTTAAATGGTTCAATATACCCATGTAACATGCATAATTATTATAAACTTAATAAAAAAGATTCATTAAATTATATATATACTATATCCAAACAAGTCACTACATAATTGTATGGTGTATTTTACTAGCTAGCCTAAATGGGACAAGAAAACAAACTGCAGACAGCAAAAATAGTTGCCTTGGAATCTCCAAACATTTTACTACAATACACATTGCTAGCAATATATACAAACAAACCTATAAATACATCATTCCTCAAAATTCAAAAAACACAAACCTTCCATTCAATAATCCAACTTTCCCTTCCATCTAATCATAAGCTATGTCTTCCACAATTTCAAAAGTCCTCACACTAATCATATCAGCATTTGCCATAATGCAAATAACATTAGCTGGCGATCCAGATATCCTGACCGACTTCATAGCCCCAGTTGGAACCATAGTTGATAGCACCTTCTTCACATTCACAGGCTTCCGCGCCGTTCCTCTACCAAACGCACCACCTTCAACTTTCAAAGCATTCAAAGCAAGCAAAGCAGAGTTTCCAGCCCTCGATGGACAAAGTGTGTCATATGCTGCTCTAGTATACCCACCTGGGGCAATCAATCCCCCACATACGCATCCTCGTTCAGCCGAGCTACTCTTCCTCGCTAGAGGCTCTCTTAAAGTTGGATTTGTTGACACAACCAATAAGCTATTCACTCAAACGCTACAAGCCGGAGACCTGTTCGTGTTTCCAAAGGGTCTTGTCCATTTTCAGTTCAATTCTGATACTCAAAATCCAGCTTTTGCTTTTTCTGCCTTTGGTAGTGCTAATGCTGGAACTGTCTCAATTCCTAGCACATTGTTTAACACTTCAATTGATGATAATGTATTGGCTTTGGCTTTCAAAACCGATGTTGCTACCGTTAATACCTTGAAGAAAGGATTGGCATAATTGGTAGAACATGCAAACTTTTATTTCAATATTAAATTGCCTTTTTATTTTATTTATTTTTATCTTTTATGTTATTTTATAATTCATTGATTGTTTTTGAAATGGTTGATGTAATGTAACTATTTCTGCAATTGTAATCACCTAATATTTTATAGGCTTAATATATCTTTTGATCCCTTGTGAATTTTTAGTTTTAGTCCATGTATCTTGTTTTGTTGCAAATAAGTTATTGAATGTACAAAATTTGTTGGTTTTAGTCCCTAAAGTCAAAATTCGCAGGAAAATTTGCACGAAAACGGTAGACTAATATGAAGGACATTAATCCCACTATTAACGGAGAGCCATTTGAATTTAGAAGAATTCAAACCTAAAATTATGAGAGAAGCACGCTTCAAAGTCCGAAGCACAAAATTAATTAATTAATTAATTAACTCATAGATTAACACCTCCAATAGAAAGGATTTTTTTTTTATTGTTGGTAAACTAATGTATTCCTCGCATATTGAGACAAATCACCCAAAATAACCAAAGTTCATTTAAGAAATTGATGTACTCTTATGTCACACCATGTTAACAATATAAATGACTTTATCATGGGCACAAATTCTAACTCAAATGACAAAAATGACAAAATATTTAGGTCGAATGCCGTGGCCACAACTCCACTTGTGTGTATCTTTAGTGACTATCTCTACAAACGAAAAAATGAATTTATCATCATAAATTTGAAATAATCTCGCACATTGCTTAACAATGTCAGCCATTTTTGCCGCTTGCTACATATCTTGAGCAAGTTATCTGAATACATTTTCAGACTTTGTGGTTCATCCACAAGAGAGATTATATGTTCGTGAGAAATTCTGAAATGATCTTGTTGTAAGACATCTTTAAGGCATTGCTTAACATTTTCAGCCATTTTTGCTTTTTACTACTAAATAATAACTTTTCATCTTTAAGGCAACAAAACCAATGTTTGCCAGATTAAAAACTTTAACAAGGGAACACGGTTGCTTTTGAAATTTGCCACAGGGCAGGTCATTGAAGAGAGACGTGCCAGTTACATTTTCTCATACAGTTATTGGCTGAAATTGTTAAGATTACTCATTTATGTGTTTCATTTCCTCAGTGATGGACACAATTCCAGAAAAAAACGACTAATGAATTTCAATTTATAGCAAAAACAAAAAAGTACTGAAATAGTTTGTTGAGTGTTGGTACTTCAGGGGTATATTTTCTAGAGGGACACTGCCCTTTATTTGCTATGGAGGTCCCAAAAAAGACCTGTATATTAATTAAGCTATGATCCCCCACAAATTAATCCCTTGTATTATGAATTTGGATACACTCTAAAGTAAACTCTCACTAGTGAGGAGCCGGATCCCTGTAATATTAGGTTGAAGAAATCTCGCATTCAGTCTAGATCACTGTTTCAGTTGAAGTTACGACTAACAAATGGCTCTTGTAGCAGTTGTGCCATGCATGTTGGTTAGAGATAAGAGACGGAAGTGCGAAAAGGGATGATGATGAATTTGTCATCTGTTGTCTGTTGTCTGTTGTCATATGATTGTTATCTAAAACCGACGGAATGGGGGAAAAAGGGTGATGGATTTGCAAGAGGGATGAGATAAAGTGGAACAAGCTGCTCATGGTGTTGCAATAGATGAAAATGCCATTCAATGTATAAAGGAAACAATCTTTTATAGGAACTTGATATGTAAATACCAACGTTAGTTTTACACAACCACCATTAGACAAGCACTATTTGCTTCATTTATCATCCCTTTATATTATTCCTCAATATACAATTTAACATTATTCACTCACTAGTCACTACTGAATTTTCCACGAATCGTCACATTTAATGAATACACAACATGGTTGATAAATTTTACAGACCGCAACAATCATGCATTGTCCAACTAGGTAAATACTCATGCATCAAAGTGTCCCGATAGTTTATATCACAGTTCATACATCACATAGATATATGATAAGATTAATTTAAACAAAATTGTAGAAGCTGCATGTTTGATGTTTCTACTACTGTGTTTCTGAAATCAATTTCAGCTCTATGAATTCCATAACAATGGAAATGGCTAAACTTACTTTTGCAAAAACTATTTGCCTATCATAGTGACTAAACTGCATGTTTCTACTACTGTGTTTCTAAAAACAATTTCAGCTCCATAGGTTCCATAACAATGGAAGTGACTAAACTTACTTTTGCACAAACTATTTCCCCTATCACATTGTGCATACTATCTCTTATGGCAATGACACAATTATCGACATGTTCAACAAGACCAATCCTATCCATAACATTTATTAATTGCTAAATGAAAGAATTCAATTTTGAGCTAGCACGAGTACAAAACTTGTTTATATATCAATCAAACATAAAGGACCGGGTTTTCGAGTAAAATACTCTAAACTCTACATCTCTAATTTTAATCAAATTAATTCTAGAAAAATCAACCCAAAAAGTTTACTTCATCCACCAAGAGATATATCAATCCGTGCACGAATTAAACTTGTCATTAATTTAGAACAAAATTTCAACAAATGTCATCAAAACAAAAGTGCGCGAATAACAAAAGTAAACCAAAAACATCCTCAAATTCATGTCCACTAAACAGAATCTAAATGATAAACACCTCGAAGACGCTTATGTATTGGTAGCTCTAGTGTAAATCTGTTGACTAGCATGAGCAGACACCAACCTAATCAAACCTCTCGCCATTAGGTCTTTGATTGCACGACGTGCCAAAGATCCATTAATCTGAAAATACCACAAAATAACAACAAAAAATCAAATTACTTATTAATTTAACTTAATTAAAGTGTTTTTTATTTTTTCTAAACAGAAACGAATCGAAGCGACAAAGACTAAAAATAGAACAATGTAATTTGAGATAAGAATGTACCCTGAGACGATCGGAGAGAACTGAAGGAGTGATGAGTTTGTACTTAGGAGCTTCAGTGAGAAGCTTATCATAAGTAACTTGATCAAACAAAACCATGTTGTTAACCTTTTCCTTTTGCTTTCCTTTGCTCCATTTCTTCTTCTTCTGTTTTCCTCCTCCTGATTTCGCCGGCTTCGACGACGGTGGTGGAGCCTTATCCTTCTTCGGTGCCTGTTAAACAGAAAATCGAAAATTAAAGTTAATCTCAATACAATAATACGATTCAGATCTAATAAATTTGACGGTGGAATTTGCGGTTGTGATTGGTGGTTACCATTAGGGTTTTGAATCGATGAGGTTGTGGCCGTCAGAGAAGAAGATGAAGAAGGGTTACTTCTGAATTGCGGTGTGATGAAATATAGGGTTTCAGATTTGTGATGTTTGGATTAATATGGGCCTGGGTTTGACAAGCGTGAAGATAAAAGCCCAAATAACTTGAAATTACTTCTCTCATCCTATCGGTTACTCGTGTACCGTACGTCTTTTCCATTTTACTCTTCCGCTACATAAGTAGCGTACGTTATAATGGTATGATGTTTTTAGGTGTATCCGCTAAGTAGTGGACAAATGTATTTTGGTAAAATCGTAGGGTGCTCAAGAAAAAGGATAGAGTGGCAAAAGTTTCTTTCGAGTCCATTACAGTTTCGAAAATTTTTCTTTCTACCCCAATAATTATACCTTCATCTCAATATTTTGAGTGAACTAACCATTTTATCCTTATATATAAATTAAAACTCTACATTTTGTCACTTTTTCTTACAGTATTCCAAAGTTTTCCGATGCATGCAAGAGAGCATGAAAGACTAAGGGTATGTTTGACTCCCTTCTCAAAAATAAATTTTTTAGTTTTAAAAAATTAAAAACTAAAAAAACTTAATTGGCAACTCAAATTTAAAAAGTGTTTTTAAAAACTATTTTCTGTTTATCAGTTTTTAAAACTAAAAAAGTAATACAATACAGGTTCAAGAAATTTTATTTTTCTCTTCTTAAAAACAGTTTGCTCAAACACATTTTAAAAACTAAAACCAAAATTGTTTCAAACAACCTTTAAGATTCTAAATAACAAACCAGAAAACATACATTTTGTAATGTTTTCAATCATACTATCCTATCAAACACTTGACATAAAAGGTTTGATTTACATTTTTGTCATGTTATTCAAACCGTAAAATATAAACTCAAATTTAAATTGTCTATGTTTAGCGATTTTTTTTTCTAAAGTATAGTTTTTTTTATTGGTTAAATCTTGTGCTTCCACCAAGCCACTATTCACTACCGATGGTCTCTGGAAGCATTTAGCAGTTAAGGATCAAGATAAAAAAAAAATAAAAAAATCAAACTTATTTGATTTAGAGATCAATGAAATTACTTCTTGCACCCATGCATAGGCCACATCACTTTTATCTGTTTTCGAAAAACATATACCAAGTGTTCCAGTATTATATATGTGTTAGGGTTTTAGTGTTTTCCTATTTGAAACTCATATGTTCCAATATTATAAATGTGTTAGGGTTTTATTGTTTCAGAGATCAATGAAGTTTATGCAAATAAATAAATATTTATGTATTATTCATAAGTTTGACAAGATAGTTTTTGGAAAAACAAAACAACTCATGAAAAATCAAATTTCATTGGTAAGAATTTATGAATTAACATAAAAACATATTTATTTACTTAAGTTATTTTCATAAGCTAAAAAAATGGACACAAGTCTTTATCACTTGAATCAATTCATTGTATGAAATTTCATTTTTATATATAAAATGATATGATATGTGTAAAAATAGCATGACGATTTTTTTTTCAGTTTGAAGACGAAGTGGCAAATACTACTGAAACTCACACGCATTATTATCTTCTAGACTTGTGTAACCAATGGGTAACCACTCGTCTCATATCTAGCTGTCAGAACCTTGAACCACAAACTCTCAGGTTCCTACAACAACATCCAACACCACTTGCCAATAAGAGAAACTGCTTCACTATATGAACCCCTAAACCTCCATGCTCCTTATCAAGACAATTTTATCCCACTTAATCCAATTTATTTTTCTAAACTCCTCACTCCTACCCCATAAAAAAAACTTTAAAAATAGATTCAATTAAAGAAATCGTACCTATCGGAGTCTTGAAGAAAGAAAGAAAGTAAACTGGAATTGAGGACAAAACTCATTTGAGTAAAACCAATCGACCACCCATAGATAGATGACGACTTTTCCACAGAGACAATTTACAACGAATTTTATCAACCAAAGCAGACCAAAATGAGATTCGTTTCACGTTACCTCCAATCGGTAGCCCCAAGTAGACAAAAGGAATACGACCGATTTTACAATTGAGCACTGAAGTCGCATCACTCAACCAAGCTTGTGCAATATTCACACCAACCAACATACTTTTGTGGAAGTTAACCTTCAACCCCGAAATCAGCTCAAACAACATAAGATTGGCCTTCAGAACACGAATATTTGCCCAACGTTTCTCTCCAACAATCAACGTATCATCGGCAAACTATTATTCATGTAAATTTTTAAAGAGATCTAAAATAATTTGATGTATTATTTAGATTTGTCAAAATTTACGATTTATACATTTTTATTTAACATCGTTAATTTTAATGACTCCTAATAACATATCAATTGGTTTTAAATTGTTTTAAATGAGGTAATATTACTCAAATTACTAAGGTCCAAATTACAAGAAATCTCCTTAACATATTGTCGAGGTTGTCGCCCCCAATCATCCACACACAATTAAAAGTTGACCTAACGCACATTTGGGCCTAATTCAAGGTTAATGAGCAGTGTCATACTCAACGAAAATAAATCACCAAAGGAAGATTTCTTTCCCCACCCCCCAGCTTTCTTTTTCACCCCCTGGGTTTCCATTTTTAACCCTTGAAAAAAAGTTCAGTACACGCGTACTGAACTTTTTAATGATGTAAAACACCTATTTTTCAATATCGAAAAAGTTCAGTACGCGTGTACCGAACTTTTTGGAGGTAAAATCAAGTGTAAAGTTGGATTTTTGGGGGGTGAAAAAGAATGACGGGGGGTGGGATGAGAAACCATCTCACCAAAGTATAGCTAAAGAGAAATGGAGAATACACAATCAATTTTAACATTTAAATAATAAATTGTTGGTAACAATAAGGACACATGAAAGAAACAAGGGCACACAATGCACAATTGGCACCATAACATCACAAAATAGGTACATATTGCAAATAGACAAACACATTCTTAAAATTATCACTCGATGTCAAAGTCAAATTTCATCTATAAACCAACATTTTGGATGCGCTGAATTGATGAAACTCTTCTCAACATAATTTTCATGTAACTTTATTATGGCGTTTGTTGATGCTCTCCAAGAACCAAAGATATTTTCATATTTTGGTCCATCTTCTCTTTTGAACTTGCAATGACTATTAATCTCTGATGGAATTAAAAACAACCTCTCCAAAATTACTGCTCTTTGCAAGATGATTTTTACCAACTCAAGTTCAGAAGACAAAAACTTGAAACTTCTCAACACTACAACTTTAAGTTGAGTAAATTTGTAATTACATTTGTCAAGCAGGGTTTTTTGGTGCATTCCCAATACATTCCAAGGTCGAATATGTAATCATTTAGCTGCACAATTAATTTAAAGTCAAGTTCAAAACAAATGCACAAAAAAAAAACATAAATTACACAAAAAAAAAAATAAATAAAAGCATTTACAATGCACAAATTATGAAATTTGTGCATAGATACACAACTTTGTAGAAAGAAATGTGGACCATTGATATAATAGTTTTTTATTCCAATGGTTAAGATTGAGTTTGCTTTTTGACTTGTTACTTTTTGGTGACTTATTGTTCTTAGGGATTAAAAAAATTATGACCTACCAATCCATTATTAAAATGACATAAAATTCTTTTTTTATTTTTTTGTGTGTTGGCTAAGAATTTTGAGCCAAAATATTTTCATGCGCCCAATTATTTATTCAGCCTTTAATTTAAGGTTTTTTTTTAGATAAATTTGTTTTTAATCTCAATTAAATTTTTATATTTTATTGCATTGTTTGTCCATATATTCCAAGTCAACAATGACAACTAAATTTAAAAAATAAAAATTAGATATATGATCACTTATAATATTTGATTAAATAATGAATCTATCCAAAGAATAAAAAAAATCATGTTAGTCAATATTGTATAGTTGGTGGAATGTGTAAATGTTAAGAATTGAATGTGTACGTGTTAAAAATAGATAATCTATAAAAAAAGTCATGAAAGGAATTAAAAAATCATTTTTTTTTTAAGAAGTTAAATTAGCCCATTCAAATTGACATCAGTAAGAATCGAACTTGAGAGCACATTCTCAGATCTCAAGTCAATACCACAAAATCAACCAAAGTGGGTTAATTAAAAAAATATTAGAATAATCTTTTATAAAATATAAAAAATCACGAATGTGTAAATGTCAATATATTTCTATTTTTTATTGCAATGTTTGTTCATATATTTTACGCTGATGATGACAAATAAATTTAAAAAATAGCTATAAGATTTATAATATTTGGTTAAAAAAATAATCTATCCAAAGAATAAAAAAATCATATTAGTCAATATTATATAGTTGGAGGAATGTGTAAAAGTTAAGAATTGAATGTGTATGTAAAAGTTAAGAATAGATAATGAAAAAATTGACTATTTTGGTTACTATCGTTTTCGATCAAAGATTTTGAATTTTATCAATCTGATAGTTAATATCATCTATTTCGACTAACATACAAATGGTAATGAGAATTTTGATGATTTGACTCTAAATGTACAGACCGATAGTAATAACTATCTCATCGGATAGCTAAATTTTATGAAAGGGCCATGAAATTTAACTAAAACTACCGATTTTGACTAGATATTTCGAATTTTATCAATCCGACCGTTCAATATCACATAATTGGACTAACATACGAATGAGAATGAGAAATTTGATGATCGAACTCCGAATGGACTGATCGATTGTAATAATTGTCTCATCGAAGACCTAGTTTTTACGAAAGGACCATGAAATTTAACTAAAACTACTGACTTTGACCGAAGATTTAAAATTTTATCAATCCGGCCATTCAATATCACTTATTTGGACTAACATCAGAATGAGAATGAGTATTTTGATGATCGAACTCCAAATGTACAAATCACTTGCAATGACTGTCTCATCGTATACTTGGTTTTTATGAAAGACCCGTGAAGTTTGACTAAAACTACTTACTTTGATTGGAAATTCCGAATTGTATCAATTCGACTATTCAGTATCACATACTTGGACTAACATAAAAATAATAATGAGAGTTTTGTTGATTTAACTTTAAATGTATAGACTGATTGTAATATTTATCTCATCGGAGACCTATTTTTATGAAATGGTCATGAAGTTTGACGAAAACTACTGACTTTTCGGAGATTTTAAATTTTATCAAACCGACAATTTAATATCACTTATTTGGACTAAAAAAGAAAAAGATTGAAAATTTTGATGATCCGACTTTGAATGTACAGACGGATTGTAATAATTGTCTCATCGGATACCTAGTTTTGATAAAAGGATCATCAAATTTGATCAAAACTATCGATTTTGATCGGATATTTTGAATTTTATCAATCGGACCGTTCAATAACACCTAATTGGACTAACATATACGATTGAGAATGAGAATTTTGATAATCGAATTTCGAATGTACATACTAATTGTAATAACTGTCTCATCTGAAACCTATTTTTTTATAAAAGAGTCATGAAATTTTGATAAAATACCGACTTTGACAATCAAACTCAAAATGTACAGACTAATTGTAATAACAATCTCATAAAAAACTTAGTTTTTATAAAATGGCCATGTTTCTTATCCCTACATTTTGATCGCATTTTAATAACATTCCATACACTTAAAAAAATGTTTTTTAAGAACCCTATACTTTGTGTGCCTAATGGTAGCATAAAGTGTTATTTTCAAACTCAATTAAATAAAAATAATTTATAATTTATTTTATTATTATTATTTTAATAAAAAAAATTAAAAGGTAAATGAAAAAATCCAGAACGTGGGTGGTTGTCTTCAACATCCCCTCACCATCATCACATCCACTCTCATAGTGCTTCTCTTCAATATCACCTCATTATATCTACTACCAATATAATCCAACTACTATCCAAGAGAATTGTTTTGAAACAAGGTAAAGAAACACACACAAAGGAAGATTTTTTACAAAAGAAACAAGCAATTTGCACCTTTCAATTAGGTTACAAACATCAGAAATTCATTCACACATCACGAGCAGAAGCTTCAGAAGAACCGATTATAGTAAATTTCGCACGATTACGAGTTCGATTCGTGTTCAATTGGAAACCTAGGTTTCATTCTTTTCCCTTTCACAAAATCTTCTACTAGTTTCTGTGCAAACTCATTTTTTTTCTTATCACCTGTAATAAATCGACAATGGATGTGGTGATGTTGAAGGGTGATGGTGAAGAGGAGCAGAAGTGAAGATAGACATAGGAGGTGGTGAAGACAATCTAAACAGGGCCTGAGTTTCTTTTTCTTTCTTGTTGATTATTTTTGTTAATTAATTAAAAGAAAAAATTAAATTAATTGAGGATAAAATTTGATCTATTAAAATATAATTTCACAATTTATTTTTTAAAAAAAATATAAAATACAGTTACCGGATTTACAGGCAATTGGAGGTAGAATGTAAATTTGTGCATGTGCACAAAGTTATGTTTTTGTGCAGGCTAAACGCCACCTGAATTTAGCAGTACACACATCAATGAACAATTTCACCATAGATGGACAACTTTTGAGAAACATGGTTATATCATGTGGATTGCAAAAACTCGCTCCATCCATAAATAATTGAAGCTCTCTCAAATTCACAAAACAATATTGGGCTTCTCGAAATACCCCATCACGCATCCTTGCAGCCACGCCCTAAAATTACAAGGTTTAATCATTTATACGTATTAACAAATACGTTAATTGGTAATAATAACAATATAAATGCATATATAGATATATAACATATTGTAATTTGTACAAAATAGTAAAGATTGAAATTCAAATCATTGTAAAATAAGAATGTATTTATATATACCTCAATAAGCAGTGGTGTAGTGGTGAGAATTGATACATGAGATAAACTAAAAAGAAGCCTCGTACAATTGCGTCCCTTGAGCAATTTGAACTTTTGAAAATTTTCCATGATAGAAAATTAGAAAATTGATTGAAGAGTTGGTGAGTCAATTTCAATCTCTTTCAAGTTACGACAATTAGCGATTCTCAATTTTTTTTAAATGTTTGTTTTCTCTAGCAATTAAGTTCAATTTCTTAATCATAGAGCAATTAATCAAATCAATAATTGCAAGCATTTTACAATGCTTAATGATAGGGATGGAACATAGACTTAGCGTTTGCAGAAATTGCAAACCAGCCGGAACCTTCGGTAACTTGATCGCACATTTAATCAATTTTAGTGTTTTTAACTTGTGTAATGAGTTAAAAACATTAAATTCAATTGTGAAACCTGATCGGTAAAGATGCAACTCAAGATCTTCTAGATCCTTTTGAGTGCATACTTGTAACCACCTCTCAAGCAAAACTTCGATCCCAACGGGATTGATATGTAATTTAAACGTTTTAATTTTGTCACTTTCATGCAAAGTGAATAAATGATCAACTATCGAAGCCAAATTTTGTCGACCATATCGGACATATAAGTCCCTACCAAACAAGAGTTCGTGGCTATGACGCCATGATCTTTTGTACTTTGTAGACACATTTGATGCAACAATTGCATTTTTTATCGATAAAAAATTGAAAATTTTCTGAATGATATCATTTGCAAGATTATCAAGCGAATTGTTTATGGTTTTCATTTCCTTAAGTAATTGGTTTTGGTTTTTATAAAGACCAAAAAAAAAATGAAGAAAGGAATGACAATAAGGTTGGATTTCAGGTGTGTACCGCTACACTAAAAATGTGATGACTAAACAAGGTTAGGTCATCAGATTTTATAGGTCGAGAAATCAATAAGTAAATATTTTAATTAAATTAATAAGGATTTAATGCATTCACACATTAATAAATATTAAAAAAAATATGGAACAAATAATTGTCATTGATATATTAAAAATAATACCGGACAAATATTATTATTTTTTGACTAAATAAGGGACAAATATTTGTTATTCATAATTATAGTTTATTATAAATATAAATAACCAGACAAATTTTTATCACTAATCAATTTATTAAATTTATATATTTTTTTAATTAATCTTCTAAATAAAAATGAGAATAATTATAATATTCTAATTATAATTTATTATGAAAACATAGATCATGTGACAATAGATTTAATAAAATAAATTTATTAATTTATAAGTTTAACACAAAAATGCACAATATCTTCAATTATATCGTAATAATAACTTATGAAAAATTTCTGAAAATTTATTATATACTTTTTATGTTAATATTATGTCGGCCTTAATTACTAGATAATTATCTATAATATTAGAGAATGATGACTGTTTATTTTTTTTTTTTAAATGGTTATTTATTAATATCCAGTCAAAATAAAATATCTGATCAATTAAGTTTTATATTAATTATTTTTATATTATGTGTCAATTCTTTAATATATATATACGTGTAATGATTGACCAAAAAAAAAACGTGTAATGATGATTTTTGGACTAAATTCTCTTGATAGGATGTATTATTTACTTTAGTCAAAAAGGTGCATTGCTTACTTCTCAACTTTAAAAGAAAGATTTGTCAAAAAAAACTTTAAAAGAAAAAGAAAAACTTTAAAAGAAAAATTATTGAATTAATACATATATTAAAAGAAACATTCTTTTTGTTTGACAAAATATTAAAAGAAACTTTTTTTAATATATATTCATTATTTTTAGTAAAAAGAAACTTAAAAGAAAAATAAAATAATTGCTTAAAAAATCTTTTAGAGAAAAAGAAAAAATTGCTTAAAAAAATTTAAAACAAAATTTAATGAATTAGTACATATATTAAAAGAAACTTTTTTCTGTATGACATAATATTAAAAGAAACTTTTTTTAATATAGATTAATTTTTTAGTAAAAGAACTTTAAAAGAAAAATAATTGCGCAAAAAAACATATTTCAAGAAAAATTAATGAATTAGTACATATATTCAAAAAAACGTTTTTTAATTTTTCATAGAATATTAAAAGAAACTTTTTTTCACACAAATATTAAAAGATACCTTCTTTTTTTTTTACTTTCACTATCAGTTTATTGTGGTTCGGAGGTCAGTTTTGGAATTAAGTGGTTCCAGCCGCTTCTCGATTGCAGTTGCGGAGGATCGAACCATGGTTCTTCCTATCAAATTCAGCGCCAATCATCACTGAATCAATTAACAATTGATTACTAAATGATACTTAATTAGTAATTAGTAAATATTGTTACAAAAATTTAACTTATATACGGTAACAATAATCATTATGCTAGTGGAGTTGAACAAAGAATAAATTAATTTAACTGGTAAAAGATTCGATCTTCTTAGATCCTAAATAGATGGTCAACAATTTAAATAGATGTATAGTTACCGCTAAACGAAGGTAAAATTTTGTACCTATAACATAACAACAAATAATAAAAAAATAAAATAACATTGGGGTTCAATTCTGTTTCATATTTTTAAATAAGTTATACGATATAAAAATATTATACATAGTGTATAAAATATTGAAAGTTCTCGTGACATAGCTCAATTGATAGGAACATCACTTTTTATAACACAATATATGATTCAATGATGTAGAATTTTTCATATGGATTAATTGTTTATATGTCATCAATGCAATTACAAAAATAAAAAATTTTTGAAGTTGAAATTGAAATTTTTAAGAAGTTTTCTTGCAATTGCACGAGTATTAAATATTCTACACTATTAAATTGTATTTCATGTCATTTAAAACATGTTAGAATGCATTTTTCTAATACAAAAATCTTAAGATGTCAAAAGTCAAAACTGAGAAATTTTAAAATGGAAGAATAATTTCTATAAGCTGGTACAAATATGAGGATTAAAATTATAATTAAAAAATTTATTTAAATATATTCTTCTTCAAAAAAAGAATTGAATTTTTTTGATAAATTAAGAGCATCTATATATAAAGGTAAGGGTGGACATTCCAACTTAGTTGACTCCTATCTTTTTTCGTCCTCCACCTGTAGCTCATATTATTATTAAAAAAAGAAAAATAAATATATACACAAAAGAATTGTTTAATATATGCAACACCTTTAGTAAAAAAAATATTTAATACTTACTATTTATTAAAATATACTAGCATTCAATTATTTTTAATGATTTTATTAATAATGATAAAAAAAAATTGTATTTTTATGAAAAAGATTAATTCTTAAATTGTTATACACAAAAAAGGTATATTCAACAATTATTATTTATAAATTTTTGAGTTATTTACTAATTTCTTTTTGTGTATTTAAATATAAATTTTTTCAAAAGTATAGTTAATAATCAATATTTTATTGTGTATAATTAATTATATATTTATATTTTCAATAAAACTATCTGTCTTTGTATATTTTTTTGGATAAATCAATATTTCATTCTTTCACAACAAAAGATACTTAAATATACCAATCGTTAGTTGATTCAGTGGTGATTGGCGCTGAACTTGGTAGGGAGGACCATGGTTCGATCCCCCGCAACTGCGATCGGGAGGGGGCTGGAACCACTTGATGCCAGAACTGACCCCCGAACCAGATTCAACAGGTGGTGAAAACCGAAAAAAAAAAAAAAAAAAGATACTTAAATATCATGTAGACAATGACATCACTCAATGGAAGTGTAATGTAGTCAACGATAAATTTATGGATCCTTTAAGTTTCGCATTTATAACCGTTAAATCCTTTAAGTTTTTTGAGTAATAATTAGGTTTTTAGGTAAAAAATAGGTCCTTTAAATTTTTAATTTGTTGAATTATTACTCTTTTAATTATCTTCCGTTACAAGACCTTGTTGCACTGTTACCATTTCAGTTATTTTGTTGCATTGTAGCCGTTAATGTTGACTTCCACCATGATGAATATTTTTATGAAAAATATACGTTGTAGGATATTACTCGAAAGGGTAACTATGCATGAAGTTAGAATTATAAATGAGCTATTTGTTACCTAAAAAATGTAAAGGACCTAAATGTTATAAACATGAAATTTAAATAACATTTGAATGCATTTAGGGTCTGTTTGGTAAAAAATAAGCTATAAGCTAGTTGATAGCTGATAAGCTAGCTTTTAGCTAATAGCTGAAAAGCTAGTAGACAGGGCCGGTCCCGAAAATTTAGAGGCCCTGAGCATAATATTTAAAATTAATCCTTTAATTATAAAAAAACATAAAACCAAATATAAAATAATCATATTCTAATTAGTAGTATGAAGAAGGAAAAAATACACGAGTTTTTAATTATGTTTGAGATATGATAAACCTTTCTTTTGGTATTAATTTTATTTTATTTTTCTAAAACATACACCTAACCACTTTAAATTGGGACAACAAAAATAAATTAAAGAAATATTAAAATAATTTTTTTTAATTCTTTTGAATCATCATTTTTTCAAGAGACTTACTACTATATAATATTATTTTTTAGGCCCTAAAAATTAGAGGCCCGGTGCGCTAGGGCACCTTGCACCCCCCTCCGGGCCGCCCCTGCTAGTAGAATGAAATTAAAGTGTTTGGTAAATTTAGCTTTTGTAATTATAAAATGATATAAAAGTACATGATTAGTTTGTGTAAGTGGGTAGTTATTTTTTTAATGGGTAGTTTTTTTATCAAAAATAAAAATAAAGAAATTAAAAGAATAAGGTTAAAATTGGAATAAAAGGTAAAAAACTATAAGCTATAAGCTCAAACGCTACTTGAAATAGCATCTGGAAAAAAGCTATAAGCTCGTAAAAAAAGCTTGTTGCCAAACACCTCTAATTTTATGAAACAAGCTTATAAGCTAATAAAATAAGCTATAAACTAGCTTATTTGTGTTACCAAACACACTCTTAGCCTTATTTATAACATAATAAAGGGTTTAAAACATCGACTCATGCGTAGAGTTTTAAAAACTTGATTAACTAGAAATGGTAATGAACATTCATCTTATTCATCTTCATCATAATTTTCATTAATTTATAACAAAATACACTCAAATACACCTCAAAATTTTACGAATCTATATATTTTGCTAGTCTTTTGATTACTTCAATCTTTTACTAAACTTCTAAACTCCAAAATTGAAATTTCCAATTTTTATTAAACCCTAAATTTATCAAACTTATTTTATTAAGGTTAATGAAATGTTCAAACTCTTCGCATGTGTCTCTATATCAAATCCTTCGATATATTATAAATAAAAGATTAATCCCTGCATGTTTATAAAAATAAGAGAGAAAAAAATGCACAAATGTAAAATAATTTTACACTGTCAACTAATCATAATCATATTTTCCGCTAGATCATCTCTTTTTAACCTCACTTTTTTAATATGATATAAAAAATTAAAATATGTTTATTAATTATCAGTGTAAAATTAATTTACGATAATTCTACACTGACCGTACATGTATTTTAAACTCTACTTTGACTTAAAAAGAAATAGTAAAGTAAAACGCCAAACAGAACCCTAAAAATAAAATAAACTTCTCTTAACTTATAAGTTATAACTTATGAATAAGTAAGATGTTCGTAAGCTATGACACCCACAACGCATAAAGTGTTGTTTTCCAGAACAGAATACGCAGGCAGAATGTGTAAAAGGTTAACAGAATAAATTTACCCACAAAGAATATTTTCAGCAACCAACCACTGTTTTCGAGGGAGAAAGAATATAACACTAACACTTCTATCTAATTCTCTTCACAAATTCTAAGCCTAAACGAATCATGGAACAAGACAACAAGGCTAGAAAAGTTGTTGTGTCTGCTCTTCAGTTTGCTTGCACCGATGATGTCTCAACCAATGTTGCCACCGCCGAGAGGTTTGTTTTCTTCTTATATCAATTAAATATCACTTTTGTTGAAAATTCAATCTTTTCTTTCTTATAATCAAAACCCATGTTTTGAATTTCATTAATTTTCGATTGTGAATCTTTGCAACCTAAATTATATTCTCAATTATGAACTTGGTTATCAAGGTATGTGAGTTTTTGACCTGTCCAGGTTCAAAGTTTTCATTTATAGCTTTTGCATGATCTGAATATAGCTTATGTTCAATAGAAACTAAAACATTAGAAATAGAATAGAATTGTTGTGGTGAGGTAGAGAGATTTTGCCGCCCATTTGAGTCCCTAGAGACTGGAGGGATTAGTCTCTGCTTTTGCACGTAGAATACTCGGTTTACGCCAAAAGAGAAAAACTTAACTTCCACTATGCAAGAGTACTTTGACTGTGGCCAAATCAATGTTTGCAGCTTGGGAAATAACTTTTATGTTTGTGCAAATTTCTCTTTGTTTGGATTGATTGATTTGAGTTTATCTATGGACACAACTACTCGTGAGATTGTTTTGGAAAGCTTATATAATAGCTTAAGGGTCCCTTTGAATTGGCTTACTTTTGAGGTTATGCAAATAAATAAGCTTTTAAGTTGTTTTTTCATAAAAGCTTATTTATTTGCATAACCACAAAAAACAACTTATGAAGATACAATTTTTGATAGCGAGGACTTACGAATTAACATAAAATTTTTATTTATTTGCATAAGCTCATAAATAAGTCAATCCAAACGGGCCCTAAGTTATTAAGTAAGTACTTATATGATACATGTTTATGCTATAAGCACTTAATTAAGCTATTTATCCAAAAAGATTCTTAGTCTTTGGTCTGTTCCCATGTTTTGAATCCCGACTCAAAATTACCGGTTCATGTATGTTGTTTTGTTGTCTTATTCATTATCTGAACTCGCTATGGATCATCAGTTAATTTTTCTATCTTGGATGTTCTTCATTCGCAACACTATTTTTTCTTCTAGTATTCTGCTCCTGTTTTCGGTGCAAGAGCTTCATTCTGAGTTTCTTGGTAGACTTTTTGTTTTGCAAGTTCTGTTTGTGTTTCTAACTAAAACTTTTTGAGCAACAACTTTAATTTCCTAATTCTTGTTAGAGTAAATATGAGACTATCTATAGATTAATCAATATAGGAAATAAAATGTATACGAATGTTTTATCATGCTTATGGCTCTGTTTTGCAGACTTGTTAGAGTTGCTCATAAGCAGGGTGCAAACATTGTTCTCATTCAGGTGTGCATATTAAAACCCTGGATGTCCCTAGCCGTGTTTTTCCAACTTATTTCGGTGTTTTTGGATCATCTTAATGATGAATGACTAATTTCAGGAACTCTTTGAAGGTTATTACTTCTGTCAGGCACAAAGAGAGGATTTCATTCAAAGAGCTAAGCCCTATAAGGAACATCCTACAATTACAAGGTAAAAGAAGTGAAAATGTGGCTTCTGTTATTTGTTTCTCACTCAGTGCTTCCTTGCCAACCAGAGGGTGAAACATTGTTGCGGTGCTTATTTAGAGACAGAAAAACAATAGATATTGATTTTTGTATTTTTTGTGCATTATTTTGTAGTGATCTTCTTGTTTCAATGTGCATAATGTAGGATGCAGAAACTCGCAAAAGAGTTAGGTGTAGTCATACCGGTTAGCTTCTTCGAGGAGGCAAACAATGCACACTATAATTCAATAGCCATCATTGATGCTGATGGAACAGATCTTGGAATTTATAGAAAATCTCATATTCCAGATGGACCAGGTATGCAACATGCAATATTGTGGTTATTTATGTGTCGTTTACTATGTGTACTCATAACTAATTATATCATCTCCTCTACAGGTTATGAGGAAAAGTTCTATTTTAATCCGGGCGACACTGGATTTAAGGTGGGTGTTGGGATATCCTTAATTGATAGTCACTGCTTTGAATGATGTTTTTTTTTTATATATAATTTTTTAATGATCGGTGAACATTGTATAACATTGAAACTTTTTCCAAACAGGTTTTCGAGACAAAATATGCAAAAATTGGAGTCGGTAAGAACTTTTGTTGCCATTCTATTCTTTTTGCCTAATGCATATGACCTTGTTTGGATAAACAATTCAGTCAAGCGCTTATAGTATAAGCAGCAGTGTTGTCAAATATCAGCCATGGCGGATATCGGTGTCGGGTTTTTGGCTATCTGCCATGGCGAATTTTGCTAAGGATGGCGGCGCCACATGCCGTCCGGTATGGCGAGTTTTTTGGCTCTCTGCCACCAGCTGCCGTTGACAACACAAGCACTTATTATAAGTGCTTAAGTTATTTCTATAGCAATAGATAAAATAAAGTCAATCTTTTTTCATTGAAGCCGTAAGCTGTTTTCACAAGCTATCATGGAGAAGTTGTGGAAATAGGAAATATGATGAAAACAACTTATGGACATTTCATAAGCTGTTTCTATAAGCTCTCCCAGACAGTCTCACAAGTATTTATGTCAGTCGATAAATTTGAATAAGTCAATTCAAACAAACATTATATCCATATTTCTAAGAAAGAAAAAATCATGACTCTAAATACCATGTTTTCCAATTTTGACTTCAGCTTTGTTATAGCATCAAAACACATGTTTCTACTAGTTATGAAGCTGTGCTGAAAAAGGGAGTACTGAAGTTGCCAATCATTTTGTAAAAAAATTAATTATTCGATTTTCATGTCAGCTATTTGCTGGGACCAGTGGTTTCCGGAGGCAGCTCGAGCAATGGTGCTTCAAGGTGCTGAGATTTTATTTTATCCAACTGCTATTGGATCTGAACCTCACGATCACAGCATCGACTCTCGTGATCATTGGAAACGAGTAATGCAAGGACATGCTGGGGCCAATCTGGTAGGTTCTGAATACTAATGATTCTTAAAGTTCTTAACCACTTGCATTAACATGAATGCGTAAACTTTCGGACATATCTGATAAATTTAATTTTGGAAATTCAGGTACCTCTTGTGGCTTCAAATAGGATAGGAAATGAGATAATTGAGACTGAGCATGGAAAAAGTGAGATAAAGTTTTATGGAAACTCCTTCATAGCAGGTAATTTGCCTGAACCAATCCTATTCGGAATGGAAACAAATGTTGCTCCTTGACCAGCTATAAAAGCTCATCTTTAAAATATTACGCTCTTTCTCCATATTCATTCATATCAACTTATTTTACATTTTAATTGATTTTTTCCCTTTCTTTCTTCGTGCCCTTGAAAAGATTCAGCTGCAACCTAACTTATCTTTCAATTTTACAACAAGCAGGGCCTACTGGAGAAATTGTTTCAATTGCTGATGATAAAGAGGAAGCAGTTCTTATTGCTGAATTTGATTTGGACAAAATCAAATCCACAAGACATTGTTGGGGGGTATTCCGTGATCGGCGTCCAGATCTATATAAGGTGCTTTTAACATTAGACGGCAAAAATCCTGTTCGTTGATAGATAAGCATTTTACTTTGTTACTGTCATATAATTATGCCTGGGATGGTTTAAGCCTTTTCAAACTTCCAGAGCATTTGTCGCCTTTCAAGAAGGCGAGAACATAGGAAAACACAAAACACCATCTGCAAATTTTGTGTAATTTAATAATATGCACATTAAAGATCAATGAGCAAACTATTTTGATGTTTTTATAGTACCATTTAAACACATTACTTGCTCTTATTTTGGTGCTTCTTTTTCTCATGTAGCCTCCTTTTTCATTGCTCGATTCTGGTTTATTTCTAGACTAGTTTGTCCTAGTTTCCCTTGATTTTTAATTCGTGTTTTCTGTGGACAAGATAAAGTGCTTTGCGAGTTTCTTGACTTGATGTCAATGTGAACCGAGATGCAACTCTCACTATTGAATAAAGAGTTTGATTTAAACACTTTCATGTATGATATCACTGTTTGATTATTAATTATTATGTTTTAAAATTTTAGCTAATGATGATTTTTGAGATTATCTCAATGGATGTTTATAAGACTATTAAGATTTTTGAGATTATCTTAATGGATGTTTATAAAACTATTAAGATATCTAAATTTCATGACGAATAAATCACAAGAAACTTGGTTGAAAATTGAAACCAATAGTTCTTATAGCTTTATTGGTAGAATCGTGTACGTAGTTCTGTAAGTGCAATTGCGATGGTAAAAGATTGCGAGGCAACTCATGTCTTCTGGCGTAGATTTGAACTCACAATACCCCTGTATTTAACATGTGAGTTTTTCGCCGCTAGACTTTTTAAAACAAAATTAAAGAACGTGTACATAGGACTTGTAAGCTCAAACTGATACACATAGTAAAAGTGTGTTCTTGTCTCTTTCCTATCATAGGTCTCATGTGAACTTTCACATGCTCATCTCTTAAAAATGAAATGCAACAGAATCATCAGTTCATAAGCCTTCAACAATACTTATTTGCAAAGGATAATAAGTGTTCCACTGAACAAGATTGTGCATCATATAAAACATTATATTATTCTCTTTAGTGGACAAATATTGGAAGACAAAAAACAAAAACTTATGAACCTATACATAGAGAAGAGTAAAATTAAGGCCAACATATATAATAAAAGAGTGCTTAGCAAGTTATTTTAGTCTTTATTTTTGTAACTCAATTATAATGTTATGATTATTTAATTTTTGTCTTTCTTTAATTGAGTAATTGGTAACTTGATCATCAAGCAATCTCTTTTTCTTCATTTGAATGATGTGTCACACAATCTTCATCTTCTTCTGCCATGTCTTCTCCTTCATCATCTATGTTTTCTTTGTCATCCTCTTCTTCTTCGACGTCTTCTAGGAACTCATCATCAGGAGGGTGAACAAACTGCAGCTTGAGCCTTCCATCCTCTCTATAAGCACGCAAAAACTCCTGCGTCGGTATCCTTACCTCTTCGAGGACAAATCTTCCATCATCCCTATAAGACCTGAAATAAACCCAAGGCTTCCCTGTCCTCCCTATGCTTGAAATGGGAGGAGGGTACTCATTAACCCTTGACCTCCTAAATTCTCCATACGAATGATCTCTTGAAGATAAATGTTGTTCACCATGTTTCTCATTTTGATCAATTTCCCAATATTCATTCATTCCACTCTTCGAGTCCTCAACATCATCTGAACTTTCAAAACCAAGACCCTCCGTGCAAAGATGCAGGCTTTCAGAATTCAACCATGAAAAGCTGTCACTGCTTTTATGCTTGTTGGTATGGCTTGTTATTGAAGTGATCGGAAAAGAAGCTGAAGACGGAGTTTGACTCGTATCAGAAGACTCAGAATCTTTGTTCTGGTTTAGATATGTGTTGTTTATCACTGTCGATGATGACGATGGAATGGAAACATGGGAAGATGGTGATGATTCATTGAAATGAAGTTCACCAAATATCTCAGTACAGGAAGACGATTCTATAGATTTTACTGGTTTAATTTTGTTAAATGAAAGAGATTCAAGTAGTGTTGGTTTTTCTGGTAACAGGCTATCGAATATGTGTTGCAGGCTTTCACAGGTTGTCATAGCTTTTCTTGCTAGTAAGACAGTGTTCTACGGTTAACAGGTTTTTCAAATATGAGTGAGAGAGGAAAAGAGTAAGTGGGAAAATTTGATGTGTTGAAGAAAACCAAGAGGAAGATACTATTATATATATGTAAGTAAGAGGGTCCTTATTTTTTGTATCTTGTCTTTTCTTCTTTTGGTGTGGCTTATAAATGAGTGGTCATGCTATGCTTGGCCAGGATTTGAGGGCCATGTTCATAAAAGTCATTAGTAAACTAGACCAGATTCCTAGAAGTCAGGACAATCTCACATTCATGCACTCGCACGATCACATGATATCTGCTATTTGATTTTAATCAAATGGTTCATATTCCAACTTTGCAAAACTAATCCAAAAGCAATTTCGAAATAAGACTTGTTCGATCAATATCAGATGGTCTAGATCTGTAACAACGTGATTGTGTTACAGTATCCATCTATTTTCCGTTAGATAAACAAATATTAATATATTTGTTGTTATGTTAGTATTTTTTTCGTTCACCATAGTTTACACTCCGGTCATTTAACTCATTTAGCTCTTATCCCGGTTGAGTAACCGAATCCTCTACTAATGAGAGTTATCTTAATTTACTACTCCCTCCAATCCTTTTATAAGAAACAACTCACTTTTTTGTTTCATTGAATATTTGATGTATCTGGTCTATATTATAGACCAGATACATCAAATATTCGATGAACCTAAAAAGTCAACCGTGTCTCATAAAAAGGACCGGAGATCGTATAATATCTAAGATAGACTTTTTGCAGGTTAGCTCACCTATATTAAAAGGGCATGCAAGCTGAAAGTTGCCCTTATTCCACGTTCAAGTTAAAATAACTTTGTTGACATGGTATTTTTCTATAAGAAAGATTTGTTTCTGTGTGTAACAACTAATTGCATATGACAAAAAAATCTTATAATCTTCTACCTAAATACATAAAAGAAAGGTACAATAATCATGAGTATACTTGTACAGATGGCTGTCCAATAACAAGTTCCCTTTGAGGAAGGACATTAAGGGACAGGACCACAATTTTTTGGAATGTGATGTCCATATATTATTAAGCAATGATGCAATCCTGTCATGGTGCTGTCCAGAGTACACTGATGTTGAAAGGCAAACACTGTTTTGTACATGTATAGACATGAATTCGGATTGCAACGCAGGAAAAATATCGGTAGCAGTAGATTGAAATCGAACGGTCTAGATTGCAAACTTGGTATTTTTTTTTTAAAAATAATCAAAATTCACATTGAAATGCAGACCGTCTGATTTTGATCTAACCGCTACCAATGTGCTTAATGCGTAGAATTCGAACTCTATAGATATAGCCACACCCTTCTCTCCAATGATCTTTAATCACTAGTCATGATCACACGTTTGGTTAACCTCTTCCACTTGTAATTGTCCAAGTGGCTCCATTAGATTCAACACTGCTTGCAACATGGCATGTATACTTTGTGAAAATATGGTACCACAGTATCAAGTTCGTATATTTGTAAAAACAAAGTTAGATCATGCAATTTTTTAGGATCATATTAGGCCATCAACTATCACAGAATAATATAAGTGTCCTGAGATGAATCTCTATTATTCAGTCTGCATTTTCTATACACTTTGTGTTATAGCTAACTGACAATGGACTAGTGGATTTGTTTATACTTCTTACTGTTTATTTGATCTTATTTTATGACAAGTACTTGTGTAAATATTTAGAAGTTATGAAACTAGCTTATACATGTTCATAAGTTGATTATGACAAGCACTTGTCTTGGAGATTAAATTTGGAATCAACATCAACTGCGATCGAGAGGGGGCTGGAATAACTTGATGCCAGAACTGACCCCCGAATCAGATTAGACGGTCCAGTGGGCCGGATACTGTTGGTGAAAGCAAAAGAATGAAATCAAAAGATGTTACTAAAACCAAAAGATATTCTGCTTTCTTCATTAAGATAAGGATTCAAAATAGAATTGCCACAAACCATGAACTAAGGCATGAATGTCTTTTAGTTCTACCACTTCCACTTATGATTTTATCATCATGTCTTGGAAAAAATCAGGAAGAATATTCGATTCAATCGGTAACATTTCCGGTCCATTCTAAGGAAAATGGTTGATCCTCACTTATCCTAATATAGAAAACAAATGGCTCATATTAGTGTGTTTTGATTAGAGAGTGTTGCTTTCAACATTTTCTGTGACTAATAAATTTTCATAGTTGTGTGGTTTTGCATCCTTCTGATATTTTTCACCTCCATAAGTGGGTCTACTTTTGTGGACCTTGATGCCTCCAAAATCAATCATGCAATATTTTTTATTTCATTAAAGTTTGTAAAGTCTTAATTTCATTATCATGGTCCATGAAGAAAAGGTTCCACTCAAAATTATACACACCTAGCATATCATATTACCTTATCTTAGCTATGTAAGAACATGCCAAACTTACTAGTGACAGATGAATATGTGATTTAGGAATAATTATGAAGGAGGGAATGAGATTTCATTACAATGTTAGTGTGATCATAAATTTATAACAGTGCTATTGTTGAAAAACAGATAAGTTAAACAAGCACAAGAAATATAGAAAACATACTGTGGAATGAATCACTTCACAAACTTTCCTTAGAATTTTGCAATCTTAGAATTTAGACAAACTTACAAAGGCACAATGTGAAATAATAAGTTTTTACATCTCGGTGGTTTCTTCACCGCCAAGCTTCAACTCGGTCGGATCTTGTATCTGTGTTACTCAAAGTCCTCATTCCCTTTCTCTCGACCGATGCTTTTCCGTTGATTGCAGGTTGTTGGCTTCTTGTCTTTTTAGTCCCTTTTCTAGCATTTGAACTACTTGATTGACTAGACTTGTTGTTCTTTCCCATGTTTCTTTTCGGTGGAAACTCACAATACAAATCCTCGTTGGAAATTTGATTCTCAGAAGTGCTTATCAAACTGCCAGATTCTTCTCTAGTTGAGGAATTTTTTTCGAGCGATTCAGGTGAACATGCTAAGACAGATTTTTCTGAAACAAAACTTTCCTGAGCCTCTTCATAGTCTGCTGCTGCTGAAGTATCTTCTATTTGACACGACTCGAAAAGTCTACGGTGTCCATTCTCATCAGAAGGTTCTAAATTCAATCTAGGATTAGATTCAACCACCGAATCCTTTCTTTCTCGTAGCGTCCTTAATATAAGTGTCTTCAAAAAGTTCATCACTTGAACCGCGTACATCAATGCAGTTAATGGATCGGCCATCTGCAATAAAAAAAGCCAAATACTGTCATTAACTTGAACCTCAAGGTAACCATGAACTAATAAAGTTTTAGCAAATACTTCCATAGAGAAAAAAAAAAAACTTTAGTTAATTGGAACATACTCGAGTCATGTTTGGTGCGAAAACCATGGCAATGTTGCGTGCGTTCATCTTATTAAGATGTTCGTATTGGACTACATCGGCCATTAGATTAATGGCCCAGTCCAAGAGCGCAGCTTCAGTATGTGGTAGTTGCCTCACTAGTACAATACTGTCTTCCTCAGTTTGGCATTGCATTACCTGCTCTTGTGATAATGAATCCAGAACGGCGGTCGGAAGTTCCCTAAACCAAGCCTTGAAAAAGGTACAAGAATATCAAACTAAATTATCATAGCATATAGTATAAAAACATCAAAGAAAAAAAATATAGAATTGTTTAGCCGAATTAACGATGAAAATGCACGGTGATCATAAAAATTCTTGTCGAATACGCATGGCATTAGGATTCAAACTTTACAGATGAAAAAACAAGTATTGTAGTTCCTAGGTGTGTATTTAGCGTAATATTGTAATACCCTCTACTCGTAACTATAGGGTTCAAACCCTGGTGAAGGAGAAAATACTAACATAACAAACTGATATATTAACATTCGTCTATAAAAAAAGGTCCCTTCGTAACAACATGATATATCAAGTTCCTAACCATCCTAAATATTGCATGGCAATGGCATAGATAATTGTATTAATTTGATCAAATTAGCCAATGTGTCTTGAAAATGATGTTTTGTCTGTCTCATTTATTAGACTTAGACATATAACTGTTTAAAATTGATAATTTCTCTTATCCAATCAATTACATGTTTGATGAATAAATTCTCTGCACACATGATTCTACTGTTGTTCAGATCTATAATAAAAGAATTTTTAGCAGTTTTAGATTCTTCTAAAAAAGTAAAATAAATAAATAAATAAATAAATAAAATCATGAAAAACATAAATTCTGCAAGCAAAACTATTCATCATTCAAATCACAAAAGAGATATTCACAAACACATCAACATGAACCGGTTTGGATTTCCTGCTATAACTGTGTGACGCAGTTACCGCTCTTGACCGTCCGATTTGATTAGATGTTTGAGATCTTTTTACTATACAAAAGATTTAGACCATCTGATCTCAGATCAACGACCTAGATTTATTATGGCGTCAAACTGTGTGAACTGCTGACAACAGGAAATTCGGGTCCAACATGAACATAGGAATTAAATGCAATCATTTAGCAATTTCATACCTTAATTAGTCCTGCTAAACAATGTACATCAATGTCTTCAGGAACCAATCCTAAGTTCAATTGATCCCTAACATGTTCCTCTTGACTATTATCTGCATTAATTCTGAAAATCCCTTCCACCTACATGTACAAATTCAATTTTAAAACCAAGCGATACGATTGAAAAAGTACTTATAGCATAAGCACTGATCATATAAGTGATTAACCTGCAACCCTCCTTGAACATAAAGATGCCTTTGCATTAACAACAGAATTGTTGGCACACTGTTCCCTCTTGAGTCATAAGATAATTGCATGGATTCTGTTGAAACTCCAAAAACAGTTGCACTACATGTGAAAAAAATCAAACAAAAAAAGAGAGAAAATGTAAAACAAAAAGCACACATTAGATCAATGAAAAGGAGTCAATCACTAATTAAATTAAAAGTTGCATCCAAATAAAGTTAGCTTATATTTTGCTTAGCATAGTTCAAATTTCAAAACATTGTATAAACAAAATCTTAGGTAGCTTTTGAAAGAAATTAACAAATCTTATCTTGAAATTAATCAAAACTAATCATTCATTTAGTAATGTAATGTCACCCTATTTCAATCCAAATTATGACATATAAATAAATGGTAAAGATCATAAACTCATGAATGA
Organism: Trifolium fragiferum; assembly: GCA_954870985.1. Taxonomy (NCBI): domain Eukaryota; kingdom Viridiplantae; phylum Streptophyta; class Magnoliopsida; order Fabales; family Fabaceae; genus Trifolium; species Trifolium fragiferum. The sequence goes on along the minus strand of OX940789.1, from coordinate 74,300,516 downwards.
ATTATATACACTACTATAAATTTTTTGAATAATTAATCGAAATAAAAGATAGAAAAAAGAAAAAAAAAACTGGTCTCCAATCTTGACGTCTCTAAAACTTGACAACAAAATTAGTGACAAATTTCATTTTTTTTTCTCTAACTCGAATTTGTATTATACATACCTAGCACTAGGAGGCCTTCTGGGAAAATCGGGCTCAAACTCATCAGGCAAACCCAAAAAACCATTAAACCTATCAAAAGTAACGTGCGCAACATGGCGCACGTTAGTCGGAGAGCTAATGTCCATATTGCAAAGGTTCTTGTTGCCACTATTATTTTTGAAAGGAAATAATGATTTTCTAAAAAGGGTAACTAGAAGTTCAAAAAGTGGAAAATGAGTTTGTGAAGGAGGTTGAAAAATGGCATGGCAAGAAAATGAAGAAAGAGGAGAAGAAGATGAAGAAGTTGAAGGTGTTGTTGGTGATGATGAAGTAAAATGAGGTGGAGAGTGGAGAACTTGTGTCATGGTTGGCAATGAAAGAAGCTTTTACTTACTTTGTATAATATAAAAAAGTAAAAGGAATTAAACTATATAGTCTAAGAGATTTTTTCTAAATTAAGAAAGTGGTATGATGCAAGATTTTGTTAAGAAAATAGTGATATAATTTTAAGAAATGAGAAATAGTAAGAGTTGGGATTGAAGAATGTGTTGAGGTGGAGTTGGAATGAAGAAAAGTGTGGGACGTGAGAATCATTAAGTTAGTTTTTTAAGTATTTTTTGTTGCTTGCGTGTTTTGGAGAGTTGAATAAGCAAAAATATAGTAATGAAGAAGTTTGTTGTGTTGTGTGTTAGATAGAGTGGAGAGAGAGAGAAACAAAGAATGAATGACACCAACAACAACATAAGAAAGAGTAGAACTAAAGACAGAAAGACCATGAAAGTGGGGTTGGTTATTTTTGTGGATTATCTTGTTAGTAGGTTATGCATAAATTTCATGGTAAATTATGGCTGATATTTAATTTTTGTTCTTCTATGAGGTGAGACTTGGATTATGAGTGTTTGTGATCTTGCTAAAAAAATAAAGGATTAAACGAGACAATTTCAATTATATTGTATTTAATTTTAAAACCGTTCTTAGAACTGAAAATCGAGGTAAAAAATCAGAATAAAAACTGAGATATTAAAATAATTTTTTGTTCATCAAACATTGCATATGACAAAATTTGTTAAATATCTTAAACTTTATTTAATGTTGTTCTGTCATGTATTGTTTTGTCAAATAAAAAACTACTTACATTTTGCAGCTTAAGCTAACTATATACTCCATCCGGTTCTAAATATAAGCAAAATTTCACTTTATAGTCATTGTAAAATTAATGTATCTAGACAATAATATAGATTAGATATATTACTTTTATAATGAATTTAGAAAGTGAAATTTTGATTATATATAAAATTGGAGGGATATGCAGTAGAATTTCCACACAGTAATAAATATTGACATCCAGTACTATTGATATATATAACTCAAATTATATAATTAATAAATTAATTTTAAATGACATCCACAATTGATTTAGATCATAAGGCTAAAATCTAACGACCAGACAACTGGATATATAAAAAAAAATTAATTTGTGTCATGTTAAATGAGTTTGCCGCCTATATGTGTTAATTTGAAGGAAAAGAAAAAAATACTATAATTAAATTTTACATATCTTCTGAGTGTTACCAGATAATTTAGGGGTGCAACTAGCAAAGAAAATGTAAATCTCATCCTAAACTAATGCTAGTGGTGTATGATTCTTTTATTAAATTTGTGTACTTCTATACCACAGCTGTTTACAGTATTCACACCCCATGTTGTTTTTGGCAATGATATGCAAACTAACAAATATAGTTAATATTTTTGTTTTGTATTAAATATATTTTGATTTATTTATTATTATAATTCATTTTTTTCTACTTAATTACGTTAAGATGAGGATATAATTATAAGAGATTAATTTTTGTACATTAATTACAAGTGTAAACAATTTTTTTTTTTTTTTTTTTTTTAAATAACCTATCAGCTAAAAATTCACTTTTTAAAGTGAAAAAGTGGGAGTATCAATGTTCGAACTTCATCCATGCATATTTCATGCAATGTCCCTTATCAACTGAATTATGTTCATAGGAACAATATAAACAGTTTTATATTGTCGATAAATTTCACAACTAGTCATGTGATTTTAAAGATAATTATAATCAAAATCAAATATTTTTAATGATTCGACAGATTCTGATTGAGTATTGGTGTGAAAGAAATTATAGAAATTTAATCGTAATAATAATACTACTACAAATTTCTTTGAGCGATTAAATTAGGTGCTATATATTTTTGTGGACTTAAACATTATGAATAACTCAATTACTATACACATGGTTCAAACTTCTAAGTTCTAACTTTCTAGCTGTGAGTAAAAAAATGTTGTTGCTCTTCTTAACTCAGTAATGGTAAAAATATTACATGCATCAACAATTTTTTTATTCATACATTTTTTAATCTATTTGAATGGGTAAATAAGTCGATTATTGCAGGACTATTTTTTAAGAGGAATGATATTTTAACACACATTTTGTTATACAATATTTACATTGGAGAAAGAGAAACAAAAGAAAAAGAAGATGAAGAAGGAACATATATCAAACTGTCTCTATGTATGTATGTATTGTGTAAAAAAAAGTGTGTCAAAATATCATTTTTCATTTTTTAAAATGTCAAACTCCAGCCCTCTTTTTTTATTCATTTCTAAAGTTTTTCTCTACAAGAGATAATCTTATTCAAAATGTAACAGACACTAAATGTAAATATCTCTTTCAATTGAGATTAAAATCATAGTTTAATTATCACGTAATTTTTTTAATCCTTATTACTAAATCCAACCCACGTTTGTTCATACTCATAATTTTAATTTTATTCGTTTAAATAAATTAAATGAGTTGATTTTAAGTCATCCATTAAAAAAAAAAAGCACAAACTTCTAAGTATTTAGTAATTTCAAATCCAAACTTGAAGTATTTTATTTAGGGACAAATGCATACATGAGTTCTTTAACTTCAACATTTGTAATAAATTGATCTTTAAGTTTATTATGTATTACATTGATCTTTTACTTTTGTAATGAATTACATTGTTACATTGTTATCATTTTAAAGGGATAACAATGTAATCTATTAAAAATTTAAAGGACCAATTTGGTACTTAATAAAAGTACAAAGAAAAATGCAAATTACAAAATGTTACAGCATCCCTAATTCATGCCATCACCAATGGTATATTGTCATTTGTCAAAGGGGCATAGTTGCTAGTTGTTGGGGTCTTGGAAACATAGAAAGCACTAAAGGGTCATATACAAGAGTAAACACTAAGACACCAACAAGGAAAGAGTAAACATTAAGATAGTTAAGATTGGTATAATGGTATGCAGCAGAGGCTCTCCTCAATTTTGAATGTATCAACAAAGATATTTTAGACACCAACAATGATGGTTTTGAGTGATTCTAAAGAGTTAGAGATGTGTATGACACATCTAACTATGCACGACTCATAATTTTTTGTTAGTAAGTATAAAGTTAGAATTTTAGTAGTCTTATTCTTAGACGGACTATTTGATATCATCAATAGGATAATATAGTTAATAATTAATTTTCACTATAATAATAGGAAAATGTTATACAGTGTTCCGGGGTACTAATTAAACATATTTATATAGAAATTTTATTTTGAAATTGTTGGGCTTAGTTGTTAGTTGGGCCTCATAGTTGGTTTTGTAAAGCCCATCACTTGTAGCTTGTTTGTGAAGCAACACTTGTGTAGCCTATATAAGGCATTGTTATTGAAGGAATAAGATGAGGATCACATTACCAATTTAACAAGTGGTATCAATATACGTGATCCAAGGGCCTAGATTCATTCTTTCTCTAACGGTTGCAACCGTTTTTTTTTCATTCTTTCTTGTTTCTTTTGTTTTTCTCGTTTTCGCGTCAAATTTTCTTCATCTTCCTCACTGATTCTTTCACCATAATCCATGGCTGAAAACGCGAATTTTGTTCAACCATCTATTCCCAAGCTTGATGGGTATTATGATCATTGGTCCATGTTAATGAAAAATCTCCTTCGTTCGAAAGAATATTGGAGTTTGATAGAGCATGGTGTTGTGATTGCTCCAGCCAATGCTACGGCGGCGCAACGGCAAGCTGCAGAGGAAAGTAAGCTGCGCGATTTAAAAGTAAAAAATTATATGTTTCAAGCCATCGATAAATCAATCTTGGAGACGATCTTGGTTTGTGACACATCTAGGGATATTTGGGAAGCATGACACATGGGAACTGACTGATCTGCCTCCAGGTGTGAAGCCTATTGGTGTGAAATGGATCTACAAGACCAAGTTAGGCAAGGTTGAAAAGTATAAAGCTAGACTTGTAGCCAAGGGTTATACTCAGAGATATGGAATTGACTATAGAGAAGTATTTGCTCTTGTAGCAAGATGGGATACTATAAGAACTATTCTTTCCTTGGCTGCTCATAACAAATGGTGTGTATATCAGTTAGATGTGAAGAGTGCCTTCTTACATAGAGAGTTAACTGAGGAAGTTTACATTGAACAACCATTGAGGTATCATAAAGGCAGCAATGGTGAAGTGTATAGACTCAAGAAAGCTTTGTATGGTCTAAAACAGGCACCTAGAGCTTGGTATAGAAAAATTGAAGCTTACTTCTGTGATGAAAAGTTTGAGAAATGTTCACATGAGCCCACATTGTTTGTCAAGCATAATGGGAATAAGAAAATTCTAATTGTCAGTTTATATGTTGATGATCTTATATACACTAGCAATGATGAGGTCTTGACAAATGAATTTAAAAGAACTATGAAGAAGCAGTTTGCCATGACAGATCTAGGAAGGATGAAGTACTTCTTGGGAGTTGAAGTAAAGCAAAGTGACCAAGGTATCTTCATTTTTCAACACAAATATGCAAAAATTTTGAACAGATTTGGTATGAGTGAGTGTAACAAAGTCTGTAGTCCTATAGTTCCTGGGTGTAAACTTGTTAAAGATGAGAAAGGAAAGGCCACAGATGCTACTCTATACAAACAAATGATAGGATGCTTAATGTATCTCCTTGCCACTAGGCCTGACTTGGCCTATTCAGTATGTTTGGCTGCAAGATATATGGAAAGACCAATTGAAATGCATTTTGCTGCAGTAAAAAGGATTTTGAGATATGTTAGAGGAACATTGAACCCTGGCATTCTGTATAAAAGTAAGGTCAATGATGAATTGGTAATGCAAGGGTGGACAGACTCTGATTATGCTGGGGATTATGATGACAGAAAGTCTACATCTGGTTATGTTTTTACAGTTGGCTCTAGTGCTGTTTGTTGGTCTTCCAAAAAGCAACCCATAGTCACATTGTCTAGCACTGAAGCAAAGTTTGTGTCAGCAGCTTCAGGTGCCTACCAATGTATTTGGCTGAGAAATGTTCTGAGCTGCCTTTGTATAAAGTAAGAAGGAAGCAGAGTTATAAACTGTGACAATAGCTCTTCAATCAAGCTATCAAGAAATCCCATTATGCATGGAAGATGTAAACATATAGATGTGAGATATCACTTTCTTAGAGACCTCAGTAGAGATGGTGTTATAGAGCTCAAATTCGGTAAGTCTCAAGAACAACTAGCTGACATAATGACTAAAGCATTGAAGGAGGAAAGCTTCTGCAGATTAAGGGAGGGCCTTGGCATGTGTGAATTGGCTAATGAAGACTGACTGTTGAAGCTCTATAACACCATCTCTACTGAGATCTTTAAGAAAGTGATATCTTGCTAGGGCAAAGGATCACTCGCGCGGCGAGCGTTTGATTGGTGTTTTACTGTTTTTTTAATACTTATGTTTGTTCCTGTAGTTTGTTTTTGTGATTTTTGTGTTGTTTTAAGTTGATCTATTGTAGAGCTCACCTTAAGGGAGGGTTTGTTGGGCTTAGTTGTTAGCTGGGCCTCATAGTTGGTTTTGTAAAGCTGATTACTTGTAGCTTGTTTGTGAAGCAACACTTGTGTAGCCTATATAAGGCATTGTTATTGAAGGAATAAGATGAGAATCACATTACCAATTTAACAGAAATATATGCATTCAATGTCTTGAATGTATAAAAGGTTATTTTATCACCATTATTTTTCTTTTTTTCTTTTTTGACATGCTTAACAAATGTCCGGGGCATTGTTTAGCATAACCCATAATAATATAATAAGTTATAAATATGTCCTATCCAATTTTTAATTACCGAACATTGTATAGGATTAGGAATCTTCCATGATTTTGGTTCAAATTAGTTTGTTGTATTTCTATGGTCTACCTTCCCACAAACAAAGCTTCAAGCTTGCTCCATCGTTGGACTATATACGTTTAACATCGAAAACCAAGAGCAACACAAAGACCCTACTCAACCAAGAGCACTAATAGTACCTCTCAAGAAGGAGAGGAAACTTAACTTGAACACTTGAAATAAGAGAAAAACATTATCTCATATTTTTTAAAAGTGTCGTGTTAACTAGTGCCCGGGGCACTAGTAAGGAAATCAAAAGAGAAAAAAATTTATTTAAAAAGTGCATTTTCTATCTTTAAAAAGTTAGATTACACAAATTTTAAGGTCATTTTATTATATTAAGCTCTTTAATCAATATCCTAGAGCATTAGTTAGTATTTTTCATTATTAAAAAGATTTTTCTTATTTAATTTGAAATGTATTATCCTTTGATTCATTTTTGTGAGAAGTAAAAGTGATTTTGACCAATGGGATGTAGCATAGGCAGTAGAAATCATTGTCCTTCAACTATTTGGTACATGATCGCTGCAATTCTACGTAGGAATACCTTAATTTATATAAAAATGTGGTTTTAGAAAATATAGACTTAATTTTATCATTAATTTTATATTTGAGTATTCTAAATTAGAATTCCTATTTTTTCAAAAAATAGTTTTACTCTCAAATTAATTATTCACAATTGAATTATATTTATGGAGACCCTCTTTAATAATAAAAAAAGAGATAATTCATTTTTTTAGATTTATTGAATAACTCATATAGCTGATGATCTTACCAGGATCAGAAATATGACGGCGTAGTAGAGTTGATTCAGCAGCAGCAAGCCCCCTGTTGAAGCGGAGGGGGGGTGTGTACCTGTTTATACTCCGACGCTCAAGTCAGTGATAGTATAGAAGTATGGTATCTTAGGCAAATATGAAAACATACCTGGCTCCTCAGAATGAGGAGCTTATTTATACCCCAGCGCTGGGCCAAGACCCTTAATGGGCAATTAATGCCCATTAAGTGGCTGCCGGAATTCTGGCCGTTTGACCATGATGAGCAGTTAATGCCATCATTCCGGTGGTCGGCCGTTACAGATGCGGAGCATCTGGACGGCGAGCATGATGCCCCTTGCAAGGGCAGAGTCTTTGAGTTTTAGGGACTTAGTCTTAGAAGTCCAGTCCAGAACAGCTGATCTATATTATAAGTTAGATACATCAATTATTCAATGATATCTAAAACATTATCCGTCTCTTATAAAATGGATTAGAGAAAGTAATAAAATAAAATTCATAAAATACGGTTGAATATATTAAAAAAAATTATCAGTTTATCTTTCTGCTATTTAAGTAACAGACGTTGTAAAGATGAAAAATTTTAAAAAATGTCATCCGCTACTTAAGTAGTGAACATTATAAAAATAAAATCTGATAGGATATTTTAAAGGGATATCCGCTACTTAGATAACAGACGAGATATTTTGATAAATTTGTAGGACGCGTCCGAAAAATAGTAGGACGCCAAAAGTAATTGTCATATTGAATTCAATTGTGCGTGGCTGCCATGCCTAACTGCCCAAGTACAAGGTTTGGGTCAATATAGGGCCAAGCAGCCTGCACTATTAGAAAATTGTTTTTTAGGCCCCCTTATTTGCTACTCAGACTCCCGTGTTAATGAAAATGTTCTAAAAATAAGTTTTAAAACTTAAATTCCAAAACTAATTAAATTCCAAAACTATATGTATTTGGAATCTATATTTCAAAATACACTAATATGTATTATTTTTGATCAAAATGACTAATATAAGTTGAATTTGAAACTTACAAACCGAATTGTGTTTTATTTCTGAAATTTTTTTACGCTTCGGAACTTAACTTACTATCCAAAGTTTCTTTTTTTTTGAAATTTCTTTTACTTTAGAATTTAACATCCGAATTGTATTTTTTTTTTGTTTTAAAAAAATTTTACACTTCGGGAATTATGAATCGAAAACGAACACTGACATTTCTCTGTTGTCGTGTCTTCTTTCGTTAACTTTGTTTTCCTTTCTTTGTACTCACTGCCTCTTTTACAATCCAATACGAAATATTTTTTCCTTCGGTCAGAACCATTATCTGAGCAATGGCGGATTCATCAATGTTTGGTTTCAATTCAACCGGCGGTGCCGTCATCGTAACACGTACCTATATAAACCAATACAATAACTACATATCAGAAACATGCACTACAAAGCTGAAAAACCAAAATTCTGCCTAATTTGGATTTTATCTTCCATAATAATTTCAGAACACACGTTCCAAAATTTAAGTTTACAAATAACATTTAAAAACTAAAAAAATAAACCGATTAAAACATACATTACCTGTTGGATGACACCAAATAAGTGTAGGAACACTCTATGAGTGAATAAACGTTGATTTCAAAGCTTCAAAACGTGAAAAAAATCAACTTGTATAAACATTGATCGAAAATAATACATATTAGTGTATTTCGAAATATAGATTCTAAAACTAATTATTATTAGTCATCAAAATCATAATCAGCTTGTATGAAATGAAATTAATTACTCCATCCATTCCTTAATATAAAAAAATTATCACTTTTTAAATACATTTAAAAATTGATATATTTAGACCATAATATTGATTAGATACATTAAGTTTTTAATGTATCAAAAAAGTAAACTCTCTTTTATATTAAGGACCAGAGGGAGTAATCTCTTTTGGTATGTCGATCGAATGCCAGTATTGACCACCGCGTCACTAAATATGAAGCTGCCCTGTCGTGTATAGCGTGTGGGGATATTCATGTTTTTAGATTAACATTACACCTCACGTGGAGATGGGCAAGACAAGAGACAAGTTGTTTTTTTCTTCCTAGAGATAAACAAAAGATAATAGTAATCGATCGTAATTGTTAGAACATGAAGTAAGATATTTTTTTAATAGAAATTTCATCCATATAGGTGAAAAACAAATCTTTAGATTCATTTTTATATGATGTTAAATTTTTTTTAATAAATTTGGAAAGTACTTTTTTTTTTTCTTTCTTATATTTGAAATTGGAGGAAGTATATCTTAGTTTTTTTTAAAAGATGTTTATATAAGTTTTAGAGAGGAGTTGTTGGTTATTGATGGGGGGATGTTAAGGATTTTATTTGCCGCAAAGGCGCTACGAATCTATAAGGATTTGAGGTTGATAGTTGCAGTTTTAAGTGTCGAGGTTTTTCGAAGTGGGCCCAGAGTAGGAGCCCTCGGTCGGCTATATCACGTGGTGTCGGGAAGACAATTGGCTCGATTAACATCTGTGTTAATTGAGACAAATAGCCAGTTGAAAGACACATGTTTCACACATTAACTGTTTAATATAAGGAGTGTACACCAAACACGAATAATCTTGTTGGCGAGAATATGTATTGTGCACAAATAACTTTGTTGAAAGATTCTAAGTGACAAATTGTTGAACACAAATGATCTTGTTGGCAAGAATATGGGTGTTGTACGAGTAACCTTGTTGAAAGACTTCAAATGGCGAAATGTCAAATACAAATGATCCTATAGGCGAGGATATGGATTGATCACGATTCCTTTTATGTCAATTTTAAACTAGACTTACTTTTTTTAAGCAAAAGGAACTCATTGCATTTCTTCAAAAATAATTGAAAGGATGCAACTGGAAAGGTAACGATAATGAATAATGGAGACTAGACTGAAATAAAAATACTCTAGCAAGGTTATGAGCAATTTTATTGGCCCGCCTCTGAGTAAAAGCTATGTTGTAACTAGCAATAGAGTGAAGTAAAGAGGATAAGAGAGTCCCTAGCTCATTCTCATGCATACAATCATTCCTTAGAGAATTCACACTCCATTGACAATCACTTTAAAAAATGATCCTCTCAAAACCATTAGATATAGTTGGAAGAAGAGCATGTTTCAAAGTGGTGGTTTCGCATTCAAGGGTTGACTTTGAAAGAAAAAGTCATTGTATGAGTTTGGCCAAAGGAGTTTCAGCTATCTTGAAAGTAAACTTTAGTGTCAAAATTTCTCTCATTCATGAATAAACCTCCGTCAAATGTTGCACTTCAACAATCAACATATTCTTTTTTCAAGTTATTACATGAGAAGGCAAAAATGTTGAAACAAGAGCATTACGACACCGGTTGTAATCTTGTAACAGGTTTGAAACGGTCGAGCAAGTAAATTACAAAATTATTTTTGCTACTATTATACAATTTAGTAAATTCATTAAGATAAATAGTCTTGTAAAATTTTTTCCTACTATTACAAAATTATATCTTAGATTTGATAATTAAATTTAATAGATTCATTAAGATAAGTAGATTTAATACTTAATTAGATTTTGGTTATGTTGACAAAATAAAAAAATAAAAAAAAAATAATTTTGCTTATATTGAACACCAAACCTAATAATTCCTCAAAAACCATAAAAAAAAAATCCTCAAAACTTAAAAACTTCATTTTTATTCTTCTATTGCATCTCTCTCTCTCTCTCTCTGGTTTTGGGTTTTTGTCTTTGAAACAACAATGTCTTCATACGGTAGATACAATTCTCATTCTCAATCATACGCTCCCTCTGCACCTGAATTGCCTCCTCCACCTTCTAACTACACCCCTCCTAACAACAACAACAACTACACCCAACAAACTTCATCATCTTCTTCAAACCCTTATTCTTACGGACAACAAGTTTCACCATATGGGTATCCTCCACCACCTTCTTCCTCCGTTTCTTCTTCATCTGGGTATTCCAATTTTCCACCTGGAACAAACCCAGATGTTATTAGGAGTTTTCAGATGGTAGATAGAGATCGAAGCGGTTTCATTGATGATAGAGAATTGCAACAAGCTCTTTCTAATTCTTTTCATAGTTTTAATTTAAGAACTATTCGTCTTCTTATGTTTCTCTTCAAACATCCTCATGAATCTCTCAGAATTGGTAAATTTCATTTTTTTAATTTTTCTGAGATTTTTTTTAAAATATTTTTTTTGGGGATTTTATTGATGTTGATTTTGTTTGTTTATAGGGCCAAAGGAATTTTCTGAGCTTTGGAATTGTCTTGGTCACTGGAGAGTAAGTCTCTTTTTTTATATTCTCTGTATATGGTTGAACTCGAGTGGTTAATGAACTTCGAGTGGTTAATGAACTTCTCTGGAACGAATGGTTCGGGAGAACTGAGTTTGATTCCTGAGAGGAACAATTCATGGCTCGCAGCCGAACTCCAGATTATCAGGGGGTCCTTTCCCTGAGAACCGGAGGATTAACATAAAACAAAAATATAGTTTTGGCATAGTTTTAGTGATTAAGGTGGGTTTGTAGTGATTAAGTTGGTTTTTTGTGAATTTATTTAGTAGCTTACTTCCCTAGAATAGAAGCTATACATAGGTAGATGCTTGGGTCCCTTAACCATTTGGTCCTGGGTTCGATCCCTGGCCGGTGCGTATGGAGAAACATTTGTTGGGAGAGGTCAACCCCTTAAATGGATCTCAGTTACCTCGAGGGGATTAGTCTCTGCAGTTGCGCGCGGAGGATACCTTTGGTTTACCAAAAAAAAAAAAGCTATACATAGGTATAACATAAAGGTAGATGATAAAAGAAGTATTTTTTAGATAATTGTTGGCATATTTTCATGTTATAAAGTTTTAGGTATAAGGCCAAAGTACTCCTTACCATGAATTAGGAAATCTTCCTCCTTTTAGGTGGTTTTTTGGGTTGAGTTGGGTCCAGGCACGGATCTACAGCAAAAGAATTGGGGTCACTTGCCCCCACTCCTTTCTTATATTTTGATGCATATAGTTAATCATTTTTACCATTGCCTCCACATGGATGAGTGTAGTGCCCCCACTATATACAAATGCAAACCTTGAAACAAGCTTTTTTTCATAATTTTTTTGTTCATAATCAAATGTAAAACTATAAGAGAGATGAATTTTTTAATGGTTATTCTAATTACATAGAGTTTGATATTTTTTATAGTGTTGAAAGTGAAAAAGTAAATAAAATTCTACTATATATAAAAATATGTAGAGAAAGAGAACATAATTATAATTTGTAGATGTTACAATATCTTCATTGTCCTAGATATACAATAGGTGTTTTTTTTTTCAATTAACTTTCTAGTATCCAAAGTAAGGGGTCTAGTGGTCGGTTGTAGAAGAATTCATTAATCATTTGAACCTAATTAATTACTTGGTTAGATATAGTTTTGTCATTATAATATCTCATTTATCACTTAATAATAATGATATATATGTTGTTATTTTATCATTCGCTAATTGATAATATATTTTTTTTATAAATCTTTATTGTATGTAATCTTGCCCCCATCAATCAAAATTTCTGGATCCGTCACTGGTTGGGTCTAATCCATTTTGAATGTCGATATGGTTAATTAGAGCCTATTCCAATCCATTTTTTTTGGAAGGAGAGAAAAGTTTATCGAATTAGATTAGTAGAAGGGGTACTCAAACTTACATACAAACAAGGGAGAAAATAAGATGTATAGGAGGAATCACAAAAAATGATAATCAACCTTCCTAAGATAAGACTATCGAACATTTAAGCCCTCAATCGACAATCCATAGGGTCAATAGAGCATTCATAAAATAGACAATGACACCTTTGCTCTATTGAAGAACCATTTCCAATATATTTCTTTGATATGTTCGGCAACTTCTGCTACCAATACTGGCCCTATCCCAATCCTTATATGCTCAATGCAACTTGTTCCGTTGTTATGCAGGGTTCTTAAACGTAAATATATTTCCAGTCTAGCATTTTTCTTTTAGTTTTATATATGAATAAATATTCAGTTTACTCCCGAAACTATCCCTTTGTCTCCTATTTGGTCCCTGAACTATAGAAATATAATAACTAGTTTCTAAACTATCAATAGTCTACCATGTGAGTCCCTCTATTATTTTAAATGCAACCTTGTTTCCAATACTATAAGTCAAATGCAACATGGTAGATTGTTATGCAGGTTTCTGGAAAGTAATTATATTTCCAGTTTAGCATTCTTTCGATTTATATACAAATAAACATTCAATTCAATCCATAAACTATCTCTCTCTCCTAATTGGTACTCGAACTATAGAAATACAATAAATAGTCCATAAACTATCAATAATCCTTCATGGTAGCCATAGTCCCTCAATTATTTAAAAATAGGAGAGAGAGTGATTGTTCAGAAACTAACTTGATGGATTGATAGTTATATTTTTATAGTTCAGAAAGAGACTAAATTGGAGAGACGGTAATAGTTTAGAGACCAGATTTAAGGTTTACTCGCTTATATACTGTTATTGCAACCAACTTTCATCTAAAACTCCTAAGCATGTTTTGATGTTATGTGCTTGCTTTTCTGAGTTGTGCCAAATTTTGTTAAGATGGAATTGATTAATGTAACAAGTATCTTACATCTTCGTTGTCCGGTAATATGGATTTTGGGGTTTAATGCTATATAGATTAGTAACAGTTTTCATTTCATAAATTGTAATGCATTCCTTCTCCTCTTCATGCACATCCTGAATGTGATTTAAAATTGTTCTAATGTGAAGTATTTTACATTATCACTAAACAATAGTGTCGCGCTCATGCCATCAACCAAGTTTTTAACATTTTCAGTGAAAACTACTATTTTTTAAATAATCGCATCATATAGCTTAGTACTGTGTTGTCAATATCGGCCATGGCGGATAGTGGTGGCAGATTTTGGGAATCGATATGGCCATTTTGTGAAGGATGGCAGCACTATATGTTGGCTGCTATGTCGGATTTTTGGCTCTCCACCATGGTCTGCTATCGATAACATTGAACTTCAATGACACTGTAAAAGTGGATCAATTTAAATCCTACTTTGACTACTTAATATATGTTGTGCAACAAGCTACTTACTCCTATTTGTGTTGATGAACTTTAACTGTTGGTGAAATTTTGTGTTTTTTACAATAGAACTTCATCCCAAGTGATTCCCTCTGAGTTTGTTTGTATTTTGCTTGCAGGGAATATTTGAGAGATACGACAAAGATAGGAGCGGGAAAATTGATCCATTAGAGCTGAGAGATGCTCTATATGGTATTGGCTATGCAGTCCCGGCCTCGGTTCTACAACTTCTTCTTTCAAAGTATAGTGATGGAAGTAATAGGAGGGTTGAACTTGGTTTCGACAGTTTTGTCGAGTAAGACATTTTATCTTGATCTCTTAAGTGTTTATCGTTTTACTCTAATTTATTTGAAAAGAGTAAACCTCAATTTTAATTTTGAAAGATTTTTGAGCATTTATTTGGTCTTGAAAAGTGTTTATACTACATTGTTCTTAAGATAATGCTTGAATTTCAGAGGAAGCGAAATGGAACTATGCTATTGTTTAGACATTTTTATGATGGAATAAAAAAACTCCATATTTACTTACCAATTACCATAATTCCTGAACAATAGATTTTAGTATCATTTCATTCCACTCGATGATGTGATTTTATTACTGATCCAAATTAATGTCATTTAATGATAAAAACCATAATTTGAGGACCATTTTGATGTCACTAATATTTCAAGCACCAAATTCATATCTTTCAATTACCAAATTGAGGTTTCTCTATTTGGAAATGACCTATATCTGATGTTGTGTTATTGGATGTTTGCAGGTGTGGGATGATCATCAAGGTAAAACTCATCGAGCCTTTGAAGCTAAGGATGTGGCTCTCATATCTATATTTCGTCATTTATGTTTCTTATTCTCCCCTCCATGGTTTTAGTTTTAATATCTGGTCTGGCTCTAAGATTTGTATCCTCTTACGTTCACGTGCATTGTCTTTGATTATATCAAGCTTTGGAAGCTAAGGACATGCATCTCATGTCTATATTTTTTCGTTTGTTTTCTTATTCCCCCTCCCATTGGTATATATCAACTTATGTGCAATGGTTGCTCTTCACCCCCCGTGAATTGCTCACACTAGTAAACACACTACTGGAAGATATCTCCTGGTAAGATTTACGCTGCCGGGTGATATCTCCCGATTAGATTTGCACTACAATTAGATATCTCCCGGTAGATGGGGGGCATGGGGATATTCTGATTTCTGATCAATTTAGAAGGGACGAAGAGCAACCATCTTTATGCACTCCGTGGCTTTAGTTCAACTATCCGATTCAAGACAAATATTTTTATCTTGTTGCATTCACTTAACTTTGCAGAAATTTACATTTTCAACTTAAGTGTTGCCCCTTTGATTTTATTTATTTCTTACCATTCTAATTACTTGTTGCACTTTCAGGGTCTGACCGACAAATTTAAGCATAAGGACAAGCGTTACTTGGGTTCAGCTACACTTTCATATGACGACTTTATGTCTATGGTCATTCCTTTCCTTGTATCTTATGATTGAGAAGTTATGTTCATCCTCAAGTTTTCTTAGTTTTTTCGGCGCTACATACATTCAATTGATTGTTTTATGTGTTTGGTTGTCCATAAATAATTTAAGCCATAATTATCTGTTCAATTCCGCTGTTTGAGCAATAAGACAAGCAGGTAAGCAATGTAATAAGTTTGATAGTAGTTGATAGAGCTGTAATTATGTATCCTAAACATTATGTAGAAGTTGTGCATGAGAAGAAGAGATGTACAATTGTGGTAGGTACCTAGTACAGAGAGTTATGTTTCAACACTGGATTATGGATGTCTATAGCTCTATTTTACAGTTCTGTAATGATTTGTATCAATCTCATTATCTGTCTTGTTTATAATTTTAATGATTGTTGTGGAATGTGTCTCCTTGGATAGATTGTGGTGCTACATACTTTAAAACATTTTCTTGGGAATCAAATTGTATGCAGTCGGACTGCATGCAGTCAGCGATTCAGAACCGTCCTTAAGATCAGACAGTTCAGATCTTAAGACAATTTTTTATTTTGATTAATATAAAATTCTGAAATGACATCTGGACCGTTCGATCAAGATCGGACGACTTGAAATCAATTGACTACATGACTGCAGCGCCTTTCGACTACGTAGAATTTAGGTCCATTTTCTATCCCCTCTAGTTTGAAAAAAAGCGTTCACCTCCCTCTAGGTTAACTCTGTTAACGATTTTGAAACTCCACATTTTGCCTAAAATATTGTAATTCATACCCTCTGTAAATTCACTCGCAAAATCATGCCTAGAACTTTGACTCTTCCCTACGCGTAGCTTCTTTCTTTTCTTCTCGCTGAAACAGAAAAGCAACCAAGAAGAAAACAACTTTGTTCTTGCTCCAAATATTATTTACTTCACTCCATAGAAAAAAAAAAAAACCCAATACAATTCTAGTTCTAACACATCCATCATCAATAATTGGAACATATAATAGCACATATACATTTTTTTTTACTTAGAAGCTATACTAGTACAATAGAACACTAGCTAGGCTCCACTCATATTTACTACTTTATAAGCATAGAATGCTAGTGTCTACTATCTTGTTAATTACATTATCACACTCCACCAATACTTATAGATGTATTTTTTGCTTGATTAAACTTAATAGAAAGAAGAAGAAACAAACGAGCAAATTGTCGAATTCTACAATTGAAACACGGAAAATTTTGGTATTTTAGTGGGCGTTGTTGGAGAATATAGGGGAGAGGAGAAAACTCCGTTTCATAATTTTGGTATTTAAGTTCTCGTATGCTTCTCAATCCACCCAATAGGTGGTACTTGGTAGCATCTTTCTCCTATGCAACTAAAAGTTCAAAAAAACAGAACTTTTCAGGATTGGATCCTTGAGAACTATGTAGTCAGTGCAGTCAAATCTCAACAATTACATAAAAAATTATCTACATTCAACGATTGAGATTTGACAACACTAACTAAATGTGTTTTCTCCTTGAAAATTTTCCTTACTGTAAATTTGTCTACAATAGTTCAAACCCTAAAGTTTAATGTTCATTATTGATACAATTATTGTACCTTAATCTTAACTCATAGTTTTAAGGCTCCACATAGTCACCTATTGATGATAAGTGACAGCCACAATAAGCTGGAGCAATAAGCAATTATCCAAGCAGTTGCATAGTTGGTAGGTAGAATTTCATTTTCAATCTTGAGTGGTTCATTAAATATTATTTATTGATATTATTCTTTCTACTTTTTTGTTGGTATTTGTTTTCTTTTTTCCGATAAGCCCAAAATGGTTGTAGTTGATAAGGCCCCCCAACCCATGGCCTCATTTGATCATTGCTTCAAACACAAAGAATTCCTAAATAGTGCACAAGGAATTAAATAATGAAAGTATATTCTTTTTAGTTTTTTATACTTAATGATTTTCAACATTTTCTTTGTAATCAAAGCGTAAGCAAAAATACCAATCGTTAGTCGGTTTAATGGTGATTGTCGCTGAACTTGGTAAGAAAAATCACAGTTCGATCCAAGGACGGATGCAAGTGGAGTTAATTGGGGTCAGCTGACCCCACTCCTTGCTTTATTTTTTAATTAATAATAGTAATGTTTTAATATTCTGACCCCACGGTAAGTTTAATGTTAATCTCACATGCCTCAACAACCACTAATACACTAAGAGACAAATCAATAACATATATATCTTCTATTAATATTATGGAAAAATACTAAATAATGCACCCGGTGTACTAGTTAAGCAAGTTTTTATGGAAAATTTTATTTGGAAATTGTGAATTCAATGCTTTGAAAGTATAAAAATTTCTCTTATCTCTATTACTTTTGTCTTTTATTTCTATTTTTAGCATGCTTAACAAGTGCACCGGGTACACTAGACCATCGGCTTCTCTTCTATGAACTAAGTGAAGAATCAATTGCGCAACGGTATGAGTGATGATTTTTTGAACGCTCTTCTAGTAACATACATCGAGAGTGATATATTTGAAAGTGTTGAAAATGAAAAAAATCTTAAAACACTTTCAAAATATGAAGCCACGAAGAGAGCAATTGTTATTTTTTAATAGCAATTGTAGTTCTTTGATATTCAGATGTCTTTAGTATTTAGATATATAATGGGATATTTTATTTTGTAATCACCAATTTTTTGCTTAATGATATCGATGTCATTATTTTATTGGTTACGAATTTATATATTTTTATATAAATATATGATAAACAATCTTGACCCCACTTAATGAAATTTCTGGATCCGTCTCTGGTTCGATCCCCCGCAACTGCAATCGGGAGGGGATTGAAATTACTTGATCCCAAAACTGACCCGCAAACCAGATTTAATTGGTGGTGAAAAACAAAAAAACAAAAGCGTAAGCAAAAATATTTAAGACATATAGTCCCTCATAATATGAATATATGGATGGTACTTAGATTTTATTTACTTATTATTATAGGATATATGCAACTTGAGAAGTTGTGACTATAAAAAAACAGAAAGAATAATAAGTTTTCAATATTCTCCAAACTTTTTATTTATACTTTATGACCTGTAATAATGCTTGCACGACTAATCTTGTATTCACTTATCTCAACTATTTTGTTCTTATATACATTTTAATTTTAAATTATAAAATAAGAAGGAATCAACTTAAACTAATGAAAAATTTGAGTATTTTTATTATAAAAAATGAGCGTGATACCAATTTTTTTCATATAGGTTCATTTCACTTCAAGGCATTGTCGTGTAAGTAACTCTTTTAGCCATAATTTAACCATCAATTTATTAGGTTGTAGGGACTAGCCTCTTCTGCTAAACTCGACTACTATTTTTAACATTTTCAAAATAAAATAATATCTTAAATTTTACATAGAATAGAACCATCTAAAAATATTTAGAATCTCGTTTTAATCTTAAAAATTTATTTATGCAAAAATTTAGGACATTTTAAAACTATTAATTCAAATTTGTAGCATTAGAATTTTGAGACTATGTATTGTGGCCAAACTTGCAAAGTCTCATAGGCTATAGCCATAATAATATGTGGTTCCTTTATGTAAAATTAAGTTATAGCTAGTTGATAGATGAAATGTTAGTTGATATTTAATAAGCTAGTTTTTAGCTGATAATTGAAATGTTAGAGAATGAAATTAAAATGTTTGATAATTTAGTTGTTGTTTGTTCAAAATGACATAGATGTACATAATTATTTAATGCAAGTGGAATGAAAGATAAAAAGTTATAAGCTATAAGTTCAAATGCTAGTTTTTTATTTTTTTTGGTTACACGTTAAAATGCTATATTTAAAATAACATATGAAAAAAATTTGTTACCAATTAGCACCTTTAATTTTATGAAACAAACTTATAAGCTAATATAATAAGCTATAAGTTAGTTTATTTGTGTTACGAAACAGACACCATAAGTTTTTTTTTTTTTTTTATACAATATCATGTAAGAAAAAAATAATACTCAAAACCAACATTAACTTCTACATATACAACATTGTCCTTCCTTTCTATCTTTCTATATCTAAATTGAAATGAAAATCTATTTCTATATATCAACTTTCTATTAAAAAAATTATTGTACTCCATATTACACATCTAATTTCTGGGATCTACCTATAATTATTGCTAAATTGTGAAATCAATAATCAATAATGATGATAATTTAAGTAACACAAACTATAAGAATCGAATAGTTGCTCTAATGGCTGTGTACAAAAAGTTCAGGACTTGCTTTTGAAATGAAAAGCTCTCTCCCTGCAAAAGATCCAACAACATGCACACATTAATCCCTGAAATATATACAGCATGTAATAAACTTCTAAAAATAATATCTATAAAAAAAAAATTCTAAAAAAATTTGTAAAACAAGCAAAAAAATTTCTATTAATAGAAGTATTATTTTTATATTTTTCCTTAATAAATCAAATTGATCTCTCTCTCTCTCTCTCTCTCTCTCTCTCTCTCTCTCTCTCTCTCTCTCTCTCTCTCTCTCTCTCTCTCTCTCTCTCTCTCTCTCTCTCTCTCTCTCTCTCTCTCTCTCTCTCTCTCTCATCAATGGAGAGTTCTTACTAGCACAAGGTGTGTCAGAAAGAATCTTAAAAAAATATACAATCAACACATGATCAAATACACATAAAAATAAAAGACCCTAGCCGACGCCCAAACAAACAAAACGACCATCATATATAAGAATTTACATCGATATTAGCATTATAGGCTTTCAACCACAAAACTGAATGTATTTTAACTTTATCGAATATTTGGTGAATTGTACTTTCCTTTACTTTGAAAACTCTATTATTCCGCTCGCTCCACATAAGCTAAATACAACATAACCCTATTAAGTTAATAATAAAAATAATAATAAACTTCTAAAAATAATATCTATAAAAAAAAATTCTAAAAACTTTTGTAAAACAAGCAAAAAAATTTCTATTAATAGAAGTATTATTTTTATATTTTTCCTTAATAAATCAAATTGATCTCTCTCTCTCTCTCTCTCTCTCTCTCTCTCTCTCATCAATGGAGAGTTCTTACTAGCACAAGGTGTGTCAGAAAGAATCTTAAAAAAATATACAATCAACACATGATCAAATACACATAAAAATAAAAGACCCTAGCCGACGACCAAACAAACAAAACGACCATCATATATAAGAATTTACATCGATATTAGCATTATAGGCTTTCAACTACAAAACTGAATGTATTTTAACTTTATCGAATATTTGGTGAATTGTACTTTCCTTTATTTTGAAAACTCTATTATTCCGCTCGCTCCACGTAAGCTAAATACAGCATAACCCTATTAAGTTAATAATAAAACATAGTTAATAGTATTAACTATATTTTATTATTTTTTGAAAAAATATAACTTAATGAGTTAGATCACTTTTTTCAGCAATCCAATGTCTTCCTTCTTTTGATGGCAACTACAAAACGACCCTAGCCGACGACCAAACAAACAAAACGACCATCATATATAAGAATTTACATCGATATTAGCATTATAGGCTTTCAACTACAAAACTGAATGTATTTTAACTTTATCGAATATTTGGTGAATTGTACTTTCCTTTATTTTGAAAACTCTATTATTCCGCTCGCTCCACGTAAGCTAAATACAGCATAACCCTATTAAGTTAATAATAAAACATAGTTAATAGTATTAACTATATTTTATTATTTTTTGAAAAAATATAACTTAATGAGTTAGATCACTTTTTTCAGCAATCCAATGTCTTCCTTCTTTTGATGGCAACTACAAGCTACTTGACTAAAGTTAGCTGCATTAGTAGGACCAGTTGGTTTTATTTTTTATTTTCAAATATTCAATTTTTTGGTCATAAAAGTACTGTAACCTATTTTATTTTATTTTTTAAAGTTCTGTATAAAAAAATATTAAAATAATTTTCACTGTTTCTAAACAAAACTTTGAAATTAGAAACCAAAGAAAAAATAACTCAAGATGTATTTGGAAGCCTGAAACTTAACATATTATTTATGCAGGGTAGTATCTCAAAAATAGATTTCTACCATCATGCAGATCCATTATTTTATTTTTTTTATATAGAAGAATTGACAAAGTAAATATAAGAAATTCTTACACAAGTGAGAGAGTCGGGGTTTGAACCCCGGTCATGACGTCCATACCTTGCAATTTCGGCAAATTTTTGCCAGTTGAGCTAGGACTTATAAAACAAATCCATTATTATAAATCCGATTATCTAATCTTAATCATATAAATCTCAATAATTCGTTATAAATTAGGCAATCAACGTTTTAATTTTGCATTTTAAACCTTATTATTTCGCAAAATTAAAATACAAACTATCAATTAAAATCAGACAGATAAAATTAAAATATCTTATAAATGCACGGATATCATGTCAGAATGAAATTCATGTGCCTATTTTGCTGATGTATAAAACAGTAACTAATATATTTTCATAGTTATGTCAATCTCATCCCATTTGGACCATGATGATGTAAGAATTTCTACAAAATAATTTTCAAAGCAACATTCATATTCATATTATTCATGTCTATACTCTATAGTTTATAATGTCTATGTCTAAAACAGCCACCTCCAGCCCACTTTTTGTGACCCACATATTTTATAATCTCCCACATGACATTATTTTCTTCCAACTAATTAACCAGCACCATTAAAATTCTAAATCATGTTTCAACTAGTTGAAAATTTTCTTTCTCCATTAACCATTCAGATGCTCAAAAGTCACATCTGCACTTAGCTTTTCTGAAATTTTCTAAGTAGTATATGATACTCAACAATACCATCAAATGTAACACATATGGGACCCTTGCTCAACATAGACTACAAAAAATACCTGAATTTCCTGCCGCCATTTAATTAGAGGGCGTTTGATTTAAATTAGACGGTTCATATTTTTTTTTAAGAGCAGCCGGTTTATATTTTAAGTTTGATAAAGAAAATTACGATCAAAATCATATTACTAAAGACCTTTCAGAATACTATTTAACTATAAAGAATCTATTTCAGTTGAAGCATTTTTATTATATATTTTATGTCACCATGGCTGCGATGAGGCTGCTGTTGAGGTTGCATCAACAACATCTAACCACGATGACCGACCGCTAACATTCGAGACCCTGCTCCTCAATAAGGATAGAAAAGGTAGCATAGATTTGGACTATGAAGTAGTAACACAGATACTAGACATAACACTGACGCGTCAATAATAATAATTTGAAATAAATGAATTAATGAACGTAATCACATATGTGACTAACATGTGTCGGACACTAAAGACGCTTATGATCATATGTGCTTTGGACATGAGGGTAACATATAGAATTGAAGTACTCCAATCATGCTACAAAAAGGATAGAAAGGGTAAAGTTGATGAAAAAGGGGATTCCACATCTGAGATAAGGTTCATAAACATTGACAAAAGTTGATGATGTTTGGTTATCTAGCATGAGGGATCCTTAAGGCTTTCTTTCCTCCATCCTTTTGTATAACCGAATTTGGACTTTTGTATAGTTGAAGACAAGAATCATTTTATTCACGGATGAAGATGCACATGCATGATTAATTGCATTTGCAAGTGGAAGATAAGAAAGATGGAGACCCATCACCATATAATAATCAAACCAATAATAATGTCAACAGTAAGTTATTTTTTAACATAAACAACTTAGTATCGAAACTTTTGATCGAAAGCATGTCTAATATCTAACACATGTTGATGTCTGATACTAACATATGTGGTTACTTCAATTATTCGATTTTCTTAAATTATTAAGATATAGACATGTTAGTTTCTGACGTCTATATGTGTGTCACTGGTGTACTTGGTGCATGCACTAGTACTATTTGGACAACATTTGATACCATGTAGGCCAAACTTTTGCACTATATGGTTCCATACTTTTCCATGATTGTATTTTTCATTATGCAGTTAATATATAGTATAGGGCTGGTGTACTACCTTCACAAGTGGTCCAACGTGGACAAGTGATCTACCGAATATAAATTTTACAAAATTTATTGGTAGATTGAAAGTTTATATCATATAGAGCATCCATAAAAAAATTTAAAAAATTGAAAATCATTTGATATTTTATTGGGATTTATCAAGATTTACAATATTTAATAAACCGTTAATCTTGATGGATCTCAATAACATATCAAATGATTTTCAATTTTTCTAAAATTTTCTATAGATGACCTATATGATATAAACTTTCAATCAAACGGTGAATTTTGTAAAATTCGTATTCGTTATAAGATTTTTCATGAATGGTCCACCATGGACCACTTGAAGAAGTGATCCACGCTAAAATTTTCCTATAGTATAGTACTATTATAAAGTCAAACAATAACATGCTCCACAAGTACTAATTGCTATGAACCTATGATTGAGCATGTGACATATGAATGAAAAACAATTCTACACCACATAAACTATAGTTTCATTTTCTTAATAACCACTTGGTATCCCTACAAACAAATAATGAATCATAAATGGATAAAAATATCAACACAACACTTATGCAAATAAATTAAAAAAATTCCTCACCTTCTACAAGTTCCTCCTTCAAGGAATAATCCATTTGAATTTTTTCATTTTTTCCTCATCACAATCTTGAAAGCTCCCAAACCAAGAATAATGTAAGTATGTAGATGACAAAATTGATAGACAAAATCTGCAGATTAACAAAAATTAGAGAATTAGATACATAAAAAAATTACTCAAATATCAATTATAATATGCTCTACACAAATGTCCAAAATAGACAACTCGGTTGGTGAGCTGTTGAACAAAAGATAAGCATTAAGAGAGAGTTCCGGATTGCCTGCAGTAACTGCTTCACGCAGTAAGCAATTTTAGCCATCAAAAGTAACCAAACGGCTAAAAATCATTATAATTTAAGTACAGTTTAATCTCAGACGGTCAATATCACTACTGCGTTGAGGTAGTTACTGCATGTAATCATTTTCCTGAAAAGAGTACTGACTACGAGATCTCGGATTCAAACCCCGAAACTAACCTAATCTACCAACCCCTATAAAAGATACTACAGTAAAAAATTTCAAAGGAATGTAACTTACATTGGATTTGGATTCAATAACCATTTCTGGAAAATAACCCCCTTGTTGACCTTGATTTTGCAATCCAATATTATAAACTGGTGTACCATCAGGATAATAAAGACCATAGTTTCTCTCAGAAGCAGGACCAGTCTTCAAATCTTCATTAAAAAGTGCAAAAACATAAATATCAATAGGAACAGAAGGTTTTGCAGGAGTTCCTTGTTTCATCTCAATTCTCTTCAACAAATTACTATGATAAATTTCTGCATTCTGCATTGAAGCTCCAACTTCATCAGGATCACCTTTAGAAGGCCAACCCGTCTCAGAAATCTTAACCTCGATATCGGTATGTCCTAACGTCTTTATTGCCGCGTAAACAGCGTCGATTTGAGCGTATAACATGTTATCATAATGTAAATTTGTGACATGATCTATAGTACCAGGATTCGGTTGAAACAAGACATAGTTTAATGGAACATGTTGTGGATCGCCTTTATATGCGAAAAAAGGATAAGCATTGATCAAAAAAGGCGATTTAATTTGCGCTTGAAAGCTAAGAAGTGGTTGAATATATTGTATCAAATCTTGACTAAATGTACCAGATGAAGGAGGGAATGAATTTGACATAATGATAAAAGAATGTGAAGTTGTGACAGTAACTTGTTGAGATAATCCAAGCTTAACAAGTGCATTATAAACTGATTGCATTGCTGGTAAAAGATTATTATAACTATTAATATCATTGTTACCTAATACTTCATTTCCAACATTAATTGAAGTTATTTTTGTTTGTGAAATATAAGGTTGAACATTTTGTTGAATCCATGTTTGTGCTTTAATAGGATCTCTCATACTTTGAAGATCATTAATTCCTATCATGAATTCAACATTTGAATTTGAAAATGTTGTTAGAACATTTCGATCAGCATCATAGAGTTTTATTCTGCTCACATTCAATGATTTTATTAGAACTGCTACTCTTGAATGAGATGGTAGATTATTTGCTATTTGTCCATAGTTTATTCCAAAATCCAATCCATAACTTTGCATATACAAATCTGCAACAAAAAAAATATATAGTTTCAGAAAAAACGGCCAATATCAGTAATTTTTGGCTTTCGTTTAATCTGGTTCGGGGATCAGTTCAATTAGTATCGTTAATTTGTTCATGTAACAAATATCTAATACAAGAAAATTGTTAAAAAGGGTACAAAATAAAATTCAAACCCAACAAAGAAAATGAAAAAAATAATATAACTTTGCAAGAAAAAAGCTATTTTTTGAACTTTCTATAGAATAATGCAAAAGTGAAGAACAAACCTGAAATGGTGAGAAATAGCAATATCTGTTTGAAGAGAAATGAAGATATTGCCATTATTATCACCTAAAGAATTAAGGGTGAGAAATGAAAACTAAGGTTAGCCACATAAGAAAGTGTTATGATATATATAAAGAGATATATGTATGTGAAAACAGAGCAAAACTCTGTTTTTTGCTCTGTTTTTGATATTTTGTCATTATTATATAATCTACCACATATTTTATACGTATTGTAATTAATGATCAGATAGTTTTATTAGTTTCTTGATATTCACCGACATGGTTAGGTTTTATTGTTATTTTGCCGATGATGTTTGTGATATTTACAAATAAGACCATTTTCTTCTACTTGTGGGAAGTTTCATGTGGACTAGCAACTACTAGTACTAGTATTCTTGTGGGAAACAGTTTTTAATCACTTCTTCCACACAATTTGATTTATTGCATTTGATTACGTAATTGCAGTCTAAAATAAATTTTATGGATACTTTTCTTATCAAATATTTAGGAGTGTCTTACTAATTAGTGTCTTCTAGGTATTATATATATTTTATTAAAAAAAAAGAGATATATTCAGAATATTAGTTAAAGAAGATAAAAGAAATAAATTTTATATTAATTTTTTTATATTTTAAATAGTTGAATTTACAAATTATTTACTATATTTAGTTTTTTAACTAGTGTTTCATAAAAACTAATTAATATTTTTCTTTTTAGAATATTCACTAAGACACTAGTGTCTAGGGTTGTTCATAGGTTGGATTGATCTAACTTAATATGTTATTAAACTAAATCAAATTTATTGGGTTACATTGAATGAAAAACTTGTATTTTTTTTTATGCCAACTTTAAACCGATCCAACTTGATGGTGAATGGTTTAACTTTTTTGGATAAATGAGTCTTTAGATATTATTTTTTAAAAAAAATATAATAAAAAATGCATAATTAAATGACATTTATTTTTTTAAAAAAATCCAAACTTAGAATAAATTTTAATATTTAAAATTTAAAAATTGGATTTCATAAAACATTATATATATATATATATATATATATATATATATATAAAAGATAATTACACTTGAATAAAAGGTAAACGGGCAACAAGCTGCGCCGCTAAACCTTCCTGTATAGCAAAACTCAATCTCTGAAAAACTACATTCTGAGATCTAGGCGACACAACATTACTATGTATGACTGAGATTATAAAACATTTAAAAAATATTATAAAAAATAAAAAATATAATAATTTTTAAATAGACTGAGATCTTAATCAAAGTATTTCACGCTTCAAATAACCAAACTTAATAAAATTCAAATAAACACCCCAGCTAGTAGTTTTGAAAAGATATTTATTGACAAGAAAAAAAAAAAGGAATTAATGATAAATATGTGGTTTATAATGAAAAATGAAAATATTGGAATTATAAAAAGCATGTACACGAATCTCGGTAACGGCCATGTTTTAAGCACCGCCTTTGTGAGGACGCGGTGACACCTCAGCAATTGCACGTTTTTGCATTTTAATACTCACTCGTTGTTTTTTTTTTTTTTTTTTTTGACACCAATACAACACTCACTCGTTTTGATTGCTGCATTTGCACTCACTACGCACTCGGCGAGTCGGCACCACTTTCTGTGTTAAAAATTAAAAAGAAAACGCGCTCCCCTAACAAATTACGGCTTTTTTATGCAATTTTTGTTTGGTTATCGGTTACCAATGATGTAAATATGATTTTTATGCAAAACAAATTTCGTGAACATGACCCAATTGTCAGAAATATTGCATATAATAGATAGAGGTTGAGATTAAGGATACGTTTCTACTAATTTATTTTTGAGTTTATACAAACAGTTTATGCAATTTTTATGTATTATTATAAGTTTGTCGAGGTAGTTTATGATAAAATAGTTTATAAAAAATTTAATTTTTACTAGTTTGAACTTATAAAATAGCATAAAACTTAATTTATATTGCATAAACTGTTTGCATAAGCTAAAAAATAAGTTAGGCCAAACGGACCCTTAAATTTTGATACTCTCGTTATTTCACTTTAAAATATGAAATTTTAACCATTAATCTATTTGACGAAAAAACGATTTTATTTTAACTTTCACTATCAGTTTAATCTGGTTTGTGGGTCAGTTCTGACATCAAATGATTTTAGATGAGATATCGACTTTTTTACTATTTATTTAAGAAACCTTAATGAAAGTTGTCTATGAAGTTTTACCGATAAATTTTAAATTTAAATATATTAAGTGATTTATATCTGTTAAAGTGTTATTAAGTGATTTAACATTACTCAAATGTTACATCGATATAATTCGATCTATTCCCATATATTATTTATAGTATTAATTTTTTAAATTCATCTAAAAAGTGGTAGAGAAATTAACCACTTTATTGACATATAAAGAAATGCTAAAGAGGCGAAAAAAAATCGGCAAATCCTATATGAACTCCATGTGATATTGTTTGCAAAAACCACCTACATGAAGCTTAAAGTGTAACGTGGATGCTTCATTTTCGAGATCACACAACAAAGTAGGCATAGGAGTGTGTATTCGGATGACAAAGGTCAATTTTTCTATTTTTCTTATCAATAAATCTTAACACTTTCCTCCTAGTTTTCTCTCTAGTTCTTACTTGTTATCTTCTTCCTCTTATCTTGGATTACCCTAACAAATTGGTATACAGAGCCCTTTGGTTCTTAGTGTAGAAAGCAAAAAGATTCAGTCTTGTTTGGTGTTTCCATTGTCTTCCCTTCAGCAACAATGTCAGGGAATGGTTTACCAAACAATCTTCCAATTCTTGAGGGCAAGAATTGGGAAAGATGGAGCAAACAGATGAAGTATCTCTTTGGTTTTCAAGATACATGGGAAGTGGTGGTTAATGGTGTGCAAGACTTGGTGGGGAATGCCACTGAAGCTCAGAGATCAGCACACAAAGACTTAAAGAAGAAGGATTGCAAGGCAATGTATGCAATTCAAGCTGCAGTAGATTCTGCAAATTTTGACAAGATATCTAGTGCTGAATCCTCTAAGGCAGCCTGGGATATTTTGGTGAAATATTATGAAGGAGGAGAAAAGGTGAAGGGAGTCAAGTTGCAGTCTCTGCGAAGGCAATATGAGCTTCTGCAGATGGATAAGAGTGAATCCATTGGAGCCTATGTGTCGAAGGTTCAAGGCATTGTCCATACAATGAAGAGCTGTGGTGAGGTGATGACAGATAGGATGATTGTAGAGAAGGTAATGAGAACTCTAACTCCAAATTTTGATCATGTCATTGTTGCCATCCAAGAAACTGGGAATGTAGCTACATTACAGTTGGAGGATCTTGTCGGATCTTTAGAAGCACATGAGTTGATGATAA
Source organism: Trifolium fragiferum (assembly GCA_954870985.1). Lineage (NCBI taxonomy): Eukaryota > Viridiplantae > Streptophyta > Magnoliopsida > Fabales > Fabaceae > Trifolium > Trifolium fragiferum. The sequence continues at coordinate 74,271,000 of OX940789.1, read as the reverse complement.
ATGAAAGGAAATGGGTTCAAGAATCTGTACAAGCCTTACAAGTTCAGGCTTACAAGAAAGCTAACAGTCACAAAGAGAAAAATCAAGATAAGGGAAAGAATGGCTCTCAGAAAAAATTTGATGGAAAATCTGAATCCTTCAAGAAAGGAGGAGGAACATCAAATTCAAAGAAAGGGAAAGGCAAGGACAAGAGTCACATTCAGTGCTATAACTGTGAGAAATGGGGACACTATGCTTCAGATTGTTGGTTCAAGAAAGGCAAAGAAAAGGGCCAAGACTCTGATGATGAAGCAAAACTTGTGCAAGAAAAGGTTGAAGACAAAGCTGTGACTTTCATGGCTACATTATCAGAGGTAGAATCACAAGATAAAGTTGATGCTGAGACTTGGTTCTTAGACACAGGGTGTTCCAACCACATGACTGGTCACAAAAACTGGTTAGTGAAGTTCGATTCTGGAAAGAAAAGTAAAGTGAAGCTGGCCAATAGCAGTTCATTGCAGTCAGAAGGCATTGGTAACATGGTTATCAAGAGGAGCAATGGAAGCACTGCAGTAATTGAAGATGTGATGTTTGTACCAGGTATGGATTGTAATCTTCTGAGTATTGGACAGTTAGCAGAAAAAGGTTTTTCAGTTATCATTAATGTTCCGGACTGGGCCTAGAATGGACTAACAGGCCCAATCCACTAGGGTGTCGAGGACAGCCCAGTGTCGAGCAGCTCAACACCACTTGCTCGACACCGCAACACAAGCTTATCAGCAGCTCAAACATACCCGTTTCTCTGCTGTCGAGCACACATGTGCTCGCCGCCAATTTCGCACCTGTCAAACGTGCACCACAAGCCACGTTTTCACCCCAAGCTTATCCGTCTCCCGCAGAACACGGGCTAAGCTTGACTAGGGGGAGAGTCTAACGACTTCTCCAGCATACCACGCTATCCCTAGCAGTTATCCTCATTGGGCTTGCTCTACGCGGCCCAATAGTGATAATCGTTGGCCCCGCGCTGGGGGCTTATAAATACTCCTCTTCATTGAGGAGTCAGGTATTCAATTCTTATTCTCTCAACCTCACTTCTTGTATCTGTGCTGACTTAGGCATCGGAGTGTCTGCAGGTACAACCCCCCCCTCCGTTTTCAGAGCAACCGTCAAGACCACACGTGACTAGCAGCTGGCCATCGATCGAACGTCCGTTCCAGGTACGATCAATTAAGAAAGAGAAATTTGAACTTTATGATCCTGCAAATAACCTAATTCTGAGGACTCCTTTGGCCAAGAATAGAACTTTCAGAACTTTGATTCACACAAACACTGTTCAGTGTATGAAGGTAGTAACAGATGAGAAGTTGAATTGGCTATGGCACCTGAGATTTGGACATTTGAATTTCAAATATCTGAATCAGCTAGGGAGCAAAGGAATGGTACTTGGCCTGCCTAAGATTGAAGCTTCAGAAAGAGTATGTGAAGGTTGCTTAGTTGGTAAACAACCTAGAAATGCTTTCAGCAAGAGTTTGCCTATGAGATCATCAAGTGTACTAGGTGTTGTACATTCTGATGTGTGTGGTCCCTTTGATGTGAATTCACTTGGTGGTAATAGATATTTTGTTACCCATCGTCGCTAACAACGAAGACGATCAGCATGATAACGCCGCCGTCGACCTCGAAGGCGATGAACGCGACGGACGAGAATGTTCTCCGTTCACCGAAGACGACGATCAAGTCCAGGAGGTTCCAAACCCCAACGCTGGAACGTCGGAGAAAGCCCCCGCGGCTAACCAAGTCATCGAAAGTCCAGGGCAACAAGTCCTCACCATAACTGCAGCGGATTTCAAAACATTGGTAGACACCATCAAAGAGAAGAACCGCCGCTTGGAATCCCTTGAAAAGCACTATCGTCCGTCCCGCCACGGCACCGACGATCCCAACCGCCGACAGCCGGCACAGAAGAAAAGAGGACGAACTCCTCCCCGCGAGGATCGTTCAGCCCAGACCAGCAAAAGGGGAAAGGGAATCGTGATCCGCGAACCTTCTCCTTCCCGCAAAACGCGGCCGCCGAGCGGAAATCCCGCAACTACTTCCACCGATCGTGGAAAGAAGCATGTGTATCCTAATCCTCCTCCTCCGCAGTACAACGAGGAGCCTTCCCTATCTCCTCAGGGATATGGCTCGCCTCGTCTGCCGAGCTCGAGTGACGAGGACGACAACTACGGACCTTTGTCCTCAAACATCTTGAACGCCCCTCTTCCTCCGGGTTTGGAGAAACCACCTTCCAACCTGGGGAAGTACGACGGGCTGGGAGACCCCGACGACCACATTGACAACCTCAATGTTCAACTGAATTATCGCCAAGTCAAAGGACCCATAAAGTGCAGGTTGTTCTCGACAACCCTGACCAAGGGAGCGCTTGATTGGTACAAAGCTCTTCCCCGAGGTTCCATCACGTCATGGAAAGAATTATGCGAACGTTTTAGGAACCACTTCACAGCCTCCCGTCGCCCTCCCAAGTCGGTGGCCACACTCGAGCACATTGTTCAGGGAGAGCGCGAATCTCTGCGCGCCTACCTTGACAGATTTAACAAGGAAGCCGTCCAGGTCCCCACTTCTGATGGGATGAAGAAATACCTGATCGAGCGAGGTCTCCGCCGTCCAAGCGACTTCGCCAAGTTCATTGGGATCTCCCCACAAGAGACTCTCAACGACCTCCTCCAACAGGCGCAGGCCTTTATTGAGTATGTAGAGAAAGAAGAAGCTGCGAGCTTCCGAAAGTCCCGAACAGAAGGATCGTCGGGGCACAACCGCGGTCACCACCGGGCAGGCGGTGACAAAAGACAAGACGAGCGTCCTCGTGAAAGGAACCGAGGACCAAACAGTCAATTCACTCAGTACACTCCGCTCACCACATCTCGTGAGCAAATCTTATCAACCACTGGCACAGGCCAGTTCAAAACTTGGGGAGTCAGAGTGCCCAAGCCCATGCCGGCCAAGCCCAACGCCGACATGAAGAAATATTGCAAGTACCACAAAACTCATGGTCACAACACTGAAGACTGCGTCCACCTGAAAGACGCCATTGAAATTCTGGTCAACCAAGGCCACCTAAGGAAATATGCGAGGAACAATGACGCGCCTCGACAGAAAGACCCTCCGGCTCCTAAGCCCGAGGACAAAGATGATGGCCCCGGGCAAGTGGCCATGGCAATCCACCGACCAGAAGACTTTATGATTACAGAAGAACTCGCTGCCCAGCTCAGCAAATGGGAGGACTTTTCCTCCGCTATGGTTATCTCTGGTGGGGGTTTCAATCCCCTCACCATTGGTTCTGTCAAAAGGAAGTTCGATGAACTGATCTCTACTTCGCCTAACCTCGGCGTCACTCTTGACACGGGAGAAAAAGGCTCTCTTCCCCTGGCTTTCTACCCGGAAGAGATGCCCGGCGGAACCCCGAATTCCCAAATCCCTCTGCTCATCAAAGCACACATGGTGAATTTTGAGGTACACCGCATACTCGTCGATGAGGGAAGCTCCTGCGACATAATGTATTCTTCCCTGTTCAAGGTGCTCGGTTTGGAGAGAAAGCACTTGGCCCCTTACCTAGGCTCAGACCTGCAAGGTTTCAATGGTTCTACAAGCAAACCCTGGGGTCACGTCGACGTCCTCGTCACCTTTGGGCAGGGAGAAACGGCCAAGCCCGTCAGAGTCAAATTCCTGGTCGTAGATTGCTGCTCCCTCTATCAATGCATCATCGGCAGAACTGCCTTAGCCGATCTGGTCGCCGTACCTTCTACCATTCATCTCAAGATGAAATACTACACACAGAATGGTAAGGTCGCAACTATCCACGGAGACATCGCCGCGGCCAGAAGATGTTTTGAAGCTGCGTCCAGAGGCTTATCCTCTATCGACAAAGTTCTGAAGAAAGCCAAGAACGCACCAAGTTCGTCGGGGAAAGGGAGCGAGGAGAAGCCACAGCCCAACAATGTCAGTGCCATAGACCTGGATGCTCGCTTCTCCAAGAAAGAGCGCAAAGAGGAGAAAAAGCTTCGAAAGGACAACAAGGAGGACAATGAGGCGAGCAAAAAGAACTACCGCCCCATTCCAGATGGTGAATTCGAAGTTGTGCCACTTGGAGAGGACCCGAGCAAAGGAGTGAAGATCGGTGCGGACCTTCCCGACTATGTCAAGAACCAGCTGAAATCCTGTCTCCGTGAGAACGCGGACCTGTTCGCATGGAGTGCCACCGAGATGCCCGGCCTCGACCCTGAGGTCGCCTGCCACCAGCTCGCCATAGACCCAGCTGCTAAAGCTGTTGTGCAAAGAAGAAGAAAGCAGTCTCCCGAGAAAGCGGAGGCTGCAGAAAAAAATGTAAAAGACCTCTTAGAGGCAAATTTTATTTCCGAAGCTAGATACTCTACTTGGCTTTCAAACGTTGTACTTGTTAAGAAATCTAATGGCAAATGGCGAATGTGCGTTGACTACACCGATCTTAATAGGGCTTGTCCCAAAGATGCTTATCCTTTACCTAGCATCGATAGGCTAGTAGATAATTCGTCTGGTTTTAAATTATTATCTTTTATGGATGCGTATTCGGGCTATAACCAAATACCTATGGCCGAATCAGATAAAGAAAAAACTGCATTCATGACCGAATCAGGCAACTATTACTATAACGTAATGCCTTTCGGGCTAAAAAACGCAGGTGCTACATACCAGCGAATGATGAACAAAGTTTTCCGAGCAGACATTGGTGACGTGCTCGAAGTCTATATGGACGACATGATCGTCAAATCCAAAGAAGAAGTCGATCACACTGCCCACCTGAGAAGAGTTTTCGAACGTGCCCGCCACGTCAAAATGCGTTTCAATCCTGAGAAATGCACCTTTGGGGTTCGAGCAGGGAAGTTCCTCGGTTTCTATCTTACGGAGAGAGGAATCGAAGCGAACCCCGATAAATGCAGAGCGTTCGCCGAACTCCCAACTCCGAACTCCAAAAAATCGATCCAAACCCTCAACGGCATGCTCACCTCGCTGTCTCGCTTCGTCGCGAAATCTGCACAGCACGCACTTCCCCTCTTCAAACTCCTTAGGAAAGAAGTTGCTTTCGAATGGACGGAGGAATGCGAGCAGGCTCTTCAACGCCTAAAGAAAGCTTTGTCTGAACCTCCCGTCCTCTCTCGACCAGACGCGGAGGAAATCTTGTATTTATACCTTTCGGTAACCCCCGAAGCCGTAAGCGCCGCACTCATCCGGGAAACTGCAGAAAATCAAAAGCCTGTGTACTTCACGAGCAAAGCCCTGCAAGGACCCGAAGTCAGGTACCAACGCATTGAAAAAGTCGCCCTCGCGCTCGTCGTAGCCGCGAGACGATTAAGACATTACTTCCTTGCCCACACAATCACCGTGAGAACGGACCAGCCCATCAAAGCACTATTAGGGCGACCAGACATGGCGGGCAGAATGCTCAAATGGTCCATTGAGTTGGCCGAGTTCGACATCCGATACGAAAGTAGGAAAGCACTGAAAGCCCAAGTCCTAGCAGACTTCGTCGCCGAATTGGCCCTACCCGCATCCCCGGGCGATGGGGCGAACAAGTGGACCATCTTCGTCGACGGAGCCTCCAGCGCATCAGGAGCTGGAGCGGGAATCATTCTCGAAAACGGCACGGGCACCATAATTGAGGTTTCCCTCACCCTATCATTCCCAGCGTCGAACAACCAAGCAGAGTACGAAGCGTTCCTCGCAGGCCTACGCCTCGCCGAAGACGTGGGCGCCAAGGAAATAACAATATTCACGGACTCACAGCTTGTGGCGTCACAAGTACTGGGAGAATATCAAGCCAAAAACGACAATCTCCAAGAATACTTAGTCTTGGTGCGCGACAAAGTAGCGCGATTCGACTCCTTCGAAGTCAAACACGTTCCACGCGAACACAATGCGCGAGCGGATATCCTATCAAAGTTGGCAAGTACTAAAAAGAAAGGCGGACATAAATCCGTCATTCAGGAAATACTTCCCCGACCAAGCATTGAAAAGACATCCTCCTCGTCTTCAAAAACTTTCGTCAACGTTAATTCAATCCGAGACGGAAAATCTTGGATGACGCCTTTCTGGCTGTATCTCGCACACGGGCACCTCCCCGAAGATGAAAAGGAGGCGAATGCAATACAGCGAAAGGCCACTTCGTATTGCCTCATGTACGGTCAACTCTACAAAAGAGGGATATCCACCCCCCTTCTGAGATGTATCGACCAAGACGATGTCGAATACGTACTACGTGAGATACATGAAGGAATTAACGGCCAACACCTGGGAGGAAGATCCCTCGCAAGAAAAGCTCTCCGAGCAGGATACTTTTGGCCCACCATGCAACAGGACGCGAGAGAGCACGTAAAAAAATGCGACAAGTGCCAACGACACGCCGACATGGTTCTAGCACCTCCCTCACAGCTAAACATGATGTCCTCGCCTTGGCCCTTCGCTTGGTGGGGCATGGATATCCTCGGCCCATTCACAACAGGGCTCCACCGCTGCAAGTTCCTAATAGTGGGAGTCGACTATTTTACCAAGTGGGTAGAAGCCGAAGCGATTCCCAACATAGCCGCGGAAACCATCCTCCGATTCTTTAAAAAGAACATCCTAGCTCGCTTTGGAATCCCACAAGTAGTTGTCACTGACAACGGCACTCAATTCACAAGCAGGAATTTCCAGGATTTCCTCGCCGCAATCAAAACAAAACAACACTTCACCTCTGTGGAACATCCCCAAACTAACGGGCAAGCCGAATCGGCAAACAGGGTGATCCTTCGCGGTCTCAGAAGAAGACTCGACGAAGAGAAGAACAAATGGGTCGAGGAGCTGTGGAGCGTACTTTGGGCCTACCGGACAACTCCACACTCGACCACAGGAGAAACTCCATTTCGACTAACGTACGGATCCGAAGCCGTTATTCCCGTCGAAATCGAAAACCTATCATGGCGAACAACGCAGCCGTTGACAGAAGAGGCAAACGATGAAGCGCTTAGGGAAGAGCTCGACCTGGTCGACGAAATTCGAACGACTGCCTCCCTTCGAGAAGCCGTGCTTAAACAAAAAATCTCTGCTCGACACAACGTCAAAGTCATACCACGAAGCTTCGACGTCGGCAGCCTCGTGCTAAGACGAAACAACCAAGACTCCAACCACGGGAAGCTCGCCGCCAATTGGGAAGGTCCATATCGCGTGCGAGCAAAAACGGGAACTGGAGCCTACCACCTCGAAACCCTCAAAGGAAAAGAAATCCCTCGCACTTGGAATGCTAAAAAATTAAAACAATATTACAGCTAAGGCGACGTCGACCACGACAGCCTATAGCGAAGGAGACGACCAGTCCGGAGACGGTAGGGCCGTCGCTCCTCGACAACGGGCAGACACCAAGGTACAGGTGCCCACCTCAAACATTAACCAACCCAACTGGGGAAAGCTCAAAACACGAGCCCCCTCGTCGTCGTACCACGGCTTGACCCCCAGCTCGCGATGGGTAGGTGAAGCTACGGCAAACAAACCACTTCCGCGACGTTTGTGCGCCGTTATGTTCGGAGCCGAGCCTCCGAGCACCTGGGTAGTTCCCCAAACTACTCATGGTAACGCCGAGCAAGAAATCAACCTTCCTCGACGCCATCCATCTTGTCGACCTAAGACGCGCCAATATAGCCGTCGTCGAACAGAGCGACAAGGCGAACACAACTTCGCATGATAAAAACCAAGCAACCTTACTTCTAAGTGCGAACGGAAAAATATAAAAGAAAACCCAACAGTTTTAAACACATAATAACTCCATTCATTCATTCATAATAATGTCAAACATTACAACGTTTATTCGTTTGGAAATTCAAACATAACATGCAAAGAAACGAGTGGCCTAAGTCATCACTTAGACCCTGCTTTCTTCTTTTTCTTCTTCTCTGAAACCCTGGTCGCAGCCTGCTCACTCTCCTTGGTAATCTGAGACTCATCCTCCTCATCAGAAGTAGGAGGAGTCCCACGATAAGTCTTCAGGTATTCTGCCCAATCCTCATCAACTTCTTCATCGCCAGGCCATCCTGGTGGCGGGAGAACCTTTTCTTTCCCCTTTCCCCTCTTGGGCTGAGAAACGCCTCTGGCCTTGCTGCCAGACCCCTCAGATTGCCTCTTAGACCTAGTTGAAACGCCCTTCTCCACATTCTTTCTCTCCATAACTCTTGAAAGTAAGGAGAAAGGAAGCAAATGAGGCTATTTATCCCCACAATCTCAACAAAATGCATGTGGACGGTTTCAACGAACACTTATGACAGCATGGGTACCAAGCAGTTTCAACAAATCAAGTTTGACTGCGCAAGGACCAAGGCCAAATGTAAGACCAACGGAATAGCCTAACCGAAGCTCTCCGTTGTTTTGTTCGGGGGCAGGATACCCGGGGATACCAGGGCCCCTGGGCGACAATAAAAAACTCCGCGAGGACAAAATTTTCGAGTTCGCGCGTAATCTTACGGAACGAATATTCACAAATTAAACGCGAATAAAACACAAAGGATTATCAGTTCGACGAAAGAAAAGCTATGCTTAAGGACGAGCAAACACATACACGAGCATAAATAAACATGTAAAAATAAACAGGCGAGCACAAAGATAAGACGGCCACAAAAAAGTACTTAAAGACGGGCAGAGCCCAGTTGTTCAAATATTACAAAAAGGCACAAAGGCCACCAGAGTTAACAAAATATCGAATTATGGCACGCAGGCCAAAAACAAAACATAAGATAAAAGAGCTCAATTGCTCTCGTCGTGACCCTCCTCATTGTGAAGCTCTTCTTCAACATGCTCGCCCTCCTTGATTTTGTCCTTGCCGTCTGAATGGTCGTGCTCCATATCCTCCTCGTCGCCGTCTTCCTCCTCCTCATCGTTCAAGAGCTCATCAGCCTCGGCGACCTCATTCTCAGGAGGAAGGACCACTTCCCCGTCAACCACACGGCGCCAAAAGCCGGTTCCTGCAGTCACGAGCTCAGCATTGACTACCTTCAGCTGGGCGACGGCATTGTTAAAGCCAAATTTGGCCGCCGCTGTAATCTTTCCACGAACAGAGGTAAGCTCCTTGACAAGGGCAGCCCTCGTAGTCAACTCTCGAGCATACTCTGGCTCGTCTTCAGCAGGAGCTGCAGAGGCTTTTAATTCTGCTAACTCATCCTCGAGCTCCTTTTGCTTCTTCCTCGCAGCCCCCAAACCCTCATTGGCAATACGGAGGTCTGTCTGAGTCCTGAGCCAAACCTCTTTCTTGTTCTGCAGATCGTCGACGATGACCTCGAGCTTCAACTTGCTCGCCTTCAACGTTTCAATCCTCGCCTTCAGCTTCTCGATTTCCTTCCCCGGCTCCTTACTCTCCTCGTTCAAAACCAAGGCCGTCGACACCAGCCTCATCAACCCGGCAATGTCGTCCCTCATAAGGTCCCCCCTGCGCTTAGGATCCATCTCTTTGATGATGGACTTCTCCTTTGCCGCTACAGCAAGAGGATACTTCTCGAGGTAGCCTCGCATAGCCCAGCATTGAGGAACGACACTTTGCTCAGCTTTTCCTGCGGAGACATCGACGACTTCCACGTCTGGCGACGACCTCGGCCTTTTCTCAGGTCGATGGGAAGTGGTCCCCAACCCTGGAGAATCCAGCTTGGGAGACCCTGAGTCTGAACCACCAGCAGCAGTGGAGATGGCGGAGACGGGCCCCTTCTTGCTCGCTTTCCCTTTTTTCTTTCCCTTGGTGTTGTCGCCCAACATCTTCAGAATGTCAGTAGCTTTGTCGGCCATCTCGTCTACAGAGTGAAACAACAGGGGGTTAGTAAAATGAATAGGGGAAAATAAAGCAAGTTAAGAGCGAGGAAAGAAATTAAATAACTCCTTATACCCAGCAAAATCTTGCGGGCAGCGGCGCTCTTAGCCGACAGCACCGCTCTAGTATCGATTATCCTAACGCCATACACTTGCTTGCCCGCCTCATCGAGCACGGGCAATGTTACCCTCTCTCCTTCAATCACCTCCTTATACACGCAAGGCCCCTGCTTGAAACTGCTCACGTAGTCGTTCAACACCTTCAAGCTGGCCCAATCCTGTTCGGACATCCCCCGATCCTTGGTCAAATAATAATCTGTACTGTGCTCGTAGTGAGCAAACGTCCACGCTAAAGGAAACTTGGGCTCTCGCCTCATTACTTGCTCGCCGTCCACGGTAACAGCCACATTCCTATACAGGGACTCCCGAGCAACCTCACTCTCCGCTCGAACCGCGTAATAGCGAGGCTTGTAACCCCGAACTGAATCCACGAACATATTGAAATACTTTTTCCCTTGGGATTTCAGAGACACCCAACATTGTCGCCCATCCTCCGCTTGCCGCTGAAGCTGGAATATTTTGAAGAACAGGGCAAGGGTAGGCGCGATCCGCAGGTGCTCGCACACTATCTCAAAGATCCGAATAAAGCCTATGGAATTCGGATTCAACTGGGAAGGGGCTAGCTTCAGGTGCCTGAAAACGCTCATCGCGAATTCACTAAAAGGCATTCTAAGCCCCAACTTCTCGAACACAAACTCATACATGGCGAACCCATCTTCGCCAAAGTTCGAGTACACTCGCCGTTCGCCTACTGCGTGCGCCGCCCAATTAATTGGCTGTTCCCCCATTCTATCCTCGACTATTGTGAACTTAGGCTCGGCGGAAGGAGTAATCACTGAGCGCGTTCTTGGGCCTGCGGCGATCCAAGCATATGGATCTTTTTCGTTTGGCCTGATCGGCTCCCTACGCTGCGACGACCCAGCCTCCTCTTCGTCCATTTAAAAGCACCTGAAAAGCAGCGAAGGAAAATGAATTCGACGTTTAAAATCAAATTCACCCTTCCACCGCAAATCAAGTGAAAGGGCGAAGTATTAGCCGAGGACGCTGCCCTCGACCAAAGGCCCTTGCAAATGGCGGAGAAACAAATTCAGAGGCGTATTGTGCTCGAGCTATAAAGGGGCGAGCAAAAGCTAAGACTTCGCGACTTTGCGAACATAAAGGCAAGCATTCCGGCTCGCCCTATCAAGCATTCTTGCTCGCCAAAACAAGCATCCTATGCTCGCACCGCTCATAATTTCTCCTCGACACGCCCATTCAAATGCCCAGAAATCCAAATGAATTTCCGGAAATCCCTCACCGGAAAACTTATCAGATAGTACGAGACGGTGGTTGTGGGCGGCGCTAAGGTTCAAACCTAAGCAAAAACAACTAAAAATCGTAACTTTTCTACTGAGAAGGGCGTTTGGCAATGTACAATTACCACCAAACACCCTCAACACACAAACTAACCTCATCCCTAACATTCCTAAAACAAGCTCAAGCTAATACAGAAATGAAAGCTTAGAGAAATTAGTACCTTGGTTGGAATTAAAAGCTTTGATTGATGAGAGAAAACTTGGCCAGACGAAGCGGCAATGCACCTACAACAGGAATGAACGTTGAAACTTTGGAGAAAAAGAGCTTTGGCGCAGGAAGCAATGGAGGAAGAAAAATTCTGAAATGAATTTTCACTTCTCTACTTATAGCCTACCGAGCGCGCAATCTCCTGCAGCGCAACCCTTGCGAAACGACGCTCCTCTCAAATCCTCAGACATTGGATCAATCCAACGCTCCAGATTGAAACGATCCAACGCTTCGGTTTAACTCCCAGGGGAAATGAAAAGGCTCGTATCTGACGCGCCGCACGCACCTGCACGGGGAACAAGGTCACTCATGACCTATTTCCCTAGGTCATGATTACGCCTTTTCGTAGCCCACACACGCGGCATGATCAGGCAAAAATCCTGTCCCATCAAACGTCACTTAGCTTCTCCACGCGTTGCCCTTTGCTCTCCTCGGCACAGGTAGGTCCTCGACGAAACGTTTGGGTTTGCATGCAAACGGCGAACAAGATTCACACCCTCAATAAGCGAAATTAAGCAATCCTAGAACACGAAATATCGACGAACACGCTTGGCTGTTGATCTGCCACGCGATGTTTCTCTTCGACGTCCCTGCACTGGACCTTAAGTCATTACTCCTATGCCTAGCAGCAATGACTTGGGGGGCTTCTGTTCCGGACTGGGCCTAGAATGGACTAACAGGCCCAATCCACTAGGGTGTCGAGGACAGCCCAGTGTCGAGCAGCTCAACACCACTTGCTCGACACCGCAGCACAAGCTTATCAGCAGCTCAAACATACCCGTTTCTCTGCTGTCGAGCACACATGTGCTCGCCGCCAATTTCGCACCTGTCAAACGTGCACCACAAGCCACGTTTTCACCCCAAGCTTATCCGTCTCCCGCAGAACACGGGCTAAGCTTGACTAGGGGGAGAGTCTAACGACTTCTCCAGCATACCACGCTATCCCTAGCAGTTATCCTCATTGGGCTTGCTCTACGCGGCCCAATAGTGATAATCGTTGGCCCCGCGCTGGGGGCTTATAAATACTCCTCTTCATTGAGGAGTCAGGTATTCAATTCTTATTCTCTCAACCTCACTTCTTGTATCTGTGCTGACTTAGGCATCAGAGTGTCTGCAGGTACAACCCCCCCCTCCGTTTTCAGAGCAACCGTCAAGACCACACGTGACTAGCAGCTGGCCATCGATCGAACGTCCGTTCCAGGTACGATCAATTAAGAAAGAGAAATTTGAACTTTATGATCCTGCAAATAACCTAATTCTGAGGACTCCTTTGGCCAAGAATAGAACTTTCAGAACTTTGATTCACACAAACACTGTTCAGTGTATGAAGGTAGTAACAGATGAGAAGTTGAATTGGCTATGGCACCTGAGATTTGGACATTTGAATTTCAAATATCTGAATCAGCTAGGGAGCAAAGGAATGGTACTTGGCCTGCCTAAGATTGAAGCTTCAGAAAGAGTATGTGAAGGTTGCTTAGTTGGTAAACAACCTAGAAATGCTTTCAGCAAGAGTTTGCCTATGAGATCATCAAGTGTACTAGGTGTTGTACATTCTGATGTGTGTGGTCCCTTTGATGTGAATTCACTTGGTGGTAATAGATATTTTGTTACCTTTGTTGATGAGTATAGCAGGAAGATGTGGATATACTTGATTCAAACCAAGGATGCAGTATTTGATGTCTTCAGAAATTTTAAGGCATTAGTTGAAAATCAAAGTGGAAAGAAGATCATAACTCTCAGAACAGATGGTGGAGGTGAGTATACTTCCAAAAGGTTTGAGTCATTTTGTGTTGAACAAGGTATAGAACATGAAGTCACAGCTCCCTATACACCTCAACACAATGGCTTAGCTGAAAGAAGGAACAGGACTATTCTTGATATGGCAAGGTGTATGGTGAAGCATAGGAACCTGCCTAAAGCTTTCTGGGGTGAAGCAGTTCACACTGCTGTGTATGTGTTGAACAGGTGTCCAACCAAGAAGCTGAAAGACAAAGTACCTGAGGAAGTGTGGAGTGGTAGAAAACCTAGTGTAAGTCACTTCAGAATTTTTGGTGCTTTATGTCACAAGCATGTGCCTGAAGCAAAAAGGAAGAAGCTTGATGACAGAAGTGAAGCCATGATCTTGGTAGGATACCATGTCACAGGTGCTTACAAGCTGTATGATCCTGTCACAAAGAAAATGATCTACAGTAGAGATGTTGTAATTGATGAAGAGAAATCCTGGGATTGGATTGCTGGTTGCAGTTCAAGCAGAGCTCAATTGAATCCAATCATGAATGAAGAAGATAGTGATTCTAGTGATGAGAATGAAGCACCTGCAGCTGTGACTAGAGACAGGCCTGCCAGAACAAGGAACATTCCTGCTAGATTGCAGGGTTGTGAAATTATTAATGATAATGAGGTAAATGCAGATGGTGACTTAGTTCATATTGCATTGATGGCTGGTTCTGAGCCTATCAATTACACAGAAGCCTTGAAACACAAGAAATGGAAGAAAGCTATGGAGGAGGAGTTGGCTTCAATTGAGAGAAATCAAACTTGGGAGTTAGTTAAACTTCCATCAGATAAGAAGGCAATTGAAGTAAAATGGGTGTTCAAGCTGAAGCTAAATCCTGACAATTCTATAGCAAAATATAAGGCAAGGCTGGTGGCAAGAGGTTTTCTGCAGAGGGAAGGAATAGATTACTCAGAAATCTACTCATCTGTGGCAAGAATTGAGACTGTGAGACTTGTCATAGCTGTAGCTAATGCAAGGAAATGGCCTATGTTCCACATGGATGTTAAGTCAGCCTTTCTTAATGGTCCATTAGAAGAACTTGTTTTTGTAACTCAGCCACCTGGATTCATGATTGAAGAGAAGAAAGACATGGTCTACAGATTGAACAAAGCTCTATACGGTTTGAAACAAGCTCCAAGAGCTTGGAATAAAAGGATAGATGGATTTCTTGTGAAACAAGGTTTCAGGAAATGCAAGTCAGAATATGGAGTATATGTGCAGGAAGCAGCTTCAAGCATCATTCTGATACGTTTGTATGTTGATGATCTGCTAGTAACTGGAAGTGTCACAGCTGAGATAGAGAGATTCAAAGAAGTAATGAAAACTGAATTTGAGATGACAGATTTGGGAGAAGTGTCTTACTTCTTAGGATTTGAACTTCTGAAGAATGGTAAAGGTCTATTGTTGCATCAGAGGAGATATGCAGGAGAAATTCTGAAGAGGTTCAACATGACTGAGTGTACATATGCTGCAACTCCTATGGAGGTGAACTTGAAGTTAGAGAAGAATGAGACAGAAGAGACTGTGGATACTACAATTTTCAAGCAAATTGTAGGATCATTGAGATATCTTTGCAACAGCAGGCCAGATATATGCTTTGCAGTTGGGCTTGTAAGTAGATTCATCGATAAGCCTAGAAGGTCACACATGAATGCAGCTAGAAGAATACTTAGGTATATAGCAGGCACAATGGAGTTTGGAATTCTTTTTCCAAAGTCAGTTCTGAATGAGAAATTTGAGATTGCGTGCTACTCTGATGCTGATTGGTGTGGTGACAAAGTAGATAGAAGGAGTACTACTGGGTATTTCTTCAAATTTATGGAGGCTCCTGTTGCTTGGTGTTCTAAGAAACAACCAGTTGTTGCATTGTCTTCGTGTGAAGCTGAGTACATAGCAGGTGCATATGCAGCATGCCAAGCTTTGTGGATTGTGACTGTGTTGAAGGAGCTAGGAATTGAAGCAGAGAAACCTGTGGTTCTGCAGATTGATAACAAGTCTGCTATAAACTTAGCCAAGAATCCAGTTTTGCATGGTAGAAGCAAACACATAGAGGCTAGGTTTCATTTCTTGAGGGAGCAGGTGAATCAAGGTAGCTTAGATGTCAGGCATTGTGCAACAGATACTCAGGTTGCAGATGCTCTAACTAAGAGTTTGAAAACAGACAGGTTTTTGAAGCTTAGAAGTGAACTTGGTGTGTGTCAGGCGCGCGCGCCCAGCATGGCAAGTTCTGAAGCAGTTCTGAAGGATTTCTGAAGGACAGACAAGGATTTCTGAAGGACAGACAAGTTTGCAGTTCTGAAGGATTTCTGAAGGACAGACAAGGATTTCTGAAGGACAGACAAGTTTGCAGTTCTGAAGGATTTCTGAAGGACAGACAAGGTTGCAGTTCTGAAGGATTTCTGAAGGACAGACAAGTTTGCTTAGGCTTGAAGTTAAGGGAGCATGATGTTTTATAACTTCAATCCTATTAGACTTGGTTAGGTAGTTAGGAGGTGGTTACATAACTACCTTGAGTTAGTTAGTTATGGTTACTTGTGTTACAAGTAATGGATGTGTTAGGAGTTTTCCTTATAAATAAGCATGTGCCTCATGCATTGAAAACACAACTTATTCTCTATTTTTCTTATCAATAAATCTTAACACTTTCCTCCTAGTTTTCTCTCTAGTTCTTACTTGTTATCTTCTTCCTCTTATCTTGGATTACCCTAACAAATTTGTCCAAGCTGAAACAGAGTGGATATCTCCCCTTCTTGATGTTGATATAGGAGAAGCGTTAGGAATCCCCAGCGGTATTAATTGGATTATAGACTTACACATTAAATGTGTGATTTTTGAGTTAGATTCCAAACGGATAGTCGATAATATCATCAATAATAATGATACTATCAATGACTTTGAGTTTGTGATATTATTAAAGAGTATGAGCATGTTTTTTCATCTTATTTCACAAACTCTCATATTGAATTTATTAGGAGACAAACAAATAAGGTTACTCATAATCTTGCTAGAGTGGCCACATTACTAACTAGTTTTCACTTTTTTATTGATATTTCACATGTATCCATGATTTGATTGTTTATAAAATGCTTTGAATTTGTTGCGTAAAAAAAAATAAAAATATTATATTTAAAAATTATGCATTTGATTTGTTTATTAAAGCTATTGTTTTCAATATAAAATTCTATAAATGTCAATGTCCTGTTCAGAATTGTTTTCTTTTTTTTGTTTTGAAATTTTCAAAAATCAAAATTAGTTATATTTTGAGAAGAAATTTTTAAATATATTAATCAAATCAATTTATACCATTAGGATTGCAAAATAATTAAAATTTTACAAATACATAATATATTTATTAAGTAATAATTTTAATAATGGTGGTCGAAAGTGGTGCTTGTCGACAAAGGTATGTTAGAGTGGTGATATGAATGGTGGTTGATGGTGATCATACAGCAGGGTCAGAGCGATAATTAATGATGTGGTGACTTAGTAACTGCATCTAATTAGAGTGGTGCTCGGTGGTGGTGACATCTAGTTGTCAAAAAAGGGGTTTCTTGCGGTGGTGGTAGTAGTGGTCAAATTGATAGTTGGTTGCAAGGTTTAAAAAAACGTCCGCGACCGCGAAAATGGCCGTGACAAAACACCATATACTTTTTATATACTTTTGGCAGACACCGATAACGTTACCGTTATCACAATACTTTTTATTAAAGAACAAATTGTGATTAATTCACACCGCGATGACCGCAATTAGCATCGTAAAACCTGTACCGGCCGAAATCGCGAAAACCTTTACGTAACCGAGACGCGACCGTGACCGTTTTTTAAAACCTTGGTTGGTTGTAGTCAGAGTGGTAGTTTTCGATGATCATACGGTAGTTGGTGGTGGTCCGAGATGGATGAAGTGGTAGTCAGAATGGTGACAATGGTGGTCAAAGTGTAATTAAAAATCACAAGTGAATAGAGTCCTGATCAAATATGGTCATAGTGGTAGTCGGAATGGTGATTGATAGTGGTTAGAATAACGATTGATGCTGGTCAGAGTGATGATCAATAGTGATCACAATAGTGGTTGGAATAGTGATTTTCACACAAATATGTTTCAATTTTAAAATTTACTTTCAAAATCAAAACCCAAAAAACTCAACCATCTTAAAATTGTTAATTAATCCATTTTCTGACGAATATTTTTTACAAAAACAAGTCGTCAAAAGAAAGGAACATGATTTGCTATTACGATTCTATTCCTTTGGTTGATTTGATTAATTATAATGTTTCATGAGAATCCAACTAAACAACAATCAATTGAATCCTTGCCTTCTGGAAAAAGCAACCCCTTTTTCCACTTTCTAGTTTAAATTAATGGCGTCATTCTCAAATCCAACATATATTAACAAAACAAAAAATATTCAATCATCCAATTTGCACATTTATTTCTTTATATTATTATTCATAGAAAAGTTTCTATAAACAATCATAAAAGAAAAAAAAATAATTCATACTTTCCTTCTGATATATTCGTTTGCGAAGAATTTAAATTTCTTTCAAACAATCTGTCATCCTCTATATTTTTCTAATCTAACACACAAATACTTTTCTAAAGAATAACGTCTCTCAAATCACGCATATCTTATACTATAAATTTAACGGGACTTATAAATTTTAATAAATAAAAATTAAAATGTGTTGAGTATGGTTTTATATATCAGTAAGAGGTTGAGGACAGCCGAACTGCGAACCCCCCAACTTCTTCCTGATACTTATGAGTCATACTCAATATGGGTGGCAAAACGGGTCGAGCCCGCTAGACTGACCCGTTTGACTCGCTATTTTTGACGGGCTGGACTGAGGTTTTCAACCCGCTACCTTAAGTTGGTCGGTCCCGTTCCATCCCTTTTTTAGCGGGCTTAAACGGGAAGGGCCTAAACGGAACGGGCATGCCCGTTTTACCACCCCTAATACTCAACATGTAGTCAATGTCACTTACACTAGAACAACGGCTGCCCAAACTAGGGTGGAGAATATAACTTGTAAAAAATAATAAATTAACTATTATATTTAAATTGTAAGAGATTACAATAATACTATTATTTTGGCGATGTAAAAACTGCTTTCAACGTCAGCTTAGATAGCTAGGCGTGCATGCTTACCAAACGTAAGCAAACAACTCTCAAAAATCTACTTGACCATACACACTTGTTATTTGGCAAAGGACAATCAAGATAAGCTGAAAGATAAGGCCATGTTTGGTAAAATACTAATATTAAGCCATTAGCAATGTTGAAAACGCTGACAATTATGCACCGCCTGCTGCATGCAAATTTCCAAAGTGTCAATTTCAATTCGGTCACGTAATAAATATGTATACTACTAGCAAATCTCAATTTGTGTACTCCTAACTTTAGTATTAACTTATCATAATCATTTCATTTTTCTTGGAGATTAGAAATAATCATGGTTTAAAAGTCTCCATGTTGATATTTGAGAGAGATAGGAATGAGCTATATGAACTCGTTTTTTAGATCCATTATTTAATTACGCAGACATTAATTGAATGAAGGCATGAATATTGTTGTATACTTTGATAATGAAACAATTTCTGTGTATTTTGGTCCACTTGTGTTTAGGATAAACGTATGTCTTTGGTATAGATACATGTCTTATATAAATATTATATGGATTCAATTTTGTAAGATAAAAAAAAATTGATTTATAATTTGAGTCTGTTAGATAAAAAAAACTAACTTATAAGTTATTATCTCTTATAGTTTATAAGTTATAAGATTCGTCTATAACAGATTTTTTATCATGAGTTTATAACTTATTTTATTGATTTTTATTTTATTTTTCATACGTTATTTTAACCAGTTTATAAGTTTATAACTTATTATTTTTTCTTTCACTTTTGTCCTTATTATTTTCACAAAAATTAACTTTAACCTTTTATAATTTATTTTAATTTAAAATAATATAATTTTTAGAATGAAAAACATAAACTATCAAGTATCAATTGACTTATTAGTTATCCATTATTTTTTTATGATAGTTATCCGCTATTTTTACTAAAGAGAGTCTAAATATTAATAGTCTCCGTGTAAACTATGATTGCGGGTGTCATAGTTTAATAGGATTGAGCTATGTAAACCCGTTTATCAAAGGGAAATGGTTTTGGAACACAAAATGTCCTCCTTTTAAAAAATATTAAATATTTTTTTGCCTTGCCTCGTTTTCTGTCCCATGATCAACCTTCAGTTTCAAAGCAGATGTCGCACATGGTGTCTAGAAGTCGATAATGGATTCTCTCAAATTTTTTTCTACTTAATTATCTCAATTGTTAAATCATCACCATTAAATTTATCTTTTTATTTTTTTTGTTTTTTCTCTTTCTTCTTCGAAATCATTGGTTTGAAACAATATTTATCCTAAAATGACTTGAGATGATTCATTCTCGTGGAAGCCTGATGTTCCAATAATAGTGCTGCTTTTTTAATCCTTTATTTATTTAATCCCTTTTTGGCCAAACTTTTCATTTACCTTATTGCCGAACTTTAGATTACAAGAATCTCATTTCTTTATAAAAATCAAAGGATTAATAAAATAAAAATTAAGCAATGGAGGCATGACTATTGTTGTATACTTGATGAAACACTATCTATGTGTTTTGTTCCACTTGTGTTTAGGATTATTTTTTGTTGAAGATATTTCATTCATTCAATTAGCTAAAATAGTTAAAGATAACACAATGAGTAGATCACTATCCACTATTAGCGTAAATCAAAAGTTACGATCTTAAATACTAAACTTGCTCCTGACTTATACATTTACTTGATCACGATAAACTTGGCGAGCTAAGAATGAACAAAGAAACAATATCAAACTATAAAAACAACAAAAGTATGTATTTGACATAGATGTTTTCTATGGATTGAATTTTGCTCTGTATTAATGAATGTTTGACCCAACTAACCTTTTATCCACCAAACATCATCCAAGACAAGTTGTTCAATACATCAAAAGTTTATTTTATGATATTCAGTCTAGTATTTACCTTTTGCAAATCAAACGGTTCATTTATTTTCTATTCTCATTTCAGGGAAAAGCTTATTTAGTCGAATAATTATACCTGTAATCATATAGTTATCAATTTAGCACAATTTATTGAAACATATTTTTGACACAGCAATTTGTTAAAACATAATCCCATATTATCCTTTTCAAAAGTATATATTAACTTTTTCTAAGTCTGAATGCTACATTGCTACCAACTACTTTTTTCTTTTGTTTTCACCACCAGTTGAATCTGGTTCGGGGGTCAGTTCTGGCATCAAGTGGTTCCAGTCCCCTCCCGATCGCAGTTGCGGGGGATCGAACCGTGGTTCTCCCTACCAAGTTCAGTGTCAATTACCACTGAACCAACTGACGATTGGTGCTACCAACTACTCTTTAAATTCAAGAGATGTTACTTCATTTTTCACATTCATGTAGCAGCAATTAATTTCAACTAAATGATGAAGATTATCCTATATCTCAAAAATCACTATCCATAAACCAACAAAAGAGCATAAGAAATCATCATAGAAGCTACTTAAACCTTAAAACGTTTAAATTCCAAGCAACATTGCACATCATCTAAATATTAAATAACAAACTATCAAAGTTTCATGGCACAAACAAAAATCCATTATCCTACATAATTTTAAAATCCAATATAAGGCGAACAAACCAGGTTCGGCTGCAATGTCCTAAAACTCCAAATCTCCTCAAGCAAGTGCACGAGTTTCTGGCAGAAATTCTCAATAGAGATCGGTTTCTTTGTGCGTATGAATAATGCAGTCTGAAGTTGGATAAGCCACACAGGTTAGCACATAACCTTCATTTATTTGACCGTCGTCGAGAAAGGAACCATCAGACTGATCTACAGAACCAGAAACAACCTTCCCAGCACAGGTAGAGCATGCACCAGCACGACATGAATATGGAAGTTCAACTCCTGCATTCTCTGCTGCATCTAAGATGTAAGTGTCGTCAGGTGCCTCAAACTCGTTTTCTTGTCCTTCGGGACCAATCAGCTTAATTTTGTAAGCAGCCATTGTAGTCATCCTAAATGAAGAGGACGACTTCAAGCCGAAAGATCGCGAAACATTCTTCGCAGATCCTAGAGAGGAAGAAGGGTACTTGACTATAGCGGCAGCAGTGAATCGTTTTTGGTTAGCAGTTTGATACATGCAATAGGGGGAAACATTCGCAGTTGCCAAGGCTGACATGATTGTCCTGAAAGTGAATTGATATTACAAAAGGCATCTTATACAAAGCACAACACAAGTCAAAATACATCACATTCAAAGAATAAATAAGCCTATGTTTGGTATCACGGTGGATACACCAGAATCATGGTGATCAACCGTGGTTTTACAGAAGCTACACAATGTAGCTTTTGAAAATCACGGTGGATTACCGTGATTCTGACATATGCACATACCAAACATATGCTAATGCAACACTAGAAAGAAAGCAAGCTGGATTGAGATTATGTTCTATAAAGTTGACATTGCTAGACAAAAATAAAGAATACGTGTCATCGTTAATTAAATTCATAAGTATAAATTATACAAATGAACTTGAAATTAACAATTGAAACCTACAACTCACTACAAAATCATGAACATTGTTGCTAACTGTTAAGAATGTTAAAAAGAAACAAGGTTGGTATCTTCAAGACTCCTCTGGTCTCATATATAAACAACTTTTCACTTTTTACATTCATTCAATAACAGATGTATCTAGTCTATAATACTGGCTAGATTCATCAATTATTGAATCAACTTAAAAAGAGAAAAGTTGCTTATAAACATCAAGTGCGTAATTGAGATATGGATCAAAATGAAATCTTAATTAATTGTTGGAACAAATAATGACATGTGTTTACAGCACAATCATGAGACACTACTACCAGTAATGGTTTGTTAATTGTTACCCAAATCAAAAGCATAGGGAAAATATAATAATAAGAATATCATATGGTAGTGATAAAAAATGAATAAATAAATTATATTTAGAGGTTCCATTGGTGAAAGTAATTGAGGAGGGAACTTACTGTTACTGAGACGATGAAGAACGTGATGGGAGCGCTGGAAAGAATGAAAGTGACAAATGAATGAAGGAATATGATAGAGATAGATTTGTTTAGTTGTTTCTACATCCTCCTTTCGGCTTGGGCCTCTATTTCATTCTTTCACCCCCCATTTTATTGAAAACCTCTATGTTTACTTCTAAAAAGAAATAGTTTAAAGGATGTGTACGGTCGATATAAATTAATTTTACATTGACATTTAATGAAAATTATCTAACCTTCTACATTATATGATGAAAATGGGTGTGACGAGGTGAAATATACTCCTATAATTGTAATTAGTTGACAATGTAAAAAATATATATTTGATGTACACATTCTTTTTTTTAAAAAACTAAATTAACTCACGCAAATTGTACACATTCTAGTGGAATTGATCCAGATTTATGAACTTAATAGTTTTAAAAGTTTTTTTAAAAAAATTCTCTCAACTCTTGCATTTACATTTACAAAAACAAAAACTATATACTTTTAAATGAGTTTTTTGCGTTTAAATAGCCTAGTGCAAAGTACCAGACACATGGTCTTTTATGATCTAAGTTGAATTGTAGTTACATGACATAAGCCTCTAAATCACATAATGTATGTTTGATATCAATGTATGTTAGAATCACAGTGATCCACAGTAGATCACCGAGACTGTATAACTTTTACAAAATTACCTTGGATCACCATAATTCTAACATACCCCGTGATACCATAGACATAGACCCTATAAACTTAGCTCAAGTAACTGTGTGTGCCTTACTAACACAAAGGCTGGGAGTCATAAGTCCAACAACCTGCTGATGTGATATAGAGATGCATTTCACTATTATGGGATGTGTACATCCAAAAATTCAACAGTTTCATTGGTATGTAATTAAACGTTAGAATATTATGATGTGTTTCATTTATAGATGAATGAACCCGTAATTCGTTGGGTCATGGTGTAGAAAATAATAGATATCTCATGCATTGCTGAGCAATACGATTGTTCAACAAAGACTGCAAAAGTTTGCATAAAATGAGTCTTGAATCATGCGCAGTTTTGTTTTCACCATTAGATAAAATGAGATATGAAGATTTTATTAATCCAATGGTGGAAAATAAACTCATCCATGGTGAAAAACTAACTTGTGCACGTTGGACAATAAAAAAAATGTATGAAAGTAGAAGAGGGCAAAATGCTGTATATGTAAAACACAGGGAATAAAATAAGCACTACTAACATTAAGCAACTTTGATAAGCGATTAAACGCCATTGAAGAACACAAAATACTAAAATCTCATCAAACAAAATTGTAGAAAGAACGAAAACTCTTGTCTCAGCTATTACAGTAAACCAAAATATCAAGCGCAATTTCAAATACATTGAATTTAAAAACAATCCTTTAAAAGACACGGTGTGATTTGCCCATCGAACTCTTCAGGTACAAGCACCTAACCTGAAACCAACGATAATTTTACATTAGATGGATGGCAGGTTCAACCAGATTCAATATTCTAAAGTAAAGAATAGAAGCAAAAACAATTCACAGCAGCAGCATAAAAAACCAATTCGCAGCAGTACAACTGAAGAACACATTGTGATATTTGAAAACATGCAATTGCTACATCTTCACAAGGTTAATTGAGCCAAAAGCTTAAAAAAATGAAAACTAAAGAAGCACTAGCTACAACCACAACTTAATTACACAATCACACGATAAAATGGATGTTGTAGTCTATTATCACCCATCATCAAATGATGAATCATGTTAAGATAACCACCATAAAATAGAAGGTAAAATAGCAATGATTTTACTCAATGTTATTAGCGGAATACTCACATTTTGCCAGTTCTTTTTCAACAAGGACACGAGGAAGTTAACACTGAGTTGCACGTTTTGGAAGATTTGTTTTTCATCCATACTGACATTGCCAACAGCTACTCCCATGCACAACACTTTCTTAAGCTGGAATTTGACCATAGCCTTGGTCTCATTAACCTTAGCCTCAAGAGATTCTTGGTGAGAAACAAGTGTAGGGAACTTTCCTGCAATGCCATGCAAAATATCCAAATCAGACCTAGCAATAACTGAAGCAGGATGATACAGTATGAACCAAATACAATAGGTTATTAATAATTTAAAATGCCCCAAAATGCTAAAAATAAAACACATGCCTGCCTTGTTGAGACCAGGACCCAGAAGACGAGGAATCTGCTTGATAACAGCTTCAGAAGCCAAAAAGGCATGGTACTTCTTTGCCAATTTCTTCACTAATTTCTTATTTTTGTTTAGCTTCTTCAAAGCTTCAACATCCATCCAGTCCAGTCCTATTTTCTCAGCCTGTGCATATTAGAGTGTAAGACGAAACTTAGCAACAAACGAATAATCAAAATATATCCTAAGCACATGATGCAAAATTACTACCACAAAAAATAAATGAAAGGCATTACTGTGTTGAAATGTAGTTACAAAATCACACAAGGCAGAAGCATTTTTTGTCATTTCAAGCTATTTCAGAAAATAAGTCAATACTAGCAACCAACCAAAATCAATTCAAATAGCACAAAACTAAAAAGGATGACACCAAAATGAGGTAATAATGTACACATTTGAAACTCAAGTTCACTTCAATTCAGACCAACTATTTCACTATGTGCGGATCCAACAAACAGTTTGACTACAACATCAAATTGTTACCTCCTCAACATGCTGAGCATCTCCAAGCATGCAAATTTTCATCTTGGGTCGAGGGATGTGAGGCAATTTGACAGAACCACTGAAACGCTTGTCCTTTTGTGGATCGTAGTTCTTAAGCCCAATCTGGAGTTCAATAGTCTCCACAAAATTACGGTTTTTTTCCTTGCAAGCACCCACAATTGACGTGATAGCTTCTCTCACAGCATCACTTTGAAGCTTACTGCATAATCAACACCAAAACATTAAGTCCTCAAGTGCCCGATTTTTTATTTTCATTAACACGGTAAAAATCATAAAAATACTAAAAGATCAGTTATCAATTATCAATGAAAAACAACAAATTGTATTCCAATTAATTCTTCAAGTGCCCAATTCTTTTGTCCTCTTTGAATAATTTTCATTTAACACAATAAAAAACAACAATTTGCATTTCTGTTTAAAACTGTGTGCATAGACAACAATAGAAGAAGAGCGAAAAAAAATACCTCATCTTCGATACTAGTTAGCAAACCTGCGATCACAATTCAATGTAACAAAGATAAAAAATCAGTATCAGCAAATCAAAGTTGGAAAGTAAGTTTGACACAAAATATTATTAATATATTCAACAAAATGCAATATTTCTTAAGCAGTGGATCTTAGAATACATTTCCAACAACAAATCATCATCTTGCACATTGTAAATGCCTCAAAATAAAATTTTGCCCTTAATTCAGTAAATGCCTCAAAATAAAACCAAACATGCCCTTAATTTTCAGTAAATGCCTCAAAATAATAATTTTGCTAAAACCAAACATGCCCTTAATTTTCAGTAAATGCCTAAAAATAAAATTTTGCTGAAACCAAACATGCCCTTAATATTCAGCAAATGATTCACAATGAAAATTGCAGCTAAACACAGTTGAAATAATCACTAAACACAAAAAGTAATCGAAAACAAAGAATAAAAATTTAACAAATTCAGTGAAAGAAACGCTAATCTAAATCAAAATCGATAGAATAACGATTAGATCTAAGAGATTGAAAATCGAA
The DNA here is from genome assembly GCA_954870985.1 of Trifolium fragiferum. Classification (NCBI taxonomy): domain Eukaryota; kingdom Viridiplantae; phylum Streptophyta; class Magnoliopsida; order Fabales; family Fabaceae; genus Trifolium; species Trifolium fragiferum. The sequence goes on along the minus strand of OX940789.1, from coordinate 74,244,944 downwards.
AACTAACCAGAATGAGATCGAAGAGTGTGGCCTTGTGAGAAAATTAGGGTTTATGGAGAGAGTTTTGTTAATATAGTTTTTCTCGATGTCGCTTCTGCCCTTTGGGCTTGGGCTTGGGGGCCTTTAGTAGTTTCAGAGATGAAGTTTCTTTTTCCACCTCCCATTTAAACATTCTTTTGTGTCTTGTCTTGTCTCGTCTCTGACTTTGTATAGCGCTCTCGTATAGAACGTTGAGATTATAAATTTTTTTCAATTTTTTTTTTGACTCTATTAAATTTTATTTGTATTAGTCATTTAGAAAATATGCTAGTGGCTAAAGTGATAGTAAGTGGTTAAATTTAAATATAAATATTAAATTGATAATAAGTTATTAAAATATAAAGATTTAATTGACATTTTAATAGAATTGTGGATCTTTTTAAAATATTTATAATCTTAGTGTTCTCCAAAGGTAAAGATAGAGTTGATAGTTTGCTCTCTAGGTAGTCAATTTAAATCTTGAATGTGTTTTTTATTGGTTAGATGACCAGTCCGTAAAATTACTGACAAAAGATATATCATAAATGTATTTACAATTGCAATACATTTAAAAAATCATATAACAACGAATTACCCTTTCAAAGACCAAAATAGTTGTTTGCTCAAATAGACAAATTAGGTTAACATTATCTCTATTTTGTAATGCCAAATTTTGACCTTATGTTTTATAGCTTTTAACTTATAAGCTCATTTTGAAAAGGAAAAAAAAACTATTTGATAACCATTTTTTTCTCATGAGCTTATAGCTCATTTTTACCAGATACTGTAAAGTTAAGTTAATTAGCTTATATTTTGGCTCTGTTTGGCAATGTCAAATTTTGGGCTTATATCTTATAAGCTCATATAACTAAAAAGACCTCTTTGGTAGCTTATCGATTTTTACTAGCTTATAGTTTTTGCTTTGGCTCTGTTTGGCAATGTCAAATTTTGGGCTTATATCTTATAAGCTCATATGACTAAAAAGACCTCTTTGGTAGCTTATCGATTTTTACTAGCTTATAGTTTTTGCTTCAATTTATCATAATTTTACTAAAACATATTAATTATAAATTTATGATGTGACATATGAACCGTATAAAAGCTAACAATGGAGATAGAGGAAACAGTCGCACACGTAGGAACACCAATTTTTAGTGAGTTAACTTGTTTTTAGAACCACTCAACTGTTATCTTATGTGTAAATCTTAATTCTCTTTTATCTTTATTCAAATATTATTATCAGAAGTTAATTTTCCAATGATTAGGGATGAGCATATTTAGATGACGAGTTTTGTTCAATGACTTGTAGTGAAACTCGTCCATGACATTTTTATTCTTAAAAATTACAACAAATTATAGTTGTTTGAAAATTGCTATTGTAGTCAAGCAAATCGGAACATTTTGTTCAATGAAATTACAAAAGTATGATTCAACGGTATAAAGCGACCCATGAGTGTGATATTCAATTTTACCGTTTTAATTTTACTACTTATCTACTCAGTAGTACACTTGTTTAAATTGCCATCAAATATTTGAGATTGTTGTTGGGAAATAACATAACTTTCAATGATATGCTAAATATTAATATTGAATGTTTTGATGGAGATCTCATATATGGGAGTGGCTTCGTACGAAAAAAAAATTAAATTAATTTCCCTTAAAAACGAGTATTTCTTTTTTATCTTAACCATTGTTTAGGTCTCAGTAATATGAGGTTCAATTGAAAAGCAAGTAAGTTATGATCAATTAGTCACGATTCAAATTCAAATTCTCCTGAATGATTCGTTCTTAATTTAAATAATCGATATTTGAGTCACTTGCTTAGAAAGAGTGGTATATATATGTATGCATATTGGAATTTAAAAATACATCGGCCGCAAATGAATCTTAAATCACTCTATATCTTCGTGACTTTTGTTTCATCATTGTAGTCCAAAAGTATGGATAAATAATTTTTTTTTTAAAAAAAGTGGAGAAATGTATAATACACAATTAAGTTTAACATTTAAATATATAATTGTTGGTAACACTAAAGACACAAGAAAGACACAAGGGCACATAATGTAAAATTGTGTACTGCCGTTCAATTATCATAACATCTCAACTCTCAAAAATGAATCATAACATTGTGAAATTGATACACAATTTATAGACAGATACATCCTTAAAATTCCCACTAAATTTCAAACTCAACTTTCAATTGTAAACCAATATTTTGAATGTGTTGGATTGACGAAACTCTTCTCAACATAATATTCATGTACCGTTATTATGGCCTTTGTCGGTGCTCTCCAAGAACCAAAAAGATTTTCATATTTTGATATATATTCTCTTTCGAACTTGCGTTGGCTGCTAATCTTTGGTGGAATTAAAAACAACCTCTCTAGAATTAATGCTTTTTGCAAAAGTATCTTTACTAACTCAAGTTCGGAAGAAAAAAATTTAAAACTTCTCAACACTACAATTTTAAGTTGAGTAAATTTGTGATTGCATTTAGCAAGTATGGATTTTTGGTGCATTTGCCAATACCTTCCAAGATCGAATTGATAATCAGATGCGTAAAAGATTCAACCATTTCAACGGACAACAGAGGCAGAATGAAAAATCAATCTATCTCTTGGGATATAGAGAGTAAATCCGACCATCAACACAAAAACAGAGATAACCCCCCGACAACTCGCTAACACAACAACGAGTACAAGATCATTTCTAGCCAATCCAGAGCCATTGGCCTTCCCAAATTCTCTAGCGCCACTGATACATAATTGAAATGTTAATCCCTGCAAATCTCAACAGATCTGAAAACAAAACAGAAAACCAAAATCCAAAAAAGCAAACAAACAGTGCTAGAAAAGAGGCAAAAGAACCACGACAATAGTGAAACAAAACCGACGACATAGAAAGCCAGTTTTAGCATAACCATCACAACCGAACAACAAATCACCAGAAAACGAACCATCCCACCAAACACAGCGGTGACAGCATCCATCCCCAATTTTAAGAACCAACCGTCGATGCTAACCCAAACGAAAATGAGATTTCGATCAAATTTAGAAGGAAAACGAGTAGAGTCATGGCGGCTCTGCAACCTACCTAAACAACCCTCGTCCCTCCGGCGCTGAGAGGGTCAAAAAGCAGAGATTTGAGCGCGAACGGCGATGAAAACAGAACTTGAGCTCGCCGGAAAGGAGGGTTGGAGACGTGGTGGTGTGGAGTGGAAACTCATGGCGAGATCTGTGTGTTGAGAGAGAGAGAGAGAGAGAGAGAGAGAGAGAGAGAGAGAGAGAGAGAGAGAGAGAGAGAGAGATCGTATTGTTAACTAATTAATTGAGTTGAAAATGAATTAGTAGTACTTACATCAATGAACAGTTTCATCAAGGACGGACAATTTTTTAGAAACGCGGTTATATCATATAGATTGCAAAACTCCCCTCCATCCATAAACAGTTGAAGTTCAATCAAATTTGCAAAACAATATTGAGCTTCTCGAAATACTCCATCACGAATCCTTGTGGTCACACCCTAAAATTACAAAGTTTAATAATTGATACAAATTAATAAAGGCATCAATAGGTAATAATTAATAACAATATGAATAAATGTATGTATAATGTGCTATAATTTGTACAAAAATTAAATAAAACATTAAATAACGAAAAATTGTTGTATAATTAACATATATTATATATATATATATATATATATATACCTCAATAAGTAGAGGTGTAGTGGTGAGAATGGAGGCATGATAGAGATCACTAACTAGAGCTTCCAACTGTGTAGATTGCATATAATTTTTGGAGGGTTGAAAGTAAATCAACGCCTCATACAATTGCATTCCTTGAGCAATTCGAACTATTAAAAATTTTCCATGATAAAAAAATGACCGAAGAGTTGGTGCGTCAATTTTAATCTCTTTCATACTATTGCAATTAGCGATTCTCAATTTTTTAAAATGTTTATTTTCTCTAGCAATTAAGCTTAGTTTCTTAATTGTATAGCAATTAATCAGATCAGCATTTTCAAGCATTTTACAATGCTCAACCAACACATTAAACATACCTTCAGTGATATGGATGGAACATAGACTCAATGTTTGCAGAAATTGCAAACCACTAGGAGCCTTTGGTAATTGGATCGCGCACTTAACCAATTTTAGTGTTTTTAATTTGTACAGTGCGTTAAAAACACTAAATTCAATTGTGAAACCAAATCGATAAAGATGCAACTCAAGATCTTCCAGATCCTTCTGAGTGCATATTTGTAACCGGTTCTCAAGCAAAGCTTTGATCCCAATGTGATTGATATGTAATTTGAACATTTTAATTTTGTCACCTTCGTGCAAGTTGAATAAATGATCAACTATTGAAGCCAATTTATTTTGACCATATCGGTCATTTAAGTCTCTACCAAACAAAAATTGTGGGTTATGACTCCAAAATCTTTTGTACCTTGAAGACACAGTTGCTGCAACAATTGCATTTTTTATTGGTAAGAAAGTGAAAATTGTTTGAATGACATCGTTTGGAAGATTATCAAGTGAATCGGTTATAATTTTCATTTCTTCAGGTAATTGGTTTTGGCTTTCGTAATTGGCCATTGGTAAAATGACAAAAGAAATCAACGAAGAAAATAATAAAATTATAAGGTTGGATTTCGATTGTGTACTGCTAAAACTAAAAATGTGATGATTGAACGAAGGTGGATCGTCGACTTTTATAGACCGAGAAAAAAAATAAAGAAATATTTCTCCACACTAAATTAGTAATAATTTATTTCGTTCACACGGTGATAAATACGTAATCCCTCTGACCTTAATTATAAGCAAATGTCACTTTGAGATACATTGAATAACTAATGTATCTGATCCACTTTTTAGGCTAGATACATTAGTTATTCAATGTATCCAAAAAATGATATTTGCTTATAATTAAGACCAGATGAAGTATATAGAAAAGCACAGAATAAAAAATTGTCATTAATACTTAAATTAATACGGAACACATAATTATTGGTGATAATTATATTTTATTATAAAAAGTAACTTTTTAAATAAAAACAAGAATAATTATAATTTATTATAAAAACGCATATGACTATATAATTTTTTTAAAATATCATTTTCATTTATGTGTGTTCGCAAATTTTTTGTTTTAGTTTATGTATCTTTTTTTGTTTTAAATAAGTCCTTAAATGTACAAAATTTGTTGGTTTTAATCCCTAACGTCAAAATTCGCAGATTTTCCTTTAGATTTCCCTATGAATTTTGAAGTTAGTGACTAAAACCAATAAATTTTGTACATTTGAGAGAATTTATTTGCACTTAAAAAAGATACAATGACTAAAATTAAAAATTCACGAACATATAGGGACGAAAATGATATCTCACCATTTAAGTTGTTATATTAATGATTTTTAGATTATGTTTTAATACATGTTTTTTTAGCAATGTTAATACATGTTTTACCATATACGTGTAATGATTATTTTTAGACAAAATTCTCCCAACAAGGTGCATCACTTAATTTTTAACCTTAAAAGATAAATTCAACGAATCAATACATACTTAGTCAAAAAAATATTTATTTCTTTATAAATTCCTTACAAAAATAAAATAAAATAAAATATGGTAACAATAATAATTATGGTAAGGGATTTAACTCCTTTAAGCAAATAGTCAAAGATTCAATTTTTGTGTATGAAAAAAATTCGGTTGAAAAGGAATAATACATTTTATGTTTTCCCCAGATTTTTCGATGAAAATTAGTAATCGTCAAATTACACTTAAAATTTAGTATCGAATCACGATGGTAATAAAAATAATGAGATAAGAGACTTGAGCACCTTAATAGATGGGTAAGAATTCAATCTCTAATTCATATATATAGGTACCGCTAAATGACAATGGAAGAAGGTTGAGGGACGAATTGTTCCCTTCTACGAACAACTAAGTGTAGTTTTTTGTTTTATTTTTTAATTAAAATTAAAAAAAGCGAGACATGTGCTATAATGTGTCTGGTTGGATTAATCTGACGGATCAAAACAGTTGAAAGGTAGAAAGTAGTTCCTGGAAAAAAGTAAAGGATCTTTTCCATTTGCCACATGTGTAAAATTTAACGTTTTTTTCAAAAAACCTAACGGAAGGGACTAATTTGGATAACGGACATATCTTTAAAGGATCAAAGTGAAACTTTTTTCTTTAAAGAACCAATGTGAAACCAAAAATATTTTGGACCAAAATACTACTAATTAAGCATATTTAATACCTTTGATAAAAGTAGTAATTTAATACTTACTATTTAATAATATATATTATATACTATCTTGTACCAAAAAAAAAATAATATATACTATCATTCAACTATTTTTTATGTTTTTTTATTTTATTTTATAAATAATGATCAAATTAATAAAAGTAGTACTTTAATACTTACTATTTAATTTAATAATATATACTATCATTCAACTATTTTTTATGTTTTTTTTTGGATTAATAGGTTGTTACCCCTTGCTAAGTGGACGTGTTTTGCGTTACCCGGCCCCTGCTAAAAATTTCTTTAAGATTTCCCCTTTGCAAAGTATATTTTTTTAGTTTCCCCCATTGGATGAACTTTTTAAATCGATTATTTTGTTCAACCGATCTAAAATGTGTTGCTGTTTTTTAAATCGGTTATTCTGTTCAATCGATTTAAAAATTGCAAATTTCATGCACTCAAGGTGGGACAAGGGGGGAAACCAAAAAAATTTACTTTGCAAGGGGAAATCTACAATAAATTTTTAGCGGGGGGTAATGCAAAACAACACACTTAGCAGGAGGTAACAACTTATTAACCATTTTTTTTAATATATATAACTAATGGTCAAATTATGTATTTTTGTTAAAATTTTAATTCTAAAATTATTATACCCAACAAATTATATTTATTAGCTATTTTATAAATTTTTTATAAAGTCATTGATTAATTATATTTTTCTTTACCGAAAAAATTAATTATTTATTTTACACACTTTTAATTAATTATATCATCTATTTAAATATTAAGTTTGCCTAAAGTATAGTTATCACTTAATATTGTATTATATATGATTTATTATATATTTACTTTCCCATTAGAAACTACTATTTGCATTATTTAAAAGATTTAAAACTATTTGTATTTATATACTTATGGATGGATAAATCAATATTTTTTTTTTTTTTTGAATTCAGCAAATATATATATAATTTAGAGCTCTTGGCACAAGAAGTGACCAAGAAAAACTCTGGGAATAGGAAAACAGTTACTGTAGGCAAACAAAGTAACAAACCCATCCACTAAAAAGGGCTAGGCGGCTAAAACCAAGGAAAAAATAAAAATACAATGAGCAGGAAAATAACAGAGAAAAACCAGAGCCTCAAATTCCCCAATGGAACACAATCAAAACTGGTCACAAATTTAGACAGACCAGTGGCTCCGCAATCCACTCATAATACAAACAAGGAGGGGTTTTTCCTTTGCCAATCCACCATTTCCAAGAGGTAGTTTGCGTGTCCTCCAACAGGGCAGCTCCATTGACCACTTGATTATCGAAAATAGCGCGATTTCTATGACGCCAAACTGACCAAATCACTGCACTCCAAATCATCACCAGACCGTACCTCATCTGTTTCTTCCCTACCAGTGTCGCAGCAGAGTTCAAGAGGGAAAGGATGCTGTGGGGCAGCGAGAGCTGTAAACCAAGCCAAGAATAAAGCCGAAACCACACTTGAAGTGTAACAGGGCAGTACAGAAACAAATGAGAAGCAGTTTCGACACCCTCCCCGCAAAGAACACACCTCTGGTCCCCATTACCCGAAATAACTCCTCTCCGAAACAAATTAGCACGCGTTGGTAGTTTGTCATGAAGCACCGTCCAGACCAAACCCGACACTTTCAACGGAACTGGGCACTTCCAAATAGCTTTAAAGGCTAACTCATACTCACGCGACACCAACCTCCTGTCAATCAAAAGTTTAGACACCAAATCGTAGGCAGATTTGACCGTAAACTCGCCTCCCTGCTCCGGTCTCCAGCCCCAACCATCTTCTGCTGTCGATAATACAGCCGGTCTTAAAAAAGCCAACATCTCATCAACTAAGGCTGTCTCCCAAACAAACAAACGGCGACGCCAAACAAGGTTCCAACCTAATGGCTGATTAGAACACTTTAAAGTCGCCACAGACGCATCCTTTTGAAGAGAAATAGAGTAAAGGCGAGGGAATTTCTCCTCCAAAGAAATTGGACCCAACCACAAATCCTTCCAAAAACTTGTATGACCTCCATTTCCCACCTTCCTAATTACCTCTTGGGAAAGCCAATCTTGGTCAAGATTAACACCAATCGAACAAATATCCTTCCACCAAGTGGAAGAAAACCAAGGTTTACAATCATCTCCCAACTCCACCCTTCTTATTGCCGCATCCCCATACTTACCCCTCAAAACATCCTTCCACAACGCATGATCATCAATAAGAAGGTGCCACCGCCATTTTGCCAACAAGCTAATATTTACCGCTCTAATGTCTCTAACACCAAGTCCACCGAGACGTTTAGGTTGACACACAACATCCCACTTTACCCAATTTATTTTCTTCCAACCTCCTCTTCCGCCCCAAAGAAATTCACGTTGGATACGCCGAATTTTCTTCCAAACTTTCAAAGGGATTTTTAGAAAAGAGAGATAAAAAATTGGGATAGCATTAAGAACCGCGTTGAGCAAAATAATCCGACCACCAAGGCTAACATGCCTATTAGCCCAACCACCCAAACGATTTCGGAGAGAGATTAACAAAGGTTCCCAAGTAGCTTCTCTTCTAAAATTATCACCAACCGGTAAGCCAAGGTACTTAAAAGGGACTCTACCAATTCTACAATTGAGGAAAACCGAAGCCAAACGCAAAAAGTCTTGCGGAACATTCACCCCCATAATACTACTCTTCCAAAAGATTACTCTAAGGCCCGACACCATTTCAAAACCTCTCAAAATTGCTTTCAAAGCCCAAAGATTTTCTATCATCGCCTCCCCTATGCAAAGAGTGTCATCAGCATATTGTAAATGCGAGATAACCACCCCATTTCTACCAACCTTAAAGCCCTTAAAACGGCCTAGATCAACCGCCCTTCTCATCAAACCACCAAGACCTTCGGCAACTAAAAGAAAAAGGAAAGGTGCTAGAGGATCACCTTGCTTGAGGCCACATTGAATATTTATTTCCTCCGTCGGTCTACCATTCACCAAAATGGACATACTTCCGGAGAAAACACAAGCACGGATCCAACTCCTCCAAAGCTCACTAAAACCAAATCTTCGTAACATATAGTCCAAGAAGCTCCAATCAACCGAATCATAGGCTTTTTCAAAATCGACTTTAAGAATGAGACACTCTTTCCCGGATTTCTTGGCCATATCAACAACCTCATTCACTATCATAACCCCATCAACAAGATATCTTCCTTTTAAAAAAGCCGATTGAGTTGAAGACACCAATGGATCCATCACTCTAGCTAATCTTTTGGTTAGAACTTTAGCTATCAATTTGTACAAACACCCCAAGAGAGATATAGGCCGGAAATCACTCAAAGTGGAAGGGGAATTAACTTTTGGAATTAACGCCACAAAGTAGGACAAGAAACTCTTCGGAAGGCAACAATTACCATAGAATTGGTCAAAAAGGATGCGCACCTCATTTTTCAACAAGCACCAAAAAGATTTGACAAAATTGAAATTAAATCCGTCGGGACCCGGACTTTTATTTCCATCACATTCCAACACAACCTCTTCAATTTCCACCAAAGAGAAGGGAAGCGTAAGGCTAGCATTAGCTTCGGCCGAAAGAGAGGGGAACTCAACTCCGTCTAAAGATGGTCTCAACCATCTTTCCACACAAAAGAGGTTTGTAAAGCAAAGTAGCTTGCCTCACCAACAATGGAGACTCCACCCACTCACCCCCAACATGAAGAGCTCTAATGAAATTGCAATTCCTTTTAATCTTAAGGCACTTATGGAAATAACTAGTGTTAGCATCTCCCTCCTTCATCCACCGCACTCTAGACCTTTGGACCAACAACGATTCTTTGCTTTTAAGAAGATGCTAAAGATCCGAAAATTTCTTCTTCCGAGCAATTACCTCCTCCTCCGACAAGGGAACAATCTCCCCTTTCACATCTAAATCTTTAATATCCTCCACCAAGATAGTGATCTTAGAGTCTATAGCGCCATAAACATCTTTACTCCAAGCACGAATAACCCCTTTAAGGCCCTTTAATTTTTCTTTAAGAACGAAACCCATCCAACCCGAAAAAGAAGCCGAACTCCACCAATCCTCCACTAAAGGCTTAAAATCATCATGAAGAAGCCAATGATTGTTAAAACGAAAAGGCCTTGGACCCCAATCGACACAATTATACTTCAAGACAAGCGGACAATGGTCCGACACATCACGCGGAAGGATCCAAAGAGAAGGATTCCTCAACAAGGAGATCCAATCATCCGAAAGAAAAACTCTATCAATACGACTCATCGACCGGCCATTTGAGTGAAACCAAGTGAAATTACGACCCAACACCGGGATATCCTCCACCCCCATTGCATTCACAAAAGCTTGGAACTCCGAAGTCTCCAAGGAACTAGAGAGAGGGGAATACTCATTAACCCCCCTCCTTTCCTCCCTATGAAGAACCGCATTAAAATCCCCCGCCACACACCACGCTCCCCCTTCAAAACCTCCTTTGGATAAAACGAGGGAATTCCAAAACCTACGCTTACCCTCTAAATCACACTTTGAGTAAACGTTCACCACATAACAAACTTTCTTTTGATCGCCCCATTCAAGACACACTCCTACAAATCCTTCTCCTAGAAAAGAATAAAGGAGAGAGGAACAAGACTTACGCCAAATTGAAAGGATACCTCCACTACTACCAATTGAAGGAAGATATGCCCAACAACAATCATCTCCGCCCCATAAACTAAAACACAAAGAATCGGAAACAGTTTCTAATTTTGTCTCTTGAATTGCAAGAAAATCAATATTCTCCTTAAGGACCAACTCTTTAATCTTACTTCTCTTCACCCTACCTCCCAACCCCCTAATATTGATGGAGCTTACTATCATTGGAAACCTTGACCCTCCTCTGCACTAGCCATCTTCAACCTGTCTCTCTCTTCCAATGCCTCCAACCTTTCGACACTAGCTTCCTTCCCTTCAACAAAAACCAAACCCAAGTCTGATTGAATCTTAAGAATAACTTCCGCCTCTGCCCTCTTAGCTTCTGGACTTTGTCTGTTCAAAACATAACCATCTACATCCCCTAAATCATCATTCCCCAATATGAAGTTAATCCCAGACTGCATTTCGGTCTCGCGAACCCCCAAATTGGCCAAAGGGGTTGGAGGAGCAGCTTCACCAACCACCCCGGGCTCAACAACCACCGCAGCACCACTAAACACCTCAGCCTGTTGAATCGGAGCTTGAACCCCCTTTCTCGATCCTTCTTCCTTCCCACCATTCTTTCGACAGCCAGAAGCACTAACACTATTCACAATCTCCGCTAATCTGAGGCATTTCGGTCCAACCAAAGTAGGAAAAGGTAATCTGTTAAGAGCCTTCCTTGGTCGGGCGGAATTTGGGCGATGCGACCTCAAGGAAACCATTTGTGAAGATAAAGTAGAGGGGGAAGACAAATTACTATCCTCAAGAGAAAAATTCTGCGAAAAATTAGCATCTTTCTTTTCGGTGGCTTCAATCAACTTATCCAACTTGTCAATTACACAAATGCCCTCAGAATTATCCACAAGAACAGATGGGGTGACCCGAACCGCTGCATTACCCATATCTTCCGCGACCCGCTCCAGATTCTCAACGGGTTTGTTATTAGTACCCACTTCAATAGGCCCAATAAAAATTAACTTTACAGGAGAAGAGAGAGGGGGCACCTCACCTGTCTGGCCCACCAAGTCAACACATAACACCTCACCTCCCACTCTGGCACGCTCTCCCACACTTGACACCAGCACATCGTGATTAGACACAACCTCGTTTGTCTCCCCCACAAAAATCCTCACCTCTTTTTGTCGCACCTGCATGGGATTTACTAGGAATAGGATTTACTAACACTGTCTTAGAAAAGGGGACCTGAGAAACTTTCCCCAAATTCGTTTTGTTTCCCAACCGCTCCTGAGCAACCTGCAGTACAACTGTCTCCTCTGGTTGACCATGTAGTGAGCCGTCACTATCAGAGCCACCGAAATCAGCACCATCTTCAACACCTACCACCGTACCACGATCGCCTCTATCGCCGGAATCGCACGAAGAGCACGCCTCACTACACCGAAGTTGATCCTCCTCCCTTGGAACATGGACAAATTCCAACGGACCTCCTCGTTCTTCCACCACCCGGGCAACAAACTTCAACCCTTGAGTAACAATATCTTGGGAGAAATCAATATTTCCAAGCACAGGGGCTAGGATTTTGACCATTGCTACATCAAAACGGACCTTCCCTCTAGTATCCTCATCCAAACCTAGCACCTCTCCACAAGGTCTCAGGATAGATTTGAACGCTTCTTCATGCCATAGCTGCAGAGGCACACCGTAAACCCTAACCCAAATCTCTCTCCTAGATGAAACCATGATAGGAGACCATGGCCGGAGATCCTCCATCAACCCTTCCCACCAGGTCTTCTTACACACCGCCAAACCAACGTCACCACCTGATTCGCTAAAAATTAGCGCCCATCCCTCTCCCAAGCTCGCCACCCTAATATTCTTGTAACCTTCCATGCACAGATTGAACTGAACCTATTTTATGTGTTTTCCATTACAGATTCTACCAACGGTGCTATTTTCAAGAGAGTAAAGAAACTCCGTATCTGGTTCCAACACCAGAGGGGTTGTCTTGGACACCTTTGAACCTTCAGCAACAAGTCGCTCTTTCCCCTTCCACCCCTTGACTCTACTGGCTTCACCTTCTACCAAGGAATTTGTTGCACTTGCCAAACATGGACGGGAACCTCCGTGTTTAGGAAGCGGCTCCTCCAAATGATCACGCTTGGTACTTCTACCGAACCGGAACAAGTTGATTCTCAGTTTATAAGTACCGCTCCAAACATCTCGTAACCTGCTGCCCAACTCCTCAACGTTCTTCACCTCCAGAAACTTGACAAACCCAAAGCCGTTACCGCGTTTGTCCTTCTTGTTGGGAATATACACTTCACCAACCCTACCAAACTTAGCAAAAATTCTCCACAGCTCCACGGCCGTGACTTCATCCGGGAAATTAGTGAAAAAGAAGGAGGTAGCTTCTTTGTTGAGGCGCCGGACGAAGCCATCCCCCCAGTTGTCTTCAAACTCAGTCAACCGAACCCCACCCTGTCTAGTGGGGGAATGTTTTCCCACACCTTCTCTCTCTACTTTCTCTCTCATCTGAAAAAGTCTTTTTTTTTTTTTTTTTTGATAAATCAATATCTTTCGCTCACATTGGATAAGACTATTTTCTCAAGTTCCTTCGGACATAAGACTTGAAATGCAAAGCATTATTTTGAATAATACTTTTGCTGACCTCCTTATTTGGGAACCTGATAGTTCAGGTACTTACTCGGCCAACAGTGCCTATAGGTGGTTGTTGAACATGGATGACAATGGGTGCCTTATGATTCCAATTGGTTATGGATTTGGAAGTTATAGGTTGCTGAAAATATCAAATTTTTTGTTTGGTTGATTATGCATGGAAAATTACCAAATAATCCTGTCAGATTTAATCATCACATGACTAATGATGCATCTTGTCCAAGATGTGGGGCGGGTGAGGAAACAATCATGCACACATTAAGGGATTGTCCGAAAGCCGTAAGAATTTGAAACTTGTTGCATTTTTCTAGTTCTCACAACTTCCTGATCCCTAATTGTTATGAGTTGATTAAACATTTTGCTTATGAGAAGGATGGGCAATACTTTTTGATATCTTGTTGGTTCATTTGGAGAGCTCGCAATGAAGAGCTTTTTTCTAACAACTTGTGGGCATATTGGAAAATTTTGAATTTTTATTGATTCTCAGCATGAAGCGACTGTCAGATGTTTTGGTTCGGTCAACACTCACAATATAACTCGTATGGTAGCTTGAAACCTTCCACAAGTCCAACTGTTAAATTAAATGTTGATGGTAGCTCTCTTGGTAATCCGGGTCGCTTTGGTTTCATAGGTTTAATCCGAGACACTAATGGTAATTGGTTATTGGGTTTCTCGGGCAGTTGTGGTATCACTACAAATATAAATTCAGAGTTGAGTTGGGTTACATGGCCTCCTTATGGCTTGGAATAATGGTTTTCGACATGTTGAGTGTGAATCGGATTGTCAATCGGCCTTGGATTTGATTCAGGATGGTGTTCCTACAACTCACCTTTACGCACCTATTATTGACCTCATCAAGAGGTTCATTGATTATCCTTGGCTCTTGTCTTTCCATCATTCCTTGAGGGAAGGTAATAGTCGTGCGGACTAATTAGCTAAACATGGAGCAAGATTGGAAGGGGCATGATCTCTTGGAGGCGGTGCCCAACACCTCTTTCTACCTACCTTCTTGCTGATTCAATGGGGATTTCCTTCCCCCGAACTTAATTTAGTTGCCTTTTTTATTTGTTTGTTGTTGTTGTTTCTTTCCATTGCATAAAAGGTAACTTAAATTCATTTAAGAGGTTATATATTTCAAGTTTCGATAAATATATTTTAATACGCACTTGTCTAACACTGAACCACAATTCAAATGCTAAAGAAAGTCAAATATATCTCCATCAATAAGAAGTACTAATTTAGTTAATTTTCTTTATTATACCCTAGTTATTTGTTATTCTTGATTTATTTATTTATTTATTTATTTAAATTCCTGTTTTAATTACTCCATGAAGTGATCAGCTCATAGTCAAATATCAGGTCAGACCCAATATCATGTGTCGTGTGTACGACGGTATCATGCCTTCAAATTTTGGGACCTCAAATTTCCTACATTAATAATATTGTCAATCTTCAATAAATAGTAGACTGTACATCAATAGAATAGGGTAAGCATTTTAATTTTTTTTTGAACGATAAATACATTACCAGTAATAACCAGCATGTCTCTACAGAAGACGAATGTAAAAGAGGAGCTATAAAACAAAGACGCCGTATATAAGTGAAACACCAATAAAAATACCAAAACAAACACCATCTAAAGGTCCACTTCTAATCCTACTCTTAGAAAGACACTCCTCAGCTTCAAGATTACCAGAGAAGACACACACACACACACACACACACACATACACACACACACACACACACACACACACACACACACACTAGCGGAGCCAGATCCAACACCACCACATCATCTCAACACCTCGCCACCATAACACCATCTCATCACCTCCACCCACTACCACCACCTCAACTCAACACCAATAACCCACCACCATGTCAGCACTTCCAGCCACCACTACCACTCCATCAAATCTCATCACCGCAACACAAAAACCACAAGAAACCTCTGGATCCACGCCGAAAACCCCCCACCCGAAAACATCGTCGCCGATGCTACCACCGCTAAAACTGTCGGACGATTGCAACCGCAAGAAGAAGAGATGGAGCATAACACGAACTCGAAGAAGAAACCCGTGCTTGAGAAAAAGAAGAAGAAGAAGAAGAAGAAGGCACCAATTTGGACACAGTGGTGCAGAGGGCTAACCGCCTCGTCGTCGCACCGCCACCACCGCCATGTCTACATTGTGAAGAGAAAGGTTTGGATTTGAGAGACATGGAAAGCACATATGAGATTTTTAGAGAGAGGTCATAGAGAAATTTTTTAAAGAGAAGAGTATTTCAAATTAAATTAAAATAGTTGAATTCAATTTTTACAACAAATTTAATTCTTGATTATGAATATGTCTGTTATTTACAATGATAATTATCTTTCCTGTGTCTTTTTATTTATTTGTTTATTTATTTATTTATTACGGGACCATTTTTAATATTTAAGCAAAACCTCCAAATAATTGGGACCAACCATATGTCAAATATTATTTGGGTTCAATTGTTTTGATAAAGAATCATTGGGTTTCAATTACATATATTTTTGAAATAATTAATATATTGCAACAAATTACATGATATAAAAAGTACATATACATTGCATGAAATATTTAAGGCAAAATTATACCAAAAGACTTTTATCTTATTTATTCATAATAAATTTGTTCTTTATCTTTTTTTCCCCACATGGGTCCTTTATTTTTATAAATGTTCACGGATTGATTTTTTATCTTATTCACGGATTGATTTTTTATCTTATTTATTTGTAATATTTTTGTCATTTTCCCCCACACATGTCCTTAATTTATCTTTATAAACACGCGCACGAGCTCGTGAATCTTTTATTTTTTATATTTGTAATAATGAAGAGTTTGGAATAAAGACCAAATGAAGGGTTTGAAATGTTTTATTAAACCTTTAAAAAAAAAACTAAGTTCGGTAAATTTAGAGTTTAAGGAGAATTGAAGATTTCAAATTTGAAGTTTAAAAGCAGACTGAAGCCAACAAAACACATCAATTTATACAATTTTAAGGTGTATTTGAGTGTACTTTGTTATAAATTAGTGAAGAAGATGATAAACGTTTAACATGATGAAGATGAGAATGAATAAGATGAATATGTTGATCATTCTTTATGGTTTAATGAAATTTTTCAAACCCTTCACACGTGTCCCTGTTAGTTGTTCTAAACTCTTCCTTATATTACAAATAAATAAGATAAATGATTGATTTATGTACATTTATAAAAATAAATGTGAAAAAAAGTTGAGTCTATTTTTCCATTACATATAGCTCAACGCATACTTGAGATCCCTCTTCTTAGCATGGTGCAGGATGATACTATAGTTTGGGTGGACAACAATAATGGTTGTTATAGTGTCAAGAGTGGCTATAAAGTCATGTCACATGTAACAGGTTTGGTGAATGGAGTTATGCCGCAAGAGAATTGGAATTGTATTTGGAATATTCGTGCTCCACCCAAGGCCAAACATCTTTTATGGAGGATTTGTAAAGGGTGCCTACCAACTCGTATCCGCTTACAAGACAAACGGGTACCTTGTCCACTCTTATGTCCTCTTTGTAATGAAGCTAATGAAGATGATTGGCACGTGCTCTTTGATTGTGAAGCTAGCATTTTTGCTTGACAAACTGCAGGCCTGGACCACATTATTTTGCCTCGGCTTCAGCAGCTAGACAACGCCCGTGATGTGATTTTTGCGATTTGTTCCACTGCTGATGTCGATACAGCAGGTCTATTTGCCGTGTTGGTTTCGGTTATTTGGTCCAATCGAAATAACATGGTTTGGAATGAAGATAGTGAACAGGGACGGATGTTAGGCTTCAAGGCAAGACAATTATGGGATGATTGGCATTCTGTACAGCTGATTCATCAAGGATCAACAAGTTCATCACAGCAGCAGCATATCATTACATGGGAGAAACCTTTAGCCGGTTGGTACAAGGGCAATGTAGATGCGGCATTTCACAAAGAGATAAATAAGACAAGCACCGGTTGGGTTTTGCGTGATCATTTTGGTCGTTTCATTGCGGCTGCAACTACATGGATTGATGGGAATTGTTCCATAGTGAAAGGAGAATCCATAGCCTTACTAGAAGCGTTGAAAGTTATGGATCAAAGAGGCTATTCTCATGTTATTTTTGAGTCGGATTCCAAAAGCGTTGTGGATGCAATTCACCACTTTCAGTGCGGAAATTCTGAATTTAGTTTGCTTGTTAGTAATATTAATAATTTCCTAGCTTGTAATCAAAACTTCTTGGTTAAGTTTGTTAGGCGACAAGCGAACATGGTTGCTCATACCCTTGCAAGGACGGCCATTTTTTGGTCTCGTCGCTGTTCCTTTGAGACATTACCACTATGTATTACTCGTTTATTGAATAATAAAATGATATAAGTTTTTATGTGTAAAAAAAAACTCGTATCCATTTATGAAGGTAATAAATGATGCATTTTAAAAAAAGTAAGATAAAGAATGAATCTGTTACAAATAAATAAAATAAAAAATCGTTGTTAGACTTGATCAAGGAATCTCTAGTGGAAGTTCTCTTAGTTATAGGGTTCAACCTTTAGATTAATCAATTCCTGCTTAAAACTTTTGGGTGTCTCTTAACTTACTAACAAATCCCACGCTACATGTACTAGTACACTTATTAAGATTAATTACTATTACTATATTTAAATTAAATTATATAATTAGCATGAACGACTTCAAGCTGTAATTGGCCAAACCAATTGAAAGGACTTAGGAGTTAGGCAAGGTAAGTTATATATCATGCATATATCTAATTTACACCAAAAAAAATAATTAATGGTGTTCATTCGTTTTTAAACCTTTGAGATTAATTAGGTTTGAAGAAAATTAAAACAGATCTGAGAAAGATGAACATCCTTAAACTCTCGTAAACATATACTATATGCATGTTCTTATTTTTTCCTTTGTTATTCCAAATAACAAAATGATAAAAATCCTTACAAAAAAAATGATAAAAATAGTAGCTAGGTTGAATTCATGATAGACCCATTAAACTAGTATATATAATAGGGGTCTTGAGAAAACTTATAAGAAAATTCAAAATAATTAGTACTAGTATATATATAATAAGGATCTTGATAAAACTAATTATGAAAATTCAAAATAAATTAAGAAAGTACAATTAGGTGTGGATCCTTAATCTTTGTGACCTTGATTTACGTACATCGGCAATAAGGGCATCACGAGCAGTAACAATCAATGCATGAGGAGCAAATATTAATGCATCAAACTTTGTATAATCAACCCATTCCTTTAATTTCTTTTCCTTCTCCCAATTTTCAGGTACCTTAACCTTTCCCTTAATTTCTTCTCTATGTCGTTTAAGCCTCTCGCGCCCCGTAATTTCCTCTACCACCTTTGATTCTAACTCGACAACATTCTCATTACATTCTTCCTCTCTGGCGTTATCGTCTTCTTCGTATTTGCACTTGAGCTTGTCATTTTGTTGAATGGATGTTGATGAAGATGGAATATGGGAATTGATAGGGTTTCTTGTTTTCAATGTTGAGATGTTGTGATGATTTTCTTGATGATTCATTTTTGCTTAATGTAGCTAGTTATGGAGATGATAATTAAGATTTGTTTTTGTGTATGAAGAACTTGAACTAAAATATTTAAAAGTGATGAGATATAATGAGAATGAGTAATATTATTGAGTGGGGTTTTTGGAGTACACGTAATGCAAATAATGTTGTATGGCAAGTGATGTTTCTACGTTTATAGAATGGGGTTCAAGAAATAGATTGTGTATTTGTGTGGTTTTGTTTTTGTGCACGTAAGCATAAAAAGAAAAGAGAAGAGATTTTATGTTTAGGTAGAGAGTGGTGGTTTGAGACCTTAGGGTTTTGTGAGGTGGACGTGCATCGTGGAAATGTATGAATCGAAGTGGTTAACGTTTTAATTACTTTTAGTTGTCTTTGGTTTCATTATTGATTTTACGTGATGACTAAGATATTTTAGTCTTAATTGTCCCCGAGTCGGTCCAAAAAAAAAAAATCTAAACCTCCTTTCACGTTTTTTTAACTATATAAATAAAAGTCATTCTATGCGTAAAAGAAAAAAAAGTCATTTTGACGAGACAAATTTATTTAATAATAATATCATATATATATATATATATATATATATATATATTCGAATTCTACATACTCCACTAACCAAAAAGGTAAAATAAAAATTTACCATTAGAGAACTTATTTATTTTTTGAGGTGGATTTATAATCATTTAACAAATCATGAATTCAACCTAATTATAGTAGCAAAGGCATCATGAATTATTCCTGTTATTAGTATACTGAATTATTCCTGTTATTAGTATACTAGTGGCCAGACAGTCGCGTTCCGCGCCCGTTTGTGTGATCTTCGTTTTCTATTTTGCTAACGTATATAAATTATACATAGTAATTTATTATAAATTTGATTTTTATTTAAACTAATTTGTGTATTTTTAGTTTTCCTCAAAATAAATTTTTTTTTACATGCATTAATAGTCCAAACCATAGGTAACTTATCATAATTACATATATAAAAGATTTAAAAAGTTGGTTTTTGAAAGTTTTTTTAGAAACATGTTGGTTTTTGGAAGTTAAGGGTATTATTGGAATTCCAAAAAAATGCTACACCAAAATGGTGTTTTGCCTTTATCTATTAGTATTAGTATAGTATTTTTAGTTTCCCTCAAAATAATTTTTTTTTTACATGCATTAATAGTTCAAACCATAGGTAACTTATCATAATTACATATATAAATGATTTAAAATAAAACAAAGTTGGTTTTTGGAAGTTTTTTTAGAAACATGTTGGTTTTTGGAAGTTAAAGGTATTATTGGAATTCCAAAAAAAGACTACACCAAAATAATGTTTTGCCTTTATCTATTAGTATAGATAAAACACTCACAAAGAGGCTAATAGTACAACCCCTAAGCAATAATATCTATACTAATAAATAAAGGCAAAACTTTGTTTTGGTGTAGCCTATTTTATCTATACTAATAAATAAAGACAAAATTTTGTTTTGGTGTAACCTATTTTAATTCCAATAATACCCTTTTAATGGAAGTTTCCTTTTTCACATTAACCAACTTTTGTTTACTTTTTGTGCAAATATCTATATACTTCTATACTAATAAATAAAGGCAAAACTTTGTTTTTGTGTAGCCTATTTTATCTATACTAATAAATAAAGGCAAAACTTTGTTTTGATGTAGCCTATTTTAATTCCAATAATACCCTTTTAATGGAAGTTTCCTTTTTCACATTAACCAACTTTTGTTTACTTTTTGTGCAAATATAACCGCAATACAATTACAAAATAGAAATCATGTCCTTCACATATGTTAATTTCTTCCATCATTATCTTTTTGCTCTTGGGATGCATTTCTCCTACCCTTCATATCATTTTACGGCCCCAATTCTTTAATTTCCAAGATTGAATGTTAGTAACATGTATCCCATTTATTTTTATTTGTTTCCCAGGATCAATTACAATGTCTCATTGCACTTTAAATTTTCAGTTTCACAATTTGTCAAATTGTCACCAAAATAGAAGAAGGAGGGAAGCTATTGAAGAAATCGAGACCAGCCATATATAATGATTAACTTATTTTTTCAACCTCTGTCTTTCGTGTAAGTTATGATAACATTTTTATTATGTGTATCCCATTATCTTTTTTCTATCTATATTTCAATTTCATTGTTTTTGAATTTTTAATTCCTTCGAAATTTTTGTTCAAATTTTGGAAACATTTATAGATGAAAATTATGTGTTAATTTTTTTTGTTACACCAAGAATTACACATCTTACAAATTATTTTACAAACTCATACGCTATATCACTTGATGCTGACAACAAATCAATATATGAAATTTGGTATGGTTCACTTAATTCATACTATCATTTTCTTTTTCCAATTGTAAGTACGTAACTATTTTATATTTATTCCTTTTTTTTGTCTCTCATTATTTTCTTTTATCCATAAACTACATGGAAACATCATCAAGATCACCTGCGTGTACAAGCATCAATATGTCGACGAAACAAATTGCCAAAATGAATATCTCTTTTAAATTTTTTTTTTTTTTGCTATTTAATTTATGGTCAATCAACCATTAGATTGCTTCTTCTTTGTTTGTTTTTCAAATTGAAATAATGAGTATTTGGTGTAGTTTTTTTTATTTAAAAATGTCCTTCACTTTATTCACAAATTTTTAAAAAGTAGTAATAATCACACAGTTGGCTAACTTTCGCCTATAATAACCATTTAACATTGCAATTGAAATGAATGGGGTGACTCATGCAGTTGGTCAAACATAAAAACTAGAAAAATAAACCCATTAATTGTTTCTCATGTTAATTTTTATAGCCAATAGGTAAAGATATAAACTGACTTTTGATATTTGATGAACAGTAATGGTTTCTCATTTTACTACTTATAGTTTAATTATTAATCTCTATTTTTGTTGGGTCAAATATTAATCTCTATTTTTTTCTTATTGTTTTTTAATTAGTTTCATTAATAATCTCTATTCTTTATTTCAATTCATAGATGCCCCTATGGAGTATAAACATGGAGAGAAATAAGAGTCCGCGTCTAGAACAAATTGGTTGATAAGTAATTGGATATTAGAATAAACACTAGACTAAAAAAGTACTTTGCTACAGGTAGAGGAAGAGAAAGAAATCAAGAAAAAAGAAAGATACAATAGAAGAAAAAAATGAAATAGTAGATGGAGATGAAGTTATATATGGTTGGTGTAACAAAGGTTTTTTCTATGTATTTTTTATATATCTATGGGTTTGATAGTTTTGCTAACATGTTTGTTCAATAATTATTTTTTTTGTGTCCATCAAAGAAAAAAATTGTAGTTTTGCCAAGAAATAAAATATGTATGTTCCATCTAAATTTAAAGAAAGTTGTTTTAGGAATCATTTTATCAATTGTTAAACTATGCATAAATCGATTTATGTATTCTCAATCTTTAGTAAAAAAAAGTTTTTTAAAGTGATGTATATAATGCTCTTATAGTATCTAACCATGCACAAAAATTGATGTTTCTTCCTCTTTCCTTTTGCATTATAGAATGACTCGAAGATTATTATTGTAAAGCAGTTCAATTCAATCATACATGAGAAAGGATCAACATGGAGGATGTCTACAACATGGACGCTAGTATTATAATAAAAGGAGTCAAATACAAAGAAAATAGTTTTAGCGTTATCAAACATTAACTCTATCAATAGTTCCTTTTGCGTGAAAAAATTTGTTTCTTTTTTTTCCTAAATAAGTCAACAGCATACCGATCGTTAGTTGTTCAATGATGATATATTGGCACTGAATTTGGTAGGGAAGACCACAGTTCGATAGGGATGGCAAAATGGATCAGGCTCGTCGGGTTGACCCGTTTAGCCCGCCATTTTTGATGGGGTGGATTAATATTTTCAATCCGCAAAAGTAGAGGGGCCCGCTCCGCCTAACCCGCAAAAAAAGGGGTGACGACGGGGCGGGGCGGGTTGGCCCGTCGGGTTGAACTAATTATTTTTTTTGCAACAAAATCTTGGTCCATTATAAATTAATCTTTCATTTTTAACCCATATAAAACAAATAGCAACTCAATTAAACATTGAATCCAAGTTTTGTTTGCGTTTTGTTTGGATTTAAATTGAGTATTTTCTTAAAATTTTATTGTGGGTTTTTTAGTTTTATAAATCATGGATATGTTCAATGTTGATTGATAATTTATTTTTGGGACACCTTTCAATTTATAATTATATTTTGATTTAATTGGATCATTCTGATTATATCTTATTTACAACTTTTTACGATATTTTTGTGAATTTATTGATTTTTTTAAAAAAAATTTATTTTATTGATGGGGCACTCCCGCCAACCCGCCATCCGCCAAGACACGGGGCGGGGTAAGATTTTCAACCCACCATAACTAGTTAGCCCGCCCCGCACCACCACTTTTTAGACGGGTTAATGACGTGGCGGGACGGGTTGACCCTTTTTGCCATCCCTACATTTCGATCCCCGCAATTACAATCGGAAGGAGGTTGGAATCACTTGATACCAGAACTGATCCCCGAATCTGATTAAAACTGGTGGTGAAAGCCAAAAAATAAAAATAAAAAAAATATGTCAGCAAAATGTCACTTAATTTGCCAAAAAATACTCATGTGTCTCTTTATTAAACAAATAACTATTATCAAATTATAAAGCATCAATAATAATGAACATCAATAAAAAAAAAAAACAGTATTTGATCTGCTAAAAAATAAAGGACTGGACAAGACAACTTCAGTTGTACTGTGTTTGAGTTTAAAACTGTTCATGGTACTGGACAAACTGAGTACCAAGGGACAAGACAAAAACTGAAATTCTTGTCCCCCACTGAACTGCGGGACAACTTTTTGTCCTCTGCACAAATTGTCTAAAATACCAAAATAATATTTTGTCCACCAAACATCGTAGAACACAAAATTTGTTCAATAACTTCAACAATTGTTCTGTGTTATTCTGTCTTGTATTGTTATGTGTTGTTCTGTACAGTACTTATATTTTGCAGATCAAACAAACTCAAAGAGTACATAAAACATCACAATAAAAAAAATCTATTGCTCCTTATTGCCTCGTCTTCAAAATGAGGCCCTTACACACACGCATAAACACATTTTATTTTATTGGGTTATGTTAACATGTGCCCTAAGGGCACATGATAAACTACCTAAAAATATAAATGTGCATTTAATGATATAGAGAATTTAATGTTTAGACAATTGAATAATACACAAGTTGTAATAAATTTTTTTTCATATTGATGTTCTTAACATGTGCCCTTAAGGGCACAAGTTAACATTCCCCTATTTTATTTTATTTTGAAGTTTGTTAATTTAAACTGAGGATGTAAATTCCCCTATGGTGTATTTGATTTAAGGGAAAGTTCAAGAATTAATTGTGGAATGAAAGAAAGTGCAGAAATTAAGATTCTTTCATTGTTTGGATTCTTTGTCACCAAGGACGAAAAACTTAGGGCTTGTTTGAATCACTTTTGTTTTTTAGTTTTGAAAACTTGTTTTATAAATCTGTTTTTAAAAACCAAAATATGTTTTGGCTGTTTCAGTTTTTTAGTTTTTAAAACTAAAAAGTTGAAAACAGTTTTAAGAAGCAAGTCTACTAAACAAGTTTTCTATTTTAAAATTTTTAAAAATCAAAAAACAGTTTTAAGAAACAGGAGAAATACATGGAATTTATATGAATATATAAAAGGAAGGATTTCATTTGAATTAAATGTGATTGATATATCCATAAATGCAAATCATTGACTTCTTTTTTTTTAGAAAATCATTGACATTTATTAGCACCTAATATACTCATATAATATTCCCTCTTTTTGTTGCCAATCGAATGAGTATTTCATGTTCATGTTATTTCTTTTAATACAATTACTTTTTTAAATTTATTTTCAGATTTCTTATAATATTTTATTATATTGGTAATTTATATATTTAAATTATTTAAAGTTGATCAATTTTTTTCTTTTGAAAAAAGTTTTGCACGAAAATAATATATTAATTTTAATTTTAAAATTAATTCAATATAAAACAATAATAGTAATTTAAATTCGAAAACAATTATTTATTTGAATTTAAAATAATAATAGTAATTTAATTTGAATATGAAAATTTGAAGTTTTGTGGTGAGAAACATTTGTAGATGATTTTATAAAAAAAAAAAAAAAATACATGTGTACATGCACATTAATTTAAACCTATAAAATAAGGCTGCATTTATGGATATCAATCACATTTAATTTGAATGAAATCCTTCCGTTTATATATTCATAAAAATTTCATGTATTTCTAATTAAATGATGTGTTCAATTTTGGTTGGTTGAGCTTAAGAATTAAGTGTTAAGGGAGAGACTATGCAAGTATTTCTCAAGAAACAGATCTACTAAACAAGTCTACTAAACAAGTTTCCTCTGTTCTCCTTTTGCTTAAAAAAAAAAATCACCGCTAAAAAATGCGGTAACTCTGTTATAAAATTTTTCATTGTTAAGTTTTTTAGACTATTTTTATAAAATTTTCAAATTTTGGGCCAAATTTGAAATTCAAAAAGAGGGACAAATTTCCAATTTTTGAAAAAAGTTAAAGGTCATGTTGTCCCTATATCTTAGAGATTTTCTTTGGAACAAACAAAAATAATCTTCTCCCTATCTAGCAAAATCAGCCACGTACAAGAAGCTATTTTTGAATTAATTAGGTGAAAGGAATTAGAGATCCAAACCTAACGAATCTGATATTCAAAGCTAACATGCATTGTTCAAACTGCCTAAAGCTTAGAAAAATTGGCGGCTGCTTTCTTCCTTTTGATGTTTCATGAAGCTGAATGAGAGTATGAAAAACATGTAAATAATCCTAAAGAAAAGGTAGCATGCATCTAAATAATATAATTTTAAGCTTATAAAAAATAATTTATATAAATAAATAAATTTTAAAGTTAATTTATAATTTTTCATTAACAATATCTTCATAAACTTCCTTGATAAGCTTATGAATAATACATAAAAGCTTATTAGGTAATTTGTACTTTTGACCCCTAACAACTTTCACAAACTTACAATTTTAACCCCTTATTTTTTATAATAGCACTTTTGTCGCCTTACTTTAACTGTTTTTTGCAAAAAACCGACTCTCATTGATCTTGATTCTTGACTAGTCAACGACGCATAGACACTGACGCATGTATCATGTCAACATGTTATGTGAGTCATTGCCCATGAGTGCGGTGACTTACTAACGTGACATGTCAAACATTGTAACTTTGTTAAAATCAGTGGGTGTGGGGAAGAGTATTCCGTAAAATTGGCTATAATATTAGTGAATTCTATTATGTTACATGACATTCTCTTCATTTTGAAAAACTTAATCCAACAATAAAATCTAATTCATCATTCCAAACAATTTTTTATTTTTTTTTACTTTACTATAGTAGATAATTAAGTGTTGTAGTCCATTAGAATTTAGAAGTACAATATAACGATCATGTCAAAGTTGGCTCATTCTTGTCTATATCTATGTTTTTGGCTATGTCTCTAGTTCAAGAGTTAATTAAATTTGTTATTAGAATTTGATTCCCATGAATATTTGATATTTTCATGATCATGGATCAATTCTTTTAACCATATATATCGTATATTATAGTTCCATGTGGCTTCGAGTATCTCCTTTCCAATCAATTAATAATTTCAAAAATGTTTTCAATTTGTCACACTGAATATTAAATTTGATGCACCTAGTTTACGTCAACATTACGATTTATTCACGTAAACATAAGACAGTTCCAAAGTACTCGAGGCATGCACATGCTCCAAGTTAATTGACACCAATTTTCACCATTTTTTTTAACAATTTGACTCAAATTTAAATTGTGTTACTTTGTCAAATAATTATAAACGGTATCAATGTATAAATATTTGTGCGGTTTCAATTTCCTACGCAGTTACAGTTCTCAACCGTCTGATCCGAATAGACAGTTGAGATTGTTTTATTGTATTAGTGATTTAGATCGTTTGATCTCAAATCAACAGCCTAAATTTATTACTGCGTGAATTGTTGACGGCAAGAAATCCTGATCCATATTTGTGTCGTGACACCAAATTTAAATTGTACTATATATTATATATATTGCATGATATCATGAACTTAATTTGAATTAGCTACAATAAATTTGTATCAATATTACAAATTCATCATTGATCATAATATATTGCATGGATCAACTTATTTCATTTGGCTATAAAATTGATTAATTTCTCATCTCAGTTCCAACTGAACCTATTCAAATCAAGTTGTTTACAATTTGTAGCACCTTCATTATGATCTCCACCACTGTTTAAATCCAATCTTGAAGCTGAAAAATAATTAGAAGATTGTTGCATCTTATTATCATTATCATCCACTGATTTCATTGTTTCTGTTCTTGCACTGTTTCTGTGTTGAAACTCACCAATATCTGAATGTTTTTGTTCAACTCCAATGTTCATAGACAAATTCCCATGATTTCTTTCTAATTCATTGTTTTTTCCTAATGGTGTGAGAAAATTAGTACTGTTTTTTTTTACTTCATCAACACACCATTTTAGTACTTCATTGTTTCTAAGGTTTTGAACAGAACCTGTTAATTCTGTTGTTTGTTGTGATTCTTTTCTTTCCATGAAAACATGATTATTGTTGTTGAAGTGTCTTAATCCAAACCCTCCTCCATTTTGAATAATCTCTTGTTCTTTTTGTGATCGGTTGCACGATGTTAAACAACTACTATCCATCGAGCCGTCGTTTGGTTGAGGACAAAAGCCTTGTAACTCTTTCATCTCTGAAAATGTTGAATTCAGACACTGTGAGGATACTTTTGAAACAAGCTCTGAGAGTTGAACTTTGGCAGCTTCAAGTCCTACTATTCCTAAATTTTGTCTACCAAGTGTTTCTTGAGCTTTTTCGAGTACCGATTGAAGGTACTTTCCTTGAGCCTCTATCCTTAGTTGCAAGTGTCTTTGTACCTAGCAAAGGTATTGAATATTGGTTTCTTACAATTCAAGAAACAAAAATCGAAGAGCCATTGGATTATTTTAAAATAAAATTAACATGTTTGGATCCTCTGCAGTTATACTGTAGAGCTGTTAGATCAGATATGATCCAACAGCTCTACACTCGTTGCAGAGGATCTAGATGGTATGATCCAAAATTAATATGCATATTGTAAAGACTCACCTCAAGTTGTTCATTGAGTCTTCTCTGAACCTCAATCTGCATCTGCAGCGCCTCACTTATGTGTATATCTCTATAATAAGGGGCATGAAAGTTAGCATAAAATCTTAAAGAGTGATAGAATGTTCATATCAAACAAGATTACATGCAGAGTGTTTTTCTTACTTGTTATTATTATTATTAGGTTGTGGTCCAAGGGTTAATTTATTGATGTGAGTTCCATTGGTTTGATCAGAAAGTCTCTCATCGGTTACTGAAGCCGAATGTGTGTCTGGTAAAATATAACCATGTATGTTGTTAGCAAATAGCTTTTTGATTAATTAAACTTTAGATTACAAGAAATGAAAGAGATTGTTCTTACTTAATTTGTGTGTCACATTACTGTTACTTTGTCCATGCAGATTCTTGCTCAATCTATATTTCTGGTGAAGAGAAGGATAACATGATCAGTAATTGCACCATACAAAGTAAGGTAAAAACGCGATTTTAGGTTTGCAGCGTTATAAGTGAAACACTGACGCAGACACGGATACCAGATACGACACTGATACTAAAATTATATCATTAAAGGGATGTGATTTGATAAAGACGCCGATGTTTTTACCTGAAGATGACTCTTTAGATGATATAAGGTAAGCCCTGGAATTCCCATGAGTTTCATTACTGTTTTTGGAGTAGCCTCTGCAATTATTTAAGATGGTAATTAAATTTGCATTAGTAATTAAATTAAATTTCTATGTTACTTAAGATATGATGATTCACAACAAAAGAGAATGTGTATACTTACTGTCAGCTCCACCTAACTGATTAACTGCTTCTATAAACCTTGCATGAAGATCAGGGGTCCATTTTAATCGAGGTTTAGCGTCGGTTGAGAGTACGAGTCCTGAATCAGTAGAACCATTTCCTGTTTGAAGGAACATGTGTCTCTCAGATGGT
This sequence comes from Trifolium fragiferum, assembly GCA_954870985.1. NCBI lineage: Eukaryota > Viridiplantae > Streptophyta > Magnoliopsida > Fabales > Fabaceae > Trifolium > Trifolium fragiferum. The sequence continues at coordinate 74,215,585 of OX940789.1, read as the reverse complement.
ATTGACATTCTAGAAGAAGAATGGATATTTTTTCCTTGATGTTGTTGGTGATGATGATACATGTTATAGAGCCTTGTTTTGGAGTAATTTTGTGGTTGATAGTATCAAATATAAGAACTTGTGAATGGTTGTTGAGTTTGTGTTTTGTCTTTGTTTTCCTTTACACACTTTCTTCAGCAGAAATCATGGTGAGACTGGTATTTATATGCAAAAAAGATGGAATCTTGGATAGAACCAATTGAAAATCAAACTTAATTAATCCTTCTTTGTGGTCACCTGATGAATAGATACTATTCCTTTCTACTTTTATTCACTTGTGGGGGCCATGTTTTCAGCTTCTACTTTCCATTCTAAGATAGCGCTGTTCGTTTAACCTCTAACAATCTCCCTCTTAAGCGCATGTCCATCCATTCCTCGTCTAAAAGTGTCTCTTTTGTCCAAGTACACTTACACCATTGTTGACTTACAATACATCAATCAAACAAACCATCTGACCACCACATTAGCAGGAAGACTTACGATACAAGAAGTTGAAAGTTAATCACCTTTAATCAAACCATCAACTTTGATACCACAACTAAGTCCCGAGGTGAGCCTAAAACTCATTCGGGTCATCAAATTGGACCAATAGCAACTCGACAAGTAGTTTGGACTCTCCGTCTTCACACAAAAAATTTAAGACGTTCAGTATATGAATAATAGACCCCTCATTTATATGTTTCTCGACACTCACATTGATATTTAATGTGAGACTTCTTACTCGCACTTAAAATATACTCCAAAATCATAGACGACGCATCCACCGGATAAGCACACTTTTCTTTCAACATCTCTCATTTTCAATTTTTTAGCATAGTCTTTATAAGACTTGAACAAATTCTAAGTTAGGTCTAGTTGTCAAATTCTAAGTTTATTTTTTCTCCTTACACATTATGGATTTCCATTGTAGGAATATATACATGAACACAAAATATTTTTAATTTAAAGAAAAGAAAGTTATATGCACATATCAATTTTCCAAATTGCATTAGGTTCTAGAATTGATCCTTGAAATTTTAACCCAATATGCATTCTTATTCTTTTGCCAGATAAAAGTAGGAAGAATCATATGCTAAAATTTTGAAAGAGTATTATATATAAATAATTAATAATTTTTCTTTTTCCATATTTTATAACTTGGTTCTAAAGAATCTAATATCCCTCTCTACTTGGAACAGCCAAAGCCCATCCTTTATTTTTGTTCTATAGAGGAAGATTCTAAGAACTTATAAGCCTAAAATATTTTGTTCCAAACCAATTGATTTTGTTGTCATTTTAACAATAGTCCTCCATGTACATTGTTCTATATAATTAATATCATGAATGTTATATATCTATAGTAAAGTCTTAAGACAAAGACATTAGACATGAATGAGAACATCTTAATTGGTTGTATATGAAGAACTTAGATAAATTAGATTCCATTGACTAAACCACCATAACATGTAAGATTGGATGTTAATAAAAGAAAGAAAAAAAATTATGCAAAGATGCTTCCTATATTGGAGTGTTTAGAGGTAAAAGAATAGAATAAGAACACATTCTTTTTTGTCTCCTTCAATAAGTTTGGTACTTATTCAGTTTGCACCATTTAAAATATAAGAAAAATTGGACCTTGAAACTTTTCATTCTTTCTTTGGCACAAAAATATAGTCCCTATCCTTTGGAATCCTAAGTAGCTAGGACTTAATAAAAAGAAGAAAGATAGAAGAATTAATTGTACTTACTATAGGACCACTTACCTTGACTTGTACCATGCATGGTTATAATGTAGTTGATATATTCTCAATGTGTAAGAATCATTACATTTGTCATTCCTTATAATTATGTTAGGTTATGTAATGTAACTTATAATTTTTTTAAATTTTTTTTTTTTATATGCATTTGTTCTTATCCTTGGACAACTTCCACTAAATAAATGGCATATACCATGCTAAACCACTATGATAACAATTATATAAAAAATTTGTATTAGAATCTGATTCAGTTTTGTTTAAAACCATGCATTTTATAAGCATTGCATGTGTCAACTACATGCAAATCTTGATCATTATTCAATTTGAAAGATGTTACACTGTTGTATTAGTATTGTTTTGTGATTAAAATTCTTGATGATTAATAGCATATATATTAGTAATTAATATACTAATAATTATAATTGATTAGAGTATAACTTAAGTAAGTCACAAAACACTAGACCATATCTGACTAAATATTTTATAGAATGGTTATAAAGATAGAAACAATATTAAGAAAATATTAATAGGAAATTAAGATTCCTTGAACAGTATCTTGATATCACTTCTTATTGTTGTTCTTGTTCTTGATTCTGATATTTGAGAATATTTAATGCTGCAAAGAGAATCATGAGAGACTTTAGGCAAAGTTAAAGCTAAGTTCCTAAGTAGTTTTCTTGCATGTGGATTGGAATAATATGGGCAAGAGGATTGATTTGAGTACTTTTTTCTCTCTTCATATCGAATTTTCTCCTTAAATGGACTTGCTACAACCACCTGTCAAGAGCATTCATAAAATTTTTAAAATGGTTTAAATACGATATTAGTCCTTGCAATTATACTGTTTTTTGGTTTCAGTTCTCGAAAGTTTTTTTTTTGTTTGCGTTCAGTCTTTGCAAATTCAAATTTTGTAGTTTTTACTCACTAAAAACACCTTTTTAGGCCACACGGCGCCACACATCATGATTATATTGAACCACGTATGACATAGAGACTAAAGATAACAATATTTTGTAGGAACTGAATCCAAATAAAAGTAAAATTAAAACATAAAAAATAAAATAAAATGATATAATCGCAAAGATTAATATCTTATTTAAACCTTTCGAAATTCATTAAACCAAAAAAAATAAAAAAAATAATACACTTATAACTCTTGGAATGTATTCCATCACAAAAATTCAGGTGGTCTTTAATATTTTGTTCCTATGTAACTCATAAGTATTAAATATTCATAACAAGGTAGTTATTGGAAGAGAATAAAGAAAAACTAACCTTTAGCACTGCATGTTTAATTTTACATTTTTGTTGACCATGCAATTAGTGATTTCTTTTTAGTAGTGTTAATGATAGATATAGAGTGTTTTTTTATCTAATCAAAATTAACCATACATGGAAAATTTGTTGCCACAACTTTCATTTCATGTGATTTTTTTTAGCTCATGCTCTGCTTTGATTCTGTTTTAGTTTGCAGACAAGTATATATAAAGTATATATAAAAAAGTTGTGAAGTTTTCAAAATCAAAACCATAAAAGGAAAAAATAAAAAATTGTGTATCTTTGATATATATTAGCATTGTGATGCTTTTAAAGAACAAATTTTCCCATATTAGTATTTATCTTTACTTTATGCTGCCAAACTGTCCTTACTGCTTTCAATTCTTTAGCATCTTTAAAAGAGTATGTGTTTGTACAGAATTGAGGGTTACTTATCTCTTTCTAAGAGAGTATCTAATTGGCTTTACCTTCCAATATAGTGGATGTCCCACCTTGTGACAGGGGACATAAATTTATAATTCTTATTATTAGTTGTACTTATTATTATTATTATTAGTATAAAGACGGATACGATATACTCCCTCCGTCTCGAAAAGATTGATTAAGTTTGACTAAGTGTACTATTCATAAATCTTGTTTTGACCATATTTTTTTACTAATAAATATTAGCATATAAGATTTTGTTGGATTCTTCTCAATGAGTATTTTCAAAATATCAAATTTTTATAATTTTTACTATTATACAATTAAAAATATTAATCGTCAAAGTTATACATTGACATGCTGCAACAGTCAACTGACTCAATCTTTTTGGAATGGAGGGAGTATATATATACATGCATTCATTCAAATCACGTCATTTTGGTATTATAGAGATATTTTTGAAATTAATCTATAAAAATAATATCATGGTATGAAATTATTGAATGCATGTGTAAAAAAGTTTAAGAACTAATCAAATCATGATATCTTGATATTTGCCGACATATTTTAGAAACTGACTTACAAATCACGCCATCTTGGTATTTATAAAGATATATTTTAGATATTAACTATAAAAACGATATTATGGTGTGATATCTGATATGATTTAATGCATGTGTAAAATAGTTTAAGAACTAATCAAATCATGTTGTCTTGGTATTTGCCGAGATATTTTAGAAACTAACTTACAAAAGCGGCACTATGGTATAATATAATTGGATACATGCACTCATTCAAATCACGACATCTTGATATTTATAAAGATATTTTAGATATTATCTATAAAAATGATATTATGGTGTAATATCTTATATGATTTAATGCATCTGTAAAAAAAATTGTTGCTAGTATATATAAAGATTAAGAATACATACATTCAAATCACGCCATCTTGATATTTATGAAGATACTTTAGAGACCAATCTATAAAAATAATATTATAGTGTAATATGATTGAATGCAAATGTAAAAAAGTTTAATATCATCGGTGCATAATTAAATCCTTTTTCAATGAATTTAATTTGTAAACGTGTAAAACTATTTTACACGTGCAATCAATCAAATCAAGCCATCTTGGTATTTGTAGAGATATTTTATAAACTAGCCTTCAAAAGTGGCACTAATACTATGGTGTAATATAATTGGATATATGTGTAAAAAAAAATAAATTACACCGTTAGTTTATAATAATTATAATATGGATTTAAGATGTATACACCGACAGTGTAAAACTATTTTACATATGCATCCAATCAAATCAAGTTATCTTGATATCGTGGAGACATTTTGGGAATTAACCTATAAAAATGAAACTATGATGTAGTATGATTGAATGCACATATAAAAGAGTTTTACACTGTTATAATATACAGTACATTGCAATTAATTAAGTTCTCTTTCTATTGTGTTCGCAGTATTTTTTTATAGGAAAATGCTAAATAGTACACCCGATGTACTAGTTAAACACATAAATAAGGAAAGTCTATCTTGAAATGCGTGTATTCAAAACATTGAAAGTGTAAAAAGTTATTTTATTAACATTAACTTTTTATTTTATTTCTATTTTTGAAATGTTTAACAAGTGCATCGAGTGCACTGTTTAGCATGACTTTTTTTTTATATTATATTTTGTTGTATAATATATGTTTTAATTTAATCATATAATTTTAGTTGCAATACTCATGATGTATATTTTAAAAATTAAATTTAGAAAAAGAAATTGAGTTTGTTGAGGGCAAATTTGGTGTGAATTTTGAGCAGTTGTTAAGAGTAAGTTTGTCAAGAATCAAATTAGTTGCTATTGGTAGTTCACTTTGAAGTTTCTTCTTCTTTTTTTTTTTTGAAAGAGTCTAGCGGTAAAAACACACACATTAATTACAATAAGATTATTGCGAAATTGAATTCATGCTTCAACACATCAAATGTTTCGGCAATCTTTTTATCATGTAAGTTGTATTTATGAGACACTTTAAAATTTTCTTTGTAAATTGGTATAGATTATTATTATTATTATTATTTACATGTTACATATTAACATAAGATAGATTCACTTTTTAAGTACTAGAAGAAACTTTGAGATGAGAAGAACATAACACAATGATAATATCAAGTTGTAGACTAATTAATTGGTCAATGATGAGCAAAACAAAACCATTTGGTTGTGAATTTTGGTTGAGCACACATGATGGCATTGGTTGAAAAGAAAAGCAAGAAATGACCACGGAATGTATTCCTCACGGGGAAAAGGTTAAAAAAGAAAATTAAAATAAAGGGAAAGTTTCAAAGATTCTATAGAATGAGAATATGAGAATTTTAACTTAGATTAAAGCCCTATATATCATATTCTCAAGTAAAGAATTATGTTATTCTTCTTCTTTTAAAGCCACCAAAAATGGATTCTCACTTCCCCACCTATCTTTTTTACTAATTGTAATCAGATGCTTTTTTATGTATTCATTATGATTATATTAAGTCCTTAATATAGTATTAATATCACTTCTTAGTAAATTGCTATGTTTAGATGTTGATTATATGATCTAATAATATGATTTGAGTTTCTTTTAATTTTTATTCCATAATTAGGATAGTGACTTTGGTTGGTTGATTGATGTTTGGACTTTACTCCTAGCTGATTGGTTTTAATTAGTTGTTCCTACCACTTGGATAAATAATTCCACTACCTTTCTACTTTATTTTTATGATGGGGTTGTCTTAATCTTTCAAATTTGATTATCAAAAATTTTATTTAGTTTGATTTGATCATCTAATTCTATTTTTATGAACTGAACATTGCTATCTATCGTTATAGTAACTAAGTGACCGTGATATATTTGATTTGACATCTATTTTAATAGATAGTGCATAGTTTAGAAATGCCATGATATGCGGATCTATATTTTTAACAGTAGAATGTGATTCTATACATGAAAGCATTAGTTATAGAGTGCCAACCAGCAGCATTCCTAGACTAATTTTCAAGGGTAACTAGCAAGGATAGTTTTTTTTTTAAACAGCTAAATTTTATTAAAAACAATTTCTCTACAAGAAGTATATGGAATTGTTGAAAAACATACAACGAAAGGTATAGTGATAAAACACTTATACCAAAACACCAATACACCAAAGCAGCACCCCAATCCACCCTTACACTTACACCAATTGAGATTCACTAAGCCCACCAGAGAAGAACCCCACCCAACCTAAAGAGACACCACTAGACACTAACTTCCAAACTCGAATTAAAATTAATCGGCCCATCAGAATCTAGAAAGCAGCGCCTTAAGTCGTAAGTTGGGGGACACCGGTAGAAAGAGAATCGACGGTCAACACCGATGTAGTAGAATTCGACCAGATACCAGAACCCTGCAAATCTCAACAGATTTGAATACCCCTCAGCGACTCAAAGAGTCCTGCAAATCTCACCAGACTTAAAAATGGTCAGAGACTCTAGTATCGGAGAAAAACCACTCGCACCCGGCATTACCCATCCAAAACCACCAGAACGTCCTGAAGGTACGATAAACAGCAACATCCGTCAACACGGAGTGTCTACGCACCTCGCCCTTTCGAGCACGACAGGACAAAAACCCCAAAGCCAAAACAAAACCAAACAGCCCCAACACCACCATATCACATCACCTCCAACCACACCACCCTTACACGAGACCCCACCATTTCACACCAAATCGGCAGCACCACCTCACCTCCTCCACCGTGACCACGCTTCAACCGAAACCACGTCATCTGCTTCGCTATCGCCTTGACGAAAACACAGCATGAAACCTTCACCACCACAACAGAACAGCGCAGACCAATTCCAAACACACGACACCAAAACCGGAGCACAACACCAACAAACTAGTTCCGGCGCAAAAACCAACACCGAAACCGGAGCACCACCGCCGCAGTTTCCAAGACGAAGGACCACGAAGAAGGGGAACAGAACCAGAAGAAACGCGACCACGGAAAAGAACACATCACCAAAAGAAAAGAACCACCGTAATCAAGTCGGCAGTTTGCCACCTCCACTCCCACCAACAACCACCGCCAGAATTGCATCCAAACGCCACCGTCGTCGGAGCCACCATCAACCATCAAAAACCAACGTGGAACAGAGCCCACCACCACCACAAAGAGAGACGTTTGAAGAAAAGCCTCGGGAAAACACCAAAACCAACCTCGGGAAACACTGAACCCCTGCCGGATCCGCCATGACTCCAACACCAAAACCCATCAGCCACCAACACAGAAGCGAAAGAACACTCATTCGACGCAGAGGAGGAGCGGGAAGGTTCGAACCCAGAACGAACGATAACAAAAAACGACCAAAAAACAGAGCTCATCGAAACGATAGCTCTGCGATGGTGCGGAGTTTCGAACTCATCACACCACCAGCCAGTATGTTTACATTGTAAAAGCTTTGATTTGGATTTTAGGGTTAAGGGGGGGTGGCGGCTAGAAAGGTTTAGAGAGAAGGGAGAGGATTTTGAAAATAAGAGAGCGAAACGTTTTTTTTTTTTTTAACAACTAGCAAGGATAGTTGAAATATTTTACAAAAGAGTGATTCATATAGGACGTCATAAAACGTGGCGGTGAGATATTCAACCCGCTGTCTCTAGTTGGTTCGCTTTGCCCTGCATCGTTTTTTATGTGGGTTGGTGGCGGTGCGGGTTGTGACATGCGGGTTGGGTTGACTTGCTATCCCTAATTTATATAAATAAGTCTACTATTTATTTTACCATATTATAGTTACAAAATTTTCACAGCTGTATATCGCGACTAATCTCCATCAAGCAACCTATAGAGCATATAAAGTAAATTTTTCTCTCTAAAATATTTCTTTTTTATACACTTAGTGATCAAACAACTGACTATTTGCTTAAGGAGTTTAAAATCTTTACCGCATTCAACAATTGAATTCCCGACTATCTATCTGCTTAAAGAATGAAAGACCCGTATTACTTGCAACTAATTTATTGTTAGTACAAGTATGTCTACTACACCGTCAATGTCAGAATATTTGAGTGGTAAAATCTATCACTTTACCTAGAGAATTCTCCTTTAAATAATATGAAGATATGAAGATACATGTAGTATATGTATCATTAAATCTTGTTAAAACTGCTTACCAATAGTTTCTGTGAGCTTGTTTCATTTGGTAGAGATATCGCACAATATATGCAGAAGTCCGGGTTCAAACTCAAGACACTCAACTTATTCACCTTTAAAAGATGGATTTTCTGTTCACTAGACTTACCAATATGTGGACTAACCAATTAGGAGTATATAGCCACGCAAATTCAAAACAAGTCAGGATTCATATGGGATATGATGATTTTTATTTATTTGAATCACATATATAGGTTGAATATAGGGATCGAAACCAGGCTATATGTAACAGTCCAAGGCAACAACAACACAATTCTGCAATTTACTTCCAAAACGATTCATTGTATTTTATTTATGTATGTATATACGATTGATTCATATCGTTTTTATTTTTTTACTAATAAAATCAATTCATATAGTTGTACATTTTTCATCAATTTTTTTGTTAAAACGTTAATTGTTAGTGTGTTATTAACTTATTATTATTTTGATTCAAATTTTTCTTTTATTATTATTGTTGTTGTTTTTATTTTTTTTAAATAATAAAAATAACAAGTAAAAGTAATTTTGTTCTTATAAAAAAAATGTAACGCTTTTTCTTTTAATTTTTCGAAGTCTTAAAAATCTATAAAGAATTTTGAAATCGTAAAAGTCTGTGTTATAATCCATTAAAATCCAGTGTTAAGAATCGTGATAGTCAAAAGTCTTTTGAAAAAAGTTTTTTAAAATCTCACAAAGTCAATGCAATCTTACAAAATCTTTTAAAATCTTCAAGATTTTTTTTAGTCAAAATAGTCTTTCAAAATCTCAATATAATACACCCCCTTAGAGAATCAATAGTAAAATTTATCAGTGTTGAGAGAGTTGACAACATAACCTTCATCTAAAAAATCTGAAAGAGTCTGATTATGAAAATTGTTAACCCGAGAGGTAGCCTTCAAAATAAATCAAATGTTCTATTGTCGACTTGAGGAGTAGTGCAGTCCTACAACTTATCAAAGGTCATAAATGATAAATCACAAAAACATCTCAGGACGTTGACTATCTTTCAAATATTCTACATTTGTTTTGTCTTATATAGATTAGTGGCTAGACTCACATTTTAAGTGTAAAAAATGGAGAATTAAGAGTTCGAACTCCAACTCTTTCAAAAATGTATCTGGTACGGTGCCTACAGAGAAAAACTATGGACAATTACTTTTGGCGCCCTATCATTTTTGTCGCACGCCCTACGAATTTACTAAAATGCCCTTTATGCTACTTAAATAACGAACATCCCCTTAAAACATCCTACAAAATTTTATTTTTATAACGTTTGCTACTTAAGTAGTGGACAACAATTTTTAAAATTTCTCTTTTTTAAAACGTCCGCTACTTAAGTGGCGGAAGTGTAGAATAAAAAAGACATAGGGCACATGAGTAACTGATAGGGTGACAAAAATGAGGTTCAAAATTTGGGGTATTCTAAGAAGATTTCTTTTCCCACCCCCCGGACTCTTTTTCACCCCCCTTAAATCCCAGTTTGCCCCTTAAAATTTGGAAGCACGAGTTCGGTGGACGCGTACTGAACTTTATGCAAAGTTCGGAGGACGCGTACTGAACTCTATGGGGTAAAGAAGAAGGAAAAGAAGAAGGAGTGTAAATCAATAACATATGACGGAAAAATTCAGTACGCGTCCACCGAACTTTCGTTACATATGACGGGTGCAAAAGGGGTGTAAATCAATAACAAAGTTCAGTACGCATCTACCGAACTTGTTTTCCAAGTTTTTCAAAGGTTAAAAATGGAAACTCAGGGGGTGAAAAAGAAAGCTGGGGGATGGGAAAAGAAATCTTCGTATTCTAAACTGATTTGAGCAAGCAGCCCATACACATTTGAACTCTCTTTGGGCCGTTTAGGCCGGTCCAATTATCAATCCAGCCCAAGTTAATTTCTTGGTAAGGGTATTTTGGGAATTAAATAAAGAGAGAGAGAGAGTGAGAAAAAGAGGATCGATATAAAAGCAAATCATAAACCCTAATCGAAACCTAAACACTACTTGATCTTATCTGAGCAGAGAAGCCGCGGCACACATTTCAACTTCCATCTCACTCTCACCGGAAATACGTTGCCGGCGGAGCCTCCTTTTCCGTTTGTCTCTGCCCCGTATCCATCGATTGTGAAATGAAGATCGTTTTGCCGTCGGAACTCTGCGATGAAGACTGCCCGCGGTCAGAGCCCTTTTCGTATTCATTGAATTCGGGCAGTGATGGCCACGCAGGCTTTCCCAAACATCATATTCACTAATTTGTTTTACCAATGATGTTCTTTTAACAATCCAACTTGTCTGAGGTTGTTGTAGTTTGCTACATTTCCAATGACATAAAAAGATTAAACTGAGGTATTCAATCTGAATAGTATTGTGTTATTTAATTGTTAAGTTTTCAATGATTTAGTGCACTTGAAAATTTCTTAGTGTTGCATAGACATTGGATTTTTCTGAACTCCTTTTAATAGTTTTGATAGATGTTTTAGTACTTTTGATCGAAACATTTTTTAAGAGTCGTTCAGAAAAATTCGATGTTTGTTCAACTAAGTTGAAGCTCATTAGTTGAATTTATTCATAGGTAGATTGTAAACTTATGTATGCATATAATAGATACCCAGTTTTATAACTAGTTACGGATCCGGATTACATGCAGTCAAAATTGCACGCAATGATATAGTTAGGGTAGATCCGACTATTCGATTAAGATTGGACAGTCCAAACATAATGAAGATTTAATCAAATGTGATAATTGTGTTATATTTGGGCCGTCCGATCTTAATTGGACAGTCAGATTTTTCATGATCGGAAACTGCATGCAATCAAACGTGGTTCATTTTTAAGAGTCGTTCAGAAAAATTCAATGTTTGTTCAACTAAGTTGAAGCTCATTAGTTGAATTCCTTCATAGGTGGATTATAAACTTATGTGTGCATAGATACCCAGTATTTTAACTAGTTACGGATTTGGATGACATGTGGTCAAAATTGTATGCAGTCATACAATTATGGAAGATTTGACTATCCGATTAAGATTGAATTAAAGATCAGACAGTCTAGATATAACGAAGATTTAATAAATTGGATAATTGCTTTATATCTGCACTGTCTGATCTTTATTGGACGGCCAAATCTTTCCCTGAAATCCCTATTTGAAGAGTTGAAGAAATTAGATTGAAATTGAAGTAATGATAGATAGGAGTAGGGTTTTGATGTGATGATTATAAACAATTCCTCGTACTGAATGTTATTTCGATGGCATGAAAGACACGTTTACACCCATAGAATATGAGCATCACCCTATTTCTATTAATCTTTTTACTATTATTTTGTGATTGTATTGATTGTGTTTTGGATAATAAATAATGTGAATTGGAGTAAGTTGTTTTGAGGAGCATGATTTACATTATGAGTGCTTTGTTACCTTCTAATTCCTTTCCAATGTTCATTGAGATTGGAATTACGCTCACCTCCATATTTTACTCTTGGTACTGGGTTTTGAATCGAGTTTCTCAAGATGGGTTTTGAATCGAGTTTCTCAAGATTGAGGATGGAAACCTCAACTATGTAACCTCATATTTTAGCATGTTATATGTCTTTAACTTTGGCAAATTACTTGTTCAATTGCTCCTTAGAAATTTGGGACAAGTTGCTCCATTGGTTTTTTAATTTAATTTTAGGGAATGATTTAATTTTTTATTTAATTTTAATTCTTTACAATTTAAATAATAATGCTACTATCATTTTTTATTAAATATATTACACCTCAACTATAAAATTGCATGTCCGTGTTAGTGATCATGTGGCAAATCCAAGTAGGCATTTAATTAAATTTTAAAAACCAATTTTATAGTTCATTTATTCAATCTATTCTTCCATGGCAACAAGAATATCATAATTAAAATAACCAATTATTCAATTGATTTAGTTTTACAACGTTCGTGAATGTTTTTTGCATTCTTTTAGCTTATCGCATCTTCTGCCGCTCCATCAACCACACTTTCAGCCAAAACAATTGAACACTCTCATTGAATATATTCAATAACAACTTATACAATGAAATTTTAAAAATAATAGATTTTCCCTTCACCGGTCTAAACAAAAGAAGATTTAGACAAGATTTAGTAAAAATAAGATTTTCCCTTCACCAGTCTAAAAATAATGAAATTCTACAATATGCATACTTTTGGACATTGTAAGTTTTTTTATTTAAATCTAAGTAGAATAGTGTGTTTATTATTTTCTAAATTAGATGTATATTTGAGTGTATTTTAATAAAAAATTATTGAATAAATGCCTACATGGATTTGCCACTAAAATTAACACATCAGTAATGTACTAGCCACATAAGCAGGAAATTTTTGAATTTAGGTTTAACGTTTTTGGTCGGGTATTGAGGTGTAACATAATAAATAAAGGAAAATGCTAAATAGTGCACCTGGTGCATTAGTTAAGCACATAAATAAAGAAATTATGTCTTGAAATTCGTGCATTCAATACATTGAAAATATAAAAGTTACTTTTATCAACATTAACTTTATATTTTATATTTATATTTTATATATATTTTTAGTATGCTTAAAGGAGATAAGTGTTAATATTTTAAAACATAAAGGAGTGTGGCACAAGTGGTAAGCGGCTTGGGCCCCTTAAGCATTTAGTCAGGGGTTCGATTTCTGGCCGGTGTGTATGGAAAAGCATCGCTTGAGAGAGGCAGCCATTAAATGCGCTCCAGATCCTCGAAGTGATTAGTCTCTGCAAATCGCGCAGAGGATACCCTGGGAAATCAAAAAATAAAGGAGTAATTGAAAAAAATTAAAAGATAAAGAAGTGTAACTTGCAATTAAGTTAAAGGACCGATGGAACAATTTTGCCCATAAATTACTATGGGAAGAATTGAACCAAACTAAAATCAATGCCACCGGTTAACATGACTCTTAAAAAATTTATAGTGGATAACTTATTTTCTGTAAACAAAATAAATTATTTAGTGTGTATCCATGGAGTATAATTATTCAATGAATTATGTAGCATATGTGTGTATCCATGGAATATTTTAATAGATGGGATATGTCTTTTTTTTTTTTTTCTTCATACAAGGGAATGTTGCTCTTATTTAAAACTCCATTTGCGACAATATATAGGCAAAATTCATTTTTTAAGTTTATTGCATTTGTATAACTAATAATTAATTAATGATTAATTATACAATAAATTTAGAAAGATGAATTTTGCTTATATATTAATGAAGATGGAATAAGACTATCTCCAATGGTAGGTATTTATTTTTTAAGAATCGGTATTTAATAGGTATCTTCATTGGAGCAAAACTCAAATGAGTAGTTAATAGGTACTAGTGCTACAATAAAAAATGGTAGTTATATTATTTTTGTACGACCCTATTATTATTATGTATAGTTATTGGTGAAATGTGTTATAAGTGGAATTCATTTAGAATTTTTTAAAAGGTGTTGGGTTGAAGATATTGAATACTTATTAGATATTATTATTAAAATATTATAAATTTTTGATGTGTACATGTGAGACTTTTTTTTTTGGTACAAGATGTGTACATGTGAGATTCATTTAAGTACTATAAAATGAGGAGCTTCATTGTGGATGTTCTAAGTCCATGATGTTGTCTTATTATTAAGTGATGTGGATGTACTTGAGAAGCTATTGGAGTTGATTCAACGTCGACAAAATATTCGTACCATATATTCCCCCTCATAAATTTCTATGGGAGGAGTTTGTTGAGTAGAAGGAGGTGTTTGAGGAGTCATTCTTGGACATCAATTTCACTAATATCAAGGAAGCACCGCTATAATCGATTGAATATTTTTACACCGAGTCTTCATTAGTTTTGTTCTTGATGTAAAGCTATGTTTGTCGGCAATATGTTCATATTCAATTGAATTATTATGATACTTAAGTTATACTAAAAGAATAATAGTCCATTTGTAGCCATAACTACAAGAACTCACCCCAAATATATATATATATATATATATATATATATATAGTTATTTTTTAGTTCTAAATTATAAACAAAAAAGATAAATTTTTATCATTTTCAAAAATTATTTGATTAATTTACTCTCTCTCTCTCTCTCTCTCTCTCTCTCTCTCTCTCTCTCTCTCTCTCTCTCTCTCTCTCTCTCTCTCTCTCTCTCTCTCTCTCTCTCTCTCTCACACACACACACATTTTCTCAAAAACAAATGACTAATGCAAATTGTTAAATAAAATACAAACAATTCATTCTCCACAAATTACTTATGTTTTAGTTTTCTTATAAGTGTGAAATGAATGTTTTTGCTTGTAATTTAGGATGGACGGAGGGAGTGTGAAATGATTTCGATAAATAGAAATTTCAATAAGTCGAAAAAAGAGAAGATAGAGTATTATTAGAGGAAAAAAACATAATTTTATTTATTATTTATTCATACAAGAATCAACTATAAAATAAAGTCACTCTTTATTAGAAGATGGTTGTTGAACAGGAGAAGAAGTTGGGGATAATGGGTGATGGTATCGGTGATGAGGTTGGTGATGTCTTTTGCGAATATGATCCAAATGAAGAGAATCAATAAGGGAAGAAGAGGATGGTTGAATAGGGGCTGGAGTTGGGGCTGATGGGTAGTGGTGATGATGATGATGTTTGTGGTGTTCATCATGTGAATAATCTAGATGATCAAGAGATTGGGTAAGTGAAGGAGATGGTGGTTGAATAGGGGAATGTGTTGGCGAGGATGGGTGATGATGATGATGCTGATGGTGTTTTTTACGATCCAAACTGAGAGATTCAATAGGTGAAGAAGATGGTGGTTGAATAGGGGCTGAAGTTGGAGTTGGTGGGTGGTGGTGATGATGATGATGTTTGTGGTGTTCATCATATGAATGATCTAGTTGATCAAGAGATTGAGTACGTGAAAGAGATGGTAGTTGAACAGGGGAATGTGTTGGGGAGGATGGGTGATGATGATGATGTTGGTGGTGTTTTTTACGATCCAAACTGAGAGATTCAATTGGTGAAGAAGACGGTGGTTGTACAGGGGCTGGAGTTGGGGCTGATGGGTGGTGATGATGATGATGTTTGTGGTGTTCATCATGTGAATGATCTAGACGATCAAGAGATTGAGTACGTGAAAGAGATGGTGGTTGAACAGGGGAATGTGTTGGGGAGGATGGGTGATGATGATGTTGATGATGGTGTTTTTTACGATCCAAACTGAGAGATTTAATTGGTGAAGAAGACGGTTGTTGAACAGGGGCTGGAATTGGGGCTAATGGGTGGTGATTATGATGATGTTTGTGGTGTTCATCATGTGAATGATCTAGACGATCAAGAGATTGAGTACGTGAAAGAGATGGTGGTTGAACAGGGGAATGTGTTGGGGAGGATGGGTGATGATGATGTTGATGATGGTGTTTTTTACGATCCAAACTGAGAGATTTAATTGGTGAAGAAGACGGTTGTTGAACAGGGGCTGGAATTGGGGCTAATGGGTGGTGATTATGATGATGTTTGTGGTGTTCATCATGTGAATGATCTAGACGATCAAGAGATTGAGTACGTGAAAGAGATGGTGGTTGAATGGGGGAATGTGTTGGGGAGGATGGGTGACGATGATGATGTTGGTGGTATATTTTACGATCCAAACTGAGAGATTCAATAAGTGAAGAAGATAGTTGTTGGACAGTGGCTGGAGTTGGGGCTGATGGGTGGTGGTGATGATGATGTTTGTGGTGTTCATCATGTGAATGATCTAGTTGATCAAGAGATCGAGTATGTGAAAGAGATGGTGGTTGAACAGGGGAATGTGTTGGGGACGATGGGTGATGATGATGATGTTGGTGGTGTTTTTTACGATCCAAATTGAGAGATTCAATAGGTGAAGAAGATAGTGGTTGAACAGGGGCTGGAGTTGGGGCTGATGGGTGGTGGTGATGATGATGATGTTTGTGGTGTTCATCATGTGAATGATCTAGACGATCAAGAGAATGGATTTGGAAGGAAGATGTTGGTTGAACATGAGCAGGAGTTGGAGCAGGTGGGTGATGGTGATGATGTTGGTGGTGCCTGTTGTGAGAAAGGTTAACCTCATTTGCAAATACTGTGAAAGAGAATACTTGAAATAAGACTAATACTAAGATTAGGAACTTGGCCATCTCACTATCAAAGACAAGATAACCGAATGAGATGATGATGTGATATTGATATCTTGTGAGTCTCCCAAAGGAGTTTATATATATTTAAGAGACTTACAAGGATGTTCTTACATCTATTCCATTTTAGAAACAAAAAAAATGGTAATATTTAACAGACTTACAAGGATGTTCTTCATCTATTCCATTTTAAAAACAAAAAAGTTATACTTTAAGTTCATGAAATAACCGATGTATTTAGTCTATATGATATATCAGATACATCTGTTGTTTAATGAATCTAAAACTTGAATTTTAAGGTAAAATTAAGTAGAATATTTGAATGATTTGTTTCTTTTCTCTTTTTGACCAACTTTACTCTCTTTTTTTTTTTGAGTAAAACTTTATTCCATTTTTGTTAATATATTATTTAATTGTTTTTATGCTTATTTTTCTAATCTTATAAATTTATAGTAATTAATAATACATTTTGTCCATTCAAATTTCAAAGTATGTAAGTAAGAACAATAATTTAATAAATTTGAAGAATAACTTTAGAATAACATGAATGCTTTATACAATATTTTAATTATTACCACTCATATAAATTTACGATAGTTTACCAAAAATATAAATTTACAATAAATAAATTTTTGACAAGGACTTTACATTAATAAATAATATAATTAATGTCAAGTCAAAAAAAAAAAATGTAATGAATTTGAATAGTATATAAGGTATTTATTTTGACATAAGGTATTAAAATTATATTTTTTTTTGTTCATGTAAAAAATAAATTTTATATGTACTAAAGGCACATTATTTCTTGTAAATTTTATTTGAAATATTTTTGGTTGCTGAAAGTGCATCACGTTCAACTCTATATATATTTTTGTTAATTTCTTTTTTGATTTTTTATTTTTCATAAGGAAAAATAATTAAAAAAAAGGTGAAAATATAATAATATTAAAAGACCCGCCTTAAACGTATCTCGATCATATCTCCTAAGTGTATTCGTATATATGTCATGCACCAATAGATATCAGGAAGTGTGTTTGCCCAATAGAAAAAACATAGAGGGGACAACACAACTAGAACAATTAACAATAGACATGACTGCATTTGAGTAAGTTATATTAGACCATTTAATTAAGTTGATACGGTCCAGATTTTTAGTTTAATTTTATAATTAATAATAGTTTAATTACGATTTTAAAATCTAAACCGTTTGATATTGATTAAAGGTGTAAATTTGTGAACAAATTGACTCCAAAGTAATCAATTTCATAACTTTTGGGATTTTTAACACTTTTTTACAATATCTTCTTGAAAAATAAATACTAGAAAAAATATTCAAATAAGTAACAATTTAATTAAGATGGCTAGTATGGGATAGGTTGGCTACACCTAAGTTTGATGGAGGTAGGGCCGGTCCTGAGGTTTTAGAGGTCGTGTGCAAATTTTAAAAGTGGCATTTTAATAATTTATTTAAAAAAAAAAACTTATCAATTTTAAATTGCAAATAGCATAAAATATAATTATCCTTGTAATTAATATAAAAAAGATTCATATTCTATCAATAACAACAAAATAATACCCTTCTAACTACTTTAGACGAGTCATTCTTCTAGCATTTTTTGAAGCAAATTCATCAACCAAATCTTCATATTGTACCTTCTCCAAGAGATCATTCTCAATTGATATCAATGCTAAGCCATTTAATCTTTTTGGTAAGCTATTTTTTAACATGTTTCTTTTTTTAGTATGATATGATTTTGAATTCCTTTCTTTATTTTAGAAATTGGACCTAGACTTTATATTGTGCAGAACTATTATCTTTACACCCCTGTTTTACTAATACTACTACCCCATAATTTTTTTTTTGAGGCCTTCCAATTTTTGGGGCCCGATGCAACGGGCCTTGTTGCACCCCCCCTATTGGACCGGCCCTGGATGGAGGGTTGGGTTTTCGTGATTTTCATGCCTTTAACATGGCCATGGTAGCTAAGCAAGCATGAAACTTTGTGACTAGATCCGATACATTGGTAACTAGAATTTACAAAAGGCTAGGTATTTTCCACGTGTCTCGTCATGCTTTGCATAGTATTTGGAAGTCACGTGATGTTCTTATAAATGAGTGTAGATGGAAGATTGGAGATGGATGTAGAATTAATATTATGTTTGACCCATGGTTAAGACGAGAGGAAAGTTATTGGATACGCAAGCCCCTCAATCACATAGTTTGTATGAATTATCTATCAATTACTTGTTATTATAGGACCGAAAATGTTGGGACGTTGCTAAAACTCGCTATCTTTTCTCTCCAATAGATGTTGAAACCATTATCAGAACACCTTTAATTGAGGAAGTGAAGGAGGAACAATTAGTATGGCAATTTGAGAGTCATGGTAATTACATGGTAAAGTCCGGCTACAAAAATTACCTCAAAACTAAAATCTCTTATCATAACAAGTTGGTGGAAGGTGATTGGGGTTTTCTTTGGCGTATACGGGCACCTCCTAAAATGAAACATTTCACGTGGAGAGTTTGTCGTGGCTGTTTACAGACTCGTATTCGGTTACGGTAACAAAATGTAGCCTGCCCAAGTGAGTGCCCGCTCTGTTTGAGTAATGAAGAGAATGATTGACATGTGCTCTTTGGTTGTATTGTGGGTAAACAAGTGTGGAATGTTGCCGGAATGAGTAGTACTATTGAGCCACTAATGCAGCATACTACCAATGCGAAAACTGTCCTTGATATATGTAAAATAAAATCTTTTGATGTTGCAGGTACGATCGTTGTGATAGCTTGGTGCTTATGGTACAATCGAAATAATTTGGCGTGGAATGGACTTAAAGACACGCCAACAAGTATAGCAACTCGAGCTTTACAATTGATAGGGGAGTAGTGTGTTGTCAACACGTTTCAGCAGGAGTCCTGCGCACCATCTGTCGTGCCAATTTCAAAACAGGAGCAGTCCCAAGCTTCAGATTAGCTGCAATGGCAGCGCCCTTGTGTTGGTTGGTGGAAATGCAACGTTGACGCGAGTTTCTTTGAAGCCTCAGGTTTTACAGGTTGGAGTTGGTGTGTTCGCAATGCTGCGGGTGCTTTTATAGCGGCAGGAACAAATATTTGTGTCAAATAACCAATTATCCCAAAAGCTTAAGCTTTTAGGATTTGGCACATCAATGGTTTTATATTATTTCTAACACGCCCCCTCACGCAAGAGCCCACTTGGGCTTGAAGCGTGGATAATGCATAGGCCCACCTACCATATGCTTAAATTCCACTTTTAATTAGAAAGTGAGGTGAACGGGAATCGAACCCTAGACCACTTAGTCATAGAGGCTCTGATACCATGTCAAATAACCAATTATCCCAAAAGCTTAAGCTTTTAGGATTTGGCACATCAATGGTTTTATATTATTTCTAACAATTTGTGCACAAATGCTTACAGTATTGGAAGAGGAAGCTTTGACAATCTTAGAGGATCTTCGTGTAGCTAGCTCTAGAAGGTGGTCTAACATTGTCTTTGAAAGCGACTCCAAGTTAGTAGTGAATGCTATATATGCTGCACATAATGGTAAATCGAAATTGAGCTCTATTATCATGTACATTAAATTATTGCTACAATGTAATTCGAACTTTGAGAACAAGTTCATCAAGGGACAAGTTAACATGGTGGCTCACACCTTAGCGAGAGCGGTCATTTCTTGGTTTAGTCGCACTTTGTTTGATTATATTCCTCGTTGTATTGAACCTATTATTAGTAATGAAATGAGTTAAGTTTGTTTGCTTAAAAAAATAATTAAGAAAGGGTTGTTACAAATTTGGTGAATAGAGGCAAAAAAAAGAAGGAAAAAGTGAGAATTAGATTGTGTGCGGACAAACTACTTTCAGTTAAAAAATTTGAACCGTTCAAAATATCGGTGACTATTCGATCTTAATTAAACATCAAATAAAATAAAATTTTACCAGTTATTTTATAATTTAAAATGTTGAACTTAAATTTAAACCATCTAATTTTAATTCAAAATCACCCATGTTCCAAGTTTTATACTATGATAATAGCTAGCTAGGTGATAGCAATATTAATTTTATGGATACTTTAACTATATCTTGAAGACACTTTTCCATGAATTGTTTTTCTATTTCCCTTTAGCTAAAGTTAGAGCTTCCTCATCATGCACATAAAGCTCGATTTACATTTACAATAAAACATAAAGGCACTAGAACAGAGGATTGAAAAGAAAAATAAATAAATATTTTTTCCTAGATAACACTGACATTTTCTAAAGTAGCCCAAATAAATCAACCTTTTTAGAGCTTAATTTAATTATATATCTATCAGAAATTGGAGAAATGATTCTGAGAAGGTTGAACCATTTGCATGTCTGTAGTTGTTTGGCATGAGTTATCATCACTCATCATGTTCCTGTTTGAATATCCCAAAAGAAAATGGTTAGTGCAGATTAAAAAGAAATTGCAAAAATAAATATTCTAATTAAACATAAAAAAATGTTTAGTTAATAGAAAAAAAAATTAACATTACTAATTTTTTATAATCAAAATTAAAACATAATTCAATACATGAAAAAATAATGTGAAAAACTAGTGCATGTATATATTAATCATAGTTCAATGAAATTAAAAGAACTACACACTATCCTAATATATTCACTGAGAAATCAAAGAGGTTAATTACGACGTATTTTAACTTACTCTCGTGGTCTTGATGCCCACAGAGAACTAAGGGCTCGAAGTCGGCCATAGTACTCTCCAATAACAAGAAAAGAGCGTGCTGCTTGACGAAGTGTGAGTAATCGACATAATTGGTGAAGAGTTTGTTGTCTCAAATTATCAGCCTTCAATTGAAAATTATAAAAGTAAGCAATGAGGGAAATAATTAACAAAAAAAAAACATAAAATAAAATCATGCGAGCAACTTTTTAAAATGCAACTAATCACTAGCATTTAAAATTCTTATACTACTTTTGTCAAAAAAAAAATTCTTATACTACTTGATTAGTAAATATTAATAGTAAGTTAGTGATTGATGACCATCACAAAACCAACTTTTGACTTAACATTTTAAGATGGAAATAATACATCAAGATTATTATACCTAACTTTTTGAGACATGATTAAACGTTTGTAGCAAAGCAAATTCATATTAATAAACTAAAGTACTAGGTGATTACATAATTGGATAGATTGACATGACAACCAAAGTAGTGGAAGTAATTTTAGATCAACACTAATTACTTTTATAATTAAGCACAAAAAGCTAAAAAGTCATAAAAAAAGAAAATAACACAAAAACAAAAATGCCTATAAGAATAATAGATCATCAATCAAATAAGACAAATAAAAATAAAAATATATGCATGCAGCCAAATGAGACCAAAACAAAATAAAAATGATATAAAAAAGAATATTCCTTATTTAAAATATAAAAATTAAAGCAATATTCTTAATTTCCAACTATGGTTCAAGTACTTGCATAAAAAGAGAATTATGGAAATACTAATCAAAATGTTGTAACTTGCAACTTTGTTACATCTCATTGTATTAGTTAACATTGATAGTGTATATAAATTAAACTCGAATATTTGTTACATACCTGACGAAGAAACCCTTCGAGATTAGAAAGTTTGCCCATGGCAACAACCATTTGTTGAACACCATCAACAAGGGGTCCTCCAGCAATGGTATCAACAAGAGATTGTTGCAATTGGTCAAGTCCTTGAGAGAGTGCTTCTTCTGCTTGTTGTGATGAATGCCTTAATCCATACATTCCCATTATTTGTTGTTCAGCTAGTGGTTCCAATTGTTGGATCAACATCTAATTAAGATCACCAAATTATCAACATTAATTAATACAATATTACTATTACTAGTAATCATTTACTAACGTTGATGTTAATTAGTGTATAATTATTACTTTCTGCACCTACCTAATCCGTACAATTTACATTGGAACAGTAAATTTCTACTGTCACAACCGCTGACATATGACAACTTATGAGAAAGTGACATTGTGGGAAGACTATTTTTAATTAATTTATTTATTTTTAAATTGTTCCAAAATGAATGAACTTTTTTATTTTCAAGACAACAATAACGTACCAAAAACAAAATTTATTTGTTTTTTTTTAAAAAAAAACAAAAGAATTACTTGTTTTATAATTTTACTATGCACTTATGATAATGCTGATTATACTAATAAATAATAAAAAATAATTCAATTAAAAGATTTCTGATCTCATTCATTTTATTATTAATCTATTGTCTCTTAATACATTTTATTAATCTATGTAAAATAATTAAACAGATCAATTATTTTAGTAGGAAAGAAATATATAGTTTTAGTGAAACATTTTATTTAAATTTTATAATTTTTTAAAACTTTTTAATTTTCACCATTTTATTATTCCTTATCAATTAAATACCTTAATTTCCTAAATTATCTCATAAAATTATACAACTAAATGTTTACCAATATATTGATAAAAACTTAAAGATAAAATAAAAAACTTAAAAATCAATAAATAAAAAAATTCTAAATTCAAAGTCTTGCATATTATATTCTTCTCTATCAACTAAACTTTTTTTTTTAACAGCTAAATTTTATTAATAATACAACTAAACGCAAGATGAACACAGTACACAAAACAAACACATACGATCAACTAAACTTATGTTAATAGACCATATAACTTATTTTTTAAACAAGATTCATGTTATAAGTTATACTAACATATACTCTCCTAATACCAAATTATGATAAAGTAAATGGAATTAATAATATAGAGTATTAAAAAAGTGATTAATTACCATGATAATTTCAGAGGGTCTAAAACCACCAATCCAAAGAAAACAACGTTCAGCTTGAGAAATCCACATGCCATTAATAAGATGAAACACGTCTGATTTAGCAGTGACACTCTTCACTCTAAATATTTGATCATAATGACATAAATACCCATCCACCATTACTCTCATTTCATTATCTGATAATGCCGTTTGTAATCCGTTTCTTAACTCCGTTAATAAACGGTTGTCATCTTCTAACCATCTTGCATATTCCATGTCAAACATTGCACCTCCTAAAATTAATAATAATAATAATAATAATAATAATAATAATAATAATATTAATTAATTCATTATTATGATTAAAAGTTAAAGCAAGAAAATCTAAAAACACAAGATGCATATCTAGCAATTAAATAAAAATGTAATCTTATTGTATAATTTCTTTTGAATAAAAAATATACTGGTGGCACCCCTGAAAGTAGCATTTACATATATTTTATACATGTTAGAAAAGGACATACATTTGAATAGTAATATTACATTTTATATATTTTTATCAAAAGTCATACTTTTGGACATAAAAATATAATACTATTAGCATAATCCAATTCAAACATTGGCCTATTGTATTTTTATAATTCAAACATGAATTATTATTTATTTATTCAGATTCAGAGACTTCTCTACATTTTGAAATGAGCACCCAAAATTAAGTTTTGACTTATACATGTCATTTAAAAAACCATTTATACTCCCAAAAATAATAAATTACTGGTATATGATGGTAAGTTTCTGAATGTGACAAATTATAAAAAAATAAAAACACACTGAATTTAAGGAAAATTATTCAAATGGTCACAAATACTGTATTTAATTTTTCAACTTCATATGATCAAGTAAAAATACATACCTTACCATTTTACCTTTTATTAAACATGTGTGATAAAATAAAATGATTAAATTTTTGTGTCTATCTAAAACTTTCTAAGTTTTAGAACTTAACCAAAAAATAACCAAAAACAAAAATAGAAAAAGAAACTCACCAGAACTTATGTTACCTCCAACACCACCATTCCAATCCATGAACATACCCTTTTAAATAATCAACATTTAAATACTAATCAGTAAAAATAAAAATAAACATAATTAAAAACAAACTATATATTAATTAATTAATTAAAAAAAACTATAGCATTTAACTTTATAATAATATAACCTGAGAACGTGCTCTTTGAAGATCTTGTTCCAATTGTGCAAGCTTTAATCTACTTGACTCTAGTTGTTGCACATAAGCCTGAAAAAAAAAAATGTAATAAGCACTTTTTCACTATTTTCCTTAACAACTTATTTGTATATATGTATAGGACACTAACCTTTTTCCTTAAGCGACTTTTTCTTGCAGCTTCTCTGTTTTGTGCCAAACGCCTCAATGTCTAAGGACATTACAAAAAATTTACATTAGCTCATAATCCATGATCAACATAACAAAAAATTGACACAAAAATTAAAAATTTGAACTTAAATATAAATACCTTTGCATCTACTGGTTTATCTGATGTTGAACCACCACCCTTTTTCTGCAACTAAAAAAAAAATCACTTATAAGTTTCACTCAAAAATGAAACAAAAATTTCTAAGTATATAACAAAAACAAAGCAAGATTGTAAAAATGTTACACTATAATGTGCTTACTGAATTTTCAGAATGTTGAAGACCATTAGACCATTTTTCAAGAGGAATACAATCATCTTCAATGTGATAAGGATAGCAAAAAGTATCATTTTCTCCCATTTTTTTTTTTACCTTCCAAACTCAAATTTTGACTTATGGGAAAGAAACACAATGTTTCACTAAGAAGGGTTGGTCACTTTTTAATGTGAAAAAAATAACAAGTACTGAAAAAGATTCTTATTTTTGTTTTTTTGTTAGTACAACATAGTAACATTCATAATATCCTATTCTTCTCTCTCTCTCTCTCTCTCTCTCTCTCTCTCTCTCTCTCTCTCTCTATCATGTTTTCATGTCAGAAAATATTTCAGGAATCAGGAAAACTCTCTGTTCTATTGATCTTCTGAAAATCTGTTGGGATCTGTGCAGTTTTTATGTGAACAAAAGATAGTACAAATATTCAAAACAATAATAAAAAAAAAAGACTAAACTTTGATTAAGCACTTTTAAGTATTAACCTTTTCTTTTGCTACTGAGTGATTCTGTAATGAAGAGGCTGTTTTTAAAGCATCATTTGTTATCATATTCTGTTGCTGTAGCTGTAGATTCTGTTCTTCAAAAGCTTGATTATTTTTATTATGATCTGATGAAAATGAAGATGCTTTTTTACTACTTAATGGTGATGATTCTGATTCAAATGGGTTCTCATTTTTGCTTGATAGTGCTGAATCACTGCTTTCCCCTCCTGATTTATTCCCTCCCTGCATTACAAAAAACAAATCTATTATTGTCGGTTGTATTATCTTAACGAATCGAAACGACAAGGACTGAAAATTAAAACATACATGTTATTAGACGTAAAAAGTTAGTTACTCAAAACTAACCAGTATAACTAACTTTTTACGTCTAATACAAGTAGAGATGTAATAGATATTGTTGTAATAGTTAACATTATTTCATGTAACCCAATATCAGACATAATCTATGTTTGATATCACAGTGAATATATCATAATCACTGTAGCCTAACGTGATTTTTAAAAAGCTACACTTTATAATTTCAGCAAAATTATAGTAAATCACTGTAATTATGATATACTCATCGTGACACCAAACAAAATTAATTTCAACAAAATTACGGTGATCCACTATGATTTTGGCATAATCTATGTTATAACATTTTTTGATACCAAACCATATGATAAGCAAAATTAAAATAGATTGGTCAAAGATAGAGAAGTACTGTTGAGGATTGGTGGAATCTCATTGGCCAAGAAGGGAACATTTCCAGTGTAGCAGAAGCAGGTTTGGCTGTGAAAAAAGCTGTAAAGAATCACAAAAGAAAAATCTAAAAGGATCATCAACAAATATAACCAAAAACAATAATTATTAAAAAGAAAAAACTTTATTTTTTAAGCAGTTATGGAGTGAGTAAAAATGATGCAAAAGAGGTAGTAAAGTTTCTATGTTTGTTACCCCACACTTTCCCATATCTATTGCCTCAGAATCATTATGGTATTGGAAATGGTAACCTCTCTACTATTATGATGCAATCTTTAGACATATTCAAAACTATTGCTTTTATTTTTTCTTTCTCTCTTCTTTTAGAAAGTGTTTGTTATTATTATGCTTATCTAATGTCAGAAAAAGATTTATTAGATATAAATGGAAATTATAATAACTTACATGCTTTTTTTTCATCATTTCTACTCTTAATTCCTTGTAGAACTATTGCTTCTTCTAGCTCCCCAAAATCAAAACCAGATCCTTCATTCCTATAACAAACAAAAAAACAAAAACATTAATTAATTAACAATAAAACAGTACTACTTTATAATTAAGCCAAAGAATTAATTATTTATACATTAAGCTTGATGAAGGATTGTTAATCCTATGATGAATTCCATAATGTCCTGCCTCAGAAAAATCAAGCTCTCCTATTCTTTGACTTGCCATGCAATACTTTTTTTTTTTATACCATTCTCATATATCCTATGAAAACAAATTCAATTTACATTAATATACAAAAAATAATCATATCATATAGTCATGTGTGTAATATATCTTACCTTTATATTGTAGAAAGAAAAGGGTGATAAGAGAAACAAAGAAAGATCAAAGATTTATATAATTTGTTGTGAAAGTAATAACATATACTAATAATCTAAAGTTGTAGGGTGTGACAAAAAGAGGGTCCAAGTCTTTTTCTTCAGATATGATCCTATATGAAACTTTTTATATCTTTTATGGGGGTGTCTATATCAATTTCTTTTCTCCTTCTCTATGAAGAAACCTTATTTGATTAGTCTAAATCATACACTGTCCCTAGTTGAATATATTTTATATTTAAGAAATAAAACTAATTCAACAGCACACAAGATATTGTTCTAGAAAAATTTGTCTTTGCCTCATTTTAGCCTTGTTGGGCTTCAAAGGTGGTTCAAATAAAAAAAAATAAAATGAAAAAAAATAAAATTAATTTCAATAAAAACAAAAAATTAATTTTTTTTCTTTTTTTTTAATTAAAAAATTTAATAGGTGGGCCCCATTGCATGAATCCACTAGAATCATTGACTCCTACTCCACTCTCTCTCTTTTGTAACCGCCTGAATTTTCTTATTGGTTGTTTTTTGTGGGGCAATATGCCCCAATATATGTACTTGTAAAAATACTCCTACAAATAAAACAAAATAATCCAAAAATAAATAACTTTAGTTATTATATTTTTTCAATTGGGAAATGGGAACATAATAAATTGAGTATGAGTTCAAGTTGAGTTTTCATTCTCATTGAAGTTTGCAAAAAATTAGAGGAAGAAAATGGAAAGATAAAGTTGGATTTGTTACACATAGAAACAAAATATTTAGGCTTATTTATACCGTTTCAACAAAAACAATACTAGAATATTTAAAACATAACCACTTTGTGTATTTAATCTTAAGTCTTATAGATGGATTTGTTTGGTATTATCACCTTTGTTGATAGGTCAACATCCACTCTCTGTCTTCACCTAAACCATGCCACGTTAAGATTCGTTTCTCCTTATAGTAATGGAAATCTTGTTGCAGATAGCAATATGTTGTACATATATAGGGTAATCATGAAATACAAATACTTAGTATATTCATTTCATTTAAATTGTAAGTTGCTAATTAATTAGTATGTTGAATCCATCATTTATAATTAATCTAATGTAGCTAATTTGTATATGACTTTATTTAGTGTAAATAATCTATAAAAATGTAATAGTTGATCAATTAAGTTCATCAAATATACAATGGAACTTGTTTTGTGTTGGCGTCGATAGTAGGAATGTCAACTTGCATCATAGATTGTCCCATTCGGAGCGCTGAAAATGGGAGTGTTTCCTTGTGGGAACATGGATGGAGGGAAAATCTCCTCCGTGGGTACTTCGGGTGGGGATTGGAGAAAAAAAAACAGACTAATCAAGGCAATATATTATGGGAATTCAATTTATATAGATCAATTTCTTAAATTTTGCATCACAATTTTAAAAGTTGCTTTGGTTGATACACCAAAAAACTAATCAAGACAATATATAATGGGAATTCATAAAAGAAAAATTGATTGAGGGAGATATTTTTTAATTTATGGGAATAAATTGCAATTTCTAAAGTCAGAGGAACAAAATTGATCAATCTTTAAAATTTCAAATAATAAACTCATATTTTTATCCTAACTCTCAATCTATGTATTATTATATGCTTTAACCACTAATCTTTCAAACTTAGCCTAGAGAGGTGCTATACGACATATATAAATTATAATTATAAATGTCAAAGTTGATTATTTCCCCAATTTCAAAGTCCATCATATTATTTATAATTTTTGGGACCAACATTATTGAACACATAAAAATGTGTAATATACATCAAGAAAATAAAGAGAGGACAGACAGAAAGAGTAGAGGGATAAAGGAGACTTTTAAATAATGGACCCATCATCCATATCATAAAAAAGTAAAAAACAATATTTTATACTTGTGCTCATCTAATACCTATTGAAGGTAATATGCCTCCTACCAATTATTCCTTTATGATACCAATCATTGGTCATAAAAAAATGTGGTTTGGCTCAAAATATATAAACACTCCAATGGGTTAGGTCAATTTATATTTTAAGCATATACTTTTATTTATCATTATTGATTTTAATAATATGATTATATACCTTTGTTCCCATTATACCTTACAACTTGTTCTTCATGTGGGGGTGTCTTTTTCTAGATTTTTTTTTTTTTTTTTTAAATAGTTTTAGCTTTAGACAATATAGGTCATTCTATTTCTATGAGTGTGTCACTCCCTTGAGCCGTAATTCTTTGAGCTAGAGAGGTGATTGGACTTTGGATCAAGTCCCAAAATTAATTATTGTTTTGTTGATTAAGATCATTTGTTAAGTCATTATACGTGTCGATAATTAAAGTGTGTAACTAAAAGTGCAAAGTATTTTGTTTAAAAAATTTAATTACTAGGGTGGTCATAGATAGACTTTCTCATAGTTTATATCTTGGTCTAAATTTGCATCGAGAGTAACGTTGAGAAGTTGTGATGTGAACAACGTTGTACTCTTTGTAGGTGAACGGTCTTTAACAGATCAAGTAGAGATGTCATGTAAGTATAGGAGTTAACATATGACATTAACAATCCATATATATTTTAGTTGTTGATACTATAAATCAAGGCATCAATGATTCATGATGCTACTAAGCAATGTACTATGTTTTTTTTGACAAAACAAAGCAATGTACTACTTTGTAAAGTAGTAATTTTCTTATGGTCCGTTTGATTTGAGGGAGAGAAAGAGAGAAGAAAGAAAATTGCGAAAACTAATGCATAAATATAGACTAATTGTGGAAACTAATGTATAAACTTGGACTAATGTTAATCTATATTTATGCATTAGTTTTCGTAATTTCTTTTCATCTCTTTTTTTCTCCCTCAAACCAAACAGATCATTAGGGATTCATAGCAACTTTTGCCTTACATATCATTGATATGGAGTATGGACACATCCTAGGTAGATTCCTAGGCAGATTTTCTAAAGTTATAGTAGTTAATATGGGTTCAATCTTTGAACGGTGATTGAGATATTTTTACTTTATAAAATTATATTTTTAATATGAATTGTTTAATGTCAAATCAATGCTCGTAATTAATTATAGCGTGAAACTAGATCATATATTAAGAGCAGTAAATCCGGATC
This sequence comes from Trifolium fragiferum, assembly GCA_954870985.1. NCBI lineage: Eukaryota > Viridiplantae > Streptophyta > Magnoliopsida > Fabales > Fabaceae > Trifolium > Trifolium fragiferum. The sequence goes on along the minus strand of OX940789.1, from coordinate 74,185,061 downwards.
CTACATTCAAATCATTCCTAACTCACTAGCATAAAAGAGGATTATAATATAGACACATCTTAGAGGCACGTTTAAGACTAATGATCAAATCAAGACGGTATGATAAAGATCAACTCGTGTTTTTTACTTTGGTTCTCTTTCTCTTGATGGTTGAAGGTTTGGGTGGCTTAATATCAAATGCGATAAATTTGGAGGTGTTTTTAAGGAATCTTAAAATGACTAACTCGAATACGATGATTGTTCATTTTTGTTAATATGCCCAAATGACACTTTGTTAACTGGGAAAATCTATGGTAAAGAATTTATGGACTATGAGCGATCTTCCGTGGTTCGATTTAGTGTCAAGCCTAATGGTGAATTTCTTAAAAACAAAACTCTTTTGGTGGTGAACGTAGATTATGGCTTCCTTCAAATTGTGAATATATTGGAACAAAGACTCCAATATTGGCACTAGACCGTAAAGTGCATTTGGGTTGCGAGAAATGTTCTCATATTTTTGTCTAAAAATCCAAGTGTACTTTGGGTGGACAACTATTTGTATTTTGGTCCATCTTTTTAATATATTATTCCTTTTCTGTTAAAAATTTCAAGTCTAGTTCTGAGCTTAACTTAATTGGTAGGACGATACATTATATATGCAGAAGTTGGGGTTTGAACCCCGGTCATTCCGGTGAAATTTCTAACCATTAGACTACTTGATAAAAAAAATAAAAAATTGAAGCCTCATATCTTAAATATGATATGGATTAGTGGCGCCATCTAGCACAATTACAGTGCTCATGGTTCAAACTAGAGCAAAATTCAAACTGAATCAAATTGTTAATGACAAATTACAATTCAAATTGGATCGAACTGTATTAGAAATAAACCGAACCAAACTATTAAAAATATCAAAAACTAAGCTAAGTCGACTATTATAACTACTTTTAAAACCAAAAACTAAATCAGACCGTTAAATTGAACCGAACTAAATAGATAATTTAATTATTGAACCGAACTAAACTAAACTATTTCAGTTTAGTTTGCCTATTGTTAATCTTAGTTTTGATTTTTTTTTTTTTTGGCTTAGTTAGGTTCGGCAATTTGGTTCTTTTTTAGGTTTTTTTTGAAATACTACTTGATGATTTTACTACTCTTTAGATCTATTATTCAATGGCCAACACAAAACGCAAATGACAAGAGATGAATGCCATCGTCGATAATCCACAACTCCACTAGACGAATTGCTCAACTGTGTCATTAATTTATCCGAAAGACACTAAGAATCAACCAGCGAACCAAGATGTTTCTTCCCGTATCCTAATGATTCAACACATTAAATCAACATTTTGACACATTAAATCAACATTTTGACATGGAGGGCTGAAGACTAACTTCCTGCATGATATATTTGTATTTGTCCAACGATAGTTCGAAGCTATCCTCGAACAAGGGGAACTCTTGTCCATGATATATTAGTAATGTAGTGACTATAATTTCACCTTTTAAGGTGAATAAATCACTGTACCAGGATTCAAACTCTGATCGATGCATATTATATGCAGTGTCCCTACCAAAGTCATATGGACACCTTTACACTCTTTTATTGATGTCCATATTGACTAGGGACTAGGGAGACATGTTTCCTTGATATCTAAGACTACCTAGCTTTGCTCTCTTAAGTCTAACCCAATATTTTTTTAAAACTAAACATAGCTGCATTAGCCATCTTTTATATGTATACATTCATAATAATATCATTATTCATATGTCTGTATTTTTAATCAATTGTCCATATAATAATCCATATAATAGGATGTACAACAAAATTAAAATTTCTAAGGAGACTTATTCAGAATAATAGCAGCATTCATATGTCTTCACATTTATACTATATATCTTTCAATTCTTGTCTTTGAGAAGCTCTTATTCACCAGATTGCACTTATAGGCCTTCTTATTGCTCTTAACTTTTCTGTCCCCTTTTGAGCCTTTGTTGGAAGATTCCTTTGTAAAAGCTGAATCAATACATTATAGATTATAAATTATAAATACACATCCACAATTATGTTAGTAATATAAGCACTTTTAATATAAAGATTAACTTATATTTAGTTGAAACCAGTGTTGTTAATAGCGAATTGCGGAAAATAGCGGATTGCCAAAAAAAACCGATATGAGAAATATCGGATAGCGTAGCGGGCAAATAGCGGAAGCCGCAAAGCAGTTAAAATAAATAATTATATATAAAATAAAACATACTCCTGGGTATAAAACACAAATTAAAGCTGCCTGATATTAAAAAAAAAAATTGACCGACATTAATCTGAAAATGTCAAATTCAAACAACTACTAAAGCAAAAAACAGAAATTAAAAACAACTTAAAACTCAAAAGCTAAGTAGTTCAAACTTCAAAACAACTAATAATCGGTAGTTCTAGCTCTAACTAGTGAAATGGTGAAGGAGAAGAGCAACGAAGTGAGAAAGAGAAGAGAAGTGAAGGTGGTGGAGGCAGGGGTTATGATATATGAGAGTCAGTAGTGGGTTTGTTTACCTAGGCAGTGGTTTTATTTATTTTTTAATATTAGTCAACCGACTACACCGCTAAAAGCCTAAAACATTAACCAATTCCGATATCTAGACATAGCGGCTATACCAGTTTATGAGAAAAGCGGCGCTATTTTGAGCATAGCGGAGTCAAGATGCCATACCGGCTTTCGTATCAGATAGCCAAAATTCCGATACGCAATACCGGTATACCGGCGCTATACCGGATATTTAATAACACTCGTTGAAACGTATAATAATCGCTTACCTCTTGTTTCCTCTTGCGCTCGGCTTCAGCCTATTTCATATTTACATAGATAGATGTTATATGTTAAAAATCAGAAAACAATAAATCATGAAAAATTAATAAGAATAGTAGTATTCAATTTCGGTATTGCATACCAGAACTTGTTTCAGCTTTTCATTCTCTTCTTTTAGCAGATTCAGCTCTGCTTCGAGCTCTACCGTATATGCCTGCATTACAAGAATTTTTCATAAGGTCAAGGACCTCAAATCGATAATAAATACCTATGCATGCATAAATTTTAGCAGACTCATAGATTTACTGGACACTGATTTCACAAAACAAAAAAACATAATAAATATTATCAAAGTTTTAAATCGCGACTAGACATGATATTGCGGAATGTCACGGTCAAATGCTTCTGACGAAGCCTCAATAACAGTTGCAGAGACATCAAAAGTCCCGATGTCACTATCCAGATCATGGTCACAGACAATTTTTTAAAACTGTGTATGCAATGTGAATCACACTCACACAAGAAGCCGGTTTTAAAACAGGTCTGTGACCATGATTGAGGCCAAAGTTATCGCATTTGACCGCAATTTGTGAAGCAACCGTGAAGATAACCACTCATTGAAACGATGTACAGAAGCATACTCCAAGTTATGGACTAATAAGTATATTAACTGAAACAAATTAAGAGTAGAGTATGATGAGTACAAAACCTGTCTTCTGGCACGAGAACGAGCAGCAGATTCTCGATTTTTCAACATTCTACGTTGCCTTCGCTCGATCACAACATCAGGAGGACCATTAATTATCCTCTTCCTATTACTTGATTCAGCCACTTGATCCTGCACTCCGAAGTTATTATTCTGAGACAGCATTTGGTATGTTGCGAGACCATTACTCGACACACAATTAGAAAATCCCATTCCCATCGAAGGCCTTATTATACCATAACTTGCAACATTCATCGGTGTCACATTCCTCAAATCATTGCCACTATGATTCTGAAATGGAAATGATGATGATTGTACAATACCAGCTTTTGCTAAAAAATCCTCCAAAGTCAATTCTCCAAGTGTTTGTTGCTTCACGAGAGTTTCGTTTCTTTGAAGGTTATTTTCTTCATTGAATTGCGGTGTGCTTTTATGAATCTCAGACCAAACTTCATCAACAGTTTTCTTGCAAATTGGTGGAGGGACAGAAAATGAGTTATTATCTTGAGAAATGGTTTGTTCTGTTGTTGCAACATTTTTAGTATTGTTCTGAGTAGTAGTAGTAGTAGTAGCAGCTTCATCATTGGAGTTCCAAATGCTAGCTATGAACTCATCCATGTTGAGGGAACCAAAACTCTTTCCTCTCTTGGATTGGAACTCATCAAGGGTAAGTGAGAGTATTGAGTTTTGTTTGCTTGGTTGACCAATTGTAGCTTCTTGTTCTTGCATTTGAACATCTTGATCCAATTGTTGTACTTGTAGAGCCATGGTTGCTTGTTAAAGTCCTAAAATTCGAACAAACCAAGAATTTTTGTCTCAGAAACTACTAAAAAAATCATCTTTTTTCTTTTATTTATAATCGACCGTAATTAGGGTCTTTAGCCCTAATAGGCAACCGAAAGTATGCTCACGGCTTATGCATTTCGGACCAGCTATGAGACTAATATAATTATCGGGTCACTAGTGGGGCATTAGTGTCTTTTATGCGAAGTTGGACTCTCCAAGAATCGAACTCAAGTTCTTTTCACAGGGAGAGCCATGTTACCAACTCTTCTAAAACACTATATTGGTAAAAAAGGAAATTGAGCAAATAATCATGTATAATTTTGAAAGATATGAAATTAAAGAAAACACTAAATTATGGACAATTTAATATGAAATTGTCAATGTCATGAATAATTCTGAAATGAATTGAACGCGGTCAACATTTCTTGCCGCTGTCATCTCGGTCAAAAGTTGAAGATCGGATTGTTATGACTTGAAATTTTGTTTTGTAAATTAGATTTTAGAATTGAAAACATAAACTATCCGATCAACATCTACCGATCGACGTTTACCGATTGCAATGACGGAAGTATATTAATTATAAAAAATTTAATTGACAATTGTCAATGTCATGAATAATTCTAATTTCCGCCGAAAATTGAAGTTCGGAAGGTTATGACTTATAATTTTGTATTGTAAATCAGAATTTAGATTTGACAACACAAACCGTCCGATCTCCATCTATCGATCGACAATTACCGATCGAGTGACGGAAATATATTAATTAGGCACAATTTAATAAACAATTGTCAATGTCATGAATAATTCCGAAATGGATCGAAAGCAGTCAACACATCCTGCTGATATAATTCCGTCTGTAAGTTGAAAATCGGACGATTACGAATTAGATTTTAGTATTTAAAACACAAACTGTCCGATCTCCATCTAAAGATCGCCGATCAGCAATAACCGACTGCAAATGACGGCTGTCGGCGGCATATTATGACTGCAGTCAATCCAAATCCAAATAAATTCATGAGATAATATAAATAGATGCAATTGCATCCCTTACCCTTAGTTGCCTGTTGCATGCAACATGCAAACATAAAAACAAGCATATATATATGAATGTAAGTAATTCACATGAAATAATCAGATTAATGAAAGAAAAATAGTAAAGTATAAGTACCTTAACACACAAACAGCAGTAGAAGATGAGATTCTGAAAGAAAAAAAGATGAGAAATATTAAGATTAGTTGAAGATATATATGAAAGAAAAAGGAACAAGGTAACACCTACACTAGATGAAAGAGATAATACAGTGAACAGAGACAGAAACTTTTAGTGGCAGGTACTATGATAAATCATAAATTTTGTTGTAATTGAGAATGTGGTACTACCCTTTATTAAGGATCAGTTAAGAGATTTTGGTGACACGTTTTGTGGTGCATGGCAAGAGTAGTAGTTTACTCTGTCAGTTAAGTTAACCATTGTAAGTTGTAAACCATTTGTGGTTGGTTGGTTGGGTAATTTTTTATTTTTTTTGGTTTACTTTTGCAGTGACATTTTCAATTTACCAATCAATTCAAGCATTTGGATTGCAGGATTGTGTACTGTAAGTCTGTAATAAACAATTGTAAAATTCTCTATGTTAACTGGAGTTTTGTTGATTACTATACCTTGTGACAAATATTAATATTCAAAATGCACTATCGCTGTCTTTACACTGATAACCAATAAGAATGGTTTAACTTTTGATGTCATTATTAAGAAAGCGGAGTTAAGTGGAATGACGTGGCGGAAAACATGGTTGTGATTGGTTGACAGTGTAGAATTATTTTACACCAACAGTATATATATATATATATATATATGGAAAAATGGTTATAACATTTCATTAATGAATGTGCTCGATATAATGTGGTATATCGAAATGACATGGCATTAAATAATTGGATATGCATTGTCGGTCATCCAATGGAAATCCATCATTTTGACATGTAAGTTCGGGGTCGGTCGAACACAATTGATGTCTAAGGACTAAGGCAAACTAAAAAATATGTGCATTTGACCGGACTTGAATTTATGAACAAACATTATTTCACACAAGTGACAAAATTACTAGACCCGTAGCAACAAAGCATTACTTTTTACGGTTAACTAATACTTAAACATGCACAACAAATATTTTAGAAATAGCTAATAAATCGAACATTTTAGCCCTCTTATTTTTGTGAGGCCCTAGGTGAATGGTCGTACTGTCCTTGGTAAAGGCTATCCCCATGTAAGCTTATTTTGTAACCGTTTTTAAAGAGTTTAATAACTATGCACCGAAAGTCATCCAATATCATGAGTAATTTCTAATGATACCATAGAAAATTTACTCTATTAAATTTTCTATTTCTAACGGTGCATTTTTTTTCCTTTGTGAGCTTATAGCATTTCTTTCAAATTTATAACATTTTTTTAAGATAATGTATTATTTGAGTTTATAACATATAGCTTAATTACAATATTTTATCTCAATATTTTAATTAAAAATATTTAAACATTAACTAAAAATTAATATGTCATTTAATATTTCTCAGTAAATTCGATCATTGTTTTATCAAAACACTTAATCAAAATTTGATAACTTATATGCAATCCCCTATCTGTTTATCCACCATCCACTAATTTTTACCATGGAGAAAGTTATAAACACAAATCACATTATCCTAAAAAAACTTAACAATAACAAAGAATTTGGTGAAATTTACACATCAATTATGTACTGTATTAGAGAATGAATTGTTAGAATTACTCTTTAAATAACAAAGATTATCCAAGTCTATAAGCATGCATAATGTTCTTATCCAAGTAAAAGTTCCCTTAAAATTGTCTCACACAAGCCTGTATAACATAAAATTAAATGACCACCATATGGTAATTCATGGTATTTTATCCAAGGTAGCTTCCTTGCAACAAATCTTTGAAGTTCATAAGGCACAATCTTATCTTCATATCCTTGCCAAATGTGAAATGAACTTCTTTTGTGAGGGAATGGTTTGCTTAACTTCATTGGATCAAATTCCCATTTTCCAAAAGCCACCCTCCAATCATCACAAAGAGTGTCAAAAACAGCCCTTTCCCTTAACCTCTCCTATATAAATAGAAAGAAACATACCATGGTCAATAGAATCAACATATTCACATAAAAGTTTTAATTACTATGCATCGACAATGTAAAAATATCATAAAAAAAAGTCCAATCAGATATTGTATTATTATTTAATATCATGTCATAATATTATATTTTAAAATTATTTACAATATTATCTAACTTCTAAATAAGAACATCTGATTGAACGTCTGTTTAATTTTATTTATTTTTCCACGGCCGTTACATAGGGATTAAATTCTTGTATAAAACAAGCAATATTTTTACCTTTGTAAACAATGGGAACCCTGAATTAATCATCAAAATAATATCTCTATCATTTTTGTTGAAGAATGTTGAGTTCTTTTTTATGGCAATAGATGAAGGAAGCTTTTGAGTCACCCACCATTGCAATAATAGTCTAGGACAATAATTTGCTAGCCAAAGTGTCCACATAACAAATTTTCTCCTATAGTCTTCTCTTATTAGTCCACTAGGGAAAGAATGCCACTTGTAATTGATTGTTGGAGATATTAGTGCCAACCCCGCAAGCCTACACGAATTTAATTCATATATACTGTCAGTGTAAATATATTTTACAATATCAATCGGCTATTGTCGTCGGATCATTAGAAACGTTACATTTTGAGGAATGTAATTTACCTATGAGGAAAATAGTTTAAACAACTCCAAGTAGCACATGAACCAATTAAGACTCCAATTACATAAAATTGTGGTCCTAATTGTAGCTTATCAGCAAGTTCTTGAATGTCAAGTGCTTCACTTTTCAGTTATTTTTTGGGGTTTGGATCACTTTCTCCATATCCAGCTCGATCATATTGAACAAGATATATACCAAGTTCATCTATTACTTCCTATATGAATGAAAATCATATTGATCATATGTCTTATTCAGAATTCAGAACCAACAACTTATTTTAAAAACAGAAATTAAATAAAATATGCTGCAAAAGATTACTGATATATACTAATGTTTGTGTGCAAGAATTTTTTCTAATTCGACTCTGCTCGGAAGAATTGATGGAAACGGCGTATGAAATGCTTATAAATAGTTTTCAACTATTTTCCATAAACTCTCCAAGATAGCTTATGAAAACAACTTATATAATCTTAATAGAAAACGGTTTGACTTTATTGTATCATTTGTTAAAGAAATAGCTTATACATAACACTTATATGCAAAGTGATTAATTAAGTTGTTTATCGATTTTTCTTGGAAGAGAGAGTGAGCTAGGTTATTACTTGTGGTGCTGGAAAAATCATTCTTTTGGAACTTCCAAAACCATGAACAACAATGATCTTGTATTTTGCTTTGTCCTTAGGGAATCCTCTCTCAATGTAAGCAAGGTGCCTCCCATCTCTTAGTCCGATTCGTGTTGAAACCTCGGCTGAGTCGTCATGTTTTCTAGAAATCTGAGTTTTCATAAACCAATGTCAGAAAAACCATGAGTAACAAATAAAGTGTAAGTTTATATATTTGCAAGAATGATCACATAGATATGCAAGAAAAAGAAGGATAGATAAAAGTGAGATGTCTTACATGACAGAAATATTTGCAGATTTTCAGTGTCCGACTCCGACTTTGTGGAATCTCAGTTAAAAGCTTAAGATAATGTCCTATTCTTTTCATCTTCTCATGTATTATGGATCGCGTATATGGAATTTTTATGCACATCAATGGAATGGGAGATGAATTTAGATTATTCAGTTCTTGATCTATTGAAAATGTTGTAAGAGATATCTCTGAAGGTATTCATGAAACAACTTATCTGCATTTTAAACTGATATAAAGTATCTGCAACTAATTTTACGACAGACAATAACCAGATAACTGTATAACTGATTATAGTTAGTTAGTTAGGTTAGCTGTTATAGGGGCAGTTATATTAGTTAGTTAGTTAGTTAGTTAGTTAGTTACTAATTATTTCACCACTTTGGTTATAGGTGTAATTTTTTTGTATAAGTTAATTCAACATTGTGTTCTTCGCAACTTATTTTTTCTTCACAGCATTATGATAATCAGTTAGAACAGAACTTTTTAAAGAACTATAAATTCAAATAAATGGCTTAGAAGCGTAGAGAGAATCTACTCTCAATATCTCAAAGAGATGCACACAATTTTACTTCCAACTTCGATGAAAAACGGATTGGCCTTATTTATACTAATCCTAGAGGCCAAATTACAGTTGATATAGTAGTAGTAATTAATGCATCAATGAAAACATGATCTTGTAAAACCGGAAATTGTCAAGTTGTGCAATGAATAAACGCATACGCGGTGACAATGGAACGGCTATTTCAATATCTTGATTTGTATCAGTATAAGTCTGCACCATACCAATAACAGATGTAATTTACAGTACACACATTGACATTTTATACAATTGACATTCTTCTAAACAAATGTTAATTAATATGAATTAAATAATGAAATCACGATAAATTGAAAAAAAAATACTAATAAATATACAATCTAACACACTTTTTATAACACAAATTTGATTATTAGACAAAGGTTATGTCCGTCTCACCTAATAAGTGAAACCCATCTAAATGAACTTCTTCCAATAATGAACAAAATGTGTAAAATAGAAAAAATAAAATAAGTGTGCTAGATTTCTTGATAGCATTCATCTTTGAATAACAAAGATGATCTAGGTTTATATGCATGATTTTCTTGTCCAAGTAAAAGTGCTTTCAAAATAGCTTCACATAATCCCTTATAGTAAACAATTAAATGGCCACCATCATGTACTTCATGATATTGAATCCAAGGTAGCTTCCCTGAAACAAATCTTTGTAATTCAGAAGGCACAACTTTATCTTCATATCCATGCCAAATGTGAAATGAACTTTGTTTGTTAGGGAATGGATTGCTTAGTTTCATTGGATCAAACTCCCATTTTCCAAATGCTACCCTCCAATCATGCCGAAGTGTGTCGAAAACAACTTGTTCCCTTAACCTGTCCTGTATGTTTGAACATAACATGATCAACATTACTTTCATAGAAAAATTGCATTCACAAAAAACACGTACTTCTTCAATCTCATATTAAGGATCGTGTTTTAAATAGGCGTGTTTCAAATTATTTATTACATTTTTAAAATAGTACTCGTTATTTATTTGTATCTTAGTCCTTCCGCCTAACTGTTACATAGTACTAAAGAATGTGGATTGCCTATACTCGGCAGTTCCACATATTCTCACTGATGTACTGACTGCGTGAATACATGAGATTGCCGATGAAAGACAATCCAACTCTAGTACTAACATTACCGACGCTTAATATGATGGAGAAATTTATTACCTTTGATAACATTGGGAACCCAGGAATAGTCTTCAAAATATCTATATCATTTTTGTTGAAAAATGTTGGATTTTTTTCTATGACAGCAGTTGAAGGTAGCCACTTTTGAGTGACCCACCAATGCAATAGTTTAGGACAGTGATTTGCAAGCCATAGTGCCCACTTAATAAATCTCCTCCTATAGTCCTCTCTTATCAGACTCCCAGGGAGAGAAGGCCATCTGTAATTGATAACTGGTGCTATCAGTGCCAACCCTGCAAGCCTGCACAAATGCTCTTTTGGTAAACTTTGGAGTAAGTTTTAATTAAACAACAATTTTGATCCTCGGATCCAAATTACTAAAAATTCTCCGAATGTGTTTTTTGTTAGTCAGTAACTCAGTATGGTCTAGAATCTGTCTTTCGCTAGCTGGTTTGATCCGCGAATGTGTCTTCTGTTGGTCAGTTAAACTAAACCAAAACACACTCAAGGATATTTTTGCCGTTTTGATGCATTCGGAAACTAAACTAACAATGCTTCACATATTTAGAGATCAAAATGACTATTTTGTAATCCGAAGTGAAAAAGTTAGGCATGCTGCGAGTATTGTGATGTATTATTAGTACCTATGTGGCAAATATTTTAGACAACTCCAAGTAGCATATGAACCCATTGAAACTCCAATTACATAAAAATTTGCTCCAATTTGTAGCTGATCAGCAAGTTCTTCAATGTCAAGCGCTTCACTTTTCAATGAACGTTTCGGATTTGGATCACTTTCTCCATATCCAGCTCGATCATATTGCAAAAGATAAATTCCCAGTTCATCTATCAATTCCTATATCAATGAATCATATCATATTCATAACTTAATTATGCTAATTCTATATAATATATATTCAAGGTAATTACACATGAACGAAAAGTAGACGAACAACAAGCTACACTGCTAAACCTTTTTGTATGCTAATTAGATCTAAAATAGAGATTAAGTTAATAATTACTTGGGGTGCCAAAAAATTCATCTCTTTAGAGCTACCAAAACCATGCACAATGATGATCTTGTATGTTGCTTTATCTTTAGGAACACCTCTCTCAACATAAGCCAAATGTCTACCATCTCTTAGTCTAATTCTCGGCGAAACCATAGAAAATTCATCAGTTGAATCATCTTGGTTTGGAGAAAGTTGAGTTCCCTAATCAAACCATGAAGAAAAATGAATAAAGGGTATCTTAAAAAACCATTCTTTTGCACAATAAATCAATAGATATGAAACAAAGAACAAGAAAAAAACATTTAACAACAGTGTTACTTACAAGACAGAAACCTCTGCATAACTTATGTGTCTGACCATGTTTATTTTCAGTTAACAGCTTGAGAAAATGTCTCACTATTTTCATCTTCTCATGAATTATGTGTCTTACAATAGAGTTTTTATGAATATATATATCTTCCTTAAAAAACAAAAAACAGAGAAGCTTTGAATTTCACTTTATCATTTTGTTTATGACTTCTTTGATGTTATTTCATATTTGGAGGGATATCCTTTGAAAGGTTCCATCAGATAGGAGCATCTTTTATTCCATATTCTTTGCTGTTCTGACTCACCTATAAGTCCCACATCGCTTGAAACTCGAGGTTAATAATAAGTTAATGGTAGTTTATATACAACACGTCACACTCCTCTAACCAATGGAGGTGTCTTTTCTATAAAGGACAAAACTGTGATGGGTTAATCCCAAAGCTAACAATCTCTCGGAGATGTGGACTTGACGTCAGATCTGAAGATTTGCCATTTGCTAACTTTTTGTGTTGTTTGGTAGATTTGAACTTCAAATTAAAAGCTACTATAATCAGATTGTTTCCTTAATGTGTTAATTTACTTTTATTATACTCTTAGGACTTCGTGTAAGTTATTTCAACACTTGATTATTAGTTTGATTATGATGTTTTTGGCTGATGTATTTTACTTCTGATTAACCTTTTTTTTTTTACAATATTAACAATGTTTTTTGAAATATTTTAGGATTGAGTATTTATATTGGCAAATTTAATATATTACCTATGATTATTAAATTTTATGCACGTCCACTATTGGAGTATTTTTGACAAACATGTTAATTATTAAAGAATAGTTGAAAATATTTTGTTGTTTAGTCTCAACCCCACAATGACATAATTGTTTTTGGGTTTATACCCACATGTATTAAGAATATTCTTTTTTGTTTGTGACTCTCATATTATGAGAAATTTTATGTGAAGATATGTTTGTTTTTAATGGTAGGGTAAACCAATTTTTATTCAACACACAATTGTAAATTAATTTCTCAAAGTAATTGAGATATTTTTAAATGATTGACATTTTTCAATATATATTTTCATTCACATCGACAAATGATCAGATTCTGAATCAAATGATTAAATGATAAGGTGGTTGAGGGTGAAATTTTAACGCCAAACTATTTAACTAAACCCAACTCATAATTAGAGATTAATTTAAAGTAAAAGTTACATATCGAATTCAATACCAAATATTTAAGATATTCGGTCGTTCAAGTGTGTCACACCATGTTGGTAATTTGTTAATGAGAAAAAAGAATGTGCACTGACAGTGTAAAATAATTTTATATTATCAATCAATATCAACTATGTTTTCCGCCACTTCATATCATTTTCTTGATATGACAAGATAAAATGATAATTTTTTATTGGATGATCGTATAAAACTACTTCAGATCGTCAATGCATCTTCATTAAACTCTTTGTTAATCTCATATATTAATTCACGAGAAGCTGTTGTTCACATTAGAATGATGGAATGTATCAATAGTGTATTTTTTTTTACATTTGTATTCAATCAAATCATATTACAATGTCATGTTTATAGGTTAGTTCCTAAAATATATGCATAGATACCATGGCGTGATTTAATTAAATACACCTGTAAATTTACAACTGTTAGTGCATACAAATTAAATTTTAGAATGATTAAACTCTTATCTTATACTCCCTTCGTCCCAAAAAGAATGAGTCAGTTGACTGCTGCACGCATGCTAATATATAACTTTGACGATTAATATATTTAATTGTATAATAGTAAAAATTATAAAATTTTAATATTTTGAAAATACTCATTGAGATGAATCCAACAACATCTTATATGCTAATATTTATTAGTAGAAAAATAAAGTCAAAGCAAGATATGTGAATAACATACTTAGTCAAATTGGCTCAATTAAATTGGGACAGAGGGAGTATCAATTTGGTAGTACAATTAAATTTTAGAATGATTAAACTCTTATGTTATATGCCATTAAAAAGACTCTCCTATCTTATATTAATTAATATACAATAATTAATTTATTATTAGAAGTTGCACACATTAGACTGCTATCTTATCTCAACAAAAACCAAAAAGAATACTAATCTCACACCTTACGTATAAGGCTCACTAATGTCTCTTCCTTATGTTTATACGCAAAGGGACATGTAATTTTCTTCACTTCTTTTCTTCTTGAACAAGAATAGCTAAGAGAAAAAAATACAAACCATAAACACTGCCAATCAATTTTCATCTCATAACAGTTAACAACTGAATTTATTAGCTATTGGTTTACAGAAAACACTATATCATATCATATGAGATATCTTATGAGAGTATATAAGTGCTCTAATTATGGACTCACAATGATTATTCTTAAAGATAAATAGATGACCTCCATCAGGAACCTCATGATAATGAATCCATGGAAGTTTCTGCGAGATGTAGCGATTCAACGTATACGGAATGATCCTATCTTTAAAACCTTGCCAAATGTGAACTGAACCATCATTGTTAGGGAATGGATTTCTTAATTCAGTTGGTCCAAATTCCCACTTTCCGAAACCCGCCATTATGTCTCGGTGTATCGATTCATATTCGCCTTGCTGAGTTATTTTCTCCTGAATGTTAAAGCAACATTCAGTATCATTAGCAGATAGCAATATATATTATCATCATTCGTCAGTGTCGAAAACAAAATGGCTTCTGAATATAAATTACCTGGCTACTGTTTGAGGTTTCTGAGAGGCTCTTACAGATCTCTACATCATCAGAACATAACATTTCAATATTTGTGAAACTTAATGAAGGAAACCATTTTTGAGTCATCCACCAATAGAATAACCAAGGGGTGTAACGTGCGACTCGGAATGTCCATTGGTCTGATTGAGGAAGCATTTGAAAGGCTTCTCTTGATAGATTATCAGGAAAAGATGGCCACCAATAACTTACAAATGGAACTACCAAGGCTGCTCCCGATAATCTGCTAAACTATTTTATATGTTATAATTGATAGCTATGTTATTTGAACGAAAATATTGGACAACTTTTGCGACAACAATCTAAGTGGTTAATAACGAAATTTAAATAGGCGACTAATTACATTCGGTAAATGGTTAATGAATATAGAAGATGTTAAATTCATTAACCGCGAATGATGGTTACCACATCCAAATTTGTGATTAATGAAATTGAGTTGATGGTTAATGAGTTTGACTGAACATAATTAATCACTTATCTGAATTGCATTAATCACTTAAAAAGTTGTCGCAAAAGTTGTATCAATTTGGTAGTACAAAAACCATTTAACCATCAAAAGCAAAATGAAGCTAGAAATAAGCAATTAACATGCCTATGTGGAATGTATTTTAGGCAGCTCCAAACAGAGTAAGCTCCCATTGACATTCCAATGATGTAGAATTTTTCCCCAATCTGCAAGTTATCTGCAAGTTCTTGAATATCATATGCTTCACTCTTCACTGAACGCGATGGGTATGGATCACTCTCACCATACCCTGCTCTATCGAAGTGAAGGAAATATATCCTTAGATCGTCAATAAGTTCCTACATAAAAAGAAAAACATAATGGCTATAATAAAAAATAAAAAAATTATTCATTAAACTGCAGCACATTCACATAACACTTATCTTCGAATGCGATTATCTACCAATGAGATTGTTTGGAAGAGCTTACGAAAACAACGTACGACATAAGAGTAAATAAAGGCAGCAAGTTCTTACTTGAGAAACAGGCAAATGTGAATCTTTGGAACTGCCATATCCATGAATGACAATGATCTTGTACCTAGCTTCGTCTTTTGGAAAACCAAACTCTCGGTATGCCAAATGTCTCCCATCACTGAGTTTCACTCTAGCTGAAGTAACTGGTGGACCATTCATGGATCCACATATTTTTGGTGGAGGAGGCTTTATAGCCATATAAGTCCACCCTATGAGAATCACCGCCACTGCTATTCGATTAATCATTGCTGGAAAAGAAAAAAGAAAGACTAACAATCGTTGCCAACTTGCCATCATCATCATCATCAAGATAACAACATAAATTGCCTTGCTACTTTTTGTATTAACACTAGTCAATATTATGGTCAAGATCATTTTCTCATTTCAATAATTTAAAGAAGGAACTGAGAAAATAGTATAACCAGAATCAGAATATACTTCACTTTTAAAACATTAATTTTCACTTGTGATTCGAACATTTTATCGTGCCAACAGAAAGTAATAATAGGAACAAGTTGCAGAAAACTCAACCTGATTTGTATACTATTTCAATTACTAGTCTAAAGTCGAGAATTATAAAAACAAAGAGAGTATACCTTGTTGCCGATTCTATGTAACTGCAATTGCAATCAAAAGCTGTGGATGTACTTTGTTTACTCTTGGTTCTGCTGTTGGAAATAATGAGAGAGATAGAGTGTGTGGGGTTCATAGGATAAACAAAAGGACATGAGATAGGGAGGGGACAACAGAGAGTGGAAATCTGTCTCTTTCTCAAGAAAAAGACGTTTGCTATTATTAGCAACACTCGCTATAAAATTGTCGTTACAACACACACTCTCGTGTAAAATTTATGTATATATATGTCCCACCATTTTAGAAATAAATCCCACATAAAATGCTCGGACGTACATAAATTTCACCCGATAAAAAAGGTAAAATGTTGGAAAAAGTGTTAAAGAAAGAGTTGATATCACTTTTCTATGTGTCACAACAAAGAAAGGATGAAGCCAAAGTGAAATAACTTTCCTTGACAGCAAATATTACTATATAAACTAGAACATTATCTCAGACCTTATCTTGAAAATTTTGTTATAATATGCTAAAGACAACTTATAATGTATCATAAATACTTGTACGCAAGTGTTTATATCATAAGGTAATACAAGTGTGAATACATCCTTTTAATATACCTTTCAAGTCATCATATGGTAACTGATATTTTTCCAAGGATTAGGAACTCGTTATGATACCACAGCTTAAGGCAAAGTTATCAATGATTTCTCGAGAAACCCTTGTCAAAACGATGAAAACAGTTATGATCTCTCATAATACTCGACAATTGTAGACTATTGAACCAGCTGCATGAATGTGTGACAATTTCACTATGTAAATGGAAATTTTCTGTAGGATACTTGATGATCAAAGATAAGAGCCATCTTCAAGCTGAAGAACCAATCTGTTTTTCGTCGTCTTCAATATCTTATTTTTTTTAATTAAGATCAGGTTCATATCCCTTAAACTTTAACTCAGAAACAACCTCTTCCAAATTAGATAGAACATTTTGATCACACCCCACATCCATGACCTTCTCCACAAGAATGAAGCTACATCCAGGAATTTATCTCACACCCCTTTTACTAGAGAAGCTCATGTCTATGTAACCACATCTCTTAGATTCAAAGCCAAAAAAAACATGCTCAACAAGCTCACATTTCCCATTCTTCCCATACTCATCAATCATAGCATTACAAAAAATAATACCCCTTTGAGGCATTTTATCAAACACCTCATGAACCAACTCAATTTCACCAGCACTCAAATAAGTTCCTAAAAAACAAATCTCTCACAGGCATTTTATCAAACACTAATCTTGCAAACTTAATCAAATCAACTTCAATGCAAATGAAAAGTATTGAGTAGATGACTAAATAAATTCAAGTATTCTTGTGAATACATTTATCTTGATGTATGGAAGTTTGTGGATATATTTGTTCTTTAAATTAATATTTAAATAACAATACATTAGGATTAAGTGGTTATAGAGCTTCACTATGACAAATTGTTCCGGAAATAATACACTCTCTAGTCTTATAATAAAAACTCTACTTTTCAGATTAATCGTAAAATTTGTGAATTTAGATAATAATATTATCTAGATACACCAGTTTTATAATAAATTTAAGGCTAAAATGTATTTTTGGTCCTCCTATTATGATATTCTTGAACTTTTGATCCTCTTATTTTAAAATTCAACTTTTTGATCCTCTATTTTAAAAGTCAATATTTTTTTTTAGTCCCTAATGTGGCAAGGATGTGGCATGATCACTAATGACGTGGCAATGATTAGATGGATAAATTTTTAAAATCTAAATTAATATTTTAAAACTAAAAAACATGTCATTTAATCTTTCTAAATAATAATTAAATATTTAATTAGCCCATAAATTTCACCCGTTCTGTCTTCACTTTGTTCATCATCAATTCAACATAGATTCAAAAATTTCAAAATCAAACAGAAAAATGGAAACCAACTTCAAATGCGCTTGCGCCACTACCATCCAAACCCAACCCCATTTCTCAGATCGGGTCTTCAACTTCGCCGCCGGACTTGCCACCCTCCCTTGAAAACGTCCTCAGATCTAGTCGGAATATTCCGTCTTTTTCTTCCAAGGCGGCGTCACCACTGCTCTGAGGAGAGGTTGTGGTAGGTAGGGCAGATAAAAAGAGAGATCAAATGGATTGTGTGTGGGGACTCTGATAGAGTGTAGAGAGAATCAAGTAGGAGAGATGAAGGACACGCAGGAGAAAAGAAAATGATTTGAAAATAATGTTTTATGAGGCGACGATGGTTGGAAAATTAACCAACCATGTGCTTCTAATTATAATAACCTTTACATTTTGATTCTTGTGGTTTGTGAATTTATCCAACAATTTGGATCTAGAAAAACTCAAAGGATATGAATAAGTTGGGGATTTTGATTTTTTTTTTTTTTTGGTAGTAGGGGATTTTGATAGTTGAAGATGGTTGTGAAAATGATTTTGATGAAAGTGATTTTTGAAATTTTGGATCTATAGATGTTGATGATGAATACAGTGGAAGAGAGAACCAGTGAAATTTATGGGCTAATTAAATGTTTAATTATTTTTTTAGAAAAATTAAATGACATTTTTTTAGTTTTAAAATATTAATCATAGATTTTAAAAAGTTATCCATCTAATCATTGCCACATCAGTACTGATCATGCCACATCAAAAAAATGAGAGGGGGATTAAAAAAAATACTGACTTTTAAGTGCCTGTTTGGTTGCACGTTGAGTGCACCAAACTCACGTTTGCAGCCACTGAAACGTGATTTAATAAAGAAAAATTATGTTTGGTTTCAAAATGGTGAATTGCTTCTAGAGCCTAGAATTGACTTTCGATGAAGCTCACATTTGTAGCTTCTGCGTCCAGTTAACTCAATTCTACACTTTTATTAAACAATTACTTTGCATATTATATATTTTTGTATATTATGCCCTTGTTTATAGGAACCATACTTACTATAATGTTTATTTTCTTACACTATGGTTACTGAATATTATTCAAAAATAAAAATTTTATATGGATCCAAACTTATATATATATTTTGTTACTCATAAAACCATACTTATTAATTACTCCGTAAGATTAACTCAGTTATTAGAGACCGCATTATTATATTTAAGAGTCGGAGTTCGAATCGCGGACACTTAATTTATTTACATTTTAGATAAAATTTCTAGTCATTAAACTATTTGATAAAAAAAAAAATTATGCTTATTAAATGTTTATTTTTTTACTCGTGAAACATTGCTTAATGCTTATATATTACTTTTTTAATTATTTGTTATGGAATTTATTAAATTGTAGTTTTTAAAAACTGGAAAAAATATTGATAGTTTTTCTAGTTACCCTTTTTTTTAATAAATTCTTTAAAAAACATACAGATAATTTTTTATTTAATATATGTGTGAAAAAAATTAATATAATATATCGAACTCAAATTAAACAACTCAATTGTAAATAGATATTAATATCCATTTTGGTAATTTGCACATTTAAAAGCAATTTTGATTCAAATTATCCAAACAACATCAAATGTGGAGAATCACTTTTATATTAATGTATCCAAACATAAATCAATTCTGTTCAACTCACTTTTAATCAAAATTAATTCTTTCAAACTCATTTCTACTAAACTCAATTATTTTCACCACATAACCAAACACATACTAAAATAGGGGGATCAAAAAGCTGAATTTTAAAATAGAGAGACCAAAAGTTTAAGAATATCAAAATAAGGAGACCAAAAGTGCATTTTAAGGATCGAATGTAGTAATATTCTTTTAAAGTTTGTGAATTTAACTTATAAAAATTTTAAAGTTGAATTAAATGTATGAATTTTTTTTTAAAATTATTTATTTAGATTCTTAACATATATCCTTAGAAAAACTATTTCCGATTATATTTTTTGTTTGAAAAAATCTATTTCCTATCATTTAAATGTTAGAACCAAAGTTAATTCTTAACCTCTAGAATCAGTATGTTAATCATCAAGAAATATTATAATAATAAGTGGAAGCGTACCTGAATTTATGATAGTGTTGTGGTTTGCTCTTTCAGATCAACACCACTCTCTACCGAAGAACACATTAATTATTTTTCCTTGTATCTTTGTGATAATGAGATGTCGATAAAGAGCGCTAGAAATTGTGTGACTTGAGGACATACATATTGTGAGTATTGTGATGTATGAGTTTTGCTCTCCCCGAACTCATAAAGTTCGGGTATTCCCATATTCATCTCAATTCTCAATGGGGACGAAAATCAAAAACTCAAACTCATACCCAACATAATTCGGTATCCCCGTGGGGTTCGGATATCCTCATTTTACTATATCTTCATATGAATTTGAGTTGCATTGTTGGTATTTTCTTATTAAAATAAAATGTTAAAACTAGAAAATTATTTTTTTTTTCAAAAATATATATTCAAAGAAAATAAATAGAGAAAATAAATTGTTTAATACTTAACTTTAAAATATGAATGTAATAATCTACGAAAAAAAATGAATGTAATCTAGAGTTTGTTAAGGGTATCTAATTTAAAAATGATAAAATGTAATTTGATATAAGTGGGGCGGGTTCAAAGACGGATTCAAAATAGATATCAATGTCTCTATTATTCGCCGCAACTCCATCTTTTAATGTTTATATTTATGTGCCTTGAAAGCCACTTATTTTAATGTTTGTTAATGTCACATTATTTTGCATTTAACATTATATAAGTTTAATTTGCCAATATTAGTCAGGATTCAATTGTCTTGAACTTAGCTCAATATTTGTTTTTATGATCGAATCAAGATCAATATTTGTTTGACTTATTCCAATTGATTTCGAAAATGCATTGGAAGCAATCCTTAAAGATTGTTATACTAAGTATTTTTAAAAAGTCATCAGAACCAAACCAATGCGGTTATGATCAGTTTGGTGGTTGTGGTTTACACCATAATTAAAATATACTGAAATTAAATTAAACTAAACACAAGGAGTGGTTGCGGTTTACATGCATGCTTTTTATTGGAACAACAAAAAGATTCATTAAAATCGGGAAACACCCAACCCACACCGAGTCAACTCGGGTTTTTCTCGTCAAAACGGATACGATTTAGACGGGTTCCCACGAGTGTGAGTTTTATTGTCATGCCTACACATAAGATAGTAAATAATTGAATAATGAAACTATATCAAGACCTGTTGTAAACTTTGTTTCAATGATATATTTGTCTATTGTTATTGGACTATGTATATTGGAATATAATAGAACTTGATGTGGATTTAAGGGTATTGAAATATAATAGAAACTTAATGCGGTGTTAACGGTTAACCGCGGTATTTGCGGTTTTTACGGTCCGTGGTTTTGTGGTTCGCGGTTCAATAAAAAAACCATTCAAATACATCCAAACCAAATGCGGTTTTCGATTTGAATTAGTTCGATTTGCGGTTTTACTTTTGAATTGATTCGGATACGATCATCCCTAACCTCAAAGAGTGTTTTCACTCATAAGAGGATATTATGGGAAAAAGTCGAAATGGTCCAAAGATTATATTTATGTGCCTTGAAAGCCACTTATTTTAATGTTTGTTAATGTCACATTATTTTGCATTTAACATTATATAAGTTTGCCAATATTAGTCCCCATGAGCTTAGCTCAATTGGTAGGGACATAGCACTATATGTGCAGGAGCCGGGTTCGAACCCGGATTAGGCTACTTGACCAAAAAAAAAAAAGTTTGCCAATATTAGTCGGGATTCAATTGTCTTGAACTTAGCTCAATATTTGTTTTTATGATCGAATCAAGATCAATATTTGTTTGACTTATTCCAATTGATTTCGAAAATGCATTGGAAGCAATACTTAAAGATTGTTATACTAAGTATTTTTAAAAAGTCATCTGAACCAAACCAATATGGTTAGGATCAGTTCGGTGGTTGTGGTTTACACCATAATTAAAATATACTGAAATTAAATTAAACTAAACACAACGACTGGTTGCGGTTTACATGCATGCTTTTTATTGGAACAACAAAAAGATTCATTAAAATCGGGAAACACCCAACCCACACCGAGTCAACTCGGGTTTTTCTCGTCAAAACGGATACGATTTAGACGGGTTCCCACGAGTGTGAGTTTTATTGTCATGCCTACACATAAGATAGTAAATAATTGAATAATGAAACTATATCAAGACCTGTCGTAAACTTTGTTTTAATGATATATTTGTCTATTGTTATTGGGCTATGTATATTGGAATATAATAGAACTTGATGTGGATTTAAGGGTATTGAAATATAATAGAAACTTAATGCGGTTTTAACGGTTAACCGTGGTATGTGCGGTTTTTACGGTCCGTGGTTTTGCGGTTCGCGGTTCAATAAAAAAACCATTCAAATACATCCAAACCAAATGCGATTTTCGGTTTGAATTAGTTCGATTTGCGATTTTACTTTTGAATTGATTCAGATACGATCATCCCTAACCTCAAAGAGTGTTTTCACTCATAAGAGGATATTATGGGAAAAAGTAGAAATGGTCCAAAGATTATATTTATGTGCCTTGAAAGCCACTTATTTTAATGTTTGTTAATGTCACATTATTTTGCATTTAACATTATATAAGTTTGCCAATATTAGTCGGGATTCAATTGTCTTGAACTTAGCTCAATATTTGTTAAGTTTTATGATCAAATCAAGATCAATATTTGTTTAACTTATTCCAATTGATTTCTAAAATGCATTGGAAGCAATACTTAAGGATTCAAATGGTATTAGTATCTAAAAGTCGAACTCAAATTGTATATTATATTAACATAAAAGCATAACAACACTACTCGGTGACATATGTTCAACTTTCACACAATCGAATGCAGCATTAACCAGCCTCTTACACCGATCAACAAACGTAACATAAATAGAAATTAATGCAGGATCCACATTGCTTGAACTATTTGCATTACTAGCATTGATTGCATGCTTGGCAAATTTGGTCCATCTCTCCAGTACAAGAGATTCAGGCATCACAGCGACGTCCAAGCGAACCAAAATAGAAATCACATGTTCACAAGGAATGCATAATGTCTCAAATCTCTTGCAAGAAGAACATGTAAATGTCAATTTTTCTTTGCAAAACAACACACTTCATTGGATATCATGCCTAGGATATTTGTAAACAATAAATGTTAAAATTGAACCACTTTCCATAACGGATTCAACTTTGCATTTAGGGATGTCAATTTTATCCATAAATGGGGATCCTCGTGGGAATTGCTCCGTTTGAGGAATCGAAAATGAGGAAATTTTCTCCGTGGGGATCGAGGAGAAAATCCCCTCGAAAGAGGTTTAGGGATCGGGATGGTATTTTATCGCCCGCCTCGTGGAGACTCTGTTCCCGAAAATTTTATTAAAATAACATTTATAAATGTATATTTAAGTACTTTATAAATTATTTTTAATTATATTTTTAGACAATATTTGTATACATTTATTTATATATGATGTTTATTACTATCACAAGACTCGGAGTAATATTTTTAATTTTTTACTTGTTTTATAATTAAGTTTTACTATTTTTTACAATTATTTTGATTGAAAATAATAGAAATTGATAGTTTTTGTAAGGTTGATGGATCTTCGTGGGAACTGTGGGGATCTGCGGGGATGGGGATGGAGGAAGAATACTTCCTGAAGCAGGGAATGGGGATGGGGAACACTTTAGATGGTGGGGCGAGGAGTGGTAAAGTATCCTCGGGTTAATCCCCGCCCCGTCGACATCCAAATTGCATCTGTACGCCCTCTCAAACCGACCTTGTATACAATTGTGAGGCTGGCCTCTCTACGGATTTTAGGTGATTTTGTAGAACAATTTCACCAAAATTAGACTCATAATCAGCTTCTATCTTTATGTATCTCATGTAGTTCACCCACCGGAAAAAATGTTGTAAAAAATCAACTAAATTTGACAAAACAAAGACATGTCTTCCAAATTCATAATGAAGACTTTCATATCTAGATGTTGTCCTAAAACAGAAACTTCATTTTTCATACAACTCGTGAATTCAGTTATTATCTTCCAAACAAAATTCTGCCACCAATTCCTTCTAGTTACAATCAAGTCGTCAACATTCAAATCAACAAACATATATTGCTTGAATTTCGCTACAAATTTTGGATCTTTTATATTGGACGAAGCATTTCTTATCAGATGCCAAGCACACAAACGATGGTAAGCTTCTAGAAAGACTCTTCTAATTGCGTTTCGCATAGCCAAATCATCGTCGGTTATAACAGACACCTACAATACATCATATCATCCCTACAACATATTTGCTTTATGAAATCGATTGCATGCTCTGCATCAGTACTCTTTCTTCCCCTGTGGTTGAATTGGCCAATTTTGTAATTAATTCACAGCGCGATCACCGCAATTTCAAACTCGCGAGAATGAAAGACAATGTTGAGGAGAGATGGGAGAGAGAGAGAGAGAGAGAGAGAGAGAGAGAGAGAGAGAGAGAGAGAGAGAGAGAGAGAGTTTGCAACTATCATATTTTTATGATCCAACATAATTTCAGAATATTGTTTTAAAAAAAACATAATTTCAGGATCTGGTCATCCAAAATAAAAACTGGTTTTATAAAAATGGATGACCAACCATTTTATTATAGACCGGTTTAGTTTTATTTGCAAAAAACCGGTTAGTTGGATATGATTTTGGATTTGAATGTGGTTTTATCTATGTGACCGGATATTTTGCTCACCCCTAGTTACAATCGAAATCGTGAAAAAACCTTAACGCGACCGTCACTGCGGCAGCTATTTAAAACCCATTTTTTTTCTTCTTTTGTTTAATCTGCTTGTTTTTTTCTCTTGCGATGTATCAAGTTTTCGCAAAATGGGAGTGTGTATTGTTTGCATGCAGAAAATTGTTTTTCCTACCCCATCATAAATATTCAAAATATTCTCATTCTACCCTCATCTTTTTATACCCCAACAAAAAAGTAGCAATAGCAAGCTGCGCCCCCCCTCTCCCCTGTTTCAGCCTTCTACTCAAATTCATCCATCCTCATCATCACTAACATCTCCATACCAAATCAAAACCACCTTAACATCAACCTCCATCTTCAACAAACCTTTAATTTGATATGAAAAACAAAGTACAAGGAGTACTTTGAATTGATGTACAAAGAACCATCAAGTGGTCAAAACACACACCCCACCCGAAACTAAAACAAGATACAAACCACCTATGCCAAGCCAAACAAGATAATTAAACCTGCATAACACACAGCAGCACCAAGGAAACACCTAGTAAGTGAAACAAACAGCAGGCAAGCACTACATCAAGCTACAGCAGCCTAAAGCCCCTCCCATAACAGAGCAGCACCTAGAATTTTCACAGCTTCTTTCAATTACACAATCAAAGATGTTCATGGAAGCTATTTTTTTAGGTTCCATTTATTACATATGCTTCTGTGAATAGTTTCTCCTCTTCTTATGTATGATACTGCAAGGGCAAGGTCCAATCAGAAAAAAAAAAAAGCACCATACCAGTAAACTTTTTTTAAAGTGTGTTGATAGGAAAAAAAAATTAACATTCCAGTACACTTCTTTTAAAGTGTGCCGGTAGGAAAAAAATAATAATATACCAGTACACTTTTTTTAAAGTGTGCTGGTAGGGAAAAAAAAAGTAACATTCCAGTACACTTTTTTTAAAGTGTGCCGGTAGGAAAAAAATATATAATATATCAGTACACTTTTTTTAAAGTGTGCTGGTAGGAAAAAAAAAGAACATACCAGTACATTTTTTTTGAATAACGTAGAAATTGATATCATTTTTTTGCAGTTTTATCTTATATATGAGGGCATATTTGTCCATTCAATTTTAATTGTTGGGGTAAAGTAATAATTGTTGGGGTAGAAAAAACAATTTTCTTGCATGCAACATGAATGTCTTATTCTTGTTATATATATATATATATATATATATATATATATATATATGGCCAATGCTATGGTGGACTTATATATATATATAAGTTTTAGTTTGTAAAAAAAAAATTATAAAAAACAGAATCCATACTTGCTCTTCCATTCCTTTTTTTTATTAGTTATGATGTGACAAAAAATAAAGCTGACGTGGCAGATGAATTAAGTGACTTGCCACATCAGCATTGACTTTGTCAAAATTGACATTTTGCAAAAAAAGGTAAAGATAGGGGCCAAAAGTGCTATTTTAAAACATAGGAGGTCAAAATTGCAAGTTTCTGAAATTAAGGGGGTTAAACAAAAGTGCTATTTTGAAACATAAACGGGCCAAAATCGCAAGGTTTTGAAATTTTGGGGGCCAAAAGTACAATTTGGCTAAAAAATTATTCATACTTCTCAACAAAACATAATTTACATCGAAGAATTTGAATTGAAATCCCACAAACATTTTCTCATTCGGACACATTATCAAAGAATTGTAACATCAATATCCGTGAATTAAAATCTTCCACCGCAACAAGAATTCTCCAATTGGACTCTCATTACTAATTACTCCCTCCAGTCCTTATTATAAGAGAAGTTTGACTTTTTAGGTTCATTAAAAACTCAATGTATTTGGACCTTATTATAGTTTATATACATTAGTTTTTCAATTAATCTAAAAAGTTAAACTCCTCTTATAATAAGAAATGGAAGGAGTAGTACACAAACTTTGATTTTGAACATAACAAACTCTTGATTATTATTTTTGTCATTCTATGGCTTACTCGCACGCTCTACGAAATGACCAAAATACCCTTCATTGACTTAAGTCACGAATGTAGGAAAAATGAGTAATTTTGAAAAATAATATTTTTTCTACATCCATGACTTAAGTCACGAATATTATAATTGTAGGGTATTTTGAAGAGTGTCAGTAGCACAAGTCACTACTAGAAAAAGTTGAAATACCAACGGAATTTAGAGACATAATATATTTCGTCTCTAATAGAGATGAAATTAGAGACAGAAAAAGCAATTAGAGACACATATTTTTATTTTAGAGACATATATTTTCATTTTAGAGATGGATTTTGTCCATCTCTAATAGTTTAGAGACGAGGAAATTATCGACGGGATCAAATCCGTCTCTAGCTGCATGCTTAGTGACAGAATATTTGCATTTTAGAGACATATTTTGTCCGTTGGTATTTAAGATTTTTCTAATAGTGAGTCACAGACATGAACATGTTGATCATTTTGTAAGGCGCGCTCAAGAAACTATAGGATGACAAAAGTAATAATCCAAACTCTTATCTCAGTCCTCCAAATTGATTTGAAGCTGAATCGATTCACAATGTAATCTAAAAAATCTCGATTCACAATGTCTTCAACTTTTTTCAGTATCAACTAATTTAATTTTCATGATGTAATCCAAAAATTCTCAAGTGTAGGGGATATCCTTTAAAATGTTGCCTTCACAATCAAGCCAAGATATATGATGATACCTTTGGCCCAACCTATAGCTAGTTACCAAACATAGAAGGTAGATAACCTTAAAAAGAAACACATTGTTTTCTAATTATTTTTAATTTATTTTTAAATATAACAAGGACATGGTGGAAGTAAATCAGAAGAGATTACAAGAACCTTTATTATTATAATAAAATAAGCACTATAGTAATAAGCATCGATCAAGCTAAGTATTACCTAGCTAGTATTTTATTAAATGGATGTCTTTGGAGCAGAATGAATCTTGTTGCTAGACTTTTATTTTGTTTTTTGTATGCCTATGCAAAATAACACTGAATGCAAAATAATAATTACTAATTGCCTACTTAGGAAGCAATTATGGGTGTTTTCCAAAAGAAGGAAGTGATTAGGGTAGAAGTATGTCAAAGTGAGGTGTTCGATTCGAGGTTAGGTACATAAAATTACTCATGATTCGATTCGATTTTGGATGGCTAATTAAAAAAATTGATTCGATTTAATTTTATGTTGTTTAATTTGGATTGATTTTTAAATATTCAAATTACCAATTGTAATTTTTTTTGTTAAATATTAATATTATAAAAACATAGTAAAAATTGTAAAAAAAAGAAAGAAGAAATAGCTTGCTTAAAGTGATCCTTTTGCATATGATTCTTCTTTTTATCTGAAATGACCTCAAGGCACTACTTAATACTGAGTCACTATTTTTGTTTGTGGCTGTCAATTTGTGAGTGCAATACCTTTATACTCCATATAATCAGCAACTTACCATGAATATGTTTAGTTAAAGAAGGTTCTAACCTTTTTATACCGTTATTGAAAAATGTACAGAACATATATTTGATTCCTTAGCACCTCAGATTCTCCTTGCCTCCCCTTTGGATTAATCATAAGAGAAATAATAGAGAAATTTGGAATCATTAGCTAGCCTTATGAATATATTCATTTAATTTGATGCCATAACTTATTTAAGAAAACCCATAGTTAAAAAATAAATTATCCCCTGTTTTCATTTTATGGTTGTTCACAAGAAGTGTGTTATTACGGGTCGACTGCCTCTTCTGCAGTCTGTCCTCTCCAGTTTTTTTTCATGTGCAGATCTGAACTGTCCATTAATAATATTAAAATGCTGACTGTTACAATGTAATGATAAACAACGGTCGAGATCGCACAGCACGGTCCCGTGTTTGGAGAGGATTCAGATCCCTAAAACTTCGCATATGGTCTTTCTTACGAATTATGCATTGATCTCATATGGTGTGTTTGGTAGGTGAGAAATAAAAATACGAAAAATGATGCATGCATTTAGACTAACATTAGTCTATATATATATATATATATATATATATATATATATATATATATATATATATCGATTTTCGTATTTTTTTTTTTCCATTTTATCTCCTACCAAACAAAGACTTAAGATAATGTAGAAAAAATCTATCAAAAATATTTTTTTAGTTGAAAAAATTTAATTATTATATTTTTATTTTCTTCAAGGTTCTTTTTTTTAAAAAAATGTAAACAACACATACGGAAACTGATAAACGTTGTTTTTTAATAAGTTATTTCCAAATTTTATAAACTTTTTTTTAGATGAAAAATATAATATTATATATACAAAATAAAAATAAAAAAGTTCATGATACAAATGAGTATCTGAAATAGTCGACACTAGGGGTGTTCGCACTCCGGTTTGGTTCGATTTTGAACATAAAATTCATTCTAATCGCGAGATAAAATTGCATGCGATTTGATTTGGTTCGGTTGGTTTTTAAAAAGTCATCCAAATCAAACCAAACCAATGCAGTTAGGGTTGGTTCGGTTTCCACGGTTTAATTATCATGATATAAAAAATATGACAATATTATCCTAATATGTTACAAAGTAACCATCGGAAATTTTAATTTATTTTATTGTTTACATGATATAATATGTATATACATAAATTGTATACACATACAAACTTATTTTTAATAATAATAGTATGGTTTCAAATCACGTGAAATTATATGTTTTGACAACCTACTCTTTTATTTATGGACTCAATTTGTATTTGACTTGCTAAGTTTGACTAGGTAATAAGTTGATTGCTACTAGTTGATATAATCTAGTTAATTTTTGCGGTTTGGTTTGGTTTAGTTCAATTTTCTAAAATGAAAACTGCAAACCAAACTGTGCGGTTTAGAAGAAAAATGATCCGTGCGGTTTTCACTAAATGCAGTCTTTTGCGATTTTCAGTTTGTATTGATTCGATTTCCAATTTTACTTTTGGATTGTTTCTGATACAATCACCCCTAGTTGACACAACTACAAACACACCACCTGAATAAAAAGTAAAAGCAAAATAAAATAAGAAGACCAAAACAAAACAAAAAAACTACACAAGCAAAATCAAAACAGCACCAAAATAAGTTAAAACTATTACATGTTGTAAGTTTATTATCATAAACTATTTGGACCACACAAAAAGATTTTATTTTTGTTGGTGGGTCTTCAACTGTCGATATTCTTGCGGATAGGATAAAACTCTCCTTATGAAAATGGATTATAGTTAAAAACTCTGATAGCCCTTGTTCCCCCCTAAGGGTGTGAGATGCAACCTCTTTTGTGTTGGTTCAATAAGGTTATGTGAGGAGGCGGTGCTTGGTTGTTTTCAGGATTGGTTGGGTGATCTCTCATGGGATGCTTTTCTTATAGTTGGTTTTTCCTCTTTCTTCTTGATGGTTGCTCTAGGTAGTCGTGGTGACTTCTAGCGTCCAGGTGTTCTTTTTTGGAGTTTTTGCAGTGTTCCACTTTTTTCTTATTTTTTCTTTTTCATATCTTTAAGTAATTCTGGTGCTCAAAATTTGTACTCAAATTCATGTGTTTTTATTGTTATATATATAATATATATTTGTCATTCAAAAAAACATTCAATAGAAAAGTCTCACCTTATTATAAAAGAATTTGAATTCTCTCAAATATAATTGTAAAATGATAATTAGTGACATTTTAATTAATACAAATATCCCTTTTTCTTAAAAAAAATTAAAAATGACATATTAACAAAAACAAATTCAAAATTCAATGTCGAGTTCAAAATTTTAAAAAGAGGAAATTTAATTTAGATTTAGATTTAGAAAAGATGGATAAAAATCATGAATGGATGAAAAATATGAAGACCAAAATTATATTTAAACCCCAAATCAAATTATTATCTAAAATTGTTTTCTTTTGTGTATAATTTTTTATTATCATTAATTATTCTTTTTAGTTAATATGTTGGATGCTGTATATCCTTATAACAAGGCTCCGGATCTTTTCAATTTTTTAAAAAATTTTTATCATTATTTTTTGGGTTAAATATGTTTTTAGTCTCTACATTTTGCCTTATAGTCAAGAATAGTCTCTACATTTTTTTATAGTTTAAAAAAACCTTACAATTTTTTCCATAATCAATTGGTCTCCGCCGTTAATTTTTTTTAACATAACGCTGATGAGGCGCAATTAACCAATAACATGATGACATGTGTCTTTTACCATGGCTTCAGTTTGGGTTGTTGTTATGGTTTTGGCTGAGTTTGTGGTGATAAAGATGGGGTTGTGTTGGCGGAAGAAAGGTAGAAAGAGAGATTTGGTGTGGAAAGGTGCACAATAAATCCAATGGAAAAGACACTACTAGAAAAATCTTAAATGCCGACGGACAAAATCTGTCTCTAAAATACAAATATTCCGTCACTAAGCAAATTAGAGACGGATTTGATCCCGTCGGTAATTTCCTCGTCTCTAAACTGTTAGAGACGGAAAAAATCTGTCTCTAAAATAAAAATATCCGTCTCTAATTGTTTTTTCTGTCTCTAATTTCATCTCTATTAGAGACGAAATATATTCTGTCTCTAAATTCCGTCGGTATTTCAACTTTTTCTAGTAGTGAGACACATGTCATCATATTATTGGCTAATTGTGTCATGTCAGCGTTTTGTTAAAAAAAATTAACGGCAGGGACCAATTTTAATTACGGAAAAAATTGTAAGGTTTTTTTAAATTATAAAAAAAAATGTAGAGACTGTTTTTTACTATAAGACAAAATGTAGGGACTAAAAACATATTTAATTTTTTTTTTTTTTTTCTCATTATTGATTCCCTATAGTGAGTTGTTTCCTATGAGTCCTATAAATATAGGGTTTATGCTTTACATGTTCACACACAGTATCATCAAAAGAAACATTAACTAATCTTTCTCTTTCAATCTCAAAAACCATGATGAGTATTGTAACAGATCCTCTTATTACTGGAAGAGTGATTGGAGATGTAGTTGATTATTTCACTACAACTATGAAAATGTCTGTAACTTATAACACTAAGCAAGTTTACAATGGTCATGAGTTTTTTCCTTCCTCGGTTACCACTAAACCTAAGGTTCAGATTCATGGTGGTGACATGAGATCCTTCTTCACTTTGGTATAAATCTTTCTTCTTTTTTTTCTCATCTTATATATTGTTTTCATATGTATGCATGATGAAAGTGGCACAACCTTTGTCCTTCTGCTCCTTTCTTAGCCTATATTTCAGAATCACGGTGACCCACCGTGATTTTACAAAAGGTATTATAATTTCTGTAAAATTGTGGTGGATCACCGTCAATCTGATATACTGACTGTGATACCAAACATAAACTTAAATATTTTTAAATTTTTCATGAATTTTTTCAGGTCATGACAGATCCAGATGTACCTGGCCCTAGTGATCCATACTTGAAGGAACACTTACACTGGTATACTATGCCATGAACAAATGTTTATAAAAAAAAATTTACTGTAGTTGCAAGAGTCCAAATTATTAACTCAAACTACATAAGTCTGGTTTATAACAGCGTCGCTATACGCCGAACTGATGTAATTTGAGTATTAAGCAGCTTAGTTTTTTAATCTTAATTTAATCTCTAACTAATGTATAGAAATAGGTATCGCTATTTGCTCGGCGGTCTAATTTATTCTAAGAATAATAATTCTAAGTAGAAGCTTAATTTGAATATAAATACTTGAAGAAATTATTATTCTCCACAAATGAATGCAGAATTTATTCTAAGAATTGTGCTTCAAATATAACTTAAGATATAATAAAAAAAAAGTCAGTTATAATTATGAAATATAGGTATAATTAAGTATAAAGTGCATGTACGGAGTATCATGCATGAATAAAAAGCAAGGGAAGAAAATCAAGCAAAAAGAAAATCAGGCATAAATAAGGAAAGAATTGAATTAAAGTCATGTAGTAGTAAACAAAAAGGAGGTTTTTTTTCATAACCCTCTCTTTTCTAGAGAAATGGTCGTGTATAGTATTATAGAGTTTGGTTTAAAGATAAATAAAGTTTAATCAATAATTGTTCCATCTAAGATTTAAATTTGAACTCTTTCAAACTTAAACCATCAGAAAGAAAATTTGATTTTAGTCATATTAGTCATGATTTTTTAGATATATGAAGCTTAACTTGCATTTTTTAACTAACCTAGCTATATTGTAATTGTTCATCACAGGATAGTCACAGATATACCGGGCACAACGGATGCTACATTTGGTAAGTCATTTATGTTTATTATTTTTGTTTTAAATTTGATTAAATCAACTAGTCTTTTTAATTGCATTAAATAATATTGCTACAGAATAATAATATTATTTTCAACGATTTCGTATATTTGCTGAAAATAATGATTCAGTATTATTTACAAATGATTTTTTTTTAATGGCAAATATATATATATATATATATATATATATATATATATATATATATATATATATATAAAATATATTAAAGGATAACAAGGTATCAAAATACAAAAGAGAAGTACCAGAAGTACTCAACAATAAACATATAAAAGCCAGAAATAAAAGCAACAGAGAATGACACCTAAGAGCAAGAAACCACCGCAACCACCTAGAGTAACCACCAAACGAAGGAAGCGGAAAACGCCATTATCTTTTTGAATGACAAATAAAGATATTATATATAAATATAAGAAAGGAATTTGAATACAAATCATGAGTATCGGAAGTACTCAAACAATATAAAAAAACAAAAACAAAAAAAAAAAAAAAAAAAAAACACCACAAGGTAGAAATCACCACAACCACCAAGATGAGAGAGTGGAAGTGCTCACTATAAGAGACGCACCCAAGAGGAGACATTCAACCAAGAACCTGAAACAACTAGACACCGCATCCTCACCTTGCTGGACCAGCACAAAAGAGGTTGTACCTCTCACTCGTGGAGGGAGGATGGGAGCAAGGGCTACTACCAGGGTTTTTTACCTATAAACCATTTCTAGAAGGAGAGTTTCGCCTTCTCCACAAGAGTATCGATTGATGAAGACCCACCAACAAAAATGATATCATTCCGAGAGGTTCAAATAGTCCACACAACACACTATTAATTACAATGATTAAATGTCTTTTTATTTTAGGTAGCCTAATGAATAATTGGAATGTTTGACTTTGAATCTTGACCTCTACATATATAAAATTAAATATTTCTATCAACTGAATTAAATTTACGAAAACTTTTAAAAGTGTCTTTAATAGTATCATGTGTGTTAATTAAAATTGATTGATTGAAATGAAACAGGAAAAGAAGTGATGAAATATGAAATGCCACGTCCTAACATAGGAATCCATAGGTTTGTGTTCCTTCTTTACAAACAGAAGCGCAGACAAACAGTGATGAAAATACCAACATCAAGAGATCTCTTTAACACAAAGAAATTTGCAGAAGACAATGACCTCGGGCCTCCTGTGGCTGCTGTTTTTTTCAATGCTCAAAGAGAAACTGCTGCCAGAAGACGTTGATAGGAAAAGTAGCAACAAAATAAGTTTAGCCTTATTAAGGGCTTTTTTTTAAAGTTGCATGTTCTTGCTCTTTGTGTTCTTCTTAGTTTGTATAACCAAGCACTTCATGGGAATTAATTAACCTAGTTTTTATGTTTTTGTTGAAGTGGAAACCAGACACATAATGCAATAAATTTGATGATAAAATAAAAGCTTAATAAATATATAGGAAAATGCCAAACAGTGTCCCCGGGATATTGGTTAAGTATATTAAAATTTTTTTTTTTTTTTGAAATGCGTGCAATTATTACCTTAAAAACATAAAAAGTTGTCTTTTCAATATTAATTTTCATTTTTATTTCCTTTTCTGGCATGCTTAACAAGTGCCCCGAGAGCACTGTTTAGCATGACCCATAAATATATTATATATAAATATAAATATAAGAAAGGAATTTGAATACAAATCATGAGTATCAAAAGTACTCAAACAATATAAAAAAAAAAAAAAAAAAAAAAAAAAAAAAAAACACTACAAGGTAGAAATCACCACAACCACCAAAAGTAACCACCAAGATGAGAGAGAGGAAGTGCTCACTATAAGAGACGCACCCAAGAGGAGACATTCAACCAAGAACCTGAAACAATATAAATATAAGAAAGGAATTTGAATACAAATCATGAGTATCGGAAGTACTCAAACAATATAAAAAAAAAAAAAAAAAAACACCACAAGGTAGAAATCACCACAACCACCAAGATGAGAGAGTGGAAGAGCTCACTATAATAGACGCACCCCAAGAGGAGACACTCAACCAAGAACCTGAAACAACCAGACACCGCATCCTCACCTTGCTGGACCAGCAGCACAAAAGAGGTTGTACCTCTCACTCATAGAGGGAGGCAGGGAGCAGGGGCTACTAGAATTTTTGCCTATGAACCATTTTTAGAAGGAGAGTTTCTCCTTATCCACAAGAGTATCGGTAGATGAAGACCAACCAACAAAAATGATATCATTCCGAGAGATACAGATAGTCCACACAACACACTATTAATTACAATGATTAAATGTCTTTTTATTTTAGGTAGCCTAATGGATAATTGAAATGTTTGACTTTGAATCATGACCTCTACATATATAAAATTAAATATTTCTATCAACTGAATTAAATTTACGAAAACTTTTAAAAGTGTCTTTGATAGTATCATGTGTGTTAATTAAAATTGATTGATTGAAATGGAACAGGGAAAGAAGTGATGAAATATGAAATGCCACGTCCTAACATAGGAATCCATAGGTTTGTGTTCCTTCTTTACAAACAGAAGCGCAGACAAACAGTGATGAAAATACCAACATCAAGAGATCTCTTTAACACAAAGAAATTTGCAGAAGACAATGACCTCGGGCCTCCTGTGGCTGCTGTTTTTTTCAATGCTCAAAGAGAAACTGCTGCCAAAAGACGTTGATAGGAAAAGTTGCAACAAAATAAGTTTAGCCTTATTAAGGGCTTTTTTTTAAAGTTGCATGTTCTTGCTCTTTGTGTTCTTCTTAGTTTGGCTCTTGTTCTAATTTGTATAACCAAGCACTTCATGGGAATTAATTAACCTAGTTTTTATGTTTTTGTTGAAGTGGAAACCAGACACATAATGCAATAAATTTGATTATAAAATAAAAGCTTAATAAATATAGGAAAATGCTAAACAGTGTCCTCGGGGCATTGGTTAAGTATATTAAAATAAAAATTTTGTCTCGAAATGCGTGCATTTAATACCTTAAAAACATAAAAAGTTGTCTTTTCAATATTAATTTTCTTTTTTATTTCCTTTTCTGGCATGCTTAACAAGTGCCCCGAGGGCACTGTTTAGCATGACCCATAAATATATTATATATAAAGATATATATAAGAAAGGAATTTGAATACAAATCATGAGTATCGGAAGTACTCAAACAATATAAAAAAAATAAAAAATAAATAAAATAAATAAAAAGAACACCACAAGGTAGAAATCACCACAACCACCAAAAGTAACCACCAAGATGAGAGAGAGGAAGTGCTCACTATAAGAGACGCACCCAAGAGGAGACATTCAACCAAGAACCTGAAACAACTAGACACCGCATCCTCACCTTGCTGGACCAGCACAAAAGAGGTTGTACCTCTCACTCGTAGAGGGAGGATGGGAGCAAGGGCTACTACCAGGGTTTTTTACCTATGAACCATTTCTAGAAGGAGAGTTTCACCTTATCCATAAGAGTATCGATTGATGAAGACCCACCAACAAAAATGATATCATTCC
Organism: Trifolium fragiferum; assembly: GCA_954870985.1. Lineage (NCBI taxonomy): Eukaryota > Viridiplantae > Streptophyta > Magnoliopsida > Fabales > Fabaceae > Trifolium > Trifolium fragiferum. Next base: position 74,148,155 of record OX940789.1, on the reverse strand, counting down.
GAGAGGTTCAAATAGTCCATACAACACTATTAATTACAATCATTTTAGGTAGCCTAATGAATAATTGGAATGTTTGACTTTGAATCTTGACCTCTACATATATAAAATTAAATATTTCTATCAACTGAATTAAATTTACGAAAACTTTTAAAAGTGTCTTTAATAGTATCATGTGTGTTAATTAAAATTGATTGATTGAAATGGAACAGGGAAAGAAGTGATGAAACATGAAATGCCACGTCCTAACATAGGAATCCATAGGTTTGTGTTCCTTCTTTACAAACAGAAGCGCAGACAAACAGTGATGAAAATACCAACATCAAGAGATCTCTTTAACACAAAGAAATTTGCAGAAGACAATGACCTCGGGCCTCCTGTGGCTGCTGTTTTTTTCAATGCTCAAAGAGAAACTGCTGCCAGAACACGTTGATAGGAAAAGTTACAACAAAATAAGTTTAGCCTTATAAAGGGCTTTTTTTTAAAGTTGCATGTTCTTGCTCTTTGTGGTCTTCTTAGTTTGGTTCTTGTTCTAGTTTGTATAACCAAGCACTTCATGGGAATTAATTAACCTAGTTTTTATGTTTTTGTTGAAGTGGAAACCAGACACATAATGCAAAATAGAAAATATATGGCAATAAATTTGATGATAATAAAATAAAAGCTTAATTACATGTTTGGTAATTTATATTTATTTTAAATTTGAATTTGGTCTCTAGCGTTTAAAAAGTTTTAAGTTAGTCTTTCTTGTTAAATTTTGAAAAATCGTCCATGCAACGCACTAGGGGTGTAATAAGATTGGTTTAGATCGGTTTTTGGTCAATTTGGTTCGGTCTTTGATGTTTTTTAATTTGGTTCGGTCTTTAATGTTTTTCAAAAATGTTATAAATCGGACGAAATTAATGGTTTTGTTCGGATATTTTAATTGGTTTGCAGTCTTTTTTCGATGTATTTTTTACTATTATTTTTTCGATATATTCTCTGCTATTATTCTTCAATCAATTGTCACCATACATAAAAGATAAAACAATGAAATGAGTATTGCAGTGAAACGAGTAATGTGTTGCGGCAATGGATGATTATGAGAGTGTTGTGTTGCGGTTGCGAGTGAAGTCTAAAAAAAGTGTTTTTAAGTTAGGCTTTGAAAGAAATGCAATATGGAGAAAAAACTGATTTTCAAGACAAAAATAACATCCAAAAATTCTAAATTGAACATCTCTTGCAACCGAAAAGAAATCAGAAAGACTTTTTGGAATGACCTTATTAATGTGTCTTTGTCTTTCTCAAAGAAGAAATTGATTAATCCCACTTTTTAAGGGTTTAAAGATTCTCAAATTGTTTCTCTCTTTTTTGTGAAATAGTATTAACATATGAACCTCCAATAATTCAAAAATGGCGAAGTATTATGTCCGATACCGATACTCGTTCGATACTTTTCGATATTTGTATCGGAGAGTATCAGACAATTAAAATTATTTTGTTAAAAAAATAATTATCGATACGTGTCGGATACTTCTCCGATACACGTATCAGAGAAGTATCGGGAAAATAATGTTTTTTTATGATAGAAATGGAGGAGATGAGACGATACAATTTGTGTTTCATTTTAAATAGTGAATGTTAGAATATGATATTATTTATGATTGACAACCATGTGTTTTTTGGATGGTTCCAATGATGTTTTGTTTTTTGGATAGTAATAATTATCCTTTTTGGATAGTACTTAATTAACTTGAGATATGTAATAGTCACTTGTTTGCCCTGTTTGAGTAATTTGAATGTTAATTTATTATATTTCTTGATTTTTGTTATGTTTATATATTGTGTATTTATATATTTAATTTTAAATTTATTTTTAAACAACGTATCGCGATCGTATCATATTGAAAATTTTAAAAAATTATCTGTATCGTCGTATCAGCATCGTATCAATATCGTATCACGTATCCGTTCTACATAGTTATTAACCAAGAGTTCATAAAAAAGAATTTAATCGTGTTAGACGCCGTTCTTAATTTCTGACTGAAAAGCTTTTATATATTTAAAGACACAAAAATAAACAGTTTTATGTTTCCTATAACAAGTAACACTTTATTTTCCTTTTTGCAATTCATCATCAAATTATTATATAAGATAAAAGTAGAAAGGAATATTAACATAACACAACCCTTTTATGTTAGAACTTGGCATATTACTCTAACTAGAAATTACTTTATTTCTATATTTACTTAGAACTTGCATGCATTTAATGTAAAAAAAATAAAAGATGGATAATAACCAATGGATTGTACCAACGGATAAATAAAAAAGTGTTCATTGAAGGATGAGCATAGCTAGAAACATTGTCAACGAGCATGTGAAATCAGAGGACACCATCAATCGGTCTGAAATAAGAAAGATGTTTCATGGCAAAGGCTACCATGCGCGACATGCATGGGTCTCGTACCGTACGAGACTTGACACTTTAATGGTTTGGATGTAATCAATGGATGATAATAGATTAGATAATGTTTTTTGTCCGGTGCTCTACCCATGGCAGCATGTTTTGGATCACTCTTTTGACTTTTAATATTTAGTAAAAATATAAATGTTGCTATTTGGATTTTTAATATACGAAAAGTGTTTTTGGAAATACATTGTATTGTACTATTGTGAAGCTTCGATATTCTAAAAATGGCGCGATGTATCGTGTCCGATACGTATTCGATATTGATATTCATCTAATATGTCTCGATATTCGTGTCGGAAAAGTATCGGTTAAATCTTTATTTTTAAATAAAAAAATAATATTCGATACGCGTCGGATACGTCCCGATACTCGTATCAAAAAAGTATAAGTTAAATCTTTATTTTGACTCTTGTATGTTGAGCTTCAAACTGTTTTGCTCTTGTACAAGCTTATTGGCTTGTTTGCACGTTCTTGTACAATGAACTATTAACGTTTATCATAATAATAATAATAATAATAATAACTTTTTGTCTTTCAAAAAATTGTCATCATATTATTGGCTAATTGTGTCATATCAGCGTTTTGTTAAAAAAAATTAACGGCAGGGACCAATTTTAATTATGGAAAAAATTGTAAGGTTTTTTTAAATTATAAAAAAAAATGTAAAGACTGTTTTTTACTATAAGACAAAATGTAGGGACTAAAAACATATTTAACCCTTTTTTTTTTTTTCTCATTATTGATTCCCTATAGTGAGTTGTTTCCTATGAGTCCTATAAATATAGGGTTTATGCTTTACATGTTCACACACAGTATCATCAAAAGAAACATTAACTAATCTTTCTCTTTCAATCTCAAAAACCATGATGAGTATTGTAACAGATCCTCTTATTACTGGAAGAGTGATTGGAGATGTAGTTGATTATTTCACTACAACTATGAAAATGTCTGTAACTTATAACACTAAGCAAGTTTACAATGGTCATGAGTTTTTTCCTTCCTCGGTTACCACTAAACCTAAGGTTCAGATTCATGGTGGTGACATGAGATCCTTCTTCACTTTGGTATAAATCTTTCTTCTTTTTTTTCTCATCTTATATATTGTTTTCATATGTATGCATGATGAAAGTGGCACAACCTTTGTCCTTCTGCTCCTTTCTTAGCCTATATTTCAGAATCACGGTGACCCACCGTGATTTTACAAAAGGTATTATAATTTCTGTAAAATTGTGGTGGATCACCGTCAATCTGATATACTGACTGTGATACCAAACATAAACTTAAATATTTTTAAATTTTTCATGAATTTTTTCAGGTCATGACAGATCCAGATGTACCTGGCCCTAGTGATCCATACTTGAAGGAACACTTACACTGGTATACTATGCCATGAACAAATGTTTATAAAAAAAAATTTACTGTAGTTGCAAGAGTCCAAATTATTAACTCAAACTACATAAGTCTGGTTTATAACAGCGTCGCTATACGCCGAACTGATGTAATTTGAGTATTAAGCAGCTTAGTTTTTTAATCTTAATTTAATCTCTAACTAATGTATAGAAATAGGTATCGCTATTTGCTCGGCGGTCTAATTTATTCTAAGAATAATAATTCTAAGTAGAAGCTTAATTTGAATATAAATACTTGAAGAAATTATTATTCTCCACAAATGAATGCAGAATTTATTCTAAGAATTGTGCTTCAAATATAACTTAAGATATAATAAAAAAAAAAGTCAGTTATAATTATGAAATATAGGTATAATTTAAGTATAAAGTGCATAAAAGCAAGGGAAGAAAATCAAGCAAAAAGAAAATCAGGCATAAATAAGGAAAGAATTGAATTAAAGTCATGTAGTAGTAAACAAAAAGGAGGTTTTTTTTCATAACCCTCTCTTTTCTAGAGAAATGGTCGTGTATAGTATTATAGAGTTTGGTTTAAAGATAAATAAAGTTTAATCAATAATTGTTCCATCTAAGATTTAAATTTGAACTCTTTCAAACTTAAACCATCAGAAAGAAAATTTGATTTTAGTCATATTAGTCATGATTTTTTAGATATATGAAGCTTAACTTGCATTTTTTAACTAACCTAGCTATATTGTAATTGTTCATCACAGGATAGTCACAGATATACCGGGCACAACGGATGCTACATTTGGTAAGTCATTTATGTTTATTATTTTTGTTTTAAATTTGATTAAATCAACTAGTCTTTTTAATTGCATTAAATAATATTGCTACAGAATAATAATATTATTTTCAACGATTTCGTATATTTGCTGAAAATAATGATTCAGTATTATTTACAAATGATTTTTTTTTAATGGCAAATATATATATATATATATATATATATAAAATATATTAAAGGATAACAAGGTATCAAAATACAAAAGAGAAGTACCAGAAGTACTCAACAATAAACATATAAAAGCCAGAAATAAAAGCAACAGAGAATGACACCTAAGAGCAAGAAACCACCGCAACCACCTAGAGTAACCACCAAACGAAGGAAGCGGAAAACGCCATTATCTTTTTGAATGACAAATAAATATATTATATATAAATATAAGAAAGGAATTTGAATACAAATCATGAGTATCGGAAGTACTCAAACAATATAAAAAACAAAAAAAAAAAAAAAAAAAAAAAAAAACACCACAAGGTAGAAATCACCACAACCACCAAGATGAGAGAGTAGAAGTGCTCACTATAAGAGACGCACCCAAGAGGAGACATTCAACCAAGAACCTGAAACAACTAGACACCGCATCCTCACCTTGCTGGACCAGCACAAAAGAGGTTGTACCTCTCACTCGTAGAGGGAGGATGGGAGCAAGGGCTACTACCAGGGTTTTTTACCTATAAACCATTTCTAGAAGGAGAGTTTCACCTTCTCCACAAGAGTATCGATTGATGAACACCCACCAACAAAAATGATATCATTCCGAGAGGTTCAAATAGTCCACACAACACACTATTAATTACAATGATTAAATGTCTTTTTATTTTAGGTAGCCTAATGAATAATTGGAATGTTTGACTTTGAATCTTGACCTCTACATATATAAAATTAAATATTTCTATCAACTGAATTAAATTTACGAAAACTTTTAAAAGTGTCTTTAATAGTATCATGTGTGTTAATTAAAATTGATTGATTGAAATGAAACAGGAAAAGAAGTGATGAAATATGAAATGCCACGTCCTAACATAGGAATTCATAGGTTTGTGTTCCTTCTTTACAAACAGAAGCGCAGACAAACAGTGATGAAAATACCAACATTAAGAGATCTCTTTAACACAAAGAAATTTGCAGAAGACAATGACCTCGGGCCTCCTGTGGCTGCTGTTTTTTTCAATGCTCAAAGAGAAACTGCTGCCAGAAGACGTTGATAGGAAAAGTAGCAACAAAATAAGTTTAGCCTTATTAAGGGTTTTTTTTTAAAGTTGCATGTTCTTGCTCTTTGTGTTCTTCTTAGTTTGTATAACCAAGCACTTCATGGGAATTAATTAACCTAGTTTTTATGTTTTTGTTGAAGTGGAAACCAGACACATAATGCAATAAATTTGATGATAAAATAAAAGCTTAATAAATATATAGAAAAATGCCAAACAGTGTCCCCGGGATATTGGTTAAGTATATTAAAATAATTTTTTTTTTTGAAATGCGTGCATTTATTACCTTAAAAACATAAAAAGTTGTCTTTTCAATATTAATTTTCATTTTTATATCCTTTTCTGGCATGCTTAACAAGTGCCCCGAGAGCACTGTTTAGCATGACCCATAAATATATTATATATAAATATAAATATAAGAAAGGAATTTGAATACAAATCATGAGTATCGAAAGTACTCAAACAATATAAAAAAAAAAAAAAAAAAAAAAAAAAAAAGAACACTACAAGGTAGAAATCACCACAACCACCAAAAGTAACCACCAAGATGAGAGAGAGGAAGTGCTCACTATAAGAGACGCACCCAAGAGGAGACATTCAACTAAGAACCTGAAACAACTAGACATCGCATCCTCACCTTGCTGGACTAGCACAAAAGAGGTTGTACCTCTCACTCGTAGAGGGAGGATGGGAGCAAGGGCTACTACTAGGGTTTTTTACCTATGAACCATTTCTAGAAGGAGAGTTTCACCTTATCCATAAGAGTATCGATTGATGAAGACCCACCAACAAAAATGATATCATTCCGAGAGGTTCAAATAGTCCACACAACACACTATTAATTACAATGATTAAATGTCTTTTTATTTTAGGTAGCCTAATGAATAATTGGAATGTTTGACTTTGAATCTTGACCTCTACATATATAAAATTAAATATTTCTATCAACTGAATTAAATTTATGAAAACTTTTAAAAGTGTCTTTAATAGTATCATGTGTGTTAATTAAAATTGATTGATTGAAATGGAACAGGGAAAGAAGTGATGAAATATGAAATGCCATGTCCTAACATAGGAATCCATAGGTTTGTGTTCCTTCTTTACAAACAGAAGCGCAGACAAACAGTGATGAAAATACCAACATCAAGAGATCTCTTTAACACAAAGAAATTTGCAGAACACAATGACCTCGGGCCTCCTGTGGCTGCTTTTTTTTCAATGCTCAAAGAGAAACTGCTGCCAGAAGAAGTTGATAGGAAAAGTTGCAACAAAATAAGTTTAGCCTTATTAAGGGCTTTTTTTTAAAGTTGCATTTTCTTGCTCTTTGTGTTCTTCTTAGTTTGGCTCTTGTTCTAGTTTGTATAACCAAGCACTTCATGGGAATTAATTAACCTAGTTTTTATGTTTTTGTTGAAGTGGAAACCAGACACATAATGCAAAATAGAAAATATATGGCAATAAATTTGATGATAATAAAATAAAAGCTTAATTACATGTTTGGTAATTTATATTTATTTTAAATTTGAATTTGGTCTCTAGCGTTTAAAAAGTTTTAAGTTAGTCTTTCTTGTTAAATTTTGAAAAATCGTCCATGCAACGCACTAGGGCTGTAATAAGATTGGTTTAGATCGGTTTTTGGTCAATTTGGTTCGGTCTTTGATGTTTTTTAATTTGGTTCGGTCTTTAATGTTTTTCAAAAATGTTATAAATCGGACGAAATTAATGGTTTTGTTCGTATATTTTAATCGGTTTGCAGTCTTTTTTCGATGTATTTTTTACTATTATTTTTTCGATATATTCTCTGCTATTATTCTTCAATCAATTGTCACCATACATAAAAGATAAAACAATGAAATGAGTATTGCAGTGAAACGAGTAATGTGTTGCGGCAATGGATGATTATGAGAGTGTTGTGTTGCGGTTGCGAGTGAAGTCTAAAAAAAGTGTTTCTAAGTTAGGCTTTGAAAGAAATGCAATATGGAGAAAAAACTGATTTTCAAGACAAAAATAACATCCAAAAATTCAAAATTGAACATCTCTTGCAACCGAAAAGAAATCAGAAAGACTTTTTGGAATGACCTTATTAATGTGTCTTTGTCTTTCTCAAAGAAGAAATTGATTAATCCCACTTTTTAAGGGTTTAAAGATTCTCAAATTGTTTCTCTCTTTTTTTGAAATAGTATTAACATATGAACCTCCAATACTTCAAAAATGGCGAAGTATTATGTCCGATATCGATACTCGTTCGATACTTTTTGATATTCGTATCGGAGAGTATCAGACAATTAAAATTATTTTGTTAAAAAAATAATTATCGATACGTGTCGGATACTTCTCCGATACACGTATCAGAGAAGTATCGGGAAAATAATGTTTTTTTATGATAGAAATGGAGGAGATGAGACGATACAATTTGTGTTTCATTTTAAATAGTGAATGTTAGAATATGATATTATTTATGATTGACAACCATGTGTTTTTTGGATGGTACCAATGATGTTTTGTTTTTTGGATAGTAATAATTATCCTTTTTGGATAGTATTTAATTAACTTGAGATATGTAATAGTCACTTGTTTGCCCTGTTATAGTAATTTGAATGTTAATTTATTATCTTTCTTGATTTTTGTTATGTTTATATATTGTGTATTTATATATTTAATTTTAAATTTATTTTTAAACAACGTATCGCGATCGTATCATATTGAAAATTTTAAAAAATTATCTGTATCGTCGTATCAGCATCGTATCAATATCGTATCACGTATCCGTTCTACATAGTTATTAACCAAGAGTTCATAAAAAAGGGCTGAAGTTATTATGCATAAGGATTTCCTTATGCATGGTGCATAAGTGAAGCACAACCATCAGATTATTAAGACACGTGTAATAATCTTAGGCAATCCTTCAATTTCAGTTTCTCTTTCATCATTCTCAGAATCCTTTCTCAGAAGCAAGCTATATGGTTCCCATCGTGAATTCGTGATATTTCCGGCCAATTGCACGGCGACGTTTTCTCTCCCAACCTCAGTCTCTCGTTGTTCATCGTTTTCAGAAGCTCATCGTTCCGATCGTGCTTCATCGTGATTTTGTAATTTTTCCGGGCAATTGCACGGCGACGTTTTCTCCGGCCACATTCAACGGCGGCGTACTGCATTTTTGAAGAGGTAATCATCTGTTTTCTTGTTTCTTAAAGGATGATTGAATTTATTTTTGAATTATGAACATAATCGATTTGTTACCCCATCAATTATGATTGAATTTAGTTCAAACCTCTTCAAAAATAAATTTAGTTCAAATGTTCAATTTAGCTTCAGTTGTATAGCTTCAGTTGTAATTTTCTTTGGTATAGGTATTTTGGATTATTGCTTAATTTAGAGGATCATGTTGATGAAAATTCATTGCATAAGAGGTGTTTGTTTTAATGTCTCTAAGAATTCAGAGTATGTATACCTTCTATGTAAGTATTAAAACCTTCTGCCTATACTTTCAGAGATGAAACACATGGATGTTACTTACCTGCACCATAATGTTAGTATTTTTTTTGTTATCTTTACAAGTTTACATTTTCTGGTGCACCTTGTAGCTATTTTAAATCTAACATATACTTGAGCTTATTATATGAATTTGTTGGAATATATGTTGGTACATCTGTTTAAAAGTTTTATGTTTCTTTTGTTGAGGTTACAATGTTAAAGGTTTAGCACCTAATTAACACTCATCCACTGAGTTTGTTACAAATCTTTCTTGCTAAGTTAAAAACCATACCTAAACCATTTTGCTGGAAGAATGGTTTCAGAGAGTTGTACTTCAAAACCATTTTGCTGGTAGAATGGTTTCGGAGAGTTGATAGTTAATTGGTGCATCCTAAACCACTTTGTGTTTGTGACTGTGCAGGTGTGGTTTCAGAGATCTCCGTGTTGAGGAACTGGTGCTATTTAATTTTGTGCTTCTGTTTGTAGGCCTCAGTTTGTTTAGCTTTGATTAAACTTAATGTTTTGGTAAATTTTGGAGGTTGAATTTGGCATGTATGGTTTTGGAGCTGGGGTGATGGTTTCACAGGAAGGACTGGTGTTACCTTGCTGATGTGCTTTTGATAAACTGCTTGGTGGTGTGCAGCATTTTTCTAGTGTCACATGGATAGCTAGTTGTTGTTTCTCTTGATATTGTATTGTAGGTGTTGTATGGCTGTCAGATTGTTTGTATTAGTGGTGACAGCTTGTTTTTGTGGGAGGGCTAGTAGCTTGTGTGTATCAAATTGTCTTGTATTAACTTTACTTTTTGTCCGGTTTTCAAGCACGTGATTGTGTGAGTTCTCTACAATCCTTCATAGAAGGTGGGTAGAGTTTTCTCACTATGATGCTGGGCTAGACTTGCATTAATAAAACTTTTACTTATCGAAAAAGCATTCTTTAGTTTGCAGGCCTTAGTTTGTTGTATTCTTTAGTTTTATTAAGAGTAAAGAAGAATAATATTTTTATAGAGCACGAATTGTAACGAGGAATAGGAATAGAAAATGAAGAATATGATAATGAGAATATAATGTAAAAGATTCTTTTTTGTTCTTATGGTTTGCACAATTATTTTGAATAAAACATGAATATTTTTCTTGGAAACCATAAGAGATCTACTTTGGTTTCACATACAACACTAGTGAAACCATTAAGTTACAATTATGGTTTCAGTTATAATATTTATTTTGAATAAAATATGAATATTTTATTGGAAACCATAAGAGGACTACTTTTGGTTTCAGATACAAAACCAGTGAAATCATTAAGCCACACTTATTTCAGTTATAATATTCATGTTAAATTAAATATGAATGTTTTATTGGAAACCATAAAAGGACTACTTTGGTTTCACATACAAAACTAGTGAAACCATTAAGTCACATTTATGGTTTCGGTTATAATATTTATTTTAAATTAAATATGAATATTTTATTGAAAACCATAAGATGACTATTTTGGTTTCAGATACAAAACTATTGAAACCATTAAGCCACACTAATAGTTTCAGTTATAATATTTATGTTAAATTAAATATGAATATTTATTTTCTGTCTATTCATTAGTGCATTAACATTTGAAAAGAAAAGACGGTACATGAGATTCAATAATTAACGATTTTCGCCACAAACATATCTTCTAATAGTTCATCAAACATTCAAGTAGTTGAAAATAAGTAGTTCTTACAATTATGACCTTCATAATTCATAATTTAAACCACCAAATTAACACTTGCATGGTAGAAGCTAACAAAATAACAAACACGATAGAGAAACTACTACTAAAATCACAATTCTAACAACTATCATGCACTCTTCAAATCACAATCCTAACAACTATCTTCTTAAGCATTTTCTTATAGTATAATGTTGTTTCCTTCTACGTACATATTATCCTTTGAAATTGTTGAAATCTGTGAATATTGCTGAACAAATTGGGATTCTAAGCAATTCTGAGATCCATAATCTTTGCTACTTCCTGAACTTTAGATTCTTTTGGCCAATTCATTGATGAAGATGTTCTATGACTAGTCTTCTTAATCTCAGCTGCATATATGTAAAATAAATGGTTTAGGAAGCAACAATTAAGCATCAACTATCTGAAACCATTCTACCAGCAAAATGATTTCAGAGTACAACTATTTGAAACCATTCTACAAGCTAAATGGTTTATGAAGCAACAATTAAGCATTAACCATCTAAAACCATTCTACCAGCAAAATGGTTTCAGAGTACAACTCTTTGAAACCATTCTACCAGCTAAATGGTTTCAGAATACACATACAGTGATCCAAATCAACAAAACCATTTCCGTCTAACATATAAAATTTTTAAATTATTTTTTCAGTTGATTTTTTTCAATTCAATTAGGGTTATACAGATTCAATTACTTTCCAAACTCAACAACAAAACCATTTCCAACTAACAACATAAACAAATTAGATATGAAAAAAAACTAAATTACATATGAAAAAACCATTTTCAGTCTCAAATTGAATCTATTCTTTATTTTCTAGCCCTCTTTCTTACCTAGAAATTGTTTCAATTATAGAAACTCACATGCAATTCAAACACAAATAGAAAATTAAAGATTAGGGGTGGGTTTGTGAGAAAAGTGAATAACACATAACAAAGGGTTAAATTGATGAAGTTAGTATTAAAATCCTTAAATCCTTTTACATGCAATTCATTCACATAACACCAAGTTTCTATAAATCCAACATAATAGAAACTCACATTCAATTCAAACACAAATCTAAAATTGAAGATTAGGGGTGGGTTTGTGAGAAGAGTGAATAACACATAACAAATGGTTAAATTGCTTACCTTGGTTCCTAGTTACTCTTATGTGGTTGAAGGATAGAATGCTTCCAAGAGATTCACTATCAATTTGATATTGTGAGCTGGTTTTGATCCTTTTCTTGAAAAGAAAAATGGACGATGGTGAAGAGCTTTGTGATGGCGATGAAGGACGGAATCGGCGACGGTGATGAACGGCGATGGTGATGAACAATGAAGATTGGAGCGTGTAAGATTGAAAATGAGATGGGGGTGTATGAATGAATGGGCTGGGGTGTATGATGTAATTATGTTGGGCTGGGATTATGGCTACGGCTGCTTATGCAGCGTACATAAGTTTGGCTTATGTAGGATAACCAAACCCATAAAAAAGAATTTAAGCGTGCTAGACGCCGTTCTTAATTTCTGACCGAAAAGCTTTTATATATTTAAAGACACAAAAATAAACAGTTTTATGTTTCCTATAACAAGTAACACTTTATTTTCCTTTTTGCAATTCATCATCAAATTATTATATAAGATAAAAGTAGAAAGGAATATTAACATAACACAACCCTTTTATGTTAGAACTTGGCATATTACTCTAACTAGAAATTACTTTATTTCTATATTTACTTAGAACTTGCATGCATTTAATGTAAAAAAAATAAAAGATGGATAATAACCAATGGATTGTACCAACGGATAAATAAAAAAGTGTTCATTGAAGGATGAGCATAGCTAGAAACATTGTCAACGAGCATGTGAAATCAGAGGACACCATCAATCGGTCTGAAATAAGAAAGATGTTTCATGGCAAAGGCTACCATGCGCGACATGCATGGGTCTCGTACCGTACGAGACTTGACACTTTAATGGTTTGGATGTAATCAATCTACTATACAACTTAAGAAAGGAATATGCCGCACAAATGTCAAAACTGTCCTCTCAAATTTTTTAACTTCGAACAACAAATTACTAAGGGTTAAATTGTAATTTCGCAACAATTTGAATTTTTAAACTGTTCACCTCTGCAAGCACTGCAAAATTTGTACTTTTGCAAGATTTCTTTGTCCAAAATTTGTCCTTTTGAAAGACTTTTTATTCAAAACCTGCTATGTCTATTTCTTTGTGAAAGATGTATTAGTAAAAAACTTCTCACTCATTATTTTTCCACTCTTCATACTTATTTCAAAATTGAAACCACTCTTTTTCATTTTATTCTCACTTACTCTCTTCTTTAATTCTCACGTTACTTTTATCTTGCATCATACAATTTATCTTTTTCTCTTTTCAATTTCAAATTTATTTTCTCTTAATCATTTTTTTTTGTGCAGGAAAGTCAAAAATGCAAGAACAACAAGAAGAAGAAAAAGAGCAAACTAAAGAAGAATACCAACAACAGAAGATACAAGTAAATATAATATCTTCCTACTTATACATTAGACATTTAAATTTTACATTTTATTTTATGAATCTGTTTCTTGACCATGCTAAAAATGGAAGTAAAGTAAAAATATTAGATCTAGAAAATGAAATAACTTACTTACCTTTAACCTTTTTATTTTATTTTCATGAACCGATCTGTTTCAAATATAATATTGATTCTAAAAATTGGTATTAGGCAAAGAAGAAGAATTAAAGAAAAGAAATACAACAAAGTGATGCAGAAAAATATAGGTAAATGATATAGCTTTTATACACTTTAACTTTTAATATGATTTATTTTAAGAAATATATTTCGTTTGAACAAATCGGTATCAAACATATGATATCAAAATATTTCCTATATTTTGTTTGAACTAATTTACTATATTTATCAAAACCTTAAAATAAATTGAACCTTAAACAACACCAACAAATGGTAACAACTTTCACTATGTTTAGATGGGTGTTTTAAAAAAAAAAAAAAACAGCTACCACATCCTTATGAATAAATCACTTCTATTATTTTCTTTTTATTCAAAATTTTATATTTTTTTTGGTGACGAAAAAACAGATGGAAGTAGTTGAAGTTTTAATAACATTAGAAAAAAATACAAAAATAATAAATAATTTCAAAAATAATTTTTATGAATTTCTGCAAAAATTAAAAGAAAAAAAAAATAGATGAAGATCTTATTTGTGTCATACTTTATCACTGGATCTCACATTTTTTTCTTTTGATTGGCAGGATGGGAGGAGAAAGCAGACCAAAATACAAAAAATTCTACACAAACAAAGAATTCTTATAGATTTATAAATAAACCTCATTTGTTCTATTTTGTGTTTCTTCATCACCTTTTATTTGAAAAGTCCACCAGAAAAAATAAATTCGAATTAACCACACCAAAATAACAGCAAAAGAGTATTTATAAACACTTACAAAGAACTGATAAAAAAAAAAAAAAAATCAAATTTTGCCAAAAATTTATACAAAAACAGAAACTGTGTATCAAAATTTATAAGTTATCAAAATTACAAACTGAATAAACAAAAAATTTGACATACACAAATCTATAGCAACGCGTTTTCCGAGACGGTGGCAGTATTTTCCGGCAAGGTGGCCACCGACGAAAGTGTTCCGATCTTGAAATTTCTGGGTGAGTTTTGAAGAGAAGATGAAGGAGAGTCTTCACACGGTGATGGTCTTTTAAAAGATAGTATACAGTGGTCAAGATCTAGAAAACAAGTGGCGGCTGAGAAATAAAAAATGCCTCCAATCTAAAAATAAACATAACTGAAAATTATATGAGAAGGAAAAGATGAAAAGATGGTGATGATTTTAGGTCGGAAACAAGTATGGTTGTGAGAGAAAGATGTATTACGGCGGCTAGGGTTGTTAGAGAGGGAGAGCTTCTCAAAGTTTCTTTACTGAAGAGAGAGAAAGAAAGTTGCTAATGAATAAAACTGAAAATGATTTATGAATCCTTTTATTAAAATAATAAAACTGACCATAATAATAGAAAAAATACCCCTGAGGTCCTTTTAACAACACAATTGCAAGTCCACAATGTTAGCTTTTGTCTAAATAAATAGTATATGAAATAAATTAAATAATAATATCTAAAATATAATAGTATCTAATACAAAAACAAAATAACTATAACATACTGTACCAAAAAAAAATATAACATATATAAAAACAAAATAACTATAACATTTTGTCTCAATTCTCTGACCGTTCAATTTAGTTACTCTCAATTTTATTAATTTAATTTAAAAAATTGTTATAATCACTCATACAAGTTATTATTGATAAAAAAAATTATGGAGAGGTGATAATTTGTATCGCTGACAAAAATTTTAATATCAATTTTACAAGTTATTAATGATAAAAATCTCACAGGGAGACTACAATTTTTATATATAACTTGTATTAGTGATAAAAGTGTTATAATCACTAATACAAGTTATTATTGGTAAAAAAAGTTCACGGGGAAGTGACAATTTGCATCGCTGAAAAAAATATTAATATCAGTTTTACAAGTTATTCTTGATAAAAATTTCACGGGAGACTACAATATTTATCGCTGATAAAAGTGTTATAATCACTAATACAAGTTATTATTAATAAAAAAAATCACGAGGAGGTGACAATTTGCATGACCGATAAAAAATTGAAAATCCCTTCTACAAGCTATTATTGATAAAAGAAATTCAGGGGAAGATGACAATTTTTATTGGTGATAAAAATTTTAAAATCTTTATTACAAGTTACTAATGATAAAAAATTAACGGGGACACAAGTATTAATGATCAAATCCCAAATGAATTACTTAAAATAACTCTCTCAATTGGTATGACATTGCATTATATATGCAGGGACGGTGTTCGTATCCCGATCATTTCACTAAATCTACCTTAAGGATGAAGCCATTATTAAACTACTTGACAAAAAAAAAAAATCGCTTTCATAAGTAAATTAATTTTTGTTTGAAAACAACGTGAGACTAATCCAAATATAAAATTAATATTAATACATTTTTTTTCCTATCTAAACATTTTTTTATTTGTATCCATTTATTTATTTGCATCCAACGCATCTATCTGACTCAACATTCCACAAACCAATGACTCTATGAAATCGAACGCGCGAAACGCGCGTCCCGTGCGGAGGCACGGGTTAATTACTAGTGGATGATAATAGATTAGATAATGTTTTTTGTCCGGTGCTCTACCCATGGCAGCATGTTTTGGATCACTCTTTTGACTTTTAATATTTAGTAAAAATATAAATGTTGCTATTTGGATTTTTAATATACGAAAAGTGTTTTTGGAAATACATTGTATTGTACTATTGTGAAGCTTCGATATTCTAAAAATGGCGCGATGTATCGTGTCCGATACGTATTCGATATTGATATTCATCTAATATGTCTCGATATTCGTGTCGGAAAAGTATCGGTTAAATCTTTATTTTTAAATAAAAAAATAATATTCGATACGCGTCGGATACGTCCCGATACTCGTATCGAAAAAGTATAAGTTAAATCTTTATTTTGACTCTTGTATGTTGAGCTTCATACTGTTTTGCTCTTGTGCAAGCTTATTGGCTTGTTTGCACGTTCTTGTACAGTGAACTATTAACGTTTATGATAATAATAATAATAATAATTTTTTGTCTTTCAAAAAAAATTACCATTATTAATAATATTGATTTTAGTCATATTTATATATTGTGCATTTATATATTTAAATTTAATTTTTAAATAACGTATCGCGGCAGTATCGGATAGAGGTTTTTTAAAAAATTTCCATATCAGCGTATCGGTATCGTGTCGCGTATCGGGACTTCATAGATTTTGATATATACTCGTTTCGTCCTACATATAATATCTAATTTGACAATTGTACGTACACCAATGTATAATTTTGATTATTAATATCTTTAATTTTCTACTGCTGTCGATAATGTTTATTAAAAGTAAAAATTACGACTCTTCTCATTTTTACGGTTAAAAAAATGACATTATTTATGTCAATTCAGTACGAGTTACATATTTAATATATGTAGTTTTAATTAAATTGGTGTCAATTAAATCATTATTTTAATATTAAAAAAAGAAATTACAATTAAATTACACTTTCAAACATAAAGATATACTAACGATAATATTTTAAATAGTTTTTAGATGTTGGTTTACCATGAACCATTTAAAGAAGTAAGTGGTCTATATTACAATTTTAACGAAAGGGTCATGAAAAAAAGAATTACGATCATCAGAGTTCGAATGTATAGATAGATTGAAATAACAGTTAGATCGGAAGTCTAGGTTTGAGGAAAGGGTCATGAAATTTGACTAAAACTAACGATTTTGATCGGAGATTTCAAATTTAATCAATCCAACCGTTCAATATCACCTAATTGGACTAACGAACGAATAAAAAAAAGAAATATGATCATCGGAGTTCGAATGCATAGACCGATTGAAATAAAAGTCAGATCAAAAACCTAGTTTTGAGGAAAAGGTCATGAAATTTGAGTAAAACTAACGATTTTACCGGAGATTTCAAATTTAATCAATACAACCGTTCAATATTACCTAATTGGACTAACAAACGAATCAAAAAAAAATTACGATCATCGGACTTCGAATGGATAGACAAATTAAAATAACAATCATATCGGAAACCTAGTTTTGAGGAAAAGGTCATCAAATTTGACTAAAACTAGTGATTTTGATCGGAGATTTCAAATTTAATCAATCCAACCGTTCAATATCACCTAATTGGACTAATAAACGAATCAAAAAAAGAATTATGATCATCGGACTTCGAATGGATAGACATATTGAAATAACAGTCAGATCGAAAACCTAGTTTTGAGGAAAGGGTCATGAAATTTGACTAAAACTAAAGATTTTGATCGGATATTTCAAATGTAATCAATCTAACCATTCAATATCACCTAATTGGACTAACAAACGAATCAAAAAAATAATTTTGAATGGGATTCCGAATAGATATACCGATTGTAATAACATTCACATCAAAACCTAGTATTAATGAAAGTGTTATGAACTTTGACTAAAACTAACGATTTTGAACGGAGATTTCAAATTTAATCAATCAAACCGTTTAATATCACATAATTTGACTAACAAACGAATCAAAAAAAATATTTTGATGATCGGACTTCGAATGAATATACAAACTGTAATAACAGTTTCATCGAAAACCTTAGTTTTGATGAAATAGTCATGAACTTTAAGTAAAACTATCAATTTTAGTCCCAAATTTTAGTCCTTTACAAATTTTCTATTACTAATTTTAATTGGTCCCTACTAATTTTACCAGATTTACTATTTTAAACTTCTTAATGTGCAAATTTGCACATGTTAGATAAATCCTTTAAAAAAACGGTGAATATGATACTTTATCGGCTAAATGCATCTATAGGTCCTTTAAGTTTAACGTTTGTAACAGATAGGTCCTTTAAGTTTTTTAAGTAACATATAGGTCCTTTAAGTTTTTAAAGTAACAAATAGGTCCTTTAAGTTTGTAATTTGTAGCATTTAAGTCCTATTTTTTAAGTAATTGAGGGACTTAATGTTACATATTATAAACTTAAAGAACCTATTTGTTACTTTACAAACTTAAAGGACTTATTTGTTACTTAAAAAACTTAAAGGATCAATCTGTTACAAACATAAAACTTAAATGACTTATGGATACATTTTGCCTACTTTATCTTCTTCTTCAATTGTAAAACCCTAAATTCCTAAATTCATAAAAACTAATACTGAAAATCGAAA
Source organism: Trifolium fragiferum (assembly GCA_954870985.1). Classification (NCBI taxonomy): domain Eukaryota; kingdom Viridiplantae; phylum Streptophyta; class Magnoliopsida; order Fabales; family Fabaceae; genus Trifolium; species Trifolium fragiferum. Next base: position 74,129,284 of record OX940789.1, on the reverse strand, counting down.
ACCTTAACTGTAAAATCGTTATTATTCCATGTTCGTTGTTGATGATTCCAAACGACTAGGATATAAATAGGACGAAGACGAATGAACGACTGTGATTGGGGTTTCTTCATCATCGCCAATTCACTGTGTTCATTGTGTTCATCTCAAATGAAATTAAAGAAGCAGAAGAAATAGGAAGAAGCAGACGAAGTGGCTGGGTCAAAATTAATGTGTTTGGGTCAAAATTACCTAATTCCTCTTCGTGTGTTGATTAGTGGGTTTGAATCAATTTTTGTTTGTTTTGGTTTTTTGTGATTTTCAATTTAAACAAAAGGAAATTGATAATTTCAAAACGTTTAGAGAAATGGAATTGGTTTGTGGAATGCCAAAAGGGTTGAGTGATTATGTTGAAGGGGTTGATGATGGATGAATGTGGTTCGATGATGAAACCCAGAAGACTAGATGAACACAGATTAAATTTTGATTTTAGGGTTAATAGGTCTTTACCCCCTGCTAAGTGGGCGTGTTTTGCGTTACCCCCCTGCTAAAATTTTCTTGAAGAATGTCCCCTTGCAAAGTTTTTTTTTTTGGTTTCCCCCATTTTCCTCTCTTGGATGCAAGAAATTTGAACTTTTTAAATCGGTTGAACAAAATAACCGATTTAAAAAACATAACTTTTTAAATCGGTTGAACAAAATAATCGATGTAAAAAGTGCACTCAAGGGGGGAAACCAAAAAAAAAAACTTTGCAAGGGGGCATTGTTCAAGAAATTTTTAGCAGGGGGGAAACGCAACACACGCCCACTTAGCAGGGGGTAAAGACCTATTAACTCTTGATTTTAATTTGGGAATTAGGAGGTTATATTATTCTCTTTTTTAATATTATTTATGTGTTTATTTTAATATATTATTTGAACAATTTAGTTAAAAATAGTAAGATAAAATTGATATAGATTTTGCATGATATATATTTAATAATGCTATATAGGATAAAGCGAGATGAAGAATATTATTTCGCTTCCCGTTATACACTATTAAGAGATAGATTTTTTCTTTCATCTTCATCTCCAGGACTATACAGTGACCCTTTAAATATAAAATAATTACTCACTCCGTTCCTTTTTACTTGTCTTTTTAGAATAGTAACACCAAATTAAAAAAGTGTATATTTGCATTTTATCTTCCTATTATACCCTCGTTTTAATCCACAAATAAATTCCTATTTTTTTCACACACTTTCACCATCGTAAGACATTATATCACGTAATGACCTGTCCAAAGTTTCAAAGCATCAACGATGCATCATAGGTGTTTTTCTGAACAAATCAGCCTTGTCGCTCTTTTTTTAAAAGTACATACTAATGTCTCATTAATTTGCAGTGGAATTTCGAACAATGAATGCGATGTACGATGATATGACCACCTGGTAGTAATAAGGATGCTCTGCCACTGGAAGTTGCATTAAGTACAATGTATCCTTTAGCACGTAGCCAAGAATACAATGTTCTCCAAATAAATGTTTTTCTGTTCCTCCATATCCACATAAAAGGAAAAAACCCCAAACCCAGATTCAACAGAGTCCACAATTTGATTGTAAACGATTTTCTGCTCAGTTGAAAGCATGATAGATAGTTGATCATGTATCCTGGCCATTTCATCCTTATTATAACTTAATTCAAACCTGTGTAAAAAGTAAAGCAATTAAGATCATAACATTAGATCTCATTACTTAATTATTTTTGTAATAAATTCAATTAAAATGTCGAGAGAAATTTGTTTTAAAGAAAGATCATAATTTTTTACGTTGTGAAAACTAAATCAAGCACGTGTAAAAAATAAAGCAATTGTGACCATAATCACATACATTGTGTCTTAATTATTTTTGTAAAAAGTTCAATTAAAACTTCAAGCAATTTAATATAAAGCAAACCCGTGTAAAAAGTAAATTTATTTTGCCCATAACTTTAAGTCTCACATCTTCATTATTTTTGTACAAAGTATAATTAAAATGTCCAAAAAAAACTAATTTAACGGAAGATGGTAATCCCTTACGGTATGAAAACTACTCACAAGCCGGTGTAAAATGTAAAGTAATTGAAAATTAAATCAAGCTGGTGTAAAATGTTCAAATAAATATCAAAAGAGATCGAATATAACAGAAGAAAGTAATATCTTATGGTGTGAAAAACTAAATCAAACTCATGCGAAAAGTAAAACAATTGAGATAATAATCTTAGGACTCACATCTTAATTATTTTTGCTAAATATTCAATTAAAATATCAAAAGAGATATGATCGAACAAAAAAGGGTAATCTTTTATGGCGTGAAATACTAAATCAACCTTATGTCTCACAATTAATTAATTTATTTCGTAAACAATCAATTAAGATATTGAGAGAAATTTGGTCTAAAAGTAAGAAGGTAATCTGTCACGGGACGTTGTGAAGATTTAGCAAGTCTTTGTAAGTCTTTTATCGTCAGATTTAGCGTTTTTTTTTTAAGTATTTTGTCGTCAGATTTAGCGTATCTTTTTGTAAGTCTTTTTTGTAAGATAAATTTAATTTAAATTTATAAATTGTTTGTTTTTTGTGAGTGATGTCAATATTTAATTTATGATGTCAATCTTAAGTTAGATATTTTTTTTAAGCAAGTTATCTTTTTTTTTTTTTTTTTTACTGGAGTTATCTTGTTTTTTTTTTTTAAACAATCTTGTTTGTTATTTGTTCTTTGATACACATTTTTATTTCTATGATGATGCCAATTTTTATTTATTTTTTTTTTTTTGAGTTATGATATAGTAATAAAATGAAAATTTAAGCAAGTTAGTTTTTTTTTTTTTTTTTTTTATATATGGAAGCAAGTTAGATTGTTTGTTATTTGTTCATTGTGTGAGCGTCAAACGGAAAAATCTATGTATGAATTTTCACTCACATTGATAAATTAGCATCCATAAAAAGATTTGAACGAATGTTTATGGAAAGCTTAAAATCGAAATTATAAATAAAAAATCCATTGATTATAAAAAATTAAAATTATATTAATTTATTAGGTTTCAATTCCCATAGATTTTTTCAGTTGGATGTAATATAGTGAAAGTGAGATGTACACATAATATGGAAAAACTCCCGTAGTCGGAATTCAAATTTTAATTAGTCAATATATATTTTTAATAGTGTAGTGATAAGTGTTTTTTGTTTCCATTATATACCATTCAAAGATTCTCTCTCTCTCTAGTCTCAGTTACACGGTTTTATAGGGGTTCCATCAACAAAAAATAGTTGGTAATTCTATATTATTAATGAATATGAATAAAAATTTTGTGCTCATTTATCACTATCTTCTACATACAATTTTCTTCATGGTGAACCAATTTTCATCGTGCTAAATAAAATTTTGAATAAGGGATCCTCGTAATAAAATATGAAAATATGGATAAGCCCTACTGTTAGAATTCAAATTTTAATTAGTCAGTGTGTATTTTTAATAGTTGGGTGGAAAGTGCTTCCGATTTTTCATTTTATACCACCGAGAAATCCCCCCCCCTCCCTCTCTCTATCTCAAAACTCTATAGGGGTTCTATCAATAAAAAAGTTGTTAATTCTATATTTTTTTAATGGATATCAATAAAATTCTCGTGCTCAGTTCTCACTATCATCTACATACAGTTTTCATCATGGGGATCATGTTTCATCGTGCTAGATAAAATTTTGGAATAAGTAATGACAATGACAAAATATGAAATTATGGATAACTTCCACATTCAAAATTCAAATTTTAATTCGTCAATGTATATTTTTAATAGTGAGGGTTAGAATGCTCCCCGTTTTTCATTCTACACCTTCGAAACTCTCTCTCTAATTCTATCTGTCTTCCGTGTCCATTACGAGACTTTATAGCTACTCCATGAACAAAAAATAGTTGTTAATTCTATATTATTTTAAAAAAAATCAACATAGAAATATTATATGTAATTGAATGATTGGATAATAGATACATGTCAAATCAAATTTTAGTTGAAGTGTTCACATAGTTTTTATTTAAAAAATATATAATATTTAATCATGGATTAAATAAGTTTGTCGTCATTAAAAATATAATATATGTTAGTAATTAAAATATAATATTTTAATTTCTACAAAAAAATATAATATTAGAGAGGCTCTAGTTGAATTTTACCTACGCGATAATATTAAAATAGAATATTATAGTTTCTAAAATAAAAAAAATATCAATCACCGCAAAAAGAAAGAGTTTCTAAAAAAAAAATAATAATAACGAAGATTCTACAAAAAAAAAGAGTTTATATAAAAAATATATAATATATTAATACTCCGTATTAAAGTTTCTAAAATAAAAAAATGTGAGAGAAGTTCTAATTGAATGAAAAAAAAACTCGTTAAAAAAAAAGAAAAGGAGAAGATCTAGTTTAGTTGTATATATCCAACAATTTTTTTTTTATAATAATCCGTTAGAGAAGATAAAAAAAATAGAACCTTTAATTCAATGCCACACTAAGCAATTTAGCTCTAATTTTTTTACACTCAATTTAGCTCTAATTAAACGCCACATATGCAAGTTTTCTTGAAAATGCACGAGAAAGCTCCGTGTATATAATAGAGATTTTGGGTAACTCACAATTCCAGTCTTGACCTGTAATATTGGCACTACAATTTTTAAAATTCATAAAAAATAATAGATTTTAAAAAATAAAAGATTTAAAAAGTGGCATAACATATACCGCCTGCCTTGGGTAGTGCACAGAACAAAAACTAGCCCTATTGGATATCACCCGTTGATTTAAATAATGTGATCCAAACCATTGATATTTTATGTCTCGCACCGTGCGAGACTCATTCACCTCGCGTACTATAAATGGAGCCATGTTTCATGCATACATCACACTCAAATGAAACAAATATTAAGAAAAATAATTTCAAGAATATTTGGATGAGATGAAAATAATTTCTTTCAATTTAATAAAATGTTTAGTATTAGAAATTAGCTTGGTAAGAGATTAATGTTCGTCTGGTTCTATAAAAAAAATGGATGGAAAGAAAATTACAGAAATCGATGAAGAAAAAAAATTATAGAAATTGATGGATCCATCGGTTTCTGTAATTTTTCTTCCTCCCACTTTTTTTTTCATAGAACCAAATAGAACTTTAAGACATTAGAATATTTGGTTTATATATAAAAATATACTGTAGTAATTTTATCATGAATGATCAAAGATCTTATATTAAGAAGAAAAAAGAAGACATTTATTTATATAAAATTTGTCAACAATTGAATTCCTTTTATAAAATTACTTTTCAACTATGGAGAGAAAGTGTTTGTCTTTAATTCTTTCGATTTAATTAAGGCCATTTTTTATAAAACATAAATTTGAATTTTTTTTTATTTTTTTTTTAATGGAAAATATAATTATATATATAAGAGAAAAAATGATACACCAAATAGAGTTCAAAAAGGGAGTACCAGAAGTACTAAGTCCCCAAAGAAAATAAAAATACAATAAAAATAAAAGTGAGAAAAACTCCTACTAGACTATGGATAGTCTCAAATCACCATACGAGCAAAGAGAAGAGAATGATAAGAAATCATGAAAAGAAGGCAAAAAACAAGCTCATAGTCCACCAAGACCACCAGTCCTCAGAAAGACCACCTCACACGACTCTAACGGTTCCAGTACAAAATAGGTTGCATCTCCCACTCATAAAGAGCGAAAATTTTCTTATAAAAGTGAAGAAAAATACTTACTATATAGCCTTAGGAGTTTTTCAAAATTTGTTATAATGTTTACATGATGTTTTAGACTAGGCATGTTTATAATCAATCAAATTGAACTTTTCTGGACACTTGTTTTTGTACCAATGTGGATATGCCAAAAGCTATAACAATGTAGGGAAAGGAAGTGTATTTTTGCTTAGGTTATGCAGCGTGGGAAATTGAAACTGTACATAGCCCTAGCTAAATGATGTGCTTGATGAGATGAATGAATGATAGAGATATTTTCATTTCTTATTGGATCTCTCCTCTTACATATATGTGTGTGTGTGTGAGATTTTTATTTTATGCAATGAAATTTAGATTAAAGAAAATGCACTAATTTTTAAGAGAAATACTTGCATAGTCTCTCCCTTAACACTTAATTCTTAAGCTCAACCAACCAAAATTGAACACATCATTTAATTAGAAATACATGAAATTTTTATGAATATATAAACGGAAGGATTTCATTCAAATTAAATGTGATTGATATCCATAAATGCAGCCTTATTATATAGGTTTAAATTAATGTGCATGTACACATGTATTTTTTTTTTTTTTTTTATAAAATCATGTACAAATGTTTCTCACCACAAAACTTCAAATTTTCATATTCGAATTAAATTACTATTATTATTTTAAATTCAATTAATTCAAATAAATAATTATTTTCGAATTTAAATTACTATTATTGTTTTATATTGAATTAATTTTAAAATTAAAATTAATATATTATTTTAGTGCAAAACTTTTTTCAAAAGAAAAAAATTGATCAACTTTAAATAATTTACATATATAAATTACCAATATAATAAAATATTATAAGAAATCTGAAAATAAATTTAAAAAAGTAATTGTATTAAAAGAAATAACATGAACATGAAATACTCATTCGACTGGCAACAAAAAGAGGGAATATCATATGAGTATATTGGTTTCAAAAAAAAATATGAGTATATTAGGTGCTAATAAATGTCAATGATTTTCTAAAAAAAAAAGAAGTCAATGATTTGCATTTATGAATATCAATCACATTTAATTCGAATGAAATCCTTCCTTTTATATATTCATATAAAGTCCATGTATTTCTAATTAAATGATGTGTCAAATTTTGGTTGGTTGAGCCTAAGGATTAAGTGTTAAGGGCGAGACTATGCAAGAATTTCTCAATTTTTAATTTGAACGCAAGCCACAATGAATATGCAAAATTGTTCAATTATATGTGCCATATTTTAGATCAAGAGTTGGTGCAGTATTTTACTCACTGCCAAGACCATGAAACTTAATTAACTTTTAATTATGTGAGGAAATTAAAGCTTATGCAATAACGGTTTGATCGTAAATATGTTTTAAAATTTCAAAAAAAAATTGTTAAAAGAAGATATCATTTTTGTTGGTGGGTCTTCATCTATCGATATTCTAGTGGATAAGGTGAAACTATCCTTCTGAAAATGGTTCAAAGGTAAAAACCCTGATAGCCCTTGCTCCCTCTATGAATGGGAGATGCAACCTTTTTTGTGTTGGTCTAACAAGATAAGGTGAGGTGTGGTGCTTGGTTGTTCCGGTTTCTGGTTGAGTGATTTCTCTTGGGGTACCTTTATTATATATAATAACATTTTACCTCTACGGCAACGCCTATTTTTTTAGTCAAAAAAACCGTTCTCGTAGATTACTATAAACAACGGTTTTCATATAGTGTAGCGATAAGGTATCAAACTTTAAAAACTTTATGCAACGACGAAAAAGCGTTCTCTTATGATACAATCAGAACGGTTTTTTATTGCATTTTTTTGGTAACGACAAAAACCATTCTGGTATAATTTCTAATTATTTATTAAATAAATAAAATATAAAACCATTCTTTCTTTGTGTTGAAAATTTTCACATTATTATCGTAGTACATCTCTAAACTACAGAAATATAATTTTATTTTTTTTAAACCAAATAGGTGGAGAGCAAGAAGCTAACCACCCCAAAAACTAGAAACTAGAGAAATAGAAACTGTTAGTTTTCTTCCATTCTACAAATCACGAAACACCTTTCATATGAGAAGCGCAATATTCCTCTCCAAATCACAAACAACAAATCCCTAAATCCCTTTGGTGCAAAATTATCAACTCCAAGAATCCTAAATCCCTAAATTTCTTATAATTCTCAATTGATAAATCCCAAACGATACCTCCTCGATTGGTTTCGTTCCCATGCATGCGAAATTCTCACTGAATATCCCTGTCACTGAAACTATCCCTGCATCTCCCTCTCGAAGAAAAAAAAAAACGAAAAAAAGTATCAATCCCTAATCCCTCTCTTAGTGACGAAGCTTCAATCTCTCAGTCACCGATTCTATTTATTGAATCGCAGTTTAGTTCGAAGCTCAATCGCAGTTTCAACAACGCCTCAGTTGGAAGTTCAATCGCAATTTCGAAAGGTACTGTTCAATGTCTTCCTTTTCCACTTGGTCGTTTCATCAATAGGCTCACTATTAGGACTGAGGTTTACCATCTTTTGATTTGTCTTAATATTTGGTTTTGTTGAACTCAATTGATTTGGTTATTTGATTTCTGTTCGTTGAATTTTCTATTGCTCGTTTCCTAAAGCCCGGCAAGTTAGCCAGCGTCGATGCTCCTGTTTTTCTCGCCCCCGTCCTTGAATACCTCGCCACTGAGGTAATTTTCGTTCAATTCCCGTCCCGTTATTTTTTCAATTTTATATTTCATATACATGTTGCTAAATATAGGGTTTCGTAATTCAGTTAGTTTTTCCCCAAATTTACTTAAATTCGTTATTCATGAATAATTTTGAATTAATCACACAAGATTTTGTTTGAATTTAGTTTAATTTCAGATGATTAGGGTTTTGAACAAGCTCTCATTCATTGTCTTTCCATCTATTCCTTGGTTTTTCTTTTGTTTTTGCTATTTGGCTGCAAATTTATTGAGTTAGCATGGTCCTGAGCTAAGCTTATCAGTGAGAAATTGGTAGACACCCCACATCTGCTCTATTTTCAATTAAAGGAAGCCATAAAAATGTTAATTACTTGCCTATGGAGGTCAGTTTTTGTTTTTATTTCAATTTGTTCAACCCAGTTTATAAAAACCTATGTTTCAATAGACAACTCATATAAATCTTGTACTATGCATAAATTATTGAGGATCAAAGACATATAAAAGGGGTTACCAAGAAAGAGATTTACAAAAGGGATTAACGAGAATCATACCATGTTTGTGGTAAAGTTCTCATGCCAGAGGCCATATGTATTTAATTACTAATAACAAATCCTAAACCAATCCCTTGTGCCACTCCTTATCTTTTAGTAGGTAATGTGTAGTTTCTTTGTGTTCTCTTTTTCTACGCTCCATATTCATAGATAATTTTTTTAGCATGTGATGTATTTAGCATAACTACATCTATTTTTTTAATTGATATGCTCGTGATAATTTAATCTTGGTGTGGATTTAGGGTCACCAATCATCATAATTGGTTTGTCATAATTTTAAAATCCTAGCTATTACTTCTCTTACATTTGTCAAACTATTTGTTTTCTTTAAGTATTTAAAATTTGTGTTCCATTGTAAATTTTGCAGCTCATACTAGTTCATCTATGTTAAGACTTCTTGAGCTATTGATGGTAATCACAAGGATGAAATATACGATTACGATTGAAAGGTACACTAGCCTGATGTGGCATTTGTAGTTAGAATGAGATCAAGCTTCAGTTATAAATTTTTGTGCTTTGCCTATTTCTTATCATATTGTATAAGGAAGATTATGAATATGATGGTCTTGTTTCAGTATGCCTTAGATGTCCTACTTTTACTAAATATATAGTAGTTGAATGATAAGCACGTGATATTAGTCATATATGCTGGCAAACTTATTCATCATTTTATGGGTTTATATAGTCATAATTGATTGGCTTTTCCTAAGTTATGTCTTTTTTTTTTTTTTATGTAGCCTTATCTCATGCCTCACACACCATTGCTCAGAGTTTCAATGTTACACTTTATAGTACATTTCTTCATATCCATGCCTGGTAGGAGTGTTTAAATATGTATTTGATGATTAATTATGCAGCTGGTTGGGAAAGATTCTGAACACAGAGATATTTTATTACTGAGGTGATCAAGGAATCATTATGGCACTACTAGAAAAATTGCTTTTAGCAACCGATTTAGCGACTAAAATATTTTGGTCTCTATAGCAACCGATTTAGAGACTGATTTTTGAGCGCCAAAGAAAAAAAAATAATCGGTCGCTATATTAGTCACTACTATATTATAGAGACCGAAATGGAGACCGATAATCAGCGACCAATATTTCGGTCGCTATAGAGACCGAATTAGCGACTGTTTTTTGAGTTTCAATTCCAAAAACATTTTGGTCGCTAAATCGGTTGCTATAGAAACCGAATTGGAGACCGATAAATAGCGATAAAAGATCCGACGCAAACATTTTTTTTTTACAAATTAAAAAAAAAAAACTAATCAAATATTAGTACTATTCTTTTTCCTCCACTCACTGCATATTTTGTGATTGGGTCGTAGACTTGTAGTCATCTTTAAATTTTCAAGCTTTGAGTTTGATATATATCATCATTAGTATTAGAATTAGTATTAAAATTAAAAAATCGTTTTCACTTTTCACATCTTTCTCACTATCTCTTCGCTCTTCACAATCGTGAATCACATCCTTCTTTATATCCAATCCCTTTTTACAGTTTCTCACGTAATCGATTCCTCTTAGAATTTTCCACGTTCTCAAGCGCCTTCACCATCTAAACTCATAATACCATAGTGAAAATTTTAATAGCGTTAACAAAATAAATAAATAAAAAACGCTGAAAATTTTCCCTTTTCGCTCTCACCTCACTCACTTTTCACTCTCACCAATCGGATCGAAACCCACCGTTCCGATCTTCAATTCACCTTCAAATCCACCGTCTCAGAACCACCGTTCTTCTCTTCACTTCACCGTTACGATGAAACCCAGAAACCACCGTCTCAGAACTCAACGAACTCCATCCTTCCTCTCTTCACTTCACGTTCCGAAGAACTCGCCGTCTCCGTCGTTCCTCTCTTCACTTCAGGTTCTGACGAACTCGCCGTCTCCATCGTTCCTCTCTTCAGTCACTCTTCATCATCGTTCATCTTTTTACCAAACCCTCCATCGTTCCAACGAACCCTCTATTCTTAAACCCTAAATCCCAAATTGAAGGATTGTGACCATTGTTGAAGGCTTGAAGGTCAATATTTTGGATTTTCAGTTTCTGTGAATATGATTTTCTGTGTGAATATGATTTTTTGTTGTTGAAAAGTCAGTTTACATTTTGTTGTTGTGTAAATCTCATTTTTGTTGACTTATGGCTCTGTAGATCATCCACAATTTAATGTCTTAAATACATGTTTATTTTTTTCTTTCAGGTAAATATTAGGTGATCTTGAATTTGATCATGCTTTCAGGTACTTTCAAAAAGTACTTAAATACGTTGACAAACTAGCTAGAAGATATATTGGAATATGAGACCTCTTGACAATGACGACTGTGAAAACGCTCTCGACCTCTCCAAACTTAGGTATTCATTCAATTTCAATTCCTTTCAATTTCTATTTTGGATATTTTTCTGCTTAACAATGATAGTTTGAATTTTTTAAATAGGTCGAATTCCGTTAGACTTATTGATCAGAATCAGAATATGGTTTGTTTTCGTTTCATTTTCTCTTTGATTTCAATGCTTTTTGGTGGAGTAATGTTCTGATTTGATTGCTTTTTGTAGGTTCGAATTGTATCTCTTAATCGATCAATTCCAAATGCTGAACATGCTGAACTTGACTTGGTATCTTAACCTTTTAGTTTGTGATATTGTATATTTTTCACTCAGTTCTATCATATAATCTTTTGTTATTTATGTTCTATAGTTCTTTCCATTGAATTTAATTTCAATTAGTAGTGTCTTGACGAAGAATGTGTCATTTTCATTGAGGATAGTTATATTGGCTATTGTTAAGTATGTTGTCATTGTGCTTATTTCTTTGTACTATATTTAATAGTTGGGACTTTGGACAAGATTAAAATTGAAAAGATTAAAAACACAACTAAGGAGAATTTCCTATGAATATTACAACTACATGAGATAGATTAAAGAGCCATTTATAGTTTTGTGTCAAGAAGAGCTAATTACGAGAAAGTAATATATTTTATGTACTAAGATTCATCGTGTCATCTCGCTGTTTTGTTCTCAGATTCATTGCGTCTTCTCGTTGTTTTGTTCTCAACTAATCTAAATGTTAATACTGTAAAAGGAATCATAAATTGAATTTTGGTTATATTTAATTTAGATATTGAGTTTAAGTACTTTGGGTAATTTGTTCTGGGCACCGCAATCTTCGGAATGCAGTTATTAAGCAGTCAACTAATTGTTTTGGATGACAGTTTCAAGCTTCAATTTATGCTTTCAAAGAGAAAAATAAGAACAAGTCCAATATTGCCAACACTTCAGTAGTTGTAAATTGTAATCAAGTAGAATATAAATTAGGATATTCTAATAATGAATATCCTACAACTCATTATATAAAAATGATATACTGAACTTGGAGCAAGATTGATACCTGGCATGGTTAAGAATGATTATTTGTTTATTACACTTCTGAGTGATAAATTATTAATGCAACTTCTATGTTTGTCAAGATGATGAGGCCAAACCAAGACTTCCTGGAACAAGACTTGCTGCTTCACATGTAATTTTTTACCTTGCAAACAGTGGTATCATTAATTGCTCCACGATTTTGAGATGAAAAGTGGGGGATGATAAAGCTATCCGAGTTCTGTCTAAAGCCTTCCCTCATCATGAAGTAAGTGATTTTTTATTTGTGTAAATAGTTGATTGTTGAAATATTCTTTTAGTTGAAGAATTGTTCTTCGATATGATAGTATTTCAAAGCCACGTATTGTTGCACTAACCACTGCAGTTAGTGTAGATTAAAGAATTTTATTCTGAATTAGTTATACTTCCAAGTGACGGAGTTTTTGGCCGAAGATCTTTTGCTCAAACCATTACTGTTTGTTCCAAAGATAGCTTAGAGGGTAATGCTATTAATCATCGTGATTAGTTTTTGCATTGATTCTTTATAAAACAAACCTTGTTTCTTAATCAACCAAATCATCATATGAATAACTGATGCATCAGACATTAAATCCACAAAAACTAGCAAATATGGTAGATCTGCAAAGCTAATAGTTACATTATAAAATTAAACTTTATCTTTACTTGGCATTCCACAAGTCGTTTATGAACTGTAACATTTAGGTATAACTTTTGAGTTATTTTGGATAATGAATGACATTTTATAATGTTTGCGGATTTTGATATTTCTCATATCTTTTTTTTTACAATTCGCTATGTCTGTCGCTTAAACCTGGTAGTGATGATTTTTGCTTCCTTCTTTCAACACGAGCACAAGGTTTAGGTAACAACCTTGCTACAGCGGACATAATCATTATATTTGATGCTGACTGGAATCCTCAAAATGACCTGCACACATTTTTAGTAAATCATATAAGATTGGTATCTCATGTTTTGAACTATTTTTTCCAGTAGTGAATTGATATGTATTTATATCTAGTAGGTAAATCATGGTTCTATGAGTGAAGAATACTTGTTTGATAACTCAGAGGATGAAGAACAATTTTTGATGACTTGAAAGAAGACGAAAAATATATAGTTTTACTCATTAGTTTGACAAATCCAGTTTCCTGCATAGAATCTGTTATGTACAGTATGGTGTCAAGCATCATCAGGGTTGCATCTCTAAAATTCATGTCTGCGCGGTGTTTGACTGAAGGGTTGATTAATGGTTATTATATCATCTCTTCAAGTTTCAATCTTATTTGTGATACAGGCAGAGATCCCTTGTTGATTAATTGATGTGATTCACTGTGATGTCATAAGGATGTTATGTTTATAGCAGTCTGAAGGAGGGACAGTAACACTTGGCTCTTGGCCTTAGAAATTGAGTTAGGATAATAATAATTGTCAAGCTATGTGTAGTATAATGTGTATTATGTTTACCTAGCCTAAGTTAGCATAACATTAAATCTATTGTTTAATATTATGCTAACTTAGGCTAAGTATAGATTTAATGTAATAATTGACACATTTTATATATAATAATAAAATTTAGTTTTGAAATTATATTTTTTATTATTTAATTTTTTTAGCCATAAATCAAGTTAGTGACCAATTTAGTGACCGAATTTTTAATAAGTTGATAAAATCGGTCGCTATATAGGTCTCAAAAATCAGTCACAAATTTGGTTGCTACAATGAGTCACAAAATCGGTTGCTATAACGTCGGACAAAGCATCGCAAAACACGTCGCAAATTCAGTCTCTAAATCGGTCACTAAGTTCGGTTGCTAATTCGGTCACTAAGTTCAGTTGCTAATTCGGTCGCTAAATATCGGTTGCTAATTGGGTCGTTATAGATCAGCGACCAAGTCGGTTGCGACTGATTTTAGTCGGTTGCTATTTTCGTCGCTAAAGTGATTAGCGACCGATTTTCATCAAAATCGGTTGCTAATTCGGTTGCTAAACGCGTGTTTTTTTGTAGTGTGGGTGAGTTTCATATTGTTGTTTATGGATTGACCAGTCACCTAGAAATATGTGTCTGATATTGTTCGTCTAGTAAGTCTGCAATGTAGGAAAATTGGAAGGCAATTGAAAAATTAATAAACTAAAAGATCGTCTAAGAAAGGCAAATATTTTTATGGAAGGACTGTTGTTGGGTCAAGGCATGTGTTTTTATGGATGATACCATTTTAGAATATTCATTGTTATATTGTAGTGTGCACCTTGAAATATTATTCGTTTGCGTTTCCATTTCTTCTTCTCTACTAATCTTATTTCCTCACTGACAATCGCATGGGTTTCCCAAGGTTGTCTCGCCACTTCATTAACCTGTCTTGTCGCTGGAGATGTGCTCAATCAGTATGCATCGATGAACTAAGTGTGTTGCACTCAACATAGAAATGGCTAGAGGATTTGGTGATTTCTGCTAGAAAAAGATTTTTCACCATGTTCTTGCCTCGGATGAGGTAATAATTTTCAGTCTCATATCTATATCTCTGGGCTTTAGTTGTTGATATTTTGGAAGTTTGGATGCTATACCTTCATCATTCCCTAGTCATCAATAAGGTATATTGGTAAATTTATTTCTCATCTTATCATTCCCTTTATTCACAAACTTGCGTTTATTATTATGAAATTTGTGACCAGCACTCGATCTTGTATATAGTTTCAGGATCCTGGATTGAAATTTGGATGCTCATAGCTTATTTTAGATTATAGCTCACAAGTAACATTGTCTAACAGAGTTTAAATATACCATATATTGTTGAGTGAAGCTTTTGTTTGACTTCTACTTGTAACTTTCTGTAACTCTTTTATTTCCATCGAACTAAGTTATATATTGAAGTGCATGAACCAGTGGTCTTGAATTGAAGGGTTGCAGAAATCCATGAACTAATGCTCTCAAGTCACTTGGATGTTTATGTCTCATAGTAGTGAAATAGATTGCACCAGCTCCGGTTAATATAATTATATCACTTGGATCGTTATTTCTTTTCTTTTTCCTTTGAATTTTAATTATATTTCTTTTATTTTGCAGAAGATGAATAATGATGATATCGAAGAAGAAATGCAAAGATTTTGAAGAAGATCTAGAGATCAAGATGTTTAAGTTTTAGAATAGGATATACATTTTGAAGATGTTAGTTTGATGGTGAATGCACATTAGGATATACATTTAAGATGTTAGTTTCATTTTGAAGATGCATGGTCAATTTCATTTTGAAGATGTTAGTTTGATTGTGAATGATTGACAATATTAAGGTCAACATTATGTTGATCAATGTTATTATTTTAATATATAATATATATGAATGATAATCATTTTAGTTTAATTTGTTATCTCTTTTATTATTGGATTATATTGAAATTATTGTTCTTTAGGTCTAATGATTAATAGAACGGTTTTCCAAATGACAACTGCGAAAAAGCGTTGTCGTATCTATTTGATGATTAATAAAATTAAAGTCTATTAGAACGGTTTTTACGTTGAGCAACGGCAGAAAACCATTGCCGTAGATAAAAGCAAAGTGTTCTCTATACTAGACAAACGACAACGGTTTTAATTGAGAACAGAGAGAAACCGTTGTGGTTGGGAACTTTAAAAACTGTTCTGTTAGGAACTCTAAGAAAACAGTTTTTTCAAGGGGTTGCCGTTGGAAAAAAAATCGTTGCGAAAGGCTAAGAGAACCCCTCGGTATAGAACACCCGGAAAACCGTTCTCGTAGCTTTTGGCAACGGTTTTTTTACATTACAAAACGGTTTTTTTGCGTTCTTATAGAATGAAAATGTTGTAGTGATAGTTGGTTCTTCCTCTCTCTTCTTGGTGGTTGCTCTGGATGATCGTGGTGGCTTCTATCTTTCTAGGATTCTTTTTTGAAGTTTTTGTGGTGTACCTCTTTTTTCTTATTTTATCTTTGTTGTATCGATGAGTACTTCTGATTATCATGATTTGAACTTGGATTCATATTTTTATATTTTGTCATATTTTTATGAATAAGGCATATA
This sequence comes from Trifolium fragiferum, assembly GCA_954870985.1. Classification (NCBI taxonomy): domain Eukaryota; kingdom Viridiplantae; phylum Streptophyta; class Magnoliopsida; order Fabales; family Fabaceae; genus Trifolium; species Trifolium fragiferum. Next base: position 74,112,906 of record OX940789.1, on the reverse strand, counting down.
GAATGTCGTAAAAAGGAGAAATTTTGTAATTATGACCAGTGTCTCATGCGCTCAAAGCATAAGAGCATATGATATATTTCTGTAACGTGCGCAGAGCACGTATGGGCTTGTAGGCCGCATTGAACAGCGGGGTAAAGTAAGAAAAATAAGGAATCATCAGTGTTAGGAAATAACAACACTAAAGAAGAAAAATAAACACAATCACAACACAAGAATATAATGTGGAAACTCCAAATCGGAGAAAAACCACAACCGTTGTCTAAACCGACAACCAGAGAATTATCACTATGTGAAAATTTTTACAACACATAGACTTCTCTCACTCTCACCTCAATGCCCCAATACAACCACACTCTCACAAAGCAAATATTTAAACTAAGAGTCAGATATAAGCTTAAAGTGCTACTGACTGGTGCAATTACAAACAAAGAACTTAGGCCTATTATATAGCTTTGGTTTTCCTCTTGCTTCACTATTATAAGCGATGTGGGACTTCTCCAATAGCTATTTTTAACCTCCTTCTTGATTTAAGAAACTAGGCGATGTGGGACTTGACAATCAACCCTAACAATCTCCACCTTGATTGAAAGAGTTCCATCTTCCGCTTCCATTGTCTATACCGACAATCATACTCCACCATAAAAGTATACTCCACTTAGAACTAAACCATTCCAAGATTTTCTTCACTTGGAACTAAACCATTTCAAGAATTTCATGTCGAAACCTGCTGAAAGAATATGGTGCAACTCCCATGTTGGCTTTCAGGAAGTTCTTCAGCCATCAACATATCTTACCACACACCTTGCATCAATGCCAACCAATGCCCGTGTGTTGTTTTGAATCCGCTAGCAATAACTTGTCATTTCCCATGGTATAGCGGAAATACCATAAGGACAAACTTTATCTTCTAGATAAGATCACCATCATCTCCCAAAACAAGGGAGACATTGCTAGCACTTGTCTCAGAGTCTTTTTCAGATACTTCTCCACCTGGACAATTTCTCTTTAAATGCCCAGATCTTCCACACTTCCAACACGGCAGATTCTTTGCATGGATCTTCTTCCCATTAGCCCCACTTCTAGTTAGCAACATTGAATTTAATGAAGTGCTTTCATCATTTTTCATCCTCCTTTCTTCAGAAATAATTTTAGTTGCAACTTCTTCAAAATTCAATTTTTCATCCTCCTTTCTTCAGAAATAATTTTAGTTGCAACTTCTTCAAAATTCAATTTTTCCTTCCCATACATCAAAACAGGTTTGAGATGAACATAAGAAGGTGGAAGGGACCAAATGAGCCTTAACGCCTTATCCTCATCATCAATCTCAACTTTAATAGATTCTAACTCAGAAACTATATTATTCAAAGTACTAAGATGATCAGAGATTTTTGTACCTTCATCCATGCGCAAATTGTGGAATTGCTCCTTTAGTAGCAACCGATTTGAGATGTCCTTTGCCTGATACAACCCTTCAAGCCTTTCCCAGAGTTCCTTGGCTGATGACAAATTCTGCACATTCGCAAGAACATTCTTTGACAAACACAAGCGAATTGCACTTGCAGCTCTCAAATCTAGTTCCTCCCACTTGTCGGCCTCCATCTTGGAAGTGTTTCCTTTCAGCGCCTTGTGTAAACCTGATTGTATCAACACATCATTGACTTGCACTTTCCACAAGCCAAAGTTGATTCTTCCATCAAACTTCTCTATGTCAAACTTCATAGCACTTGAATAAGACATAGCAAAACCCCTTCTTTAGCACATTCAGAATATCACACTTCTTTTTTCTGATGTGGAATATCAGACAATGCTGCAACCACAGAGCATACAAAGAAATGTGATATCTCACCGAACCGAAGCTCTTGATACCACTGTTAGGAAATAACAACACTAAAGAAGAAAAATAAACACAATCACAACACAAGAATATAATGTGGAAACTCCAAATCGGAGAAAAACCACAACCGTTGTCTAAACCGACAACCAGAGAATTATCACTATGTGAAAATTTTTACAACACATAGACTTCTCTCACTCTCACCTCAATGCCCCAATACAACCACACTCTCACAAAGCAAATATTTAAACTAAGAGTCAGATATAAGCTTAAAGTGCTACTGACTGGTGCAATTACAAACAAAGAACTTAGGCCTATTATATAGCTTTGGTTTTCCTCTTGCTTCACTATTATAAGCGATGTGGGACTTCTCCAATAGCTATTTTTAACCTCCTTCTTGATTTAAGAAACTAGGCGATGTGGGACTTGACAATCAACCCTAACAATCAGGTGATTAAGTTAGATCTAATTAAGATTTGAGAAACACATTGGGAGTGAGGTTCATTGTTTATCTTTGTTCTTAAGAGGTTAGGTAAAAATAAGTAGTAATGGGAGATTCTTTCTTGAGGCTATAATTTTTTGTAATACATTTGAGATCGCTTGTAAACAATCATTAGAGTGACCAGAGAGATACTTTGTACCCCAGACGTATTTTATTTTTAGGATGAACGTACTGAGTAACAAATTCCTTTGTATTCTTTGCTTTTTCTTTATTGTTCTTGTTTGAGATTTTTGTGCTTAATTAGATTGTTAGCTAGGAGTATTTGCTTGGCTGTTGATTGCTAGTGGAGTGGAATTTAATCTTGCATGTCTGTCATGGCATGAAAGCAACAAGGAAGGATGAACAACAAGAGATGTGGGGCAGTTGCCCCCGCTAAAAATTTAGTATCTATCTATCTATTTATCTATATACTCTATGTAAAGCAAGCTTTTGATTTGCTTATGTGGCAGCCTAATAGAGCTCCTCCCATTTTTCTTTTTTCTAAGCAAAAGTTGATGCTTATGTGTGATCTCTTATGTTATTGTGATGATGTGTCATCTTTTAATAAGCTAGGCAAAACATGTCATCATATAGTATGGAATGCTAAGGAACAAATTAAAACATTTGATTAAGAATAAAAAAATGTTATAAAAGGTGAAAGATCATCCCTTTTAATGGTGATTTTTTGTATACTTCTTTACAATATTTTGCCTACTAATTAATTGAATAACTTATTAAAAAAATGTTATGAAAGGTGAAAGATCACCCCTTTTAATGATTGTTTTTTGTATACTAGGTTTTTTACAATATCTTGCCAATTTGTTTTCTTTTGCATCAATCAATTATAAATACCTTATGGTGCTCCCTTCAATTTCATATTTTCTCAATTTCTTATTCTAAACACTTACTCCAAATTTCCATTTTTTGTTTAACAATTCTTCTTTCTACTCACTCTCTATATATGAACCAACAATTTGTGTGATTTTTCTTTCCAAAGTAATAGTACTATGAGAATTACCTTCTATTCATTTTCCAAATATTCTACATTGGTACAAGTTTTTTTTTTTTTGAATATTTCTCATTTGTTAGAAGTGGTAGAAATTATAAGTAGATTTCTCTTTATTGTAATATATCGATAGAAGACTAGCGGTGAAAATTATCAAAACTTATTTCTACAAATGGTGGAGATTATATGTATGATTTATCTTTATTATAAGAGGTTGATGTTTTTAGTCTCCTTTGACTATTTAATTTGTGTGATTTTTCTTTCCAAAGTAATAGTACTATGAGAATTACTTTCGATTCATTTTCCAAATATTCTACATTGGTACAAGTTTTTTTTTTGAATATTTCTCATTTGTTAGAAGTGTTAGAAATTATACGTAGATTTCTCTTTATTGTAATATATCGATAGAAGACTAGCGGTGAAAATTATCAAAACTTATTTCTACAAATGGTGGAGATTATATGTATGATTTATCTTTATTATAAGAGGTTGATGTTTTTAGTCTCCTTTGACTATTTTTGCAATATATCTATGGAAGATTAGTAGTGAAAACTATCAAAACTTATTTATTTTACTATTTAATCGTTATGCCGCAGTATAAATATGTTATATATGATGAATGAGAAAATTGGCACCAAAAATATGTATTGTAATTTCATTTTAACTAATGTTATTTTTGGGTCGCAATATCATGATGTAAAAAAAATGTTTTTTTTCTTCTATCTTCTATATATATACATTTATCGATCAATCTATCTATACATTTATCGATTTTTTAGTCTCCTTTGACTATTTTTGCAATATATCTATGGAAGATTAGTAGTGAAAACTATCAAAACTTATCTATTATACTATTTAATCGTTATGTCGCGGTCACTTTCTTTAGAGGATATCCAAATAGATTATCTTTAGTGTAAATTTTAGATTATCTATAGATTACCTTTAGTGTAAATTTTAGTTTCGAGTCATAGTCACTTTCTTTAGATGATATCCAAATAGATTATCTTCATTTCTTTATTGGCTACCTCTTAAACATGAATTGTTGAGTAAAGTTTACACATTTTAATTTATAATTTGTTCCTCTAAAGAAATCTCTATGAGTATTTAATTTAATTTTTCGATTTGTTTAATTCATGAAAAATGTGAAATCATTTTTTAATAATGTGAAATCATTTCTTGAGTAATATTTTTTCATTCCTGTATGCATCTTTTTCTTGCATGCCTTATGTCTTGACTCTTCATTGGTTACTATGATATGATATGATATGATATGATATGATTGATCGGAACTTAAGTTACTCTATTGTATGAATTGAGCGAATATAATTAGTCATACATTTATAATTGCTATAATAAGAAAATGGTAACATATTAATTACATTTTCAGTGGCATGCAAGAAAATGGTGACATATTTTTAATAATTTTCAGTGGTATGAAAGTGCTTTTCATAATAATAATAATATCATAATTTTTCGATGTACTATATTGTTTATGACATGACGGTGTAGTCTATTATTTGCCTAAAAATAATAGTATAGAAATCGGTTCCTATAAAAAAATTTGTTGCGCTTCAAACAGATTTCACATGCTATACAAGATTTTATTGTAATAAAAAATTTGCTTTCAATTTAGCACTAAACATGCTCAAAATAATGTGCATCATGTATATATATTGAAGATTAAATAATGGAAATATAAGTAATCAATTAAATTAATCTTTAATTAATAAAAGGAATTAAGGGTAGTTTGTTTTACATTTAAAAAAAAATAGTTTTTTCTTTGTATTTTTTTTAAAAAAATTATGATAACTTCATTAAAATTAGTAAATATTATTTCAAACTCTTCTTTTTATTAGTTTTAGAGTTATTTTGACATTCAATAACTTAAATACTCATGTTAGAGATTTTAACTTAATAAAAAACACAATTTTTTTAAAAAATATTTATCTCTAAAAAATGACTTTCCTGAAAAGCTATTTGAAATAGTTTTTTTTAGAGATATTTATATAATTTTATGATCCAAATTTTTTTCTAACAATACGATGAAATACTTAAAATAATATTTTAAGATAAGCTATTTAAACCGATTTTTCATTTGAAATTTTTATAAAAAAAATTATTTGTTAACTTTTTTTAACACAAAAATAATATATTATAAAAATCTATTTTTCAAAAGGTTAAAACAAACGCACCCTAAGATGAATAATTACTAATATTTTTTACAAAATATCGTGTTTAAATGATACATATGAAAATAGGAGTAGTTTGATGTTAATTTTTTTTTTTAAAGTGTGTTATTTATTATCATTAATTTTTCTAAATGAAATAATTTCATTGACTCAAGTTCCAATAAAATTTTAATAACCTCTATTTAGATTCCACTATTTTTATTTTTATATGTAAGTGAACGACACATTATCTATGTCAAAAGCATTTTTTTTTATATTTCTCTCTATATTATATATTTACTTTGTGAAATAACATGTTTCAAAATATTTTATAAGACTTTTTCTTAAAACCAAAAAATAATATAATACAGCTATCAAAACTAAGTTAAAAAAATTATAAATACCAAACAACTTCAACTTCAACTTGAACTTTGAATTTTTTATTTTCAACTTTATTTTTAAAGTAGCTTTTAAATCTTAAAAAAGTAGGATTAAACACAACTTAAAACTATACTTTAAAAATTAAGAAAAAAAAAATGATTATACATCAATGTACATATTAATTTCTTCAATAAACAAATTATAAAATAAAAAATTTAATCAAGCCCGTGCAACGCACGGGTTTAATACCTAGTATACTATATGTAAAGCAAACAATTTTTTGCTTATGTGGCAGCCTAATAGAGCTCCTCCCATTTTCCTTTTTTCTAAGCAAAAGTTGATGCTTATGTGTAATCTCTTATGTTATTGTGATGATGTGTCATCTTTTAATAAGCTAGGCAAAACATGTCATCATATAGTATGGAATGCTAAGGGACAAATTAAAACATTTGATTAAGAATAAAAAAATGTTATGAAAGGTGAAAAATCATCCCTTTTAATGGTGATTTTTTGTATACTTCTTTACAATATTTTGCCTACTAATTAATTGAATAACTTATTAAAAAAATGTTATGAAAGGTGAAAGATCACCACTTTGTTTCTTTTGCATCAATCAATTATAAATACCTTATGGTGCTCCCTTCAATTTCATATTTTCTCAATTTCTTATTCTAAACACTTACTCCAAATTTCCATTTTTTGTTTAACAATTCTTCTTTCTACTCACTCTCTATATATGAACCAACAATTTGTGTGATTTTTCTTTCCAAAGTAATAGTACTATGAGAATTACCTTCGATTCATTTTCCAAATATTCTACATTGGTACAAGTTTTTTTTTTGTTTGAATATTTCTCATTTGTTAGAAGTGGTAGAAATTATACGTAGATTTCTCTTTATTGTAATATATCGATAAAAGACTAGCGGTGAAAATTATCAAAACTTATTTCTACAAATGGTGGAGATTATATGTATGATTTATCTTTATTATAACAGGTTGATGTTTTTAGTCTCCTTTGACTATTTTTGCAATATATATATATGGAAGATTAGTAGTGAAAACTATAAAATCTTATCTATTATACTATTTAATCGTTATGTCGCAGTATAAATATGTTATATATGATGAATGAGAAAATTGGCACCAAAAATATGTATTGTAATTTCATTTTAACTAATGCTATTTTTGGGTCGCAATATCATAATGATAAAAAAATGTTTTTTTTTTCTATCTTCTATATATATACATTTATCGATCAATCTATCTATCTATACATTTATCGATCAATCTTTCTATCTTCTAACTAATGCATCAGTGTCATCCTAACAATATGCTTTCCATTTTTTTTAACTTTTTTATAAGGCTTAGTTGTTGTATTTTGTTAATGTGTCATCTTATCAAAGCTTTCCATTTGTTTTCTAATATTTTCTACACTAATATATTTTTTTCCCAATTAACTCTCAAATAACTTTTTGTAAATTATTTTAATCACCGTTGACATAAAAACATTTTTCTTACTTCTATAACTTCTTTTGCCGTTATTTTAAGGAGATATTCTTAAATTTGGTCATACTCACAAAAAAAAAGTTACATCATTTAATAATTTAAAAAGTAAATATTATTTAATTATTTTTTAAAATATTTATTTCACTTTTTATGCGTGTGGCCAAATATAAATTTTTTTATCATATGAACATTTAAGAATATCTCTATAAATTTTCTTAGTTAGCTTCTTAACCGATCGATTAATTAATAATTCACTCTATTTTAAGTCTTTCAATTGCATATTGCTACTCTATATGGTGATTTAAATGCCATGACTTCAAGGATTCTAACGCATATATGTTATACAATTCAAGAGTCTTCTTTTTAGTATGACAAATTATTGTCAATAAATTTTATTATATATAGAAGAGTCGATCACATAGGTCTTTTATAAGTTTTGTTTGGTATGTTTGACAATGTTGGAACACATACATAAATAAGAAAAAAATAAAACTTAAATAAAGTAGTCACATCAATTGTTATTAATTATTTCTTTTATCTTTTAATTTTTTGAAATCATGAGTGTGTGCCTAAATGTATATGTGTTGGTTTGTGCCCAAGGTAGAATTTCTCCAAGTACAATACTGTCCATCTCCAAAAATGTATTTCTAATTTTTCTCATTTATCAAAGAGTCTTTATATTTGGATGTGACGTAAAATGGAGTGGTATAGATTACCTTTAGTGTAAATTTTAGTTTCGAGTCATAGTCACTTTATTTAGAGGATATCCAAATAGATTATCTTCATTTCTTTATTGGCTACCTCTTAAACATGAATTGTTGAGTAAAGTTTACACATTTTAATTTATAATTTGTTCCTCTAAAGAAATCTCTATGAGTATTTAATTTAATTTTTCGATTTGTTTAATTCATGAAAAATGTGAAATCATTTTTTAATAATGTGAAATCATTTCTTGAGTAATACTATTTCATTCCTGTATGGTAGTTTTTTCCTCTCTTTCTTGCATGCCTTATGTCTTGACTCTTCATTGGTTACTATGATATGATATGATTGATCGGAACTTAGTTACTCTATTGTATAAATTGGGCGAATATAATTAGTCATACATTTTTAATTGCTATAATAAGAAAATAGTGACATATTAATTACATTTTCAGTGGCATGCAAGAAAATGGTGACATATTATTAATAATTTTCAGTGGTATGAAAGTGCTTTTCATAATAATAATAATACCATAATTTTTTGATGTACTGTATTGTTTATGACATGACGGTGTAGTCTATTATTTGCCTAAAAATAATAGTATAGCAAATCGGTTCCTATAAAAGTTTTTGTTGCGCTTCAAACAGATTTCACATGCTATACAAGATTTTATTGTAATAAAAAATTTTCTTTCAATTTAGCACTAAACATGCTCAAAATAATGTGCATCATGTATATATATTGAAGATTAAATAATGGAAATATAAGTAATCAATTAAATTAAACTTTAATTAATAAAAGGAATTAAGGGTAGTTTGTTTTACATTTAAAAAAAAAAGTTTTTTCTTTGTATTTTTTTTAAAAAAAAAATTATGATAACTTCATTAAAATTAGTAAATATTATTTCAAACTCTTCTTTTTATTAATTTTAGAGTTATTTTGACATTCAATAACTTAAATATTCATGTTAGAGATTTTAACTTAATAAAAAACACAATTTTTTTAAAAAAAATTTATCTCTAAAAAATGAGTTTCTTGAAAAGCTATTTGAAATAGTTTTTTTTTTTTTTTCAGAGATATTTATATAATTTTATGATCCAAAATTTTTTCTAACAAAACGATGAAATACTTAAAATAATATTTTAAGATAAGCTATTTGAACCGATTTTTCATTTGAAATTTTTATAAAAAAAATTATTTGTTAACTTTTTTTAACACAAAAATAATATACTATAAAAATCTATTTTTAAAAAGGTTAAAACAAACGCACCCTAATTAAGATGAATAATTACTAATATTTTTTACAAAAAATCGTGTTTGAATGATACATATGAAAATGGGAGTAGTTTGATGTTAAATTTTTTTTAAAGTGTGTTATTTATTATCATTAATTTTTCTAAATGAAATAATTTCATTGACTCAAGTTCCAATAAAATTTTAATAACCTCTATTTAGATTCCACTATTTTTATTTTTATATGTAAGTGAACGACACATTATCTATGTCAAAAGCATTTTTTTATATATTTCTCTCTATATTATATATTTACTTTGTGAAACAACAGGTTTCAAAATATTTTATAAGTCTTTTTCTTAAAACCAAAAAAATAATATAATACACCTATCAAAACTAAGTTGAAAAAAATTATAAATACCAAACAACTTCAACTTGAATTTTGAATTTTTTATTTTCAACTTTATTTTTAAAGTAACTTTTAAATCTTAAAAAAGTAGAATTAAACACAACTTAAAACTATACTTCAAAAATTAAGAAAAAAAAAATGATTATATATCAATGTACATATTAATTTCTTCAATAAACAAATTATAAAATAAAAAATTTAATCAAATCCGTGCAACGCACAGGTTTAATACCTAGTTTTTATATATGTTGCTAGGTAGATTTCAAACACACACATGAGTTTGATATAGATTAAAAAATAAATGATGATATTTGTACAATTACTTAGAATATTCGCTTTTTTTTTTGTTCTCTCTTCGTTTGGGGAAAAAAACAACAAATATATTATATATGATCAGTCTTTCATATTGTAAGAATTAAATACCCCTTATACTCATTATAATTTATTATTTACTTATCAAATAACATTTCCTATAATGTGATATATGTTGACTATAAAAAGAAAAATTTCAAACTGAAGGGGTGAGAGTAATGTTGTAAATTAATATCCATCAATATATTTAGTATGATATTCATATTTGTCCAAGGACAAATATGATATTTGGATTCATCTACATTTGTATGAGTATCCACGAAATAGGTAATATATGCATTGAAGTATCCGTATATCTTTATAGAAATTGATCAATAAAATATTTTTTAAAATATAAATATATTTTTGAAAAGAAATAAATTTATAATTACCTTCGTAATTAGTCTTTTTTTAAAGACAAAAAGTCTATTAACACATAATAATATCCATTCATTTCATTTTCAAATTAACAACAAAATTTTATCACGTTTATTTTCTTCTTCAACCAAAAACATTATAATATCCCTACATTTCATTTTTAACTAAAATCAAATTCATTTTGTCAAAAAAACAAAAATCAAATTTATTTACCACATAATAATTGTTCCAAATTCAGCAAGTACCATTGAATCTGAATATGATCCATTATGTATCAGATACTGATAGTTGAAATATCCATTTATTTTATCTGCAGATAACTGTTAAGCTACGTAGATATCTCGTACCTATGATGAATTTTACGTGGATCGATATGAGTTTTTTGCCATTCCTAGATGAGAGTACTATGATGATGTTAATTCACATGAAAACTATTTTATTAGTTTTAGGCTTTTAAATCAAAGTATTCCTGAGTTAGTGGACAAAACTTTCGTCATTTACATAACGAAATTTAAAAATATTCGGTACACAAACGACGAAACGATTTAACTGAACAAAATAACCAACATTTCGTTGACTACGCAACGAAAATTACGTCTTCATAAATTGTCTAACGAAACACTAAAATTTGCTATCTACCTGACGAACGCGCGTATTTTCGTTGACTACGCAACGAAAACCAATGATATGAGAAATCATGGTTTGGCCAACATTTACACGTACTTTCGTCGAGTAGTCAACGAAATTGTTTTTTAACCGTCGCGTACTTAACGAAATTATTGATCAGGGGCATTTTCGTTACTTTGGGGAGCCTGGAAGCAAACATGGGGCCTATATAGCAATTTTGAAAGAGGAAAACTGATATGGCCCAAATTAAGATTTAATTTATAAAGGTACAACAAGGGGTGAAGATAGCTTAGTTATAACGACACTATCTTTAGGTACTTTCAAATCATTTTCCATATAAAATATATTTCATCCATCCTTTGAAGGAAATTTTATACTTAAAATAATAATAATAATAATAATAATAATAATAATAAGAGTTAAATATGTATTTAGTCCTTAATTTTGCCTTATAGTCAAGAATAGTCCCTCTATTTTTTTTATAGTTTAAGCGTGCTAGACGCCGTTCTTAATTTCTGACTGAAAAGCTTTTATATATTTAAAGACACAAAAATAAACAATGTTATGTTTCCTATAACAAGTAACACTTTATTTTCCTTTTTGCAATTCATCATCAAATTATTATACAAGATAAAAGTAGAAAGGAATATTAACATAACACAACCCTTTTATGTTAGAACTTGGCATATTACTCTAACTAGAAATTACTTTATTTCTATATTTACTTAGAACTTGCATGCATTTAATGTATAAAAAATAAAAGAGGGATAATAACCAATGGATTGTACCAACGGATAAATCAAAAAGTGTTCATTGAAGGATGAGCATAGCTAGAAACATTGTCAACGAGCATGTGAAATCAGAGGACACCATCAATCGGTCTGAAATAAGAAAGATGTTTCATGCATACATCACACTCAAATTAAACAAATATTAAGAAAAATAATTTCAAGAATATTTGGATGAGATGAAAATAATTACTTTAAATTTAATCAAATGTTTAGTATTAGAAATTAGCTTGGTAAGGAGATTTATGGTTGGTCTGGTTTAAGAAAAAAAAGTAGGAGGAATGAAAATTACAAAAATCGATAGAGGAAGAAAAATTATAGAAATTGATGGATCCATCGGTTTTTGTAATTTTCCTTCCTCTCACTTTTTTTTTTTTTTTATAGAATTAAACAGACCCTTAAGACATTAGGATATTCAGTTTATATATAAAAATATACCGTAGTAATATTATCATGAATGATCAAAGATCTTCTTATATTAAGAAGAGAAAAGAAGACATTTATTTATATAAAATTTGTCAACAATTGAATCCCTTTTATAAAATTACTTTTCAATTATGGAGAGAAAGAAAGTGTTTGTCTTAGTTCTTTCGATTTTTGTTATAATGTTTACATGATGTTTTAGACTAGGCATGTTTATAATCAATCAAATTGAACTTTTGTTGTGGGCACATTTTTTTACCAATGTGGATATGCCAAAAGCTATAACAATGTAGGGAAGTGTTTTTTTGCTCAGGGTTATGCAGCGTGGGAAATTGAAACTGCATGCTAATGCTAACTAGCCCTAGCTAAATGATGTGCTTGATGAGATGAATGATAGAGATATTTTCATTTCTTATTGGATCTCACCTCTGACATATATGTGTGTGTGTGTGAGAGATTATTATTTTATGCAATGAAATTAGATTAAAGAAAATACACTAATTTTGAATTTGAACGCAAGTCACCATGAATATGCAAAAATGTTGTTCAATTATATGTGCCATATTTTAGATCAAGAGGTGGTGCAGTATTTTACTCACCGCTAAGACCATGAAACTTAATTAACTTTTAATTATGTGAGTAGGAAATTAAAGCTTATGCAATAACGATTTGATCGTAAATATGTTTTAAAATTTCAAAAAAAAAATTTGTTAATGGAAGATATCATTTTTGCTGATGGGTCTTCATCTATCGATATTCTAATGGATAAGGTGAAACTCTTCTCCTGGAAATGGTTCATAGGTAAAAATCCTAATAGCACTTGCTCCCTCTATGAATGGGAGATGCAACATCTTTTGTGTTGGTCCAACAAGATATGGTGAGGTGTAGTGTTTGGTTGTTCCAGTTTCTGGTTGAGTGATTTCTCTTGGGGTGCCTTTATTATCGTTGGCTCTTCCTCTCTCTTCTTGGTGGTTGCTCTAGATGATCGTGGTGGCTTCTATCTTTTTAGGATTCTTTTTTGGAGTTTTTGTGGTGTACCTCTTTTTTTTCTTATTTTGTCTTTGTTGTATCGCTGAGTACTTCTGATTCTTATGATTTGAACTTGGATTCATATTTTTATATTTGTTTTTTATATTTTGTCATATTTTTATGAATAAGGCATATAGAATGTCGTAAAAAGGAGAAATTTCGTAATTCTGACTAGTGTCTCATGCGCTCAAAGCATGAGAGCATATGATATCTTTCTGCAACGCGCGCAGAGCATGTATGGGCATGTAGGGCGCATTGAACAGCAGGGTAAAGTAAGAAAAATAAGAAATCATTAGGTGATTAAGAAACACATTGCGAGTAAGGTTCATTGTTTATCTTTATTCTTAAGAGGTTAGGTAAAAATAAGTAGTAATGAGAACTTCTTTTTTGAGGCTATAATTTTTTGTAATTCGTTTGAGATCGCTTGTAAACAATCATTAGAGTGACCGGAGAGATACTTTGTACCCCATACGTATTTTATTTTTGGGATGAATGTACTGAGTAACAAATTCCTTTGTATTTTTTGTGCTTTTTCTTTATTGTTCTTGTTTGAGGTTTTTGTGCTTAATTAGATTGTTAGGAGTATTTGCTTGGTTATTGATTGCTAGTGGAGTGGAATTTTTGCTCCACTCGTAAAGAGATTTGGATTTGCAACATAATATGTAGTTCTCGTTTGAGATAATTTGAAACAAACTTATTGTATTGATTTGAATTGCGAAGTTAAAGCATGTCTGTCATGGCATGAAAGCAACAACGAAGGATGAACAACAAGAGATATGGGGCAGTTGCCCCCGCTAAAAATTTAGTATTTTTATATATGTTGCTAGGTAGATTTCAAACACACACGAGTTTGATATAGATTAAAAAATAAATGATGATATTTGTACAACTATTTAGAATATTCATTTTTTTTTTTTGCTTCTCTTTTCTTTTGGGAAAAAAATAATAAATATATTATATATGATCGGTCGTTCGAATTGTATGGATTGAGTATCTCTTATACTCTTTATAATTTATTATTTACTTATCAAATAACATTTCCTATAATGTGATATATGTCGACTATAAAAAGAAAAATTTCAAACTAAAGATGTGAGAGTAATGATGTAAATTAATATCCATCAATACATTTAGTATGATATTCATATTTGTCCAAGGACAAATATGATATTTGGGTTATCTACATTTGTATGAGTATCCACGAAATAGGTAATATATGAGTTGAACCGTTGAAGTATCCGTATATCTTTATAGGGAAAATGATATTTAGTAAGAATTTTTATATGTAAAAAAGGGAAGAATCTTATGTGGCAATATTTGATTAGTCAAATTATAATCAATATATTTCCTATGTATGATTATACAAATTGCTCATCTTTATAAATATTCATCAATAAAATATTTTTTAAAATATAAATTTATTTTGAAAATAAATAAATTTATAATTACCTTCTTAATTAGTCTTCTTTAAAAGACAAAAAGTCTATTAACACGTAATAATATCCATTCATTTCACTTTAAAATTAACAACAAAATTTTATCACATTTATTTTTTTCTTCAACCAAAAACATTATAATATCCCTACATTTCATTTTTAATTAAAATCAAATCAATTTTGTCAAAAAAACTAAAATCAAATTTATTTACCACATAATAATTGTTCCAAATTCAGCAAGTACCATTGAATCTGAATATGATCCACTATTTTTTTTTGAACTGCAAAGAATTTATTATAGGCACACCAATGCACAAGACATGCAAGGAGACCCCAAAGAACAAGAAACCATTACAAATGTTCACGGACTAGCAGGTCCTCACAAGCCTTTACAACAACCAAACCAAAAACTAGGAAAAACCAAAGACTCTACTAGCTAGGCCACTAATACTGAAAGACAAAAACTAGAATTACAAAGGACAACCCAATAAAACACCACCAACCAGTACTGCTAGCGCTATCCCCCCAACCCCAATAATAACAAGACTATCACCTCAACATGCAATCCCCTGGGTCCCAAATCCATTCGTACAAAAGGCAAGAATTCATCGCAACTTTATTCAAAAACCATTGCCACGAGAGCCTTTGAATACACTCCACCGTCGCCTCCACATTCCCATTTACATTATTAAAAATCTTATCATTACGGGTCTTCCAAATTACCCACACAAAAGCTAACCAAACGCTCGAATAACCTTTTCTAATTTTCTTATTCCTCCCACTACCCACCAATTGGCCATACGACATTAATACATCATTCGGGAGCACCACCACCACTCCTAACCACCTATTGAGAGCATACCAAACGTCGGCCACAAAAGAGCAATGCAAAAATAAATGACGGGTCGTTTCCACCATACTACCACAAAGAGGACATAAAGACTCATTCCTATGTATAATCCCCCTTTTGCACAAGTTCTCTCTAGTGGGAATTCTATCCAACAATAATTGCCAAGCAAGAGCACATACCTTTGATGGAACCGCACTTCTCCATATATTCTTGAATGCAACTTGAGCAAAATGCGAAAAATTACTTGGAGGCAATAACACTACTTGGAGGTAACCATACAAGGATTTGACCGTAAAGCCCTCTTCAGCATTCGGTTGCCACACCCACCTATCTTCTCCTTCCGCAAGCGATACTCCATTAATGACCATTTCAAACTCCCGGAAAATTGGTTCTTCCCAAGCAAAAAAATTCCTACGCCACATCAACTCCCACCGCCATATCCCATTACTCCAACTCCCCATATGACTTATCAACTCTTGTTGTTGGACCGAAATGCTAAAAAGGCGTGGAAATCGTGATTCAAGCGATTGATTCCCAACCCAACAATCCTTCCAAAATTTAGTTGAATTACCACACCCCACTTTCTTACTCACTACTTGGTCGAACCACCAACCGTCATTATCCAATCTACACAAATCTTTCCACCAAGAGGAACATGAATATGATCCACTATGTATTAGATAGTTGAAATATCCATTCATTTTAACCGCAGATAACTGTTAAGCTACGTACATATCTCGTATCTATGATGAATTTTACGCGGATATGAGTTTTTTGCCATTCCTAAATGAGAGTACTATGATGATGTTAATTCACATGAAAACTATTTTATTAGTTTTAGGCTTTTAAATTAAAGTAAATTAGAGAACTAAACCTTTCTTATGAGCTCTCTAAGTCTAATTTTGATTTGTGAAAGTTTATGGGTGATAGAGGGTACACGGAGGAAGAAGACAGGGGTGCGTGGTAGTAATCTCAGGAAATTAAAGTGTGAATAGTAAAAAAGTGTACAAGAGATTGAAAAGAGGAAAACCGGTATGGCCCAATCTAAGATTTATAAAGGTTTCAAGGGGTGAAGATAGCATAGTTATAACGACACTATCTTTAGGTACTTTCAAATCATTTTCCATATAAAATATAGAGTAATGTTATTTGAACACCAAAAAGAGTTGTCCGGGGTGGACAACTAATTTTTTCTTCCTTGGCACGCAAATCAACACAGACTATAAATAATAAAAAAACAAAATAGTGGCGGGTCCCACGCCCATAGAGTTGTCCAACAACTTTTTGGGTGTCAAAATAATATTAGTGTAAAATATATTTCATCCATCCTTTGAAGGAAATTTTATACTTAAAATAATAATAATAACAATAATAATAATAATAATAATAATAATAATAATAATAATAATAATAATAATAATAATAATAATAATAATAATAATAATAATAATAATAATAATAATAATAATAATAATAAAGGTTAAATAGTGGTTACCTCCCTACAAAGTAGGTCGGTTTTGGAATACCCCCTGTAAATTTTTTTAAAAAAATCCCCCCTTGCATTGTAGAGATTCTTTGGATTTCCCCCTTGCAGTACCATCTGGGCAAAGAATCTCCACGTTTCACCTACGTGGTACCTCCACGTGGATTTTTTTTAAAATTTTTAATTATTTTTTGCCATGTGGCAATATAAATTTTAAAAAATAATAATAATAATGAAAAAAAAATTTAAAAAACTTATTAGTATTTACTAAAAATAAAAAAATTTATAAAAATTTTAAAAATAATTAAAAAAATATTATGTCAATTTTGTAATTATTTAACTTATCATTATTTTCCTTCAAAAAAAAATTATTATTATTTTCAAAAATTAAAATTATAAACAAAATATATCAATATATAATAATAATAAAAAAAAAAAAATCTTTTTCATTTATATTAATTCCACCTATATTACTTATTAATTAACAATTTTATATATAAACTAAAAACATAATCAAATCAAATAAAAATAAAATTGCATTCTTTTTTTATTTTTATTTTAATAAATTATTTTTATTTATTCAATAATAAAAACCTGATACTAACCTTGTGTCAAAATTTACCAAAAAAAATTAATACTCTAAACTCAGAAAACTCATATGCCACCATTTTTTCTTCTTATTCATGCTCCTTCATATACCCAGAAAAATTCATCTCTTCCTTCTAACTCTTCATCTGTTCTATTCACCCTCGCGAAACTCCTAAATCTTCACCCTAATTTGCCAATCCGAACCGAAATTGTTTCTATTCTTCTTTCCATTTTCAAAGAATCCGATAAATTGATTTCCACCACTGTGGTTATTGCACTCAAAGTGCCTCTTCTCAATTCACTCAAGATTGAGTCCAATGAATCGATACTCTGTCTACTCTGCGAAACGATTTGTGAGTGATTATGGGTTGGGACGGCGGAAAGAGCATTTTGGTGTTTTGGTAGAATCAATGGTAAAATCACTCTCTCTTTCCCACCGATTTTAGATCTAGGTTTTGTTGGGGTGAAGTTTTTGCTTGAGATGATAATGAACTTTTTTTTTTTTACTTCTCTTGGTTGCTTCGTGGGTTGAGTGTTTTGTTTTAGTGTGAGTTCTTTTTTTCATCTTTATTTACATGTTTCTTGTATGATTTTAAAAGAATCTCTACAATGCAAGGGGGATTTAAAAAAAAAAACTTACAGGGGGGTATTCCAAAACCGACCTACTTTGCAGGGGGTAACCACTATTTAACCCTAATAATAATGGTTTGTAAATTGAACCGGTGGTTCAGAAATGAATATCTTAGCTCTTGTTGACAAGTTGGATGTTGTGATTGTTGAAGATGATCGGTCGATTTATGGTTCTTTGGGAAAAAAGGTATCTGCAAAAATATTAGCACTCCAACGCTCAAGTCAGTATTTGAATGAGGAATTAGGTGTTTTTAGTATTGGAGACACATGAATTTCATACATAAGGATTGATGTGTGAGTGTTTATATATAGGAGAACATTAGGGTTTAGGATATAGTGAGTTCCCTCATGTGGATGGATCGGCCACATATAACACATGTGTTGTCCTTTGCATTTAATTGTCCGTTATACTTATGAGGCGCATTTGGCATCTTGGAGACTCTTCGTCTTTATTTGTGCTCATAGTATAGAACCGTGGTCGTTGTGTCACGTGATTATCTTTATCATATTTTGATGAGTCTTGTTATTTGTTGTGTTTTTAGACAATCCATAACATAAATATATAAATAGTAAGACAATTGAATAGTTATATTATTTTCTTTTTTTTTCCTTCAAAGTTTTATAAGTTGTAATATTTTTTTTCCGAATAGAAAGTTTTTAGTTTTTTGGATATAATTTGTTGATTTATTTTTTTAATAGAAATTTTATGATTTGTTGGTTTATTATTGTTCTTTTTTTTAATATATATGTTGTGTTAGTAATAATCTCATATATTGTTTATTGTTTAAAGAATTAAGAAATTTTTTCATTAGTCATAATTTTTTAGCCCCACTAGCATTTTGTGTCTGGGTCCACTTCTTACACACCAAGCCTAAGCAGCATATGAGCTATTCTTGGAGGAGCATCCTCCAAGCCAGCTGGATCATTAAAAAGGATGCCTATTGGAACGTTGGGAATGGAGACAGTATAAACATTTGGGAGGATAGCTAGATTTACCAAAGAGGCGGCTCCACTACTTGGAGCCCCAAGCCTATAAACATCGAGGTTATCATGGTTAAGGACATTATCAACAACACCAACAATACCTGGAATGATACTATCATTAATCAGATGTTCTTTCCCCATGAAGCTCAAAATATCCTCCAAATCCCTATTATTGACATATCTCAGCCAAATGTCTTATCATGGGCAGGTACTTACGATGGCAACTACATGGTGAAATCTATTTATCAAGCTATCAAGGAGTGCGAAGAGACCTCTATTAATGTGAACTCAGCTAGCACATCTCAAACTAATAACAGCATTTGGAAGAAATTGTGGCAACTCAAAGTTCCCCCTAAGCATAATCACTTACTAGCACATTTTAAATAAGGTTATCCCTGTCAAAGCCAACCTTATAAAGAGAGGCATTCGATGTGACCCTATGTGCGATAGCCATAGTGAAACCATTGATCATATTTTTCTAGAATGTGATTGGGTTAAGGGTTTATTTCTTCACTCACCATCAATCTTAGTATGAATCAAATTACCAATATGACTGATTGGATTTCCCATATGTCTCAACAAACTGACATTGAAAGCTTAGAATTGATTACAACAATTATCTACAATATATGGAATGCTAGAAATCAGAAAGTTTTTCAAGGAAAACACTTACCCCCCATTGAAGTGAGCAACAAAGTTGGTTCTCAACTTCAAGAGTTCCAACTTCATAGTGTTAATCACCCTTCGTTGTATCGTCCTCGTGTACCCGATCGTAGTAATCCCAACATCTGCTGGAGTCCTCCTCCAAGGGGTTACCTGAAGATCAATGTGGATGCTCACCTAAGCAGTGATGGGCATTGGTACTCAGGTTTAATCCTTCGTAGGTCGGATGGGAGTGCCGTTGGAGCTGCTACTCGGAAACATGAGGGTTCGATCGATACTACAGAAAGTGAAGCGTTGGGTCTCATGACAGCTCTTGACTCAATCGAAAAATACAACAGCACGCCGATCATCATCGAGATGGACAACCAAGTGGTGGTTAACACGGTCAAGAACCAATCGCGGATTCAAAAAAGATGGGGAGCGGTTGTGAATCGATGTGTTCGTTTCCTCAAAGACAGCCCGAACGCATCTCTAGTTTGGGTTAACCGATCGGGTAACCGGGTTTCCCATGAAATAGCTACTTGAGCCGAACAAGATCCTAATAAAGAATGGCCCAATTCCTTTCCTAATTGTATTACTCTCCATATCCTCAAAGATATGCCATCATGTATTTTGTTTGGTTGAGTAATAAATTGTTTAGTTTCAAAAAAAAATTACATATATACAACATTATTTTTCAGCTACTCGCTTATCTTTTACTCCGATAGTAAATTCTCAAGAATCCCAAAATTGTCCTACATTTTCTCGTTCAGTTTTTGTTGCACTCATCCACATTTTCTTTTCACAATTTTTTTTTTTAATTTTAAAAAATCATAACAACCAAAGTCATGACGATGATTGATGAACTAGTTCAAAACATAAAGAAAGAAAACCTTATGAACTTTCGAGGAAAGACTTGAATGCTCTTCCTCCAACCCAAAGAAATGAAAAATGATATTATAGAAATTTAACTCTTGAAGATTCAACACGGTTATGTAATTATGGCAGAAATTTGGGCCTATACCAAGCTAGTTTCAATTCTTGTAATCCCACATTCTTTCTTAATTTTGATGGACCATGTTGAAAATAGGTCATTTAATTTATTTTTTTCATGAACTTAATCATTACAAGAAAGAAGTTAGAACACACCTATATTGAATTTTAGTCATCAAGATTATTAAATACGTGACTGCTTCATAGTATTTCAAAATATTTTAGTCCATGCAACCCACATAAACTAATTAGTCTCTTGGTACCACCATCACCACTCACCCAAGACCAAGTCCTTCAATTGCGGTCAGGAGAGTGATGTGCTGCAATAGTGCTTCCTTCGTGGAAATTTCAATTGTGTGCATACAATTTGATGTTAAAAAGATTAATTTTTCGATACACATTAAATAATCATTTGAATATGTATCGATATACGTACACTGTGGTGAATAATTATTTCTGATAGATTTATAAATAATATTTAATAATTTTTGAATTTATTAAAATTATTCATCTTAACAGTATTAGTATCAGTATCAGTATATATCTAAATAAGAAAAGTGTTAAAGTATTGTTCATCATTTAAGAACTCTAATGTGGAAAATGTAAATAAACGTTTAAATGAATTTCAATTATTTTTATGAATTTGTTCCTACATATTAATTTTTCGAGCTAAACTAAAAAATTAACTATTTTGTAGACACAATATTGTGATACTAAGTCAATATGAACTTTCCACCACTAAAATGGAATAAAATCCGCAGAGAAATTATTGCAATTTTAGACATTATAACTTTTCTAATTGTTGGTCTTTTTAGTACGACAAGTCTATTAGCAGAGAATCTGTCAAAGAAAAACCTATCAGCAGAGAAGGTATTTTGGTCGGAAATATGTGGCAATGCTGATTGCTATAACAGTATGAATTTGCTTCTTTTTTTTGTGGTATATAATTTTTTTAAAATATTTAAGTGACTAGAAATTTTACTTTAAAGGTGAATAAATAAAGTGTTCGAAGTTCAAACCTTGACTTTTGCATATGTGATGTCTTTACCAACTTAGCTAAACTCACAGAATCAAGTGTGAGATGAATTAAGTTTCATATTATTTAGAAAAGTGAAGGTTGATCAAGCGAGAAGGCCCATATTCCATGTCTTAAGATTTTGTGTAAAAATTTTGTGTCTAACTGCCTAAAATAAATGTTTTTAAGTCCAGTGCGAATAGTTCTCCGAACTACTTCATCATTACCCAACACCAATATAATGAGTATAGCTCATTTAATAAAGAATATCCGCATTTTATACGGAGGAGCGCACTTTATTTTCTATCTCCAAAGCATTTTTTGATAAATAATAACATCGTGAGAATTTACGCTTAAAATTGATTATACCGTATAAATGTGACTTGATATTGTTTTGGACAGTGCCTTTGGAGCACAGCTTCCTCCTACGTCGAGCAAGGCCCAACAAGGGACATAGCTCAGGAGCGTCCAGAAACGAATCAACGGATAGTGTAACGTCCAACTTCGGAATGATGAGCATTTAATGTTCATCATTGCTTTTCACCCGTTTTCCGACAGTCGTTGATGGTTCCCATTAGGGGCGAGCATCGGTCAGGTTCGGTCGGATTCGGGCCGAAAATCGTCAAACCGATAAAAACCGCGACTTTTTAATTTGGATCCAATTCCGACCGTTTACGTCTTCGGTTTGTTCGGGTTCGGGTCATACAGGTGACGGGTCCAATGGGTCGGTTTTAACGGGTTAAATTGAAATGTTGTTGTTACATTTAAAACTTCATTGATAAAAAAATTATTTGTCTTTTGACAATTCGTTCAATATTTCGTACATAATGCAACAAAAGATACAATAAAAATAATGAGATGAAGTTAATTTGTTTCAAATTTGTAAATTCAACGACAATAATAAATAGTAGATGAAAAGTAAAAATTAAGATAAATCTAAAATATTATCTTTCACATCTCCTTTATCAACATATTACAAGCTAAAACTTGTAAAATACAATATTTTTCTCCTCTATCAAAGATAGATAAAATTAGCAAAGTGAAGAACATATGATATTAAGAGAGAGAAGAGGTGCTCGAAACTAGAAAAAAAATTAATTTGTATTTTAGAAATTGTTCGGTCGGTTTTGGTTATGAATAGATGGATTTTTAGAGACCCGTATGCAACCGTTCACGACCGATTTTTCACAATTGTTGTCCCGAGACCCGACCCACACCCGACCGATTGCTTCCATATGTTGGCGGTTATGTCGGTTTCGAGTCGGGTTGCGGGTTTGTGCTCACCCCTAATTCCCATTAATGGTCTTGGCCCAGCACTAGAAGCTATATAAACTCTTCATTCACAGGAGCCACATACAACATTATTACCTCTAGAAACATTTGTTTCACACTTACTAACTTGGTGGGGCGGTGAAATCCCGAAGGAACCCCGTCATATTTTTCAAAAATTTATTGTGGGGAGGGATAATGGCAAGTGTCTAAAGGGATTTATCGCGGTATGGCATGCAGTTGTGTGGGCTATTTGGAAAGTTAGAAATGACTTAATCTTCAATTCAAAGGTGCTGGTAATTAATGATGTTTTCAATGGGATAGTTATGCACTCTTGGAAGTGGTTAAGCGATAAGAAGTCGAGTGGTTTTTGCTCTTTCTATGAATAGACAACCTATCCAATGGGTTGCATCCTTAGATAGAGGGTTGTTTTGTTGTTTTTGGGTGTGCATCACCGGTATTTGTATTTTCGTTTATTTGGGTCAAGTACCCCTTGTACTTATTCCCGAATTTCAACGGGGCGGAGCAATGTCGATCATAAACACCGATTCTCCTCTCATTTCAACGGGGCGGAGCAATGTCGATCATAAACACCGACGAGATCGATTCTCATTGGTAAGATCATATATCAATTTTAACTAGTTTATATTTTCTTTTTGGAAGCTTTGCTCTATAAAGTTTGTGTAAAGAAAAGTCTTTGCCAATGATATCAATTTTGGCAAATTTGCACTATTGTTTATTTTACAGCCTATTTGTTATTGGTTTTTCGTGAGCAATTTTTTTTACAAAAAACAAAAAGGAATTTAGAAAAAATTAAAAAAATAGTTGATTTTTTAGTCTAGTTTGAAAAATGGGATGCGGAAATTGGAAGTTCAAGTTGATTTCTTTGTGGTGGTGGATGATGTGATTTCTATGTGCAGATATTCATGTAAACTTATGATGTGATTTTAAAAGGGGTTTCCATATGTTTCATGAACCATCTCCGGAGATAATTCCGAGCTTTATGCATGGTATAAAAACTTATATTTGTGGATACCCGTTCAAATTCTATTCGTTTTGATGGAGAAATCCGAGTTGACTGAGTTTGAATTTGGGTTTTCTCCGATTTCAAAAGATGGTGTTGGGGCGGATAATAGAGACATGGATATTCATCTTGAATCTGTGCCTGAACCAGTCTTGCGTTTTTTTTTTTTTTTTTTTGAAGAAACTAAATTAGTCAATTTAAATTGACACCGGTGATAATCGAACCTGAGACCTTAAGAGGAGCACACTCCCAGATCCCAAGTCAGTATCATCAGACCAACCCAAGTGAATTCCCGTCCTGCGCATATTAAAATTAGATTTTACATTTTTTAAATTAGAAACCCTTAAACAATATATCTATTAAATTACATTCATATTTTGTTTTTTTATTTTTAATTTGGGTATTAAACAAACTATTTTCTCTATTTTATTTCGTTATTTAAATAAATATTGTTGAAATGAAATAATTTTGGACTTTTACGCACTGAGTTAAAAAAAAAATTTAAAAATATTTTTAAAAAAAAAAAAGCTTACGGTCACTATAAAACAATATAATTGTAGAATGTTGAGAGCTATATATTAACTCATTTACTTGGTTAACTTACAAGTTAGGAACAACCTCAACACAAATTATAAACATAAACAATTAAGGGTCACGTCTTCCCTTTAATTATTGATTTAAGGAAGTTAATAACCAACATATCGCATAATAACATTAGATAACATTCTTTCTAGGTCTAGCCACTTCTTTTTCATCATTTACAATATGTTTTCTCCGTTTAGGTATTGACCAATGTATCTATGTTTTCATCGTCTAATTTTTTGATTAAGCTTAAGGTCAATTCGTGAGAAAATATGTAATACATGTTACATGTAGGTCAAATTCCATTAGTAGAATAAGAATTGAAAAATATGATTAACCTCATTGGCTTCACATTGTCCCAATTATTAATTACACAAAGTAGTAGCTAGTAGTTCATATTACATACATCGTTCATACTATTCTAAGATTCTATTATATTTAATTGGTGATTCTTATTTTGCATGTCATTTTCTATACCCACCAATTAGTCTCCCTTTTTCTCTCATCAAAAGGAAAAAAACAAAAGGCTAACAGCCAAAAAAAGATAAAATAAAGCATAGGGTAAACAAAAGGAAGAAAAATCTAAAATAAAGGAAAAAAAAAGTTCCATAAAGACAAACAAAACCACATAATATTTAGTCGGTCCAAACACTACTAAAAAAATTATGATGAAAAAATGAACTATTTTTCGATTTTTTCATTACAAAATTTAGTGACATATTTAAATAAAAATTTCACATTTTTCGTTTTTAATTTCATTTTTGCTAGTTTAATTTTTTTAGTTGTTTATTGGACTCAAATTTTAAAAAGAATGTCTTTATATTTTTATCTTGTAAATGAAAAACAATGTGCGGTCAGAAGATCACCTTACTAATTGTGTGTTTGATTTTATAATGATAAAAATTAATTTTAAAATTAGAAAATGACCATTTAAAAGTAAAGTTATTTATGTTTGAATGTGTTCATCTAAAAGTGGTTTGATCAGTAAATTCAATTGTATAAAAATAAATTATAGAATATAAAAATACAAGTTTTTGTTCATCTATCTTTTATTCATGTATATATATATATATAAAATTTTGAATCCTTCAAAAAAAAAAAAAACCAAACATACATTAAAAGTGAACATCTAAATTTTTTGGTACAATTAGTATAACCGACGACGAAGATGAAAGATACTTCGCGCTAATAAAATAATAAATAAAATCCTCCTTTCATTGGTACATATATGAGTTTTCATACATAAAGTCATGGATATAAACCTTTCTAGGGAGAGAATAATTGAATATATTTCACAAATCTAAGGACCCTATCTCACTCTAAAACTAAGATGGGTTTGAGGGATAAGTGCAATGTAGAAGACAAGAATTTATATCTTCAAACCCCAACTTTCATTGAATGGCTAAAACCATCTTCATCACTCTCATCTTCTCCTTCATCATCTTTAACTCATCAACAAGAAATATCTCAAGAAACTTTTCAATTTTTACCCATCTATAGTGGAATTAAGTCCTTTGAGGAAAACCATGGGATTCAAAAAGAAGATTTAGAAGTAAAAGAAGAGAAAGTGGAACATGTAACTGTGGCTTTGCACATTGGATTGCCTAACATAGGAGGAGGTGAATCTAATGATCATGATGAGAACAATAAGGTCTTTTATGAGAAGAAAAAAGTTAATAAGGAAGAAGAATTAAAGAAAAACTTGCATGGATTTTGTTTTAAGGAAGAAAGAAGGTTTTGGATACCAACTCCTGCTCAGATCCTTGTTGGACCTATGCAATTTGCTTGCTCTATATGCAACAAGACTTTCAATAGATACAACAATATGCAGGTTAGTAATTGGTTCTCAATTTTTAGTACAATTTTTTTTTCCTTCTTAATCCTCTAATTTCTAGAAAATTGAATACGGGTGATTCGTAGTTAACTAGAGAAGCACATAAATTTCAAAGTCAGGGTTCGAATTCAGTACTCTGGATCCATAATTTCTCATAGCACTATTATAAATAAAATTTAATTAGATTTTTGGTTAAAATGTTATAATTACTCATAATTTAATTTGTGTGCAAATTAAAAAAATATTATTATTTTTCAGCCAAAAATATAAAGATAGGATCAATCTTTCAAAAGATAATTTGATTCAAAAAAAATCTTTCAAAAGATAATAAGGAGACATTGAGATATTGACAATATAATGAAGCAATCATTCCTTTTTTTTTCATATCATTATCCATACAAACTAATTATTCATAGTAGTCATTTCAATGAGTCAAAAAAATATAGTAATAATTAAGATTTAAATGTTAATTATATTAAGTACTGTAAATTAACGAAATAAACCTATCATATCTTATCACAATAAGTTGATAAATTAAATTTTTGGTTTGTTTTTTAAAAAGTTGGGAAATTAAACTCTCAAAAAACAAGTTGGGAAGTTAAACTATTTTCATCAATTGTTTCTATGATCAACGGGATCTATATATAACTTTGCTCATATAATTCACCAACTATGCTATTTTAGTTCAAAATTATTGCGTTTTTTTTATATCAAACGGTCCATAACAAAATTCACACACTTTAGTTTAAATTTATTTCTTAATATCAAATACTCATTACTACAAATTTCTATATCTTTTGTTACTATGATGACAAATTTCTGCGTCCAAAGGCCCATAATTGTACTAGTAACTATAATGCGCATTAGAACTTAAATTCTTTATATATATATATATATAATCTTTATATATCCAATTCAATATGAACTAGCTAGTTTTTTTTTTTTATGGTAAACAATTAATTAGTTGATTAGGTGTTTAACATTATGATGAGGAGGAGGACAAAGATAATGATCAAGAAGAAAACAATCATTTGATTAAGTGACTAATCTTTGGTGCATGACGCTCTCCTTAATTTCTTTTTGCTTTCTTTTTTACTTTAAAAAAAATAGGAGCAAAATTAATGGATTGTTGCCCCGCTAGGGTATCCTAACTTTTACTAAAAGGCTCTTTTAATTTTATCCTATATAGATCCTATATAGTAAAAGACCATATCTTCATCATGCCTTTATATTTCCTTTCCAATATTGGGCTGAAATTAAACCTTGAAATACGAGTACCATATCATGCTAATGAGCATAAAATCACAACTTAGTATAAACACATATCAAAGGGTATATGAAATGTGTATATAAGAAAATTAAATGAAATGTGAATATATAGCACTCCTTAAGAGGCCTTATATACAACTACTAGGCCAAAATAATGAGGTTAAGAGAACTACTTAAATTTGAATTTTTATGTGAATTTACATACTATATACTATAGGTGTTTCTAAATTGATTTTTTCTAAATTAGGTTGCTTGATGTATATTAATTAGGCAGTAGCACCCTTAATTTGTACTTTATGTTTAATGCACTTATTTTGTTCATAAAAAAAATATATAATTAATTCAAGATCCTTGTATTAGTGTCATAGCTTTGAGAAGAATTTGACTAGATATATAATTAGTTGGATCCTTATGAATAAGATCAACAATGTTTTCATAGCAAACAGAATTATATGAAGTTAGAGATCAAGAATAAAATCATGAGATTTTTGTACACAATATAACTACTAGCACAAATTAACCCATAACTTCAAAGTACAAGCAAGATTCACTATTCATTCGCCCTAATCAATAGTAACAATTTTCACAATTTCCAAAAAAAAAAAAAAATAGCCACAAATATTAAGTATTGTTATATATCTGGTCTAATTCATTCTCACAATATTAATTTGTAAGGTAAAAAATGTCATTTTTTATAAACACGTGTAGTACATTTTAACATAATCTATATTCTCCGTGGGATTTAGAATTTTTATAATAACAGTTGTCACATACATATATTAAATTCGTGTTTGGATCCTCTTTGTTACCGCTTCAAACAACTGCAACATCATATTGCAATTGTAGAGGATCCATGTCCCGTATATTGTAGATCATGATTCACGACTAATTTTAGATTTTACCGACCTAAAAAAAATACTGAAATTAGAAATGAATGAGCATAACTCAAAAACCTCAAACTAAATAAAAAAAGTTATCTTTTTGCAGATGCATATGTGGGGACATGGATCAGAATTCAGGAAAGGACCAGATTCACTTAAAGGAACACAACCAGCAGCAATGTTAAGACTACCATGTTATTGTTGTGCTAATGGTTGCAAGAACAACATTAATCATCCAAGAGCAAAGCCATTGAAAGACTTTAGAACTCTCCAAACTCATTACAAAAGAAAGCATGGAACAAAACCATTTATTTGCAGAAAATGTTCAAAAGCATTTGCAGTTAAAGGTGATTGGAGAACTCATGAGAAAAATTGTGGAAAGTTTTGGTATTGCACTTGTGGTTCTGATTTTAAACACAAAAGATCTCTTAAAGATCATGTTAGATCCTTTGGAAAAGGTCATTCCCCAAATCCTTCTCTTGAAGGGTTCGAAGACGAGAAAGAATGCAGCAATACCGGATCCGATGATGATGAAGTTGCTCATGCATGATCATGGTTTTAAATTGCGGGTGCGATACTATTGCAGAGACTTTTAAAATTGTTATACTGCGTCCGCAATTGCGATTGCAACCACGATTTAAATTATGTGCATGATCATGCATGGTTGGTCTAATTAACATAAGAGGTATGAACTTTGGAAGAGTTTAATTAATTTGCTTTGTGGTTAGCTAATTAGATATTAAATAAGATGGTTGATTATCTCAAGTGATGAAGCATATGAATTTTTTTTCTGAAAAGTGTTGCATCATATGTTTAATTTTTTGTAACCTTTTCAATGGAGAAAATTTATCTGCTTCATTACTAAATAGTAATCCCCATTGCAAGGAATTGAGTACTAGTTAAACTGTTTTTATTATAAGATAAGATTTGTTGACACTTTTATATATAGTATTAATTATTTTGCTATATGGTTTGTCGTTGAATTTGATAATTTTTCCCAGTGACTATAACTAATTAAGGTTTAATTTTTTTAATGTGCAGTACTACTACTATATGTGCGTAATTGAATTTGATATTTTAGAGTTTATAATTAATATTCACACATTGCGCACCAACCACTTGCGTTAATCACAGTGGTTAATTAAAGTTGTATCTCCTACACATATATAGTTGTCATTCTCTACAAAGGATGTAAATGTGATCTAAAACTTGAATGTCACATAAAATGATAAAATATAGAGGTGTATTATTCGAACAACAACTTTATGACAATTTTTTTTTCTTTTATTTTTATTGAACAAAAACAATAGAGATAAAAAGGGAAAAAGAGAATAAAAATATAATGTGCTCGCCTTGCTTAGAACATTCTGAGTTTGAAACTCATCATTTTTGAACATGTGATTTCTCCATGGGAGTTTTTTAAGTTTGTCAAATGCATTTTTGTTTCGTTGCTCCTCAAATGGAGATGGTTTTTAGGTTATTTGAAAATTTGTGAGGGGTGTGTATCTTTAGTTACAAACACTGTATATACTGTCCTTATGAGCCTAGCTCAATTGATAAAGGACATTGATCATTTGTGTAGGAACCGGAATTCGAACCCGATATACCCATTTATTCACTTTTAAGGAGTGAATTTTTAACCGTTAGGCTACCAGACAAAAAAAAAAAAAAACACTGTATATACTACAGATGCATGGTTGAGCATGGGAAGGTTACATTATGGAGATGGTTTTTGGTTATAGGAAAAGGGCAGGTGATGTTGATCCATTTTATATATATATATATGAAATGTATGTGTATTGTAAGAGTATGTTTGATGGAAAAGATTTAAAAGGATCAGTCTATGTTTTAAAATTAATTTAATATTTTTTAAAATAAAATCAAATCAAAGAACGTAATTAAATAATAAATATATTTCCATAAATTTTAGCTTAATTGGCAGAAATATCGAAATTGTTAGTTGAGTGCTATGATTGGGAATCAAACCATGATTTCTTCACTTTTGATGTGAATTCTCAAAGGCTTATCATTCTGTGTATGAATTAAAAAACATAATAATATAATATTTCGATCACAATTATTATTATTTTTAAAATTGTAGTGTCCTTTGTTTGGCTTTTTTCTCTCAATCAAGTACTCGGTGTACTATTCATTTATTGAATATCTTTTCATGAAAAAGAAATAGATTTTTTCTTGTCTTTCTATATTTTAAAAATAAAAGGAAAGCAAGTTTAACTGTTTAAGAGTGGCTGACAAAATTATTGATGTGAATTTGTTTATACATGTTTCTTCACCAGCAAACTCACTAAATATGGAAATAGTACTATTTTGTCTCACTCTTTTTCTTTTTTGTCATGTGTTGTACTGACTATACTCACACACTTTAAATATAAAGAAGTGAAGAATTTTAAATTCATACTTAAATCTCTGCATTTGAACATCATTGTTTTTAACAGAAAGATAATTATATTTATGAGATTTGCACTTCTATCTATAGTTGTTAAAGTCGCGTTTTAACACATTATTAAAATTGGATGATTTTATGTTTTTACTTTTAGATATGAAAATCGATAAAATCATTTTTTAGTAAATTCGTGAAAAAAATTATTTTAAATGAGTTAGCTCGTAGTGAAATCGATAAAATTCAGTTAATTTAATTTAATTTTATCCGATTTTGAAGAAATTACGTATTTTCTTAGTGTGTTTACTTTAATTTTTAATAACTTAGAAACTTTTTTTTTACGAAAACAATATTCATTCATTCAAATAAATAGATACATCAGATACAAACACAAATTCAATAGCGCTAAAAACGAAAAGGATGTATTTGCGAACAAACTCGCATCATCCAAGTTAATAGCATAAGGGTGATGCTAAACAGGGCACCCGGTGCACTAGTTAAGCATACTCAAAAATGACATACTCAGGCCTACAAATAATGTGACAAAATAAAAGTTATCGAAATACTCATGTCTTCGGATCTTCAACGTTGATGAACTTGTCATTGATTGAATCTGTAGTTGATCAAAGTAGATATGTTAATCTTAACCAAACGAACGCCGACGAAGATGGGAAATCAAACAAACACCACACGAAGAAGGGACACACTGAGGCAAATAAATCACAAAATAAATTAAACAAGAAAATTCTAACATGTGTAAACATCACTTATTTGAATTGAAAACAAATAAAAAGAAATGCAAAAGGGGTGATTTTAAATCAAAAATGACCTAAAATTACCCCTTACCGGTAAAAAGTGAATAAAACTCCAATAAAAATTACTGCCGGCCGGAGTAGTAGTACAAGAGAGAGAAACTTTAAAAACTTATTAAACTTTTGATTTTGGAATATTTTTTTTAATGTGTTTATAATTTGATGGGATGGTTTAAGTTGTTTGGTTACAAATTTATAATAAGCAAGTTAAAATTTTATTATGTTGATTTGGTATCTTGTGTTTTATAATTAAGTTAAAATTTTCGATTATTGATGCATTTATAGTATTGTACATAAGTATATAAATCATGTATATAATAATTTTAATATTATTTTAATATGATGAGATAAACTCATACAAATTTACAAGTCAATTTTACCTAGTCAAAATAAATTGAGTTAAAAACTCGAATTAACAATCTTATTTACAGCTACTTACTGAATTATATTTACAAGAATTGTTAGAGGATATCTTGTGCCCGATTGGAGGTGGTTAAATATTATTTCATGTTGTTCAATTAAAAAGAATACACACAAAGGCAGAAGAAAAAACATGAGAAAAATAACCGAAAATGTTCCATATTCGTTTCTTGAAATTGGATCATTTCCAACACTTTATGTTCAACTCTCTCCTTTCTCTAATCTAACTAGGTGTTGATCAACAAAAGAAGAAAAGTATAGTGCCAATAAAAGAGAGCGATGAGTGAATAATTAAAATGAGAGCAAAAAGAAACATGAGAAAAAAAACCAGAGAGATTTTTAATCCCTATTCCTTATATTTTCATGTCATTTAGTCTATAGTTTGGGCTAACCAAATCCTACATCAATTTCAAGTCACATACTTAGATGATCTGCTAAGAAAAAACTCAAAAAATGGTGGATCAATTAATCAAGTGTGTACGTGTATAGAAAAGTGATCTTATGTTGCAAGGACCTCATTATCTTAAAGAAGATATGGTGATTATTAATACACGTGAGAAAAAGTGATTAATTGGGAGTAAAATAAAAGGGATATTATAATTTGGAGTCTTTTGAGGCAGGCTTGACCAAAGCAACAAAAAGTAATAATAGAAAGAAAAAAATTGGGAGGTTGTGTTTGGTTATTGAATTTGAAGGGACCTCCACCATGTTTTGTCGGGTAATACGTTGGCCTTGTAGAAATATCACAACAACCATCTTTTAATTTCACTGATAATTTATGCTTAAAAAAAGTTAACTAATTTATTTAGCTAAACTAGCATCATGCTTTCGTATCTAAACTATATGTGTCAGATAAACACTGTATGAGAATGAGAGGACACATTATAATTTGATTCTAATTTATTTCTTAGAAAGAAAAAAAAAAAAAAAAAAAAAAACTATAACAGAAAAGTCACATACTAACACTATCGGTAGTAGAGTTAGAAAATTTCTGAAGTCCGGACAAAATATCAGTTTTAAACAAAAATTTCATTATTACACCGATAAATTTTAATTTTGAACAAAATATTTCAGTTTTTTCTAAATTAATCCATAAAAATTTTAATTTTGCCTTAAACTAATCTCTAAAATATCAAAAAATTAAGATATTACGCCGAAAAATTTCAGTTTTTAAACAAAATATCTCAGTTTTTCCTTAAATTAATCTCTAAAAATTTTAATTTTACCTTAAACTAACTTACCAAAAAATTACGGCCGAGCCCGGACAAGTGCTCAGGCTTGCTGGGCCTTGTATCCGCCCCTGAACACTATGTTTGTTTTAAGAGAAATGGAAAGGAAAGAAAGTGAAAGGATGGAAAGATGAGTTTTTCTTGTTTGGAACAAAAAAAAAGGTGAACGAAAGAAACCTGCAAAAGACCTTTCCTCCCAAACAACTAAAATAATCCTCTTATTTTGTACTATCTTTCTTTCCTTTCACTTTTTTTCTTTCAACATTCTTTTTGAAACCTTCTTCAAAAAGAAACATTCTTTTTTAAACCAAGCATACCCAAACACCGTGTTTGGTTCATTGGAAAAATTTGAGGAAGAAAAGAAAGTTGGTGGAAAAAATCACATAATTACCATTGTTTGGTTGCATGTCAAGAGGGAAGAAAATGCTGGTTTAGGTGGGGGCCCACATGCAAAGGGCATTCTGCCTAACCTATGTAGCATCATACTCCAATAATGACAAGTGTCGTATTCGATACGCGTTCGATGCTCCTGATATGGCTATCAGAGAAGTCTCGGGTAATCAAATTTTATTTTATTTTTAAAAAATGACTGATACGTATCGGATACTTCTCCGATACGGATATTGAAGAAATATTGGACAATTAATGTTCTTTGATGATGAAAACACCGAAGAAGTGACTCATACAATCCGTGTTTCCTCTTAAGTAGTGAATGTTAGAGTATGACGTTCTTTGTAGATAACCAACTATGTCTTTTTTGAATAGTACTGATCATATTTTGTTGGAATAGAACTAATGATGTTCTTTTTTTTTTTACGGAAATAGTGTTCTTTTTTTATAGTACTTAAGATATGTTATTATCGTTTGTTTGTTCATTTTGAGTAATTTGAAAATTAATTGATATTCATTATTGAATTTAGGTATGTTTATATATTGTGCATTTATATATTTAATTTTAAATTTAACTTTTAAGTAACTTATCGCGACCGCTTTGTATCGTGTATTTTGAATTATTTTTATATCACTATATGCAATGTGCCGAAATGACGGAAGTGCCCCTATTTGTTAGGATTCTCACATACAAAATTTTAGTCTTGCAATTTATGTATTGTTTTGTATTTATTTATATTTATATTATAATTCAAACTTTATGCCATCAGGTAAAAATAAAAGTAATACATTAGGTAAAAATAGAAGTATTCATATATATATAATGTATTAATAATTCATATTAAAAATAAATTTACATATATTAATACATATATAATATGTCATTTTAATATTGGGATATTTATCTCATTTAATAATTATTCATCTTTTTTTCTTTTCACTTTCTTTTCACTTTTATTAAAATCAAACAACTTAAAATTATCTCATTTTCCACCTACTTTCTATCAATTTTTTTTTTTCCTTTTACAATCTTTTCTTTTACTCCCTTTTTTTCAACTTTCTTTTATCATCCAAAGTCCAAACACACTGTAAAGAGTTGAGAAGAGGTGAATTGCATTTGGAGTGCCCTCAATATATTAAATATATACTTATAATACTTTGTCGTTGCAATTATAATTATGGGACAACTTAATTCTTATTAATTTTTTATAGTGTCAAGTAATTTAGTAGGTTTGTAAAAAAAAAAAAAAATTAGTAGGTAGAATCAAACATCATACATGTATAGATTAAAATGGAAATTTCTAGATTCGTGCATATCAATGTATATATAGCTACTAGTGGGTTGATATTTAGAAAACAACTTAATTCTTATTCTTTTTTAAGGAAACAAACTCAATTTATATTATTATGCAAATAGTTTTTAATACAATGATGAATCGATTCAAAAATACAACGACTAAACATAGAATACGCCATCCTTGCTAAAGAGTGAGCGATCATATTCGCTTGACGGTTAACAAACTTAATCTCGAAGTTGGATACTAATATCAACAATGACTTAATATGGGAAATAAGATTATTAAACTCGGAAGACCCTTGACGAATAGAGAAGATAACTTGAATAACAATTTGTGAGTCGCTTTCAATAATAGCATGCGAATAGCCTATTTGTATCAACTCACTAATAGTTTCTGGACTGGGCGAAATTCTATAGGCTCAATATGAAGTGGCCCAACAAATGATCCATAAAATTCAAATGTATCTTGGCGGGAAAGGCAAAGCGCAGGCGACGTGATGGCGAGGTATGCCGCCCCTCAAACGTGGTCGACCTACTGGCGAAGCAAAGACCACCCACGATCACCACCACCTGGACACGGTGGAGAAATGAAAGCTACCCACTATCACCACCATGACACGGTGGAAAGAAAGAAGACCCACCCATGACCACCTTGTAACACGGTGGAGAGAGAGAGGAACCACCTACGACCTCCATGATAGAGAGGAGTGGGGCGGTTCACCAAACATTCTAAATCCTCTTCTATAACTAGAGGTGGAAGAATCATTGTAAAAAGGCTGGTATTTTTTGTATACTTGTACTATTATTATCATTAATATACTTGGACACATCCCCCATACAATTTTTATCAGAACAGTTTTCTTCATAGTCATAACTTCTTCAACAATCGTATTGAGTGTAGCTTGAATAATGTTAGTACCCGCCAACATAAATCTTCCTTGATGGTAACAGATACACCACCCCAACTTGTTGGATCAGCTGAATCAAAGAAGCTAATATCAATATTACATTTTAAGAAACCTTGTATTGGAGACTGTCATTTAGAAGAGACGCGCCTTGTTGTAATGAATAGGCCCAAGAGAATAGAATATCCACAAGTTGGATTAGGTTATGAGTCATGGTTTATAGAAGGTTCTAGTAGGGTATCAATGCTATAAATAAATGTATTATGGAATGTAACAATCAACCGAAAATGAATGAAAGAAATTAGTTTGTTAGTTTAGTGTAGTTTTTAGTCTCTTTTAGCTTAATCTTCTTCAATTTATGAACAACTAAAAAGTTGTCCATAACAATTGGTGCTTTCATTGAGAGATGAATTTCTCTCCCTATCATCACTATGATCCCACAATTATCAATGTTCATACATTGTTAAATCCACACCTATTACCCCTTCCACAACCGTGTTTGATCGCAACTTTAATCAACACTACTACCATAATTCAATTCCACCACCCAAATCAACCCCCTTCAACCTGATGTTTTATAACTTCAATCCTATTAGACTTGGTTAGGTAGTTAGGAGGTGGTTACATAACTACCTTGAGTTAGTTAGTTATGGTTACTTGTGTTACAAGTAATAGATGTGTTAGGAGTTTTCCTTATAAATAAGCGTGTACCACATGCATTGTACACAACTTATTCTCTATTTTTCTTATCAATAAATCTTAACACTTTCCTCCTAGTTTTCTCTCTAGTTCTTACTTGTTATCTTCTTCCTCTTATCTTGGATTACCCTAACAAATTGGTATCCAGAGCCCTTTGGTTCTTAGTGTAGAAAGCACAAAGATTCAGTCTTGTTTGGTGTTTACATTTTCCTTCATTCAGAAACAATGTCAGGGAATGGTTTCCCAAACAATCTTCCAATTCTTGAGGGCAAGAATTGGGAAAGATGGAACAAACAGATGAAGTCTCTCTTTGGTTTTCAAGATACATGGGAAGTGGTGGTTAATGGTGTGCAAGACTTGGTGGGGAATGCCACTGAAGCTCAGAGATCAGCACACAAAGACTTAAAGAAGAAGGATTGCAAGGCAATGTATGCAATTCAAGCTGCAGTAGATTCTGCAAATTTTGACAAGATATCTAGTGCTGAATCCTCTAAGGCAGCCTGGGATATTTTGGTGAAATATTATGAAGGAGGAGAAAAGGTGAAGGGAGTGAAGTTGCAGTCTCTGAGAAGGCAATATGAGCTTCTGCAGATGGATAAGAGTGAATCCATTGGAGCCTATGTGTCGAAGGTTCAAGGCATTGTCCATACAATGAAGAGCTGTGGTGAGGTGATGACAGATAGGATGATTGTAGAGAAGGTAATGAGAACTCTAACTCCAAATTTTGATCATGTCATTGTTGCCATCCAAGAAACTGGGAATGTAGCTACATTACAGTTGGAGGATCTTGTCGGATCTTTAGAAGCACATGAGTTGATGATAAATGAAAGGAAAGGGGTTCAAGAATCTGTACAAGCCTTACAAGTTCAGGCTTGCAAGAAAGCTAACAGTCACAAAGAGAAAAATCAAGATAAGGGAAAGAATGGCTCTCAGAAAAAATTTGATGGAAAATCTGAATCCTTCAAGAAAGGAGGAGGAACATCAAATTCAAAGAAAGGGAAAGGCAAGGACAAGAGTCACATTCAGTGCTATAACTGTGAGAAATGGGGACACTATGCTTCAGATTGTTGGTTCAAGAAAGGCAAAGAAAAGGGCCAAGACTCTGATGATGAAGCAAAACTTGTGCAAGAAAAGGTTGAAGACAAAGCTGTGACTTTCATGGCTGCATTATCAGAGGTAGAATCACAAGATAAAGTTGATGCTGAGACTTGGTTCTTAGACACGGGGTGTTCCAATCACATGACTGGTCACAAAAACTGGTTAGTGAAGTTTGATTCTGGAAAGAAAAGTAAAGTGAAGCTGGCCAATAGCAGTTCATTGCAGTCAGAAGGCATTGGTAACATGGTTATCAAGAGAAGCAATGGAAGCTCTGCAGTAATTGAAGATGTGATGTTTGTACCAGGTATGGATTGTAATCTTCTGAGTGTTGGACAGTTAGCAGAAAAAGGTTTTTCAGTTATCATTAAGAATGCGAAATTTGAACTTTATGATCCTGCAAATAATCTAATTCTAAGGACTCCTTTGGCCAAGAATAGAACCTTCAGAACTTTGATCCACACAAACACTGTTCAGTGTATGAAGGTAGTAACAGATGAGAAGTTGAATTGGCTATGGCACCTGAGATTTGGACATTTGAATTTCAAATATCTGAATCAGCTAGGGAGCAAAGGAATGGTACTTGGCCTGCCTAAGATTGAAGCTTCAGAAAGAGTATGTGAAGGTTGCTTAGTTGGTAAACAACCTAGAAATGCTTTCAGCAAGAGTTTGCCTATGAGATCATCAAGTGTACTAGGTGTTGTGCATTCTGATGTGTGTGGTCCCTTTGATGTGAATTCACTTGGTGGTAATAGATATTTTGTTACCTTTGTTGATGAGTATAGCAGGAAGATGTGGATATACTTGATTCAAACCAAGAATGCAATATTTGATGTCTTCAGAAACTTTAAGGCATTAGTTGAAAATCAAAGTGGAAAGAAGATCATAGCTCTCAGAACAGATGGTGGAGGTGAGTATACTTCCAAGAAGTTTGAGTCATTCTGTGTTGAACAAGGTATAGAACATGAAGTCACAGCTCCCTATACACCTCAACACAATGGCTTAGCTGAAAGAAGGAACAGGACTATTCTTGATATGGCAAGGTGTATGGTGAAGCATAGGAACCTGCCTAAAGCTTTCTGGGGTGAAGCAGTTCACACTGCTGTGTATGTGTTGAACAGGTGTCCAACCAAGAAGCTGAAAGACAAAGTACCTGAGGAAGTGTGGAGTGGTAGAAAACCTAGTGTAAGTCACTTCAGAATTTTTGGTGCTTTATGTCACAAGCATGTGCCTGAAGCAAAAAGGAAGAAGCTTGATGACAGAAGTGAAGCCATGATCTTGGTAGGATACCATGTCACAGGTGCTTACAAGCTGTATGATCCTGTCACAAAGAAAATGATCTACAGTAGAGATGTTGTAATTGATGAAGAGAAATCCTGGGATTGGATTGCTGGTTGTAGTTCAAGCAGAGCTCAATTGAATCCAATCATGAATGAAGAAGATAGTGATTCTAGTGATGAGAATGAAGCACCTGCAGCTGTGACTAGAGACAGGCCTGCCAGAACAAGGAACATTCCTGCTAGATTGCAGGATTGTGAAATTGTTAATGATAATGAGGTAAATGCAGATGGTGACTTAGTTCATATTGCATTGATGGCTGGTTCTGAGCCTATCAATTACACAGAAGCCTTGAAACACAAGAAATGGAAGAGAGCTATGGAGGAGGAGTTGGCTTCAATTGAGAGAAATCAAACTTGGGAGTTAGTTAAACTTCCATCAGATAAGAAGGCAATTGAAGTAAAATGGGTGTTCAAGCTGAAGCTAAATCCTGACAATTCTATAGCAAAATATAAGGCAAGGCTAGTGGCAAGAGGTTTTCTGCAGAGGGAAGGAATAGATTACTCAGAAATCTACTCACATGTGGCAAGAATTGAGACTGTGAGACTTGTCATAGCTGTAGCTAATGCAAGGAAATGGCCTATGTTCCACATGGATGTTAAGTCAGCCTTTCTTAATGGTCCATTAGAAGAACTTGTTTTTGTAACTCAGCCACCTGGATTCATGATTGAAGGGAAGAAAGACATGGTCTACAGATTGAACAAAGCTCTATATGGTTTGAAACAAGCTCCAAGAGCTTGGAATAAAAGGATAGATGGATTTCTTGTGAAACAAGGTTTCAGGAAATGCAAGTCAGAATATGGAGTATATGTGCAGGAAGCAGCTTCAAGCATCATTCTGATATGTTTGTATGTTGATGATCTGCTAGTAACTGGAAGTGTCACAGCTGAGATAGAGAGATTCAAAGAAGTAATGAAAACTGAAT
This sequence comes from Trifolium fragiferum, assembly GCA_954870985.1. NCBI lineage: Eukaryota > Viridiplantae > Streptophyta > Magnoliopsida > Fabales > Fabaceae > Trifolium > Trifolium fragiferum. Next base: position 74,072,598 of record OX940789.1, on the reverse strand, counting down.
TTGAGATGACAGATTTGGGAGAAGTGTCTTACTTCTTAGGATTTGAACTTCTGAAGAATGGTAAAGGTCTATTGTTGCATCAGAGGAGATATGCAGGAGAAATTCTGAAGAGGTTCAACATGACTGAGTGTACATATGCTGCAACTCCTATGGAGGTGAACTTGAAGTTAGAGAAGAATGAGACAGAAGAGACTGTGGATACTACAATTTTCAAGCAAATTGTAGGATCATTGAGATATCTTTGCAACAGCAGGCCAGATATATGCTTTGCAGTTGGGCTTGTAAGTAGATTCATGGATAAGCCTAGAAGGTCACACATGAATTCAGCTAGAAGAATACTTAGGTATATAGCAGGCACAATGGAGTTTGGAATTCTTTTTCCAAAGTCAGTTCTGAATGAGAAATTTGAGATTGTGTGCTACTCTGATGCTGATTGGTGTGGTGACAAAGTAGATAGAAGGAGTACTACTGGGTATTTCTTCAGATTTATGGAGGCTCCTGTTGCTTGGTGTTCTAAGAAACAACCAGTTGTTGCATTGTCTTCGTGTGAAGCTGAGTACATAGCAGGTGCATATGCAGCATGCCAAGCTTTGTGGATTGTGACTGTGTTGAAGGAGCTAGGAATTGAAGCAGAGAAACCTGTGGTTCTGCAGATTGATAACAAGTCTGCTATAAACTTAGCCAACAATCCAGTTTTGCATGGTAGAAGCAAACACATAGAGGCTAGGTTTCATTTCTTGAGGGAGCAGGTGAATCAAGGTAGCTTAGATGTCAGGCATTGTGCAACAGATACTCAGGTTGCAGATGCTCTAACTAAGAGTTTGAAAACAGACAGGTTTTTGAAGCTCAGAAGTGAACTTGGTGTCTGTCAGGCGCGCGCGCCCAGCATGGCAAGTTCTGAAGCAGTTCTGAAGGACAGACAAGTTCTGAAGCAGTTCTGAAGGACAGACAAGTTTGCAGTTCTGAAGGATTTCTGAAGGACAGACAAGGATTTCTGAAGGACAGACAAGTTTGCAGTTCTGAAGGATTTCTGAAGGACAGACAAGGATTTCTGAAGGACAGACAAGTTTGCAGTTCTGAAGGATTTCTGAAGGACAGACAAGGTTGCAGTTCTGAAGGATTTCTGAAGGACAGACAAGTTTGCTTAGGCTTGAAGTTAAGGGAGCATGATGTTTTATAACTTCAATCCTATTAGACTTGGTTAGGTAGTTAGGAGGTGGTTACATAACTACCTTGAGTTAGTTAGTTATGGTTACTTGTGTTACAAGTAATAGATGTGTTAGGAGTTTTCCTTATAAATAAGCGTGTACCACATGCATTGTACACAACTTATTCTCTATTTTTCTTATCAATAAATCTTAACACTTTCCTCCTAATTTTCTCTCTAGTTCTTACTTGTTATCTTCTTCCTCTTATCTTGGATTACCCTAACACAACCGTCACAATTTTCTCTACAACAACACCAGTACCTCACTACCACCAATTGTCTACCAACAACCAACAAACTACCATGAATCCATCACTCATACTCAACTTCCATCTTACAACACACCTTCCATCTCCACTACTACTGATCTTGCATCACTTATCAATCAACTTGTGCAGTCCCAACATAATTTCTAGCGTACCTTCCAGCATAACCTCTCTGTTCTTGCTAGTGAAGTATCACACTTCAAAACCTCACTTACACCTTCGGTCATCCATCACACACCACACAGAGAGCCATCATCATCATCATGTAAATTTCAACATTTAACCCAACAACCACAAACCCACACTCCCACCGCCTTGAATCATCACCATCACTACGTTTATCATGATCCATGTCTTCAACCAAACCCACCAATTTACAACAAATTCCATAACCCAGATCTCGATCTTCACCTAGATCTCTCCCCTCTCATCAATGATTTATGTGAAGAGGTTAAGTTGAAAAAACATGTGGTTGTTGATATTGCTGATGATGGCGATTTCACCCACACCATCGATGTTTCAGTTTCTCACGCCAATGAGGAAGAAAACAAGCGTGTCAATAACGCCGACGTTGAGATCATCTCAAGACCAACACCGTTAGATAGCGTCAACATGATCGGAGAGAGCGTTTCTACTGCTTTGGAAACTGACGAGAATTCGCCGAAACATGTAGCCGTGAAAGAGCAAGTAAAAGAACCTAGCCAGGATTCTTTATCAATTTTTTCGAGTTCAAGTTTTCTTCCTTTGATTTTGGCACCGTCACAACACTGTTTCTCCGGCATTAAAACGCCGTCAATAGAGAAGAAGGTTGATCGCGCTGTGACCATGGTGAAAACGCGTCAGCAACATTCATTCATTATCTTCAAGCTAACTGATGTTTCCAGTCAGATTTTTGATCCCGGTGGTGATGAGAGTCGATTTCTTTCTCCAGCGGCAATTTTTGGTAATTTCTATTCCACTTTGCCTTTGTTGGTACCATGGGATAGAGGAAAATTTGGGGTTTGCAGTTTGTTGTCAATGGCGTTGAATTTGAATCACATTCATAGCACCTTATCTCTTCTATGGAGGCCATTAGATAGAGGGAAGTATGGGATTTGCCGTTTTTTGTCTCTGGGGTCGAATTGGAGTCAATTCCATAAGTCTCTTTCTCTTCAATGGGAGCCATGGGATAGAGGAAAGTTTGAAATTGCAATCTTCTGTCTCTGGCCTTGGCTGCTGCCATGAATTTTGGAAACACAGAATTTTGCAACAAGGGCAATTTGGGAATTAAAGTCACTAAAATTCTTTAATGATTTAAATGGACTCTTCATACTTGGCCCAAGGTGCATTTCATACTTGGGAGTGATGCTAAGGAGAATTGGAGTTTTGAGCAAGAATTTGGGAATAAGTCCACTCAACACACTTTAAATTTCATTTTATTTGGCTTTTGATTAAATTCTAGGTAATATTGTAGATTTTGTTAGATTACACCTTGAGGACAAGGTGATTCTGCAAGACCAATGGAATGTAATGAATAGGCTCAAGAGAATAGAATATCCACAAGTTGGATTATGCCTATGAGTCATGCTATAAATAAATGTATTATGGAATGTAACAATCAACCGAAAATGAATGAAAGAAATTAGTTTGTTAGTTTAGTGTAGTTTTTAGTCTCTTTTAGCTTAATTTTCTTTAATTTATGAACAACTAAAAAGTTGTTCATAACACTTGTTGTGATGTGTGTTGTTGGAACTATCATAGGCAGACATGCATCAACCTTGGCACCGTTCATTATTGCCCATTCATTCCACATGTTTTCACTATTGCACGGCCATAACGTATCGTAATTTAAATTAACATATTTGTTGGAAAAAAAAAAAGGTTTAAATGATTTTTTGGTCCTTATATATTTGCGAATTTTTTGTTTTAGTCCATTAATATACAAAATTTGTTGATTTTAATTCATAAGTCAAAATTCACATAAAAATCTGAACGAAAATCTACACGAAAACTGCAGATTTTTCTGCAGATTTTGATTTTAAGGACTAAAACCAACAAATTTTGTACATTCAGAGACTTATTTGCAACAAAACAAGATACATTGATTAAAACAAAAAATTCGCAAATATACAAAGACCAAAAAATTATTTAAGCCAAAAAGAAATAGTTATTTTTTGAGAGATCTGCTTTAATCTTGACTGAACCTAATAGATCTGTTTATATTGTCGTGAGTCTTCCTCTTAATTAGTCTGAAACATTTATTATTTGGAAAAAAATGTACATCCCGACAAAAATTTAGATGCTTACCTTCAAAAAATTATTATTATTATTATTATTATTATTATTATTATTATTATTATTATTATTATTATTATTATTGTCTAATAAAAGATGTTGTATTTTATATGTAAGAAGAACACTTCATTTCTTCATTTTAATGGTGGAATTCTAGCCATTGATCTAATTAATAAAAAATTATTATAATTATTTTTGTAATGTCTAATTAAAAATATATATGTGGATGGTGTTGGAGGATGTTGGTGGATCGCGATGGTCTTTGGTTTAGAGTGTTGGCAGTCCGATACGGGGTGGAGAGAGATAGACTTCGTGAGGGAGGGCGGAGAGGGTCTGCATGGTGGAGGGAGATTGCTCGTATTAGGGAGGGAGGAGAGACAGGGGACAGGTGGTTTTAGGAGCATGTTTCGAGGAGGGTGGGGGACGGGTCTGACACTTTCTTCTGGACTGATCCTTGGGTGGACGGGATTCCCTTGTGTGAGCGTTTTGGTCGTCTGTTTGATTTGGCGGAGACCAAACGGTATACGGCGGCTGAGATGTCTTCTTTAGGATGGGGTGCACATGGGGTGGCTTGGGCGTGGCGTCGACAGTTGAGGGGGTGGGAGAAGGAGGATTTGAGGAAGTGTCAGTCGTTATTACTTACATTTCGGTGGTTGAAGGCGACGAGTGTTACTTTAGCTTCTAACTGCCATAGTTGGTGGTCTTGTCCCATGCTTTGTCTGGGGCTTGTTTGATCTGTTTTTTGGACTTTCTCTCTGTATCTATTTGTGACTCTTTGTAAACACTGCTAGTCGTCGTTGGCACACCTTGTGCTAGGGCGATTGTTTCTTAATATATTTCATTTCAGCCTGTTCAAAAATATATATATATATATATATATATATATATATATATATATATATATATATATATATATATATATATATATGTGGACAACTTATAATATCTAGAAGTATTATTTAGAAAAATATGAAAAATGTTTTTGAAGTGATGGAAAAAAATGTAGTAATTCATTGTAATATCATCTTATCCGACTCGAGATATTATTATAATTTTTTAGTTGATATTATTATAAGTTTTTTCATAAAAGAATTCAGTATCCGATTTAAGCATCGATTAATTTGAGGGGACAAATCCCACCGTCTATTTGTCGGATCCGTTTAAAGCCAATGGTGTTTTATTATGTATGGACTAATCCACTGAAATTGACAAATATTATTAGGGGTGTAAGCGGATAAGAAAAATCCAATTGAACTGACGATCTAAACCGAAAAAAATAAATTGATTTTTATGGTTTGGATAAAAAATAGAACCAATTGAAAACTGATATGGTTTGGTTTGGTTATTGGATTTAGTTTTCAAGAATCAATGAAAATCGAACTGAACTAATAAATATATATTGTTAAGTTAATATTTTTTTATAGGTCAGCACACAATAAAAAATTAAAACTGCCTCAACTTGAACTTATGAACTTAATTTGGTATATGGTTTTATTTGATGAACTTGCGAACTTAATTTTAATAGGGTTTTATTTTGTATTTGGTGAACTCATTCGATGAACTCATGGAAAAAAAAAATTGTATATTATATTTGATGAACTTATGGGAAAAAGATTGTATTTTGTATTTGATGAATTATATTTAATGAACACATGGGAAAAGAATATATCCGAAAAAATAATAGCATGAAATACATTGAAAAAAAAACTCGATTTAAGTATATGAACCAAACCGATTAATTTAATTAGCTTTCATTTTTGAAAAACACCAAAAACCGAATCAAATTAAATCAATTAAAAGTTCATTAATTCGGACATTAAATTCATCAAAAAATTATCCAAATCGATCCAATTAGTTTGGTATTATTATAAGTTACTAGTAACTGTTTTTAAACGTTTTGCCTTGACAAATATATTTCGGCTTACCTTTTTTTATTGGGAAGTCTAAGTTTTGATGTGTGCTTGACTTCAATTTCAGAGAGCCAGGAAACTTGGAAAGAAATTTAGAATCAATTAAACAATACAAAAATGTTAGAAAAAGGATGATGTCATTCATGACTCCAATTACGTGCAAATATTGCAATCAAAGAAAGAGAAAGGTAGAAAAGAAATTACATTGATTTGTATTTAGGTAAAGACAAATAGATTAATTAGCTAGTAGATCTTCTAAAAATAGTTCAAAATATCATGTATAATAATGTTATATCGTTTAGATTTATGAATGTAGTTTTTTAAAGATTGAATTTTGTCATATAAAAAAAATTAACAATTTGTTGTCCGTCTTCAATTTATTTATGTGTAATTATCTTATATATAATATATCATTGAATTAATTAGTTAAGAGAATAATAATAAGAGATAGGCTAAATAACTTCTTTTTTTCCTTAACTAAATTCTTGGTTTTGTTTTAATCCCTTAAATAAGTTTTGTTTCTTTATGGTCAATTGGTCACTTAACTATGTTTTCGTCAAGTTTCTTCCTTTAATTTTTAATTCCAAACATATAAGATGAACTAATGTTAACCATTTCATTTTTTTATGACAAAAAAAAACCATTAAATTTTAAGAGTTTACTAAATATAACATGCACCACCACCAACTAATTTTTTTTCTTTTATTCCTTCATCTTCTTCTCCTCTCTTATCTTTATTTTAGGTTTTAAGTTGATATTTCATATTTTGAAAGTTTCAAGTTGGTCTTTCATGTTTATTTTAGGTTTCAAGTTGGTCTCTTATGTTTTTAAAAGCTTAGTCCCTATTAAGGACTAAACTTGAAACTTTTAAAAACATAAGGGACCAACTTGAAACTTTATAGGACTAAACTTGAAACTTTTTAAAACATAAGGAACTTATTTGAAACTTTTAAAAACTTGAGGGACCAACTTGAAACTTTTAAAACATGAAGGACCAACTTGAAACTTTTAAAACATAAGGAACCAATTTAAAACCTAAAATAAACATAAAGGACCAAATGTACAATTAAACCTATTTAGAATTAAAAAGTAATGAAAAAAACCAACTAAGCATAGTTAAATGATCAAAAAGAACAAAAGTTAATTAAGGAATCAAAACAAAACCAACAATTTAATTAAGATATAATAAACTGTAACTTCGCGAATTGAAATATAAAGCTTTAACTTCATCAAACGAAAAAAAAAATAGCTTTAACTAAATCTCTATATATATAAAATGTGAACCTTTTTTCAAGTTCAAGTGTACACATGACAGTCTCTAAGTCATTCTTCTCCCATATTGTTTTGGCCATTAATGAATTTAATACTATATGATTTTTCGTTTTTTTTTTGCACTATTTCTCAAGGTTTTTATGTTTGACCCATATCATAATGCCATAATTAATGAATTAAACACTATATGATTTTTGGGTTAAGATTTCTCAAGATTTTTCATGTTTGATCCATGCCATAATTAATGAATTAAGCAATAAGCTTCAAATTATATTTTGGTACAGACTTTACAAATTTGTTTTCCAATTTAAAAAATAAATTAACTAAAATTTTGATTGATGTTGAAACATGCTTAATAGAAAAATTTTATCTCTATATATATAAAATGTGAACCTTTTTTCAAGTTCAAGTGTACACATGGCAGTCTCTAAGTCATTTTTCTCCCATATTGTTTTGGCCATTAATGAATTTAATACTATATGATTTTTCGGTTTTTTTTTGCACTATTTCTCAAGGTTTTTATGTTTGACCCATATCATAATGCCATAATTAATGAATTAAACACTATATGATTTTTCGGTTTAGATTCCTCAAGATTTTTCATGTTTGATCCATGCCATAATTAATGAATTAAGCAATAAGCTTCAAATTATATTTTGGTACAGACTTTACAAATTTGTTTTCTAATTTAAAAAATAAATTAACTAAAATTTTGATTGATGTTGAAACATGCTTAATAGAAAAAATTTATTAATTTAAAATTAAAAATAAATTTCGTATATGTGTATATTGCTTTAAAAAACAATTAATGTTCAAAAAAAGTTAGTAAAAAAATTCACCATTCTAAATTGTCATAATGAAAAAATATCAAATAAATAAATTTATAACAAAATAATAGTTACAAAAGTCATTTATAACAAAAGATAATTATTATTTTTTTGATTGCTAATAAAAGATATTCTCTAATCAATTGTTTGGTCAAGGATGAGCAATAATGGTCAAATATTCTCTAATCAGGGTCCGAAAATAAAATAAAAATTCAAAAAATAAAATAATAGTAGTATCCGAAAAATCAAAGAATATTCCTTAGGTTTATGCTTTATTATTGTCTTCAATGGCAATTTTACATTCCTTCTCCTCCCATATTGTTTTAGCAATAAATGATTTAAATGAATTTTCAAATTTGAAAAAAAAATAGTATTCAAAATGTTGGTCAAATATGATTCTCCTCACAATTCAATCCCAATAAATTTTGAATTTCAAATAAATGAAATAATTGAAAATATTACATTTTAAAGGAATTGACATTTATTGTGGTCAAACCAATTCCTAAAATTATGAAAATTTTGAAAATCAAATTAAATTTACAAGCTTGTGCTACACACCCAACCCAAATCACAACTTATATATATACAATTGATGGATGTAAATGACAATCATAGTAAAGGTAAACGAAAATCTCAATTTCAGTCTCTAACTTTTTTTTCGCTCAACTTGATTTAATTTATTTTTTCATTCTTTTTCTTTTATTATAATTATGATAGTAATAATTTCATATACTATGGTTTGCTCATGGAATTGCAGATTTTGATCTATTCATGGCGTGCCATATGAGACTTGTGTTTTGGTAATATGTGTTTCTTTTGAAGAAATTATTTATATTCACTTTAGCTTTTGTGTTTTAGTTTTGTGGGATGTAGTTTTACTCTCTATTTGTTGTTGCAAAAGTAATTTTTTCAATTTCAGGCACATTTTTAAAGCGTGATTTTTACAATGTCAAAGTTGTCAATGTTACATAACAAGAATAGCTACAAGGAGTTAAGCTCATTTGAGTCTCATTTTTTCCTATCTTTATCTTTTACTACTCTTTTTTTTACTCTAGCTTTTGAATGTAGTCTTTATATATAAATGTAATGTTTTATTTGAAATTTGAAAAGAATTCATAATTCTTCTCTTTGTTGACTTCTTAGAACTTTTATTTTGGAATGTAATTAATACGTAATCAATAAAATGATTTTATTCTAATTCAGACAATTATATCATTGACCTGTTGTAAGTATTATTTTTTTTCACAATGTTGTAAGTATTATTTAGGAGATATTTTTTAGGTTGATTTTCATCACATTTCATAGGTATGTCTCTTTGTTCTCCATTTTTTTTCTTCGCATTCACTTTCGCAAATCTTCATTGTTTTATTTGTGTTGCCTCTCATATATAATTTACATTTTTCTACTACATTTGTAGATCAAAAAATAATAGTGATTTTGCTACTTCTCTACCATATCAAAAAAATAAAATAAAATAAAATAATGATTTAAAAAACATCATGAAGATTTGAAGATGTTATATACATTTTTTTTGTTATATAAGCTCTGTATTTAAATGATATTTTTATGATAAATCATAAGCGTACTAATTTTGAGCTATAATTTTTTATTTGCAGGTCCATATAGAAGATTAATATTATTCCTTACATAAATTTTCATAAAGAAAAGAAGTATCAACTAATGTTATAATACTGAGTCTTTATTTATAAAATTTTGATATTTTATTGTCATTTTTTTTAATAGTATGTTTGTTTGGTCTATTACTTTTGTAACTTTGATGTATTGAAATTTCATATATTTTCATAGTTGTCAATTGTAATTGTATTTTATTTTGTTTGTTAAAAATTGTAATTGTTTTAAGATTTGTAATTATTTGAAAAATATCATCAATATATAATTAATTTTAATTGTTACATAAATACACCAATAAGATCCATTTCTTTTTCTTTCTTTCTTTTTTTTTTTTTTTATAAAAAAATAGCATCCCTTAGACACATAGTTATGGAATACAAAAAAAAGTTATGGAATACATAATAGTTAGCATATATTGAAAAATATCGTTTCATGTGAATTATATATTTTTGTATGAAATCATCCCATTTTTTTTTCACGAGATCTATATTTCATTAATGAGGCCTATTTATATTAAAAATGTCTATCGGTACATATATTTCTACTCACATGAATACAAATGACTATTTTTTGTTTGTTTGTAATTTCTGCGAGAACTTATATTTCTATTAATAAATATTAATTTGAAGATCTATATTTTTTTGTAATTTATACGAAATCTATATTTTTACTCATATCAATACGAGTACATGCAACTTTTTTTTAATTCCTACATAAACTTATATTTTTTTTTCATATAATAATACATGATCTATTTTACTTTTGTAATTTATTTTTGTAATTTATATTATAGTTTGTACATGCCCGGCCCGGACACATGTGCAACATGTGCCATGCCATCGGGCCTCCTAGAAACGAAGGCCTCGATTTTTTTATACAGTAGTAATATTAGTAAATTTAGGGATGTAAAATTTAATATATTACGGCAAACTGAAAATGCCAAATTGTTAGATCCACAATCATTTTTACTGAGTACTGATATTAATAAATTAAGGGATGTAAAATTTAATACATTACTTCCTCGACCTTAATTATAAACAAATTTATACATTTTAAATTCATTGAAAACCGAATTTATATATTCTATGATTAATGCCAAATACATTGGTTATCCAATGAATTTAAAAAGTAGAAATTTGCTTATAATTAAGGTCGTATGAAATATTTAATTAACGAATTTATTTCAAAAAATGATTCAGCTTAAGTAGCTAGCAAATATTTTATTATTATTGATTATACTATGAATTTTTTTATATTAGCTTAAAGGATGCTTATTTTATTTATGCTATTTGCAATTTAAATCAAGGATAATTTTTTTTTAAATTACATTTTTATTTATTAGAAATGGCCACATTTTTATTTTTTTTTGCATATGGCCTCCAAAAACTTGGGGTCGGCCCTGGGTTTGTATTGCTACTAATATATTAATTTGAAAGCTACTTTTTTTAAATTTTTATTTGGCCTATATTTTAACTCATACATCAATACTTTGGACCCTTTTTTTATTGTAATTTATACGCGAACATATATTTCTACTTATGCATTAATACGGATGACTTTTTTTTTTAATAATTTCTACATAGATCTATATTTTTCCTCATATTAATACAAAGATCTATTATTTTATAATCTGTTTTTTTTAATAATACGAATATTATTTTGTTATTTATATTGTAGCCTACATTTCAACTCATACATCTACCTCAAAGCCTTTTTACGAAACCTCAAACTCTCTTCAATATATCTCATAGAGAAACTATTCTCCATAAACTTTATAATTCTTTTAGTGGAGAATAATATAAACAACAACTATGATACATTTTTAATTTGATAAAACAGTGCATAAACTTATATTTCTTTTTATGTATCAATACAAGATCTATTTTATTTTTGTAATTTATACTACAGTTTATATTTCTACTCATATATTAATACGAAAGTCTATTTTTTAAAGTTTTTTTTTTTTTTTATTTCAACGCATACATCAATACAGGCCACTATTTTTTTATTGTAATTTCAACGGGAACATATATTTCTACTTATGCATTAATACGGATGACTTTCTTTTATTATGGCTTAATTCATACTTTGGTCCCTTATATTTATTTTAACTCTCAATTTGGTCCCTTATGTTTTAAAACACTCACATTAGTCCCTTATGTTTTGAACGTTACTATTAAATGGTCCATTCCGTCAAAAAAAATTTAAACGTCGTTAATTTTGGCCACATGTTAGACGGAAACAGGCTTAATTCATACTTTGGTCCCTTATGTTTATTTTAGCTCTCAATTTGGTCCCTTATGTTTTAAAACACTCACGTTAGTCCCTTATATTTTGAACGTTACTATTAAATGGTCCCTTCCGTCAAAAAAAATTTAAACGTCGTTAATTTTGGCCACTTGTTAGACGGAATAGACATTTTTTACGCAGTCACTCTGCCATATCATTAATTGGATTTTAAAATGAAAATAAAAAACTAAATGAAACCCAGAATCCGTCTGGCCCGGCGACCACCGCGCCGGATTCTGGGTTTCGTTTATGCATGAACACAGTTGAGAGTGAAAGAGAGACCGTTGAGAAGTAGAGAGAGGTTTTTTAGTTTCAAATGAAATTCTCTTTCACTGAAAACCTTTTGTACTTCTCCCTAATTTTCATTCACCCCAATTCTCATTAAGTTAATTTAGTTTTATAATTTTTTTTAAATTCAATTAATGATATGGCAGGGTGACTGTGTAAAAAATGTCCTTTCCGTCTAACACGTGTCCAAAATTAACGATGTTAAAATATTTTTTTACGGAAGAGACTATTTAATAGTAACGTTCAAAACATAAGGGACTAAAGTGAGTGTTTTAAAACATAAGGGACCAAATTGAGAGCTAAAATAAACATAAGGGACCAAAGTATAAATTAAGCATGTTTCCGTCTAACACGTGGCCAAAATTAACGACGTTTAAATTTTTTTTTACGGAAGAGACCATTTAATAGTAACGTTCAAAACATAAGGGACTAACGTGAGTGTTTTAAAACATAAGGGACCAAATTGAGAGCTAAAATAAACATAAGGGACCAAAGTATGAATTAAGCCTTTTATTATATATCATTTATACTTAGATTTCTATTATTACTTATATATTAATACGAATATCTATTATTTTATAAATTTTATGAAATCTATATTTTTAGTCATATATTAATAGGGAGACTATTTTTTTTTTTTTAATTTCAACATGAACATGCATTTCGGCTTAAACAATAATACATGAATAATTTATTTTGTTATTTATGTTGTAGCCTACATTTCTACTCATATATCCACCTCAAAGTCTTTTTACGAAACCTTAAAGTATCTTCGATATATCTCATAGAGAAATTATTTTTCATAAACTTTATGATTCTTTTAGTGGAGAATAATAGAAACAAAAACTATTATACATTTTTAATTTGGTAAAACAATGCATAAACTTATATTTATTTTCATGTATTAATACGGGATCTATTTTATATTTGTAATTTATAATGTAGTTTATATTAATACGACAGTCTATTTTTTAAAGTTTTTACATGACCTATATTTCAACTCATACAATAATATCGGGGCCTATTTTGTATTGTAATTTCTTTCGGAAGATACATATGCATTATTGTTAATGATTTTCTTTACAATTTCTACTCATATATTAATACGAAGACCTATTTATTTTATAATTTTTATGGAATCTATATTTTTAGTCATATATTATAAGGGAGGATATTTTTTAAAATTTCATCAAGAACCTATCTTTCTGGTTAAGTATCAATACGAGAATCAACTTTTTTTTTGTTATTTATATTGTAGCCTATATTTCTACTCATATATTCATACACAAACATTTTTTTGTAATGCATATCCACCTCAAAGCCTTTTTACGCAACCTCAAAGTTTTTCCCATATATCGCACAGAGAAATTATTTTCCATTAATTTTATAATCTTTTAGTGGAGAATAATAGAAGCAACAACTATGATACATTTTTAATTTGATAAAAAAATACCAACTATAGGAATCTTCTTAAGAAAATCTATGACATTATACATAAATTTTACAGTTAATTTTTATCACAGTGTTATTTCAATTATTAAATTCTAGAAGACTGCAAATATTTATGTAGTTGTCATTAACTATCTTCTATTAGTAATTAAAATTTTAATTTTACAGTTTAAAGTAAAATATACAAATGCATTTATAAATAAATAAATCTACAAATGCATTTTTATCTGTGTTTGGCACGAGTTTGGATTGGTTGATGGATGACTTCAAGAAAGAACAATTTTTTGGGCCTCTAGATGCAAGTAGCAAACATTATTATAGTATTGAATTTTTATTAATTATTTTTATATTTCTTTAAATAAATATAAATATGATATTTCATCGTAGGAATGTATACAATTGAGTTTCAAAAGAGAGGTCTGCCACATGCACATATTCTTATTTTTGGTCGAATGGTCAAAATAAACTCAGAACTGGGAATCACATCGACGGAATTATTTCTGCAGAGTTATCAAATCCTGCCCAATATTCACGGTTGTCCGAGGCTGTTTCAAAGTTCATGATACATGGTCCATGTGGTGGGTCTTTTAAAGGATCACCCTGCATGAACTCTGCAGGAAAGTGTATCAAATTTTACCCAAAAAAATTTCGCACATCTACTACACGTCATATCACCTTAATAATATCATTTAGATTCAACAAACTACATTTTAAATAATAAGTTTGTAACACCCATTGTTCTTAAACTCCGCAATTTGCGGTGCCCTGTTTTGAATCCTAGGGTTCCCAGACCCAGCGCCGCCGTGTGGTTGTTCTTGGGCCACCGCTTCCATGGGCCTTCCCTTGTGATTGTTGTTTCAATCTGGTTTCTCTACAACCTAGATGCCCACGCCGCTCCTATATAAGCTGCTTCCGCCATGTTTGTTCATACACACACAAACAGAACACGCCTTACCCCTCACTCTTATGCAAATTGCTTCCCCTTTCCATCGATTTCTCCTACAGTGTGTTATCCTCCTGCTACTTCTCACACCTTTCACCATGTCTGAAACTGAAATTTCACTAGATGGCCTTACCTTATCTGATGAGGGTCTCACAGTGAATCTCAACTCTGACCCGTCAACAATTCAAGTTCTTGACCACTGCTTAATTGGCCGTGTCCTCACTGATAAGCAGATTCGCTTTGCTTATTTCAAAGAGCGCCTGGGCCACGCCTGGAAATCGGGAAAGAAGGTTTCTATTTTACCGACCGCCGACAGTCGCTACCTATTTCAATTCAATCACCGTCTTGATGCTGCCAAGGTAATGGATGAAGGACCATGGTTGTTCGATAATTACAACCTTGTAGTCGAAAGAATCGCTCCCGGTGTTGTCCCTGCTAGTATTCAGTTGAATCATCTTGACCTCTGGATACAGGTTCATCAGTTGCCTTTTGGTTTCATTCAACCGAAAGTTGGTCAAGCAATTGGTAGTTTTCTTGGCGAATTGAAGGAGTATGATAGTCGTAATTCTATCCATAGTACCTATATGAGGCTGAAGGTTCGTATCAATGTCAACAACCCTCTACAGCGAAGTTGGAATGTGCGAGCTGATGAAGGTAATTATGTCGAAATACTTTTTAAGTATGAAAAACTTGGCGTCTTATGTTATCTTTGTGGTTTGATTGGACACACGGACAAGGGTTGTCCGAGATTATTTGAGATGGAGAATGATGATGGTAATCGTGGTTGGGGGGAATTTCTTCGCCCCCTAATTAATCGCATGGGTACAGCAGCAACAAATAAGTATTTGAAAGACCCTATTCCGTCACGACCGTTTATTGCATCAGAATTTGGTACAGGTCCGTCTGCTGCAACTTCACATGCTGCAACATCGACTGCATCCCCCTCTAACATTGGTAATTTTGATGGTCGCATCACGGCGGTTCAAAAAGAGATCTCTGCTATAAAGAATGGGTTACTAAGTGTTCAGAAACATGCTACTGTGAAGGCTGGTAAGAAATATAATGAAGCCTCTTCCTCTCAGACTATTATTATGGCTTCACCCACTCCTTCTCTGCCTGGTCGTGACAACAGTCTCACGCGACCTTTGGTGCTAGGCTTTCTGGCCGATACACAGAACATGATTCAAGGTGAGGGCTTGCTTAACTCTGAAGCTGCGGAACAATCTGGCGATGGTACAGAACTAAAGAAGCGGAAACGTGTCAAGGCTGCACATGAGAATTTAGGTGCTGTGCATATTGAAGAGGAAACTAAGACAATGAATGTTGGGCTGGGAAGTATAGGTGATGTAGGAACTAGTCTAGGCAATGGGAGGGATATTGTAATGTTTACTCATGATAACCCTTTGTATGCTGAAACTAATGTAACGGCAGGACCTGATGTTCAGGCCTGCCGAGAACCATGAATCTTGTAAGTTGGAACTGCCGGGGTCTAGGTACCCCGAGCGCAGTTTCCAACCTTAAATACCTTGTAAGGCATCATAATATTGCCATCCTCTTTCTAAGTGAGACACTAGTCTACAATAATAAAATAGAGGAACTTCGTTATGTGCTTGGCTTTAATTCTTCTTTTTCTGTTGATCGTGTGGGTCGTAGTGGAGGTCTTGCTTTGTTTTGGCGCTCCTTTCTTAATTGTCAGGTTCTGGATTATTCTCAAAATCACATTTCCGTGGAGATTAATGACATCGACCGAGGTAACTGGCGCTTAACCGGTTATTACGGGTATCCCAACGGAGGTCGCCGTCGTGCCTCATGGGACTTTTTACGCACTTTATCACAACAATCTTCTCTACCTTGGTGTATTTTTGGTGACTTTAACGATATTATGGATGCTAGTGAGAAGCGAGGCAGAACCACACGTTCGCCTTGGTTGATTAATGGTTTCCGTCAGGCTGTTGTTGATTCTGGACTGACTGATGTTTCAGTTGACGGTTATCCTTTTACTTGGTTTAAGTTTCTTGGTACTGATCGAGCGGTAGAGGAGAGACTTGATCGTGCACTTGCTAATAACAACTGGTTTGGTTTATTTCCAAACGCCAGGTTATAAAATCTTGTTGCTCCTGCTTCTGACCATTATCCTATTTTTATATCTTGTTGCCCGGTAGTCCGACCTATCAGAACTCATCGCAGTTTTCGTTTCGAGAATGCTTGGAAACTAGAGCCGGGTTTTAATGATTTTTTCAAAGAAAGGTGGGTCGCTTCTGGTACTGGTTCTATTATCTCCAGGCTCGAGAATTGTGCAGGTGATCTCTCTGACTGGAGTCGAACTCACTGCAACAAGCTTCGGAAAGACATTTTCACTTGTAGACAACATCTAGACTTTCTTCGAAACAATTTTTCAGGTACTAATCAGGATCAGCTTTTGATTGAGAAACGTAAGCTTTCTCAACTCATGTTGCAGGATGATATCTATTGGCGGCAACGTGCAAAAAAACTTTGGTATAAAGAGGGTGACAAGAACACGAAATTCTTTCACGCTTCGGCCACGGCCCGTAAGAAGGTTAATCGTATCATGTCTCTAGAGGATAGTAATGGGGTCAAAGTCACTAACGCAGATGCTATGTGTTCTATTGCAAAAGACTATTTCTCTTACATCTTTCAGGCACAACCCAGTCACCTGACACCGGTTATTGATGTCATTCGACATAGAGTCACCAACGAAGACAACCTTATGCTGACAGCCCCGTTCTTGAAGGAGGAGTTTCGCGAAGCTATCTTCTCTATGCATCCTGACAAGTGTCCGGGGCCTGATGGGTACAACCCGGGATTTTATCAGCATTTCTGGTCTCTTTGTAGTGACGATATATTCAAAGATTGTTGCTCCTGGCTTGATTCCGGTCAGTTCCCTGCCGTTCTTAGCACTACAAATATTGCTTTGATTCCTAAAGGTACCACTCAAACTACCATGAAAGATTGGCGTCCAATTGCTTTGTGTAATGTTCTTTATAAAATCATAGCCAAAGTCTTGGCTAATCGCCTCAAGCACATTCTTCCCAAGTGTGTTTCGAATAATCAGTCGGCTTTTGTTCCGAATAGATCCATTCTTGACAATGCCATGGTTGCTATTGAAATTATTCATCACATGAGAACCAAAACTAGAGGTAAAGCGGGTTGTGTGGCTCTTAAGCTTGATATCAGCAAGGCTTATGATAGGATGAGCTGGGAGTACCTCAGAGCTGTTCTAGTAAAGATGGGGTTTAACGAGACTTGGGTCAAATGGATGACCATGTGTGTCGAATCAGTGGACTACGCGGTGTTGGTAAATGACGAGAAGGTTGGTCCTGTCATCCCTGGGCGAGGGTTGAGACAAGGGGATCCCCTATCCCCTTACTTATTTATTTTATGTGCTGAAGGTCTTTCCTCTCTTATTGGCCGTGCAGAAACTACAGGGGACCTTACAGGTACTTCTATTTGTCGGGGTGCTCCAAGGGTCACCCACTTATTATTTGCTGATAACTGCTTCTTATTTTTCAAAGCCTGTCAAAGTCAAGCCCAAACTATGAAAAATATTCTTCATATTTATGAGAAGGCATCTGGTCAGGCTATTAGTCTGCCAAAATCTGAAATTTTTTACAGTCGTAATGTGCCAGATACTCTTAACCATGCTATCACTGCTATCATGGGAGTTCAAGCTGTCCTTGGAACAGGCAAGTACCTTGGTCTACCTTCTATAATAGGTAGAAACAGAACGGCGGTGTTTGCATACATCAAAGATCGTGTTTGGCAAAAAATCAGTTCGTGGAGTAGCAAATGTCTGTCTAAGGCCGATCGAGAGATTATGATCAAATCGGTGCTCCAGGCTATTCCTTCGTATGTGATGAGTATTTTTCTCCTACTCAGCACCACCATCTCTACTATTGAAAAGATGATGAACTCCTTCTGGTGGGGTTATGGGGGTGCTAGAAACAGAGGTATACATTGGATGTCATGGGAGAAATTGTCGATGCACAAGAATCATGGAGGCATGGGTTTCAAAGATCTTACGGCCTTTAACTTGGCCATGTTAGGCAAGCAGGGCTGGAAACTCCAGACTGACGCTGACTCGCTAGTGTCTCGTATATTCAAAGCTCGGTATTTCCCTCAAGGCACCTACTTGACCGCTTCTTTGGGACACAATCCTAGCTATGTTTGGCGCAACATTCTACAAGCCCGCTTTATCGTGAGAGGCGGGGCACGTTGGTGTATTGGTACAGGTGCGTCTATTCCTGTTGTTCGAGAACCGTGGTTGTTAGATGGGAATTGTATAGAAGGAAATTATGATTTGTCGCACTTCATGTCAGGTCCTTCGGTTCAAAGTCTTATTAATTCTAATGTTAAGACATGGAACCGGGACGTAGTGCATCAGACGTTTAGCCCCGAAGTTGCAAATTCAGTTCTGAACACGCCTCTTCTTGACCAAGTTACCGAAGATAGGCTGATTTGGAAGGCGGAGAAGAACGGGTTCTATTCGGTAAAAAGTGCTTATAGATTATGTGTCGAGGTGCTTACTGATTCTTCCCACCTTCGTCGAGAAGGCTTTTGGCAGGGCATTTGGCGCCTTAAAGCTCCCCCAAAAGTTAAGAATTTGGTTTGGCGTATGTGTCGGAATGTAGTACCTACCAAGCGAAGATTGCAGGATAAAGGAGTTCATTGTTCTTTGATGTGTGTCGGTTGTAACAATGCTGAGGAGGACCTTGATCATCTTTGCTTTAATTGTCCTTTTTCTGTGCAGGTTTGGCAAAAAATAGGTTTTTGGAGCTCCATCGCACAGACTCGCGATTCCTCGGGGTCTGTGTCGAAATGTATTTTCGCGCTTCTTCATCGCTACGACGTAGAAAATTCCGAGCGTTTCAGTGCCATCCTTTGGAGTCTTTGGAAGCGCCGCAATCTTAAGTTTTGGAAAAACGTCAATGAAACGGTAGCTCAAGTCATTGATAGGGCCTTCCATTTGGTTGAGGACTGGAGGACTGCCAATTCCATCACCCAGACTCCAGTGAATTCCAGTGTTTCTAGTCAAGGGGCACCTATTGCTCACCACAATCAACCTTCAGTAGCACCGACAGTTCTGACATGGCAGCACCCTCAACAAGGGCGACTGAAGTGTAATATTGATGCCTTTTTCTCAGATTCCTTGAATAGAACAGGTATTGGTGTGTGTGTGCGCGATGCTGGAGGTACGTTCGTCTTAGCTAAGACCCTCCACCTCTCCCCTAAGTGTTCAGTTCCTCTTGGTGAGGCTTTGGGTCTTTTTTATGCACTTCAGTGGCTCTCTGATATGTCTCTGGATAATGTTGATTTTGCTTTAGACTCTAAGATTGTCACAAATGCCGTACACTATCAACGACCGGATATTTCAGAGTTTGGCCAAGTTATATCCGCTAGTAGAAGTCTCCTCTCCTCTTCGTTTACAAACTCTCGGGTTGAGTTTAACCGGCGACAAGCAAATGCAGCGGCTCACGCCTTGGCAAGGGTTGCTCTTTTTTCGGCTAGTCCCACTATTTATCTTGATGTACCCCATTGTATTGAACAAATTATTATTAATGATATGCTATAAGCTTTTTTCTGTCAAAAAAAAAAACTACATTTTAGATTATTATAAATTGAGTTAAGAATATTTTATAATAATATTGTCACAAAAGTATGTTATTGGGTAATTTTTTTTTTTTTATATATGATATGATATAGATTCAAGTGTTTTCAAACCATGAATTTGTGTGTGAAATTTCCAAAAGAACTACCAAGGTTGTAAAAATGTATCGAGAAATTACTCATGAGAAGCTTGAGACCTATATGTGATTTTCAGTAGTTCTAATCTAACAATGACGACAGTAGTGAAGAAATACATACAGTAGAAGAAATATATGCAACGCGGAGAACATACCAGGTTAGTGCAAAGCCCATTCTTCATTTCTTCAATGCCCTTCAACATCTCAACTTTATCTACATGTCTAAGTTCTCTGAGGGAAATCCCACATCCATCATATTACTTGCCTTAGTGCGAAGCCCATTGATTTTTCCAATAACAGTTTTAAAAATCAATGTTTCATCCGAAAACGCCTCTCTTCGGGTCATATTTTTCTTCCACGGCGGTGGATTTACTTATCTCTCACCCGATTTTGTTGCTTACGATGCTGTTTGTCATAAATTCTGCCGGGAATCAACGTTGATGTTGTGTCTGTCAATTACCGTCCCACACCGGTACCCGTCGCAATATGAAGATGGAGAATCTGTGTTGAAATTCCTTGACGAGAATAAATCTGTTTTACCGGAAAATGCTGACGTGTCGAAGCAGAAAGAGGTTATTGGATTTGATTGTGAAACGAGGAAGACAAGAGGTTATTGGATTTGATTCCAATAACATAATATCAGTGTTCCATCCATTGATTTTTTTTTAACACATGTCAAGCATCTAGGTATATAATTGTAAAATTTGCTAGATAGAAAATTGTAGGAGATATCATCTTCTTTTTTTTTTTTGACACAAGGGGATATCACCTACCGTATTAAAAATAACAAATCCCTAAAATAACATTTTGACATAGTATTTATAGTTTTCGATTTTCGATGAATATTGATTAGTTTTTATCACAAAGTGTCATTTTAATTATTTAAATTATATAAGATCGTAAATATTTATTTCGTTATATAAATCATTATCTATAAGCAATAAAAAATTTTTAGTTTGAAGACTAAAGTAAATTATATTAAAATAAAATTTTTCTAAGTCAATAAATCTACAAATTTATTTTTTATATAGATAATTTTTCATAAGCAATATCAAAAATTAAATTTCCAGTCTAAAATAAATTATATTTTTAATAAGTCAATAAATTTATAAAACAAAATTCTACAAACGCATTTTTACCCGTGCTTGGCACGGGTCTGGACATGAATGATTCTTAGTTTATTAACATTCTCATCACTGTTTGTTAGTATAGGTTAACCATAGTTTGACAGTGTCAATTTCATAATTAACCTGAGCATATTTTTAAAATGTAAATATAATTTATATACCTGCAGACTGCAGTTAAAAAACTTTATTTATCTTAGTCTTCATAAATTTTTTGAAATAAAAAAACAAGAGCTTTTGAATTTGCAGGTTTAACCAAAAAAAATAATTGAATTTGCTTCCAGTCTTGGCCTTTTATCCGAAAAAAAATAAAAATAAAAAAATAACTTAAAGTAAATATGACAATTAAAATGGATTAAAATGCAATAAACTAACAATTCTCTACAATAATAATAAAAACCAGGCAACCATCACCCAACCCACCCAGAAACCCAATCAACTACCTAACACCCGACCCGAAACTCACATCCGAATAACCAACCCGGTTCAATAATCAGTAACAACGGAAAACAAATACGAAATTACAATAACACCCTTCCATCTTTCTCAAATCTTCTCGAGCTTTTCACCTTTCACAACCGGATTCGCTTTCGCGATCTGCTCTTTTCCCAACCCCTTGAAATCAAACTCACAACCATGCTGCTCCGGGTAACGGTGGGTCCCACACAGCATCATACCACACTTGCACTTAAACCCCGTGAGTCCCACGCGCTTCCTACACGTCATGCACCGATTCTGTTGCAACGGTTTCTCCTCCACCACAACGCTAGGCGGCGCAACAGGATCTGGAGATGAAGAAGACGGTTCAGTAACCACCGCCACCGCCGGCGAATTCGTCGACGGCGCAACAATTGATTGATTCAGAACAAGCTTCGCCGATGAAGCTTGTTGTTCCTTCAGCTGTAAATCACGATAGCATCTCGAACATAGATTCTCCGTGGCGGCGCTTCCAAAGAAACCGCAATTGTTAACGCATAATCGCGGTGCTTGACATCGGTGTTCTTCCGCCATTCTTTTTCTGCAAAAGAATTGAATCAAAATCGTTAAATCGATTACGATTACGATTACAATTTACAATCCAAAACAAAACCCTAAATCGATGAGAAAAACGAAAAGGAAAAAAAAAATACCGTTACGGAGAATTGTTGTTATCGAATCTCCGAATTGGAGAGGTTATGAAGAAAACGATTGAGAGAATCTGAAGAATTTGAAGGAAAAGGTTAAAGAAAGGAATATCCAATTGCAAACGATAAGAAAAATTGAGAAACGTGTTTTTCTTTGTAATTCGATGCTTTTTTAATCTTGTAACCAAACGGAGCGTAATCGCGTGAATGATTTAGCGTTGGGGTTGATTTTAAAGGACGCACAGTGTGTCTAGGTGAATCGTATGTATGTGGACATGATGTTGATTTATTTTCGAATAGACTTGTTGGATACGTTACTTTTTTTTTTGTTATAAATAAAATTTAAATCTTTTTTTATATTACTAAATATATTTTTGGTAAGTAAATCTTTTTTGATAATGCTAAATAATTTTTTAACAAGATAAGTACAAAATATAAGAACACTATATAAATTTTTTGATTTGTTTTTGACGCAATATTACTTTTTTGATAAGAATGCTAAATAAATAATTTTTATTTTGAATGAATATAAATGTTAATTTGATAGTTGAGTCAAAATATAAATTTTATTCTATTTTTTAAAAGTGAGTCAAAAATTAAAATATAAATATTATTGCTCTTTGCTTATTGCCATATTTTTAATGGTGAGTCAAAATATAAATGAAAAAAATAAGATATGTCTAGCAGTATAAAATAATTTTACACTGTTATTAGATATAACTGTTTATTTTTATGCCAAAAAAAAACTGTTAAATTATTTGACTGCATCGACTTTAATTATATAATATGACAAAATATTTGATTTTTATTGGGTGCTAATGTAAAAAAAATTCACACTAGCAGAGCATATTCATTGTTATTGGATGTCGATGTAAAATTCTTTTACATCGGCATTTCATATCTATTAAACTTAATAGTATAAATTGATAGGAATTTTTTTAAAATAAATAAACTGAGATTTACTTGATGAGCATTTCTCTTCTTCTTTTTTTTTTTTATAATTGCATTTCTCATATATATTAAATTTTTTTTTTGATTAAATCTCATATATATTAATTAAACTTATAAAAACAATTTAAGATAAAATAATTACTTTTGATGGATGAAGGCAAAGAATGCAAATTTTCTATCATATCTCGACCATTAAACGGACTCTTATAGTTTGTAGTCAAGTTTGTTTACTTGTTTGAATATCTAATAATATGACCTTAATATTTTATTTTTCGGTTAATTTTTTGTAATCGTTGTAAATGTTAGTAGTTTTTTATACAGTTTATGCTAAAGAGACTATTTTATTGGTGTTAATATATCGATTTTTGCTTGTTAAAAAATTAAAAAAAATGATTACTATTGCGATTTGTTTCTTTTTTTGAGAATTACAAGTAGCACACCGTTTTGGACTGTTTAAAGCATAGCCCATTAAACATACGGCGCCCCATGGATTAAGGCACCACCACCAAATATCCCCTTGATAATTTTTTTTATTTTTTTTGACGGACCCTAGATAATTTCTAGGCGTTGGTTTTTTTTTTTTTTTTTATCTTTTTATTTTATTTATCTATATTTTTAATATATAATTGATAATTTACTTGTATTAGGGGCTGAACTGGGTTAGGGTTGCAGAGGACCACGATTCATCCAAAATTTTTCTTAACTATTATAGTATATAGATATAGATATAGATAGATATAGATATAACTATTAGTTTTATCATAAGATTTTATCTCGCCGAATGGTAATGTCGCACGCCACGATCAAGAATAACAGTTGTTGCCAATTTTATTTTATATTTTAAAAAAGAGTGATTAATATATATAACACACTAGAGAAAATAAATTATGTCGATGATATTTTATTTTTAAAGGAGTGGTGAATATAAGAATAATAGTTGGATCAAGAATATTGGAATTTTAAGAGGGATTTTTCAAAAAAAAAAAATTAATCCTCTTGACAGAACAATTCCATTGAACGGATCTTGAGCAAACCATTAATTAAAAATCAAACACAATAAAACTATAAGTTTATGTGTTTACCTCTTGAAGTGCAGTACATTTGAAGCAAAAACGATTTTTTATCACGAATAAAGCAACGTAGTAGTGATGCTTCTCTACTCAGTCACCAAAACAACGTAGTGATGCCTCTCTACTCAGTCCACACGAACAACTCCTTTAATCGTAGTGCTAGCAGAAACTTGAATGAAAGTTTCAAAGAGAGAGAACGGTTTTAGACTTAGTTTAGAAAATTAGATTCTAAATTAGGTTGAGAATATCATCATAAGAATTCTATTTATAGAGTCTCTTGTGTGATCAGCAAGTCATACTTACTCGTCCTTATCCTAATTTTCATTCCACTAAAATGTCTATAATTACCCGTTATAATTATTCCGTAATTACTAATAATTCTCACTTATTCTCTTATAAATAAATCATATTTATTTATATTGTAATTATCCATTATAATTATTTTGTAGTTATCTAATTATTAATAATAATTAAAAAAATTATTAATAATAATTTCCACCTATTATATTATAAATAAATAAATCTTATTTATTTATCTTGTACATAAGTCTTACTTATCTATTTCTCTTATATATTTGTTTTATGTGTGGGACCCTTGTAGGTTCTCGTAACACTGGTAATAAAATTAAATCATATGTATTTAATATTATAAACAACGGTTAACATCTAGCAATACACCGTTGTCATACAAGTGACGAGAATGTCATGTGTCATATGAGAAAATATTTCTGTGATAACAAACTTATGCATAATTACCCCTTTTCACTTTATATCTATATTGAACACAAGACATAGATCGTGTCACCCTTGTATGGTTCAATATTTATTTCTTGATCTCATAATATATTAAGCAACGAATAAGCTCTCTCGTATTGACTTGGTGGCCACACATTTTATCAGTCATATTCCATCAAGAGGTCTATAGATATTACTCCCGTTAAATAGAAGGGGCAAATCTCGTTTAAGTCACTCATGTCCCCCAACATGATTCGTGAAGTACTTATTTACTAACTTTATAATTATCCTTTTAGATATAACATTTGAATTGCAATAAAGTACTTGACTCCACATATATGGATCATAGTTGGTCCAGGTCTAAGGTTAAAACTTATTTAATTATTTGATAACAGAAATTTATATAGTATTTTTAGCATTTAAATAGTAGTTAGTTTAGAACTTTGAAGACCAAATACAAGCAAAAGCCTAAAGAAATGAAGCTACTTGAAGAAGAAGGTAAGAGTACAAGAAAATGCAAAAAAGAAAGCAAAAGTGGTTATACACTGCACTCCCATCGTGGCCACAATGACTCCCATCGTGCCACGATGGGAATACTTAGCGCCCAAGGAAGAACGCATTAAATCTGTTTTAAATTTGAAGAATATCCACTCCATCGTGGCCACGATGACACGCTGAGGCCCGTCACAAAAACTATAAATAGAGCTTCCCGCCCTCATAATTATTCATTCAGAAAAAATACAATTCAATCTTCTGAAAAGTATTCAAGTCTCTTAGGAGCAAGGAGGGCAAATGAGCTCTCTACGAAAGAACTTTTCTCACCACGGGAAATGTAACTTCCTCAGTAAGGCATCTATGCCATTGTTATGCATAATTCTTTCCTTGTAATTTAATTATGTAAATTAGCAGCTAGCTATCTTTGAGTTTAGGTGGAGAAGATGAACTCCCCTAGGAATGCTTGAGAACATGTACATAATTGGTACCAAAAAGTCTATAATATTTCATTATTCAGTATCTATGTTTTCTATTATTCACGTTTTAATTACGTAATTCTGACTTTTAACCACTGATTGGGAAACGCTGATAGGATGAGAGTTCAGTCACGAAGTAGACTGATAGTCCCGAACAATAAATCATAGGGTTGGTTACTTAGAAACGGAAATTCCGACACTTGGGACAAGTGGTAAAAGAATCATCTGAATGTAATGACAACATGTATGTTAGCCCGATTTTCCTTTATAATTATTACACATATTTAGTAAAAATATTTATTTATAACCTAATGTGAAGTGTCAACAAAGATACAAACTTTATTATGAGGTTAGTAATTATTTTGTTTATAATTTTTATGAGTTAACATTAAAATATTTGAAAAATTTAAATTTTATTAAAATGATACAATATTTTATAACCGATCAATTTATTTTAAGCAGAAATGCGAGTAACGTATACAGATATAGGTACTTAGATACCCATAGGGTATGAGTACATGTACAAATAAAAGATTAGCTTTACATTTTTCTAAAAGATTAGCTCCATATTTACAAACATATATGCGTTTGATTTGTTAAAAAATATAGTACTAGATTGGACAAATTTTGTTGTACCCTGTTTGATTTATAAACTAATTATAAGACTAGACAAAAGAGGTAGGACAAGACAAAAGCAAAGATTTTTAAAATATTTATTTTATTTTCGATTATAAAAAATATTATCTCTTATCTATCTCTAGTATAATTTTATTTTGTCTCATACTATCTTGTTCCGTCATATACTGTTTTGTCTGGTACTTGCTGTTTTGTAAATCAAACGGACCTTATATGTATAAAAAAGATTAGCATAAATAGAAAGTTGTAGAATTATCAATATACGTGAAAATAATTTCTACTTATCAATTAATTACTTAATTGCTTCGGTATTTAAACTTTACTTTTTAGATTCATTAAAGATTTGATATATATAGTCAATAATATAGACTAAATATATTAGATTCTCAATGAATTTAAAAGTAAATTTTTTCTTATATTAAAAACTGAATGATGTCTTTTTTTTACGGTAATTAATTACTTACTTGACTATGCAAATTTGCTACATATTTATCGATCGTTGGTTGGTTTAGTGATGATTGACATGAACTTGGTAGGGAGTACCAATTCCCCGCAACTACGATTGAAAAAGGGCTGAAGCCTGAAATCACTTGATGTCAAAACTGACGCCCGAATCAAATTAAACTATTGGTGAAAAAAAAAAAAAAATTTGCCACACATTTTTTTTTGTTGATAATGCTACACATATCTATTTAACATACAAATTACTATTTTTGATAATTATATATCTCTATTCAATACATACAAATTACTATAGATTTGATTCTTTATTGTGCAAACAAAATTAAATTTTACAAAATATTTTTTTTCTTTTTAAATTTTTTTACAAAATCTCTTTTTGTTTTTTTTATTTTTCAAAAAATTTATAAATTCAAATCTAAACCCAATAATCCGTACTATATAGTTCTCATTAAAAATCGAAAGGCAATGATATAAGTTGAGGACGAAAATTTTCACAAAAACTTATTCCAAACGCGCTTTTTAAGACACCAAAACCAAACCATCATTCACAGATTCCTCCCTCCCTCTTTTTCCCCTTTTCTTTCGATCAGATCCTCACCACCACCTCCCCAAAATCAACCATAATCGCGATTCATCTCTAGGGTTTCCCCTTTTTCCTTCACACACCAATTCTCAATTTCAATTTTCAATTCTCAATTTTTCATACATAAGTATATGCTATATCGGTGAAAAATCATGTACAGCAATTTCAAGGAACAAGCGATAGAGTACGTGAAACAAGCGGTTAATGAAGACAATGCTGGTAACTATGCAAAAGCGTTTCCTTTATATATGAACGCTTTGGAGTATTTCAAAACTCATTTGAAGTACGAAAAAAACCCTAAAATCAGAGAAGCGATTACGCAAAGATTCACTGATTATTTACGTCGTGCTGAAGAAATTAGGGCTGTACTTGATGATGGTGGACCTGGTCCAGCTTCTAATGGTGATGCTGCTGTTGCTACAAGGCCTAAGAGTAAGCCTAAGGATGGTAGTGGTGGTGGTGGTGAAGGTGGAGGTGATGGGGAGGATCCGGAGCAGTCGAAGCTTAGAGCAGGGTTGAATTCGGCGATTATTAGGGAAAAACCTAATGTTAAGTGGAATGATGTTGCTGGGTTGGAAAGTGCTAAACAGGCTTTGCAAGAAGCTGTTATTTTGCCTGTGAAGTTTCCTCAGTTTTTTACTGGTTGGTTAATTATTGTTACTTTTGGTGTTTTTGTCTTGGGTCCTGTTTGGATAAACAATTTAATTAAGTGTCTATATTATAGTATGTGCTTAACATTGAATTATTTTTATGTAGGCTATAAGCTGTTTTCATAAGCTATCGTAGAGAGCTTATAGAAATAAGTTGAAATTAGTTTACTGAAATGTCATAAGTTGTTTTTATAAGCTCTTTCAACCGGTTTCGTAAGTACTTAGCTGGTAGGTAAACTCATATAAGTGAATCTAAATAGACTCTTGTTCTATGAAGCACAAACATTAGACACGGATATATAGACAGTGGTAATAATTTAAGAAAATGGAAGTTATTGAATGCAATTACATGTGTTGTGTTAGACATCAAATACACATTTAATCTGAAGTGTCCGTGCTATATAATTCTAGTTACTAAATTTACACAACTGAAAGTAATTATGCATAATGAACTAGAAGGATGTGTATGTGTCTTTTTTTTGGGGGGGGAGAGGAGATACGATAGTCAATAGTGTAAGGATATCTAGGATTGAGCATATCAAATGTTGTCAAATGTCAAATAGCGGCTCTATAGTGGTATAACGTAGCGGAATTTGAACAAATTACTATTGTTCCGTGATAGGATATGTAGTACAAACTACAAAGTATTGTCAAATAGCGGCTCTATAGTGCTATAACGTAGCGGAATTTGAACAAATTGCTATTGTTCCGTGATAGGATATGTAGTACAAACTACAAAGTATTGTCAAATAGACACTATAGCGGGGATATAGCAATATGGCATACAATTTGAATAAACTTCTATTTTCTGTGATTTGCTATTGACAACATTGGTTATATCATGCAAGTGTAAAGCTATTTTCAATTGAAGTTCTACAAATTTTTACATACTTTTTCTCTTTCATTCAACCCTTAAATTTGGGAGTTGTAAACTTTAATTATATATGAACTGGATAAGAGATGTACATTTATTGAATGTTTATAGTTATGTGGAATTTCATTTAATGTTTACTATGCTTCACTGCGGTCTTTTTCAGGTAAAAGACGACCATGGAGAGCATTTTTGTTGTATGGACCTCCTGGAACTGGGAAATCATATTTAGCTAAGGCAGTTGCAACTGAGGCTGATTCCACATTTTTCAGGTAAAATTGCTCTATTGTTTATATGAACAGAATAAATTTTGTAGAGTTTAAAGAAATTTTGATATCTGGAACTTGCCTGATTACCAGGAAAATCCTTTGAAATGAAATCATATATTCACAAGTTATAATGAATTAGGTCTGTAAGTGGATATATTCTTGCAAGCATTTTTAACTTTTGAATTCTTCACCAGTATTTCTTCATCAGATCTTGTTTCAAAGTGGATGGGTGAAAGTGAAAAACTTGTTTCCAACCTTTTCCAAATGGCCCGAGAAAATGCGCCCTCTATCATATTTATTGATGAAATAGATTCCCTATGTGGCCAGCGTGGAGAAGGCAATGAGAGTGAAGCTTCAAGACGAATCAAAACAGAACTTTTGGTGCAGATGCAGGTAATAGCTTCATTAGTTCCATGCTTTCCTTTGTTCAGATATTACGGCCTGTTATTGGTTTCAAAACAATTCTAAGCCGTAGTCTAATATTTACATCCATGGTAGATTTGAATACCTCTCTTAGGTCGGGCCATAGTAGTGGAATAGTGCATTAAGATTGGGTTGTTTCATGTTGGCCCTGCTTTTCGTGCATTGGGGCAACTGATGTTTGAGTATGCAATATCTGCAACACTTGAACTATCATTAGTTCCATGCTTTCCTTTGTTCAGATATTACGGCCTGTTATTGGTTTCAAAACAATTCTAAGCTGTAGTAGCTAATATTTACATCCATGGTAGATTTGAATTCCTCTCTTATGGGTCAGGTGACTCAGGTCTATTTATTTTGATACACTCTTTTGTTCTTAAGAGTTTCCAACATTTTTGGTTTATGTTCTCCCTTTTGTATTTCTCTTTATTACATTGTAGGGTGTAGGAAACAATGACCAGAAAGTTCTTGTTCTTGCAGCAACAAATACACCTTATGCTCTAGACCAGGTGAGAAAAAAAAATAATTTTGCTTTTATCACACCATATAGAGTCAATAAAAGGTTATTTTGACTAATCAATTTGTATTTGCAGGCAATAAGGCGTCGTTTTGATAAGCGTATATATATTCCACTACCAGATTTGAAGGCTCGCCAACACATGTTCAAGGCAAGGAAAATATGCATGATTATCAAATTCTAAATTTTATTGTGATATAGAAACCCAGCAAATGGTTTACCGTGTTGTTTCTTTGGCTTGATATATTGAGCAGGTGCATCTTGGAGATACTCCTCATAATTTGATTGAAAGGGATTTTGAATACTTGGCTAGCAGGACAGAGGGGTTTTCTGGTTCAGATATATCCGTCTGCGTAAGTTTTAACTTCTAATATGTAAAATAACTGGTTTCAATAATCTTTTACTTGATGAATTTCTTTTAAATATTTTTTTATTCTCTTCTTCAGGTGAAGGATGTTTTATTTGAACCTGTTCGCAAAACCCAAGATGCTATGTTCTTCTTTAAAAGTCCGGAGGGTATGTGGATCCCATGTGGACCAAAGCAACATGGTGCAGTTCAAACTACAATGCAGGATCTTGCTACAAAAGGACTTGCTTCTCAGGTATTCAAAGATACTATATATTTTGATGACTGTGGGATTTGCTTTTTAATGTTAGAATTGGAGAAATAGAGTTGTGATGTTTTTGAACTAGGTTGTTATACAAAATATATAACTTTACGTGAAGTAGAGGAGATACTTAACAACTTAAAACTTATGCAGATTCTTCCACCCCCTATTACGAGAACAGATTTTGAAAAGGTTCTGGCGAGACAAAGGCCTACAGTAAGCAAAACTGACCTTGAGGTTCATGAGAAGTTCACAAAGGAATTTGGAGAAGAAGGTTAATGCAGATGAAAAATATTCATTTTAAAAAGATCCACAGGTTTTAGATATGTCATAATCTGTAATTTGTTTAGTTATTGGATCAAGTGAAACACATCCTTTAATGTTATTTTTTGGGATGTGAATTTCCCTGTTGCGCAGAGGTGGATTTATATCGATGGATACTCTCATTTTGTTTCTCCTGAATTGTGTATATTGGAATCTGAAATGATTAGAAAAATAACTTGTGTCATGGTGGTTTCTTTTGTTAGTATGGTATCAAGGTTGCACAAAATTTGCAGTAGTGATAGGATATTCATTAAATCAAAATCTGTTTTTTACTAAACAAAAATAAATGTGAAGAGAGCATGTTTTGTTATTCAACTGCTTAGTTCCTTTTGAAAATGCATGGTGAAGCGATTAGCGATGCATGTGGGCGTAATTCAATGGTTTTTTTTTCTTCTGTTTTGGGTAATTCAATGAAATTGGGATTTCTGTATAGCCAGTCTCTGAGCACGAATCAATCCTTGTATATTGCCTTACTGAAATTATGTGATACATAATCGATCAAAATGTTTAATAAATATCACCAGTTCTTCCACGTTTATTTGGGGTCATGGAACAAAGATTTTCATAAGAATTAAATGCATCAGTACCAATCGTACTTTTGAAGATTTTTTTATTAACTGGTTTGATATTGCAAAATTTGTAAATCTGTAATTCACTATATAAGTTATTAACTGGTTTAATACATGAAATAAACATCTTTCTGTTCTTTGAGCCATTTCGATAAATAACTAAATTAATTATTACTCGTTGAATCAGTTAATCAGCAAAATTTTGAGGATTCCTACGATCAGTTAACAATTATAGAAATGCTATGAACCTTTTTGTTATAGCAAATATTAAAGGCACACTTTCTAAAAGTTCTGTTGATGGATCATTATTCACAAGTTGAACAATATATCTACCATGGCCTATCTCAGAGCAGAAAACCAATGCAATGTACTTGGGATCGCAATTCCTAATCCGACGAGTCTCCTTGCATAAAGCTTCCTTGATAATTTATGCTTCATGGCAAAGCTTTCTTACTTTCTCTTTGTACCTTTGCTCAAGAGAATTCTAATGCACATGTTTAAGCATCTTCAAAACAACACATTATAGCTCAAATATCACCAATAGTCTCCACATGAGCACAATCCATCTTTAAAGTGATGAAACCGATTTGAATCTCTGACGACAATATATCTCTGTTCAATGAGTGATACTAACTTGATATAGTTATGACAATCTCCACAGACCCTAAGATTCTTCGTAATCTGGATTGGAATTTCAGGAGGTGTAGCTATTAATCCAAAAGCAATAGCCAGCCTTTCACTGTGATGAGAAAGAATAGTTTCTTTCTGTTCATCTTCAATATCATGAAATACAAAGTTTGTATCAGGTTGATAACCTGCATCTTTCAACCTGATACTCAACTCTGAAAGTTTTGAGTAAATTTGGTTTGACAAAGGGTGTGTCAAATCACCAGCCAAGAATGAGTATGTCTTGTTTTTAACCTCAATCCAACTATACCCTGGTTCTTTTTTCACTTTTCTCTTATCCATTAGTTTTCTCACATTGGTTCTCTCTTGCCAGTTTCCTGCTGCAGCATACATATTGGATAATAGAACATATGCAGCCGAGTCTTCTGGCTGAAGAGAAATAAGTTTTTCAGCAGCAAGTTCTCCGAGCTCTATATTGCGGTGTACTCGCGCAGCTCCCAAGAGAGTGCGCCACACAGTTGCACCAGGAGGAAATGGCATCTCATTTATGATATCCAAGGCTTTATCCAGCATCCCTGCACGACTATATAAATCTATCATGCAAGAGTAGTGCTTCATTGTTGGATTAATGTGATGATCATTGATCATTGAAGTGAAGTACTTTTGACCTTTTTCCACTAGGCCAGCATGAGTGCAGGCAGTAATGACTCCGATGAATGTTACGGCATCCACTTCCATGTTTCGTTTTTGCATCTCATCAAATATTTGTAAAGCTTTCTTGGCCTGGCCATGCTGTGCATATCCAGAGATCATTGAGTTCCAAGAAACCAAGTCCCTCTCTTTCTGCCTTTTGAAAACTTCATGTGCACTGTTGATATTGCCTCTCTTTGCATACATAGTAACAAGAGCACTACTTACACACAAGGCATTATTTAATCTCATTTTAATTGCATAGGCATGAAACTGTTTTCCTTGTTCTGATGCCGCAGTAGGAGAAGCACAAGCATTAATGATGCTGGAAAAGGTAAACTCGTTTGGTTTGATCCCTTCTTTTATCAATTGATGGAAGATTTTAGCAGCTTCTTCGGTTTCTCCTGTTAGTGCATATCCTGCTAACATTGCTGACCATGCCATCAAGTCCTTCGCTTCAATTTTCTCGAAAACTTTAACAGCGTCGTTAGTATTTCCTAACTTAACATAAGCATCTAAAAGCGCAGTTCCTACTGAAGATGACTTTTCATAATTAGTTTTGATAACTTCAGCATGCATTTCGGAAACGAAAACAGCATGCTGAACAGTAAGGATGGCAGAATATGTGAAATGATTTGGTTTGACACCTTCCCTCCTCATTTGGGAAAACAAATTCACAGCCTGGTCAGTGCCACCATTCTGCAAGTAACCACTGATCATAGCAGTCCATGACACCACATTTTTACCTTCTTCCATCAACGAGAATAGACTAAACGAGTCGTCCATTTCCTTGCACTTACTCAATGCTACCATGAGTGCAGTTATGACTATTTCGTGTGTGGTAAAACCACTCTTCAAAGCCTTACAATGCATCAATCTTACTAACACCAATTCTCTAAGGCAAGCGCACGACTTAATAACACTGGCAAATGTCATATAAGTAGGTTTAACTCCTGCAAGTTGCATTTTATTAAAAATTTCAAAAACCTCAAAATCTTGTCCATTTCTCACATATCCTGCAATCATGCTATTCCAAGAAACCCAATCCTTGTTCTCCATTTTATCAAAAACATCTCTAGCATCTCTCAACATCCCTGACCTTGAATACATACTAATCAGAGAATTGCACACAGGTATTGCATCCTCAAAACCATGCTTAACAACCATGGCATGAACTTGCAATCCTAAATCAACAACACCCTCATTAACCAAAGCTGCAATTACAGTAGAAACAGTATACTGATTAGGCAAAACCGCCTCAAACTGCATCTGACAGAACAACTCCCACACACAATCATAGAGTCCATTCCACGAATAACCCGCGAGCAACGAAGTCCAAGACACAACATTCCTCTCACCCATTTCATCAAAAACTCTCCTTCCATCATTAACAGACTCAGTTTTCATATACATATCAACAAGTGAAGTTCCAACACTAACATGATGCACAAGTCCAAATTTAACACATTGACAATGAACTTGGCTACCCATTTTCCCATCAAAAGAACTAGCACAAAGTTTGATAACACAAGACAATGTGGATTCATCAGGCTGTAAAGAAGAACGAAAAAGGGACACAAACAAATTAAGAGCTTCTTTGGTTTGATTATCGCGAGAGTAACGAAAGAGTAATTGGTTATATTCTTTAAGGGTTGTTAGTCTCTGAGGAGTTTTATCAAACAGGTATTGTGCAATGTGAGGATCACATTCAGTGTCACATAAAAGGGTTTTCTTGGTATTGAGTGCAACAGAATAATAATGTTTAAGTTTGAGAATTGGGTTTGTTGAAGTGTTGGTGAGTGTTCTGAAAGTGGGGTTTAGTTTCATGCTCTTTCTGTTTGAAAAAACGTTACTTTGGAAATGGAGACAGAATGAAAGTCGTGTTTGTTTGAACTTTGAAGTGAATCTCTGTGTGTTTGGATTTGCGGCGGAACAAGACAGAAAGTGACATGTGGAGTACTAGGCTCAAGTACGCACGTGTGTCATGTTTTCACAAGTTTAATTTTTTTTAGAATTAAAATTTGTATATCTTTCTCTCCTACTAATAAATTTTCAATTAATTACTTTTGATTGATTCTATAATTTTAATTTTGAAAAATGAAAAAAAATCATTAAGTATTTGTCTGGTTTCAAAGTGAAAAATTTTTTATTTTTTATTTTTGAAGAAAAAAAATCACATTTTGAACAAATCAATTTTAATTAAAATTTAGTTGAACGTAAAATAGTTTATATTTAGATGTAAAAGTGAATTGAATAATAAATTTAATATAAAAATCATATTTGAGCTAAAAAACTAAAATTTTTAGCTTTAATTTAGAATTAATTCTGAAAAGAATATCAATTATACTCGAGAGCAATCAAAATATCAAAATTAATTTTAAAAGTTTCAAACGTGGAACCAAAGATAGACTATCTTCCATACAAATATAATCACTAAATAAAATGGCAAATATTCTTTTTAAAGGATAGTAAATATTTGGTCTTCGTTCTAAAAAAAAGTATTTCGTATTTTAGTTAAAATCTTTGTCGATAAAAAAAAAGTTAATGATCGTATTGAACTTTGAATTGACTTTTATTATAATTTAATTATTTTGATGTTTGACTGTAGTTTCATTTTAGTTCGATAAAGTCTTTCATATTATAATTAAAACTTTGTCGATAAAAAAAAGTTAATAATTATACTGGACTTTGAATCGACTTTTACTTCAATTTAATTATTTTGACGTTTGACTGTAGTTTTATTTTAGTTCGAGTAGTTCAAAATAGTTGAACAAGAATATAAAAATATTGTGCATTTAATACCAATTCAATTTTCAAATCTTTACTTTGACCAATTTGCCCTTCATCTTTTAGGTTATTTTATTGTATTTCCTTTAATAATATTATTTTATTTTACTTTTTTGATATAAATATTATTTTATTCTATTTTTTCTTCTTCTTACAATAGGAAAAATCTTTCTTTTATTTTAGGGTTTTTTTGACTTAATAATTATTTTAGGGTTAATGTTTTGTTTTTCCCACTTTTCCCATTCGAGAAAATTGCTAAACCCTTTTGTTGATTTTACATGTGTCAAATTCAGTAAATTTAGATTCTAGTTTCCACAAAGAACTCTGAGTGAAATCATTACGACCAATTTGCGTAAGAATCTCGTAGGTTTTCAGCATAGTACTCTCAACTTCTCAGTTCCATCAACTTTCCCCAAATTCACTTTACTCTTTTCTGGGAAAATGATTGCTGAAAAACCTAGTTGGGTTAGACATGAGGGTATGCAAATTTTCTCCATTGATGTTCAACCTGGTGGACTCAGATTTGCTACTGGTGGTGGTGACCACAAGGTATGTGTTTGAATTTTTGTTCTTTTTTGATGCATTGATTTTGTTACTGATTTTTTTTTTTGGACTTAATTTATACTTGCATTTTATGTATAGTTTATTGTTAAATGTTGATTTGAAGTGTAAAGAAAGTATCTTTTTGTGTTTCATATGAACTCTAAAAAATGTTGCTTCATAATTAAGCTTTTTAATCATTAATCTTGAAGAAATTGGATCAATGTTGACAATTGTGGATCGCGAAAAATAGTAGTTTGTTTAAATTTCACTATGCTACGGTGCTATAGTGCTGATAATATAGACCAGATACATTAATTATTCAATGAATCTGAAAACTAGACTTTTGCTTATAATTAAGGCTGGAGTAGTATTGACAACATTTTGTACTAAATAGTTTATTGTGGAATAATAGTGATTTGTTCAAATTCTGTTATGCTATTGCTATAGCTGCTATTTGACGACACTGACTTTGATTAGTTTCCACTTAGTTACATTCGCAACTATGTTTTGTGCAGGTTCGCATATGGAATATGAAGTCTGTTAGTACGGACATGGAAAATTATGACCCTTCTGAAAGGCTTCTTGCGACCCTGCGTGATCACTTTGGGTCTGTTAATTGTGTTCGGTGGGCCAAGCATGGAAGGTTTGTTGCATCGGGGTCTGATGATCAGGCAATATTAATTCATGAGAGAAAGCCGGGTTCAGGAACCACAGAGTTTGGCAGTGGAGAGCCTCCAGATATTGAAAACTGGAAAGTTGTAATGACTCTGAGAGGACACTCTGCTGATGTGGTAATGCAATGTCTTTTCCTTTTTCAACCTCTTGTCATTTTCAAAAAACCTTTTAATTAATAGATTTCAATGCTGGCTTATGAATGGGCCTCTAGCCCCTTATCCGAATGCTTTTACATTTTCAATTATCATCATTAACTTGGGATCTATTTGTCCGTGGTTGAAGTAGGTGGATCTTAATTGGTCTCCTGATGATTCTTCTTTGGCTAGTGGGAGTTTGGACAACACTATCCATGTATGGAATATGAGCAATGGTATTTGCACTGCTGTTTTAAGGGGCCACTCTAGCCTGGTTAAGGGAGTTGCTTGGGATCCCATTGGCTCTTTTATAGCAAGTCAATCTGACGATAAAACTGTCATTATTTGGCGAACTAGTGATTGGAGTCTTGCACATAGGACAGATGGTCATTGGTCAAAATCAGTAAGTTTCTTATATTTTTTAGGATGTAATTGGTATGTATTGGCAGTGCAAAAAAGTTTTACATATGCATCCAATTGCATTTCATCATTGTGCCACTTTATTATGTTGGTTCATGAAATATCTCCACAATTATCTATGTAGTAAGATGTGAATGCGATTTTATGCATATGTAAAACTTTTTTATACTGACAATGCATGCCAATTAAGCTATATTTATAATTGTTTTTCATCCAATTCAACTTTCTATTTCCTAATTGATATTCATTTTTTTCAGCTTGGATCAACCTTTTTCAGACGGCTTGGATGGTCTCCTTGTGGTCATTTCATAACCACGACTCATGGTTTCAAGAAGCCGAGGCATTCTGCTCCTGTTCTTGAGAGAGGGGAATGGTCTGCAACATTTGATTTCTTAGGACACAATGCTCCAATCATTGTGGTGAAGTTCAATCATTTTTTGTTTAAAAAGAGTTCTTCTAATGCTCAGGAAGTGAAGCCTGAACCTGCCGGGTGGAGCAACGGTGCTTCCAAGACTGGATCCAAAGAACCACAGCCTTACAATGTTATTGCCATCGGAAGTCAGGATCGGACTATAACAGTGTGGACTACTGCTAGTCCCCGTCCTCTATTTGTTGCCAAGCATTTTTTTACTCAAAGC
Organism: Trifolium fragiferum; assembly: GCA_954870985.1. NCBI lineage: Eukaryota > Viridiplantae > Streptophyta > Magnoliopsida > Fabales > Fabaceae > Trifolium > Trifolium fragiferum. The sequence goes on along the minus strand of OX940789.1, from coordinate 74,034,081 downwards.
GTTGTGGATTTATCCTGGTATTTCTCTTCATATCTAGTTGTTGCATTTGATATGTTATGTATATATATTTTTTTGATTAAGATTTTGACATTATCATTTCTCTGATCGAGTCTTTTTTATTTTTCTTCCTTTCCCTTTTTAAACAGGAGCCCTGATGGATATTCACTTTTTGCATGTTCCTTGGATGGATCTGTGGGTACATTTCATTTTGAGGTAAAAGAACTTGGTCAGAGTTTAGGTGATGCTGAGCTGGATGAGTTGAAGAGAAGTCGTTATGGTGATGTGAGAGGTTGTAAAGTAAACTTAGCAGAAAGTCCGGCACAGTTACTACTAGAAGCAGCTTCTACCAAGCAAACATCTAGCAAAAAGGTGGTTACTGATGTCCAACAAAACAAGAAAATTGACAAGGCTTTTGTTAGTGCTAGGGACGCTACAAATAATGCCAAGCCTCAAGTTGATGATGGTAAGAAGAATGGAGGTCCTGTTGGTGACAAATTAAACATGGTTACAACCTCCAGTCGGATTTCTATTCCTGTTAAGCAAAAAGAGTATAGACGCCCTGATGGCCGTAAAAGAATTATTCCGGAAGTAGTTGGAGTGCCGGCTCAGACGGAAAACATTTCCGGTGCAGCTCAGCAAGCACTTGATTTTCCTCTTGTCTCTTCTAAACGCAGAAAGAGTTCTGACGGAGCTATTTCTAATGATGATGACATAAGAGCTAGTACATTGGGAGGTGCTCATATCAGACATTCAAATTTAAAAGAACGTCCTGGGGTTACTGCTAGGACCACAATTTCTGATGGCCTGATAATTGAGAAAATTCCAGATACTTCCGGTGATGGAGGCATCAATGTTCAGCCGTTGGGAAATTCAACGACTTCTAGCTGTTTAGCTGCTTGTAGTGCTACACTTTCTATTAGAGTATTTGACAAGAAAGGAGGGGAAGATACTTCACCTATTCTTTTGGAAGCACGCCCAAGAGAACACACAGTAAATGACATTGTAGGGTTGGGAAATACGTCTATGATGAAGGAAACAGAAATTGTATGCACAAGGGGGGATCAAACACTTTGGTCGGATAGGATATCAGGAAAAGTCACTGTTTTAGCTGGCAACATAAATTTTTGGGCAGTTGGGTGCGAAGATGGATGTCTGCAGGTAAATTGATTTTCTACATTTGCTATGTGTATACAATTATACATGGTCTTCTTTTACTACAGATTTTCTGTCTACATTTCTGATATATGTAGGCTGTGAATGTATAGGTAGCTGTGATAGTTGTGCTGAACACCCTATATACTAAATTTTCTGTTGCTTGGTTTCCTAAGACTTTCACCTCATATTTCAATACTTAGTTAAACCTACCTCTTTTTTTCCTTTCACTACATGTTTTTTGCCTTTTAATATCTTGGTACCATCTCTTTTGCACCAATCAAGTCCATACAGATTGTTAATGTTCATCCCCGGCATATCCCATAAATATAAGATATTGAGGGTGAAACTGCAAACCACTGCATGTAGATGGATAGCTTATATAATATTCTTTCTTTGTTCGAACAATGTTAGCTTATGTACTTTCTGTCTTTTGCTTCCTTTTGAAGATTTACACAAAGTGTGGGAGACGAGCAATGCCTACCATGATGACAGGATCTGCAGCGACATTTATAGACTGTGATGAGTGCTGGACATTGTTGCTGGTGACAAGAAAGGGATCCCTTTATTTATGGGATTTATTCAATCGAACTTGTCTCCTTCAAGATTCATTGACTTCTTTAGTTGCTTCAAGTCCCAACTCATCCACTAAAGATGCAGGTACCATACAGCTGTTTTTTTTTTTTTGTGGGCATAGAATTGCCTTGATTTTCTCACCAATATTCATTTTATTCAGTGACTTTTATGTTGATTTAAATTTACCATTTTTTTCAGGAACTATTAAAGTTATATCTGCAAAGCTATCAAAATCTGGGTCCCCTCTTGTTGTGTTGGCCACACGCCATGCTTTTCTATTTGACATGAATGTCAAGTGTTGGCTGAGGGTTGCAGATGATTGCTTCCCTGCATCAAATTTTGCTAGCTCTTGGAGTTTAGGTTCAATTCAAAGTGGTGAGCTAGCTGCTTTACAGGTTGATCTCAGAAAATATTTGGCTCGAAAGCCTGGTTGGACAAGGTATGTATTGATTGCCATCTATTATTTACACAGCCTGTAGTTGGTTTTGGTTCTTGATTTGAAAATGCTATTATTTACTGTATCAATATGAAATTGAGTTAAGGGGGGATATGAAATATGAATGGTGGATAGATAAAGACTGTAATATACTAATATTTATCTATGCGTGTTATTTAAGTTTCTGAGCTCATGTTCTGTATTTATTTTCTCCCCGCCATCTTTTTATTAGAATTTTTATGTTGAAAGGAATACTTACTAAATCCGAATATCTTGACAGAATGACTGAAGATGGAGTGCAGACACGGGCTCATTTGGAAGCTCAATTGGCTTCTTCCTTGGCTTTGGGATCTCCCAATGAATATCGCCAATGCCTATTGTCCTATGTACGCTTTCTTGCAAGGTATTATTCTTCTCTTTTACGTTTCAATATTTACTAAATGCCATTTAAACCTTATTTTGCATTAAACATGCATTTTTACATGTATTTTGTTTTCTATATAAATTGCGGTGGCATGTTGGTTTCTACTCTTAAAATGGATGGAACATAATTTTTAATAATCAGAGTCTTCAAGAATTTTTTTATCAGGAAAATGCTATATACTTTTATTTAGAGAATGTAGTCATAAATCTTAGTCTTAAGTACTTATTGTAATTGTACATGCACATCTTGCGGTCTTTGTGATTTTGGACTATTGCGGACTAAACAATGATTGCAGAGAAGCAGATGAATCTCGATTACGGGAAGTTTGTGAGAGTTTCCTTGGACCTCCAATAGGGATGGTTGAGGAACCATCTTCAAATTCAAATAACTTAGCATGGGATCCTTTTATACTTGTAAGCTTTTATGCTTCAACCTCATATTTCTTTAAAGATGTCAAACTCTAAGATGTTGGAATCTCTATTGACCAAAAACAACGCAATTGCCTCGTGATCTCAATTTTCTTATTGGATATTTGCAGGGAATGAGGAAACACAAGCTTCTCAGGGAAGATATTCTTCCATCGATGGCGTCAAACAGAAAAGTCCAGAGATTGCTTAATGAATTCATGGATCTGTTATCCGAGTATGAGATAGTTGATACAAATCAAAACCAAACGAATCTCATTTTACCTAAGTCATCTTCACCACCAACAACCAAACCAACTGATAGCAGTTCACTAGCAACTGACAAGGAGGTCGGTGCCGAAGCGAAAAAATTGGATTAGAAGTACTCTTACCATGCAGTCAAAATGGAAAATGTTCAAACAAAATTTCCATACACATGATTGATCAGGTTAACAAGTGTGCATAAGTCAAGGAAGAAGGTTCCAAACTTATGCATCTCATTGTCAGAGGTAGTATTCAGACAATGAGAGTGTATTAATATAGAATGTATAAGTACCCTTTATAGGAAGCAATTATAAACTAACACACACTTTAAAGGTACCAAAAATTGAACTAAATGTCACATCTCTGCATTCTACCATCAATTTAGAATTTGCTTCTTGTAAAATGTTGAATAAAGGAAAATAATTTAGAGTTTTTTCTTAGTTAAATCCAATGTATACTATTAACTCTGTTTAATTGTTGTTTTACCAACTGTTTAACTGTTGACTGTGCATTTGGAGCATGGTGAGTTGAATACTTGTGAATCTAGATTTTATGTATGTTTATTTGAAAAAAAAGTTCAATTTATTATTTTATTTTTAGTAGTGTTTTTGTCACAGCATTATTGTGTCAATTGAATGGTTGGTGAATCCAACTCCTATAAATTGAACAACTCATTTTAGCAAATAATTATTAATTAAATATGAAGTGTATGTTATTAAGGTGCATTAAGATTTCATACTGTAGACAAAACAGAAGAAGTTACAAACTGGTTTTCAATGGTGAAAGATGTTCACTTTAATGTCCGACAATGTTTCAATTATGTTTCAACTAAGTAACTCACGAGAACTTGTCTAATTGAGTTTTAGTACAGTCATTTTTTGTAGTTGATAATATAAGTGATGTTAAAATTTGGTGAAGCAACCAATTGTTAATTGGTTCAGTGGTGATTGACGCTAAACATGGTAGGAAGGATCACGGTTCGATCCCTCGCAACTGCGATCAGGAGGGGGCTGGAACCACTTGATGCCAGAACTGACCTCCAAACCAGATTAAGCTGATGATGAAAGCTAAAAACAAAAAAAAAATTGGTGAAGCAACCGTTAATGCATCTTGGAATTTTATGTTAAACAAAAAAATAAAACTATTCTAAGATTTCAAACAAAAAAAAAATTGGTGAAGCAACCGTTAATGCATCTTGGAATTTTATGTTAAACAAAAAAATAAAACTATTCTAAGATTTCAAAGGTTTGATTTTAATTGTACAATTTTAAAGTGATGAGTGCACATGAATGTACTCGAAGATAGGAGTAATCGTATTCAAATCAATTCAAAAGTAAAACCGTAAACCGAACCAATCTAAATCGAAAATCGCAAAAAACTGCATTTAGTGTAAATTGCTCGAATCATTTTTCTTCTAAACCGCACGGTTTGGTTTGCGGTTTTCATTTTAGAAAACCAAACCAAACCGCAAAAGATAACTTGATTATTTTAACCAGTAGCAATCAACTTATTACCTAGTCAAATTAGCAAGCCAAACCTAAATTGGGTCCATTATATAGTAGGTTGTCAAAACATATAATTTCATGCGATTCATAATTATACTATTAGTATTAAAAATAAGTTCTTATGTGTATGCAATTTATGTCTATGCATATTATATTATGTAAACAATAAAATAAATTAAAATTTCCGATGTTTAGTTTGTAACAAGTTGGTAATTAATATTGTCATATTTTTTATATCGTGATAAACCGTGGAAACCGAACCAACCCTAACCGCATTGGTTCAGTTTGGTTTGGTTTGGTTTGGATGACTTTTTAAAAATCAACCGAACCGCATGCAATTTTAGCTCGCGGTTAGGATGATTTTATGCTCAAAACTGAACCAAACCAGACCGCGAACACCCATACTCGAGGAGACCTATAATCCAAAGAGTGAATTGCAATTTGAAAATAGGCAAATATCCTCCTGAAATTGTAAAACGTCAATCAAATATTCCCCTCGGTTAGTTTGTTTCGTCAAGTGCGATGATGTGGCTAATAAAGAGTGACTTGGCATGATAATCTATACAGATTGAGAATGCCACTTCACAGGGGGACAATTTGACTGAAATTAAAAAGTTACAAAATTATTAAAATTATTGTTTTCCCCTCTTTTTTGCCTATCAACCCTTCACCTCATCTGACAAACACAAACATGCAGTAAATAAAACGCAAAAGAAGTGGATCAAAACGCACAAAACATCGACCAAAACAGTTGCCACGTACTATGTTAACGTCCACGTCATCAAAACAGACGAAGTTAACAGAGGATGGGGGGTATTTGATTGACATTTTATAATTTCAGGGGATATTTGCCTATTTCCAAATTGTAGGGGATATATTTGACGAATTTTAAAATTACAGGATGGTATTTGGCATTTCACTCATAATCCAAATCTCTACTTGTCCAAGGCATTTATTTACCCCAAAATTTATGTACATTTATTTAATTTTGTTTTTGATATTGTTCATCTCAAAATTGAACCCGCACATGATTGTTGTTAACAATCGAGATACAAAATAGGGAAAGATAAAAGGGGCTAAGATTTTTGTACCAAAAAAAAGGGGCTAAGATTTAATAGAATATCATTTTGAAAAGAGTAGAATACTAAAAAAATATAACACTAATACAAAATTGAGTTTCAATAGCATCTATTTAATAGCGCTTATTTAAAAAACATTATTAAAAATTAAAAACGGAAGCTTGTAATAGCTGTTTTCAAAAAAGCATTATTAAATCTATGAACCTAGAAACTCTACAATAGCGTTTTTAAAAAAAGCGCTATTAAAGCCATAAAACCCGAACATTATGATAGCACTTTTGAAAAGTGCTATTAAAGCTTACGACTTATAATAGCGTGTTTTACATTAAGCGCTATAGTAAATAAAATTAATAAATTAATAGCGGTTTTAGAAACACGGGCGCTATTATAGAGTACATATAACAACGTTTTCATGAAAAGACGCTATCATAACCCGATTCCAGAAGCTTTTTTGGTCGCACCCAAGCATATACGACATCTGTTTTTTCAAAAACCGCTATTAAAAGTGACTTTTGAGTTTTGATAGCCTTTTTAAAACGCTATTATAGGCATCCAAACCTATAATAGCGGTATCATTAATAGCGTTCTAAAGCGCTATCAAAAATCAAAATAAGCGCTATCAAAGGCCTATTTTTGTAGTAGTGATATAAGTCCAATACCATATTAGTCCATAACCTAACACAATAATTTGTAACAAATAAGTCCTTGGTTATGGGAAAGAGTTTAGTTTTTGGAAAGAAAAATGGATAGATGTGGCTCCTCTATGTGTTACGTACTCGGTCCTCTTTTGCAAATCAACCTGGCAAGATGATGCGATTTTTGACATGGGATTTGTGGTCAATAACAGTTGGAATTGGAGTTTGAATTTGTCTGCTGCGTTGACAGATTTGGATGCAGAATCGGAGCATGAGTTGTTAAGTTTGTTGGAGCAAGTTCAGCTGAGGTTCGATAGCATTGATAGACGTCGTTGGATGGCTGCTGCTGTCAAATCAGCATATTCGTGTCTGCAGAACATGTTAGAATTTCCTAACATCGACGACGAAAAGGCTCAAGAGTTGAAGAAGATGTGGAAGACCAATGTGCCGTCGACGGTAAGTATTTTTGATTGGAGACAGTTGCTCGAAAAATTACCCACAAGAGAGGCTCTCTTCCACATAGGTGTCCTTACAAATCGTGAGAGGAGCTGTGTTTTTTGTTTCAATACGGAGGAGACCATTGATCATGTTTTCTTAAATTGCGGCGTTGTTATGAATGGTTGGCATGCAGTTTTCAAATGGATGGGCACTCATGATGTTATTGCTGGATCAGTGCAACAACATTTTCTCTTGTTTGGTGATGTAATTAAAGGCAAGCAATGCAAGTGAGTCAAGCATATCATTTAGTTAGCAACGATGTGGTGCTTATGGCGGATACGTAACAACATTATCTTTAGAGAAGTTGTGAATGTTCCTTCTCTTGTGGATAACATTATTTATATATGGTTTATCAGTCGTGTAGGGATAAAGACTTCTCTTGTTTTTACTGATTGGTGTAACAATTCTCTAAATTGTTTTCAAAGCACTTAGTGTGCCTTTCTTTGAATTGTAAGGGTTAAGTACCCCTTGTACTTCTTATAATTCAATTTTGCTTATAAAAAAAAGATATATGTATAGATTATTATCATTAAGGATAGCAAAAATAAGAATGTGGGGGCTGCAAAAACAAAGAGAGGAAAATATTAGGTTAAAAAATTAGGTTAAAGATCGCTAACTGTTGCTAATTAAGAATGTGGGCCCAAAAAAAGAGAGGGAAATAATTAGGTTATAGATTGCTAATGTAACAAACTTTTATAATTAAGATTAAGATGTAATTAAAGGCAAGCAATGCAAGAGAGTCAAGCATATCATTTAGTTAGCAACGATGTGGTGCTTATGGCGGACACGTAACAACATTATTTTTAGAGAAGTTGTGAATGTTCCTTCTCTTGTGGATAACTTTATTTATATTTCATGGTTATGGTTTATCAGTCGAGTAGGGACAAAGGCTTCTCTTGTTTTTACTGATTGGTGTAACAATTCTCTAAATTGTTTTCAAAGCACTTAGTGTGCCTCTCTTTGAATTGTAAGGGTTAGGTATCCCTTGTACTCCTTATAATTCAATTTTGCTTATAAAAAAAAGGTATATGTATAGATTATTATGATTAAGGATAGCAAAATTAAGAATGTGGGGGCTGCAAAAATAAAGAGAGGAAAAAAAAATTAGGTTAAAGATTGGTAACCGTTGCTAATTAAGAATGTGGGCCCAAAAAAAGAGAGGGAAATAATTAGGTTAAGAAATTTTTTGAATTGGCAATTAGATTAAGAAATTAGGTTATAGATTGCTAATGTAACAAACTTTTATAATTAAGGATAAGGATAGCAAAATTAAGATAATATATAACAAAACTTAAAAGAGTAGAATACTAAAAAATATAACATATAAGTCCAATAACCTATTAGTCCATAACCTATTATCTAACACAATAATTTGTATTTGTATGTTCAAATTATTATTTTGACTGAATTGGACATTTTTTATTTTGTGTGTGGACAAAATTTAATTTAGAGGAGAGAATTTATCTTGTGCATCTTATAAATATACTGATAAAGATTAATCATCACTAAACAACAATATAAACTTTGTATCTCTATTATGGTAAAAAAAAATAATATAAAGATTAATCGGTCAAGCCACAAAAATGATATGGGTGACAATCTCCCAACACCAATACTAGGCGGAGGGAATAACTTTATTAATATATATATAAATAAAAATTGATTTAGTTCTTCATACTACGTGATTCGTAGTGAAACGAAAATAATGTTCAAGTTGAAGAATGCGTTGAACATCATTTCATCGTCTTAAAGGCGGCCGGGGTGGCATATATATAAAGATTGTTGGTATGAGAGTGAATGGATTAGAGAGGCAACTGAATAGAAGTCGTGTATCTCTCACCAAACTTGAGTTAACATATTAATAATGGAGAAAAGAGTAAGAAGAAAATACTAATAGAAATGTGCTATTGTTTGGACGATTTCATGCTGAATCTACAACTTTTTATTTGCATATATCCGTTAAGACAATGCATTGAGGAGATTTTAAATTTTTGTTTTCTATGTATTAATCCTCTGGTTCGCAGAGGAATATGGCCTCAATAATTCAGAATTCGATTGTAGGATAAATAAAATCTAATAAAGAATTATTTTCACCAAAAATCAAATTTAAATTCTCCTAAACAAAATATCCTAAAAGAAGCTTGTTAATTACTTCCCTCCAATGTCTTACTCCCTCCGTCCCAATTTGTTTGAACCATTTGACCAAAATACGCATATTAAGAAAATGGTATAAATGAATGAGAGATACTATTCATTTTACCAAATTACCCTTGTGTATTCCCTATGCACTTTTTAAGTGTAATAATGATTATTCTAAAAAGTAAATTCTGTAGGGGTATAAGTGAAAATATAAATAGAAAATTATAAATGACTCAAGCGTTTTGGGACAATTTCTTTTTGCAAATGACTCAAACAAATTGGGACGGAGGAAGTAGTTCAATTGAGGAGATAACATATTTATGATTTATTGTAATGGAATAAATGTTTCATTCCGCTTCATCGCCTACTCCGTCCCATTATGTTTCATTTCGTTCCGCTCTATTAAATTTCATCGATCCAAACGAAATCAAAAGCAAACTTTTGGATAAATCTTTTATGGAATGGGACTTTGGGTTCCCTATCAGTATCACAGTGTAAAGTTAAATAAATTTTTCTTATATATATTTTATATAAATTATAAAATAATACAAGTATTTTTATTATTTAAATTTTAATTTAAAAGTAGTATTTATTTTTATTTGAAAACCTTCGGAGTTTAAGGACAACGAGTGACACATGAACAAGAACACTGAGTATTTATTGTAAACAAACGTAAGGATCCATATCGGCCCTGTCTCCAGTACACAAGTCAAATAGGTCTCGCACGGTATGCTAGCAAATAAAACCGGATATTATAGGAATATTCTTTTGACACATGCATTGGAAATTTTAATAATGATTCTGATTGTTCTACTATTTGAGGGGTAAGATTGATATTTCTCATCAACTAAAATAGTTATATTATTATTATTTTTTAGTTTAAAATATATACTGGCTAACCGAATTAACAAATGGTCGATCGTGGAATAATATTTAAAATTATCAGAAATTCTAACGACTGCTAATAATACTTTTTTAAAAGTAAAATTACGACTCTTCACATTTTTACGGTTGAAAAAAATGAAATTATTAACGTCAATTTAGTACGAGTTACATATTTATTATATGTTGTTTTAACTAAATCAATGTTAATTAAGTAATTATTTTAATCATAAAAATGAAAATAATCATTAAATAACAGTTTCAAACATAAACATATATTATTGATAATATTTTAATTTTTTTTAGATACTGGTCTACCATGGACTATTTGACGAAGTTATCCATATTAAAATTTGTCATGCTTTTAACACATATATTTGGACTAACAAACGAATGAGAAAAATAATTTTGGTGATCAGAAACATAGTTTTAATGAAAGGGTCATGAACTTTGACTAAAACTACCAATTTTGATTGGAGATTTCTAATTTAATCAATTCGATCGTTCAATATCACCTAATTGGACTGGCAAACAAATGAGAAAAAGAATTTTGATGATTGGATTCCGAATGGATAGAAAAATTGTAATAACAATCTCATCGGAAACTTAGTTTTAATGAAAGAGTCATGGACTTTGACTAAAACTATCAATTTTGATTGGAGATTTCAAATTTAATCAACCCGACCGTTCAATATCACCTAGTTGGACCGACAAACGAATGATAATTTTTTTTTATGATCGGACTCCGAATGCATAAACATGTTGTAATAACTGTCCTATTGGAAACCTATATATAATGAAAGGGTCGTGCAGTTAGACTAAAACTATCGATGTTGATTGGAAATTTCAAATTTATTCAATTTGACCGTTCAATATCACCTAATTGGACAAACAAACAAATGGAAAAAGGAATTTTGATGATCAGACTCCAAATGGATAGACATATTGTAATAATAGTATCATCGGAAATCTAGTTTTAATGAAAAGGTTATGAACTTTGACTAAAACTATTGATTTTGATTGGGAATTCAAATTTAATTAATTCGATCGTTCAGTATCAACTGATTGACTGACATACCAATTAAAAAAAGGATTTTTGATGATCAGACTTCGAATGGACAGACAGATTGTAATAATAGTCTCACCGGAAACTTAATTTTAATGAAAGGGTCATGAACTTTGACTAAAACTATCGATTTTGATTGGAGGTTTTAAATTTAATCAATCCGACCGTTCAACATCACGTAATTGGGCTGATAAACAAATGAGAAAAGGAATTTTGATGATCAGACACTGAATAGATAGACAAATTGTAATAACCGTCTCATCGAAAACTTATTTTATTGAAAGGGTCATGAACTTTGACTAAAACTATCGATTTTGATTGAATATTTCAAATTTAATCAATCCGACCGTTCAATATCACCTAATTGGACTGACAAACCAATGAGAAAAGTAATTTTGATGATCGGACTCTGAATGGATAGACAAATTGTAATAATAGTCTCATCAGAAACTTAGTTTTAATGAAAGGGTCATGAATTTTGACTAAAACTATTGATTTTGATTGAAGATTTCAAAATTAATTAATCAGACCGTTCAATATCATATGATTGGACTGACAAATCAAAGAGGAAAAAAATTTGATGATCGAACTCCAAATGGATAGACATATTGTAATAAGAGTCTCTTCGAAAACTTAGTTTTAATGAAAGGGTCATGAAGCTTACTTAAAACTACCAATTTTGATTGGAGATTTCAAATTTAATCAATTGGACCGTTCAATATAATCTAATTGGACTGACAAACAAATGAGAAAAAACAATTTGATGATCAGAGTCCGAATTGCTAGACGAATTGTAATAATAGTCACATCGAAAAACCTAGTTTTGATGAAAGTGTCATGAAGTTTAATAAAACTAATAATTATTTTTTTTAGTATTATTGATGTTATTTGTAATTTAAAGGCTTAATTCATAATTTGGTCATTTATGTTTATTTTAGCTCTCAATTTGGTCCCTTATATTTTAAAACATCTATGTTAAGCATGTCTTTCTTATGAACTAGAGAATACAATTGGATGATAGCAACATTTTTCCACGTGGCTTCCAAGTTCAAAGCAAAGCACACCGTGCCAAAAGATAATCCACCCGGATCCCATTGTTTGGATTGCAAAAACCCCTCGGCATGGAAGTAATAACCATCACTACCCGGATCCCAATTCTTGCCGTGCTTGATCCATGATGCTAGTTTATAACACAAAACACTTCCGCATTTGCTCAAGAGCAATGTAACAGAACTAACTAACTTGCCCCAAGAACACTCAAGATAATTGTGAATCCACTCACTAATGGAATAACAGGGAGGAAGTGGATGATCAACACTTTGTTCTAGCTGCCTAACTGCTCTTTTGCACATGCCTGAAGTAGGATATGCCAAGTAATTTGAGCCAAGGATACCCTTAAGAAGCACCACAGACATGTCATAGATGTTAGTCATGCTAAAGTACAAGCTTTGATTATTCATGTACCATTGCAAATCTGAAGTAACAACACAAGACAGCCAGCCCAATCTTGCAATAGTGATATAGAAGTGATCCTTGGATAAGATGCAACTATATTTAAGATTATGGCACATTATAAGAGGTTTTACATAAAGGACAAATGCACTAGTATTGGTTTGTACGTCAATTACCCGTTTGATATACCAATCTAATTTGAGATATTGCCTTATGCACTGAGGTGAATGTATCACCAAGTTATTATTTGCAGAATAATCAAAGAGCACAAGAACAATGGAGCCGAGTTTAAAATAACAGCAAATATGGCATGTCACATTTGGAAGAACACTAGTAAGTGAAACCTTAGTTTGAGAAGTAACCTCCAGGCTATCTTTCTCATTCTCAAATTTTAGCTTTTGAGCAGCCACAAGAGATCCATCCTCCAAAAGAATGACAGTTAGTACGTCACTGCTGTTATGGATAAGTTTTCGCCGCTCAATGACACAATTAGCAGCTGCCTCTAGAACATGGTCAAATTCAAGTGCATCCCTCCATGATGAAAGAAGCACATTCTTGTGCCTAATTCTTTCCATCATTTTAACTTCAATAACCTTGATGTCACCAATAGTTTTCTCCTTCTCACACTCATCATGATCAACAATAGCCCCAAATTGTGAATGTGGTTCTTGTGACTTTTGCTGCCATCTCTCATGAATATGCTTACCAATCAAGAGTTTGGGCAAGACAACACTATAGCCATAAAAAACAACTTGAATAAATTGTAAGATGGAATCAACAGTTGGCATGTTTCTTCTTGTAAAGTGATTAAACATATCTCCATCTCTACAACCCTTCCAATTCTTTGTAACATATCTATCAAACCACTCAAACCTTTTCCCTTCATGAAAAAACTTAAGCTCAAAATCATTCAAACACTTGAAAATTGGGGCACCTGTGATGTTACCAAGGCTAGAAGCACTAGGAAGGTCATAATCATCACAAAGGTCACTTTGGTTATTGAATGCATATAACCAACTAGATTGATGAGCATTAGGTGAGAAGTTGAAGTTCATGACATATTGACTAAGCACCATCTTAAAGCAAGGGATTAAGCATCTTTTCTTAGATAGCAACACACGGTAAACATAGCCATAACAAGTAATACATCTTAATTGATCATAAACCTCAATTATAAATTGAATAACCCCAACAACACAATACCTAGAAACAAACTCACATGATAACAATTCTTTGTCATCCAATACAATATATATTAATCCCACGATTTGAGAATTCAAACTAACCAAAAGCATCTTAGGCATTACATCAAACACATAATGTGCATTCCACACTTGAAAGATGTAGATAGCAACTTTGTGTGCAAAGGATTTTGAGCATTTTACATATAGAATTAATGCATTAAATGGCACAAAAGCAAGCTCCAAAATACTATTATCATACCTATTTCCATCCACCAAATCTTCTCTGAGAATGCAATGATTAGAATCCATTAATAACTCTATTTTGATTACCATCCATTTAGCACAAACAATTTCCACACCAGAAAGTAAAACAGTGATGTCCACATCTCCGTGAATGGCATATGGTGGCTTCGGAGGTGGTGGAGGCAGCATGAGGTTACCTATCACAGGGAGTTCCACATTAATCTTCGAAAAATTTTGATCCGGAGGTTTCGGGGGCGGCAAGAATGGTGGATTAAAATTTGAAGACGATGATTTGATTAATATACCAAAGAGATGAACCACAACAACTGCTTTGCAATTATTCAAATTGAACAATGGAATTGCCAAATTTGGCGTGTCGGGAAAACGAGTGATATCTTTGGGGAAAGCATCTGTGATTTCATTGAGAAGAGGTATACGAACAACTGGTGTCACTGATTTCACCATTGATGTTCTCAACCCAACCGATTCCTCAGCCGATTGTTCATCGCTTGGTTCTATGGATGGAAGAGTTTCTTCCAAAGTCGGAAGTACATCGTTCGTCGATTCAGCAACATCAATTTCACCATCAAACATTGTATCTGAACTCGGAAGCACATCCTCCATCAACAAATTAACATTCAATGGTTCAACAGTTGGGATGTCGTTGTGTTAGTTCGCTGCACCATGGGAAGAGATCGGCGAGCAGTTGTATTGTTGTAGTAGAATCTCCAATTGAGCCATGATTTTGCCGAAAACAGCGTCGCTGCGGGCGTGCATTTCATCAATTTTCTTCCATCGATCGTTGTTGGTGATGTTCAAATACTCTGCCATGCTCTCAATGAAAGCACCAATGTAATGGTACTAAAATGTATAAAGGAAATAGAAGCTTAAATGAGTATAATGGTCATAATTGTCATAGAACTTTAAACAAGTTGCAGTACAATAGAAATGAGATGTGAAAAGAGAGTTTGAGGGAGAAGAATAACAACTTCACCAATCACATAAAAAATAAGAAATAACTCTTAGTTCCCTATATATACTATCCATGTGGGATAAAATTCCTTAGTGTGATATTGGCTTTGCAATTCATACTACTCTTGTCCTTCCTTGATAGAATGACCTCCCTTTGTTTCTTGTGGGACCCTCCAATCCTCATTTGCTGACTAGCAGTTTCTAGACCCTTCTCTTCATTTTGTCTCATTACAACCCCTGTAAAGTAGGCGTGTTTTGCTTTATCTCCTGCAAAAAAATTCTTTAAGTTTTACCTCTTGCAAAAAATTTTTTTTTTGGTTTTTTTCCCTTGGATGCACTTTTTAAATCGATTATTTTGTTCAACCGATTTAAAAAGTTCTGTTTTTAAATCGGTTATTCTATTCAACCGATATAAAAAGTGTAAATTCCTTGCACCCAAGGGAAAACAAAAAAAAAATTTGCAAGGAGGAAAACTTAAAGAAATGTTTTACAGGGAAGTAAAACAAAACACGCCTACTTTGCAGGGAATAAAAACCTATTAATCCTATTTTATTTTGCCATATGTGCTAAATAGTGTGACCATAATTGACCACATATAATATAATGTTAGACTCTAAAATTATTGCAACAACTTTTAAATTTGTAAGGACAAAATTCAAACAAAAATATTATAAGGACTAAAAATATACTATAATATATTATCTAAATAATTGAGTTTAAATGGTCAATAAATTCCTTTTAAAATGAATTGTTTGTGAGAATATATATGAGTTTGATTTGATTCTTAATGAAAATAGACATCCGATAAAAAAATAATTTTTTATCAAACTTTATTTATTTACATTCAAACCTTAAATTATTAGGACCAAAGAAAAAAATTACTTTCATCAAACAAACCAATTAAAATCATATTAAACATTTTGTGGAGTTGGAAACTCCGAAATAAAATAAAATTTAACAATTAATTACTAACGTCGACCGTTTTAAAAGAAAAAAAATCTAAACACTGTGTTTTTCTCTTCTTATAAATATGAAACAAGTTGCACTAGTTTTCTCCATCCATATACTCCTCTATATGCCTATTTCTATTTAGAAGCCACTTCTCTTTATATATATTTTTGTTATACTTTCTGTTTCCTCTACAATGGAAGATGTTGGAAGTATTCTCCACTTTCTTGAGGACAAAACCATTTTGGTTATTGGTGCCACAGGTTTTCTTGCAAAAAGTATGCTCTCTCTCTATCTCTCTCCTCTATCCCTTCCGTTGATGCTACTATTTTTGCACCTTTCCTAATAAAATTGGTCATGTGTTTTACAGTATTTTTGGAGAAGGTATTGAGAGTTCAACCAAATGTTAAAAAGCTTTTTCTTCTTTTAAGAGCATCTGATGACAAATCTGCAGCTAGTCGCTTGCAAAATGAGGTAAATGAATGCATAAATGTAACAAGTGTTTAATAGTATAATATTTTCAAATCACATTTTATTGTGATATTTCTACACACACATATATAAAATATATATAAGATATATAAAAATTAACCACATTTAAAAAAGATGAAAACCTTTAATAACATATGAAATGATTTTGGATTTGTTTGAAGTTTTACATAAATAATCTATATGATATAAACTTTCAATCCAACGATGGATTTTATAAAATTTATATCGGTTAAAACATTATTAAAATGTGTAACATTTAGTGTCAAACTAGTTGATGTCATTTGATCCCGACCCTATATGTATATATGATTATCAATTAATAACATATTTCTGAGCATTGCTATTTAGTAAGAATTATTTTAGAGAAGAAATGCAAGAATAACACATGGCATTATCTTATAGGATGATGTAATTTTAATCTCCTTTTTAGTGGAAATCATGGAGGGTAGTTGATGTAAACAAAGGTGAAGATTTATTCTTGCAATTTTTCTCCATAGATTTTTTTACTAAATAGTATTTTTCTTTCTATAATTCTATTTACTAAGCCACTAAGTTTGATTCAGTGGTAAGGAGTTTGGATAATATGCTAAAAGTTTAAGTGAAAACGTACTCTCTTCACCTTTATTCTCGTAAAAAAATTACATTATTTAAGAATCTAGACTTCTAATAATAGTAATAATTTATAAACATACATTCCTTATTCCAACAAATCTTTTACAAATGACAAACTATAAGAGTTTACACAAAATTTATATCATCAAACAATTAATACTACGAATATTTTGTAAAAATAGTGATGCGGTCAGAATATTTTGTAATTGAAGGATTGAAGAGTTTTCTGAGAACAAGAAAACATTGTTACACCGAACAACAACATTACAATTAAACACTCTGCATGAAGGGCCCAACACATTATTATATAGAAATTGTACTCAAAATTTAAGTTGCTGAAATTTTTCTTGCGGTTTATTATATTACATAAAGGCTTAATGGATTAACATAGATAAGTAGTTGAGAATGATTATTTGCAGACAACACAATTAAAAGATTAGCAAATGAATTTGCTTTAAAAAGTTTTAGAAGGACAACTATATATTTTTTTTTATAAAAAAGGACGACTATTTTAAGTTGTTAAATAGTTGATCTTAGCTTGAAATTGTATTGGAATGCTATTTACAATTAATTTAAATTCAATAGTTTGAGTTTTTGGTACTAGCAAAAATTATAATATTTTAAAATGAATTTTAATTATTAAAATATAATTTTAATAATTTTGTATACTATACATTGAATATGAGGTCTTCTTTAAAATTACTTTTTGTGTGGCCAAGGCTATATATTGTTTTGGTTGGTGTCCTTACCCAATTGGTCTCGTTTCTCCACTTTTTTTTTTTGTCAAATAATATAATAGCTAAAAGTTCATGTGAGTACGGGGATGAATAGTGATAAAAGTGTCAACTTAGTTGGAATTTATATCCTTACATTGATATCTAAATGCTCTTAATTTATAAAATAAAACATTGTTCATATTAGTTAAAATCTACGAAGTTATATATTTATTAGATTTTTCTTTTAAACTACAAATATAATATTATATATACAAAATAAAGATAAGAAAAAGTTCAGAATACAAAGAAGTCCCAAAAGTACACGTAACCAGAAACCCACCGTCCAAACAAAAGGCAAAGGAAAAAAGGCAAACAACCAGCAAAAACAAACGAAACTACACCATCAAGAAAAAAAAAAGCACACTAACACCAATAAAAAAACAAGAACACCCACATAGTACAAACATGGGGTATGGTGATTTTTACCCAAAATCATTTTCAAGATGAAAGAACATGCAAAATTGATACCAAATTTATTGGGTGGGTATGGTTTTTAAAATGAAAGTTTGACAAACAAATAAATGTTTAGTCGACCCGAGCCCATATAACTCACAAATAAAATAACCAACATTCTCCTAGTAAAGATGCATCTCTCCAGCACACCGAGGTTATTCCGAATTGCTCAGGCCTCCCTCCATGATGAGGGGAGGGGATTAACAAACCATATATCACCAAATGAATATCCAGAGACTCATACTTCCCAAAATTAATATCCATCTCCACTTATCAAGTAACGCTAGATAGTCTAAATGCCTCTGTAGTTGGACTTTTTTTTTTCTCAAAAGTTTAACAACATTTTCATAAAAAAGATATAGAAAATGTTGTCAATTCGTAAATAACACACCAATAACTTGATGGACGGAGAAAATTAAATCAAGCAACCAATAAGTGGAAACGGCAATTAATCACAAACAAAATAAAACAACAATAAAGAAAAAGGACACAATAAAATTGTTTACCTAGTTCGGTCAAAGCGACATACTCTGGGTGAGAGAGCAGCATCTCTCCGTTCCACTATAATCAAAAAGTGCTTGTACCAAGGATCCCAATTGGATTACAAGAATTAGCTTCAAAACCTAACTCTACCCATGTATCGAATCTCTTCGCGTGGCCAAGAGACTCAATTTGATAAGTGTTTCCCAAGGTGAACCAATGTGTTTCGCAACCCTAGAATCTCGCAAAAGCACTCAACTTTTAATCCTAAAAGTCCCCTCTTTTGATCTCTCTAAGATTTCTTTCTTTATTTAATTTTCACACTCTAAAACTAATGCTCATGTTGTGTTTTTTAACAACAAATATATTATATATAAATAGCTGATCTCTGCACAAGAAGAACAAAGATCAGTAAAGAAAGGTTACAAAATAATGGCGCCGTATATAAGTGGAACACCAAAGATTAAACCAAAACAGACACTGCCAAAAAGAAATTCACTCTAAGCCCATACTTAGAATGACACTCCTCAACTCTCCGACCACCAGAGGACCTCAACCCGACCCATAAAGACTCCACTAGACCCTAACTCCCGATCTCGAATTAAAATTCATTGTAAGCTCATGTTGTGTATTTGTAGTCATCAATCTACTTGTCTTGCACTCCAAGACAACACTTTATGGACTATAACTTGTCAACCAAGATTACTAGTCTTGCACTTCAAGAAATATCTTTCAGACCCATATGTCTTGCTAACCAAGATTGCAAGTCTTGCGATTCAAGAAATATCCTTGTGGCCCATGTGTCTTGCCAAACAAGAAAAGAAAAAAAATCTTATATTAATTTTTTCTTGAGAAACAAATAGCGTGATAATTTTGAGACATACACAACATAAAATAAGTATGGAATTGAAGACCTAGTTATATAGAACCACCCTACCTCTAAGACTTATATACTGATTCCTCTAAACATCCAGCTGTTTGGTTAAACTATCCAAGATAGGCCGTCGGGTAGTTTCCTTCCAATGGTAACCTAAGATACATAAAAAGTATAGTCCAACTCTGTAATGGAGGTAAACCCTCATTACCGACTTTGAACCTTGTGTGGAGGTTGCGCTCCTCCACACTTTCTGATAGCCCCAATTAAACCCTCTACCACTCAAAGAGGAAAAAAAGGGGCTAAAGGGTCCCTTTATTTTAACCCCCAACTTTGAATATTAATCTCATAAGTTGAACAACCATTAACAAGTAAAAAAAGTTCCCCACTAAAAGTTCTCTACCGATAACAAAAACAATTTTTTTCTTATATTAAAAATCAGAGGGAGTAAACTCTAGCCAATTAAAGTTCTAATCTATCACGACTTCCCATTTATTTTCATATTCATTGTTACAAATATATAATATCATGACATTGTAACAAAAAATAAATCATGACATTTCTTTATACCTTAGTGGTTGTTTATGATTGTTAATGTAAGTCATACCCACATCTTTTTCTTTCTGATTTTGTCAATTAACTAAGGTTGCATGTGTCTAATATGTGCTTGATATATGTTTTGGCATTTAGATATTAGCAAAGGACTTGTTTAATTTGCTAAAAGAAAAAATGTGTACAAATTTCAAGTCCTTTATTTCGGAAAAGTTGACTCTGGTGCCTGGGGATATCACTTATGAAGACTTTGGTTTGAAGGATACTAATTTAAGGGAAGATATTTCCTTTCAAACTGATGTTATTATTAATTTGGCTGCCACTACTAACTTCGATGAAAGGTACGTATTACCAAATGAGTTTTGCTATAATATGTATCATTAGCACACATGCTAAAGAATTTAAAAGTAAAAAATATGAGCATTGCTATTTAGTAAGAATTTTTTATACAAGAAATATAAGAATCAACATATGTCAAAATCTTAAAGGTTGATTTCATTTAATCTCATTCTTTAGTGGAAATCATGGGTGGTGGTGGATGTAAACAATGGTGGAGATCTATTCTTACAATTCTTCTCTTTAAATTTTCTTACTAAAAAGCTTTTTCCAAAAAATATACTTAAAAAAATAAAAATTGTAATTGTAACAAAGTTAAATGTACGACTTTTAAAATGAATATTTCTATATTGATTTTTCTTTTACGTGTAAATTGCGAACTATAAGTGGAAATAGATTAGACATAGGCATTCAAGATTGATGCAGTCGCTATGCAATCAACGTTTTAAAATAATTTTTTTATTTATATTTAATATAAAATTTGAGATTAAAAATTCAGACCGTCTGATCTTATTTAGACGGTCATTGGTTAGTGTCTGTGTGACGGTATGCTCAGTTGACTGCTCATAATGACATAATCCATATCCGTGTTAAATACATGTTAACATTTTTCTTATTAAATTGAGTTGTCTATATGAGTATAGTTCAATTGGTTGAAATATTGCATTTTAAATTCAGGAGACATGGTTTACTTTACTAATGATCATTTTAAAAGTGTAATTTTAACTATTAAATTACTTGACTAAAAATAATATGCGTAATTTTATTTTCTGGCGAAAATCATAAATTTTATATACTCTATGATTAAGACCAAATACATTGGTTATCCAATGAATTTAAAAAGTAGAAATTTGCTTATAATTAAGGTCGTAGGAAGTATTTAATTAACGAATTTATTTTAAAAAATGACTCAGCTTAAATAGCTAGGAAATATTTTATTATTATTATTATTAATTATACTATGAATTTTTTTTTTATGTTAACTTAAAGGATGCTTATTTTATTTATACTATTTGCAATTTAAATTAAGGATAATTTTTTTAAAAAATTGCATTTTTATTTACTAAAAAGGGCCACATTTTTTTTTTTTTTTTTTTGCATATGGCCTCCAAAAACTTAGGGCCGGCCCTGTCTGTGTTAAATACATGTTAACATTTTTCTTATTAAATTGAGTTTTCTATATGAGTATAGTTTAACCGATTGAGATATTGCATTTTAAATTCAGGAGACATGGTTTACTTTACTAATGATCATTTTAAAAGTGTAATTTTAACTACTTGACTAAAACTAATATGCGTAATTTTATTTTATGCCGAAAATCATAAATTTTCTTTATATACCCATTTCCTTGACAATACAGGTTTGATATAGCATTGGGTCTAAATACATTTGGAGTAAAGCATATCATGAGCTTTGCAAAAAAATGCATCAAACTTAAAGTGCTTCTTCATGTATCAACTGGTTTGTATTAATTAATTTTGTCAATATTTATAAATCAATACTCTCTCTATTTGAAAATAACTGTATTAATGTATTCAAACCATAACTATAAAATGGAAATATTAAATTGAGTGTGAGACAAGTTATATTAATTAGATGGTACAATTGAAATAGATGGAATATATAATATTCACAATTTTGTTTTTGTCAAAAAAATAATTATACTATATATCATTAGCCTAAGCTCGCATTGATTAGCATGATCACTTTTATTCCCTTAATTTCAGCTTATGTATGTGGTGAAAAAAGTGGACTCATACTAGAAAGCCCTTATCAATTTGGTGATTCATTAAATGGTGTGGCTGGATTAGATATCAATGTAGAAAAGAAATTAGTAACTGAAAAATTGGGTGAGCTACGAGACAAAGGAGCCACAGAGCAAGAAATTAAAGTGGCTATGAAGGACCTAGGTATTACAAGGTTTGTGAAAAAATATATTTAAGGAATCAAAGATATTTAAAAGTTATTTGAATTTTTATATAATTCACAAAAGTGAAAGTCATTGAATGACAATGAGTTGAAAAAAATATTCTATCCAAAAAAAAGTGAAAAGAATTGTTGTGTTAAATTTCACTCAAATTTTTTTTTATAGCAATTTACCAGATGTTGATGTAGATGATCTATTGACTTAAGGGTGCTATAATTTGTTTTGCCAACTTAAACAAAGTCTATCATCGATATTCTAAAATTTATCGAATTTGTTGATTGTTATCCGAATGTATTAATTGCTTTTAGAGTTTTACTGACAGTGTCTGCGACTATAACATTAGCGGAAATAAGTTTTTTTTTTTTTTTTTTTTTTTTTTTTTTTAAAATTGAAGTTGATTAAAATCTACTTGAGATTATCAATATGACAATATATATTGAACTGTTTGACAACTTTGTCAATTGAGAAGGATATGTTGGAGGAAATTGATATTAATGTGATTAACTATCGATGATTTTGCATATCAAGATATTCGAAAAAATCGCTTCTTATAAATTTTCATGTAGATTTTTGTTTTGATATTTTGTAAAACTATTATTATATATTAATTTGTATTATATATTAAATGAAATAAGTTTTTTTTTTCTTTTTATGTTTAGTCTAAGGCTCATAAAATATCAGGAACGGGACTGCTTAGCTGCATCTATGCTTAAATACCATTTCTTTTAGAAATCTATGCTTAATTATCCGCCTATTTTATTTAAAAGAGCTCAAAATAAATTATAAGTAACCTCTATGCATTGACCAATTAAATTATAAGTAATGAATGGTTCAAGTGATAAGAGTTATGAACTCCTTAAATAAGTAGTTAAGAGTTGATTTTTGACTTTTGCAAATGGAAAAATCTAGTTGTAAAAAAAGTCCAATTTGTATGTAGGTAGTTAGAGCACAAATATGGGTGGGTGGTTTTCCACGTGTCACCACTTGTGTCAGGAGAGGTGGGATATTTGACTCACTTGTGATGTCTTTGTATTACCACCATGTCCAAAGATGGAACCCGTGTCTTTTGAATATTTTAATTGTTTTTCAAATGGATGTTGGAATAAAGTAAGAGAATTGGAATTATTTTGTGAATTTTGTGGGACTCATGTTAGAGTTTGGATGAGTGGTATGAATATTTAAAAATTATGGTTGAGTGGTTTAAATAGTTTGAAAGTGTAAAATAATATAAAATATTATGTGGGGTCCATTTATACCACTCATATAAGTAGCATGGATGTAGATGCTCTTAGAAGCTAGTCCAGAGAATTATAGATACACAATATTAAGTATAAGTGAGTGGTTAAAGAAGTATGTAATTCTATCTTGAAGTGTTAATTCTCTCTTGATTTACTTAGAACACCCTTTGACCCTATAAAAAAGGGAGATCATTATCATTTATTAAGCAACTAAAAACCACTGCAAGCAACAACAAACTTTGTTGTTTTTCATACAAAATAAATGTTTTTTGGTACAAAAATAAAAATAACTTTGTTGTTTTCTCTGTTCTCATCATTTTTAAATGAAAACTAAAAATGTACACCACAAAAATGTTGAATAATATTTAACTATAACTTTATAACTTTATGTACATAAAACATATTTTATATATTTGGATTGTATTTCATTTTATTTTAGGGCAAATGTGTATGGATGGCCAAACACATATGTGTTTACAAAGGCACTTGGGGAGATGCTTGTGGAACAATTGAAAGAAAACTTATCAATTGTTATTTTGCGTCCTGCAATAGTTACAAGTACATTAAGAGAACCCTTCCCTGGATGGGTTGAAGGTATCAGGTAAATATTTCTAATTATTACTTTTTTCTTTTACTATACATTAACATAAATTAAATTTTAATTTATGTCTTTATGTAAAACTTCAAGGGTTAGTTTGGAGCGCTGGAAATAATAATGACATGATATGATATAAAACAGGATATGAATATGTATATGTATATAAGTAGAAGAACAATATCCTATATATCATGTGTTTGATGCACATATGATAACAAACTTGGTAAATATTTTTTTCATGTTTTTAATACAAACTTCATTCTAATATGATAAGATATATATATATATATATATATATATATATATATATATATATATATATATATAACTCAATTATATATGTTAGTTAAAGTTAAATATAAATATATGATATATCTTTTATGTAAATAATAAAACTACCAATGCAAGATAACTAATATTAATTTGTTATAAAATTTAAATCAACTAGAGGGACATGATAAATTTTTTAACTATAGAGATCGACATGATAAAATATGTTTTAGAATTAACTTATCATATTATGCGGCCACACCAAAACATTGAATTGAGATATGGTATGATACAATTATCCTATTCTATCTCTTATTCTCGGCATCAAACGGACCCTAAGAGAGTTGATATATAAGTATTTTCACTTATATAAAACTCAACTTTCATTTGTTTCATCCAATATGAGTTTCTTACTCACTCGGTATACAAATTCTTTCACTTATATATGAAATTCTTACTCACACTTGATATATCAGCAGTCTCAAATGGTTAATAAATTTCCGTTAACAATAAATATTTAGAAAATATTGAATTTGAATCTTAGATGAAAGAATCTTTGATCATCATTTATTTGTCTCATAGTTGAACTATGAATACCAATATCCATTTCTCCTAAAAACTAGATAAAGATATGTTTATTTTATTCATGTAATTTTCGCACCAATAAACTTTAGAACGTGCTATAAATTATGATCATGATCAATTAATTTAAAGAAATATGGAACTCAATTATGTTTGACATTTATTTGATTTGCTACAAAATTGCAACTATTGTACTACAAAGTCATATGTGAAAGTGAAAAAATGTTTGTTGATAAGGAATTGTTTATACAGAACCATTGACAGTTTGGGTGTTGCTTATGGAAAAGGAAAGCTAACATGTTTCCTTGGAGATCTCAATGGCGTTGTTGATGTGGTGAGTTGTTAAGCCCAAAATCCAAATATACAAATATTGATATGTTTAGGATACTGTTAGATACATAAATATACAAAAAAAAAAAAAAAAACTATTTTTTTTTTTACAAAATACAAAAAGAATCAATTTATTTTAAAAATATATATATGTATTTAAATACATATGAAATACTTTATAGATACATTGTTGGATTTCACCAAACACAAAAATACATAATTGTTGCGATATTGATGTTAGGAAATAACAACACTAAAGAAGAAAAATAAACACAGTCATAACACAAAAATATAATGTGGAAACTCCAAATCGAAGAAAAAATCACAATTGTTGTCTAAACCGACAATCAGAGAATTATCACTATGTGAAATTTTTTACAACACATAGACTTCTCTCACTCTCACCCCAATACAAACGCACTCTCACAAAGCAAATATTTCAACTAAAAGTCAGATATAAGCTTAAAGTGCTACTGACTGGTGCAATTACAAACAAAGAACTTAGGCCTATTATATAGCTTTGGTTTTCCTCTTGCTTTACCACTTTAAGTGATGTTGGACTTCTCCAATAACTATTTTTAACCTCTTTCTTTATTTAAGAGATTAGGCGATGTGAGACTTGACAATCAACCCCAACAATTGAGACACAATAGGCGTAGTACATTTTCTAAATACATTCTTTTCCTAATTGTAACACCCTAATCGATATACATCCTATAATTAACTTTAAACAACGATCATACATCAATCAAGGCATTACATGTTATAATTCAAAACAATGAACATGTATACATTCATTTTAATAGCAACGGAAGCATTGATATCATAAACATTGCTCATAGTAATTCATAATCCAAACATAGAAGTCATAAAATCATATTACAACTTAAACTAGGTCCTTCAACCACAAGGCCTATCCACATAATCCAAATAAGATTAACAATACTCAAGTTATAGTAAATAATATAAATAGCAAGGTCATACAAAGTTGCAAACAAACGAACTAAGATACTAGTTCTAGCAATGTTACAAGTATCAGAGCAAATCCTAGACCTCTAAGGTTCCTAGAATTTCCTACTCTTCATCCTTACCAAGCTAAGCTAGTCACACAAGCTAACTTCCAAGCCACGGGATCACTCCTCAAGTGAAGAATCTGGACCCAAACCATTCAAATACACAAAATAGAGAGTTAGTTATAATTCAAGTTCATAATAATAAGTATAGCATATACTCATATCATGTTTAATAATAATCATATCATAATTGACGCATAATCGTCTCATGTCATAAATACAACATTCATGGTAAAGGCAATATCATATTCATTATCAATTAATCAAGACATTAAATTGAGATCACATTATCTACTCATTCACAACTATAATAAAAGACATTGACACTTATCAATTAGCAAGTAGAATGCACATTTACTCCTAATGCAACTAATGCCATTAATTAGTATGTCTCAACCTAGACACATCTAAATGCATGTGGTACCCGCATCGAGTTTCGAATACATTAAATATTCTCGCATCAAGTCAGTTTAAAGTCTTAGAGGACCATCGCTCGAGTCAGTTTTAAGTCATGGTGGACCATCACATCGAGTTGACTCATGCATGCATGAATGTACACATACCACATAATGATGATAACCTTACACAACTACATATGAATAAAAGGACACTCCTCCTAATATTCCTTCTCAAATTCGCATCAAATCTCATCATCACATCATCATTAGAGTATACATTCAAGCAAAACATAATAATACCTAGTAACTAACTTAATCATAAGTAATCATCATCAATTCCAATCAATCACACACACATGAACATAGCATCCTCATCTAAGCTCAAGATTTAATTAATCTAACCTTATATCATGTTATAAGATCATAGCTCAATCCTAGTATAAACATAAACCTCTTTTAATCTTCAAAAATCACTGTTCATACTGATACAACTCGCCTAGACGAGCACATGGCGAGCTCAACTCGCCAGCCAACTCGCTACCACTCGCCATGGCGAGCTCATGGTTTCTGGGCAACGCCAAGAACTATGAATACTCGCCATAGCGAGTACTATGCTCGCCCTAGCGAGTTGCTGCAGAAAAGAAAACTCTGCTTTCGGGTTTTAGTTGAAATTCATCAAAAATCTCATTTTTCAACATGCAAACCCCTAAAGCTATCAACTTTAAGCATATATATCATGTATAAACCTAGAAGTACAAACTTTAACATCATCAAACATCATCTCATGATAAAAGTAAGGATTTTCCTACATTTCACTAAAAACTCATTTTCAAATATCAACAACAACAAATCATTCATAGAGTACGAATTTGATCATGGGAATTCGAAATAGAAGCATATAGCAACATGTTAACATCAAACAACAACACATTAAACTATAAACACATTCCCTTGATTCCCATTTCCCACCAAAAGAGATGAGAGAGTTTGGGTGTGGAGAGTAGACTTTTCCCCCCTCTTTGTTCATCTCACAAGAATTGATAACTACTCTCTAACCTTAATTTGCAGCTTTAATCTTCAAGCTCTACACTTGAATCCCCTCTACACTCTTCAAGCTTGGACTTCTCTCTCTCTCTACCTCCTTCTATGCAAATGGTGTGTTATGAGAGCTCTTGCTCTCTCTACTCCAAGTTCTATTCAAACCTAATTAATCAAAAGACCAAAATGCCCCTCTTACTAACTTAAGCTAGTTTTGCTAAACTCCACATATTTCTTTAAAAAAGCCTCCACTCATGACTCCCTTCTCCTTATCCTCTACTATTTTCTCTTTTAGCCAAATGCTAAATTAATTACTAAAACTAATCTCTATTATTCCAACAAAGCTAATTAACATCTAATCAAATAAAATCATCTAATTAAATGAAAATAAATAATTACGGGTGTTACACTAATAGTTTTTACACCTTGAAGGAAGTAATTCCTCCTGGAAAAATAAAGAGAAGTCCCATGGTCCCTTTTTGTCTTTGTAGTTACAACTTCTACATCGACAATGATGTTAAATTTTTTTTAAAAAAAATATGTTAAAATATATTTTGATTTGGAAGAAAATTGGACGTGAATTTATAAATAGAGATAATTCTAACTTACAAACTTGATATGGTCCAATAGATTTTAGTTAATGTTATACTATTTCAGAGTTGGAAGTTAGACATAAAACAATCATATAAAATCAATTTATAAAGTGATATGATTATCTTTATTTTTAAACTCATGTTCATGTCATTTGATGTATCACATTTTATTAAATTTTGAATTTTTTATATCTGTATAATATTGTACCCATACATGTCTATACTAGCCACGGGTTTCATTTGCCCTAAATCCATTGTCGTATTTTCTTTTTCTAATGATGTCTCTCTATTTTTACTGTAATTTTTAAATATCATGAATTTATTAAATAGATACCAGCTGATATGGTGGTCAATGCAATGCTAGTGGCGATGGTGGCTCATGCAAATCAACCTAGTGATGTTGTATATCATGTGGGTTCTTCCATTAGAAATCCATTGAGATACCTTAATCTCCAAGACTATGCATTCAAATATTTCAAAGCAAAACCATGGACAAACAAAGATGGAAAAACCGTTAAGGTTGGCAAAATAACCGTATTAACCGACATGGATAGCTTTCAAAGATATATGTTCATTCGCTACCTTCTTCCGTTAAAGGTTCTTATTTATATATCATATGTTTATTTGAACATCAAAATGCATGCCCCCTATATTTGTTATTTCTGTCTCTTAAATTTTATATCTATATTTTAAAAATACACAAAATATATAGTATTTGATATCAAAATTGTAATGTAAAAAATAGTCCCTCTTTATACATAACTGTCGTAACAAATAGATTTCCTTATTTTCCAGAAGAAATGAAGAGTTTTATTATTAAAAATTTGAACCTATAAAAATAATTTATATTACAAACTCTAAACAATTGCGTCTAGAATAAATAAATTATATCGATCATTGATGTAGTTTTGAGCGCATAAAAACTTTATTAAATCCTCCACCCCTAATTATATCCATTGAAAAAAAGTTAGTCCTGAAATAGATGCCCTCTTTCAATTTTTTTGATGCATTTAATATATTTTTTCAAAACTTAACCCTAATTAATACTTCTAATTTGCTTTGGAACATAAAAATCAACATTGAATACATTATAAAGAAATAAAAATTTAGTGATATTCCTATATAAAATAAATACATTAATTACATTAGCAATTTTTCTTAATATTTTTAAAGTTTGCAATGGAGACTTATATTAAAGGACAAAGAGAGTATATTTCAAATTTTGATGCGTGTCTATCCAAAATTAGATTCATATTTTCATTTCTTTTGAGATATAAATATGATTCCATGTGTATGATTGAATCAATTATCAACAAATTTGATAAAATTATGATAAATCATCGTAATTTTAATAAAATTTGCATGTTAGAATTTCAATAAAATTACAATATCATCGTGATTTTATTGAAAAGGCAATACTGCATATTTTTTCTAAAAATTTGACTTAATTAATATTTAATAGTAATATCTCCTTAGTGATCATGATTATTCAATTTAATTAACAAGGATGTGTGCTGACAATAACATTTTTTAATTATTTATAGGCACTGAAGCTGGTCAATTCAGCATTGTGTCAATATTTTCAGGGAACATATATTGAGCTCAACAGGAAGATTCAGATTGTGATGCGGTTGGTGGAACTTTATAGACCTTACTTATTCTTCAAGGGCATGTAAGACTCTGTTTATATAAATTTCTCATATAAGCTGCAATCATTATTATATTATACTAATTTCATAATTTTTTTATTAAATACAAAGTGGAATATAATGCTTTGTAAGTAATCATACATTAATAATAAGAGGACAAAATTGAAAAAATAAAATTTACATTAAAAAGTGACACTCAGTTGAAAATAATTTTCTTTTACTAAAATGAAACTCGTTTAAAAATGAAGAGAGTTTTTTAGTCCTTAGGTTTTAATTTGATCTCTTCAATAAATTGTTTAATTAATCTATATTTGTTCCTTAAAATACAAATATACGTTAGACACTTTGATCTTCCATTATCTTCTTACTCCTGTAAAGTAGGCGTGTTTTGCTTTATTTCCTGTAAATTTTTTTTTTTAAAGTTTTCCCTCTTGCAAAATATATTTTTTTGATTTTCATCCTTGAATGCACTTTTAAAATCGGTTATTTTGTTCAACCGATTTAAAAAGTTCTGTTTTTTAACTCGGTTATTATGTTCAACCGATTTAAAAAGTGTAAATTTCTTGCATCAAAAGGAAAAAACCAAAAAAATATATTTTATAATGGGGAAAACTTAAATTTTTCTTTTACAAGGAATAAAGCAAAACACGCCTACTTTACAGAAGATAAAGATCTATTAACCCTTATCTTTTATTTTGTCTTCATCGACACTTAAGTAAGTACCAACATTGAACCCTTTCAAAAAAAGGTTGCCAACATTGACCAAATATATTGATCATTTAAGTTTTGATCCTTTCTACCACTTTCTAAGGTTTTAACTAAAGACAAATTTTTTGTCAAAAGAAACTAAAGACAAAATTGTTTTAAAAAAAGGGTTAAAGATGTCTTTATAGGGACCAAAAGTTGATGAAATTTTTTATAGGGACTAAAACAAAATTCAATATATTTATAGGGATCAAAAATTTATTTAAGCCAAAAAAAAACCTAATTAAAGACAAAATATGTTTAAGGTTTAGAATTTTAGATTGTCTATCTTTTATAATTTAAGAGACTAAAATAAACAAAAAGATTTAAATTAAGACGAAAGTAAAACTTAAAATTAATTTAAAGGAGTAAATGTTATTTAACATTTTTTTAAACAGCTAGTTTGTTAATTTTTTTATGGAGGTGAGAATCAAATGTAAGACCACCTTTATCACTTCACTCTTTAACTCTTTCATTTGAACTACCAAATCAACTTCCATAGCTTAAATTTTAGATCTTCTGATTAACAATTTAAGTGTCCCTTACTCTTACTCATCAACTTGCTTGGGACCGTAATTTAGTCTTTATGTTAATTTATTACTTCATCCGTTTTAAAATATAAGTCGTTTTGACCATATTACACAAATTAAGAAATGTAATCATTGTTGTATAGAAAAGAGAAATTATGAGTAAATTTACAAAATTGTCCTTCATTAATTGTATGAGAAAGATAAATCAAAGAATTGAAAGAAGAGAGAGAAATAAAAAGTTAAGGGTATAATAGAAAAAATATCATTAAATGCTTCATTGAAATTGTAAAGCAACTTATATTTTGTAACAAATTTTTTCTTCAAAAATACTTATATTTTGAATATGAGGAAGTATTTCGTAAAAACTTATCTAAGATAGACTTAGTTTCAACATCTTAATTTTTGTAATTGTAGTTTCATTTCAACATATCTTAATTATTCAAAATATATATATTGCAACAAACTAATTAATTATGGTACACAGATTTGATGACATAAACACAGAGAAGTTGCGAATAGCAGCAAGACAATGTGGAAACGAAACAAATTTATTTTGCTTCGACCCAAAAGAGATAGATTGGGAAGATTACTTTATCAACACTCATATTCCTGGTTTAGTCAAGTATATTTTCAAGTGATCGTATAGTTTATGGTGTACAAATAAGATAATTTTTTTTTTTTTTTTACCATATACTTTATAAGTTTGTTTTAACTATTAAATTAATAAGTCCTACCATTACATTAAATGAGATGTGACATATATTGATTCAATGGTGATATTTATTAATCTAATGATGAAAATAAATTTGTAATATCATACTTATGCTTTATTATTAGACAAAACCTATATACTTTATTATTATTGCACACAAGGGGCGTGTAATTGAAGCTCCCAAATAAGTTTGAAATATTTAACTAATAGTTTGTGGGGAATTGAATCCATTGAACATTTACGTATTTTATTATTTACTTTATTTGTTGTGTAAATGTTAATTTCATTTATTAATTATCGGTTCAATTTTAGCTACACGTATAAATGATTATTTTTTATGTTTTTAATACTATTTACAATTTAAATAAATAATTTTTTTTTTAATTTTTTTTATCAGGAATTCATTTTTATTATTTATCCTAGACCTTCAAAATCTCGGGATTGACCTGACACCAATCCAAGTAAGGTTAAATGCTAGTTTTGCTTTCTACTAATACAATTGATAGTCCTCAAGATTGATTTCATCATGATGGAATAATTAGTCTCCATTTTCCGTCCTTCCGTGCTTATTTTTTGGATTAACAATAATGTTTCATGACAAAAATTGAATGAACAAGCTGATTTTGAATTCGGAAATGCTTAATATTGCAATAGAAACACACAAATATATATAAGTGATGTATCTAGTGAAAAATGTGTTTTTTTTTTTTTATGTGAGAGTGAAATTATATTATAGCTTTAAGTGAGTTATCTGTTGCTTTTCCATCTAATCACAATTCTTGGGTGGTTTTAATCGTCTGCCACAAGTCAATGCCACCATAATTGACTCATAAAGTGTTGGGTATGGTTCGGAATTATGGTTCGACATTTTTGGTTGTTATTTATCTTAATCTTAATCTTAATAAAAGTAAGGTTAGCAACTACTTAATCCTAATTTTTTCCCTCCTAAAACTCCTTAATTAATGCGGCCGTTTTTTGTTTCTCTTTCCATTCCTTTTTTTTTTCTCTCTTCATTCTTGATATGTGATTTTTTTTTCTCTTCTTTTTCTTTTTTCGGCTAATTAAATACAGTGTTGTTTTTTTAAAAACAAAAAATCTTGGGAAAAATACACTTTCATTATGCAAAATATTCAGTCATAAATAATTGTTATTGCTGTGCATTTTTTAAGGAAAGTGGTGCGCCCCACTAATTGTTTTACTGCTCCATGTATTTTTTTATTGGTATTGGAAATTAAAACAACGCTTCTACCAATATTAGGGATAGCACGCCTTCATTCTTTCAAACTTTGCTCCATTATCTCTCACGCATAAAACCTGAAACAATAAGCTCTTAAATCTCCATCTCCATTCTTCTATTTTTTTTTTCTTCTGTTAGTTTCTTCAATTAGAAACACACTATACTATAAGATCTTGATGGTTTTATTTTTTGATTTTGGTCAGATTTTCAATTTTTATGTTGAGTTTCTTTGCAACAATTTTTATTTTAGGTTTTAATTTTTATTTTGACTAGCATAGTAGTTTTAAGATGGCGATGATTTTTTAGACTTCATCTTCATGTTCTCGTAACAGACAGTTCCAAGTGAGTCTAATTGTTATTTAATTTCTCCATCTTCTTTTTTCTTTTCCTTGCTGTTTTTCCTCTTAATTTTGTGTGTACCATTGTTGGCTATTTATTTTTCTCTTGCTATTCTTTAGAGTCTCCAAATCATATCAATTATTAGCAAAAAATTTATCTTCTTCATGTTTCTTTTTTCTACCCGTAACTTTTATGCATAATACTTATGGTTCCTTCTTATTTCCAACAGTCTAGAACCTGATTTTGTGAAAAGGGTGCTTAGAGAATCATTTGGAGAAAGTGTTTGATCTTACCAGGATCAGGAGGTGACCGGAAGCAGCGGTGATGGTTCAGCAAGCCCCTTGTTGAAGCGGAAGGGGGGTGTGTACCTGTATACACTCCGACGCTCAAGTCAGTTAAGAGTATAGCTAAAAGGTTTTCAAGGTGGTAGAATGCATACCTGACTCCTCTGAATGAGGAGTATATATACCCCAGCGCTGGGCCAATGCCCTTAATGGGCAATTAATGCCCATTAAGTGGCTGCCGGAATTTTGGCCGTTCGGGCCATGATGAGCAGTTAATGCCATCATTCCGGTGGTCGGCCGTTACAGATTATGGGAATCTGGCCGACGGGGAGGGTGCCCCTCAGGAGGGCAGAGCCTTTAATCTTTAGGGGACTTGGACTTAGAAATCCAGTCCAGAACAGAAGCCCCCCAAGTCGTTATGCTCGTTTGCGAGCATGATAACTTTAACTTACTTTAACTTTGGCCATGGGCCTTTGTTGCGTATACGAGCATCGAGGATCATGATCTCATTTGTTATCAACGAGCAGCGTTGTATGCGAGGATCATGGATTTGTTTTGCTCGTATCGAGGAGCTTGTTGTGGAATCTTTGCGAGGACCCTCAATTTTTTGGCATTCGTCTGACGCTGATCGTTTATACATCCTCGTGGAGAGTTGTCGTCGCGGAAGCGTTGTTCCATTTGTTGTCCTCGTGGTTTCGAGGATCTTGTGGATTTATTAGCTCTTAATGAAGATCCTGCCAATTTATTGCGGGGATTTCCATTTGCCTTTATCCGTTGAGATTTTCTCGATGATTGCGCCATTAACCACGACGATGTTTTCGTGAAGATTTTCTCGGACTCTGCGAGATTTTCGCGTTCAGTGGATGTGACCTGAAAGGACAAACCGCTTCGTCTCTTGCTGCCACGTGTAAAGGCTATTTGAGACGCTTGAGTACCTAGCAGCGTAGCCTCTGTTCACGAGGTCATTTCTAAACCGTTGGATTTTCGCGCCTTTTCGTTTTTGCGATGATTTAATCTGAAGCGTTGGATCGTTTTAGATCGTGGCCTTTGGATCAAAGCAACGTCTCAGATTTTGGTGGCGTCCTTTCATTTGATTGCATGCTTTTAGTTTTTAGGAGTTTGTTTTTGGAGTTTGAGACGGTGGTTTGGGGTTTATAAGTGGTGGTTAACATCCTCTACTCCCCCCCCCCCCCCCCCCCCCCCAACCCAAATGGTAGTTTTAGTGTGACAAAACTAGGATTTTATAGTTTTTGTTTTTTCGGCGCGGTGGCTGTTGGCGTTAAACGCCTTTGAAATGTGTCTTTCGCTATTTTTGGCTCTGTCGTTTAAGATGTTGTAGCGACCATTCGTGCGCTTTTATCTTGAGCATTCATAGATAGGAACGAATGCTCGATATATTTTAGCTTAGCTGTTGACATATTAAGAGTTCACAGAATCCTCGCCATCTGCGCTTCGCGACCATTTGGCTCTTTCCTTCGTTGTGCGAGCAACGTCAAGGATTATTTCAAAGCGCATGTCCACGCCCTTTCACTTGAACGGCGGTCGAAGGGTGGATTTGATATTTCAAAGATGTCGAATTCACTTTTTCTCTTCCTTGTCTTTCAGGTTTAAATGGCAGAAGAGCCTTCGCCGTCAAATGTTAATTTTAACGAGGAAGGAGATCCCTTGCTCGTGGAAACCCAAGCCGAGCCTGAGGTACCCGAATCCTCGGGGCCCATAGAGGAACGAGTTCCAATTACGGTAGATACAGAACCCGAGGACTGGGTCGCGGATGAGCCACGGTTGACGTGCTCGCGGTTTTCTGGTCAACCAGATGGAGTAGAGATCCCAAGACTTTTTAAAGTTATTGAAGATCCTCCTAATGACAACTGGGAGATCATCGTCCCCGGGAAGCGTCGTCGCGTTTTCCATAACATTGGATTTGCGCACTTCGCTATGTATCAGATCGCTTTTCAACACTTCGGGTATATCCTGCCCTTCACAGATTTCGAAGTGGCTATCTTTCATCACTTGAGGGTCGCTAGCTCCTTCCCAACTGCACCCAAATTCTTTGGCTTTTATGAGAGCCTTTGAGGTGGTATGCAGCCACTTGGATATTGTTCCGACCATTCCCCCTTTTTTCTTTGTGTTCGGACTCCAACGATCGAAGCCCAAAGGAGACCCATACAGACTAGGTTGGGTGTCGTTTAAGCAAACTCGTCGTCTGTTTTATATGTTTGAGGAATCTGTACGACCATTTAAGGATGAGTGGTACATCGTTGGTCCCAAGAATGCTCAGGGTTGGGCGGACGTGATTGTTCTTGGCCCTGACCAAGATGAGAACGGGAATGTTATCCTTGGGGAGGACGGGCAACCTGTCTTGGTCGATTATGGGAAATTTCATTTCCGCTGGGAGGTGGAGCATTACCTACTGCCCGCTAAGGAGTTTACCACTCCGAAGAAAGAGTTAAAGCTCGAAGAGTGGGAAGATTTCTCAAAACTTCAAAATTTTGTAAAGAGCTTTAGAGGAAAAGCGGTGATTGACGAGGAGGGTAACCCTTGTCTAGACGAGGACGAGAATCCTTTAACGGTTCCTCGTTATATTAATGTGAAGAAACTCCTAGCTTGCTCGACTCGTGCTGAGGCCGAGGAAACCCTTAGTATGCTTGCTTTATCAGTTTTTTGCTTACATTAACTGTTCGTCATTTGTTTATCTCTTTGCCTGCTCGTACTAATGGTCGTTTATTTTCTCTTTTTTGCAGTTAACATGGTGAGCGCTCAAGAAAAATTTCGTCGCGCCAACAAAGCTAAGAATGCTTGCCAGGGCGCTGAGAACACCAATACTGTCCCTCCTCCTGCTGTTGAAAAACGTACCAGTGCGTCGACCAGTGCTGATGCTCGGCCATCCAAGGTGCAGTAGACTGCTACCGGTGGGGAAGAAGGTTCAACAAAGGGCCCTCATTCTTTGCCCGATCCTTATCAGCCTGCTGGTTGCTTTGTCATGCCTCCTGTCTTTACTCGGGGAAATTTATTTGACAAAGATACCGAGGTCATCATAGATGATGCCGATCAGGCGATCATCCATGACATGGGACCGGTGGCTCTGAAGGCGGAGTTGGTAACGGCGACCACTGCTGCGTTCAAGCTCATATAAATTGCCAATTTTCTGAATGGTCATGAAAGCCGCTACCTGAGCGATAGGGACAAGCAGAAAAAGCGTGCAGACGACCTGAATCTGAAGCTGGGCGAGACAGTGGCCGCTTATGAAGATTACAGGAATAAGTATACTCTGCAGACAAAAATGGCGACGACGTTGGTGCGCAAGGAGCAGGAGCTGGAGGATTTGGTCAAGAAAATCAAAGACTTAGAGGTCACTTGTGCCAATCTTGAAGCTCACAACAAGGAGTTGGAGAAACGGGCTGAAACTGCTCCCTCCATTTGCACCGAGGAGGAGGATGCTGTTGACCCTGAGGAGGTATACCGGAATTCAAGCCGTGCCGACCTTATCAAGAGAATAGCTGAGTGCGAGGACTCAATGGTCGAGGTTGGGCATAGCAGTTTTGTCAATGTTGTTGCTCAACTTAAAGTCTTGAATCCGGGGGTAGCGCTCGTTGAAGCTGGCCTCGATGAGTTCAAGGAAGTTATCGATGGAGTCATCGCCTCTCCTCCTCCTTCTGAAGATTGATCAAGTCTTTCTAGTGCTGGCGTTATGCTCGCCTTTGGCACTTGGGCGCTTGTTTGCCCTTTTGTTTTAATTTCGTCTTTTTGTTGGGCAGTCCTCGAGGCTGCCCTTTATTGTAACTAAGCACAATTTCCCTTTATTAATGCATTTATGATTCAGCTATATCTGCTTTTTATTTATGCTCGTATTTTGTTATCTTTTTGCATGCGTCTTATTTACGATGCTCGATAATCTAAATACGTTTTTGCGATATCCATACTTAGGATTTTTTGAGTATTTAGGTGGCTGTTGCACGAGATAGAATATATCTACGAACGCCGTGCTCAAGGAGTTGGGGGAACTTGCTCGAGTGTTTGGATCGGGTTTCCAAACGAAAGGCGAGGATAGAATCGTAGGAGATTGGGTCCTCGCGGCTGGATCGACCCTTCGCGAGCTAGGCGTCCATGCCTGACGTGTACTTGTGACGATGGGACTCGTTTAGAGTTGTTCCTCGTCAAGACTAGTTTGATGGAAACTTGGCTTTTTCTTCTTTTAGATTCATTGCCCGTACCTAAGCAATCCTCCGTTGTAAAGGCCAAACCTCTCGTCTTTTAGAGTTGATTTCCGCCCGCTAGCAAGTCGTCGAATACACGAGACCTCGCTAACTGTAATATTGTTTCAACTTATCTGCATTCCATGTTCTGGGAATTTCTTCGCTGTATAAATTTTCGAGGAAATAAGCCCCATTATCCGTTTTTGCTCGGATTCTGTAAGGACCCTCCCAGTTGGCGGCGAGCTTGCCTTCATGCGAGTCTTTTTGGTTCCGTCGTAGGACTAGACTGCCTACTTCGAATTCCCTTTTGATGACTTTCCGATCGTGTCGAGCAGCAATTTTTTGTTTCAATGCGGCCTCTTTTAGGGTTGCTCCATGTCGCAACTCCTCGACCAAATCGAGCTCTTCTCTGAGTAGCTCGTTATTTGTTTCTTCATTTAGAGGATTTTCCGTTCGTCGAGTCAGCTCCCTTATTTCTATGCGGATCAGAGCTTCAGTTCCGTAAGTTAATCGGAATGGCATTTCTCCTGTGGTTGAGTGTGGTGTGGTTCTATAGGACCATAACACGCTGTATAGTTCCTCGACCCACTTACCCTTTGCCTCGCCTAGCTTTCGCTTTAAGCCTCGCAAAATTACCCTATTGGCCGCCTCGGCTTGGCCGTTTGTTTGGGGATGCTCGACGGAAGTAAAGTGTTGTGTCACTTTTAGGTTGATGAGAAACTCCTGAAATTTTTTGTCTGTAAATTGTGTTCCATTGTCCGTCACCACGGTATGTGGAATTCCAAACCTTGCGAGGATGTTCCTCTTGGAGAAGCGTAGGACATTGTTGGACGTGATTTGGGCGAGGGGTTCAGCATCTATCCATTTTGTGAAGTAATCTACTCCGATGATTAAGTACCTGTTTTGCCCAGGTGCTCGTGGGAATGATCCTAAAAGATCCAACCCCCACCATGCAAACGGCCATGGGGATGATAGAGACTTTAGATCGTTAGGTGGAGCCAAGTGCATATCCCCATGCTTTTGGCACGTGTAACATTTCTTGACATGTTCTTTGGCATCCGTTTGCATAGTTGGCCAGTAGTACCCTGCCCGCAGTGCTTTTCGTGCGAGTGATCGTCCACCGATATGTTGTCTGTTGATTCCTTCGTGTATTTTCTGTATGATGGATTCCACTTTTTCTTCCTCGACAAACTTCAGTAATGGGGTTGAGAACCATCTTCTAAAGAGATGGCCGTCTACCAAAACGTACGAGTACGCTCTTCTTCTGACTTTGACTGCCTCTTTGGGGTTATCGGGGACTGTTCCTAAGGCGAGGAACTCTCTCACTGGATTTATCCAACTGTTGGCGTTAATCGAGCATATGAGATTCACTTCAAGAGCTTTCTCAATGCTCGACCTTTGCAACGTTTCTTGGATAAGTGATTGATTTCTCCCCTTCTTCTTTTTGGTGCTCGCGAGTTTGGAGAGGACGTCTGCCCTTGAGTTGTGCTCTCAAGGAATGTGATGCACAGTTGACTCTTTGAATTTAGCCAACTTTTCTTGTATAAGGGTTAAGTATTCCGCTAGACGTTCGTCTTTAGCTTGGTACTCCCCGTTTACTTGGGATGCGACTAGTTGGGAATTTGTGAAGATTACGATTTCTTCTGCGTTCATGTCTTCGGCTAGTCGCAATCCTGCTAAGAAAGCTTCGTACTCGGCCTGGTTATTGGTCGTTTGGAATGACAGTTCCAGCGATACTTCAATTAGGACTCCTTCGTCGTTTTCTAGGATTATCCCTGCTCCACTTCCTTTGGAGTTGGAAGATCCATCGACGTATATGGTCCATTTATTTCTGCTCGAAGTTGCTGGTGGAGTCATTTCAGCGACGAAGTCAGCTAGTACTTGGGCTTTTAAAGCTTTTCTACTTTCGTATGTTATGTCGAACTCCAATAACTCTAAGGACCATTTCAGCATTCTCCCGGCCATATCTGGCCTTTCGAGCAGCTGTTTTATTGGTTGGTCGGTTCGTACTGCGATAGAGTGTGCTAAGAAATAATGCCTTAACTTTCTCGCAGCGACGACTACTGCCAACGCTGTTTTTTCGATCTGCAAGTATCGAAGTTCTGGTCCTTGCAAAGCTTTGCTGATGAAGTATACCGGCTTTTGTCCTTGCTCGGTTTCTCGAATTAGAATAATTGGACGTGTTAAGACTGGAGGTTCTGATAGTGCTCGTTTCAAGTGTTGGAGAGCGTTTTCACATTCTTCGGTCCACTCAAAAGCGGACTCTTTTCTAAGTAACTTGAAAAGAGGCAGCGCGTGTTGAGCGGATTTTGCGACAAAGCGTGCAAGAGCAGTTAACATTCCGTTCAGGGATTGTATTGACTTTTTCGAGTTCGGAGTAGGGAAATCGAAGAAGGCTTTGCATTTTTCAGGGTTAGCTTCAATTCCTCGTTCTGTTAAGTAGAAACCGAGGAATTTGCCTGCTTTTACCCCAAGCGTGCATTTTTCCGGATTGAACCTCATGTTGTATTGTTTGGCTCTCTCGAACACTTTTCTCAAATGGGACACGTGATCGCTTTCCTGTTCGGATTTAACGATCATATCGTCCATATATACTTCGAGCATATCACCTATTTCATTTCTGAATACTTTGTTCATCATTCGTTGGTAAGTGGCGCCTGCATTTTTTAGCCCGAAAGGCATTACGTTATAATAATAATTACCCGATTCAGTCATAAACGCTATTTTCTTTTTATCGATTTCAGCCATTCTAATTTGATTATATCCAGAATAAGCGTCCATAAACGATAGTAGTTTAAACCCTGAGGAATTGTCTACGAGTTTATCTATGCTAGGTAATGGATAAGAATCTTTAGGGCAAGCCCTATTGAGATCGGTGTAGTCAACGCACATCCTCCACTTTCCATTAGATTTTTTAACCAATACAACATTTGACAGCCATGTTGTGTATCTGGCTTCAGAAATAAAATTTGCCTCTAGGAGGTCTTTTCCAGCTTTTTCAGCAGCCTCCGCTTTTTCGGGAGACTGCTTCCTACGTCGCTGAACTACAGCTCTAGCCCTAGGATCTATTGTCAGCTGGTGACAAGCGACGTTTGGGTCGATTCCGGGCATCTCTGCAGCATTCTAGGCGAACAGCTCAGCGTAATCTTTCAAGCAAGCTTCCAATTGCCTCTTCACCAGCTCGGGCATGTCAGCGCCTATCTTTATTCCTCGAGAATAGTCATCGCTCAAGGGGATGATCTCGAACTCTCCATCGGGAATAGGGCGATGTACCTTTTTCGCGATGGGGTCCTCCTCATCCTTCAGCTCCTGCTCGTTGATGCGTGCATCTAAGTCCACAATGTCGTTTGCTTGCAGGGTGTTCACGACGGGCAGCTTGTGATCAGTCTTCTTCTTTGGAGTAAGGAGGGAACTCAAATTCTTCGCAGCGGCTTCAAAACATTTCCTCGCTGCAGCTATATCTCCGCTCAGTGTAGCGATTTTACCATCCACGGTGTAGTACTTCATCTTCAGGTGAATGGTCGAAGGTACAGCAAATAGGTTCGCCAAAGCAGGCCTTCCCATGATACAGTTATACAGAGATGGGCAATCCACGACCAGAAATTGGACGTTGATGGATTTGGTCGCCTCTCCCTCTCCAAAAGTCACAATTAAATCCACGTACCCCCATGGCTTCGTGGTCACTCCGTTAAATCCTTGCAAGTCAACACCTACATATGGAGCAAGGTTTTTCTCCGTCAATTGCAGAGTTTTAAACAAACCGGCGTACATCACATCACACGAGGACCCTTGGTCCACTAGTATCCTTCTCACATCAAAGTTGGCCATCCTGGCCCTTATTAGCAGCGGAATCTGGTGGTTAGGCGAGCCTCCGGGGATCTCTTCCTTGTAGAAAGCCAAGGGCATAGATCCTTCTTTTGCTTCTTCTGTCGCGAGGACAGGTTCCAACGAGCAAACACTTTCCAACTCTTCAAATTTTCTCTTCAAAGACCTTATAGTGGAAGTTCCAAATCCTCCCCCTGAGATTACCAGCGATCCCATATGAGCAGCCAAATGCTCGAGCACGTCTTCTCCTTCTTGGTGCTCGGGAAGAATGAAGTCTTCAGGTCTTGAGATGGAGTAAGCAATCTGCATGTTGCTGTTGTTTGCCCCTGATTGTTGCTGCGCCTCTCTAGACGGCTGTCCAACCTCGGGCTCTTTTCCCCGCCCTTGACGTTCCTCCTTTCTGAACTTCTGGAGGAGTCCCTTTTGCAGCATGATCTCGATTGCATCTTTCAAATGGATGCAGTCCTCAGTCACATGCCCGTAGCTTTTGTGGTAGCGGCAGTATTTAGATTTATCCAGTCCTGGCCTCATGAC
Organism: Trifolium fragiferum; assembly: GCA_954870985.1. Classification (NCBI taxonomy): domain Eukaryota; kingdom Viridiplantae; phylum Streptophyta; class Magnoliopsida; order Fabales; family Fabaceae; genus Trifolium; species Trifolium fragiferum. The sequence continues at coordinate 73,991,553 of OX940789.1, read as the reverse complement.
CAACTGTTTCGGTGCTCGAACTCCATTCTTCTTGAATTCAGCCATTGAAACTTCTGCCAGAATTCGCTCGCGAGGAGCGTTCAAGGGGGTGTAATTCATGAATTTGCTGCGGGGAGGCTTTGGCTCCCTTGGTTCTCTTACTCTTTCTTTTCCTCTCTCATTCCCTGGTCGAGAGGGTCCAGTTTCTTCTTGACGCTTTGGCTTTCTTGCGTCAGCGGCTACTTGCTTTTCCTCGTAAGCTATGTATTTTTGTGCTTTTTCGAGGAAAGCATCCAAAGTCCTTACTTCTTCAATGCCAATTGCTTTGGCGAAATCGCTGGATGAGCGCAGTCCTCGCTCCAGCAGATACAGCTTCATTCTGTCATCGGTCCTTACCTCGATGGCAGCTTTGTTGAATCGATCAATATACTCTCTCAGGGATTCGTCGTTTTGCTGGACGATCGCTTCGAGAGTAGCTTCAGTCTTAGGGTGCTTCCTAGAAGCGGTGAAGTGTGCAGTAAAGAGTCTGCACAGCTCGCCCCATGAATCGATGGACCCTGGTGGCAAACTCTTGTACCAAGCCATTGCTCCCTTTCTCAGCGTAGTGGAGAATAGCTTGCACTTGATAGATCCTCGAACTCCTCTGTAGTCGAGGACAGCTTCTATATTTTCAATGTGGTCGTCTGGATCAGTAGTCCCATCATAGGTGTCCATTGCCGGTGGCTTTTCCAACCCCACAGGCAATGGTACCCTCATGATCCTGTCAGAAAGTGGCCCCATATGCCTTTCATCGTCGCTTCGTGGAGAACGGTGGTGACGACGAGGAGGAAACTGATAGTTGCGTCCGGTTGATCGCGCAGGGGATCTCCTCGCTCCAGCGACCCTCCTAGCAGGGCTTATGCGGCTTCTAGTCTCATGTGCCCGGTGTGATCTTGACCTAGTCCTCGAATCCCGTCGAGAGGACTCTCGCCGCCTATAGCTGCTCGTGATCGCCCTAGTGATGCGCGATTCTTCGACAGCTTCAATGCGACGATTCTGCTCCCTGAGAGCCTGCCCTTGGTTGTTGACGGCGGTCAGCAGCGCAGTCATAATGTGCTCCAAAGTAGCTCCAGGAGGAGGAATGGGTACGATCAGAGAGTTGGTCTCATTGGTAGGCTGGTAAGTGGGGTCCGTTTCCATTTGGGATACGACCATTCCATTGGTGTTGTGGTTGTCAGCATGTTCGCTGGACAGGTGATTAGCGGCTGAATGCTCAGATCTGCTGTTCTCGGCCATTCTTAGCTCTTTAGTGTTTTTTGTGGTAGTTTGAAGGTTTTGTTCTTTGTTTAGAAAGGAGGGGATAACTTTTTCCCACAGACGGCGCCACTGATCTTACCAGGATCAGGAGGTGACCGGAAGTAGCAGTGATGGTTCAGCAAGCCTGTTGTTGAAGCGGAAGGGGGGTGTGTACCTGTATACACTCCGACGCTCAAGTCAGTTAAGAGTATAGCTAAAAGGTTTTCAAGGTGGTAGAATGCATACCTGACTCCTCTGAATGAAGAGTATATATACCCCAGCGCTGGGCCAAGGCCCTTAATGGGCAATTAATGCCCATTAAGTGGCTGCCGGAATTTTGGCCGTTCGGGCCATGATGAGCAGTTAATGCCATCATTCCGGTGGTCGGACGTTACAGATTGTGGGAATCTGGCCGACGGGGAGGGTGCCCCTCAGGAGGGCAAAGCCTTTAATCTTTAGGGGACTTGGACTTAGAAGTCCAGTCCAGAACAGTGTTAATAATTAAGCTACTGGAATTTGATATTCATGTTGCTATTCTTGAATCTGGGTTTGTTAGTGTTGACCATGTTTATAGGGGTGTAAGCGGATCAGAAAAATCCAATTAAACCGATGATCTAAACCAATCCAAACCCAAAAAAAACTGACTTTTATGGTTCGAATCAAAAACCGAACCGAACCAATTAAAAATCGAAGTGGTTTGGTTCGGTTCTCGGATCCAGTTTTCAGATCCAATGGACAAACCGAACCAAACCAATATATAGTATATATGTTAATTTTTTTAGCCAGCTCATATCTATCAAAAACTACAACTGACCCAACTACTTCTAAAAAATAAAATAAAATTTGTCTCACTTAGAAACTCAAATTTTAAAACGCAAACTTAGAAACACTCATAGCCACAAACGCAAACTCAGAAACATTGGTCTCACCTCACCCTCATCCTCAAGCTGCTCTTGACACTACGCAAACAACACTCTCTCGTCACGCTGCTACTCTCAGAACAGTAACTTCTCAAACGTTGTTTTGATTATTATTTTTTTCGATTTAAGTGGAAATAGACTTGAAGTTTTATTTTTATATCACTTTATCATTTGAAGAACATATGAACTTAATTTCAAAATGGTTATATTTTGTATTTGATGGACTCATAAACTTAATTTCAATATGGTATTTGATAAATTTATTTGATAAAGTTAAGCGAAAAGAATTGTATTTTTCATTTGTTTTCAATATGGTTGTATTATGTATATGTATTTGATGAACTTATGAGAAAAGAAGTTTATTTTGTATTTGATGAGCTTACGGAAAAAAAAATATATCGGAAAAAAAATAATAACATGAAATACATCGGAAAAAACCGATTAAAGTACCCGAACCAAACCGATGAGTTTGGTTCGGATTCATTTTTGAAAAACGCTAAAAACCGAACCAAACCGAACCAATCGAGGATTCATTGGTTCGGACATCAGATTCACTCAAAACCGATTCAAACCGGTCCAATTACACCTCTAGGTAAAACTATTCATTCCCTAAAAATTTGTGTTCTATCTCTCTCTTTCTAAGTAAGCTTTATTCCATCTCTCTGATCATGCTGTTATTTTTATGTGTATTTTAGTTTTTAAATTTCATTTGGGTTTCAGAAGCATCAGTGATTCAACAGGTGAGGTAAAGGGAGGAGAAGGAGTTGGATCTGTCTTCTTCCAAAGTTGTCACCAAATATAAAACTACAGCTCCTCACTCTATCACTGATCTTTTAATTTTAAAATTCTATGAGCTTTTGTTAATTCATAGTTTAGATGCACAAATATGTTGAATATAGTTAAGGTTCATAATTGTTTTTTATGTTAATTAATCGATTAGTTTATGGTTTCATTGTTTTTATGTGTTTTTTCTGTATTTTTAGTGTAGATGATTTTAATTATTTTTCCACTAGGAATCAAGATTCATATAATTTTATTTCCATTTTCTATTTATTGCTCTTATCGTTGTTGTTATAATATCAGTTTGTGCTATTGCTTTTACCCCCTTCAAATGATGGTGTATAATATCACTTTTTTACACCTTATTAATCTGCAGGAGTATCCCTTTTTTCGGTGATGGTTGATTGCTCACAGTGGCTCATGGTCGAAGTGATGGTGTATATTGCGATGGTAAACATTATTACACTTTTGGATTCAATTTTTCAATCATCATTTGCTTTTATTGAAAACTTTTGCAATGGGTTGGTTTTACATGTGTTGAAATATTGGAATTCTGTTTTTGATTGTGCGAAGTGTGTGAAAAAGCAACTATGAATTTTGTTTTACGGGTGTGTTTATATCTTATTGTATAAAAAAGTTTGTACCACATGGTATATATTTGTTTCTTTATTCTTTAATTGACAAAGCTTCTTTATATATAGTTATTGAATTTCAGGAGAATGGAATATTGAAGGTGTAAATTCCAACATGTACGAAGTTGTCGTTAATGACTTTGAACAAGCTCTAACTAGCAAGTCATTGGAAAAGAGCAAAAGATCATGTTTAAGGATTGAAGAAATCAATTAATTCTTTATATTTTGTATCTTACTATCAATTTGGTTAGTAAGTTTAACCATGTATTCTCAACTCAGTCATATATATTTCGTTTGAAGAATTAATATGAATAAAATTTAATAGAATTATAAGAAATCTTCTTTAAATATTTATAAAGTTAGAGTCCTATTTAAGAGTATCTTATAAAGTTAGAAACCGATTTGATAGTTTTCTCTTATTAATGTATGCTTAATCTGTTTATAAAATTTTGCATAAAAAAGTACATAACTTATTAAATTACCATTGAAAATGTATTAGCAATACTTATCAATGTGCCGCTCAATAAAACTGTGATTGATAATCAAATCAATATAGGTTTCCACGCCTATTCTTTGTTGTATAAAATACATGTTTTTCTATAAAAAAAATTATAAGTTCAAAAGAGTCTTTCATATTGTTCGGTAGTTGATTATTTACTTATTGACGATATGATTGTCAATTCATTTATATCTCAATTATCTGATTATGTTTTGCAATTTTTCTATATGCTTTAACACAGTTATTTGCAATTTTTATTACATAAACTTATATTATATATCTATTATACAACTAAATCCCAACAAAATCCCGTGCATCGCACGGGTCAAAGACTAGTTGGGGATAAAACTCATAGAAAAGTTAAAGATCAAAATTATATTAGGGTCATGCTAAACAGTGCATCCTGGGCACTAGCTAATTAAGTATACCTAAAAAGGAAATAAGATCATGCTAATCGGTGCCTCCGGGGCACTGGTTAAGGAAATAAAAAAAGAAATTTTTAAATTGAAAATCACTTTTTACATTTTCGAAGCGTTGACGGCACAAATTACAATGACATATTACTATATTTGTCTCCTTAACCAATGTCCGGGGTACTGTTTAGCATTTTCCTTATTAATATATACAATTTTTGTATCGTACATCGATTGACAGGGAACAGTTGCAACAACAATAACAAAATTACTATTTCCGATATTTAATATAAGAGAAAGTTTACTTTTTTTATTCATTGAGTGTTTAATGTATCTAACCTAAAATATAGACAAATATATTAAAAATTCATTGAATCTAAAAAATAAACTTTTTCTTATATTAAGGATCGAAGATAATATTAACAATAACCTTGTAAAATATTCAAATTCAAATTAATCTAGAGAAAAGGAGATAGAAAGTTAGGGAATGAGAGAGAGGTGGGATAGAGAGAGGGAGAGATGAGGAAAGGGATAAGCAAAATGCACCCTAAAATTTTTATATTATTGGCAAATTGCTCCTTCAACTATTCTTTCTTCCTCCTTCTCCCTTTTTCTCTCCATTTTCTCTCAAACTGATTTTAATTTTACAAGGGTGTTATTGGTCAATTGTTACATGGAAGATCAATATCCATTCCATATGAAATATTTATGCTAATTCACTTCAGTTAGGGGATAATTTCCCTATAATTTAAAAATTTCAACGGGTACTTTACTTTTAAGTTGTCGAATTCAAGGACTGATTGAGATTTTACAAAGTTTTTGTTGTTGTTGATCGAATTCAGGAACTGAGTGCACATAAATTTATTCGACGCCCCCTAATATAAATTTCTAATATGATAATATTAAAAATCACTATAAATAAATAGCATATTAAATATTTTTTAATTTGTGTAAATTTTAATTTGACATTTATAATTACAATATATATAATTATTCAACTATTATAACACTATTTAATTATTTTTTTTTGAAGCAATAACACTATTCAAATGTTATAACATATATTTCCATGTGAAATATTACATTAATGATATCAATTTGCACATTAGTGTTATAACATTATTCAAATATTGCATGGGTATAAATTAATTCGTCTCATATATATAATTAGTTATTGAAATTATCAATTTTATATTTTTCCACAGAGTACTATTTAATTTTAAGTAAAAAAGTAGTATGAACCTCTTTATTAATATAGTACACAAAACAAAATTTGTTGTAATAAAAAAATGGAAATAAGTTTGTTGACGCGACGCAATAGTACAATTGATGAATATATATATTGGCAAAAATACACCAGAAGTCATTTATTTTATTTATTTTTAATATTTTGATTATTTATCTTTTATTCGTAATATCTAGGTCATTTATATTTTTTCATGAGAGCTTATCTCTCTACCTCCATCCAAATTCATAAAAATGACTTCCTCTTTTTTTTTTTTTTTGGTACATAGAAGAATTGACAAAGTAAATATAAGAAATTCTCACATAAGTGAGAGAGTCGGGGTTCGAACCCCGGTCATGACGTCCATGCCTTGCAATTTCGGCAAATTTTTGCCAATTAAGCTAGAACTTATGGAACAAATGACTTACTCTCTTTAACTTACCCTTTTATAGCTAGGTTAAACCTAACCCAAACAAAATAACAATTCTATCTTAACTTTACTCATTTACTATTTATTAACTAATGCAACTATTACTACTCATCTTTACTCAATAGCTAATGTTATTACTTACTATCCAATTCTATACTCTTTCTAATAATAACTAGAAATCACATAACAAATATTAATTAATCATAATTAAACCATAAAAAATTAATTAACACTAATCAACTCTAATCAATAAATTTGAGTCGTTACATTTTAACTTGTGTAACACCCGTATTTAATTATTTATTTAATTAGATGTTAATTAGCATTTTAGAGTATTTTAGTGTGAATTAATAATTAATTTTAGTGTTAGCTAATTTGGGAAAGAGTGGGGGATAAGGAAGGAGGAATATGTGAGTAGTGTGTTTTAAGGTAATACTTGGACTTTAGTGAGTTAGTAAGGGTAATTGAGTCTTTAGACTAACTAGGTTTGAAATTGGGTTTTGTATGAGAAGTGAGAGATAGAGCTCTCATAGAATAGAAGAGGAAAGGACGTAGAGAGAGAGTTGAAGAGGAAGGAAGTAGAGGGGAAGAAAAGGGAAAAACTCAAGAGAAAGCTAGGATTTTTTTTCTCAATCTAAGGTAAGAGAGTAGTTGCATATTCATTAGAGATGATCAAGAGAGGGGAGATGACTATTCTCCACACCCAAACTCTCTCATCTCATTTTGGTTGGGTTGGGAATTCTTAGGAATGTGTTTAAGTTCATATGTGATGTTGTTGTATGATATTGTGTTCATGTATGATTCTTACACGAAATTGCAAGATTAAATAACATGTTTTGCTTAAGATTGTTGTTGTTTTTATTTGAAAATGAGCTTTTAGGAAAAGTATGAAATTCATATGCTTTGTGCTTGAAATGATGTTAGATAATGCTAAAAGTTGTACTTCTAAGCTTGTATGTGTTATAAATGTTTAAAGTTGATAGCTTTAGGGATTTATATGTTGAAAAATGATGTTTTTATGAGTTTTTAAGCTTAAACCCGAAACAGAGGACAAAATCTGGGTTTTGGTCGCTTCAAGCGAGCCACATGAATCCTGGGGCGAGCACTCGTGTTCATGTGCTCTTCCCAGAATTTGAGTAGCTCGCTAAGCGAGCTCTAGCGAGTCCTAGCAAGCAAATTCGCTTTGTTTCGCTTCGTCTCGCGAGCTCGTTAGGGTCCCCTGATTTTGGTTCACTTTGTTTTGCCAGGTCTAGCTTGAGCGAGGGTCATCTGACCCAACTTTGTTATAACTTCAATTAAATGATTTGTATGCTTATAACATGCTTGAATTATGATTCTATGACATATTATAGGATTGGAATGTATGGATCTTAAGGTGATATGATATTAATATGTTTATGATAGCATGATGAGTTATGAACAATAATGTTAGATATGAATAGGATTCTATATGCCTTATATGTGTGAATGTATAACCATGATAATGATATGATGATGTGATATGAGGAGTAATGTGGATTATGGTATCCTATTTTGTGATGTGAAGTGAACTTAGAGATTGTCATCATATATTGGTTATGTACATTCATGCATGCATCTTTATGGTAACGGTGATTTAGGATATATGTTTATCCAATGGTAACAGAGAATTGTATATATGTTTATCCAATTGGTAACGGAGAATGGTACCGCATGCATATAAATGTGTCTAGGGAGACATGTCATTATATCTTGACATTAGCTTGCATTAGGAAGTTGTGCACTCTAAGTGTTACTTGGTAATTGGCATTGTGACCTATATGATTGTATTTGCTTAATTATGTGTGAGCTTGATTATGTGTTTAATTAACTAAGTGGCAATGATGCATGAGTTTATTATTATTTTGTTGAGTATGAAATGCATGCTACTAGACAATATAGTTGTTTAGTCATATAAATGTTGTATCCATAATATAAGTGTACATTATGCTTATGATTATGAACTTGAATTGTAACTAACTCTCTACTTTATGTTTGTGTATGGTTTGAGTCCAGATTCTTCTCTTGAGGAGTCATCTTGAGACGCTAGGAGTTTGCTTTGGTGGCCAAGTTAGTCTAGCTTGGTAAGGATGTGGTTTAGAGATATCTTAGGTTCCCTAGAGCTAGGATTGCTCTGATATTGTAACACTGTTGGGATTTAGTGTTATAGTTTCGTTTGTTTGAATTTATGTATTAAGACCTTGCATATTTTATGTTATCTTGTTTTAAGACTTATGGTTTGTATGATTAGGTCTTCATGTATGAAGAACCTTGTTAAGTTGTAATATGTTTTATGACTATGCATGCTTGGATCTGAGACTATGAATCTATATGTTATTCATATGAATTATTAAATGCTTCCGTTGCGATAAAAAGAGTATGCTTGCATGCTTCGTGTGGTTTTAAATTCTTGTAATGCCTTAATTGCTTGTATTTTATTTATTTTAAGTTAAGTAAATAGTATAAGCGAATTGGGGTGTTACAACTTGCACTATGCTGCCTGCTTAACTCCTTTTTATCGTCTCTCTCCCCTTTCATACATACAGTAGTTTTCAATCTGCAGTGTTCTTCTCCATGCCCCCCTTTCAAGTTTCAACCAATTATTATTTTCAGCACCATTTATTTTTGGATAAATAGGATTTTACCCCTGCAAAGTAGTCAAATTTTATTTTATCTTTCTGTAATATTTTTTTTTTGAGATTATCCCTCTGTAATTGTTTTTAATTTGATTTACCCCTTGTAATTTTTTTTTTTGGATTACTCCTTGTAATTTTTTATTTATTTGGATTACCCCCTTGTCAATGAGGGGAGTAAAACAAAATTCGTTAACATTATAGGGGGTTAAATGACGGATTCTTAAGTCAACATATCCATTAGGGGGTAAATTAAATAAAAAATATTACAGGATGACAATCTAAAAAAAAAAATTATAGGAATAAAACAAAATTCATCTACTTTGTAGGAGGTAAAAACCTATTTACCCTTTATTTTTAATTGATTTAAGAGGATTCATTTTTCATATTTAAGATAGGCTAAATTGCAGTTTTGGTCCCCCAAGTTTCAAACGAGCGATTTTAACCCCATAAGTTTCACAATTGTGCGATTTTGATCCCCCAAGTTTCAAACGAGCGAATTTTAACCCCCTAAGTTTCACAATATCTCGATTTTGACCCCCAAGTTTACCCCCTTTTGCATTTGCTAGTCCCCTTTTAATTTTTTTGATTAAAAATTACTTATGTGGCATTTTACAATTAAATATACATTTTTTTATTTTTTTAAACAAATTACAAATTGTTTTTTTTTAAAAACAACTTAGAAAATATTTTTTATTATATGTAATTATGTGATTTATTTATAAAATAATTTTGTTATAACAAAAAAGTAATTTTTTTTTTATGAACTATTTTTCAAAAAATTAGTAAACAATTTTTTTTTAAAAAAAAGTAAAAAAATTATTAAACCTTTTATTAAAAAATAATTTTTTACTGTAATACATTTTTATAAATACAAATATTACTATTTATAACATTTTTTAATTTTAAAACATAATTTTAATTTTAAAAACATATTTTATTTATTTTTTAAAAAAATTATTTTATTTTTAAATGCCACATAAACAATTTTTTAGTCAAAAAATCAAAAAGGGACTAGCAAATGCAAAAAAAGGTAAATTTGAGGGGTCAAAATCGAGCAATTGTGAAACTTAGAGGGTTAAAATTGCTCGTTTGAAACTTGAGGGACCAAAATCGCACAATTGTGAAACTTATAGGGTTAAAATTGCTCGTTTGAAACTTGAAGGACTAAAATCACACAATTAGAAAACTTGAGGGACCAAAACTGCAATTTAGCCTTTAAGATATTAGCAGAGCAATGGAATTCTGATTATCTATTCTAACTTTGGATTGGTAAATCTGTAATCAAATCATTGAGATTAGTAGAAAATGAAGGTATAAAAATTTAGTAACTGAATTGATTTTAATTGTATCGTTCGTTGTTTCAAAGCAACATGTACATGCATGAGAGTGAATTCCAGTCCAATTTTTTTTTTAATCCGCAGGTATTTGAATCAACATATGATAAGAGTGCTTCAAAATTTCTTTCTGAAAAGAAATTTACTTTTTAGATTTATAGAATATTCAATGTATTTAATCCATATATGAACTAAATACATTAAACATTTCATAAATTTAAAAAACAAACTTCTTTTTCTAATAATAATAATAAGGGTCTTGCTAACGAGTGTCTCCGAGACACTCTTTAAGTATTCTATTTAAAGAAATTTTTAATTGAAAAAATGAATATTACAATTTTCAATGCGTTGATTTTACGCATTTTAATAAATTTTTTATAAAAAACTTATTATTTAAAGTGTTAAAGAATATTCGAAAATACTTATTAACATTTACTTAATAATAATAAGGACCGAAAAAATAATGCGTATATATAGAGAGATAGTCCCACATAGTAACCAAAAAAAAAGAGATAGTCCCACATCGGGTCGATTTAGAAATATATGCTCTGATTGGAACAAGAGAAATTGAGAAGAGAGATTAAGAAGAGAGAGAAGTTGAAGAGAAATAGGATATTTCTTCCGTTTGGAATATCAAAGAAATAGAGAAGAGAGATTGAAATTGTGTGGGGTCCATTCACTTTTTGTTTCTCTCCACTTGAGAGAAGAAAATGCAGAGAAATGTCTGGGACCACTGCAAATTTTTTAGTTTTCCACTTTTAACCATTGTCACTATTTGAGAGGCAACAACAACACATATAATTTAATTGAAAAATAATGTCTTAGTAAAGGGTATTTTTGTCCTTTCAAAAAATAATGTCTTCTATTTCTCTTCTCACTCTCTTATAGCAAACAATACATTAAATCTACTTTATTTCTCACATCTTTCTCTTTTTTTATATTCTCTCTTACATATTTCTCTCTTCACAACTTCTCTTCCAAACCAAACACACCCTTAGAGAACATGAGTACACTATGAATAACTGTACAACAGGTTTCAATGTTCAACATAAAATTAATGCACTGCTTTTGTAGTGGGGCCAGTTTTTGTTTGTTGCAATTTAATAAATGCTTCTTAAATGCAATATAATATTTATAAATACAGTTTAATACTTCATTCGCTTTTAATTACTTCCTCCGTCTCAATTTATTTGAATCGATTGACTTCAGTACGCATGTCAATACACAATTTTAACGATTAATATTTTTAATTGTATAATAATAAAAATTATAAAAATTTGATATTTTGAAAATACTCATCGAGATTAATCCAACGACATCTTATATGCTAATATTTATATTTATTTATTGAGAGAAAAATATAGTCAAAACAAGATACATAAATAATACATACATTCTAAATGACTCAAATAAATTGGGACAGAGGGAGTATAAATAAATATCACTTTTTAGATACATTGAATAATTAAGGATATAGTATGCTTTTTAAACTAGATATTTGTTTATAATTAAAATCGAATGGAGTATTTATTCAAATAAAAATAAATAAATAAAGAGGTGCAGACCGGTGAACTGCCGGACAGGTTTGGTTAACAGTTTTAAGCTTTAAATATTTATTGTAAACAGGATATCAAATTACTGTACCTGAAGGACAACTTTGAAAGTATTTAATGTGTCTTAAATAGCCGTCTACCTAAAAAGGACAACTTTAATTCTTCTTAATATGGATAACACTTCAACTCTGTTAGGGTATCTCCGATGAAGGAATTTTATCGGTTCCTTATATGCTAAGCTTCTTCCCTTATTTACTTTTACCATAGGCGGGTAAAATTGCTTAAAAATAGGTTTCAGAACTTCATTGAGCAACTGTCTCTCCTCAAAAGTTAACGATTAAAAACAATGTTTTAACACTAAATCTAAACAAAAAGAAATGAGAAACAATTAAAAACATACATATTATAATCAATTAAATTTAATAATGTGTTTGAGTTACTTAAGCATTGGAGTAAAATTCATGACAATTGTTTAAATCACATGTGGCAATTTGAATCCATAAAAAACAACTTAAGCCATTCATTTAAACTTTCTACTATATATTGATGGTGGGATCACTTAAACTCTATAGCTCATGGTTTAACAGTTTTTTTTAAAATTACTCGAAAGATGTGTAAAAGGTAATTTTTATCCCTTGTAATACCGATGAATTTGAGTTTTAGTCTATATAAAAAAAATTATTTATTTTGCCGTTGTAAAATTTAACTTTATAAATTTTAGTTCCTCATTTGAGCTGTAAAAAAAACCAATACGTGGCATTGATTCTTTAACACCCTAAATTTCTTACGATCATAATCATGCTAACCATCAGTATCACTGCCTAAATACAGCTTGCGTAAGGAACTTCTTAACTATCTATCAACTACCCCTTCAATTATTAGTGCACATGCACTCTAATCTAGGATACATGTACACTACGAAAGTAAGGGTGTGTGATTGCTTATTCAATTATGGCAAATGCCAACCAATATTTTCGGGGTACTTTTTAAAATTATAAATAGTAAGTTTTTTTATAAAATTTTTATGGAAATACGTAAAGTCAATGCATTGAAAATTATAATGTTTTATTTTTTAAATAAAATATTTCTTTAAATTGAATGCTTAAAGAGTGCTCCGGGAATACTCGTTAGCAAGACCCTTCAATTATTATCTCATCGAAAACACTCCCTCCGTCTCAAAAATAAATGTCATTTTCACTTTTCAAGGTAATACTTTCCAATTGTACTCCTAATTATTACTACACGCTTTATTCCCAAAAAAATAAATCTATAACTTATAGGGGTAATTTAGTAAACATATTATTTTTTTGACAACATCATTACATTTCTTAATATGTGTGAAAAAACCTTAAACGACTATTATTTTGAGACGGAGGGAGTATCATGTACACTAATTACTCCTTCATATTCAATTATTGCTTAACAAAAAAACTATTTCCTCCGACCTTATTTATAAGCAAAAGTTACTTTTTAAATTCATTGAACAGGTGACATATCTAGCCTATAAATAAGGTTAGATACATCATTCATTTAATGAATCTAAAAAGTAACTTTTGCTTATAAATAAAGCCGGAGGGAGTATTACACATAAAAAATACAAAGCTTTTTAGTTTTTTTATAAGCTAAAAAATTGAAAGCTTTGGTCTATTCACTCTATTGTGTTAAATTTCATTACTCCCTCATACTTTATTTTTAAGTAAAAGTTATTTTTTAGATTTATTGAATAATTGATGTATATACATTACAAGAAATATGATTTTTAACAACAATTTTTTTTGTTACAAGTCGCTGCCAGCGACTTGTAACAACTTTTAACGAAAAAAGTTGTTGCAAAAAATCATATTTCTTGTAGTAATAGCCTATATTTAAACTAGATACATTAGTGATTGAATGAATCAAAAAAGTAACTTTTGCTTATAAATAAGGCCAGAGGGCGTATTATATTATGGCAAGTAATCCATCCGCCACTACTAGAAAAATCTTAAATACCGACGGACAAAATCTGTCTCTAAAATGCAAATATTCCGTCACTAAGCAGGCTAGAGACGCATTTGATCCCGTCGGTAATTTCTTCGTCTCTAAACTATCAGAGACGGACAAAATTCATCTCTAAAATGAAAATATCCGTCTCTAAAATAAAAATATTTGTCTCTAACTACTTTTTCTGTCTTTAATTCCATCTCTATTAGAGACGAAATATATTTTGTTTCTAAATTCCGTCGGTATTTTAACTTTTTCTAGTAGTGCGGCCGGTCACATTTATAGAAAAAAATTACTTACGCGGTATTTAAAGAATTTAGTTAAATGTAATTAATTTTCTTGATTTAAGATAAAACATGAATAAATTTACTAGATTAAGCCTTATTTTTCTTGGAAATGACATGCACTCTTTAAAAAGTAAGGGTATATTAGGAATAACGGTAATAATTAGTTTAAAACTAGTTAACTTTTGCTTATAATAATGACCAAAATTTGAAGTGTACAATCTACGAAGCACAGACACCTCTCTGATTTGACGTATCGCGTTGTCCGACATGTTGGTGTCTAATACTCGTATGACGCTTGTTGTATAGGTGTTTAAAAAAAAAAATTTATCCCGACACTCCTTAGATCGGTGTCTGACACCTGTAAAACACTCGTACAAACATTTTGGATAAGTGCCTAAAAAAATTATTCTTTTTATTTACTTCTACTCTCCTTAAATATATTTACAACGATTAAAGATGTGTCGAAACAATAATATTGATCAATGAGGGATTAAAAAGATTACATTTATTTTTAGACAAAAAAGACTACATTTTGATTACATTATTTTAAGTTTTTTGATAGTAGATTGATGAATAAAGGTTAAATTTTTGGTGGAGATCAAACAACTTTTAGTGGGGTGAATAAAGGTTAAATGTACTATCATATATTTTTTTAAAACATTTTTAATTGAAAATTTGTTCAACTTAGATGCATATATGTATTTTGATTTTAAAGTTTGATTTTTTAAAAATATGTAGTGGTGTCGGTGTCTTATATTTTTTACATTAGCGGTGTTAGAGTGTCCGTATCGTGTCGCGATATCCGTGTCAGAGTCTGTGCTTCATAAATAATAATAATAATAATAACCCACTTGGATTGGTCTAATGGTATTGACTTGGGACCTGATAATGTGCTCCTTTCTTAAAGTCTCAGATTCGATCCTCAGTACGTAATCTCTCTTTAAACAGTCAAAATTAACGCAGTATGGGTCAACCAACAATTAGTGTTCCTTTCTTCTCTATATACTTTTAAAAATTACTAATTGATCAAAAAATCTAAAATCGGCTGAAAAAACTAAAATTAGCCAAAAAACCTAAAATCAAGCAACAAACCTAAAAAATAAAAAATCGGCTGCAAAACCCTAAAAAAATCTAAAATCGGCCGAAAATCCTGAAATCGACTAAAAATTCGAAAATCGGCCGAAAAACCTAAAATCGGCCGAAAAATCTAAAATTGGCCGAATAACATGAAATCGACCGAAAAATCTAAAATCGGCCGAAAAATCTAAAATCGATGAAAAACCTGAAATCGACCGAAAAATCTAAAATTAGCCGAAAAACCGAAAAAATAAAAATCGGCCGAAAAACATGAAAAATCTAAAATTTGCCGATTTTAGGTTTTTTGGCCGATTTTATATTTTTCTGCCGATTTAGGTTTTTCGGCCAATTTTAGGTTTTTCGGCTGATTTTAGATTTCTCGGCTGATTTCAGGTTTTTTTGGCCGATTTTAGATTTTTCAGCCGATTTTTTTTTTTCAGACGATTTTAGATTTTTCAGGTTTTTCGGCCAATTTTAGATTTTTCGGTTGATTTCAGGTTTTTCGGCCGATTTTAGATTTAAGAAAAAAAATAATTTTCATTACCTTTTCAAACAAAGAATTTTAAAATGAAGGGAATTCATATGTGTCATCCAAACAAAGAATTTTGAAATGAAAGGAATTCAAATGAAAGCATTTTAATTCCATGAAATCTCAAAATCCCTTGAATTTTAAAATTCCTTATCCAAACACAGTCTAAGGTTCAAATCACGTATGCAACACTTTTTTTTTAATAAATTATATATAATATCTATTGTTAATTAAACAAGCATAAATTTATTTACTTTTTATAATAAATGATCATAATTTATTGTTGATTGAGTGAAAGGTTTTGATTATTTTATAATAATGATTATGATTTTTGTTCCGGACCGTCCAACGTCCACTAAACAGCAAGTCCTATCATAATTGGATAAAGATAATCACGTGGCATAACAACTACAATATTATACTAAGAGGACGGGTAGAGGTGAAGAGTATTCAAGATCTCAAACATGTCTTCTGAAGGTGTGGAAAAACACACAAATTATGCAGCGAATTAACAACAAAATTAACGGTAAAGAGATAGAGAGAGTGGGAGACACAAACAATTGTATACTGATTCCTCTCACTATAATCACTATTGATTACAAATGTTTAAGAACAAATGCAAGAAACTTCCAAATGTTCAAGTTCACTAACAAGAGACTTCCTATGCTCGAGCGAGCATTAAGCAAGATACTTCACTAACTTAAAATTAGTTGAGAAAGTTTAAATTAACACTTGATATACAATCAGAGGAGTTTACAAAATACACAACCTTTACAAGACTTAAAAAGTGTTTGACACATTTTTCTTAAGTGTCAGAGCTTTAGAGCCTTGTATGCGAAATAATGCGATTGTGCAAAATTTCATCAGTCATTTCTTCAAATGAGATCTTCTATTTATAGAGAAATCTGAAGATGACCATTGCAGGAAAGATAAAGTAGCTAGCTAGAATAGTACAAACCTTGGTGATGAATTTTGATCCTTTTGCTAAGATAGAAAATAAAATTCCACTACTTGTTTCTTTTTCAAACGCCGCTTCACCATTTTGGGTAAGTATAGTATAATAGTACAATATATGCTCCTCTAATGGATAAGGATAATGTACTATGACTATTCTTTCATGAAAGTTTTATCTTATAATCCCGCACACTAGAACAATTATTAGTAACACCAATTGTCAACTACCATACCTATTCTCTATATTTCTGAATCAAAACCTTTATTTTTCTGCAACGCATTACGCTATTTTTATAAATTAAAAACCTTTTTTCAAAAACCAAAGCGAATGCAAAAACCACGAACTAGAATAGCACTAACGGTGTTTTGGCACGATCCCTGTGGATACAAACTCATTCTCGACACCTAGAGTGTGAATTATTACTCGACGACAGACCGATGCACTTGCCAGACCGTAGTCAAGTTTTTGGCGCCGCTGCCGAGAATTGTGTTCACAAGACGTTGTTAGAACTATTCTAGTTTGTCAAAAAAATTTAAAAATACAAAAAAATTAAAAAAAATCTAGTTAATGATTGTGAATTTTGATTTGTGAAATTCTGGCTAAGGCAAAGTCTAGGTATTTAAGCAATCCTAGTGATCCACCTCACTTATCTGAGAATTTTCACGGTGACAAAGACACATAAAACAAACCCAAAAATATTTATAAATTATCTCTTCCAGTGCTACTAAGGTATTTGTTGAGTGCATGTAGACAGGTACCCAGGGCAAATAGATTAAAAGGGCTGAAAACAGCCAACTAAAGACAACACTCTCACTTAAACTCCTAAGGAGGGGAATTCGGAGCAAATTGAAAAAGAGAAGGCTGCAAAAGAACAGTCAATGATCAGAAGGATCATTGGATTAAAAAGTTTCCAGAAGAACAGTAATCAAATAAAATCACAGGAAGCAAATAAGGGGCTTTAACAGAAAATGGTTTCGGTACTAAGGATACCATTCAAGAAGATGACATGAGAAGAAAAAACTATCAGGAATGAAATCCTTGCAATCAGGAGAATCGATTAATTAAAATCATCCCAGAAGAACAAATTCTTCCTCGTGAAGAAAGCGTCTCAAAGAAAGTCATGTATAAATATAAGTTTGGGGTGAAGACACTGCTTTCTATGAAACTATGCCAGAAAATAAGTCGTCAACAGGCATAGTTGAGGGTGTGGTGAAATAAGACCCGGTCCTGTCGGAATTGCGAGAATCAAGTATGGAAGATGGTGAGTGCTTAGAGATGGAACAAGAAGAGCACAACAAGAGACATCCGAACCTATCCTCTGTAATGGAGGAAATGCGTCAAGCTTATGAGACACTAAACAAGCGCTGCTTGGGAGGCAACCAAAGGATAAGTATTTTATATTTCAGTCATTTATATTTCAGTAATGTTTTTCAATTCAATAAAATTTACTTATGGAATTCTTGTTATTACTTTCATCTATTAACCCCCTGTCAAACTTACAAAAAAATTAAATAATTGTTGCTGTTTATTATCTTGTGCATGAGAAACTGTTATGGGTAAGATTGCAGCGAAGTAAGTTAAGGATTTTGATGATCCGAATTTCACGCCTTTACACAAAAACCAAAGGTGATTGCTCCGAAGTGCGGAAGTTCGGGAGACAATGAGACGAGTGATGAAGCGATGACTGCAGATAAGTGTTCACGCCTTCAAATACCTAATCCAAGTGAGGATTGAGCCAAATATTTACAAAAAGGTATTACCACTTTCTTTCGATCCACTATGAGAGTACCGTACTCCTGTTTATTTTTCAGAACTTGCTCAAATTCTCTGCTAACTGGTTGATTTAATAATATATGCATTGAGGCAATTGATTGTTATAACCCAGAGCCTTTTCAAGCCACCCTATTATTATTATATCCTTTGCTAGCCAATTTTGAGCTGTAAAAAAAATAATATCCATTTTCTTTCGGTGACAAACCATGTTACAAGCCTATAGACTAGAAAAACAATATTTTACCCTCTTTGGAGTTAGGTAATAGTTCTCTGATCTGGGCAACGATCTAAGTTTGGGGTTGCTCATGGAACTAGCAACATTTCAAGTTTGGGGTGGGTATACAGAGAATTATCACTATACAAAATTAAAAAAAAATAGAAAAAGAGACGGGAAAAACATAAAAAAATTCCCTAAAAAATATATTGTAACATCCTCGAATTCTCATCAATTTAATTAATTTTAATTAAATCCCTATTTTATTAAATAGGAGTTATTTAGTGGAAATTAATCAAATAAATCTTAGAATTAATTAAACTAAGCAAGGCTATGGTTTAACTCTTCCCTCACTTTCCCTTGCTCATGACTCACACTCTACTTTTAATCACAAGCCTACACCTCATTCAAGCCATGAGTCATACTTCCATCTAATATTAGTCACCTAACTTACATGCAAACTAGCTTTCCAACTCATTTGATAACTTCAGCAGCTGAAACCTCTCTTTTCTCTCCCTCATTCACGAGCATCTCCACACACACACACAAATCCAAAGTTTCGAATTCTCCCCCAACTCACATGTTTGTCTCTACCTCTACAACTCTACACCCAAGATAATAATCACATCAGAAATTCACTATCATGCAAGGAATCAAACCAGAAACATCATCTCTCCAATCCTTTCAAACCCTCACATGAAGCAAAACAACAACTCACCCCATTTCACCACATTTTCAACCAATAGAATAACATGCATTGGAAATCAGGACAAATTCGTGTACTGTACCTAATCTCAGAGACTTCCTTATATAAACCACACCATTCCTCTGATTCAAGCATCAAACAAACATCAATTCTAGAGCAAAGTTAGAAGTTCAAGTTTCATCCCTTCTTCCAAAATTCTGTCCAGAGTTCGTGGGTGCTTGCTGGGGGTGTTCAGTAGCTGTGTAGAGCCCAGGAATTAGAGTGTAAAGCTTCATTTCCAGGTGGGTTCTTAGGCTAATTTAGTTAGTTTCCCAAATTATGAAAATTGCATGCAAACTTAGGAAATTCATAGGATAAACTGTGTGGGTGAAATCAATCCCCAAATTTCACTCTATTCTGTTCTATATCACTTAATTTATGTTTCTGCACTGTATTGTATGAGGATTGTAGGTGTGGTTTATAAAATTTGATGAATTTCGCAAAACAGAGGCTTTTCTGCATGAACTCGCCATAGCGAGTTGCTAGCGAGCCTTCATGGCGAGCTCAAGGTTCTGGGCTGAAGAACTTCGCCATGGCGAGCTCTAGCTCGCCTAGCGAGTTGTTTAGGTCAGGACCTGTAAGTTCGCCATGGCAAACTTGGTAACTCGCCGTAGCGAGCTAGCCCAGAATTGACTCCTTTTTCCATTTTCAAAAGTAATTAGAACACTCGTTTTATATCCTCGTTATAGATTGTTGTTCTGCAGAAATATATGCAATGTGATGTTAAACAGGAGGTCAATTACAGTTGAACTTTAGGGCTTTTAACTTAGGGAATTAGAATGTTGTATGCTCCCCGGGTTTTGGGAATTAACGGTAGCATGTTATGAATTTAGAACTCAGTCAATTATGTGTGTGATTTTAATATCACTTGTGGACTTCGTTTTAGATACACCACTAGAAAACTTTGTGAGCTGTATGCCGGAACGCTTTCTGTTCGCGGACAAGACAGACCTCTGAGACGTGCTCACCTCAGAGTGTTTGCGGTTTAAAATCAACAAGATTAATTATGTGTTACACCTTTATTTATTATGCTTATGATATTATGATATGAATTAAAATATTCTACGACTGATTAGGAGCCCCGACTTTATAGCCTTTAGGAGGGTAGTAGAATTCATTGGGACGACGTGACTGTCTCGCCCCACTCCCTATTTGAAACAGGCAAACAGGTGGAATAGGTAAGCTTGTTGAGGAGTAGCTGTTTCTGTTGGAGGATCGCATTTAGTTTTCCATGCTTTTCTTATTATCTGCTCGTGTTGTCTTTCATTTCCGCTATGTTATCTGAACTTGTTGTATTTCTGCACCTGCGCGTGCAAAATTTGAATAATGTAATTGTAATGAACTCAGTACTATTTATAATATTCTGCATTATATTCTAGATAATAATGTGGGGTATTACATTTGGTATCCGAGCAGGTCGATTCAGATCTTGCGTGAGGTCATTAGAATTACTAATCCAATCCCAGTAGTTGTCTAGGTTCCCTACATACGTTCTAGGTGTCATGTCACTTTAAGCCTAGTTAACTTGACTTGATATTGGCAGTTAGAGCATAATGTCTGGAGCGAGACGAGGAACTGGAAGGCCACCAAGAAGGCATGACAGTGATGAGGAACCAGAAGTGTTCGGTGATGCTAACGCCAACATGTGGGCAGAGATGATGCATCAGCATCAACAATTTCAGGCCCAGCAAGCGCAGCAGCACCAGGAGTTTATGGCAATGTTCCAGCAGCACATGAATGCTCCCCCTCCTCAGAATTTGGGGTCTAGCGCTGCTTCCCGGGAGTTTTGTAGAATGAGCCCTCCAGAGTTCTATGGTGAATAAATCCCGCTAAAGCCAGGGAATGGCTGCAAAGGATGAGTGGGATTCTGGACTCGATGACTTGCACAGAAGCATATAAAGTAACTATCGTCTCCCGCTTCTTTAGGGGTGACGCTTGTAATTGGTGGGAAGGTACCAAGAACTACATGGAAGCCAGCCAGATGGAGATTAATTGGCAGAACTTCAGACGCCTCTTTATTGGCCATTACATTCCTGAAAGCTATCAGTTTCAGATGGAAAGGGAATTAACATAATTGAAGCAAGGCAATTTGACTGTAGCCGAGTATACCATGAAGTTTAATGAGCTGGTCCGGTATGTGGCGGATGGGGAAGATGCCCCCACCGAAGCATGGAAAATGAAGAAATACCGGATCGGGCTTCGAGCAGATATAGCACACGATGTATCAATGCAGCAGATCACTAACTTCGGTGATCTAGTGCTGAAAAGCTATCACGTCGAAGCCGGCCTCAGCAACATTCACAAGGAGAAGAATGAGGCGAATCAGAAGAAGAAGGGTTTGTTTGGAAAGTTTGGTTTGAACTTGAAGTCTAAGGGTACATCCAGCATGGGAAAGCAGAGCCACTCTCAGCGCTCACCTCGGAACTGTGCTGAGTGTGGGTATCCTCACAGTGGCGAGTGCATGAAAGGGAAAAACATGTGCTATTACTGCAAGCAACCTGGTCACTTCAGAAACGAGTGTCCGAAACTGAAGAAGCACGGAGACTCCAGTGGATCCGCAAAGAATAAAGGTCGGGTATATTCTCTAGACTGTAATGAAATAAGATCCAATAATTCTTTAATCATGGATGTTTTTTTGTTAGGACAGTCCAAAGTATTAGTTTTATTTGATTGTGGAGCCACCAATTCCTTTATAGCCGTAGACTGTGTCATGCGGTTAGGAATACCTTCTGTTCCCCTCAAACCACCAATGTCCGTCGCTGTCGCTACTGGCGGCAGAGTCACTTCAAATAAAGTTTGTCAGAATTGTCCTATCCTAGTTGGAAGTAAGGTCTACCACATCGACCTCTTCTGTTTACCCCTAAAGGACTTTGATGTCGTTCTTGGCATGGATTGGCTTTCAGCCAATACCGTGTACATCGGTTGTGCGGAAAAGAATTTGTTCATTCCTTCGGAAACCTCTGCTGAAAGTAGAGCCTTATCTGCTTTATTGCAAAATACTCACCAGATGATTCTGAAATTCTGGTGGCAAGTGTCAGATGTGTAGCACGATGTGTACACTTTAGGAATCGTACGATGTGTAGCCTAATGTGTCAACATCGTGGACAACTGAACTTGATGAACAAGTAAACAATATAAAGTGCAGAAAACAAAAGAACACGTGAGTTTGTTAACCCAGTTCGGCACTTATAACAAGCCCTATTCTGGAGGATACCAATCCAGGGATGAATCCACTATGGTAGTATCAATTCAAAGCTAAACTCCCCCGTTTACAACTTCTCACTTAATCACTACCCGTGCTAATTCTACCTAGGAACTCCTAGATATGAGAACCTCTGCTCACTCCCCCTCAACCTTACCCAGTAAGGATTTAATAACAAACTCAGTTGGAGACACACTCCTAGACAAGCGAAGCACTCGTACCTAAAGGCTTAGAGTGTTGCACAATCTAACTCCTTGCTTCAAAGCTTTGGAGAAAGACAACTAGAGATTACAACTCTATAAACACAGTCCTTACTTGCATCAAAACTATGATCCAAGTGAAGGCTCACAAAGAACAAAGAACAACTAAAGAACTAAAACCCTAAGACTCAATTTGTAGACTTAGTTTCTTGATTTCAGTTGATAAATAATTGGTCTTCAGTCTTCCTTTATATAGAACAAGCTTCATGGGCTTTGACGAGTTGGCCTTGATAAATTTTGCCTTGAGATTTATTTGATCATAATCTTTTAATTGTTTGTTTCAAATCTTTTTGATCAAAGTCGGCCAATAAAATAAAACAGAACCATGAAAGATTATCTTGTTCCTTGGCGCGCAAGCTGGCACGATATACTTAAAAACAAATCTTTTTCAAAAGATCGCGTTTAAATAAATAAAGGCGCGTCCAGTAGGGCGTCCAGATGTGAACCCTGATGTGCCACACATCATGCTCCACATCATGGAATCAGGCTTATTTTACCAAATGAAGCCAACACCCTAAAAGGTCTCAACAATCTCCCCCTTTGGCAAATTTTGGGCTAAAATAATCTTTGAGTCACCCAACTAAACTTGGAGAGATGTGTAGGCACATCAGAGGCATGCAGCAGCGGATTAGAGCCTCGCAAATAAAGAGAGAAATAAACTCTCACAAGATAGGAAAATAAATTCCCAAAGACTGAGAAAAATAAATTCTCAGACACATACAAGCATGAGATTCCATGCACACATAAGGGAGGGTAGCAAACCCAGTAATAGTCTACTCCCCTTTGAACTAGAGCACTTTCCATGTACTCCCCCTAAATCTCATATTCCCTATAGGCTTCTTCAGAATGCATGGCCTAGAGAGATATAGAGAAGTTTTAAACTTGGCTTCTTAAGAATGCATGACCAAGTTAAAACTCACAGATGTGTCAAACATCACACAGAATAACTTCTACAGGCTTCTTAAGAATGCATCACCATGTAGAAATTAGATAACATCTTCAATTGGACTTCTTAAGAATGCATCACCCAGTTGAAAATGTACAGAAAAGGTCTTCAGAAGAACATGCTTTAGAAAACTAATTCTTCAAAAATTTGTTGATAAAATATTTGAAGAAAAATAAGCATGTATACCAGATGTGTAGTCAGATGTGCCACACATCAGAACTTCAGAAGTTGGAGAAGCTTCAGAAGCTGAGCAGAGCTTCAGAAGTGCTTCAGAAGTTGAGAAGAGCTTCAGAAGTTGTAGTGCTTCAGAAGTTGAGAAAGTTTCAGAAGTTCAGAAGTTCAGAAGTTCAGAAGTTCAGAAGTTCAGAAGTTCAGAAGTTCAGAAGTTCAGAAGTTCAGAAGTTCAGAAGTTCAGAAGTTCAGAAGTTCAGAAGTTCAGAAGTTGCCCCATGTGGATGAATAGAATTTAACTCTTTTCTCGTTCTATTCTCTCTAATTTCTCCCAAAATTATCACATTGTCCCAACACATCACAATTTGCTGCAGTTAAGACTTCAAAGTTTTTTTATTTTAATTTTTACTCCCCCTTTTTAGCCAAAAATTATGACAAACATACTGAGAGTAAGTAACACACCATAGAATGCAGATAGCATGAGATGTAGAGATGATATTAATAGTGCAGCAGGTACAGAACAGGCACGCAAAGGTGCATCAGAAATCCAGGGCATAGCCCACAAAATACAAGCAAAAACAAGGAAATACTGAGTACAGGGAAATATTTATGAATTACAATAATTCAAATATCCTGGCTCCCATCAGTTTCCTCAGCTTCAGAGTCATTGGGCTCCTCCTCCTCCAATTCCTCATCCTCAGCCATTGTTTGCTCATCCTCAAGCTCCAGTCCAGCAATGACTGCCTCCAGCTTGGCCTTCTTCTCATCCAGAGCCTTGCAAGTCTCCTTTAAAGCAGCAATCATGTCTGTCCTAGACATAGCATTGTTTGAGCTGGATGTGCCCACATCAGGAGTCACATCAGACTGCTTGAGACTAAAAGAAATAGCAGACTCTCTTCTGCAAGACAAATCATCCTTGCCCAGAACATCAGGTCTCTGGCTCAATATGATTCCACACAGTAGGGAAGGAAAGGCAATGGGTAGTTTGACAGCTAGGGTTTTGGCATGTTTGATAGTCTGATCAAAAATATAAGTACCAAAATCGAAGTTAACTTTGTTACCCACAGTATAGATGAACCTAGCCAAACCTGTAGCCACATCACAGTTGTGTGTGGTAGGCACCCAGTTAGCAGCAGCAATCCTGTTCAGGATGTTGTAGATTGGAGTGAGCTTGCTTGCTTGCAATTTTCCCTTCTTAGGCCAAGTCTTGACCTTTCCAGCTGTGATGGCCTTGATTATGTAGTTGTCATTTGCCTCCATCTCAGCAAAGGGCTCCTCACTTCTGCCCAGATACTTGTTGATAACAGTGGGAGAGAAGTGAATTTCTTTACCTCTCACAAAAACAGTTTGGTATTCTTTGTCCAAAGGATTGTCACAACCAGCAGGGATGTTTACCAAAAATTCTTTGACTACCTTCTCATAGCAGTCACCTAGTCCAGTAACAGTCTTCATCAAGCCAGCACGCTTGATCAACCTCATAACTTCCTTGCACTGCAAGGCTTCAGCACTGAGCTCCCTCTCCAGAGCTAACCTTCTATGAGCAATGTACTTCCATTTACCAGCATGTGCAGGGTTGTGGAAGGAAATCAAATCAACTGGGATGTCAGGAATTCCCTGAGGAATTTTCTTCTTCCCATAGCTCTTCTTCACAGCAGACTCAATGTGAATCACATCAAGCTCCATATTGCGTTCCTCAGCAGATTCTTCCTCAGACTCACTGATGTGAGCTACATCCTGCTCCACATCGTACTCTATGTCACTTGTAGGTGGCTCTTTTCTTTTCTGAGTCTTCTTCTTTGCAGGTGGAACCACAGCTTTACTAAATCCCTTCTTGGGACCATACATGACTTGCCTCTTAACAGGCTTCTTCTTCTCCTTAGTAGCAGCAGGAGAAATTTCAACAACAGCAGGACCTTTACCACTTCTAGTCCTTCTTGCAATACTCTCCTCAGTAAGCTTCTTCAAGGGGATGTCAGAATTGTAGCCTTCTACATCCACAACAACTGTATCTCCATTAGCATCCTTGTCACAAGGATTGGAGTTTTCATGATCTGAACCTTCAACAGTTTCTTTACCCTTGTCAGACTGGGTATTATCTTCAGGTTCCTCAACCTCAGCAGGTTGATCTTCTTCAACAAATTCCTGTTCAGGAGAATCAGGAATGACAGCAGGTTTTTCAACAGCAGCAGTCTCTTCTTCAGCAGGAGACTCTTCTTCACCTTGTGGCAATGATGTGCCAACATCTGCCACAACATTAGGTTCTTGCAGGGCCTGGAGCACAGAATCAATGATCTTCTGAGTCAAGGGATGTCTTTGACTCTCAGGGATCTTCACAGCAGCCTTCTCAGGGTTAGGGTTTGAAGAACCTACACCCATAGATGCTTCAGCATTTGCATCACCAGATTTTGCAGGAAGAGGTTCAACATGCAGACTTTCCATGGTGTGAACCCTCTTTGGTGAGCCAATCTTTGGCTTCTTGCTTTTCTTCTTCTTCTTTTTGGATTTTTCTGTGTAAGGAGAAGGAACAACATCTTCCTCTGCGGCAATGGGGGTTGATTCCCTTCTTGATCGTTTAGACTTCTTCTTCTTTGATCCAGATGGCTTGATCATTGAGACAGGAGTGGCATCGACGATCATGTCACCTTGAATATCTTCTTGATGTGGGGAAATAGGTTTTGGTGATGATGGAGGAGTGTTTGTTTTTGTGGAAGGAGATGTTTTGGTTGCAGTAGACATGATGATGATGATGATTTTGTATGAAGATTTCAAAGAAAATTGCAGAAAGATGAACAAAGGGTTTGAGAGAGATCAAGAAAATTTTTGGTCGTTTGAGTGGTTGAGAAACGAATGTGGTGATCAATGTGGTAGGCAATAAGAAAAATCTTGAGTAAACGGATTTCTTGGAGTTTTGAATGCGAAATAGCCGTTGGAAATATTGCCTTTGGATTGCGTGCAACTATGGATGGAGGGAAAAAAACAGGTAACCGTTGCACGTCTAAATAGCAATTATGGCTATTGATCCTCAAAGAGGCAAATACCTAGTTTGCCCCTTAACACCTCAAACCTATTTGCATCTAAAGCCTTAGTGAAAATATCTGCCAGTTGATTTTCTGTGGCAACATGCTCTAGAGTCACAATATTGTCTTCAACAAGATCTCTAATGAAATGGTGACGTATATCAATGTGCTTTGTCCTACTATGTTGGATAGGATTTTTGGAAATATTTATAGCACTTAGATTGTCACAGTATAATGTGAGCACATCTTGCTGCACATTGTACTCACCCAACATCTGCTTCATCCAAAGTAGCTGAGAACAACTACTTCCTGCTGCAATATACTCAGCCTCAGCTGTAGAAAGAGAAACACAATTTTGTTTCTTGCTGAACCATGATATAAGGTTGCTTCCCAAAAAGAAACATCCACCAGAAGTGCTTTTCCTGTCATCAGCACTACCTGCCCAGTCAGCATCACAATAACCCAACAATCTTGTGTCTTCACCATGAGAGTAGAGAATTCCATAATCACTTGTACCACTGACATACTTAAGAATCCTTTTGACTTGATTCAGATGACTCATCTTGGGCTCAGCTTGGTACCTTGCACACACACCAACAGCAAAGCTAATATCAGGTCTACTTGCAGTGAGATAAAGTAGACTGCCAATCATGCTTCTGTATAGACTTTGATCAACACTGACACCATGCTCATCTTTAGAAAGTTTGAGATGGGTTGCTGCAGGAGTTCTTTTGTGATTTGCATTCTCCATTCCAAATTTCTTCACAATGTTCTTGGCATACTTGCTTTGGGAGATGAAAATTGTATCTTCCATCTGTTTGACTTGCAGACCAAGAAAGTAGGTAAGTTCACCTACAAGGCTCATCTCAAATTCAGACTGCATCTGATTCACAAACATCTTGACCATTGGATCAGACATTCCTCCAAACACAATGTCATCTACATAGATTTGTGCAATCATGAACTTGCCCTTTTCTTCTCTGACAAACAAGGTTTTGTCTGTTTCTCCTTTTCTATAACCTTGCTGCACAAGAAATTTGGTTAGCCTCTCATACCATGCCCTAGGAGCTTGCTTTAATCCATATAATGCCTTCTTCAATCTGTAGACATGATCTGGATAATTTGGATCAACAAATCCCTTGGGCTGTTCCACATAAACTTCCTCATTCAAGTAGCCATTGAGGAAAGCACTCTTCACATCCATCTGGAATAGCTTGAATTTCAAGATACATGCTACTCCCAGAAGTAACCTTATGGACTCAAGACGTGCCACAGGAGCAAATGTTTCATCAAAGTCTACTCCTTCAATCTGAGAGTAACCTTGAGCCACAAGCCTAGCCTTGTTTCTAGTCACAACACCACTTTCATCAGATTTATTCCTATAAACCCATTTAGTACCAATGATGTTGACTCCTTCAGGTCTAGGAACTAAATCCCACACTTCATTCCTCTTGAACTGGTTCAGCTCCTCTTGCATAGCTTCAATCCAAAACTCATCTGTCAAGGCTTCTTTCACATTCTTTGGTTCTACCTTTGACACAAAACAAGCATTGGATACAACCTCTCTTGACCTTGTCATAACCCCTGACTCAGGATTCCCTATTATGAGTTCTTTTGGATGATTCTTTTGAACTCTAACAGAGGGACCCTTGTTCACTGGAGTCACATCTTCTTGCTGATCAGTCTTCTCAGGAATCTCTATAACTTCAGAGTCTTCAGGCAGGGGGTGAGATGTGTCCACATCAGGATCAACATCAGGTTCATTATCTGAACAGTCATCTATGACAACATTGATGGATTCCATCATAGTTCTTGTTCTGTTGTTGAAGACTCTATAGGCTCTGCTGGTTATGGAATAGCCTAGAAAGATTCCTTCATCACTCTTGGGATCCATCTTCCTCCTTTGCTCTCTGTCAGCTAAGATATAGCACTTGCTACCAAAGACATGGAAGTGTTTGACAGTTGGTTTTCTTCCTTTCCATATCTCATACAGTGTGATTGAGGTACCTTTTCTCAGAGTTACCCTGTTGTGTATATAGCATGCAGTACTCATGGCCTCTGCCCAAAAGTAGTAAGGTAGCTTCTTGGCATGTAGCATAACTCTTGCAGCCTCTTGCAAGGTTCTGTTCTTCCTCTCAACTACACCATTTTGTTGGGGTGTGATTGGTGAGGAGAACTCATGCCCAATTCCTTCATCAGCACAAAACTCAGAGAATCTTGAATTTTCAAACTCTTTCCCATGATCACTTCTGATTCTAACAATGCCACTATCCTTCTCTCTTTGTAGTCTAAGACATAATTCTTTGAATGCATCAAAAGTGTCAGACTTCTCTCTGATGAAGCTAACCCAAGTGAACCTTGAGAAATCATCTACAACTACAAAAGCATATCTTTTGCCACCAATACTCTCTACCTGCATTGGTCCCATCAAGTCCATATGTAGCAGTTCAAGAACTCTGGATGTCACCTGATGTTGGAACATTGGGTGTGACATCTGAACCTGCTTTCCAACTTGACATTCACCACATATGTTGCCTTCAACAATCTTAAGCTTTGGTAGACCTCTAATAGCTTCCTTGGACACAATCTTCTTCATTCCCTTCAGATTCAAATGGCCAAGTCTTTGGTGCCAAAGCTTTACTTCTTCCTCCTGACTTATCAAACATGTAGTGGAGTGAGCTGTTTCATCAGGAATCCATAGATAGCAGTTGTCTCTTGACCTAGATCCTCTCATCAGCAATTCTCCTTTGTCAGAAGTAATAAGACATTCATTCTTTGTGAAGTTGACTTTGAGACCTTGATCACACAATTGGCTTATGCTGATAAGATTAGCCTTCAAGCCTTTAACAAGTAGCACATCCTCTAGGTTAGGTAAGCTTTTGCTGCTGAGTTTACCACTGCCCTTGATTTCACCTTTTGCTCCATCACCAAAGGTTACAAAGCTTGTTGTATGAGGCTTGATATTAGTGAGAAATTTCTCAACACCAGTCATATGCCTAGAACAACCACTATCAAAATACCAATCATTACTAGAAGATGCTCTAAGAGAAGTGTGAGCAATATGTGCAGTTTCAGAAACTTTAGGCTTCCACATCTTCTTAGGAGTGACCCTTGCTGTTTTGGCTTGCACCTGAGGCTTTTTCTTGGGATACCCATAGAGTTTGTAACAGAAGGGCTTGATGTGACCATTCTTCCCACAGTAGTGGCATCTCCAAGCAATAAACTTCTCTTTGCCAGCAGGTCTCTGATGTGGAGTGTGATGTGTCCACATTCTGCTAGGGTCAGGTTTCTTCTGAGCAGGAACAAACTTAGTATTTGTCTTCTTGCTGTGATGTTTGTTCTTAAATCCTACACCAGATGAGTCACCAGCATACTTTCCTACTTTCAAAATTTCATCAAGCATGTTGGTTCCAGGGTTGAGCATCTTTACAGACTTGGTCATATTTTTCAAGTTGGTTGACAGTAACTTGACTTCACTTTCAAGACTAGCAACTTGACTCTGTAGTTGACCCTTCTCTGTCTCCAGTTGACTGATGATTTCCTTCTGCTCTTCATTGACCTTGTACAGTTCCTCACTCTTGATAAATAGCTTTTTATGGACTGAGGCTAGTTCATCAAAGGTAAGTTCTTCATCATCAGATTCAACATCAGTATTATCCACCCTAGTTATGGCACTAACATGATTAGCAGCAACATTCTCTGAGTCAGTGTCAGAGTCTTCATCAGACCATGAAACAGTTAGGCCTTTCTTCTGCTTCTTCAGATATGTGCCACATTCTGATCTTATATGACCAAAGCCTTCACATTCATGACATTGAACACCCTTGTTCTGAGTTGACTTATCATCAGTTTTGGTTTTTGTTGAAGTGTTACCTAGTTTACTGATGTCAGTCTGGATGTTCCTCACATTCCTCCTTGGTCTTCTGTCCACCCTCCTTTGAAGCTTGTTGAATTGTCTTCCCAACATGGCTAAGTCATTTGAGAGGTCATCATCTGATTCAACAGCTTCTTCCTCTTCACCAGCACAAGATACAAAAGCTATGCCTTTTCCTTTCTTCTCAGTTTGCTCACCTAAGTTCATCTCAAAAGTTTGAAGAGAGCTCACAAGTTCTTCAAGTTTCATACTTGGGATATCTTGAGCTTCTTCAATGGCTGTGATTTTCATGTTAAATCTCTTAGGTAAGGACCTAAGCATCTTTCTCACCAGCTTTTCTTCAGACAATTTTTCACCTAGAGCCTCAAAGGAATTGTCTACCTCAAGCAAATTCATGTGAAATTCATGAATTGATTCTTCTTCTTTCATTCTGAGGTTTTCAAACTTAGTGTTGAGAAGTTGGATTCTTGAGCTTTTTACCTTGGCATTGCCTTCATGAGTGGTTCTGAGTACCTCCCAAGCATTCTTTGCAACAGTACACTGCTTGATCAATCTGAACATATTTTTGTCCACTCCATTGAATAAAGCATTCAAAGCTTTGGAGTTTCCAAGTGATGCAGTGTCTTCTGCAGCTGACCAATCTTCCTCTGGCTTGAGTACACCAGTGTCAACACCATTAGCATCCAAGATTTTGGGATGCTCCCAGCCTTTGAGCACAGCTTTCCAAGTTCTGCTGTCAAGTGACTTTAGGAAGGCAATCATCCTTGGCTTCCAGTAGTCATAGTTGGTTCCATCCAGGAGGGGTGGTTTGTTGACCGTTGTTCCATCCTTGTCCATGTTTCCAGAAAGTAACTTCCCTGGAGCTCACCCTCAAACAGGCAGGGTGCCTGCTCTGATGCCAATTGAAATTCTGGTGGCAAGTGTCAGATGTGTAGCACGATGTGTACACTTTAGGAATCGTACGATGTGTAGCCTAATGTGTCAACATCGTGGACAACTGAACTTGATGAACAAGTAAACAATATAAAGTGCAGAAAACAAAAGAACACGTGAGTTTGTTAACCCAGTTCGGCACTTATAACAAGCCCTATTCTGGAGGATACCAATCCAGGGATGAATCCACTATGGTAGTATCAATTCAAAGCTAAACTCCCCCGTTTACAACTTCTCACTTAATCACTACCCGTGCTAATTCTACCTAGGAACTCCTAGATATGAGAACCTCTGCTCACTCCCCCTCAACCTTACCCAGTAAGGATTTAATAACAAACTCAGTTGGAGACACACTCCTAGACAAGCGAAGCACTCGTACCTAAAGGCTTAGAGTGTTGCACAATCTAACTCCTTGCTTCAAAGCTTTGGAGAAAGACAACTAGAGATTACAACTCTATAAACACAGTCCTTACTTGCATCAAAACTATGATCCAAGTGAAGGCTCACAAAGAACAAAGAACAACTAAAGAACTAAAACCCTAAGACTCAATTTGTAGACTTAGTTTCTTGATTTCAGTTGATAAATAATTGGTCTTCAGTCTTCCTTTATATAGAACAAGCTTCATGGGCTTTGACGAGTTGGCCTTGATAAATTTTGCCTTGAGATTTATTTGATCATAATCTTTTAATTGTTTGTTTCAAATCTTTTTGATCAAAGTCGGCCAATAAAATAAAACAGAACCATGAAAGATTATCTTGTTCCTTGGCGCGCAAGCTGGCACGATATACTTAAAAACAAATCTTTTTCAAAAGATCGCGTTTAAATAAATAAAGGCGCGTCCAGTAGGGCGTCCAGATGTGAACCCTGATGTGCCACACATCATGCTCCACATCATGGAATCAGGCTTATTTTACCAAATGAAGCCAACACCCTAAAAGGTCTCAACAGATTCAATACTTAGGAGCCAGCAGTAAGTGTTTCAGTGTTCTGTTCACTATTGATCATGAGTCTAGCTTGAGTCCCTGTGATATCCCCATAGTTTGTGAGTATTTAGATGCTTTCCCTGATGATATCATGAGTCTTCCACCTGAGCGAGAGATAGAGTTCTCCATAGATCTTGTTCCGGGTTCACAACCCATCTCAGTTGCCCCTTATAGAATGTCTCCATTAGAACTCCATGAGCTTAAGACTCAACTAGAGGAATTACTCCAGAAACATTTCATTCGTCCAAGTGTCTCTCCTTGGGGAGCGCCGTGTTACTTGTTAAAAAGAAAGACGGTACCATGCGCCTATGCATCGACTACCGTCAGCTCAACAAAGTTACAATAAAAAACAAGTATCCGTTGCCTCGGATTGATGATCTTTTAGATCAGCTCAGAGGTGCTACCGTGTTCTCAAAGATCGATCTTCGTTCCGGCTATCATCAAATCAGAATCAGATCCTCATATGTGTCCAAGACAGCGTTCAGAACGCGTTATGGGCATTATGAATTCCTGGTTATGCCTTTCGACTTGACTAATGCTCCTGCTGTATTCATGGATTACATGAATAGAATATTCCAGCCCTACCTTGATAAATTTGTTGTCATCTTCATCGATGATATCTTGATCTATTCTCGTAACCAAGAGGAGCATGCTGAACATCTCAGAATTGTTTTTGAAGTTCTTAGAGAAAAGAAATTGTACGCCAAATTCAGCAAGTGTGAATTCTGGCTCTCAGAGATTAAATTTCTGGGACATGTCATTTCCCAAGGCGGTGTGTCTGTTGTCCATCCAAAGTAGAAGCAGTTCTTAACTGGGAAAGACCCAACAATGTATCAGAAGTCAGAAGTTTCTTGGGATTGGCAGGTTATTACCGGAGGTTCATTCTTGGATTTTCGGAAATCGCCTTACCCTTGACTCGTTTGACCAGGAAGGGTACTGCTTTCATTTGGGATGCTGATTGTGAAGTAAGTTTCAGAACCTTGAAAGAAAAGTTGACCAGTGCTCTAGTGTTGGTCATTCCTGATCCTAATCGGAAGTACGTGGTGTATTGCGATGCATCACATAAAGGTCTTGGATGTGTTCTAATGCAAGATGGAGCTGTGGTTGCATATGCCTCTCGGCAGTTGAAACCACACGAACAAAACTATCCAACCCATGATTTGGAATTGGCAGCTATTATTTTCGCTCTAAAGATTTGGAGGCATCACTTGTATGGTGTCCAATTTGATCTTTTCAGCGACCATAAAAGTCTGAAATACCTGTTTGATCAGAAGGACCTGAATACGAGGCTGCGTAGATGGATGGAATATTTGAAGGATTTCGATTTCAATCTCAACTACCATCCTGGCAAAGCGAATGTGGTGGCAGACGCTTTGAGCAGGAAAGCTTTATATGCCTCTGAACTCTTAATGCAACATTGTGGCTTGTATGAGAAGTTCAGAGATCTGAATCTGAATGTTGTTTACAGAAAGAGTGGCATTAGAATAAACCGAATGGAGTTATCCTGTGATCTGTGCTCAAGGGTAGTGCAGGCTCAACGAAGTGATATGGACCTACAGAGGAGATTGAACAACCCAGAATTCTCAATAGCATCCGATGGTGCCATGTTGTATGAAGGGAGACTGTGTGTACCAAAAGACGACGAACTAAAGAGGCTGATTCTTGACGAGGCACACAAAAGTGGGTTCTCGATTCATCCAGGATCCACCAAAATGTACCACGACTTGAAACAGAATTACTGGTGGCCGAATATTAAGGCAGAAATCGCAGATTTTGTGTCTAGATGTTTGGTATGTCAACAAGTGAAGATTGAACACCAGAAACCTGGAGGTCCATTGCAACCATTAGAAGTTCCGGAGTGGAAGTGGGAACATATTACGATGGATTTCGTAGGAGGATTACCCCGTAACCAGAAGAGTCAAGATTCCATTTGGGTAATTGTGGACAGATTGACAAAGTCGTCTCATTTCATTCCTGTGAAGTCCACCTATAAGGCCACACAGTTTGCAGCTATTTTTATAGAACACATTGTGAGGCTACATGGTGTACCACTAAGTATCGTTTCAGATCGTGACCCTATCTTTACTTCTAGGTTTTGGAAAGCCTTTCAGCATGCGATGGGTACTCGGTTGAGAATGAGTACATCGCATCATCCTCAGACAGATGGATAGTCTGAAAGAACTATTCAAACTCTCGAAGATATGCTTCGTGCTTGTGTGTTGGAAGATGGTGGTAGTTGGAGCAACTACTTGCACTTGATTGAGTTTTCTTACAATAACAGTTACCATTCCAGCATAGGAATGACACCGTTTGAAGCCTTGTACAGGAGAAAGTGTAGGACTCCTTTATGTTGGTCAGAAGTCGGTGATCGCGAATTGTTGGGACCAGACCTTATTCAAGAGACAACTTTAAAGGTTAAGTCAATCCGTGAAAAGATGAAGATTGCTCAGAGTCGACAAAAGAGTTACGCTGACAGGAGAAGGAGACCATTAGAATTTGATGAAGGTGATCATGTGTTTTTGAAGGTTACTCCGAAGTTGGGTCTACGTGGTGTGTTTAGGACCAAGAAACTCTGTCCAAGATATATTGGACAATATCAAATTCTTCGGCGCGTCGGTTCCGTAGCCTATCAGTTAGCCCTTCCACCTTCTATGTCAGGGTTACACGACGTGTTCCATGTCTCTCAGCTTCGCAAGTACATTCCAGATCCCTATCAGCCAATAGCAATCGAACAGATAGATCTGCAGCCAGACTTGACATATCAACCTGATCCTGTTCGAATTGTCGATCGCGATGTCAAAACTCTTCGCAATAAGAGGATTCCCATTGTCAAGGTTGAATGGGCGCAGTCTCCGGACGGCGAATACACTTGGGAATTGGAATCCGATATGATGAACAGTTATCCACACCTATTTTAAGGTAAATTTCTGAATTTCGAGAACGAAATTTCTTTAAGGGGGGTAGATTGTAACATCCTCGAATTCTCATCAATTTAATTAATTTTAATTAAATCCCTATTTTATTAAATAGGAGTTATTTAGTGGAAATTAATCAAATAAATCTTAGAATTAATTAAACTAAGCAAGGCTATGGTTTAACTCTTCCCTCACTTTCCCTTGCTCATGACTCACACTCTACTTTTAATCACAAGCCTACACCTCATTCAAGCCATGAGTCATACTTCCATCTAATATTAGTCACCTAACTTACATGCAAACTAGCTTTCCAACTCATTTGATAACTTCAGCAGCTGAAACCTCTCTTTTCTCTCCCTCATTCACGAGCATCTCCACACACACACACAAATCCAAAGTTTCGAATTCTCCCCCAACTCACATGTTTGTCTCTACCTCTACAACTCTACACCCAAGATAATAATCACATCAGAAATTCACTATCATGCAAGGAATCAAACCAGAAACATCATCTCTCCAATCCTTTCAAACCCTCACATGAAGCAAAACAACAACTCACCCCATTTCACCACATTTTCAACCAATAGAATAACATGCATTGGAAATCAGGACAAATTCGTGTACTGTACCTAATCTCAGAGACTTCCTTATATAAACCACACCATTCCTCTGATTCAAGCATCAAACAAACATCAATTCTAGAGCAAAGTTAGAAGTTCAAGTTTCATCCCTTCTTCCAAAATTCTGTCCAGAGTTCGTGGGTGCTTGCTGGGGGTGTTCAGTAGCTGTGTAGAGCCCAGGAATTAGAGTGTAAAGCTTCATTTCCAGGTGGGTTCTTAGGCTAATTTAGTTAGTTTCCCAAATTATGAAAATTGCATGCAAACTTAGGAAATTCATAGGATAAACTGTGTGGGTGAAATCAATCCCCAAATTTCACTCTATTCTGTTCTATATCACTTAATTTATGTTTCTGCACTGTCTTGTATGAGGATTGTAGGTGTGGTTTATAAAATTTGATGAATTTCGCAAAACACAGGCTTTTCTGCATGAACTCGCCATAGCAAGTTGCTAGCGAGCCTTCATGGCGAGCTCAAGGTTCTGGGCTGAAGAACTTCGCCATGGCGAGCTCTAGCTCGCCTAGCGAGTTGTTTAGGTCAGGACCTGTAAGTTCGCCATGGCAAGCTTGGTAACTCGCCGTAGCGAGCTAGCCCAGAATTGACTCCTTTTTCCATTTTCAAAAGTAATTAGAACACTCGTTTTATATCCTCGTTATAGATTGTTGTTCTGCAGAAATATATGTAATGTGATGTTAAACAGGAGGTCAATTACAGTTGAACTTTAGGGCTTTTAACTTAGGGAATTAGAATGTTGTATGCTCCCCGGGTTTTGGGAATTAACGGTAGCATGTTATGAATTTAGAACTCAGTCAATTATGTGTGTGATTTTAATATCACTTGTGGACTTCGTTTTAGATACACCACTAGAAAACTTTGTGAACTGTATGCCGGAACGCTTTCTGTTCGCGGACAAGGCAGACCTCTGAGACGTGCTCACCTCAGAGTGTTTGCGGTTTAAAATCAACAAGATTAATTCTGTGTTACACCTTTATTTATTATGCTTATGATATTATGATATGAATTAAAATATGCTACGACTGATTAGGAGCCCCGACTTTATAGCCTTTAGGAGGGTAGTAGAATTCACTGGGACGAAGTGACTGTCT
Organism: Trifolium fragiferum; assembly: GCA_954870985.1. NCBI lineage: Eukaryota > Viridiplantae > Streptophyta > Magnoliopsida > Fabales > Fabaceae > Trifolium > Trifolium fragiferum. The sequence continues at coordinate 73,954,274 of OX940789.1, read as the reverse complement.
CACCCCACTCCCTATTTGAAACAGGCAAACAGGTTGAATAGGTAAGCTTGTTGAAGAGTAGCTGTTTCTGTTGGAGGATCGCATTTAGTTTTCCATGCTTTTCTTATTATCTGCTCATGTTGTCTTTCATTTCCGCTATGTTATCTGAACTTGTTGTATTTCTGCACCTGCGCGTGCAAAATTTGAATAATGTAATTGTAATGAACTCAGTACTATTTATAATATTCTGCATTATATTCTAGATAATAATGTGGGGTATTACATATATAGTCTCTTCATAAAAAAAAAAAAATAAATAAAAGATCCCAAAAGGCAAAAATAGTGATAGAAAAGAACTACAAACGTCTCTCCGGTTCAAATTCTCTGATACTAAAATAAAAAAGATACCCTATGGAATAAGGTTGCGTACACAAAAAGAAAACAAAGTAGAACTTAACTCTACGTTTAGCAACTTATCCAAAAAATGTCCTACTTTGACCTTAGCCACATTATAACCCTTAAAGACCTCCAAAAATGCATGTTTATTGAATTTTGACTGGTTGCTTAGAATTCTTGCAAGCCTATGGTAAGATGGCAGGTTGTACGATGATTGAGAGTAACCCTTTCATTTTCGAGTGAATATGTGAGAGAGAGAAAATGTTGAACACGGTCTCTTGTAGACACTTGTCCGACTCGCTACTATCAACGTCTCCTTAACCAAGCAGGATTGAGCATGAACGTTGCGGTAAGAATCAGCGGTACCATTGTTGAATACATGCAAGGTTGTGAAATTCCTATAATCTTTATTTATCTCTTAACTCGCTAACGATCTTGTCTGACAGTATATTACTTGAGGACAAGCAACAGTTTAAGTTTGGGGTTGTGATGACAGGAATTTCTGTAGTATTTTAGGTGTTATTATTAGTAGTAATATTTGACCAAGACAGACCCAAATATCAACAATAACCTAAAGAATCGAGGAAAAGCATCAAGACAAGGCAAAGATGCGCAAAAGACAAGAAAAAGCCAAAAAAGGGAAGAAATGTGCTTCATCGTGCCATGATGGCTCTCATCGTGCCACGATGAGAGCTGCTTGCTGGCCAAGACATCAGAAATTATATTTTTGAAGAAAATCTCATCATCGTGTTATGATGGACTGTATCGTACTACGATGAGGTAACTTGGCGACCAAGCTGATGAAATGCACAGGATCAGTTATATTTTTGAACCGAATCTTCCCATCGTGCCACGATGGACCTATCGTGTCACGATGGCTTGCTGAGACCCAATAGGAAAAGTATAAATAGAGTCTCCTCCTTTCATTATTTTTCATTCAGAAATAAAAGAACTTTTCTATTCTATTGGAGAGGTTCAGAGGAGCTCTAAGGGATAGCTACACTCATCAAGGTATGTTTTCTTTAAGCTTTTTAGTTAAGTTCTTGTAATTTAATTATGTAGTCTTTTGTAATAGATGCTTTAGGTTGTGGTGGAGACGATGAACTCCCCGATGAATACTTGGGTCGTGTAATTGAGTCAAAATTATAATAAATCGTTATTCAGTATATTGTTTGTTATTTATTTTCTTACACTTTAACGACGTTGCCTGAAATCTGGCCGGATAAACGGGACCGTCTATAGAATAAATATTAGGGTTCACTTTAATAGTAATATTAGGGTTTGCTTTAATATTTGTCCGGAACTAGTAATAAATAACGCTAGATGGGTAAAATTTCAGTTTTAAACAAAAATTTTAATTTTGCAATGAAAAATTTAAGTTTTGAATAAAATATCTCAGTTTTGATCTAAATTAATCCTTAAGAATTCTAATTTTTTTTCTAAACTAACCCCTAAAATACCAAAAGTTTTCGGCCAATTTCAATTTTGTATGTACTGAAAAATTTAAGTTTTGAATAAAATAACTCGGTTTTACCCTAAATTAATCATTTAAAATTTTAATTTTTTCCTAAAATAACCTCTAAAATACCAAAAATTTTCGGCCGAGCCCGAACAAGCGCCTAGGCTAGCTGGGCCTTGGATCCGCCTCTGCCTATATAGATATGAAGTTTTTACCGTCGTTTAACATTTTTATAAGATCATTCATTTACAATGGAAAAAAATTTAAACACCCACTTTTTTTACTTTTTACACTCCACATCATCATCTCTCTCTTCCACCTAATAATTCAACACTCATTCAACTTTTATCCTCTGCAATGGTTTTTCATTCAACATTCTACCCCACAATTTTTTTATTTCATATTCTCATTTAAATTTATATTTTTGTTTTTATGATTACATAAAATTATATGATACAAATCATCGACTAAAATTAAAATTATCGATTAAAATAAATTAAAATTATCGATTCCTATTATAATAAAAACAAAATTTATTTAAATAATTGATACGATACAAATTGTCTTAACTTAATTTAAAATACAACACACAAGTAACGTAATTAGTACGATACAAATAATTTAAAATGCAATACAACACACAAACAACGTAATTAGATCTTCAAACGGGGTTGTTTGAGATGGATTTCTCATCATAGATCCATAATATGGATGAAAGTTTGGAACAAAGGATGACTGGTTGAAATTTAGTGCAAAACCAAAATTAGGTATGTTTTGAGGATATTTGTTGAAAAATTGATTTGGATTTTGATAATTGTTGAGATTTTGATAATTGTTGGGATAATTAGAAGAATTTTGGGTGTTAAAATGATTATTGAAATCTATTTCACTAAAAAAAAGAGTAAAACTTCAAAATAAACATTAATAAAAAGATAATAATAAGATTAAGATAGTGAAAATTTTGGTTTTTTTTTTTCCTGTGTCCAAATCAAATGAACCAAGTCTCTGTTTATAGACAAAAAAAAATCATGAATTTTGGTAAAAAATAAAAAATTAATTTGCAATGAAATAATTGAATTCAAAGTAATAATAAGATAAAAATCCAGACAGCCAATCGCAAGCTGCCATGTGTCCTTCTTTATCCATTTCTCTTTCTCTCTCCGCGTTCCTTCCTCGTCAACGCGTGCTGTCTTCGCGTGTTGTATACACGCGCGAATGAAACCAACCAGACCGCGCCAAATGTCTCTCCCGTTAGTCTTCAATCATGTTGAATGGATTCATCTTCTCTCTCCTTCAAATGAGTTTCAACAGGTCCATTACATTTAATTGCTATGTTAAAAGATACATTCAACACTCATATATATATATATATATATATATATATATATATATATATATATATATATATATATATATATATATATTATCACCATTGTAAATGGTCTAAAAAAACACATGAGATAGACAGGTGAGGGGGGAGTATAGCCACCCCTAGCCCCTAAATGTATTATATATAACTATCTAAGTATCACCTCATGTTTAGATGTCCTCATCCCACACACATGCTAAAAGAATACAATGAAAGATATATACTTAATGTATTGGTTTAATTTAGGCACTGTAACATAACCACAATACTTTTTTTTTTTTTTTTTTTACATAACCACAATACATGACATGTTGGTTTTGTAGTTTAAGTTTCGGGTGTATTTTATTTATTGAATTTGGTGATTTGTTTGTTTATTGATCAATGAATGTTGTTTATTTATTATTATTGTTTGTTTATTTACATTAGAAAATTAATGATGAAGTTTAGAAAAATTAATTCTTTATTTATTAATTATTTTTTTACGGTCCATTTTAATATTTTTTGCTAGCTCCGTCACTGATTATTTTACATTAAATTAAAATATATAGTCAGTGGCGGAGCCAGGATTTTTGTGGAGCCTGGGCAAAATATTTATCCATATTTTAGACCAATGTTATAGTGGACAATCTTTACAATTGGTCAATCATGGACAAGTGCTTAACATTATAAAAAAAATTTAACGACCGTTAATAATACTCTTTTAAAGTAAAAAATCACAAGTCTTCTCTTTTTTACGCCTAAACAAATGATATGATTGACGTTATTTCAATATGAGATACATTTTTATTATCTATTATTTTAATAAAATTATTATCAATTAAATCATTATTTCAATCGTAAAAATTATAATGACTATTAACTTATATTTTCAAACAACAACGTAAAAATTATAATGACTATTAATTTATATAATTTTTTAAATTTATATTGTATTATAGACCAAAAAAAAATTTATATTGTATTATTAAATTTAATTATTTATATGTTAGTATTTTAGATTAAAATGCATATTGTGTTATAATTGTGATGTTTTAATTAAAAAGGTCAAACATTTTTTATGTAAAGAGATAGAAAAATACAGCAGGCCATTGGATTGGACTATTGGAGCCCATCTCTTCTTTTCTGTTTTGGCCTTGGAGATTTACCGTAACACACAAAGCAGCAGCCATGGCACAACCGCAAGCACCAACAAAAGACTACAAGGCCACGAGCAAGCAACAAAAGACTACAAGGCCAACAACTTACATCTCTCTCTTTCATTGGATTCTTAGAAAACTTCCAAAATCATGATCCGTGATCTATGTCGTTTTCGCTGCATCTACCATGGAGCCAAGCTAGGGAGCCCAGGCAAGTGCCCAGGCTGGCCGGGCGGCAGCTCCGCCACTGTATATAGTGTTGTATATAAGGACAAGTTTAATTTATCAATTTTTTTTTTAAAAAAAGGTTTGATTTTATATCGATTAAATGACAAACATTACATGAAATTAACATACACAACTGTGAGATTGCAAATTTGAATTGCAATTGTCTTACATAGTAATATAAACATTTTCTGTTGAGTTTGACACATTGATTAACACTATAACTTTATCTTCTTGATCGTTTATCTTTTTCTTATGGTAGTGTTTTTGAGGAGTTTTAGTTTGTACAGTGTTGTATCTCCTTGGTTTCTTTGTAGTTTCATTTGTTTATTTTCTTGTCTTATTCTAAAGATAGTTGAATTCTAGTGGAATGTTATTTCTGGTATTTTTTTTGCTTTCCTAAACTTTCTCTTGGACCTTTTTCATTTTTATATTTATATAATATAATAATATGATTTTAATTTTAGATTAGAACATTGCTAAGTAAAAAAAAATTAAAAAAATTTTGCTAAGTTGTAAGAATTTTAATTAATAAATTGTATGAAACTTGTTGGTAAAAAATACTCTTGTAAGTAAGTTATGAAAATCTATCACACGCCTGCCAATTTATTTTTGTACCATATACTTATTTTTTTTCGTATGATATTACGTATTATTTTTCGTACGATATACTTCCAAGTATATAATAATGACATTGTAACAAAAAATAAATCATGATATTATACTACACGTTTATGATTGTTAAGCTTCTCTAAATTATTACGTAATAATGTATAGTTTTTTTTCTTATTCACTTTATAAATTAAGGTTGTGGCTAATATGTGTGCTTAATATATGCTTTTGGTAGATCTTAGCAAAGGACTTGTTTAATTAATGGGTACAAATTTCAAGTCCTTTATATCAGAAAAATTGACTCTGGTGCCCGGAGATATCACTTATGAAGATTTGGGTTTGAAGGATTCTAATTTAAGGGAAGATATTTCCTCTCAAACAGATGTTATTATTAATTTGGCGGCAACTACTAATTTCGACGAAAGGTATGTTTTTTTCTTTTTTTAACAAAACGAAAGGTATGTTTTTTTCTTTTTTTAACAAAACGAAAGGTATGTATTATTAAATGAGTTTTGCTTTGTATCATTAGCACATATACCAAAGAATTTAAAAGTAAAAATTTTGCTTAAAAAAAATTTGTAATTAACTAAGTTAAATCTACGACTTTTAAAACGAATGTTTCTATATTGAATTGAATTCTTTGAGTCTTTCACATGTGTACTAAGTATTTCCTCCGATCACTATTATAAACAAATAATTACATTTTAAGTTATTGAAAAATTAATGTATTAAATTTATAATATAGACTAGATATATTTACCTGTTAATGAATATAAAAATTAAATTTTTTTCTACTTATAATAATGACGAGAAGAATAATATGTTACGATGTTACCATTTTCCTTATTAAATTGAGTTATCTCTCTGAGCAAAGAAATGACATATACTTCTGGGATTTGGATTTACTTTTGTTGTAAAGGCCAATTTTAGCATGGGTAAGGGTGATAGGTCTCCCATGATGGGAGATCAATTTTCACCTTTAGATTAAAAAGATCTATAATAGGTTATATTAAAGTGTCCACACCATATTTTTTTCTCGTTCACTAAAATCATTTTTTTAATTTATACATTATTATTAAATTAATTATATGTTATTATTAAATAAATTTTTATATGCCAAAATTTAATTTAATATAATATATATTTCACGTTAAAGTGTACATATACAATAACAAAGGTGGAAAAAAAATTTAAAAATCAAATTTAGAAATAGAAAAGGTTGAGAGATGAAACACATATAAGATGAAGTCTCATTGTACTAAATATCTCATTTTATTAATTTAACATATCTTTTTTATAGTACTATTATTAAATTAATTTTTATCTATTAGAATTTTATTTTCAATTTATTTTCATTTTAGTTATATATTTTTGTTTGTTGGAGTATATTAGCTGTATAATTTGTCATCAGACGATTTATTTCATTATTTCTAATTTGCGTGTGTTTATTTATTAGGAACTGCAATTATAGACGATATCTATTCTTTTTTTTGTCCCGTATATACGTAAGATAACAAAAACCATATATAAATTTGTGAAAAAAAAAACCTTAGAAAATAAAGAATATAATTAATAACCACTCATTTTTTTATATCTTTAATTATAAATAAATTTGGGAAAAAAAATTGAACATTGGTCGCAAAAGGGGGTACCAGCATGGTGAAAATGTGGTTTCACTACAAGAAATATGATTTTTGACAGTGACATATGTCGTTGCGAAAAATATAAAGTTGCTGCGAAATGTATTTTTCGCAGCTAAAAAATTGTTGTTGCATGTCATTGGCATAAGTGGCGTTACGAAAAGTCTTGCAAGAACAATTAATGTCGCTACGATATCTAGTATTTTGTAGCAACAATTAATGTCGCTGACATAACTAGTGTTTTTTATAACAACAAATATTGTCGCTGGCAAAAAAAGTGTTTTTCCCAACGGAAAAATTGTTGTTGCATGTCACTGCAAAAAGTTTTGGTCGCTGACCTAATGTTTGTCAATAATTTAAATATTAATTTAATCTCCCATGAAATAAGATATTAGGAATTAACCTTCAATATCAACAATTGATTGCTAAATTTTATTTATAAATTATGTTTCTCGTTCAATCTTTTTTTTTTAATCAGCGAATTTTATTTATACAAAAATTCAAATATAAAGAACCGAAATACAAATTACAAGTCATTTAAATCGTAACAAAATCAAGTGGCCATTCACATAATATCAAAACATTAAATTAGAAAACACAAAAGAACAACACTATTTTTAAGAACACCACAAAACTTTCTAAGACACCGATGACTTGATTGCTTGCCTCTTGTTTTCCATTGTTCATCATCTTCTTTCATAGTCTTCACACTTTTCTTGAATTGCGTCGGTATTCTTCAAAGCTTTTTAATATTAGATACATTCTCGTCGTAGCTTTTTTTATTGAAATTCTACTCAACTTTTAATGAGGTTATGTGTTGAACAAAGTGAGAAAAGTGATTTTGAAAGGGAAAATTATATAAGTTGATGAATAATGATGACATGATGGAGAACTGGATCGATTAAATTTTGGAGAGATCGAGTTATTAAATTTTGAGCAATGAACAAAAGAGAAAGAGAAACGTTGGATGAATAATAATCTACCGTATAAAAAGTTTGCAATATATGATCCAAGTGTGTGAATTTATAGCTATTAGTAAATATATTCGATTAATTAACAAATATTTCCAAAATACATGGGAAATAAAATAGTTAATGGATTATCTTTACTCAATTAACTGTCACACTACATGATTATCTCAATAGTGATAGTGGGTATGTATGAAGTGCTACCGTTGAATTTTGAAAAAAAATAAAACAAACCACTGTTTTTTTAATCCAAATAAACTTAATTTAATTAATCTACTTCTAATAATATATTAAAATTGATAACTACTATATTTACTAATTTGTCCTCATCAATTTTAATAATTTTTTAAAGTTTGTATCCTTCATTGTAATTTTACTCTATTAACAATATATTTATAAAAATAGGAAAAAAAAAAAAAGGGATTAGAGGAAGTTTAGCAAAACAATTATAGAAAAAAAAAACAATAAAAGATTATATTTGAATCTATGCATAAATGTAGGAATAAAACAATAAAAATTTGGTAGTTTTTTTTTATGCATAAAAAAAATTATGTATCTTAAAATTGCTCAAAATTAAATTTAATTCTTTAATATATTCATTGACAAGTTATGTTGTTGGGATGATTATAAGCTTTTTCAACAACGTTATAATGTTATTGTCAAAAAGGAGATACAAAACATAAAAATAGAGGAAAAAAATATTCAGTTAAAAGAATTTTACGCAAAAAAATAGAAACAAAAACTACAGTAAAAGATATACATCAATAAAATAGTAATTGTGTGGTTTCTCAATGACTTTACAAAGTTGTTGCAAATAATCTATAGTATTAAAAATATACAAATAGAAAAGAAAAACAAAAAAGATAATAATTTTAAGTTAAAACAAATCTACGCATAAATATAGGAACAAAAACCATTATAAAAGATACGTATAAAAAAATAATAATTATTGTTTTCTCAGCGACTTTACAAGGTTTGTTGCAAAAAAATATACGATTAGCGACAACAATAATTATTGTTGGGATAAGTAATTTTTCCCAGCAATTATATAATTGTTGAGAAAAAAACTAACTTACAACAGTAACTTAAATGAGTTGTTGCTATATGTATATTTTTGTCAACAATTTAAATGTCGCTCCAAAAAAGTCGCTTCGAAAAATCTTATTTCTTGTAGTGTTTGGTATTAATTGGTTACCTCTAGCACTTATATATTTATTTTAAATTGTTTTAAATAATAATAATTCTAAATGCTAAATATGGTAAAATACAATGTTAAGATATAAGCTCGTGAGCTAATTCAAATAACATTAGAAAAATATGCTATAAACTCGTTAAATAAGCTATAAACGATCTTGGTGAAATGACCGTTATCACAGTGGGTTTTTTTAGTCATATGAGCTTACTCGATCCGTAACACTTTATAAGCAAATTTGACTTTTTAAGTTCATTGTAGATTTAATGTATCCGATCTATATTATAAAGTGTTACAGATTGAGTATAAGCTATAAGCTAAAAACTAGTTTATTGATCTTTCAAAAGAGACCCTAAATCAAATTTTTGGTCTTGGCAAACAGATCCTCAGTAAAAGATAAGAGAAAATAAATACAACAAAAAAGTCAATAAATGCACACAAGAATAAAATTAACGCCCTTGCAAAATTATACAACTAAAATGATAATAAATTGAAAATAAAATTCAAGTAAATAAAAAATAATTTAATAATAGTATAAAAATGAGATATTAAATTAATAAGATGAAATATTTAGTACAATGAGACTTCCTCTTGTTTGCGTTTCATTTCTCAACCTTTTCTATTTCCAAGTTTAATTTTTAGATTTTTTCCACCTTTATTATTATACATGTACAGTCTAACGTGAAATATATGTTATATTAAAATTAATTTTTGGCATATAAAAATTTATTTAATATTAAGATATAATTAATTTAATAATAATGTATAAATTAAAAAATGATTTTAGTGAAAGAAAAAAAAATGGTATAAACACTTTTATATAGTCTATGATAAACCTTTGTAATCCAAAGATAAAAGTTAATCTCCCATAATGAGAGATCTATTACGCTTATCCATGCTATAATTGCCCGGTTGTAAATCCTACAGTTTGGTGCGTTCAAGGTTGTTGTGTGGGAAAAAATTTTGTGTCAGATTTTCAACAAAAAGTATTAAGAAAGGTTGCTTTATGTGTTAAATGAAGTAACTGCACCAAAATTTGACCACGACAAATCCTCATCCATACTTTAGCCATCGTATCAATTTCTCATGTGTTGTACGCTTTTCTTATTTTGTCATTTTGTTATTCAAATATCAGACATTATAAAAAAATTTGTAAAAATCGTCCGCTACTTAATAATGGACGTTATATAAAATTGAATTAATAAAGTGTCAGAGGTTAATCTCGCCTCTTATATTTAAAATGCATTATCTTTGGCCAATCACTTTTAGCACTCTACCATTCTTCTCGCACGCCCTATGAATTTATCTGAATATTTATGTTCGCTACTTAAGTTGCGAATACCTCATAAAAATATCTTACCAAATTTTATTTTTAATGTCAGAGGTTTTAATCATCAGTCCGCTACTTAAGTAGGATGGTAAAAGTGATTACCCAAAGATATTGCATTTAAAATATAGGAGGCAGGATTAAAACCTTTTAACACTCTATTATTTCAATTTAAATATGTAATTTTAACTATTAAGCTAATTGACCAAAAATAAAAAGTAGAGTATAATTTAACATACGTCACTTTTATTAACAATAATCATGTACTCCCTCCGGCCTTTTTTATAAGCAAAAGTTGCTTTTTAGGTTCATTGGAGAAGTAATGTATCTAGTCAATATTTAAGACTAGATACATTACTTTTTCAATGAATCTAAAAAGCAACTTTTGCTTATAAAAAAGGCCGGAGGGAGTAATTGTTTTCTTCTTATCCAAATTTTTAAAAAATCATAAATCTTCTTTATTACCACTTCCTTGACAATACAGGTATGATATAGCATTGGGTCTAAATACATTTGGAGTAAAGCATATCATGAGCTTTGCCAAACAATGTATCAAACTTAAAGTGCTTCTTCATGTATCAACTGGTTAGTGTTAATTAATATAGTATGTTAATATTTATACATCAATTCTCTTTCTATTTTAAAATGACTGGTTCAATTGACTAATTAAAGTAAATGAAAAAGAGAGAAATAAGAAATTTAGTAAAGTATACTTTTATCATATATTAATTCAATGTATACATGATAGAGTATGAGATTATTACAATTAATTAAATAATTTAGATATTATGATTAGTGAGATGTAGTATTTACATTGTTATCGGGCTTTTAGTCACTTTATCCTATTAACCATATACATATATATATATATATATATATTACGTTTGCTACCTTATGTTTTCTTGTGCGTCTTATGCATTTTTTATTTTTTATTTTTGCTATTTAAGTAGCAGATGATATAAAAATGAGAAATTTGACACACCCTATGATTATGTACTTAAGTAGCAAATTCACTTCTTTACTTAAGTAATGGACATGTAAAATCTTAAAATTTTCAAGAATTTACATTATTCTCTACTTAAATAGAGAACCACGTTAGCAACTTGACTAACTAATATTATGATTAGCATCGTTCTCTATTTAAGTGATTATACATTAGCAGTGATATGATTATATATGCTAATTTCAGCTTCTGTATGTGGTCAGAAGTGGTTATGCACAAGGTTTTAAATCAAGGTCCGTTACTGCAAAAAAGGCCGCGACGAAAAGGTTTTGGTGCTCACTGTTACCGCTTTTCACCGTTTTTATATGGTGAAAAAAAATCACGCCGAAACACCGGTACGGCCGCGACAAAACACCGATACAGTCGCGACGAGACGCAATACGACCGCGACAAAATTCTAGTAGATAGAGACTTTCATTTTTTTCAATAGAAATGAATAAAAATCACATTTTTAATACAAATATGAACATAAATTATAAAATGTTACCTTTTTTAAGTTTACCTAGCTTAAAACTTTACATTTATCTCAAATTTAAGTTGTTATACATATATCATAGTACAAATAATTTTAATAAGATTTGTGCGATATTGTGATTAATTCACATCGCGACGACCGTAATCCGTAACGCAACAGCCGTAACAGCCGAAATCGTGAAATTCTTAACGCGACCGCGAACGTGACCGCGACCGCTATTTAAAACCTTGGTTATGCATAATAATTAAATTAGACGTAATTATACATTAGCAGTGATTATTAGCAGCTTATGTTTGTGGTGAAAAAAGTGGACTCATTCTAGAAATCCCCTATCACTTTGGTGATTCATTAAATGGTGTGGCTGGAATAGATATTAATGTAGAGAAGAACCTAGTAATCGAAAAATTGGGTGAGCTACGAGAGGAAGGAGCCACCGAGCAAGAAATTAAAGTGGCCATGAAGGACCTAGGTATTACAAGGTTTGTGAAAATTATATGTAAGAATAATAAGTCTTGCCCTTCTATTTATATATTTGCAATGATGTATATGTACATGGTAAGTTTTTATATTTGCTAAGAAAGGCAGACGAATGTTGAGACTCTCACAAAAATTATCAGAGTTGCAACGAAAGTCTCTTTTGGTGAAAATGTCAGCGATTTAATAACAGAAAGGAACATGTAAGACGCATACATGGCCGCATGCAACTTTTTCATGCACAACTGTATATTCATCTCGATGTGTTTGGTCCGCTGATGTTGAACCGAGTTGTCAGAATGTTAGACAACACTCACATTGTCACAATAGACCAAAGTAGCTGTTGTGACTAAGCAATGTAGTTTTAATAATAACTTTTTAATCCAACATGATTCAAATACTACATTAGTGACCCTGCGGTTAGGTTAGGGCTGGACATCGGTCGGTCCCGGTCGGATTTCGGGTTCAAAATCCCAATCCGAATCAACCGCCGGTTGGAGATATAGTCCATTCCCGTCCGTTTTCATGTTTCGGATTCGGCGGATTCGGTTTGTCGGATTCGACGGATAAACGGGTGGTTTTTATCAGGTTTAAGAGCAACAAAAAAAAACTTCAACAAATCTAAAAAATAGATACATTCATATTCATAAATAGCTTTAACACAAGAGAAAGCTTCAACATTTTATTAAAAGGTAGAGAAAGCTTTAACACAAGAGAAAAATCAGGACTACACTTACAAAAATACATAAGATTGTCAAATTCATTCTACTTATCATTTTTTCCGTTGAAACAACTAGAGAAATGGTCCTTGTGATTTCCTTGGAGAATAAAAAGAATGATGGTCATTTTGTGTTATGTTATGTGTTGTTGAGAATGGAAGAAAGATTATGGGAGAGAGAAAAAGAGAAACAGAGGAATTGAACATGGCATCTTGAAAGGGGAAGTAGAGAAAAGAAAGCTTTTGAGAGAGAATAGGGAAATGGATTCTGTGCAGTTGGAATTTTGATGCAGTCATTTTATAACCGTCTGATCACGATCGGACGGTTTAAACAAATGCAGTCATTAAATACAGTCTTTAAATTATGACCGTCTGATTTTGATCGGACCGTTATAAATAGCGTGACTGCACGACTGCACCAGAAAACCGATTGCATGGAATCCGGATCCAGAGAATAGGCATTGGAAAAGTACTGATGTAGAGTTGTTGTACTGCAGTAATGAGAAATAACAAGAAAATGTGGAGTATAACATGTGATGTGTCAACCGTAAAAAAAATTAAAATGTGATGTGTCAGATTTGTGGGTCTCAAGAGTACTTATCTATTCATTTTTTGAAAGTTGAGACTAGACATATACTATTATGGGTCTACTATTAATACTACTATTAAATAAATATTGTACTGCTACTGTATACAATCGGTTGGTTATGGACATCAGTGGGTGTGGATGACCCATCTGAATCCGACCAACCCAAGCCAATGAAAACCGGATTTTTAACCCATTTGACCCGCTTTACCCGTTTGAACCGATCCGAGCACCCGTGGGCCTTTCGGATTGGACGGATTGGGCCGGACGGAGGATTTTTGTCCAGCTCTACTTGCGGTACTCAACTTTTACATTGGACCGAGAGAGGGTTTGCTAGCGTTTAGCAGACCATGCAATTTTACATTCACCTTCATTTAAATATATTTAGTGCAAAAATATTAGGAGAGAGAATGAAGAGATAAAACATGGTAGGTGTTAGTAATGAATTGACCTTAAAAATAAATTAAATGTAAGTAAATATAAAATATTTGAATGTAGAGAATTCAAAAATCCATAAAAAGAGCAGGATATGTGAAATCTCATCACGACCAAGTAGATGACATCTTCTCACCAAGGTACTAATTTATGAAAACTCTATCATGTTAATTAGGAGGGGTGTAATTGGACTATAAGTATCATTTGGTCCATTAGACTAATTAAGTGTTAGTCCCACTTAATAATAAGAAGCTACTCCCTCCGTCCCATTTTATTTGAGTCTTTTGTAAAAAAAAATTGTTCCAAAACATTTGAGCCATTTACAATTTTTTACATGTATTTCCATTTATACCCCTTATACTTGTATTTTCACTTTATAGAATAATTATTACTTACACTTAAAAAGTGTTTAGGGAGTCCCAACAAGGGTAATTAGGTAAAATTAAAAGTATCTCTCATTCATTTTTACATTTTTCTTAATATGCGTGTTTTTTGCAAAAGACTCAAATAAAATGGGACGGAGGGAGTAAATGTTAGGAGTTGAGATAAGTGCTTAAAACTCTCTTTGAGTTGTGTAAAATCCTCTTTTGATCGGTGTAGAACTCTCCATTAATAGGGATGCTGTCATTTGGGAACCAAGCAATCAATAAAGTAAACATGTGTAGCAAGAAACAATGTATGCTGTCCTCCCAAATATTTTCTGCTCTCAATTCTTTCCAAAAACACACCATAAAATTATCTTTTTCAAACATATTTTCATTTGGTGTTCATAATTTAATTACATATTGTAATTGATCTTAACTTCTGCAAGCAACAACCTTTGTTGTTTTTCATACAAAATAAAAATAGCTATATATATATATATATATATATATATATATATATATATATATATATATATATATATATATATATATATATATATATATATATAACACTATAAATATTACATTTCATTTTATTCCAGGGCAAATGAGTATGGATGGCCAAACACATATGTGTTTACAAAGGCACTGGGAGAGATGCTCGTGGAACAATTGAAAGGAAATTTATCTGTTGTTATTTGACGTCCAGCCATTGTCACAAGTACATTAAGATAACCCTTTTCTGGGTGGGTTGAAGGTATCAGGTAAATAATAGTAATTATTACTATTTTTATACAATAACATAAATTAAATTTGAATTTATGTCTTTATATAAAATTTTAAGGCATTAAGTGTATAAGCTTTTTTTACTTATACGAAGCTCAACTTGGTATAGAGTTCTTTTACGTATATGATGTTTAATTTTTCCATTTAATATGAAACTCTTATTCACACTTGCAGAGGCGTTTTTATCACATGTGCAACATGTGCGATGGCATAAAGTCTCATAAAAATAGGGGTCTCTAAAAAAATGTACATGGTAGTAGTATTAGTAAGGGAGATGTATAAAACTAGGAATTGCTGAATTTCAAATAAGAGATTGTGAAATTCAAATACTTGCGATTCACTTTATTCTAAAATGAGAGATTTATTAGTTACAAAATGTCCTAAAGAGATTTTCTATTGTGAATAAATTTTTTAAGCGCTTTATAACTAATTGTTATATTATAGTTTAATCAAATAGAGAGACGTGTAATAAAGATTGTCTTATTTATTTTTCATTTTTTCTTTTATTAGGGCCTATATTTAATAATCCCACAGGGTCTCCAAAAAGTCGGGGAAGCCCCTGCACACTTGATAAATCTATGAAGCACCGACACCTCTATGATTAAACATGTCGCGGTGTCCGAAAACTCATATGACACCCGTACGACACTCGTACAAACGTGTTGGAGAGGTGTCCAAAAAAACAATTTTTCGTTTATTCCGACACTCCTTAAATCGGTGTCCGACACCTATAAGACACTCGTACAAACGTGTCGGGGTAAGTGTCCAAATTTATATTTTTTTATTTGCTTAAAAATGTGTCGAAATAAATATCGATCAATGAGGAATTAAAAATATTACATTTTGATTACATTATTTTTAGTTTTTCGATAGTAGTTGGATAAGTAAATGTCAAATGTACTATCATATATTCTTTTAAAACTTTTTTTATTAAAAAATTTGTTCAACTTAGATGTATATGTATGTATTTTTAATTCTAAACTTATATTTTTTATAAATATGTAGCGGTGTCGGTGTCGTATATTTTTTACATTAGCGGTGTCGGAGTTTCCGTGTCGTCTCATGTCGCGGTGTCCGTGTTAGAGTCTGTGCTTCATAGCTTGATATACCATGGAGATGGAACTCAAGTGGCTAACAATAAATTGTTTGGAAAATCTTGAATTGAATCTTAAATGAAAGAATATTTTGTCATATTTTATGTGTCATAGTTTAACTCTCAATTACCAAGATTCATATCTCCTAAAAACTAGATAATCATATACTTATTTTATCTATGTAATTTACTCACCAATAAAATGATCATGCTACAAATTACAATTAATTTAAAGAAATATGGATCGGAACTCAATGATGCTTGACATGTATATTTGATTTGCAACAAAATTGGAACTATTGTACTACAAAGTCATATGTAAAAGTGAAAATGTTTGTTGATAAGGAATTGTTTCTTATAATGCTTTTTATACAGAACCATTGACAGTTTAGCGGTTGCTTATGGAAAAGGAAAACTAACATGTTTTCTTGGAGATATTAATGGCGTTGTGGATGTGGTGAGTTGTTTATCTGTATCTGTTCCTGTATGAACGTAGAGGTATATATTTTGTATATTTAATGTTGTTCTAAAGTACGTATGCTGAATATGTCTCTTGTATTCGATCCTCTTCCCAGTTAATGGATGCTCTATTTATAGAGGAGGGGGTGGAGAGATGCTCGGGAAGTAACTTCCCACGATCCCTGTTTGTGAAGAATGGAGCAGTTATTTCCACCATATGATCATGGGTTCCCGCCATTTTTCCCTTGTCCATGGTAGCAAGATCGTGTGATAGGGAGTGCGTGGTATTGGACCTTGTTGGAAAATAGTGGGCTGGCCCAATATATTGGGCAGCATCCTACATAGGGAATAGCGTCGCCCTGGCGATGCTTTGCTTTGGGAATGGACTTTGTCCGTTATTGGGCCCAGAAAATCCTGACCGGTACACAGCCCCCCAAGCACTAGGCTCCAGGGGAGGCGCGGTGCTGACAGTCTAGGCTATTTGTCACGTGTTCCCAGGTTGGAGGATATCACGGGCAAGCGTTATGAACCAATTGAACACGTTTTTCAGTGGGATGTGCCAGGTCTTGGTGTTGGTTGCAACGTTCCCCTAGCGAATAGGTAGGGATATTTTTCTCTTTCTGAGCGCCTTGCCACTTTAAATAGGCGAATCACTCTCAGATACTTACTCACCCGAACTCATATTCTTATTCAACTCTTATTCACTTCATTCAAAATGTGTTCAGATGCTATTCCCATTATCAATGCTTTGAAAGGGATGCTTCGTAGAGGGATGGAGGATATCCTAGAGAGCACGGAGGAGTTTTGCGTACTGGTAGGCGACTTGGAGGAGGAGAAAGATAACCTCAATCCGAGGAGTTTTTTTTTTTAGCGTTGTCTCGCCTTTCGGGAGAAGCTGCTCCGAGACGCTCCTTTCATCTTCGCTGTGGAGTGTGCTGACCTTTGAAGCCATAAAGTCACTGCTGCCATGAGTGATGAATCCTGGTACACCAAGGAGGCTATGCGTATGTATGAGGCGACCTTGAGCGCCTCTTTTGATGAAGAGGACAAGGTCAAAGCTATGGAACAGAAGCTAGAAGCGGAGGTGGCCAAGTTGAAGGAGAGGAAGAAACTACTGAAGAATGACATCCAGGAGGACATCACTAAGCTTCTGATGAAGCGGAAGAACCTGCTGGACTTGCAAATCCAACAGCGTAAGATGGGAAGTACTATGGCAAAGATTGCAGATGACATGGAGATTGTCCAGGCGAGCAAAAAGGTCCTGGCGACGCAGTGGGCTGCCGCCATGGAGGCCGGCGACAACGTTGGCGTTTAGTTTATGTATTTGCATGTTTATTTATTATCGTATTTTTATTGCCTTTGGCTTTCATGTACTTCTGTTATGGATTTAGCCTTTGCTTTGATGATTGTAACTCGGATCGTTTTCTTTCCATGGTGTTGTTAAATAAATGTAACTTTGGTCGCCTACTGGTTACATTGGGCGATATGAATGCATTGTGTTAAATTTCTTATATCGTTTGGCGTTGTGGACACGTGTTCCTCATTTTGACGCGTGTCTTTACCCGCTGAGTAAAATAATGTTTTATTCGAATTATTTCCTTTAACCGTTGGTCTTTCAACTTCCCTTTCTTTTCCCTCCAATGACCTATAAATATGGCCTTTCCTTTTCTTTTTCTTTACTTCGCTCTCTCGTCTGGCTTCTATCAAATCTCTAGTGTGAACTCTCTTCTTGTTAGCGTTTTCCGTCGTGATCTTCTCAAGGTATCTTTCTTCTTACTCTTATTTTCTCCGTTTCCTTCTTTCTTTTGGTCGAGAGATATGGTGATTTTGCGGGAGTTAGGGGAATCGTCTAGGATTCCCCATTTATACTCGGATTTAGAGAAGCAAATTCGCTCTCACTTCACTAGGGCTGACGGCTCTTTAGATAAAAAGGGGTATTACTCCGAGATTTTTGGATCTGACTTTAGCGATAGTAGTCTAGGGAGTGACAGTGATGGCGATTGCCTAATCATTCCTCGTTCTTCTTTCACAGGAAAGGAGTTGGCGTCGTACCATTCCCCCCTTTAGTATATTTTTACTTCTTGGATGGCTTATTCTTCCAAATACGATTCCGCGGCGGCGATTGCGGAGTTTAGGGGAGAGCTTAAGTTGACTCTTCCAGAAAAAGAAAGTGAAATTATTATAGACCCCATAGGCGAGGGCGAGTATGTCACCCTAGTTAATCTGACGCCGCCTCACTACTTTTATATGTATGACGCCTTTTTCAAAAATCTTAACCTCTGGTTGCCGTTTACTGCCTTTGAAATGGCGATTCTCCGGATCCTGAATGTAGCTCCCACCCAATTGAGCCCTAACGGATGGGCGTACGTCAAGTGTTTCAAGGTGCTATGTGCCGCCTTGGACATATCGCCCAATCCCAGTGTCTTTTTCTTTTTCTACTATGTCAAGAGCCTTACCAAGGGCAAGGCGGTCACTTTGTATAGTCAGGCCAACAGGGGTTTGTTCACCCTTTACGCCTCAAACTTCAAGAATTACCAAAACACTTTCTTGCGTATACGCCATGGTCCCGGGCTTAAGGACCTGGTGTATGATGAGATGGACCAACCCATATTCCCTTTTTATTGGACTGAAGACCCTAGGGCGATCAAGGGCATAGACGAAACTAGGCTTTCCGACTTTGAAGTGGAAACGTTGTCCTTCTTGGATAGTTTTAGTGTTATGGATACTCGTGAGTTGTTGGACCGGGAAACTGATTTCCCAAGTCTCATCGCCTACATAAGTAAGCTCATTGTTGATGAAATTGTCTTTACTTTTTCCTTCGTTTCTTCGTAATTGGGGATTTTATTTGACCCTTTGCTTTCTTTGTTTTGTTTTGCAGAAAGGATGAGGACTTTGAAAGAAGATGAATGGATTGCTTTCTTGGCAAAGACCAAAGAGAAAAAGGGGGATTCTGATGCTGCTGATGTGGATCCGCTGGCGCCCTTGGTGGTGGGCGAGAACAAGAGGACAAAGAGACGTAGGCGTGGTGAGGATGACAAGCCCGCCAAATCTGTGAAGCTGGAGGATGGTCCGCCCAGCCTTTCTGGAGAGGGCGAGAGGATCACCGTAGAGGTTAGCGGATCTCGCAAGCCATCTGGGGGCGTTGACAAGTCCGTGGCGTCTTCTGCTGAAGCTGAAGTTTCACAAACTGCTGCTACTGTTACAAGTACTCCTGCCCCGCCATCTGCTTCGGTAGCTGCTTCCGCTTGGGGAAAGAGTTTCGATCCCATCTCTTTTATCAACACTCACTTGGTGTTGAAAGACGACTCCAGGCGGTTTGAAAGCATGGATATGGGTGGTTTGAGGAGGATGGCCCTGGAACATGAACTGAAGAGCTTGGTACTTAACCATGTTCTCTCAGGGCGTCAAGAGAAAGATGTGAAGGAAGCCAAAGAGATTTTAAAGAATGAGATTGCTCGATTGGAGAGAGAACAATTAGCTGTGATAGACAAGACGGTTGCTAATCACGAGAAGGTGGTGAATGATTTGAAGGATGGTCATGAGAAGGAGCGTGCGGAACTGGAAAGCAAACTGGGTGAAATGGTCGAGGCGCGAAATGCTGCCATCGTCGCCTGCCTTCACAATGCTAAGGAACAGCTGATTGCCAGGCGCCTCTTTAAGCGGAAGTCCGGTAAACTCCGCTCCGATGTAGACACTCTTCAAGAGGAGGCGCAGGATATGGAAGAGGAGATTGTTGAGCTGAAGGAGGCGATGGCCAGTAAGTTTGTGGATGGCTTTAACTATGCTGTGGCGTAAGTGAAAATCTTGTTTCCAGATCTTGATCCCGCCCTGTTGGCGCAAGCAGATTTTATGAAGAAAATTGAAGATGGAAAGTTGGTTTCCCGTACTTGAAGACTTTATCTTTTGTGTCAAGTTCGCCCCTCGAAGGGCTCTTTTGTAATATTTTTTGCTTAAGTCTTGACAATTTTTGCCCAGCTGTGGCTTTATTGAAATTCTGGTGGCAAGTGTCAGATGTGTAGCACGATGTGTACACTTTAGGAATCGTACGATGTGTAGCCTAATGTGTCAACATCGTGGACAACTGAACTTGATGAACAAGTAAACAATATAAAGTGCAGGAAACAAAAGAACACGTGAGTTTGTTAACCCAGTTCGGCACTTATAACAAGCCCTATTCTGGAGGATACCAATCCAGGGATGAATCCACTATGGTAGTATCAATTCAAAGCTAAACTCCCCCGTTTACAACTTCTCACTTAATCACTACCCGTGCTAATTCTACCTAGGAACTCCTAGATATGAGAACCTCTGCTCACTCCCCCTCAACCTTACCCAGTAAGGATTTAATAACAAACTCAGTTGGAGACACACTCCTAGAAAACTATGCACTCGTACCTAACGGCTTTGAGTGTTGCACACTCTAACTCCTTGCTTCAAAGCTTTGGAGAAAGAATACTAGAGATTACAACTCTATCAAACTCAGTCCTTACTTGTATCAAAATTATGATTCAAGTGAAGGCTCACAAATAACAATGAACAGACTAAGACCTAAGACTCGATATCTTCAACTCTTGGCTTCGTGCTCCTTTATGTCTTCAGTCTTCCTTTATATAGAACAAGTTTCATGGGCTTGGATCTTCAATAATAACAGCTGGCCTTTGTTAATTCTCTTTGAGATTTATTTGATCATAATCTTTTAATTGTTTGTTTCAAATCTTTTTGATCAAAGTCGGCCAATAAAATAAAACAGAACCATGAAAGATTATCTTGTTCCTTGGCGCGAAAGCTGGCACGATTTAATTTGAAAAACAAATCTTTTTCAAAAGATCGCGTTTAAATAAATGAAAGCGCGTCCAGTAGGGCGTCCAGATGTGAACCCTGATGTGCCACACATCATGCTCCACATCATGGAATCAGGCTTATTTTACCAAATGAAGCCAACACCCTAAAAGGTCTCAACAATCTCCCCCTTTGGCAAATTTTGGGCTAAAATAATCTTTGAGTCACCCAACTAAACTTGGAGAGATGTGTAGGCACATCAGAGGCATGCAGCAGCGGATTAGAGCCTCGCAAATAAAGAGAGAAATAAACTCTCACAAGATAGGAAAATAAATTCCCAAAGACTGAGAAAAATAAATTCTCAGACACATACAAGCATGAGATTCCATGCACACATAAGGGAGGGTAGCAAACCCAGTAATAGTCTACTCCCCTTTGAACTAGAGCACTTTCCATGTACTCCCCCTAAATCTCATATCCCCTATAGGCTTCTTCAGAATGCATGACCTAGAGAGAAATAGAGAAGTTTTAAACTTGGCTTCTTAAGAATGCATGACCAAGTTAAAACTCACAGATGTGTCAAACATCACACAAAATAACTTCTACAGGCTTCTTAAGAATGCATCACCATGTAGAAATTAGATAACATCTTCAATTGGACTTCTTAAGAATGCATCACCCAGTTGAAAATGTACAGAAAAGGTCTTCAGAAGAACATGCTTTAGAAAACTAATTCTTCAAAAATTTGTTGATAAAATATTTGAAGAAAAATAAGCATGTATACCAGATGTGTAGTCAGATGTGCCACACATCAGAACTTCAGAAGTTGGAGAAGCTTCAGAAGCTGAGCAGAGCTTCAGAAGCTGAGCAGAGCTTCAGAAGTTATAGAGCTTCAGAAGCTGAGCAGAGCTTCAGAAGTTGTAGTGCTTCAGAAGCTGAGCAGAGCTTCAGAAGTTGTAGTGCTTCAGAAGCTGAGCAGAGCTTCAGAAGTTGTAGTGCTTCAGAAGCTGAGCAGAGCCTCAGAAGTTGCAGAGCTTCAGAAGTTGAGAAAGTTTCAGAAGTTCAGAAGTTCAGAAGTTGCCCCATGTGGATGAATAGAATCTTTTTCTTAATTCTCGTCTCAATTCTCTCGTTCTATTCTCTCTAATAACACATCACAATTTGCTGCAGTTAAGACTTCAAAGTTGTTCATTTTAATTTTTACTCCCCCTTTTTAGCCATAAATTATGACAAACATACTGAGAGTAAGTAACACACCATAGAATGCAGATAGCATGAGATGTAGAGATGATGGTGCATGAACAGAAAGAGGCACTCAGGCCGTTAATAGTGCAGCAAGTACAGAACAGGCACGCAAAGGTGCATCAGAAATCCAGGGCATAGCCCACAAAATACAAGCAAAAACAAGGAAATACTGAGTACAGGGAAATATTAATGAATTACAATAATTCAAATATCCTGGCTCCCATCAGTTTCCTCAGCTTCAGAGTCATTGGGCTCCTCCTCCTCCAATTCCTCATCCTCAGCCATTGTTTGCTCATCCTCAAGCTCCAGTCCAGCAATGACTGCCTCCAGCTTGGCCTTCTTCTCATCCAGAGCCTTGCAAGTCTCCTTTAAAGCAGCAATCATGTCTGTCCTAGACATAGCATTGTTTGAGCTGGATGTGCCCACATCAGGAGTCACATCAGACTGCTTGAGACTAAAAGAAATAGCAGACTCTCTTCTGCAAGACAAATCATCCTTGCCCAGAACATCAGGTCTCTGGCTCAATATGATTCCACACAGTAGGGAAGGAAAGGCAATGGGTAGTTTGACAGCTAGGGTTTTGGCATGTTTGATAGTCTGATCAAAAATATAAGTACCAAAATCAAAGTTGATTTTGTTACCTACAGTATAGATGAACCTAGCCAAACCTGTAGCCACATCACAGTTGT
Source organism: Trifolium fragiferum (assembly GCA_954870985.1). Classification (NCBI taxonomy): domain Eukaryota; kingdom Viridiplantae; phylum Streptophyta; class Magnoliopsida; order Fabales; family Fabaceae; genus Trifolium; species Trifolium fragiferum. The sequence goes on along the minus strand of OX940789.1, from coordinate 73,930,864 downwards.
GTGTGGTAGGCACCCAGTTAGCAGCAGCAATCCTGTTCAGGATGTTGTAGATTGGAGTGAGCTTGCTTGCTTGCAATTTTCCCTTCTTAGGCCAAGTCTTGACCTTTCCAGCTGTGATGGCCTTGATTATGTAGTTGTCATTTGCCTCCATCTCAGCAAAGGGCTCCTCACTTCTGCCCAGATACTTGTTGATAACAGTGGGAGAGAAGTGAATTTCTTTACCTCTCACAAAAACAGTTTGGTATTCCTTGTCCAAAGGATTGTCACAACCAGCAGGGATGTTTACCAAAAACTCTTTGACTACCTTCTCATAGCAGTCACCTAGTCCAGTAACAGTCTTCATCAAGCCAGCACGCTTGATCAACCTCATAACTTCCTTGCACTGCAAGGCTTCAGCACTGAGCTCCCTCTCCAGAGCTAACCTTCTATGAGCAATGTACTTCCATTTACCAGCATGTGCAGGGTTGTGGAAGGAAATCAAATCAACTGGGATGTCAGGAATTCCCTGAGGAATTTTCTTCTTCCCATAGCTCTTCTTCACAGCAGACTCAATGTGAATCACATCAAGCTCCATATTGCGTTCCTCAGCAGATTCTTCCTCAGACTCACTGATGTGAGCTACATCCTGCTCCACATCGTACTCTATGTCACTTGTAGGTGGCTCTTTTCTTTTCTGAGTCTTCTTCTTTGCAGGTGGAACCACAGCTTTACTAAATCCCTTCTTGGGACCATACATGACTTGCCTCTTAACAGGCTTCTTCTTCTCCTTAGTAGCAGCAGGAGAAATTTCAACAACAGCAGGACCTTCTTCAGCAGGAGACTCTTCTTCACCTTGTGGCAATGATGTGCCAACATCTGCCACAACATTAGGTTCTTGCAGGGCCTGGAGCACAGAATCAATGATCTTCTGAGTCAAGGGATGTCTTTGACTCTCAGGGATCTTCACAGCAGCCTTCTCAGGGTTAGGGTTTGAAGAACCTACACCCATAGATGCTTCAGCATTTGCATCACCAGATTTTGCAGGAAGAGGTTCAACATGCAGACTTTCCATGGTATGAACCCTCTTTGCTGAGCCAATCTTCGGCTTCTTGCTTTTCTTCTTCTTCTTTTTAGATTTTTCTGTGGAAGTAGAAGGAACAACATCTTCCCCTGCAGCAATGGGGGTTGATTCCCTTCTTGATCGTTTAGACTTCTTCTTCTTTGATCCAGATGGCTTGATCATTGAGACAGGAGTGGCATCGATGATCATGTCACCTTGAATATCTTCTTGATGTGGGGAATTTGGTTTTGGTGATGATGGAGGAGTGTTTGTTTTTGTGGAAGGAGATGTTTTGGTTGCAGTAGACATGATGATGATGATGAAGTATGAAGATTTCAAAGAAAATTGCAGAGAGATGAACAGAGGTTTTGAGAGAGATCAAGACAAGTTCTTGGTCGTTTGAGTGTTAGAGAGATGAATGTAGTGATCAATGTGGTAGGCAATAAGAGAAAATCTTGAATAAACGGATTTCTTGAAGTTTTGATCGTGAAATAGCCGTTGGAAATATTTTTGTAATGATTGCCTTTGGATTGCGTGCAACTGTGGATGGAGGGAAAGAACAGGTAACCGTTGCACGTCTAAATAGCTATTATGGCTATTGATCCTCAAAGAGGCAAATACCAAGTTTGCCCCTTAACACCTCAAACCTATTTGCATCTAAAGCCTTAGTAAAAATATCTGCCAGTTGATTTTCTAACATCTGCTTCATCCAAAGTAGCTGAGAGCAACTACTTCCTGCTGCAATATACTCAGCCTCAGCTGTAGAAAGAGAAACACAATTTTGTTTCTTGCTGAACCATGATATAAGGTTGCTTCCCAAAAAGAAACATCCACCAGAAGTGCTCTTCCTATCATCTGCACTTCCTGCCCAGTCAGCATCACAATAACCTAACAATCTTGTGTCTTCACCATGAGAGTAGAGAATTCCATAATCACTTGTACCACTGACATACTTGAGAATCCTTTTAACTTGATTTAGATGACTCATCTTAGGCTCAGCTTGGTACCTTGCACACACACCAACAGCAAAGCTAATATCAGGTCTACTTGCAGTGAGATAAAGTAGACTGCCAATCATGCTTCTGTATAGACTTTGATCAACACTGACACCATGCTCATCTTTAGAAAGTTTGAGATGGGTTGCTGCAGGAGTTCTTTTATGATTTGCATTCTCCATTCCAAATTTCTTCACAATGTTCTTGGCATACTTGCTTTGAGAGATGAAAATTGTATCTTCCATCTGTTTGACTTGCAGACCAAGAAAGTAGGTAAGTTCACCTACAAGGCTCATCTCAAATTCAGACTGCATCTGATTCACAAACATCTTGACCATTGGATCAGACATTCCTCCAAACACAATGTCATCTACATAGATTTGTGCAATCATGAACTTGCCCTTTTCTTCTCTGACAAACAAGGTTTTGTCTGTTTCTCCTTTTCTATAACCTTGCTGCACAAGAAATTTGGTTAGCCTCTCATACCATGCCCTAGGAGCTTGCTTTAATCCATATAATGCCTTCTTCAATCTGTAGACATGATCTGGATAATTTGGATCAACAAATCCCTTGGGCTGCTCCACATAAACTTCCTCATTCAAGTAGCCATTGAGGAAAGCACTCTTCACATCCATCTGGAATAGCTTGAATTTCAAGATACATGCTACTCCCAGAAGTAACCTTATGGACTCAAGACGTGCCACAGGAGCAAATGTTTCATCAAAGTCTACTCCTTCAATCTGAGAGTAACCTTGAGCCACAAGCCTAGCCTTGTTTCTAGTCACAACACCACTTTCATCAGATTTATTCCTATAAACCCATTTAGTACCAATGATGTTGACTCCTTCAGGTCTAGGAACTAAATCCCACACTTCATTCCTCTTGAACTGGTTCAGCTCCTCTTGCATAGCCTCAATCCAAAACTCATCTGTCAAGGCTTCTTTCACATTCTTTGGTTCTACCTTTGACACAAAACAAGCATTGGATACGACCTCTCTTGACCTTGTCATAACCCCTGACTCAGGATTCCCTATTATGAGTTCTTTTGGATGATTCTTTTGAACTCTAACAGAGGGACCCTTGTTCACTGGAGTCACATCTTCTTGCTGATCAGTCTTCTCAGGAATCTCTATAACTTCAGAGTCTTCAGGCAGGGGGTGAGATGTGTCCACATCAGGATCAACATCAGGTTCATTATCTGAACAGTCATCTATGACAACATTGATGGATTCCATCATAGTTCTTGTTCTGTTGTTGAAGACTCTATAGGCTCTGCTGGTTATGGAATAGCCTAGAAAGATTCCTTCATCAGCACAAAACTCAGAGAATCTTGAATTTTCAAACTCTTTCCCATGATCACTTCTGATTCTAACAATGCCACTATCCTTCTCTCTTTGTAGTCTAAGGCATAATTCTTTGAATGCATCAAAAGTGTCAGTCTTCTCTCTGATGAAGCTAACCCAAGTGAACCTTGAGAAATCGTCTACAACCACAAAAGCATATCTTTTGCCACCAATACTCTCTACCTGCATTGGTCCCATCAAGTCCATATGTAGCAGTTCAAGAACTCTGGATGTCACTTGATGTTGTAACATTGGGTGTGACATCTGAACCTGCTTTCCAACTTGACATTCACCACATATATTGCCTTCAACAATCTTAAGCTTTGGTAGACCTCTAATAGCTTCCTTGGACACAATCTTCTTCATTCCCTTCAGATTCAAATGGCCAAGTCTTTGGTGCCAAAGCTTTACTTCTTCTTCCTGACTTATCAAACATGTAGTGGAGTGAGCTGTTTCATCAGGAATCCATAGATAGCAGTTGTCCCTTGACCTAGATCCTCTCATCAACAATTCTCCTTTGTTAGAAGTGATAAGACACTCATTCTTTGTGAAGTTGACCTTAAGACCTTGATCACATAGTTGGCTTATGCTGATAAGATTAGCCTTCAAGCCTTTAACAAGTAACACATCATCTAGGTCAGGTAAGCTTTTGCTGCTGAGTTTACCACTGCCCTTGATTTCACCTTTTGCTCCATCACCAAAGGTTACAAAGCTTGTTGTATGAGGCTTGATATTAGTGAGAAATTTCTCAACACCAGTCATATGCCTAGAACAACCACTATCAAAATACCAATCATTACTAGAAGATGCTCTAAGAGAAGTGTGAGCAATATGTGCAGTTTCAGAGACTTTAGGCTTCCACATCTTCTTAGGAGTGACCCTTGCTGTTTTGGCTTGCACCTGAGGCTTTTTCTTGGGATACCCATAGAGTTTGTAACAGAAGGGCTTGATGTGACCATTCTTCCCACAGTAGTGGCATCTCCAAGCATTAAACTTCTCTTTGCCAGCAGGTCTCTGATGTGGAGTGTGGTGTGTCCACATTCTGCTAGGGTCAGGTTTCTTCTGAGCAGGAACAAACTTAGTATTTGTCTTCTTGCTGTGATGTTTGTTCTTAAATCCTACACCAGATGAGTCACCAGCATGCTTTCCTACTTTCAAAATTTCATCAAGCATGTTGGTTCCAGGGTTGAGCATCTTTACAGACTTGGTCATATTTTTCAAGTTGGTTGACAGTAACTTAACTTCACTTTCAAGACTAGCAACTTGACTCTGTAGTTGACCCTTCTCTGTCTCCAGTTGACTGATGATTTCCTTCTGCTCTTCATTGACCTTGTACAGTTCCTCACTCTTGATAAATAGCTTTTTATGGACTGAGGCTAGTTCATCAAAGGTGAGTTCTTCATCATCAGATTCAACATCAGTATTATCCACCCCAGTCATGGCACTAACATGATTAGCAGCAACATTCTCTGAGTCAGTGTCAGAGTCTTCATCAGACCATGATACAGTTAGGCCTTTCTTCTGCTTCTTCAGATATGTGCCACATTCTGATCTTATATGACCAAAGCCTTCACATTCATGACATTGAACACCCTTGTTCTGAGTTGACTTATCATCAGTTTTGGTTTTTGTTGAAGTGTTACCTAATTTACTGATGTCAGTCTGGATGTTCCTCACATTCCTCCTTGGTCTTCTGTCCACCCTCCTTTGAAGCTTGTTGAATTGTCTTCCCAACATGGCTAAGTCATTTGAGAGATCGTCATCTGATTCATCAGCTTCTTCTTCTTCACCAGCACAAGATGCAAAAGCTATACCTTTTCCTTTCTTCTCAGTTTGCTCACCTAAGTTCATCTCAAAAGTTTGAAGAGAGCTCACAAGTTCTTCAAGTTTCATACTTGGGATGTCTTGAGCTTCTTCAATAGCTAGAGCCTCAAAGGAATTGTCCACCTCAAGCAAATTCATGTGAAATTCATGAATTGATTCTTCTTCTTTCATTCTGAGGTTTTCAAACTTAGTGTTGAGAAGTTGGATTCTTGAGCTTTTTACCTTGGCATTGCCTTCATGAGTGGTTCTGAGTATCTCCCAGGCATTCTTTGCAACAGTACACTGCTTGATTAATCTGAACATGTTCTTGTCCACTCCATTGAATAAAGCATTCAAAGCTTTGGAGTTTCCAAGCGATGCAGTGTCTTCTGCAGCTGACCAATCTTCCTCTGGCTTGAGTACACCAGTGTCAACACCATTAGCATCCAAGACTTTGGGATGCTCCCAGCCTTTGAGCACAGCTTTCCAAGTTCTGCTGTCAAGTGACTTTAGGAAAGCAATCATCCTTGGCTTCCAGTAGTCATAGTTGGTTCCATCCAGGAGGGGTGGTTTGTTGACCGTTGTTCCATCCTTGTCCATGTTTCCAGAAAGTAACTTCCCTGGAGCTCACCCTCAAACAGGCAGGGTGCCTGCTCTGATGCCAATTGAAATTCTGGTGGCAAGTGTCAGATGTGTAGCACGATGTGTACACTTTAGGAATCGTACGATGTGTAGCCTAATGTGTCAACATCGTGGACAACTGAACTTGATGAACAAGTAAACAATATAAAGTGCAGGAAACAAAAGAACACGTGAGTTTGTTAACCCAGTTCGGCACTTATAACAAGCCCTATTCTGGAGGATACCAATCCAGGGATGAATCCACTATGGTAGTATCAATTCAAAGCTAAACTCCCCCGTTTACAACTTCTCACTTAATCACTACCCGTGCTAATTCTACCTAGGAACTCCTAGATATGAGAACCTCTGCTCACTCCCCCTCAACCTTACCCAGTAAGGATTTAATAACAAACTCAGTTGGAGACACACTCCTAGAAAACTATGCACTCGTACCTAACGGCTTTGAGTGTTGCACACTCTAACTCCTTGCTTCAAAGCTTTGGAGAAAGAATACTAGAGATTACAACTCTATCAAACTCAGTCCTTACTTGTATCAAAATTATGATTCAAGTGAAGGCTCACAAATAACAATGAACAGACTAAGACCTAAGACTCGATATCTTCAACTCTTGGCTTCGTGCTCCTTTATGTCTTCAGTCTTCCTTTATATAGAACAAGTTTCATGGGCTTGGATCTTCAATAATAACAGCTGGCCTTTGTTAATTCTCTTTGAGATTTATTTGATCATAATCTTTTAATTGTTTGTTTCAAATCTTTTTGATCAAAGTCGGCCAATAAAATAAAACAGAACCATGAAAGATTATCTTGTTCCTTGGCGCGAAAGCTGGCACGATTTAATTTGAAAAACAAATCTTTTTCAAAAGATCGCGTTTAAATAAATGAAAGCGCGTCCAGTAGGGCGTCCAGATGTGAACCCTGATGTGCCACACATCATGCTCCACATCATGGAATCAGGCTTATTTTACCAAATGAAGCCAACACCCTAAAAGGTCTCAACATTTATAATTTGAATGTTGAGTACTTATCATATTTCTCGTTGTGCTTTCATATTTTCTGAATTTTTGTTATGGTGTTCACGTCGTGGCGTGCTTGATGGGCGAGTCCCATGTCATTATTTGGGTGTGGCTATTTAAGTCACATCGCCTTCCTTTATTTACATTTATTACTGACACATCGCGTTTCGTGTAACCGTTATAATCGTCCAATAATGCTATGAGTTGAGTAGGTGTAACTATCTCACATACATTAAATGTGACTTCTTTTTATTAATATTTCTTGACGCGTCCTTTTCTCTTCGTGTTTTCGTTCTGACCACCAAGATGGATGGAAAAAATACGGAGAGGAAGGTTTCGAACAAGTCGAGAGCTAAGTCATGAACACCAAGGTTGGATGAGCTTGAGTCCCAAAACAAACGAACAGGCAACCCTGCTCCGAAAGCCAAACGTGCCACGGCGCCCAGAAAGGGGCGGGCTAGGACTCCTTCTGACATTTCAGATGAAGTAGATGAGAATTTTATTGAATTTCTGAGGACTTATGATCCCCAAGAAGTGTATCCTCACGTGTCTTCCTCAGAAGAGGATGAAAACTCTCAGATTACTGTGGAATCTAAGGCTAAGCCAGAGTGCAACTTAAAAGCGGGAATAGGTTCCAAGTGAGAGTCTTGCTCTCTTTCAACATTCTATTGAATAAACTTGTAGTACGCATGGTTTTCTTTTGATGTAACTCGTTGTATTGTCTCTGGCGTTAAGTGCCTTAATAAAACGTTTCATTGTTATTTGAATTGTATTCTACCATGTCGCGTTATGCATCGTGCATTTTTACTATGTGCTTGGCGTCATGCGCCGTATAGCTTTTATTTCACTACGTGGCGTTGTAAGCCTTAAACGTAGCTTTTAATTCGTTCTTGGCGTCATGCGCCGTATAGCTTTTATTTCACTACGTGGCGTTGTAAGCCTTAAACGTAGCTTTTATTTCGCTCTTGGCGTCATGCGCCGTATAGCTTTTATTTCACTACGTGGCGTTGTAAGCCTTAAACGTAGCTTTTATTTCGCTCTTGGCGTCATGCGTCGTATAGCTTTTATTTCACTACGTGGCGTTGTAAGCCTTAAATGTAGCTTTTATTTCGCTCTTGGCGTCATGCGCCATATAGCTTTTATTTCACTACGTGGCGTTGTAAGCCTTAAACGTAGCTTTTATTTCGCTCTTGGCGTCATGCGCCGTATAGCTTTGCATCTATGGTATTTGCACCATTCATTGGCATTGGGCCCCATCATGGGGCGATTTGTTGGAGGCGGGGGCGTGGCCAAATTGGTGTTAAAGATTTCCTCTAGGATGTGAACTTTGGTGTCATTTAAGGGCGTATATCTGTTTCGTTGGTATCGGCCCTCTTCATGTCGCCTGAAGGGGCGTTGCATCCTCATTCCTCCGTTCTGCCATCCGTTTTGGGGTGGTGCCCAGGGGCGCCGATTATGCTATGGCGCTGGTCGACTCCTGTTTTCTAGGACTCTTTCTTTTGAATCTCGAGTTCTTTTTTCGGCGTTGCTCTCTTCGCCCTTGATGTAGCATTTCGCCCTCTTCATATCTTCCTGCATATTCTCCGCTTGTTTCTGCGCCAGGTACTCGTTGAAGTGTCCTGCTCGAAGACCATTGTGAAAGGCTGCTACGAACATTTCTTGGTTAGGGTTGGAAACCTTGATTGTAGCCTCGCAGAACCGGGCGAGGTACTCTCCGAGGGGTTCGGCGTGACCCTGCCTTAGGGCGAACATGTTTGTTGTCATGACTTTGATATGCTTGCTCCCTGATAATTGGTTTACAAACTTTTTGTGGAAATCTGTGAGATCAGTGATTGAGTTCTTGGGTAAGTTCATGTACCATCTCAAGGCTGCTTCCTTGAAGGTGCTGGAGAGCAACTTGCATTTCAGATGCTCGTCCGCCCCAATGATGGCAGTCTGCGTGCCTACTGCCATGAGATGCTCCGTAGGATCGGTTTTTCCATCAAAACTTGGGAGTTGTGGTATTTTGAAGTTTGCAGGGACTTGAGCATCCCATAGAGCTTGTGCAAGAGGCTGGGAGACTTCTATGTTCTCCTCCTCTTGGTTTTTAGCGATTTCATCTGCTTTTTCTTTTTCTAAAGTAGCAAATTTCGTCTGCAGTCGCCTTATTTCATTGACAGCCGCTTGCAGATTCATTTGCTGTTGGTTGTTGTTTTCTGCCAGGATGATGACAGTTTTTCTTTCTTGTTAGGCCTGGGGAGTGTTTTACCAGGCCCCACGGTGGGCGCCAAAATGTTCCTGTATGAACGTAGGGGTATATATTTTGTATGTTTAATGTTGTTCTAAAGTACGTATGTTGAATATGTCTCTTGTATTCGATCATCTTCCCAGTTAATGGATGCTCTATTTATAGAGGATGGTGTGGAGAGATGCTCGGGAAGTAACTTCCCACGATCCCTGTTTGTGAAGAATGGAGCAGTTATTTCCACCATATGATCATGGGTTCCCGCCATTTTTCCCTTGTCCATGGTAGCAAGATCGTGTGATAGGGGGTGCGTGGTATTGGACCTTGTTGGAAAATAGTGGGTTGGCCCAATATATTGGGCGGCATCCTACATAGGGAATAGCGTCGCCTTGGCGATGCTTCGCTTTGGGAATGGGCTTTGTCCGTTATTGGGCCCAGAAAATCCTGACCGGTACAGTATCAAATACTGCTTTTTTAGGATTTATTTTTTAAAAAATATTTTACGATACTTTTAGATACATAAACATACAAAAATGATTTATTTTTTTTACAAAATACAAAACGAATGCTTTATAAAAAAATGCAAAAAGAATCTATTGTTATTTCAAAAATATATATATGTATTTAAATACATATGAAATACCTTATGAATACATATTTGTTGGGATATTGAGACACAATATAGGCGCGTACTTTTCATAAAATCGAAATTAAAAAAATTAAACTCGTTATGAGTTTAGTTCAGTTGACAGTGATATTACATTATATATGTAGGAGTCGGGATTTAAACCACGATCATTTCAATTATCTACTTTACAAATGGAATTTTTTATCCACACTAAACTACATAACCAAAAAAATTAAATTCTTTCTTTACGGACCTTTCGCTCATATTTTAATATATCAGATACATTTTTTTTTTTCTCAATAGTTTTTACACCTTGAAAGAAGAAACTCTTACACTAAAAAAATAAAGAGAACTCCCGGGGTCCCTTTTGTTTGTATTTTGTTAAATTTTAGATTATTTTTTTTCAAAACTGACCTCTGAACCTAGATTAAACTAATGGCGAAAACAAAAACAAAAAATTGAATTTTTTATATTTATATGATATTGTCTTATTTTCCTTAAATCTATTGTCTATACTACTACCTTCATTTGCCTTAAATCTATTGTCTTATTTTCTTTTTCTAATGATTTCTATCTATTTTTACTATGTCATTTTAAACTATCATATGAATTTGTTAAATAGATACCGGCTGATATGGTGGTCAATGCAATGCTAGTGGCTATGGTGGCTCATGCAAATCAACGTAGTGATGTTGTATATCACGTGGGTTCTTCAGTTAGAAATCCAATGAGATACGTTAATCTCCAGGACTATGCATTCAGATATTTCAAGGCAAAACCATGGATAAACAAAGATGGAAAAGTTGTTAAGATTGGCAAAATAACCGTGTTAACCAATATGGATAGCTTCCAAAGATACATGTTCATTCGCTACCTTCTTCCATTAAAGGTTCTTATTTTTATTTATATATCATATGTTTTATTTGAAAATCAAAACACACCCTATATTTGTTTCTTAAATTTCATCTTCTATAATTTTCACGTATGTTAAAAATACACATATTAGATGTATGCGTAAAATATCTTTAAGAAATGATGGGCTTTATTATTAAAAATTTGAACTTATAAAAAATTGTTTATGTTACAAACCGTAAACAATTGGCTGTCTAAAATAAATAAAAATATTTATTGCTATAATTTTTAGCGCATAAAAACTTTATAAAATCCACCATTCCTAATATAAGTATCCATTGAAAGAAAAATATTAGTCCTTAGATAGAAGTTCTCTTTCAATTTCTTTGATGCATTTTTTATATTTTTCTAAACTTAACCTTAATTAATACTACTTATTTGCTTTGAAATATGAAATATGAAATATCAACATTAAATATATTATATTAAAGGATCGACAAAGAGAGTATATTTCAAATACAGCATTACTAGTTAAAAATAGGGAATTTGACTAGTAAAAAATTAATTTACCATGCATGCATTACTAGAAATATGTCAATTTTTTGCGGATTTTTCTGCGAAAACAAATTCGCAGATATTTTTAAGGAAATGCCACAGGAAAGTTTCCCGAGGATGATAAAAACTGCAGGAACCAATTACCTACGAAGGACTTGGTAGCAGGAAGGACCACAGTTCGATTCTCCGCAACTACGATAAAGAGGAAGCTGAAATCACTTAATGTCAGAATTAACTATCATACTAGATTAAACGCTCCAATTGACCAAAGAATGATAATGAAATTAAAAAAAAAAAAAAAAACATTAATTTCATTAGCAACTTTTTATAATATATTTAAAATTTACAATTAATGTAGACTTATATGAGAGTACAGGGCGTATATTTCAAATTTCAATGTGTGTCTATCTCAAAAAAAAAAGTGTATGTTTAAACCAAAATAAATTTTGGTTAAAAAAAAAACCACAATAAATTTAGTAAACTTATTACTTATGATAAGCCACCGTAATTTTAATAAAATTATAATATATTAGAATTTCAATAAAATTACAAACATGGAAGATGGATGGTTGAGGTGTTAGCTCTTGTATTTCGAACGTGGTAGATAGATGGATTTGAAAACCGGGGTTAGAAGAGGGGTTTTCGGTCAAATCCTCATATGCTTTTCTTGATCTTACGTTGAACACGCATGCACCCTTGTCTTCCTTGAATGCTTTTGCTTTTAAATTTATTTGGAAAAGCGGAGTGTGTTCGAAGGCGAGCGCTTTGACTTGACAAGTGTTATTAGATAGAGTTTCTACAAGGGATAATTTCTGGCGTAGAGGTATTGTTAGCGCGGCAAGTGCAAGTTGTCCGCTTTGTCTTGATGAGTTGGAGACGGCTGGCCATTTGTTTTTACACTGTTCGAGAACGGCTGCTGTTTGGTATGCAATTAATAAATTGGTTGGGAGTAGTTTTGGTGTTACCGCCCTCGGTGTTGATGTCTTATGCGGTGTTGGTAGGTGGTGGTTCGAATAAAAAGCGTAGAAAAGGTTTCTCTATTGTTTGGCTTGCTTTTATATTGATGTGGAAAACTAGAAATAATAGTGTTTTTAAAAATGCCTCGGCTGATTTATCGGCAGTGGTGGATTTAATTAAGCGACTGTCAGTGGCATTGGTTTTTACATAATACCGCCAAGGGACCGTGTTTGTTGTACAAATGGGAGTGGAATTCGGACGATTGTATGCTTCGGTGAGGTGTTTGTTGCTCTGCTGTCGGTCTTCTGCTGGTTAGGGTGTCTTGGCGTCTGTTTGCCCCTGTTTGTTGTCTTGTTTTAGTCTTTGTTCTGCTAATTTTCATTTGTATTACTCTTTCTCTTGGCCTATGTGGCACTGCTTGTACAACATAGTGTCTTAATAAAATTTGAATGTTCAAAAATAAAATTACAAATTTCACTGTGATTTTATTTAAAAGCAATACCCTAACGATTTTTTAAAAAGAAATTGCACTTAATTAATAGTAACATCACCTTAGTGATCATGGTTATTGATCACTATAATTCAATTTAACTAATAACAAGGATGGGTGCTGACAACATTTTCTCATTTATTAGGGACTCAAGCTGGTCAATTCAGCATTGTGCCAGTATTTTCAGAGAACATATCTTGAGCTTAACAGGAAGATCCAGATTGTGATGCGGTTGGTTGAACTTTATAGACCTTACTTATTCTTCAGGGCATGTAAGACTTTGTTTATATAAATTTATATATATATATATATATATATATATATATATATAGATTAGAGTCATGCTAATCCAAATGGTGGAACAATTATTGGAATTTGACCTTTCTCTCCCCAAAGTTTATTTACTTTCACTTGAAACAAATAATGTGTTACATATTAGTGGCGGAGTCAGAAAAATTTTAAAGTTTGGACAAAATTTCAATTTTACACTAAAAAATTTAAGTTTTGAACAAAATATTTTAATTTTATCCTAAATTAATCCTTAAAATTTTAATTTTTTTCTAAACTAACCCCTAAAATATCAAAAATTTTCGACCGAGCCCGGGCAGTGCGCAGGCTAACTGGGCCTTGGATCCGCCTCTGTTACATATACACAGTTTCAACATCTCAATTTTTTTAATTGTTGTGTCATTTGAACATGGCTTAATTAATCAAAATATATACTGAGACAGAGAATGTTAATTAATTATGGCACACAGATTTGATGATATAAACACAGAGAAGTTTTTTTTTTTTTGAATCGGCAAATTTTATTAGATATACCACCTCCCTACAAGAAGTAAAAGAGGGGCAAAGACGAAATACAAGGTACAACGATACAAACAATCAACACCAAAATAAACTAAACAACACCAAAAAACACCGAAAAAGGCACCTAGCGGAGTAAACAATCTCCGGGGTCCCAACACCACTCATAAAATAAACAAGGCAACACCTTAAGCCTATGTAAGCTCCACTTCCAACTAAGGAGTTTTATCTCATCAACAATCACCTTGGGCAAGAACACATTTGATCCAAAAATGGAGCTATTACGAGCCTTCCAAATAGACCAAAGAGTTGCATTCCAAATCATAAGGAAACCACTCCGCATCTTCTTGTTTCTAGCGGAGCCTAAAAATAACAAGAAGAGGGATGGAAGGGAAGGAGGTATGACAATTGAAATTTCAAGCCAATTAAAAATACTATTCCAAATCCACATAGCACTCGGACAATGAAGGAAGAGATGAAGAGATGTTTCCACACAACCTAAACATTCCCACGGAGCCTCCGAAATCACAATACCTCTCATCCCTAGATTGCTCCTAGTTGAAATCCGATCATAAAGGAGTTGCCACGAAAACGCTATAGTTTTAGAAGGCGTCGGACTATCCCATAAATGATCAAACACTTCAACTAAGTCATCACCCACCAAATCTTCAACCGATAAAGATTCCTCAAGAAGCTTATAAGATGAATTCACCGAAAAGCCTCCCTCCAAATCCGGCAACCAAACCCACCCATCATCCTCAAGAGAGAAAGTCACCCGCCCCACAAGTTCTCTCAACCGAACCACAAGATCATCCTCCCATTGAAATAAATTCCTTCTCCAAGTGAAAATCCATCGCCACCCTTCTTCCGACCTCTCCACCATCTCACCAACCATGCTTTCCTTTTGATTGGAAAGGGAGTACAACCTAGGAAAAGCAACTGAAAGAGTAGACTCCCCTATCCAATTATGGGTCCAAAAGAAGGTCGACAAGCCATTCCCAACTTTTCTTACCACCCGATTAACAAACCAATTACTATGAGGCACTAAGTTGTCAAGTGAGAGCAAGTTCTTCCACCAAATCGATGCTAAAGAAGGGGTATTGAAGGTTGACACATCCGGGAAATGAAGAATATGGTTTCCATATCTAGCCACAAGAACTTCTTTCCAAAGAGGTTTTTCCGATGAGAGAAGCCTCCAACGCCATTTAGCTAAAAGACTTGCATTAACCATTCTAATGTCACGCACACCAAGCCCACCCTTCTTCCTCTCCTTACACACCACCGACCACTTGACCCAACTAATCTTCCTTCCTCCCTTTACTCCCCCCCATAAAAATTCCCTTTGAAGTCGAACCACTTTCTTCCAAACTTTTTGAGGCAATTTAAGAAAAGAAAGATGGAAAATTGGAATTGCATTCAACACCGCGTTTATCATCACAATCCTACCACCAAGACTAATATGTTTATTCCTCCAAGAAAATAATTTAGCTCGGAGGTGCTCAACAAGAGGATCCCACGTCGCCTCACTTCTAGGATTAGCACCAATTGGAAGGCCTAGGTACTTGAAGGGAAAAGCACCTAACCTACAATTGAGGAAATTTCAAGCCATCTCCATAAACATCGGGGGCACATTCACCCCAATTAAAGCACTCTTCCAAAAGTTGACTTTGAGCCCGGAGGCTAACTCAAAGCCTCTAAGAATCGCTTTAATGACCCAAAGATTTTCTACCGAAGCTTCCCCAATACAAAGGGTGTCATCCGCGTATTGGAGATGGGAGATCACCACCGGATTCCTCCCCACCGCCAATCCTTTGAAGCACCCCACCTCCACCGCCTTCCGCATAACCCCACTAAGACCCTCCGCCACTAGCAAAAAAAGAAAAGGAGCCAAAGGGTCCCCTTGCTTAAGACCTCTCTCAATTTTTATTTCCCCGGTCGGAGACCCATTGACAAGCACCAAAAGATTCCCGGCAAAGGTACAAGCCCGGATCCAAGCAATCCACTTCTCACTAAAACCACACCTCCTAAGCATGTAATAAAGAAAGCCCCAATCGACCGAATCATAAGCTTTCTCAAAGTCCACCTTGAAAATCAAGCATTCTTTTTTGTATTTCTTAGCCCAATCCACCACTTCATTAGCAATCACCACACTATCAACAAGATTACGGCCTTTTAAAAAAGCCGATTGGGTTGGAAAAATCACGGAATTCATAACTTTGGCAAGTCTCCTAGCCAACACCTTTGCAATTATTTTATACAGACAACCAAGCAAGGATATAGGCCGAAAATCCGGCAAGGATGAAGGGGAACTAACCTTTGGAATCAAAGCAACGAAGTAAGACAATAAACTTGAAGGGAGGCACTCGTTACCATGAAATTGGTCGAGCATAATTCGGATATCACCTTTAAGCATTCCCCAAAAGTTCTTCACAAAAGCAAAATTTAAACACAGAGAAGTTGCGGATAGCAGCAAGACAAAGTGGAACAGAGATAAATTTATTTTGCTTCGACCCAAAAGAGATAGATTGGGAAGATTACTTTGTCAATACCGTGGGTTTCCATACACAAATTTAAATCAATGGTTGGATTTTGCAGTTTCAATATAACTTATCATGCTCCTCCCACATTAAATGAAATTTCCTTTCATCTTCTTTCTTTACCCCACCTCATTGCTGCTTCCTCTGTCCATGAAACAAACTTCAGATCAATTTACCATCCCTTACGAGCCCCATCACCCAATCATAAAAAAGGACAAAAACAATTGTTTAATAAGTTAGACTGAATATGGTTCCATGAACTGAAGTTTCGATCACCCATATCATAGCAATTAATCTGTTGAAATTGTTCTATAAACTGTAATTTTTGATTGAATATGGTTCCATGAAAACCCAGAACCATGGAAAGGCAGTAGTAGATCCGAAGACTCCACCGCCAATTTTTTCAGCCATAAAAATCAGATCTAAAATCTAATCAACATTTTCGTTTTCCAAATCCACATATTCTCCAAGATCTGAATATTTTCAACATTCAACATATTTTTACTGCAAATTTTATATTTACTATAACATTTAAGTTGACAACGGTTATTGTCTATTTGTTCTTTTCTCTGGAAAAATTCATCCATATGCATTATATTTGTTCTTTTCTCCCTTTTCCATATAAATATTAGGCACCCTTAGAAGCAATTTCTGTCTTTAATTGGAAATTTGTAGTTTCAAATCATCAAAAAATCCAATTAATCTCATCAATATTCATTCACCCTCGCATTCCACAGTGGTTTTATTCATTTCTTCTCCTTATATTCGTGTTGGATGATATGATTTCCATGTGAATCACCTCAAGAATTTGGGGGAATTGAGATTGTTGGTGATTAGTTGGGCATGAATTTGTTTTATGTTGATGTTTGTTTGGGAAAAAAATTTAAAAGTGAAATGCATTTGGGTTGTAGCTGTTGGTGGGATGAGAGAGGGAAGGAAGAAAAAGACATGTAATATTGTAATAAGGTGTAGGAGGTGTATGATAAGACTTAGTGGAAATGCAAAATCCAACCTCCCATCTTGCTTTTATAAACTTTGTGCATTACATTTTGTGCACCCTAAATGCCACCCAATGTCAAGTATATTTTCAAGTGACACAAACATTTGATCAAATACAAATGTTAAACATTACATTATTGTGGGATTATATATTTGGTATAGTGAGAAGTATTTTATCATGCACAAATTTATTTTTATCATTGAATTTATCAGTCTCACCGTTCAACTAAATGAGAGGTGACAAATTGATTTAATGGTAAGATTTATTAATGTAATGATAAAAATATATTTGTGCATATAAGGTGAGAAACTTATTTCACTTATGCATATTAGACAATTATATAGGTGGCATTTAGTATGCACAAATTTAACAATTTGTGCATAGATGCACAACTCTATGTAATGAAATGTAAGCCATTGATATAATATAAATATATTCTAGTGGTTGAGATTCACTTTGTTTTTTGACTTGTTACTTTTCTGGTAACTTATTGTTGATAGGAAATAAAAAAATTGTGACCTTACCAACCCATTATTAAAATACATTAACGTTAGTTTTTTTTATGTGTGCGTTGGGCTAAGTTTTTTTAGCTCAAATATTTTTATACACTCAATTATTTTTTAAGTCCAAAATTTAAGTTTTTTTTTTAATCTCAATTAATTTTTTATAATTTATCAACCGTAAGTTGTTTCAGTGATAATTGACATTAAATTTAGTAGGAAGAATTATGGTTCGATTTCTCGCAACTGCAATTGAGAGGGGACCAAAATCTCTTAATATCATAATTGACTCCCTGACTTAGATTAAACTGACAATGAAAAGCAAAAAAGAATTGTATATTTTATTTTCTGTTTGTCCATATATTCTACGCTTATGACGGAAATTAAATTAAAAAATATATATTACCTATAAAATCGTTTATATATTTGGTTATAACATTTATCCATCCAAAGAATAAAAAAATTATGTTAGTCAATATTATATAGTTAGAAGAATGTGTAAAATTAAAGAATAGATAAGCTATACAACAAATCATGAAAAGTTATAAAAAATTATGTTGGTCAATATTATATTGACCATCGTAACATATAAAATATATCGAAGTTTTTATGAAAGAGCTATGAAGTTTGACTAAAACTATCAATTCGATCGTTCAATATCACTTATATGGACTAACATCCGAATGAGAATGAAAATTTTGATGATCGAACTCCAAATGTACAGACCGATTGTAATAACTGTCTCATCAGAGACTTATTTTTTATGAAAGGGCCTTGAAGTTTGACTAAAACTACTTTTTTTTATTGTGCTTTAATTGACTTAAGAATGGTCGAATGAATATCTGGTAAATGACTAGGCTTAAATTTATGTCACCGGTAGTGTAAAGTGTTATATTTAAATTCAATTAAAAAGAATTTTATAATTTATTTTGTAATTATTATTATTATTATTTTATATTTTATTAATAATAATTAAAAATAAAAATTATATAATGCATATCAAAGAAACAAAAAAATTATGAATTAAATTATTAAAAAAAATAAAATCTAATTGTTTATGGTCTTTGTCATTCCAATTGAAAAATTGCAAATGGGAGATTGTATATTGTGGCCACTAGATCCACCCTCATTGGAGAACTAATGGAAGGATCGTGCACTCAAACTAAAACTACAGACTTTAACAAAAGATTTTAAAATTTATCAATTCAGCCGTTCAAATATTACCCAATTGAACTAACAAACCAATAATGAGAATTAGAATTTTGATGACCAAAATCCAAATATATAGACCGATTGTAATAACTCTCATCCGAGGCCTAGTTTGTATGGAAGAGTCATGAACTTTAACTAAACTACAAACTTTGACCCGAGATTTCAAAATTTATCAATCCAACCGTTCAATATCACAATGATACAACGATACTATTTCAATATCTTAGTTATTTCAAATTTAATAGTGGTGCATGTTTTTTAGCCTGTTATTTGTTTTTGTGGGTGTAAATTTAATAGTGTAATTTCATCAATCCGATCATTCAATATAATTTAATTGGACTAACATGGATGAGAATTTTGATGATCGAATTTTGATGATCATTCAATATCACCTAATTGTGATAATTGTCTCATCGGAGACCTAGTTTTTATGAAAGAACCGTGAAGTCAGATCAAAACTACTGCATTGGACTGAAAATTTTAAATTTTATCAATTCGACAGTTTAATATCACTTAATTGGACTAACACAAATGAGAATGAAAATTTTGATGATTAAACTCTGAATATACAGATCGATTGTAATAACTATCTCAATGTTCATTTCTACTTTTTTAATAATGTTGTTTAATTTAATTTTTTCATAATTTAGTATTTTTCGAATTTTAAATATATTTATTCATTTTTAATATATTTAAAGTGATAAAAATATATATTTAACCGCTAAAACAAAAACCATTTTATTTTATTCTTGTTTCAAGTTGAATTATTTCTATTTCTAAAAAGAAAAGCTGCAACTATTTCACTATAGGATAGGACAAACTAAAGCTAAAACATTAACCGTACAACTTTTATTATATTAGAAAAATAAATAAAGGGAACAGTTGGGCAACTTGGAATCAGGCACCTGCCAGTTATTGATGAATTTGTGTATCCTGCACAAATTTTAACATTTGTGCATAGTAAACGGCACCAATATATACTTACTTATTTATTGCACAAGGGGCATATAATTGATAAGTCCCAAATAAGTTTGAAAAAAGTTATTAATAGTGTTATTACCAATACTAGTACAATGTCAAGTAATGTTTTGCTTCTTTATTAAAATAATGTAATTTATTATCGTGATGGAATAATTATAGTCTCCATTTTCCTGACTTCAATTGTTTTCTTACGGTTAACATTAATAATGTTTCATGGCAAGAATTGAATGGACAAAGTCTTTTTTTAAAGAAAGATGCTTATAGCATTTCATTTATAATAATTTGTTTAATACAATGGGGTACATTAATATAAATATTGGGATTAGCAGAAAAAACGGCAACCCTCGTTAAGACGTGAGTCACCTCATTTGCTTGTCGCCGATTAAACTCAACCCAGGAGTTTGTAAATGAAGAGGAAAGAAGTCTTCTACTAACAGACATAACTTGATCAAACTCTGAGATATCCGGCCGTTGATGGTGAAAGACATCAGTGACACTTTTAGAATCTAAGGCGAAATCAATATGATCAAAAGACATGTCACGAAGCCACTGAAGTGCATAGAGCAAACCCATGACCTCACCAAGGGGAACCGGACAATTAGGGGAGAAGTGGAGCGTCTTGGCCAAAACAACCGTACCTTCAGCGTCTCGAATACACACGCCAATACCTGTTCTTTTCAAGGATTCAGAAAATAAATCCATTTTAGTCTACCTTATTGAGGATGTTGCCATGTCAGGACGGGCGAGGCTACAGTAGTCGGGTTGAGAAAGACACTCGGCATCCCTTGAGAAGAATCATTGGAAAGCACCGAGTTCTGAATAATGGAGTTAGCCGTGCTCTCTCTCTCTCTCTCTCTCTCTCTCTCTCTCTCTCTCTCTCTCTCTCTCTCTCTCTCTCTCTCTCTCTCTCTCTCTCTCTCTCTCTCTCTCTCTCTCTCAAGCTTTTGTTATATGTATATCAAGGGGGCCGTTTGAATTAACTTATTTTAGAGTTTATGCGAAATAACTTACGCAAATGAATAAGTGATCTTATCTTATCAGAGTCAACCTTGTCTGGTGTTCAGCAGTTGTGCTCTGCCCTGTTCCGTTGAATGAGAGGGGGTTATGTACTTGCAGGTGCTCTGACGCTAAAGTCAGTTAAGAGTGTGAAACAAAGGTTTTCATAGTAAGAATATTGTACATTGCTCTTCTGAATGAGGAGTGTATATATGACCCTCATCGTCGGGCCAAGGACATTGATGGAGGCCATCAATGGCTGTCGGAAAACAGCTTAAAGAGCTATGATGAACAGTAAATGCTCATCATTTCGATGTCGGACGTTATGATTCGCAAAAAATTTGTCTGTTGACTCATGTCCTCGTGTTGTTGGGCTGCGCCTATTTGAGTCTTGCTCGACAACAGGCTGAAGTGGATTTTCCTTGTGTATCGAGCTTTCAAGCTCAGTCCAAAACAATAAGCTTTTGTATATTATTGTAAATTTTTTAAAGTAGTTGATGAGAAATTATCTTATAAAAATACAACTTTTGTTAACATAAAACTTTATTAATTTACATAAATTATTTTCCTAAATTCGGAAATAAGTCAAATTCAAATAGACCCTACTTCTAGTTTCTAAATTCTAATTAGTGGTGGGCTTTCATATATACTTAGGATTTTTTAGGGGACAAAGCAGTTGAATAAAACAACCAATAACATTTGAGTCTAACATAAGGTAGTAATTTATAATAAGTGACGAGTTTTGATTGAAAAATATATATTTAATGTTTAACAATGATTCGAAAAGATTAACCTATTAAAACATTTTTTTTTTAATAAATTAGTATATATATATAAAAGATAATTACACTTGAAACCACAAATCTAACAAATTGAGTACATTATCAATTCCTCCTTTGAAATTTAAGAGTATGAAATGATTCCAATTTTGAATTATTGGTGCGTTTCTTTTGACTTTTTTAAGAAATTAAGAAAAAAAGTATTATTATTTTAAAAAAAAAATCTATTTTAACCCCCAAAATAAAAAGCTATTTCTAATAGTTCTTTAAGAATCTATTTTTTAAAAAACTAAGAAACCTGTGTAGAAACTTCTTATTTTTTTCGAAAACAAATTTTTATGATTGTAAATAAACAAAGAGTAATTTTAGATTTTCTTAAAAAAAAAAATAATCATTTTTTTTAAAGCTTAAACAAACGCACTCTATATTGAACAACTTTGATTTAATTTACTGTTATTCTACTAACTTTTAGTTTACTGTTAAGTGTTAACTTAGTTTTTGAATTATATCGGTCATGAGAAATTTAGTCTCCAAATTATGTCACTTATTAAAAAAATTAATTTGAATTATATAACTTACTAAATAATTACTCGCAAATTACAAATTAACAGAAGAACCAAGCTGCTCGAATAATTCAAAATTCAAAATCAGAATCGTACTACTATTCAATATTCATCATAGAGGTGTATTTATTTGAGACACTTACAATTTCAGCAGCTAATAATTGACACTTACAATTTCAGTAGTACCTCAACACAAGTTTTCTATAGCACATATCTAAATAAAATATATTGACACACACAAGTCAAAAAGTTTAAAAGAAAAATTTATAATATAATCTCATTAATTAACATCATTTTAATTTATTTATTTTTTGTAAATACGCCTAACACCATAATTTATTTATGTTTGTGACTATAGAATAATTTTCCATGTTACTAGCGTGGTAGTAGTAGAGTTGGTCACTTATCTAATAAGCACCCTCCTTTATATAAATTTTTTTTTGGTAAACCAAAGGTATCCTCCGCGCGCAACTGCAGAGACTAATCCCCTCGAGGTAACTGAGATCCATTTAAGGGGTTGACCTCTCCCAACAAATGTTTTAACTAAAAATAAAATAGGTAAATGGAGTCAACCGACCGCACTGCCCCCACCCTTAATTTGTTTTTGCTTATACAGTACACCCATGTCGAAATAAGTAAATAATGATTTAATTTGTGGCAAATATTGCACTAGAGAAAAGAATACATGCTAGATACTCTCTTCAGTCTCAAATATAAACAAAGATATTTTTTTTCAGATTTTTTAAATTATTAATGATAATACATACATGGTGGGTATAATGCTACCTTGTATCTACTTGCTACCAACACGAGTACTACTACTATGTGAATGAATGCAAGAATACTCAGCTCAAAACCTACTCGTTCTTATCCCTGCCTATTTATTCTGATCTATAGATGAATTAATAATCTCTTACACAAATTTTAATTTAGATTGCCACTGTCAAATTAAAATTAGGTGAACCGACAAAATAATTAATTAGAGAGACGTACGTAGAAGATTGGAGTCCAGTAGAAAAGTGGTTGATGCTCAATTGTCAATGACCTACAATGTTCTCAATAAATTGATTAACTTCACATGCATTTTTCTTATGTAATTTATTGTTGAAAGCGTTACGTTATTAATCTCCTGATTTTATTCTTTTATATGATCATTGACATATAGAGTTATGTTAACTTTTGTACAAAAAAAAAAAAAAATTATGTTAACTAGTGTCTAGGTTATGTGACTCTAAATATCAAAAATAGATACTTTAATAAAAAAAGATGCAAAAAATTGAAAATGAATAATTCTTATTTAAATCGTAAATAACATTAAAAATTGTCATTCTTGTAACTAACATACAAAATATTCATTTTCAAATCAATAACAAAAAAAAAAAAACTTTTTAGTTACGTAAAAACAAAACCTCACTTCATGTAGTTTTTAAAAACTGATCAATCAAATCTTCATATTGTATTTTTTTTTTTTGTTCATTTTATGTTTTTTTATTGGTTTTAATTCAAACTATGTATAAGCTCGCCTCGCGAGCTACCTCTCTCGCTATGGCAAGCATTGCCAGTTATACTCGCCATTCCTCACCATAGCGAGCTCTGCACATTTTTGAATTTCTGGTATTTCTGTTATTACTGTTGCAGTAGGTAGTTTTGTTGATTAGTTGTAAATCCTTATCTTGTGTGAATAAAATGACAAGGATGAGTTAGTTAGATTAGATTTGAGTTGGTTAGTTAACTTGTTGTTAAAGTAACAACCTCTCACTTGTATACACCTTTACTGATCAATAAAATTTACATCTTTCATTTCTTAATTCATTTCAATTCCAAATTCTCTCTTCTCTTTAGTTAATTTTTTTTGTTTGGTTTATCCCCAACACATTCAAATTTTAAAAAATATTGGATTCTTATTTAATTTTTTTCATATTTTTTTGGAGAACTTATAAATTTTTGTTGAGACCCCCAAAAAATGGAGATCTGGCTATGTAGCACACGTTGCACTTGCTAATAACATGTCTAGCTAGATCCTCGGGGTACTAGTAAATGATACCATAATAAGTAACTTTTGTATTAAAAATAGAGTTTTTTATATTTCTAAAAGATCAATTAAACAAGTTCCAAAATCGTTTTACCACATGTCAAAAAAAATCATTTTACCAGATTTAATTTCTTAATTAGTGCTCTAGAACACTATTTAACATTTTCCTTACATGTAATATCACTACAAGAAATTTGACTTCTACCTACGGACAAAAACCGTCACTAAAGGTCAAAACCGTAGGTATAAACCCCGTCTAACTTTGACCGACGGCCGCTGTTCCCGTAAACTATGTACGCCGTTTTGCAACGGATTTCTGGCCGTCTGTCATTGTGCATTGGTCGTCGGTGGAAGTTTTAAACCTTTAGCTACGGTTTGGTCTGTAGGTACAACCTTGGAAGCTGTTTTAAAGAAAATACTTTTACCCACAGTTGTTTGCTGTCACTAGAGGTAACCATTATTTTTACAATTTAATTTTATACTATTATACATTCAAATTAATAAATTATTGAAATTATTTCTATTAAAATATTTAATTGATTAAAAAATTTACAAAATTTAATAACACAAAATATGAACAACAATTAATCAAGCAACACTTAAGCATAAGTATTTCCTCTCCGCCTAAGCATAGTTCACTTAAGCCTAAGCAACAATTAATCTCATGGTTAGGATTCATGAAAATGAAATGACTGATTCCATTCCCTCTCTGCCTAAGTATAGTACTTATACAATGGAGTAGGAGAAACATTTATACATGTATACCATTTTGCTCTAAATAATAATATGGTTTTAACTATCAAATTTTCATTAGTGTTTAAATCAGTCCATCTCTCTTAGATAATAGAACCACCAAAGAATATATCTACTGCCTCCATTTGAACACATCTCAATAATAGTCATACAATATTTCTTTAAAATATAATAGTAACTCTCACTTATGCACATATTTAGGACCCATTTTTATGCATGTTTTCACTAAAGTCTTGAGAAGGTGCCTGAACTAAACTAAAGTCTTGAGAATGTGCAACATGACCATATCTAAGCTACATCAATTCCACATACTTAAGCACATCAGTTTCATATCTAAGCTACATCAATTCCACATAATTAAAATCACAAATAAGAACACAGGTGTGAAAGTAAAATCATTGCAGGTACTGGCAGTTTCTGTGAACCTTAGAGCAATTACCTTCATTGCAGGTACTTCATAAACCCTAATGTCATCTGTCACCGCACCAACAACTACACTGATCTTGTCCTCCTAATGCAATAAAATAAAGCTCCGTCAACATGCAATTATGATTATTTCTAAAAGTAATTTCAAGCGTCAAAAATCATGTCAAGGGCATGTTTAGATTATAACCTTATTGAAATCACTATCATTCCTCTGAACAAGGAAACGGTAGAGCTGAAAATACAAATCAAACAACCGAATCACTTCAAATACCAATCCATTATTCAAGGACAAACATAGATAAATCATAAATAGCATAAAAATATATGTGCTGGAGTTCAATGAAATTGTACCAGCAAACAACTTGGTCCATGCCAAAGTGATATCCCATATTTCCATGTGCTACAAAGAAACCACATAAGAATAACAATCGTATCAACAAGATTTCGAAACTTCAAACACACAACATTATAATCAAGTGTCTTCCAATAAACTTTCATCGAAAACTACTTGTACAACATCAACCCTTTCCTCCCATGAATAAGAGACAGAAGTGAATCATGTAAGTGACAAATTGAAATGCATAAAGAAGCCTTAACTTAGCTCAATTGAAATGCATAAAGAAGCCTTAACTTAGTTCAATATTTACCACAAAGAGATTACTTACTCATGTTTTTTCTTTGGCATCTCTTACTGCTGCTACACAAATCTCTTACTAAAACTCTTTAGCCTATACTGAAATTTCATTAACTTGAAAAAAAAAGCCTATACCACTTAATCATCACCAAACCATCTTAAGGTTAAGCTATCTCTAAGTAAAAATACAATCACACAAACAATATGATAGATATTATTCAATTAACACAAAGTAGACAAAGAACTATTCTAAGTGGATACTCACAAACTTTTTAGGATGGTGATATCTCTCATTTCAATTAACACAAAGTAGACAAAGAACTATTTAAGCTTAGGTACAGCTTGTGATGACCTTCCCCCTAGTGTCACCAATGAGGACTTCTGGTATCTCTACCCCATCCTCCTTCTAGTTGTTCTCTAGCATGCAGCAAATGGTCCTTTCAATAGCAGTGAGAGTAAAGTTCAACAAATGAACATATTGCTTCAACTGTTCAATGCTCTGCAATACGAAAAAAGATGCAAAGGTTAACAATTAAAGTTATAAAATTACATTCTTGTAGAGGGTTGAAATCAGTAGCCAAAAGAACATATTGCTCATGGCAACACATGAGGTCAATGATACACTTTAAGCATATATGCTCGTAAAACTGTTTCAATTAATGTTTCTTCTAAGGATCCATTTGATTAAAATTAGTGAATAGCTAGCTGATAAGTTAGCAGCTTATAGCGGATGAGCCTATAATAAATATTTTATAAATTAATTTATAAGTTATTTGATTGAATATGCAGTGTTTGACAAAATTAGTGATTGAAGTAGCTTATAAGTATGAAATGAGATAAAAAAAAATATGTTTAATTAATAATATTTAATTTTTTCTCGTAACATAACATAGGTAAATTAAATTGAAAGAAAAAAACTGGAAGTTATAAACTCATAAGCAACTTAAAATAGCGTTTGATAAATAATTTATAAATTAATAAAACAAGTTATAAACTTTTTTCATAAAATGTTTATCAAACATATTTGTTTTATCATATACTCCCTCCAGTCTTATATATAAGCAATTTTTCACTTTTTAGTCTGAATTATAAATTAGATATATCTATTATTAAATAAAAAAAGGTAAAAAATTACTTATACATGAGACCAAATGAGTAAGTTTACCCTTAGTTACCGTAAAGTACAAGAAGCAATAAACTAGACTAATGCTACGGTGGACCACCTTCACAAGTGGTCCACCGTGGACAAGTGATATACCGAATATGAATTTTACAAAATTTACTGTTTGATTGAAAGTTTATATCGTATAGATCATCCATAAATTTTTTATTTTTTTTTTGAAAATCATTTGATATGTTATTGAGACCCATCAAGATTTATGTTATTTAACAACCGTTAATCTTGATGTGTCTCAATAACATATCAAATAATTTTTATTTTTTCTAAATTTTTCTATAGATGATCTATATGATATAAACTTTCAATCCAACGGTGGATTTTGTAAAATTTGTATTCGTTATAATGTTATTTGTGATTGGTCCACCATGAACCATTTGATGAAGTGATCCATATTAGAATTTACCAATAAACTAATTGGGTCTCTAATATTATTGATGAAGATATTTTCAGAGAGAAACAAGTCATTGACTCCTGCAACAATGAAAGGTGGCTTTTTGTTTTTTTATTTTTGTGTGAATATATTGAATGGTGATTTGTTCACATTGCTTTTCAATTTGTTCTATATTTTTAAAATTATATTTAATTAGATCTTACAGCCATGTATTTTAGTGATAAGATTCACTAGAGTGGGAGTTTGTTTGCGGAGATAGGATGTAAGATTTTTAGTATATATAATAGGAGTATATGTGAACATAATTTTTTCCCTTATTCAAATTATTATATTTATTACATTATTCATATTTATATATTAGGTAAATTCTAATATGGACCACTTAATCAAGTGGTTCATGGTGGACTAATGCTATAACGAATAATTTTTTTATAAAATTAACTGTTGTACTGGAAGTTTATATCATATAGATCATCTCCATAAAAAAATTAGAAAAATTAAAAACTGTTTGATATGTTATTGAGACTCGTTAAGATTTACGGTATTTAATAAACCGTTAATCTTTATGGATCTTAATAACATATCAAATGATTTTTATTTTTTCTACATTTTTTATGGATGATCTATATGATATGAATTTTCAATCCAACGGTTGATTTTGTAAAATTTGTATTCGTTATAATAGAATTAATTACTTGTCCACGATGGACCACTTGAGTAGGTGGTCCACCGTAGCACTGCAAACAACCTACTCTCAAATATATTACAAAGAAAAAGAAAATAAGATAAGAAAACTTGGGAGAGGAACGAGTTGTGATATCATCTCCATTTTGTATTCTTTCCATTTCCTCTATTATTATTATATAATTTTAAAAACATAAATGCGATTGTCAAAAAATATAAATGCAAAAGTATGACAATAAATAAATTAAAATGTCTGTGTTGCCTATGTGCGGGTACGGTATCGGTACCCGATATGAATATGGGTACGGGGTATGACATTTTTTGAAAAAACTAATGAACGTGTATGGTTATAAATTAAGGTACGGATATGTATCAGGTACTGATACGGGTACGTATCCGATATCGATACTCTCCCTTAAATGGAGTACCCATGCATCAAAATATATTTAAAAACTTTAATAATGAAAGAAATAGAAGTCCTAGAAAATTGAGAGGATCCTTACTCAAAAGAGACTAGGTCATTACTCAACTGAGAAGTAAATACAACTATCTCATTAATTGAAAACTTAGCTATAAAACCTTTAGGCTAGCTTTGTTTGTGAGTTGAGTTTTGGAGAGGAAGGGAGGGGAAGACTTATTTTTCTTTTTTAAATTGTAGGTCTATAAAATAATAATTGAAAGATGAAAGATAAGGTATCACATAATATTTCAATCACACTTAAATTATTTTTAAAAGCATTTCATAATATTCTTAATTTAGAAAAGAAAAATAAGTCTTCCTCTCCTCTCCTCTCCCCTCCCCTCCAAAACCAGACTCACAAACAAAACCTTAGAAAAAACCAAAACTAAGTAAATCTAGTGAGTCTTGAATTTGCAATTCAAGAAGGGTGCTATTAGTGTTGCTTGGACGCTAATTAAGGTTAAAAAAAAATAAAAAATTTGCATTGATTTTTCTGCACAAATTTCAATATAACTCTATTACTTCGGGTATCCTTCAGGCTTCAACTAGAAAGCAGTTGTAGTTAGCACTAATTTCCTTCCAAAAATAATAATTTCATAAACATACTAATTATCTTCTCTATGAATATGTGAAATAATAGAAAATATATGCTTTGTAAACTCACGACCAAATACTTTGTTTAGGAGATTAATAGAAGGAAAGGGAGAGGACTTTGAAGATAATGAACTTAGTAAAAATAAAGGGAAGAGTGACGGGTTTTTCAACTTGTGTGCAATTTTATTTTTCTTTGTTGGACTTAAAATTAAATCTCCGGCATGGGAACTCAGAAATGCGTTTGGAAATGTCTTACGAGGATTTTAAAAGATTTTAAATATATATTTAAATTCATTATTTTTTTTGCTTAAACCACCTCTTTTGTTGGGATATAATATAAGAGATTGTAAGCCTCAAAATAATGAATTATGGAATTCAAGTATCTGAGATTCGATCTTTTGATAAGAAAAAAGTATTTACGATTCTCTTTAATTTATTTTAAAATGGAAAATTTATTATAATTACAAAATGTCGTAAAAGATATTGTTCTATTGTGAAGAACTCTAAGAATAAATTTTCTAAACGCATTATAGTTAATTAGTATATTATAATTTTATAAAATATAGAGACTTGTGATAGACATTAAGTTGCTAATCCAACTTTTTTTATATTGGTGACACGAATGATTATTTTTTAATATTGAACTGATGGTTCGGAAATGAAGGTCTTAGCTCATGTTGATAAGCTGTTCGTTGAAGGTTTTTGGTGGTGAAAGGTCATTTTTCAATTTCTTTGGGGGAAAAGGTACTTGCAAAAATATTAGCACTCCGACGCTCAAGTCAATATTTGAATGAAGAATAAGGAGTATTAAGTATTGAAGGCGCATGAATTTTATATATAGGGATTGTTGTATGAACGTTCATATATAAAAGGATATTAAGGTTTATGACACGATGGGCCCCCCCATGTGGATAGATCGGTCATGTGCATGACACATGTATTGTCCTTTGCAAAGTATTGTCTTTTATACTTAGGAGGCACGTTTGGGATCTTGGAGACTCTTTGTCTCTACCTATGCTAGCTTTAATGGACCGTGGCCGTTTGCCACGTGATTTATCTTTATTTCATTGAGATGCGTCTTGATGTTAATTGGGCTTTTAATCGATCCAAAACAAATATTACTATTGTTATTACCAATCGTTAGTTGGTTCGGTGGTGATTGGCGCTGAACTTGGTAGGGAGGACCACGGTTCGATCCCCCGCAACTGCGATCGAGAGGGGGCTGGAACCACTTGATGCCAGAACTGACCCCCGAACCAGATTCTACTAGTGGTGAAAACCGAAAAGAAAAAAAAAATTGAAGATAATTTGTTTAATTTTTATTTTTTCTAAAGTCTATTTTCAATACTCTCACAAGCCTTCCAAATAGAATTCTAATTATCTTCCTTAAAAAATAAAGTTTATTTCTTATCTCTCAAAGCCTCCCTATAACACAATTAACCATATTGTGGAGCATGCTTTTTTGGATTGGTTGTCATTGAATTTTTTTTCAATGAGTTCGTACGAAGTTTCTCCATACGCATAGAATTTTTTTGGATGACTAATCTTTATTGAGGAATTTGTGGGACATATAAGATGGGTTCTCCCCTCCTAACTGAAATTTCTCCATATCACGATCTTCTCAATTCCTCTCTCTAGTAGAGTTTTTGTCTTCCGTAACAATCGAACCATATTACTTGAGATTCACATACATGTTCAATCTATTCTTACTAGCAATATTATGACGACAGTAAAAAAAAAAATATCATCACTTTCTTGAAGGAAGGAGATAGTATTGTTAGTTTTAAACATTGAGTCACTATATGTCTCACCTAAAAACCACTTATTAATAGTATATAGTATAGTCTACAAGTGGCATGTCCATATGAAGACATATATAGTATATCACTATCTATCCATTATTAATTGTAATTCCTTAACATCATCATTGTCCTTCAATTTCATTGAACAGAACATTTCACATTGAAGTTTTCTACTCATATTGTGGAGCATGCTTTTTTTTGGATGGGTTGTCATTGAAATTATTTTCAATGAGTCGGTACGAAGTTTCTCCTTACGTATAGAACTTTTTTGAATGACTAAT
Organism: Trifolium fragiferum; assembly: GCA_954870985.1. Classification (NCBI taxonomy): domain Eukaryota; kingdom Viridiplantae; phylum Streptophyta; class Magnoliopsida; order Fabales; family Fabaceae; genus Trifolium; species Trifolium fragiferum. The sequence goes on along the minus strand of OX940789.1, from coordinate 73,899,711 downwards.
ATTTGTTGAGGAATGGAATTTGTGGGACATATAAGGTGGGTTCTCTCCTCCTAACTGAAATTTCTCCATATCACGATCTTCTCAACTCTTCTTTCTAGTAGAGTTTTTATCTTCCGTAAAAATCAAACCATATACCTTGAGATTCACGTACATGTCCAATCCATTCTTACTAGCAATATTATGACGACAGTAAGAAAAAAAAATATCATCACTTTCTTGAAGGAAGGAGATAGTGTTAGTTTTAAACATTGAGTCACTATATGCATGTCTCACCTAAAAACCACTTATTAATAGTATAGTATAGTCTACAAGTGGCATGTCCATATAAAGACATATATAGTATATCACTATCTATGCATTATTAATTGTAATTCCTTAACATCATCATTGTCCTTCAATTTCATTGAATAGAACATTTCACATTGAAGTTTTCTACTCATATTGTGGAGCATGCTTTTTTTTGGATGGGTTGTCATTGAAATTATTTTCAATGAGTCGGTACGAAGTTTCTCCTTACGTATAGAACTTTTTTGAATGACTAATATTTGTTGAGGAATGGAATTTGTGGGACATATAAGGTGGGTTCTCTCCTCCTAACTGAAATTTCTCCATATCACGATCTTCTCAACTCTTCTTTCTAGTAGAGTTTTTATCTTCCGTAAAAATCAAACCATATACCTTGAGATTCACGTACATGTCCAATCCATTCTTACTAGCAATATTATGACGACAGTAAGAAAAAAAAATATCATCACTTTCTTGAAGGAAGGAGATAGTGTTAGTTTTAAACATTGAGTCACTATATGCATGTCTCACCTAAAAACCACTTATTAATAGTATAGTATAGTCTACAAGTGGCATGTCCATATAAAGACATATATAGTATATCACTATCTATGCATTATTAATTGTAATTCCTTAACATCATCATTGTCCTTCAATTTCATTGAATAGAACATTTCACATTGAAGTTTTCTACTCATATTGTGGAGCATGCTTTTTTGGATGGGTTGTCATTGAAATTTTTTTTCAATGAGTGTCGGTACAAAGTTTCTCCATACGCATAGAACTTTTTTTATGACTAATCTTTGTTTAGGAATTTGTGGGACATATAAGGTGAGTTCTCCCCTCCTAACTGAAATTTCTTCATATCACGATCTTCTCAATTCATCTCTTTAGTAGAGTTTTTGTCTTCCGTAACAATCGAACCATATACCTTGAAATTCACTTACATATTCAATCCATTCTTACTAGCAATATTATGACGACAGTAAAAAAAAAATCACTTTCTTGAAGGAAGGAGATAGTATTGTTAGTTTTAAAGATTGAGTCACTATGTCTCACCTAAAAACCACTTATTAATAGTATAATATAGTCTACAAGTGGCACGTCTATATAAAGACATATATAGTATATCACTATCTATGCATTAATTGTAATTCCTTAACATCATCATTGTCCTTCAATTTCATTGAACAGAACATTTCACATTGAAGTTTTCTACTCATATTTCTAATGGAGTTGGGAAGCATAATGCAATTTCTTGAAGGCAAAACTGTTTTAGTTACCGGTGCTACAGGCTTCCTTGCAAAAAGTATATATATCTCTCCCTCTCTCTAAGTTGTGTCTGATATATATATATATATATATATATATAGTACATGCATTCAAACTCTATAACTTATATGTGGTTTTACAGTTTTGGTGGAAAAGATACTGAGGGTTCAACCTAATGTGAAGAAACTTTTTCTTCTAGTAAGAGCTAAGGATGTTGAATCTGCTATTCAACGTTTTCGCACAGAGGTGGTTAATGTTTGTTTATTTCAACGGTTCCTTTAAAGTTATAAAATATCGGTCTCGTATCATTTGTGAAATTTTTTTCTATTTTCATTTTTTAATAATTTTAACTTGTTAATAAAAAGATATCAGACTCTTGAAGTGCTCCATTATTATTATTATTATTATTATTATGTAAAGGAGATGAAATGTTAGATAAATATGGTGCATTTCTGAAAATAATAAAAACAATTTATTTTGACATTTTTATTTTTTTTGAAAAAAGCATACAATTGTTTACTTTAAAATGTTATTATATTTTTGTTAACAATATTTATTATTATGTTTTCACAAATTAAACGAGTCATTAATCTCTTTGGTATAATAAAACTTTTCTTGCTTTCTATTTTGATCTTTTAAATGAAAAATGCCCTGTTTTCTATATATATATATATATATATATATAATGTTAGGTAAAAAATAGTAAAATTCACCTACTTTTAAAAAATTTTGGATATGCCCTGCTTAAAGAATTTTTTTTTTTAACTCAACCATATATATATATATATATATAAAAGATAATTACACTTGAATAAAAAGTAAACGGGCAACAAGCTGCGCCGCCAAACCTTTCTGTATAGCAAAACTCAATCTCTGAAAAACTACATTCCTAAACCTAGGCGACACCACATTACTATGCATGACCCTTTGAATTCTTTTAAGAAGATCTACTACATCTGGTTCTAGAAAGCCAAAACTGTCAAAAGAAAAGTATATCTTGATCATTTGAATTTAGCTAAAACATAAGTAAAATAGATTGATTCAACCAGTTAACTTCATTAACAAGCTTTTTTTTTTCTCATGTACATCAAGCTTTATGCAACCAAGCTCCCCAAACCACTCATCAAATGCATTTTTACTAATGTTTTTACGATGCATGCTTAATATAAGTTGTGTCTACCATGTAGATCATAGGGAAGGACTTGTTTAAATTGCTTAAGGAAAATCAAGGTACAAAATTCAATTCTTTTATCTTTGAAAAGATGACTCTGGTGCCGGGTGACATTTCTCAAGAAGACTTAAATGTAAAGGACTCCCTATTAGAGGAGGAGATTTGCAACGAAACAGATGTTATAGTTAATTTGGCTGCAACAACTAAATTTGATGAAAGGTATATATATTTAAGGTTATGTACCAACATTGTGACTACTCATGAGTGAACTCGACTCAAATCGTTTAAGAGATTTCGAGTTTGAACCTTGAGTGTATGAAAAGTATGTGATTGAGAGGGAATATTCAACTATAGGAATCAGCCAATATTTTCAACAAAAATTAGTTATCAGTAAAAATGGCAAATACTTCATCATGCAATGACGTACTCCCTCCGTCTTAAAAAGATTGAGTCAGTTGACTGGTGCACGCATGTCAATGCATAACTTTGACAATTAATATTTTTAATTGTATAATAGTAAAAATTATAAAAAAAATTCATATTTTGAAAATAATTATTAAGATGAATCAAACAAGATCTTATATGTTAACATTTATTTTTATTTATTAGTAGAAAAATAAGGTCAAAGCAAGATATATGAATAGTACATTTGGTCAAACTGACTCAATATTTTTGGGACGGAGGGAGTACATAATATAAAAAAAAAAAAATTAGAACCATGTGTATGTAATTATGTATATATTCACACTTGTTAATTTTCTTATGGTTAAAATCATATTAAACTCGTGGTGAAAAATAAAAAAAGTTATACGTTTTTTTTTAAAATAAAAATTATGTTTTTGTTTCAATTATTTATTAAATGCTATTAATCGCAGATATGACATTGCATTGGGTATAAATACATTAGGAGTCAAGTATGTCTTGAGCTTCGCAAAAAAATGTCTTAAATTAAAGGTGCTAGTTCATGTTTCAACAGGTTAGTATATCTCTCCATTTCTCAAAAGAAATGCAAATCTCCATTTGAAGAGAGATAGAAACAAAAAGTGGATTGTGGGTTCCACCATTCAACATCATTAAATATATTTTAAAATAATTCAAATTTGTTTGTGTCTTTATCTCTTTAAATGAATATCTCCATTTCTTTTGAGATGATATTTGTTAATCATTTTGTCTCACATTGATTAAATTATTATTTTCAAAAAATATAAAAAAATAAAAAATAACTGCAACTTTCAAGTTTCAATATATGTGATGTTGATATATCTCATGAATGACTATCATATCAACTTAATATCTTATGCTAGATACTTATGGTAATAGTAAATATATAAATATTATTTTTGTCTTGATTATAAAATAAAATAACTATCTTTAGACTTATTAAAAAAAATCTTTAATTTTCAATTACTTGTTTTAATCTCATAAAATAATAAGCGTATTATACCCTTCAATAGTAATTAAATTGTTCCATATGTAAACAAAAAGAGTCATTAAAAAATAAAACTTACATCAATTGAAAGGTATTTTAGGAATATTATTATTAAATAAAATAAAGTATTTAAATTTGTTTATATTTGAAACTACAAAATATATGTACTATATCCGTCAAAAATATATATATATATGTACTATAACTTTTTTTTTTTTTAAAACTACAATTTGCTTATTTTGATACTAGAAGGAGTTTTTCTTTTTGACGACTAGATGGAGTTCTTGATAAGTGTAATCTAGTAAAAATATTTTTCTCGTTTTTTCGTTTATATACTATTGGCTTGTTAGCACCAAATTTGTAAATCTTTTGAAAATAGTTCAAAATATCATGCATAGTCATGTTGTGTTGCCTAAGTCTATCAATGTAGTTTTTCAAAGATTAGGTTTTGCTATTCAAAAAGATTTAGCGGCACAACTTGTTGCACGTCTACCTTTTATTAATATGTAATTATTCTATATAAATATATATAAAATGAATACTATTTTAGATATACTATTGTTTTTTATAATAAAAATTTAAGATGAAGGGATAGTCTTCCAGTCCAAGATAAGGAAGACCTTAGGACTCTTAGAGTACTTACAAAAGTAATTACATTTATCTCCTTCTAAAAACACTAGCGAGGCTCGAATCCGGGATCTTCGAGATTCAAAACCAGTCACTATTCTTAATATGTGTAAAATTTTAAAATAGATCAAATTTTAAGAACAAGTGGTTACAAGTCCCGTGAGCTTACCTCGGTTGGTGGAACATTGCATTATATATATAGGGCGTCGGGATTTGAATCTCAATTTTCCCATTAAATGTGAAATTTCTAGCCACTGAGCTACTTGACAAAAATTAAAAAGAACAAGGGGTTACCATCTATATAATATAGTCAAATCATCATAAAAATCAAACATTTTGCAACCAAATATGCATGTATCACAATAAAGATGTCTTTGATGATCAGAGTTGTTGCAACAACTTAATGACCACTTCTATTTTCTTGAATTTAAGTAATGTTCATAACATTGACATATCATTAAATTTTAATGGCAAATATGTTACTTAAAATACAAGTTAGTATATAATTCTTTTGAAAAAATGAGTATGTTATATGTCTCTGAAGAGTTAGTTTAGTGGTAAGAGACTGATTTTGTAACTTCAAGAATTAAGTTTAGATTCCAGCAAAATAGTTGTAAAATTGTTATTAGTGTCCATTTAATTCATAATGTTTTTCCAAATTTAATGTCCATACAAGTATGTTTTGAATAAAATTCAAAAAATTTGTTGCCATTGTTATGTTGCTTGCAGCTTATGTGTGTGGCAATAGAGGAGGACTCATCTTAGAAGATCCTCACCGCTTTGGAGTGTCACTAAATGGAATTCCCAGATTAGACATTGATAATGAAAAGAAATTGATGGAAGAGAAATTAAACCAGCTTCGAGCAGAGGGGGCATTAGAACAAGACATTGAAGTAGAAATGAAGAACTTGGGTATGGAGAGGTAATAAAATTAATACTGGCTTTTTGGATTCATTGCACTAAACACAATTTGATTACACGCATTAATTAATCTCGACAATCAATTTGAGATGGGTTGACTTGTAATACACTTTCACCATTTCATCTTCAAATTATTAGAGCATCTGAAATGGAGAACTCCATTTTTTGGTACTTAACTAGATCTCACGTGTACATATCATTCATACATAACTTTTTAGTTGGACATTTTTGAATGGCCATATTTCTAATTCTAATAATTACAAAAAGTTGAATATGTTTTGTTGTATCTCAATTAATTTATCAGAGCAACTAAATATGGATGGCCAAACACGTACGTATTTACAAAAGCAATGGGTGAAATGCTTGTAGAAACTTCCAAAGGAAACATGTCTATTGTTATTGTTCGTCCCACCATTGTTACTAGCACTTATAGAGAACCTTTCCCTGGTTGGGTTGAAGGCTTAAGGTAAATCATCAGATTAAATATTACTACGATCTCAAATATAAATATAAAATGGTAAAAGAAAGTTGATGTATCGAATTTAAATATTTGACTAATTATATTAAAAAGTGAGTATTTTTTGCTTATATTACAAACTATATCAAGTATTCTATTAGAAAAAGTTGAACTAGTTGCATAAATTAAAGCAAAATAAAGATAAAATCGGTCTCTTACTTTTTTATCTCTAACTAGTAAAAGAATTAGAGACAAATTTTATTTATATTTCTAATTTTAGTCTGTAAGCTAACTTTTTTTAATATACATTACAAGAATTATACAATTTTTCTACAGATTTCATGTAAAGTTTTGAGTCTTAATTACATATAATGTTTTTTATATTAAATGTTTTTTCTACAGAACTATAGACAGTATAGTTGTTGCTTATGGTAAAGGAAAATTAACAAGCTTCATGGCGGATCTCAACGCAGTTTTCGATGTGGTTGGTTACCATTTTTTTCTTGTTATCGTTTTGTATATAGACCATTGATGAATCATTTCTTTTGATCAATTTCACATATTGATTCAATAATTGATGTTGAATTTGGAATAGATTCCAGCAGATATGGTGGTGAATGCAATTATAGTAGCCATGATGGCTCACGCAAATCAACCTAGTGATGATCATATCATATATCATGTTGGTTCCTCAGTTAGAAATCCTATAACATATCGTTATTTTAAAGAATATAGCTTTAAATATTTTACGGATAAACCATGGATAAACAAGAATGGAAAACCGGTTAAGGTTGGAAAAGTTACCGTGTTTAGCAACTTGGCTAGCTTTCGCAGATATATGTTCATACGTTACTTGCTTCCTTTAAAGGTATTTAATTACTTCAACCCCTTAATTTCTACTATTCATATTTCTTATAATTATGTTCTTGGAATCACACTCACATACTCTATATATGGTTAAATGACACATACAATTCCTCAGTTTTGTATAAGATTTTGATTTTGTGTCCCCTCTAATTACACATGTATCTTCTTTGTAATTTGAAACTTAATGTTTGAGTTATATTCAACTTTTTTTTTTTTAAGCAAAAGGAGAATCGAGGAAACCCTCAACCCTATCCGAAATATATTAAACATAAAATAAAAAGAGTACAAACTGGGGGGACATGAACCTGATCCAGTTAACCGTTTTGTAACATTAAAGATAAAACAAATAAAACTAACTACAAAGGGTTATAGATCCAACCTAAACAGGTGAAAACCAAAACATATACTAACACATCATACACTACTCAGCAAACCCGCATACGGGCGCGAAACCAAATAGCAAAAAAGGACGTGTCAATATTTGTAAAGATATAAACGGCGAATGAACTGACCGCCAACACGGACAAATTCACGTACCAAAACCCCCTCTGAAAAAACAAAGCAGGTATCAAGAGCCCTTTCGGGCCAAACGAACTCAAGCCCCTGCAAACTGTTAGATCCAACGAACCAAAACAGATGCAAGCAACAAAAGTGAATAACAACAACCTCGGTGCCGGCAGAAATAACACTGACCCAACGAAGAAAGACGATACAGCAGAACAGATCCTCATCGAACCAAACCTGTCACCGACAGCACAGGTAGCAAGACAACCCAAGGGGGGTTTTCGAAAACTCCGACGACGAAAATAGCAGAAAACTTCACCGGCGTGGAAAAGCGGCCAAAGCTGGACAATCCAACCACCCACAACTGAGAAGGATCCAAACACCCCAATTCGTACCAAGCAAACGACGATCCGAAGACGGCGGAGGAGGTTTAAACGAAGAGGAGCATCAGAAAACTCACCGGCGAGGAAGGAGGCGGCCAACTCCAACCACCCACAACAAGATCCAAACTCACCAACTCGTACCAAGCAAACGACGAACCTGACGGCGGAGGAGGTTTAAACGAGGAGGAGAAATGGACCCGGTGAAGAAAGGAGCTAGAAACGAACGCCGGACAAGGAAACGGTGGTGCAAAGGACGCACCACCACTCCTGCAGGTTACATCGCAGAAGAAGGCTTTGGATTTGGACGGGAGGCGCGGCGGCGGTGATGGATTAGAGAGAAGGCAGAGGAAAAGGGTTTTTTAGAGCAAACGTCAACAAAGTTAAAGGGGTAAAAACTAAAATTTAGATATTAGTTATTAAGAAAATATTGGCATAACAACTAATAAACTAACATTTACTTCTTCCAAAAAAAAGTGTGTTTTAATTTATGCATACATACAATAAATACAAATAGAAGTTTAGTAATATTTATATATACACATTAATAACACAATGAGAAGTTTTAATAAAATTACTTATAAAAAACAGCAAAGTGATCAAATGCTGATGAGAAATTAATACACAAAGTTCTACTGTTCTTTTTTATGTTAATTAGAAGTGGACTCTATAGATACTAATCTCCTTGATAATGTTTCCTTATTCTACATGGATTGAATTACTCCTTAATGAATTTCTATATGTTTTCAACTTTGTTGTTAAAAGTTAAAAGTGGTGAATGTAATTTCTCATATAGAAACAATGTTCTAACAAAGTTTGTATATAACAGGGAATAGAGGTGGCCAATACAGTTTTATGCCAATACTTTCAAGAAATATACCTTGACCTTAACAGGAAAATTAGTACTGTTATGCGGTTGGTTGATCTTTACCTTCCTTACTTGTTCTTCAATGGCATGTAAGTTGATTAATACTAATTAGCAACAAAATTTAAATATAATACTATAGAATTTGTTTAATATTCATTAATTAACTAAAATCAAATACTTGTTTTGCACACAGATTTGATGATATGAATACAAAAAAGTTGTTACTAGCTGCAAAACAAGGAGGTGTTGAAATGAATTTGTTTTACTTTGACCCCATAATTATCAATTGGGAAGATTACTTCATGAATATCCACTTTCCTGGTATCTTCAAGTACGCCTTAAAGTGATGTTTTATGAGATCAAGTAGTATTATTTTTCACCATTAAAGTGATGTTGTGTGTGTGTGTTTTTCAAATATTTAGTTTTTATAAGAAACATATGCCAAATGTTAATTATTTTACCGAGTGTTTTATATTTCATATTTTACTCCTATATACTCTCTTAAAAAAATCGATACGTCACGATTATTACAAATAATTTTTGTGCAATTTTACGATACCGAAAGAGACTAGTTGTGAGTTACTCATAGACTTAGATCGTCTGTTGTATCTATTTCACACAGGTTTACGTAGTAGGCAATCTCAACCATATATTTTTTTATCCAACGGCTTCTATTTAAGCAGTCAAATTCGATAGTTTAGCACAGTGTTCAATCTCAGCCAATTGTTTTTCATCAGACGGTAAATAAAAACAATTGTGTCCACATTGTAACAAGTGAAATCTAAACTTGTGTTACTCTGTAATGCATGTTTGATGATATCCTTCAATTATAATATGAGAATATTGTACATTTGTATGTGTACAACAATAGTAATATTGTAGTTGTTATTGGCTATATTCTAGGCAGGATGAAAGAACTGAAACCCAAGGAGATGCCATCAATGACCGTATTTTGTGTTGTATCTAAAAAAATATTAAACTTTGTTTGATCATGAAAAAGAAACTAAGCAGAGAGAGAATAAAGTAATAGGAAAAAAACAGTGGTAAAAAAAAAATATGTTGTGTCGTAGACAACTCAGTTTACAGTTGTAGGGATGTTGATATATGATAATCTGAGTGCAAACTTAAATTTTTTTTATTTTTTTTACTTTTAAAATGTAAGTTTAGCCGTTTCATGAAAATTTGTGGATTTAGCCACTAGCTTACTAGGAAAAAAAATACTAAATGGTACTGTTATGTTTGATTATTTGTTAAAAGATAAAATGGAAAGAATGAAGAGTTAAAAATTCTAATTTTTTTGAGTGTTTGTTTCATGGATAAGAAATTTATTTCTTAAAATAATTTTGTGGAAAAATATAAACGGGAATCTTAATTTTGAATACTTTTAAAAAATGCATTTGATTTGATTAATATTTATTACATTTCTAGAAGTATTTGTAAAAATGGGGTATGAGTAATAATTTAACTTTTTTCCCAACCTTCATGGGAATTTTTTTACCCACCGATATTCTAGCGAATAAAAATATTGAACAGTGAAAGTTATTTTCTTCCTGAAATGAATTATCACCGAACCAACTAACGATTGGTAAATGATCGTGTGTTCTATTCACAAGTAATTTAGTATAAATGATACAGATAGCTAGATACTCATTAAAGATACTTAAAAACCGCTCAGAAGACAATTAAGTCTTAACAAACTAAATTCTAGAAAAATGCTACCGTCAAACTCTCAAAAACACTTCATTCCTCGCACTCTCTCTAATTGGACCACATCATCACTTTATTTTAATACTTAACTTGTTGACCGGTTCAACAAGTCACGTTTTATTCCCCTTTTATTTTCTTTTAATTTTTTGTTAGTATTGGTTGGTTATTTATAAACAACACCACCCAACCCCACGATCTCTGCCACCTTCTCTTTGGTGATGCGGCGGTTATGATGTTTTGCGTCATCAAATATGGTGGTTTGACACGCACAAAACGATGACGATGAGAGGTAATAGACACGGACGACGTTCATCGGCCTTGACAGCTTAGCGTAAGGTGGTGTCACGGTGATCGATGGGTCTATTGCATCCCTCAATTAGAATAAAAGGAGAGTAACATAGCGGCAATACGACTTCGTGGTGCTCGTACATGGCAGATCTAATTTTTAATTGATGTGGTGGAAGAGATAAAGAGAAGGTTTATGGTGGATTTAGAGGTTGTTCAGGTGTTTTTTTGTAGAGAGATGGGCAACGAATGTGAACTTGAGTGGTTTAATGGATGTGGATACATAAATGGATGAAGTGTCTGTTATGGTTTTAATTAGTAACAAAACAATGGAGAAGTAAGTGGTGGTGGTTGGATGGAGAAGACGACATTGAAAAAAAATAAAAAGAAAAAAAAAACTATATTATCTGAAGAGCCGGTTGCCAATTAAAAAGGTTAAAAAGGTGGATGACGTGACCCAATCAGAGAGAGTGTGAGATATGAAGTGTGTTTGAGAGTTTGAGGTTAGCATTTCTCAAATTATAAATATTAACAAGACTATATTCTTCCACAAATTGCCAAACGTCGGTAATAATTTGAGATATGCAAAGTTCAAAGTAACATTTTGTTTCAATACATTAACTTCGAACAATTGCTAAAAAGAGTTTTAAAAGTGAGTGGCTGAGTGAACATAACCTAATTAATTACTTGAATGTCAAGAGGGATATAACATTTTCATGCTTAACCATTGCTTACCTTCATTATATTGAAAATAGAAAATCACTACTAAAAAAATTTTAAATACCGACGGACAAAATCTGTCTCTAAAATACAAATATTCCGTCACTAAGCAGGTTAGAGACGGATTTGATCCCGTCGGTAATTTTCTCGTCTCTAAACTGTTAGAGACGGACAAAATCTATCTCTAAAATGAAAATATCTGTCTCTAAAATAAAAATATCTGTCTCTAACTGCTTTTTCTGTCTCTAATTTCATCTTTATTAAAGACGAAATATATTCTGTCTCTAAATTCCGTCGGTATTTCAACTTTTTCTAGTAGTGAATTAGGGGTGTTCGCGGTGCGGTTTGATTCGGTTTTGAGCATAAAAGTCATCTTAACCGCGAGATAAAATAGCACGCGGTTCGATTTGGTTCGGTTGGTTTTTAAAAAGTCATCCAAACCAAACCAAAGCAGATAGGTTTGGTTCGGTTTCCGCGGTTTATCATGATAGAAAAAATATGACAATATTACCAACATGTTACAAAATAAACATCGGAAATTTTAATTTATTTTATTGTTTACATGATATAATTTGTATATACATAAATTGCTCGCATAAAAACTTATTTTTAATAATAATAGTATAGTTTTGAATCGTGTAAAATTATATGTTTTGACAACTTACTATTTTATGAACTCAATTTGAGTTTAGCTTGCTAAGCTTGACTAGGTAATAATTTGATTGCTAATAGTTGATATAGTTTAATTAACTTTTGCGGTTTGGTTTGGTTTGGTTCGGTTTTCGAAAATAAAAACCGCAAACCAAACCGTGCGGTTTAGAAGAAAAATGATTCGTGCGGTTTAAACTAAATGCGGATTTTTGCGATTTTCGATTTGGATTAGTTCAATTTGCGATTTTACTTTTGGATTGATTCAGATACGATCACCCTTATAAAAAAATGGCATAAAAATTCAAGCAAAAAATGATAGACAGAGGAGGCTGCTTATCATGACTTATACCAATTAAAATAATCATTATAGATATTAATATACACACACCTATTCTAATAATTATTACATCCTTTGCGGCCAATAGTTGGGATATATAATTTTTGTCCATAAAAAAGAATGGGCTAGTGCTTAAATCTACGGCCAATAGTTGTTTTGGTGGAGAATTTTTCTTTTCCAACCCCCAATGACTCTTTTTTACCCCTAAAATTTCATTTTTGTCTTTGAATAAAAACTTCGGAACACATTTTTCGAATATTTTTTAGTTCAAATTTGGAAAAAATTTGGAAAACATGTTCCGAAGTTTTTATTCAAGGTCTGTTCGATTCGATCGAATGGAGGAGAGGGGAAGGGAGATGAGGGAATATATTTTAATTAGATTCATGTTTAGTTCAAAAGAGGTGAGGGAAGGGGAGATGACAGATTTAATTACAAATATGTTTGGTTCATGAGACGGAGGAAAGGGGAGAAATTTTATAACTAATTTAAAATCATAATCCTTATTATCTTGGACACAGATCAAACCATATCTTGATACCAATTTTTTTATCCGAATGATATGTCTAACCCAAAATATAATTTATTAAATGAAGCAAAAACAATTTGTTTAATTAATATTTAATTTTTTTTCAAGTAAAATGGTAGGGGTAAAATTGGAAGAAAACATAATAAGCTATAAGCTCATAAACTACTTAAAATAACGTTTGAAAAATAAGATATAAGCTGGTAAAATAAGTCATAAGTTCCTTTTTAAAAACGTTTATCAAACAGAGCTTTTTGGATCCTATGAGCTTAATTATAAGCTATAAAATATATCACAATATAGCATAATCATGATAAATTATAATTTTTGTTAAAAAAAATAGTTATAGTAAGCTACTTATTATTATTATTATTATTATTATTATTATTATTATTATTATTATTATTAAACTTTATACATTAGATTTTTAAAACATTATGTTAAATTATACATTTACTTATTTTATTTTAAATTATAATGATAATAAATTTATAAAGGATAAAGATGAATTTTAGTTAAAATAATAAGAATAAAAATTGAAAAAAAAATGATAAGTTATAAGTCAATAAATAAGTTATAAGCTCATCGTTAAAAAAAAAGCATAAACGTTTTTTGAAAAAAATGATACCAAACAAGTTTTTTAACTTATAAGACATAAATTGTAAATCGATTTTTTAACTTGCCAAATGGATCAAAGACGAGAACTCTTACATATACACAAAATATTTAGGCATAAATTTAAGCACACACTCATAAATTAAAAAATTAAAAGAAAAATAAAATAGTCACATCAATCACTATCACTTTATTCAATTTTTTTTATTTTTATATTTTATTGTAAATGTACTTAATAATAAAGTGTTGAGTTTATGTCTAGGTTAAACTTTATCGATCAAAGACATAAAATGAGCAGTAGACACGGCACAACTAATTTGGTCCAACCTACGACATATGCGCACCCCAAGATAGAGACATTTGTTTTTGCAAAAGTAGAGAGAAATTTTTTCAATAAAATAAAAAAGCGACATGTGAATAACACGTTTTTGGCTATTGCAAATCGTGTATCTCAAAAAACTCGTGCCTTTTATCAACAAAAGAAAATCTCTATTCACCAAAGAAAAAATAATAAAAATAAAAACTCATGCACCACCACTTATGTTATTTGTTGGTGTGAAAAGGAAAAACAAAATCATGACTAAAGAGCGAATGATGCTCACAATTTTCACGCACTTAAATAATTTCTTACAAAAAATATTACTCAAATTAGTTTATGAAAATTTTTTTGAGTTACAAAAAATTCGGGGAAATAGTCATTTTAGTCCTTCAATGTACACTTCGCTGTCATTTTGTTCCCTCACTGAGCAAAAACTACAAAATAGTCCCTCAATCAGCATTCCGTTAGTCAATTTAGTCCAAACTGTTAGTTTGACCGTTAAAGTGAACAAAAACGCTGATCTGGCCTTTTTTGGACACGTGTCAGCATGATGAGTAGACTAAAATGATGATATGACATGAGGGACCAAATTGACAGTGAAGACATGGCGTGAGGGACTAAAATGACAGTACGAAAAAAATTTCTCAATTTAAATCCCTAAAACCCATATCTCATTCTTCATCTTTTTTTTCTATTGTTGTTGTTCTTCATCTTCACCTGTGCAATTAACAAAGTAAATTTTGTTTCTCTTTTGATATTAGTGAGTTGCCACTTTTAAATTTCATAATTCTAGGTTGTTATTTGGGATTATAGAACTGAGCACAAAAAATAAAACAAATTTGAAGGATGATTATGGTTGTTGTGGATACTTTGTATTTGTTGACAACTCAGGGTGATGGTGGATCTAAGACCAAAGAGAAATTATGAGTTATTTGGTTTGTGGCTATATACACTATTTGGAAAACAAGGAATGCAAATGATTTTTAATCAAGAGGGGTTCGAGGGGGAAAACGAGGTAGAGGAAATCAAGGTTATTACTTGGAGAATTCTTAGAATCCGAGCGAAAGGGTTTAATTAACAGTATCAGATTGGATTCAGAACCCGACTGTGTGCCTGGGAGTAGATATTAGAGAATAAATCCTGGTTTATTTATTACAAAACTGCGCTGGCTGTTTTAAACTTTTATGGTTTTTAATTGCAGTCCCTGAATTGAAAATCCATACAAGGATGAGATGATATCGGATGAAATCCATTCAACTTTTTTATTAATTTTAAAATCTAAATAATCAAACATAAACATTACATCAATTTGGGATTATAGAACTGAGCACAAAAATTAAAACAAATTAGCAGGATGATTATGGTTGTTGTGGATACTTTGTATTTGTTGACAACTCAGTTCTATAATCCATTCAACTGAGCACCTTTGTTTTAGTTTTTGTGCTCACTTCTATAATACCAAATCACCACCTAGATTAGAATTATGAAATTTAAAAGTGGCAACTCACTAATATCAAAAGAGAAGCAAAATTTACCTTGTTAATTGCACAAGTGAATATGAAGAATAACAACAATAGAAAAGAAAGATGAAGAATGAGATATGGGTTTTAGGGATTTAAATTGGGAAATTTTTTTCGTACCGTCATTTTAGTCCCCCACGACATGTCTTCACTATCAATTTGGTCCCTCGTGCCATATCATCATTTTGGTCTACTCATCGTGCTGACATGTGTCCAAAAAAGGGTCAGATCAGCGTTTTTGTTCACTTTAACAGTCAAACTAACAGTTTGGACTAAATTGACTAACGGAGTGCTGATTGAGGGACTGTTTTGTAGTTTTTGCTCAGTAAGGGACCAGAATGACAGCGAAGTGCACATTGAAGAATTAAAATGACTATTTCCCCAAAAAACTCATGCACCACCACCTATGCTATTGTGTGTTATTGGTCTGTTTGGAAGGAACATAACAATCTTAATTTTAGGATTAAGATTTTGTTTAAGAATCAATGGGTGGGGAGTACTCTATTAAAAAATCTAGGAAAATGCTAAACAGTGTACCCGGTGCACTAGTTAAGTAAGTTTTTATGGAAAGTTTTTCTTAAAAATTGTGCATTCAATGCTTTAAAAGTATCAAAAGTTCCTTTATTTCTATTACTTTTGCCTTTTATTTCCATTTTTACCATGCTTAACAAATGCATCGGGTGCACCGTTTAGCATGACCCAAAAATCTATTGGCGGTGGATTACAGTTAGGAAAAACGATTTTAGTGGTGATTATCATTAGTGGTGATTGAATAATGTTATTTGTTTTGGTATTTAATCGCTAGTTTTTATCATTAGTTATGATTATCATGCATCGCAATTCAATTAAGAGCTGTGAATAAAGTGAAAAAATCCATGATTTTCTTTTCTACGATGTACTTCTTTTGTTCCAAAAAGATTGAATTAGTTTAACGGTATAATTCGTATATTTTGTTTTGACCTTATTTTTTTACTAATAAATAAATATAAATATTAGCATATATAAGATTTTGTTGGTTTCATGTCAATGAGTATTTTCAAAATATTAATTTTTTATAATTTTACTATTATATAATTAAAAATATTAATCGTCAAAGTTATGCATTGACATACGTGCATCAATCAACTGACTCAATTATTTTGGGACGAAGAGAGTACTTATAAGCTATAATATTCATCTCTAATTTATTAATTAACAATTGATATTAGTTACTTTACACTCAAAAATAGCCGAATCAAAGTGAAAAAATCCATGATTTTCTTTTTTATGATTTACATAAAATAATTTAAATTCTCCAAAACCATTTATCCCTCCGTTCTATATTATAAGCAAAAATAAATTATTTTTTATTGTCCCAAATTATAAGCAAAAACAATTTACTTTTACCATTTTCAAGATTTATTTTTATTTATTTTCATAAAATTTAATATAAATCGCATTTAATTTACCTTTACTTCTTTTCCTCATAATCAAATCAATTCTTTTTACACCTTCCGATAAAATTTATTTTAGGAAAAACACAAAAATTCATACTTCAAAGCATTTTATTTTAATTTTCTTAATAAGTGTAAAATATTTCTTTTTACTTAGAATACGGGACAGAAAAAGTACATTACCAATATCAAAACACAAACATCTCACGACTATTGTTCCAGAACATCTTACACTCATGCATGTTGGTTTAGGGATTTGGATCTTCTTCAATTTTTTCTCCAATATTTTCTCTCATTTTTTTAATCTAATGATTGTTACATTATAAAGAATAAAATAATACTTAAGAAGAGAGAGAAAATAAGTAAATGAATGGTTGAGATCATATTGAAGAGAATAAATTGAAGAGAAAATTAGAGAGAATCCAAATCCGTTGGCTTAGTATCGACCTCAAGAGTTAAAAAGGTCACTCACTTTTTTTTTTGAAACAAGACTTTCCTTATTATAAGAAATATTGCATGTTTTATATTCATAGAATAACTTATTTATTGAATCTATAATATAGACTGAATATAATATTTATTCACTAGATTTAAATGATTAAAATATATTTTTGGTCTCTATAAAATCGTAATTTTTTAAGTTTAGTTTTTATTTAATTCTTAATAAATTTGTAGTCATTTTGAAAAAAAATTCATCACTCAATTTTGGTCTATACTATAAAGTTAATATGTATTTTGAATGATTTTTGTGTAGATATGTTTAGAATATCATAGAAAGTAAAATTAAAAAGTCGTTATTTTATAGAGACCAAAAATATATTTATCTTCCGTCAAAATATATATTTTGAATGGCAAATATATTATATAAAATTATAAAAACGAATAAAAAAAATATGACAAAAAAGGAAATAAAAAAATTAATATTAAAAAGATAATTTTTTATATTTTTGAAATATTAAGTGTACACATTTTGAGATAAAATTTTCATTTTAATATGTTTAACCAATATCCGGGTCACTGTTTACCATTTACCTAAAATTATTTATTACTCCCTCCGTCCATTATTATAAGCACCCTTACAAAGATTTTTTTTATCCCTAAATATAAGCACCTTTTTAATTCCTTAGACACATTTATTATTACTTTTCCAAACATAACCCCACTTTGCATTGAAATACGTAAAGTCAACTACAAATACATCTTTTCACCAAGGACAATTTAGTAATTGTAATACCCAAAAAGTACACATTAATTACACTATCAACTTTTCTTAATAAGCGTGAAATTTCTCTTGGGGGGCTTATATATAGAGACGGAGGGAGTAATAAATTAAGGAAAATGCTAAACAATACCTCAGAGCATTGATTAATGAGACAAATATAATAATATGTCATTAGAATTTATACAGTCGACGTTTCGAAAATATAAAAAATATTATTTTGCAATTTAAAAATTTGTTTTTTAGTTTCCTTAATCCGGTTAGTATCACCCATAAATTAATTGTATATTGAGACGTAATAGTCACGTGCGTTAGAATGGTCCAAACCTACTACTAGCATCTGTGTGTCCCGATGTGCAATGACGTTTGTAAGGTAGAGTCTTGTTATTTTCCCACGTGTTATTCATGCAAATATGAAATTTCATTTTCAGAACTCTGCCATATCTTGTCATAATTTCAACTTCACCATGTTTATTTTCTACTGTACTTTGTGCCATTCTTTCCCCATACACATCTATTTCCAAACCCATAAATTATTGGGTGTCGTGGGTAAATTCAGTTTAATACACATGCCTCAATAAAAATGTTTAAAATAATCCTTTGTCCGTCACAAAATAAATGATTTGATTTTGATTTAAAGTACTATTTATGTGATATATTTTGATTTTATTTTTCTATTAATATATATACATACAAATATTATCATATGAGATGTTATTTGATTTGTTTCAATAAATATTTTCAAAATATATAATTTTTATAATAGATAATTAAAAATATTACTAACTTCGTCCCAAAATATAAGACTCTTTTCGCGTTTTTTACTTGTCCCATTATATAAGAAATCCTTCCAATTTTCAAAAATATTTATTATTTATTTTCCTACATACCCCTAATCATGATACACTGTTTTCTGCAATTGGTAATAAATACTTTGTAAAATTATCAAATAATTCTCTCTCATAAAGGGCCAACTTGTAAAATAATACTCCCTCCGTCCCAATTTGTTTGAACCATTTGTAAAAAAAAAATTGTCCCAAAATACTTCAGCCATTTACAATTTTCTACTTATATTTTCACTTCTATCCCTACAATATTTACTTTTTAGAGTAATCATTATTGCACCTAAAAAGTGCATAGGGAGTACACAAGGATAATTTGGTAAAATGAATAATATCTCTCATTTATTTATATCACTTTCTTAATATGTGTGTTTTAGTCAAATAGCTCAAACAAATTCGAACGGAGAGAGTACTAATAGTCAATGTTTTTAAAATCAACTTTCTTAATTCCCGTGATTTATCCTAAAGGGTCTAATATTTTGGGACGGAGATAGTAATGATCAAAGTTTTATATTGACAAATATAAAATTGGTCAAATAGATCATTTATTTTGAGATGTAAGAAGTAAATTTTTTTATGAGAATGTTAACTTGTGCCCTTAAGGCACATGATAAGAAAATAAATATGAAAAACATTTATTAAAGAATGTATACTATTCAATTATTTAAGCATTAAATTTTTTGTATCATTAAATGCTATATTTCTATTTTTAGATAGCTTATCATGTTCCTTTATAACACATGTTAACATGACTTTTTTTTTAACTCGCCATTTATTTTGGGATGTAAGAAGTAATTTTTTTGAAAGTACCATTAAACATATAAACCAAAAAGAGTTACTAAAATTTGTAAAAAAAATATTTACTCAAAAAGTCATATAACTAATAAAAAAAAAAGTCTTTTGAGTTTATCTTAAGGGTCATGCTAAACAGTGCACCCGGTGCACTTGTTAAGCAAATTAAAAATAGAAATAAAACATAAAATTAATGTTGATAAAACTAATACACCGAGTGCACTATTTATCATTTTCTTTACTTTAATTAGTATGACATCACATTTTATATGTAGGTTTTAATGTTAAAATCTCGAATCATTTAAAAATGAAATTTTAATCACTGAACTACTTAAAACATAAAAAAAGAGCTCATTATTTTGGTAGTTTTTTAAACGTGTCTTTGATTTTATGCAGTAAATATTGATTTTGTAAATTAATTTTGATTAAACTACATATCTGAAATGATGAAATTGTTGGCCAGAGTATCGAACAGTTAGCATGAAGTTGGCAGGGTAGTAATATAAATAGGAGATACTTTTTCTTTTTGTGTAAAATTAATTATGTTTTTTTAATTTGTGCAAAATAGTCTAATGACAATTAACATCGCATTTCACATGACTAATATACTATAGTATATAAATAATAAGTGACAAACTACTTTGGACACTTAATATTTTACTATTAAACACGATACTTTAGTTGGAATAAAAAATTTCACTTCTTCTAGTATAGTATATCCCTTTGAGTTTGAATGAAATAACACGTGATTATTAAAAACGGTCTCAAGTAATTTTAATATGCAGATATTTTTGTATGGCACAAAATTTTAAGATTTTAAAAGACATATACCGTGTAAATTAATTTCATACTGACAATCAATAAAAATAGTTTAATATTCTATGTCATATCAAAACATAGGGTTAAGTACTAACGACGTGGCGGAAAACTTGTTATTTTACACCGTCATTGTATTTTTTTTCTCAAACTTTAAATCTATTTTTTAGTCACATCCACAAATATATTATTTAATAATTTAAACAAATAAATATTTTAAAATTATTTTTTCGTATACTTATTTCCCTTTTTATGAGAGCCACCAATATATTAATCTAAACTTTTGCGACCACACTACAAGAATTAAGCTTGCAAAGTTGTTCATTTTTACTTTATACGGAGTAATGATTAATTACAAAAACTCAATTGTCCCACTATATATGAATGGTGAATTTCACACTATATATGAATGGTGAATATTTTTATATATATATTCCCAACCCTCCTTTCTCAAACCTCATTCATTCCCCACAAAATCAAAATGACTTTTGAAATTTCAGTGTGGTTACAAAATTCCACACCCATCATCACAATCTTCAACTTCATGTTTTTCACGTTTACACTCCTCTTCTCTATCTTCTCATTCCTCATCTTCATCTCAAGAATAAAACCATGGTGCACCTGCAACATTTGTAGTAGCTACCTAACAATGAATTGGACCAAAGAATTCATAAACCTTAGTGATTGGTACACTCACCTTCTCAAAAAATCACCAACCGGAACCATCCATATCCATGTGCTTAACAACACCATCACATGCAACCAACAAAACATAGAACATATTCTTAAAACATGTTTTGAAAATTACCCTAAAGGAAAACCCTTTTCCGCGATCCTCGGCGATCTTCTCGGTAATGGTATATTTAATGCCGACGGTGTTTCATGGCACTTTCAACGTAAAATGGCGAGTCTCGAACTCTCGAGTGTGACGGTACGTTCCTATGCTTTAGAAATAATCATTGAAGAAATTCATACGAGACTTATTCCTTTCATGAATTCATTTGCACATGCTGAAAAAGTTTTTGACTTACAAGATGTCATGCGACGTTTCTCATTCGATAATATATGTAAATTCTCGTTCGGGTGGGACCCGCGGTGTCTTGAAGTATCGTTACCGGTTTCGGATTTGGCCAATGCGTTTGATGCAGCTTCAAAGATTTCAGCACGGCGTGCATTGTCAACATTGCCGTTGATTTGGAAAATCAAACGGTTTTTCAATATCGGCTCAGAGAAGAATCTTAAAGAAGCAATCAATGTAGTGAACAAATTAACGGAGAAGATCATTAGCAAGCGTAAGGAAATTGGTTTTTCAGCTAAGAATGATCTTCTTTCAAGGTTTATGTGTTCGGTAAAAGATGAAAAATATATAAGAGACATAGTCGTGAGTTTTTTATTAGCTGGTCGTGACACGGTGGCAGCGGGTTTAACATGTTTGTTTTGGTTATTATCAAAGAACCAAGAAGTGGAGAAAATGATTCAAGAGGAGGTGATCCGGGTCATAAAGAACCCGGATCAAGACTACCCGAGTTTTGAAGAGATTCGTGAGATGCATTACTTAAATGCTGTTGTTTATGAAACAATGAGACTTTACCCTCCGGTTCAATTTGATTCAAAGTTTGCAAAAAAAGATGATATGTTACCGGATGGGAGTTATGTGAGGAAAGGAAGTCGGGTGACTTATCACCCGTATGCAATGGGTAGGATGGAGCGGGTTTGGGGATCCGATTGTGAGGAGTTTAAACCGGAAAGGTGGTTGAAAGATGGAATTTTTGTGAGTGAGAGTATGTTTAAGTATCCTGTTTTTCAAGGTGGTGTTAGGGTGTGTTTGGGGAAAGAATTGGCTTTAATGGAAATAAAATGTGTTGTTGTTGCTTTGGTTAGAAGGTTTGAGATTCGGGTTGATGGAAATCAGGAGCTTCGTTTTAGTCCGGGTCTTACCGCCTCTTTGAAGGATGGGCTGCCGGTTCGGGTCTTTGAAAAATTATGATATTGTTAATAATATTATATTGACAGTGCATTATATTTAGCGGTTTTTTTATCACATAAATTTCACCTTTAAGATAGATAAGTGAAATGTTTGGAATTCAAACTCCAATTTCAACATATATAATATAATGTTTCTGTCAACTGAGCTAAACTCGCGAACTTATATTTAATTGTTTTTATTAGCTTAGTTAACTTTCCTATATATAAGTGTTGCATGATCGATATAAATATTATGTAATGATGTAAATCACATCTTTCCTGCTTGTTAATTAGCATTTAGACATGTCTTTCTGTTGGAAAAATAATCATATTAAAAAATTTCTCGCAATTATAAGCTAAAATAAATAAAAACAATTATGAATAAAAATTTATTATATAATTTTTACAAAATGAAATTTCAAATCTTTTTAAATCTCACAATTGTAATTTTTTACAATGACAAAATTGTAAATTCTCTCAAAATTCACTACTACTCAAGCTCCAATACATTCAAAATACTAGCTCCATTTTTTAATATGAGAATGTGTATTCATTTTGGCACAACATATTTTGGTCAAATAGCATAATGATAAAACATTTAAATATGAAGAAACGTGGAATTTGAGATTCGAATTTCAATCACTCTGATAATATCTTTAGTAGCTACCATTTGAACTACACTTTTGGTTGCAAAATGAGTATATCAAGTCATGCTATATATATATTGTCTTGTTCATAAACTTCATTCATACGCGTACCAAAAAAAAAAAGCATATGCTTTATTCATATTTTGTAGGCCGTACACTTATATTTTATTTGGTTTGTTGAGAGACATATGATGGTAGGAATTAAATGATATGAACATATAATGTGAAATTATGTACGTGGAATTGAGTTTAATGTGAGTTTGTTGTATTATGCGCCGTTAAATATGAATTCGATCTAACATCCTACTATTTTCCGTAAATTTTAATAAATTATTATTAAATTGTTCTTTATTTTCTCCTAAATATGGTTCACATTAGACACACCTATGAGATTTATGATCACTTAGAACTGTTTTTTAATATGCCTATATAGTGTTTGGCCCACTTTAATTAAGGGTTGAAAAACGTAGAAATTGAGATTTAAATTCCGATCTTCTAGCTATCAAGTGAAATATATAAATATTTTAACTAAATATTCTCTTCGATTCTTTTTATAAAAGATATTTTATTTTTTAAAATTTACTAAAAAATTAACGTTTCTTGCTATTAAATAATTAATATATTTTGTAGATAAGATACTTAAATTTTTTTACTAAATCTAAAAAGGTGAAATGTCTTTTATCAAAAGAATCGGAGGGGTATTTACCAATGATGTGCATTTTTTCATATAAAAAATTACTCCCTTCGTCTCAAAATATAAACAAAAGTGAGTCAAAATTTGATAAAATATATTTATTTTTGTTAATCAACTTTTACTTATAAAAGATGATATATGTATTTAATTCTTAAAAGTAGGGTTTTACCAATTTATAACCTAGGTACTCCTAACACTTCATAAAAAGTGGATAGAGATCATTTACGTTGATGTTGAACCGATTGGACATGTTATTGATCAAAAAAGGTGTGGAGGAAAATCCTTTTAAGGGTTGGATACTTTGGTTTTCTATGTGGTTGTTGCTTTCAAACGATACTAGTTGCTGTTGCGGGGTAAATTTTTTCTTCTTTTGCTCTCTCCTATAGTAATTGTTTAATAACCTCATGACTTCAGAATGCTATATTGGTCCAAAAATTGATATGTGTGTGTGTGTCAGTCATTCATTATATTGCAATTGTTGATGACTCCATTTTGTGAATGTTTCATTTTGGTTTTTTTAAATTTTCCCTTAATAATTTGAGAGTATTACCTATAATAATTAACTAGTTGCATACGCACGGGACGCGCCGATTTATTTCGTGAGTGTGTTTGGTCGTCAAGAGTGTTATACAAATTTTAAAAAGATTTATTTAAAGTGAGGTTAACCGTATATAATCAATTTTATTTAGAATGAATAATAAACTAAAAAAGTTGTAAAAAAAAATGAATTAAATAAATAGGCATATATTATAATGAGTAAAATTACAGGGACATAATACTATTGATAATTAAATATAGTCATTGTCATTGGTGATAATATATAAAAGGTGTGATAAAGATAAAATTTTCAGAGCTATATTTTGTCTATTGTATATTAGTTAATTTAAAAATTTATTAACTTCTTATGTGTTTGAGAATTAATTTAGAATTTTTATAATAATTGCGATGTTAAAATGTAAGATATTGAACGACAAAAATTGTTTTCCCGTGTATAATAGATAATTTAAATTTTTTATAAATATCAACAATGTGTTTCGCGTATAATATATAATTTAGACCTGTGCATCTCCAATTTGTCCTGTGTATAATAAATAATTTAGATTTTTTTTTATGAACAACAAAGTCTCTCATGTATAGATATCCCGTATTTTATGTATTAATAACAAATAGTTGTTTCGCGGCGTTACATGAACATGAGTTGTTCTATAGAATCGTATAATGTGTCATTGATTTCTCAAGAGACATTAACAAATAATTTGTTTAAACGTCCCGCATATAAAAGTATTTTAATATTGTTTTCACCAACAACTTGTCCTGTGTATAAAATATATTTTAGAATTTTTTATGATCAACTACAAATATCTGATTTACGACCTTACCTGAACAAAACTTGTTCTATAGGTTCATACAATTGTGCCCTTGATTTCTAAGAAGATAGTTAATTTAAGTTTTTCATTAGCATGTAGCTTGTTCCTTGTGTATAATAGTAAATTTTTTTATCAACAACAATTTGTCCTCCATGTATAAAAAATAAATCTACTTTATTATGATAAAAAAGGGTAAATAGGTCTTTACCACCCTATAAAATAGGCGAGTTTTGCGTTTGCCCCCTGTAAAAAAAATTTGTAGGAATATCCCCTTGCAATGTTCAATTTTTTTTTTTTTGTAGTGTATTTTACCCCCCTATGTTGGGGAAAAAAAAATCTGCAAGGGGGTATTCCTACAAAAAAAAATTACAGGGGACAGATGCAAAACTTGCCTATTTTACAGGGGGGTAAAGACCTATTTACCCTAAAAAAAATAAACCTACTTTACTATAATTAAAATTACTTTATAGTCCACAAAGGTAGTTCAACTGTTAAAAAATGTCAAAATTTAATTATTTTATCCCATGTATAAAATTTATAAAAAATCTCAAAAATGTATAAAACATTGTCAAAATATAAAAACATTTTAATCTAAAAAAATTTATCCACAATAATTTTTTTAATTTATTCTGCGTATATTAGTTATTTTAAACTTCTTATGAGCGACAGTTTGTCCCATGTATAATGGACAATTTAGATTTATTTTTTTTATGAACAACGATGTATCCATGTGTAGATGTCTCGTATTTTATATATTTGTAATAAATACTTCTTTCCCGATCTTACTTGAACATGATATGTTCTATAGGCTCGTACAACCGTATCCTTTATTTCTAAAGAGACAGTAAAAAATGGTTTTGTATTTTTTTGAAAATCCGAAACAAATAATTTGTACAAATGTCCGATATATTTTTAATTTTTTACCATAGATAATTTATCCGGTGAAAATTAGTTATTTTAAAAAATTTATCAAGGACAACTTGTCCCATATATAATATTTATTTAGGTTTTTCATCGACAACGTATCACGTATATAGATGTCCAATATTTTTAACATTAGTAGTGCATATTGTTCTAGCATTTTTTAAATTATAATTAACAATTTGAACCATATTTTTTCATCGTGCATTAAAATTTAATTAAATGAATTTAAATTAGTAAAATATAACCAAATAACTACTTTCATCCGAAAGTTAAAAAACAAACCTACTTTATTATAATTAAAAGTATTCTTTATAGTATACAAATGCAGTTCAATTACTAAAAAAATGTCAAAATTTAATCATTTTATCTCGTTTGTAATATTAATTTGAAAACATTATTTAACCAAAAAAGAAGTTGAAAACATTGCCAAAAAAAAAATTTGATCGTTTGAAAAACTTTATTAGCGGTAATATATTTTGTATTTGTCTTGTGTATAAATCATACTTTAGAATTCTCATAAGCGATAACTTGTCCCTGTGTAAGACCCGTAATTCCGCGGTACCTTTTGTGTGAGGAATGTGAGTAATGGCTAAGAATATTAGGGTTTTTGGTTAAGTTGTTTTGTGTGTATCGTCGCAATAACAACATTTTTGCTGAGTTGGAGCCTGTCTTGTGCTCGTGTGCTGGAAATGCACAGACTTTTGGTCCTTAGTCTTTAATTATCTACGAGAACGTTTCTGTGTTTTCAGAATTTTGAAATTTGACTTTCTCCGCTTTTTGGAAAAACGAGTAGAAAATTGTACCCGCTGCTGGAAAATTTACGGTTTTTGTTTTCCGTCGAATTTTAATGGGAGACTTTATATATCGGCGCAAGTTAGAATTTGGTTTCAGAATATTTTTAGAAGGCTAGGATAAAAATTTCAGTCGGAGAATAAAGTTTAGCGATAATTTTTAAAAATGGTTTACGACGAACTTTTATTTCGTAGATTTTCTATTTTTGCAAGTTTAGTTCGTTAGCGAAGTGCAACTCGCCTGCGAGCGAACGCGAGAGCTGAGTAGTGTGAGGTGGCATAAAGTGGAAAATATCTAGATATTTTCTAGGATATATTATATTTTAATTGTGTGAGAGAAGCAATGGAGGGCTAGGATTTGATCTTGAAACTATGCAATATTCGATCCAAGGGCTATTGTTGAACAAGACCAAGGTTGTAAGGATTTTGTGTCACATGGGATCAAAGATCAAAATTGGATAAAACACTCCCTCTTCCCTTCCTCTCTCGGCCAATCCTCATTTCTCACTCTCCCACCTTCACAGAAATTTTCCCTCTTCATAATCTTGGATCTAGATCATGGCTAGGATCATTAAGTTGCAAGGAACATCTTCTCCTTGAGATAACTAAGCTTTTCCCCTCCTTATTTCTCTCAAAACTTGTAGATTCTAGGAATTTTGTTAAGGTTGTTCTTGAGCAAAATTGTTAGAAATTAGTCTTGATTCATTGGAGTTTAGTTTGAGTAGTATCCTTGCTTGTTCTAGCTAAGTAGAGATGACTTCCATGGTGTTTTGAGTTCACAAAGAACTTTTGGGGTTAGGGTTTGAAGAGATAATTTAAAATGATCATAAACTTGAAATTTTTCTTGATGTTTTCATTTTTGAAGTTGTTTATGAGCTTTGTGTAGAATTGGATGTTAGGATATGGATTTTTGTTTTGAGAAACAAGAGAAAAATTTTATTGATGTTCTTGAGAAATTATGAACACCCTTAGAAATTTTGATTTGGTTTATAAAAGTGGTTTGATTGTTAGCAAAAGTGATCTTGGGATATTATAGGATATTACCATGATATTCAAAATGAAAAAAATTGAGTGTTAGTGTGTTTCAAAATTTTTGGCCGTGGCCTATATATATGATCCCATGAGATTTCAAAATTTTTCTAAGTCCACAATGATAAGGAATAGATCATAGTTTTGTAGATGATCATAGTTTTAAAAGAAAGGAATTATAGAGTTTTATGTGAAAAGAAAATAATTGCAAAGTTTTGAAGAAAAATGGTATTCTTGGATTCAAAATGATTTAGTGTGTGTACTTGATCATTGAGGAAAAACTAGTGATGGTTTAAGTAGTGATGGTTTAAGTGTTCTAAGCTATGTTTGATTTTGAAAAACAATGGTTTTAAAATAATTCAAATTCTGGACGAAATTTACAAGGGCATTTAGGTCATTATAAAATTGTTTTTGTGACCTAGAATCTTAACCATTTGGTCCGTCTTTTCGAGACGAAGATTTCGGCGTATGGCTCGTTTCGATCGGATAAAGATTGAATGAGTTATGGCCATTTTATTGGAAAATGAAACTTGTAACTTGTGATGCAAGTAAACTTTTATTTTTGTGAAATTTTTTGAAGAGCTCATGGGTTGTTTTCAAATGGTTTTATTATGTGTAATTGATTTCCTTGGAGTTAGGAATCAAAGTGTTTCATAAATTGTTTTGAAACGAAAATATTTTCGCGTAGCGAGAAATAGTGCATTTAACTTCGTGAAATTTTAATCACTATGGGGAGAACTCGTAATCACTATCCGAGAGTGTTAGAAAGTACCTTAGACCCCTCTAGATTTTTGGGTTTTGGTTTCGTTTCGATAGAATATGGTGAGAGTATTTTATTGATGTTACGCTGCTTATATTTTAGGTAGCGTGAATTGTAGAATTCAGCGAGAAATTGTTGTGGAAGCTTGCCGAGGTAAGGGCACCTTTATTTTTGTCTTATTTCTATAATAGCATGTGTGTATGCTTTGTTTGTGGTGTGTTTTGAGTGTTTGACATGTATGTGTGATGTATTCTCGGAATGAGAAATTGTTTACAATACATGTGATTGAATACATATGATTGAGAATATATGTATGTTGTTGTGATTGAATACATATGATTGTGAGAATATATGTATGAATATGTGATTGTTTACATATGATTGTGAAAATATATGTATGAACATGGAATTGAATTACATATACTTGGAAGGTATGTAATTGCTGCATTAGCATATATGGGGAATCGTATGGTCATGCATTCATAGTAAGTGGTTATCGGGAATAGACCACGGGGTGTGATTATCGGGAATGGATCCACCTTAATCCTGCGGGATTTATTGAGTCCAATACGTGGTTATCGGGAATGGACCACGTAGTGTGATTATCGGGAATGGATCCACTCTAATCCTTCGGGATTTTATTGATTTTAGTAGGGGTTGGACCTACGACTCTCTGCAGAGAGGTTAAATTCCGGAATTTCATGCATGTGGCAGCCAGTGATTGGTGTCACGATCATTTTAGAGTCTGCATTGATAGGTGGTGTGTGCATTTAATTATATTATGCACGTGATGTGAATTTGCTAAGTGTTTACTCGCTTTTTCCCATATCTGTTATTTGTATTATGTGTTACTTGTGGTGACCCTTACAATGAAACATGAACGGGTTACCCCCACCTAGACGATGGATTCCTGTCCGAGACCGTGGGTCGTGAGGACGACGGTGGCTTCTTGAGCCCTCAGTGATCGAGTGGCGTGGCTGATCTAATTAGATTGTGTGCCGGTGTGTCTTGTACACCGTGCTTTTGGTTAGACGTAGTATTCTGACTCTTTTGGATAATTGTATCTGAGTACTTATACATTTGGTTTAGACGGTTGTCTTTTGGATTGTAAATATTCATATACACACTTTGCTTCTCAGAAGCACTTTTATGTATAATTAGTATTATGCTGATGCTTGGGTTGTACTAATAGATAATTAGTCCTGTTGTATGATTAATGCCGGCTCGTCACAAATTTTTGCGTGCTCTATTTTGTTTTTAAAAAAAAAAAATAATGCCCTTTTTTGGTCTTTGAAAATTGGGGTGTTACACCCTATATAATAGATATTTAGATAAAAAAAAAATATGTTCTATAGGCTCGTACAATTATGTCTTTGATTTTTAAGAAAATAAAATAAAAAATAGCTGGTGGAATAATTGAATTTAGTGAGTTGATATTTTTGATATTTTAAAATATTTCAAACATAGAGAGTAGTTATTAAATATTCCCATCTAATATCAATTGACTTTTTTTTCATACGGCCCATTGTACCATATTTTGTTAGCACACTCTTAAATTTAAATAAATACTCTCATCTTTATATAAAAAATAAACACACGTTATTTTAATTAAAATTAAATTATAGTCCATAAATGTAGTACTTTATTATTATTTTTGACACAAAATGTAGTACTTTATTATAATTAAAATTGCGTTAGAGTCCACAATTGTAGTTCAACTGTAAAAAAAATGTCAAAATTTAATCATTTTATCATGCCTGTGATAGTTGAAAATATTGTGTAACGAAAAAACTTGAAAACATCGTCTTAATATATAAATCTTGATCCGCAAGAATCACATCACTTATTATCATCATTCCTAAGTTATTTATCCGCGAAATAATAAATTATACCGTTAGTTTATAATCTAAAAATAAATAAAAATAGGAGTACTATATCCAGATTCAAAATAAGTAAAAATGGATCAGCAAAAATAAATTTATTTAGTCCAAATTTTAAATCAAATACTTGCAATTTATTTGATTAAGTTTCTTATATTGGTCAATAGTCCGAGATGCAATTAACTTATGAGATACTATTTTTTTTATGAGCAATAATATTTGTACAATTAAAAAATGACAATTTTTTAAACAACCCTCAATTATAAGAATAAATCTCTATCGTTCTTTACATCCACTATTCCCGTAATTTATTCCATTATAAAAGAAGATTAAAATGACATCATATTTTAAGATATTACCTTATTTTAATTCTTTCATTTTTTATCTTCAATCTTTCATAACAAATAACATCTTTATATAATAAAATTAAAGTATAAAAAAGATGTCAAAAAATTATCAACTTTAATTGTTGAAATGTCATGACTCTTATTATATTTATTGAATTGATAAACTCTAGTAAATAGAGACAGTACATCAAATCTGGTCCACTGCAGTGCTCCCTTTTCTTCTTTTTTTTTAGGTAGCTTAGCTGGTAGAAATTCACCCGTTAAAGGTGAATAAGTAGCATATCGGATTCGAATCTTGATCCATACACAAATGTACAATATTCTTTACCAATTGAGCTAGACTCGTTAAGACACTCTCTTTCCCTTCTTTAAATGCCTATATTAGAGAAACATTTAATTTAATTATTTTAAGGCCAAATTTAGAATTCAGTATATCATATACTAATATATTATCCTCCCAATTTTAAGGTTTAAATATTTAAGGCCAAAATTATAATTTAGTACTTTTTTTTCTCATAACAACTTGTATTTTGGTACAGAGATAGTAATATATTCTCTAATACTTTTTAGGGAATTTTAATTTATTCTTTTATAATTTGAGGGTATTTATCTTTCAACCAATAAGAACAAACTATTTGTATGTGATCTCTACAATTTTGTTACAATTAGTTGATGAAACCACATACAAATTTACTTATGTGCCTTTTTAAATGAAAATAATTTATTTATTAGTTACCGTATATACTAAGGGATGGTCTAATCTTTGGTTAGAATCTGATTCTATGTTAGTGGTTCATGCTTTCTCTTCTACTAGAATTGTACCTTGGTCTTTAAGGAATCGTTGGGATAACTGCTTATTGTTAATCTCCAACATGAACTTCTATGTCTCCCATATATATAGAGAATGAAATCATTGTGCGGATAAACTGGCGAATATAGGACTATCTTTAATTGATTTTACCTGGTGGAATGATATTCCATCTGTGCTGTTAGATGATTTTGGTAGGAACCTTTTAGGAATGCCTTATTATAAGTTCTGTTAGTTGTTTTCTTTTTGTTTCTGAGGTTCAGGTTGTTTGCCCCCCTTCTTTTCTTTGTATTTTCCTTTTCTATATATATATATATACTTTTTGAGGGCTTACTTCTAAGCAAGACTCTTTTGTCAAAAAAAAAAAAAGTGTTGCTTTATAAATGTATTGTCACTTCACATCAATGTAAGCCTAAAACCAAATGATATGTTAGAAGATTCTCTGCAAATTGAAAGTGCACTCTACCTATGTTAAAAATCACGTGAAGCCATAAAGACTGTTGAGCAAGATGAATACTTATGTCATAAAACTTGATATTAAATTGTTACTTCAAATAATTTTAAATAAGGTTAAATTACACATTTCATTTCTTATATTTATTTGAGATTTTAATTTGTTTCTTTATATTTAAAAAGTCTCAATTTAATCTCTTATATTTTCACTATTTATATAAATTGTTCATTTTCGTTAGTTTTATTATTAATATTGGACATGTGTCGAAGTGTCCAAATGTCCACTTATCTAATTACATATGTAAATGGTCTGCCACCTGTGATAAAATTAACAAAAATGACCAAATTAAAACATAAAATAAACGTAAGGAATCAATTTAAAAAATTTAAATGCAAGAGATCAAATTGAAACCTTCGTAAACATAAGAGATATTTTGTAGTGTGACCTTTATATAATCATATCTTTGTCTCTAATTATAATTATATACATTTGATAAGTTGGAAACTCTCCCGTCGTATAAGTGCAATCAATTTGTATTATTGCTGGTATACATTTTTGCGATTACTATTTTAAATATAGAAGTAATTGTATTACTATTTTTTATTTGACTTTTCAACCTCTCACCAACTATCATCAATCTTGCTTCAAAAAAAAACAACAAACTATCATCTATCAATTTTGTCATAAACCTTTATTCATATATAGGGTAATGTAATCTCTCATCTCTTATGAAGCTCCGATACGGGACACGATATCGATACGATACGACACCGATACGTCGATACGTAATTTTTTTTAAAATCCCCAATCTGATACTGCCGCGATACGTTATTTAAAAATTAAATTTAAAATTAAATATATAAATACACATTATATAAACATGACTAAAATCAACAATATTAATAATTAAAAACATAAAATATCTAATCTTATATCAGAATTTTGGAAAAAACTTAAATGTTTAACATGTTATATAGTAGGACACCGTAGTTTTTCTTTTGAAAAATAAAAAATTATATTGACAAAGAAAAACTACAAGAAGTGCTAAAGATACAAACAAGTATCGGGTATTGGAACGTATCAGACATATATTGAGTATTACTTTTTTATTTAAAAATAATGATTTAACCGATATTTTTCCGATACGAGTATCGAGACGTATCGGAAGAGTATCAAATATTTTTTTTTTATTTAAAAATAATGATTTAACCGATACTTTACCAATACGAGTATCGGAATGTATCAAAAGAGTATCGATATCGAGTACGTATCGGACACGATACGTCACCATTTTTTGAATATCGGGGCTTCATAGCTCATGTCTAATACCTTTTTTATCAATTTTATTAAATATTAAAAATAAAAGCTAATTGAATGATATTTGCAGTTTAAATTTAAAGATGGAGTATGTAGTAAGTATGTTAAGAATATTTTAATGTAAAAAGAATATTTTAAAGAATAAAAAAATGGAGTATGTAGTACATCAGTAAGTAGTACAACAGTGTGATTTCCATGACACTTCACACCAACACACTTCAAGCATTATCTCTTTCTTCCTTGTTTCTAAACCCAACTCCCTCTCTCTCTCTCACTTCTTCTCCAAACTCAACTCAAACACCCAATCGCCAGCCACTTTTTCCGGTCACCTTTATACAAAATAAATGACATAGTTTTCATTCTCTACACTTCTGTCCAAATAGATTTCTTAAAGGAGCTAGCTTGAAAAAATGGTTCATTTTCATCTTCATGCATGTTTTGTACCCTCCATTTCCACAAGAACTCCATTTTCGGTTTCGTAGCTGTAATAATAACTATGCAATTTAGCACCAGATTTTTATGGTTGATCATGTAAGAATTCCTTTGAACATATTTGTTACATGATATTAGAAGACAATTTCAATACTTTTGTCTACTCTTCTCTCATAGATACTGAGACAACAAAACAAAGTTAAGTTTAGATTTTGCATTTCAACATTTCTCTTCTTATTTCAACATTTTTGTCTTGTAAAAGAAAGCATTTTGATGGTGTAAATTAATTTAGATCTTTTTTGGTTTGTTTGATTTGTGTTTGGATTTTTCATACTAATCATGATGGAATTTGTGTTGGAATTTTTATATATTTAAAAATAAAACCGAAAATTCTGTAAAAAAAAAAAAATAAAACCCAAAAAAAACTAAATAGGAAAAGTAAAATTGTATTATTTATGAAATAAGATGAAGGAAATAAAATAATTATTTTTTTGACAGTGATCATACTAATCATGTTGAAATTTTTTATTTTATGTATTTGTTCTATTTGAAAATTTTATTCAAAAATTCATTGTTTCCCTCATTTTTCTTACTTCTTCTACTTAATTATTAGACCATTTTTATTTTATTAAAAGATGTACTCCATTATATAGATCTGGTTATAACAAAGAAGAAATGTTGAAGTCTATCATAGATTTGGTTTCAACAAAGAAGAACAATACTTATAATAAAAGTCACAAACCCAACATTTTAACCTTTCTTATTCATATTTTTTCTAGATCTAAATTTTTAATTTTAATTTTAAAAATATACAAAAATATTTTTGTTCTTTAGGCCATCTTTAATCCATTTTCTTTCTTTTTTGCATTTTACTTTTTAGAAAGAAAAAAAAACTTCAACGAAGAAAAACAATAATTATGATGTGAAAGTCACAAATTTTCAAAATCCAACCGCACTCTTGTATTTCTTTAAATATATTTTTTTAATATTTAGATCAGAAAAAATGTGTAGAAATATATATTTTTAATATTTAGATCTGAAAAAATGTGTAAAAATATGGTTTTGTATTAAAAATATTGTTTTTCATAAATTTTTATTATTTAAAGCTTTTTATTGTTTTAGTATTCACACAAACTCTATTTCTCTGTTTTTTTATTATTATTAAAAGTTTTTTATTGTTTTTGTACGTAGAAATAAAAAGTAAAAAAAATAATCAAAGCTTTTGTAATAAAGTAGAGAAACTAATTAATTGAGTTTAGATTTGAAAATAACACTAATTACATAAACATAAGCTTTTTTCTCTTTTTCAATAGGACACTTACACAACTCTCTTGCTTCTTCTTTTTTCTCCACGCCAACCCAATACCACTCAACTTTTTCATTTTTGTCATGCAAATGAAAACTGGAAAATTAAAAATGTGGTTTACTTTAAGATAGTTGAAATGATCAAAAAATGAAATGATAAATCAACAAAGAGCAAATATACCTTTATTCATGTTCTTCTTCCTTTCAAATCTTGAGCAATGTTCCTGCAAAATAAGAAAAAATGAAATGAAGATTAGAAATATGATGAAGATGGAAAAATAGAAATAAGAAAAAGTAGGAGAAAAAAAATAAAGAGAGAAGTGAATTTGAAATATTATGGAAGAGGATGAGTTTGAAGTGAAGATAATAGTAGTTTTAATAGAAATTGAAATTATGTTGAGAGGGAAAAATATTTTGAATTTGAATTGAAGTAAAAGTACAATTTGATGGCTTTTTGGATAGTGTAAAGTGTAACACACTAACCCGTATACGTAATTAATAAATAAAATAGTTAAACACATATACTCCCTTCGGACATTTATATAAGCAAATATTTCTATTTGCACATTTATTAAGGAAGTAGTTTTTTATTTTAGTTTTATGTGTAATTTTTAATACAATTCCTAAAATACCCTTTTAGATGTAATCATTAGTACTCCAACATATGATAACTAGTACTGTTTTCAATAACTACTTCATTGTACTTTCTCATGTTACAGTACACTACACGTAACCATTTTTGCACCTTCTCATATTCTCATATCTACCCAAATTCAAAATCAACTTTGCCTCTATGTTAAAAAATTTACATTTCCCTCCAGATTTTTTGATTGAAATTAAAATTGAAATTGAACTTTGCCTCTATATTTAATTGATTGATTAAAATTCTGGTTTACCACCAAACACCTTTTCTATAAATTGAAAATAAAACAAGCCTCAATTGTAAGTAGTTGCAGATCATATACTTTCTCATTAGAGGTAGACAATGCCTCTTAATATTGATTTGAATGGTGACCCTCCTGAAATTAGTTTGAGTTCTATTGACTTAAATGTTTGTCCATCATATGAAGAAGCTATTTTTGACATGAATGAGTATCCATCATATGAAGAAGAAGAAGAAGATGTTTCTGTCATGAATGTGTATGAAGAAGAAGATTTTGTTGACAACAATGTATATTCATCGTATGAAGAAGTTGTTTATGACATGAATGTGTATGAAGAAGATGTTGATATCAATGTGAATCCATCATATGAAGAAGAAGCTCTAAATGACAACAATAGTTGTGAGCTCTCTGAATTTAAATTAATTTTATTTTTCATGAGATTTATATTGCAAACATTCATAAGTTCCATTGAAATGATTTTGTAAAAGTATTTTGAAATTTTGTCTTTACTTACAGGGCTGGATGATGATGATGCTCAAAGCTTTGATGAAGAAATTAATCATGAATTTTTGCATGAAGGTTCTAGTAGTAAAGATTTATTAACTCTTTTTTTGTCTATTTTCTTTTTCTTTTTTCATGACCACGTTTTTGAGTTTATCCCTGTTTTCAGTTTTTATTTTTATACAAGAAGATTCATTGTGCTAGAAGAGACAAACAAAATAATCATAAATTTAACCAATCAAATTGATAGTAATAATATGGGAAGTTGTAAAGTTCATAGCAAAGAAGGGAGTTTACGTGTTTTGTCAAGCAATGTTACTAGTACCCGTACAGTAGGTTAGCTTGTATAAATGAATGAGTAAGTATGAGTATAGATTACTTGTAAAAAAGAATAAATGTATGTGTAGGGGTATTGTTGGAAAAAAAATATTAATTAGAGTTGAATTTAAGACTTTTGCTTATATTTAGGGCCAAAAAATTTTGTTGACTTTTGCTTATAAAAAAGGCCGGAGGGAGTACGCATTAAGATGTATACGAATCCAAGCATAGCATATTATATCATTATAATTCAAATCATAGCAACGGATATAGATAATCATATCATAATATCATAAGTCATCATACAAACTTAATAAAATTCCCTTGACAAGGATCAACAGTCTCAAGATAAATCCAAGCAAGCAAGTCATAAATATATCGATAGCAAGGTCATAGAAAATAAATAGCAAAATGCTCAATACATCGATTACGGAATATAAATCTACCCGACACGATGTTACAAGTACCAGAGCATTAATTATTACAACCCAACTAAGATAAGTTCTAGGAGAAGCATAATGCTTAACTCCTTACCACTAGTAGCTAGAAACTCAAAAAGCGAGCTACTCCTCGGAAGCTATGTCCTCACCCTGCACCTCTGAACCCCCAAAGGCCCAGAAATTACACAAAAAAAGAGTTAGTAATGAAATCCAAAATAAATGAAAAGTATAATCAATACTCTACATTTCATGTTATATAAATAAGAGTTATAACATTACTCTTAAGATCATATGAAAGATTACATAATAGACATAAGCATAATACGCAATCCGAATAACCAAACACCAAGTGTACACATGTATAAGTCAAGATATCAAGTACACAAATAATGTCGATTATCACTTAGTTCACATAAGATTCACCTTCATCTCCTAAATGCAAACTAATGTCACATTCATGTAATGTTTCCTAGCATTATTACTAAGTGCATGTGGTACCTCGTCAAGTTATTGGAAAACTTATTCCAATTATGTTTTAGTCAACCGCAGCTTCTAAAACATCTGCTATACTTTATGGCTCATCTAAATTATCTGCTCATCATACAAAATGAATGCATGTATGCAAGATTACCAAACACATGATTTAATCTTCTCATCATATAAGGATATCACATTCCATGTACTTCAATAACTCAATCAAAGGTACATTCATCCAAAATGATCAAATCATATTCAATTAACTCCATAAGTAATCATGCATGCACATTCATCAAAGTCATATCATATTTCATTCATAGTTTAACAATATCATTGCTCATACTAATCAATTCATCATTTACTTAATCATACATAGATAATTCCGCACACTAGGTTCATATACATCCTATCATGTTATCATATAATCAAAAGATCACAATTAAACATGTTATGAGTATATAATCCATCAAATTGATCCTTAAAAATAACATTGAATTCAGGTTTGGTCGCTGAGCTACCAACTGGCGAGCACCTAGCGAGCAGTTACAGAGAGCTGGTCG
Source organism: Trifolium fragiferum (assembly GCA_954870985.1). Taxonomy (NCBI): domain Eukaryota; kingdom Viridiplantae; phylum Streptophyta; class Magnoliopsida; order Fabales; family Fabaceae; genus Trifolium; species Trifolium fragiferum. Next base: position 73,861,251 of record OX940789.1, on the reverse strand, counting down.
CTAGCCGGTCGCTCAGCTACCGCGAAAATTTCTGAAAATTTCCAGGAGCTATGAATGTTCGCTGCAGCGAGCTTGATGCCTAGCTCAGCGACCATGCCCAGACAATTACCCCTGTTTCGGGTTTCAACTTAAAATTACATAAAAATGTCATTTTTCATCATATAAATCATTAAAGCCATCAACTTTAAGCATATAAGGATCATATAAGTTCAAAAGTACAACTATAAACATGATTTAACACCAAAAAGGTAAGAATCATGGATTTTCATACATTTTCATAAAAGTTCATAACAACACAAAATTTCCTAATAAACATCTACACATTCCCATTATTAATCCCCAAATTCGTGTTGTTCATTACAAAGGAGTTTTCAATGGTTCTAAAGCCTAACAAAAATCATTACTTGAATTCATTTCCCATCCCAAAATAGAAAAGAGTGAGAGAAGATTGGGTTTAGAGAAAAATAGATTTTCTCCTCTCCTCTTGATCACCCTAGATAACAAATATTACTCTCTTACCTCTTGATTGAAGCTTTAACTTCAAGCTCTACACTTAAATCCCTTCTACCCTCTTCAAGCTTGCTTTCCTATGCTTTCTCTCTCTCTACCTCTCTTTGAAAATGAGTGAAATGGGTTTAAGGTTCATGAGAGCTCTAGCCCTCCCCTCTAGGTTAATTCAATTTTAAGTGTAATACCAATTATATCCTTCCACTCACTCATGGGCTTGGCCCATTAATTTGCTAGCTCTAGTTATGACAAAAACTAACTTACTAATTTCCATCACATTCTACTAACTCTATCCATTACTAATTAATTAACTCAAACTAATTAATAAACTAATTACTCTCCACTTAGTCTAATTAATTCCATGTGATTACTAAAATACCCTTAACTCTCTCCGAAACACAATAAACACATATTTCACATAATTCAAATAAATAATAATTAATAGCTAAAATACTAATTAATCTAATACGGGTGTTACATAAAGGAAAAGGGAAAGAAACAAATTATCCTTTAGTCTTTGGCAAATCCGAAAATAACATTGACAGTGATATTGTGTTAAAAAATAGATAGTTGAGTGAAAGAAGGGTAAATTTGACCAAGGGTGCAAAGATTGTTGAGAATGAATGAGAAAAAAGTAGCAGAAATAAGACAGGATTAGCCCCAAGAATTAGACAACAAAAAAACCGAAAAAAAAATGAAGAAGGGGCATATCAGTATTTTAAGCAGCATCTTATCTTCTTAAATTAATAGTAGATGAGAATAAATCATATATGTACATAGAAATAAAATATGCAGAATATTAACTTGTGCCCTTAAGGCACATGATAAGAAGATAATATATTTTGGAATTTTGTATGTTTTTATTTTTGATGTATTACATTTTTTAGCTTATTAAATGCAAATTTTTCATATGAAGATATCTTATCATGTGCCCTTAAGGCACAAGTTAACATGATCCGTAAAATATGGATACTATATACTCCCTCCGGTTCTTAATATAAGAAAATATTTCCTTTTTAGATTCATTAAATTTTTAATGCATTTAATTTATATTATAGACTAAATACATTAGAAAACCATTGAATATAAAAAGCAAGTATTCTCTTATATTAAATACCAGAGATAGTAAAAATTTATGGATACTATACGTACATAAAAATTTACTTATATGATTTGTTTATCTTTGTTGAATAAATCTCTTTTCTTTTCCGTTGCAAAAAAAAAAAAATCTTTAAATTATCAAAGGACAAAGTATGTCTCACCTTGATAATAAGTACTAGTATGAACACCCATGCAATTAAAAATCCATCTAAATATTTTTTAATAAATTTAATAAATATTGTGTTATTTATATATTATTTTAATTTTTTTCATAAAATATAAATTTTATTAGAAAGAAATTAAAAAAAAATTATGGGGATATTAACCTAATCTATAAATAAAAATAAAAATTGAGTAGACATAAAATTAATCGCCGGATTTTCCCTCTTTCCCCGATTTTTCTTCAATTTTTTGGTTGGTTGTTTGATTTTGCAGTTTCCAACCCAATGTATATTATACATATGTCTACTTCACAGTTAAACCAATCATATTACAAAGTTGGAAATGATATACATGTTGTCCACTTTTATTTCCTTTTGAAAATTATAATAAGTGACATGTAGTTTGGTCCGATTTTGATAAACTTGGTATAAACAAATATTGATTACGTCGTAAGTATAAAGCTAGCAATGGTGTAGATGTTGTCCACCTTTATTTCCTTCTAAAAATTGTAAATAAGTGTGATGTCTATAATATGTTATAAACTTCACCCTGTACAAAGGTTACATATTAACTGTTAGCAAAAGAATTATGTTAAAAATAGGAAATGAAAACTTATCATATAGGGATGTCAACGGAGAGATTGAGTGGAGAATACTTCCTCACACCTTTATCCATCATCTAATATGATACTCATCCCCATCTACATTTCCCATTGAATATTCTTTCTCATCATTCCCATGGATCTACACAGTTTCCGTGGGACACGTCAACATTAAAAATAATAGTCTTAATTGCACTTTTGGTCTCCATTGTTAATGAGAAATTGCCCACGAAGTCTAATTAATTTATATGGTCGCACTCACGGGTGTTTCCATAATGACTCGTTTTTGTGTTCAGTTGGGTGTGATGTTGTGGAGGATATTCACCGTCTATTTCTGAAATGTCCAATTTTTTGTGTGGTTTAGAGTAGTATTATTTCATGGTTAGAGATAACATGTGTTATTCCTGATAATGCAATTTCATTGGCATCTTAGTTATGTGGGTCGCATAGCTTTTGCAAAAAAACTACAATTTGACGAGCTTCAATTTAGTCTATTGAAAAGATAGAAATAATAAAGTATTTAGTCAAAAGGAAATTTCTTTTGACATGCTTATCCTCAACACCAAAATTCAAGTTTGATGGTGAATAAAGTTTTTATTATAACTTAAACTGTTGGATGTTAAACTCAAAAGGTTGTATGAAACTAGTAACGGGGTGATATTTGTTTTTGCTTTATTTGCGAACGGTCTCTTATTTTAAGCACACCTTATGCTTACAAGTTTTAATTTATTTCTTTACCTTCTACAAAAAATATTTTAAAAAAATTGACTTTTTTTGCCAATTATAGTGACCAAAGTAGGGATCTGGATTATGTGCAGTCACTGCACGCATTCACAACTTGTCAACTGTACGATTGAAATCAAACGGCTATGATTTGATCAAAAAAATTTAATATTAAATGAAAATTAAAAGCTATTTTAAACAGAAACCGTCCGATCTTAATCAAACGATCCTAATGTGATGACTGCAGCCGACTGCATGAAGCAATGACTACTTTTAATCCAAATCCCCAAAGTAGTACCATTATTTTCTCCTTTTGTAAAAAAAAAAAAAAGTATTTCCATTCCCCTATAGTACTATAACTCTTGTCTTGACTTTGCTCGCCGCTTGGCATGATCACATGATTGATAAAGCTCTGCTTCAAAAAATTTATTATTTTTTCTAATCCAAAACTTTTAATATTGGTTAAATTAAAATTATTTCTTTTATAATTATAATATTGGTTAGAATAAAATTGATATATATTGTTAATATTTTAAAATTTGTTAAATTAAAATTGATATAATTTTAAAATAAATTGATATATTGTTGATATATAATTCAAAAAATAACAATATTGGGCAATTGATATATTAAATATTTAATGAAAAAACAAACAAACATTCTTTATAATGATAATAATAATTTTATACATTTTGTTGAATTATTTTTTTTGACACAATATATTTTGTTGACTAATCAATATATTAATTAAGCAAATTCAATGCATTTATATATATGTAATAAATGGGTCAATGAGATAGTTTGTTTTTTTAGGGGACAAATAGGGAAGGTCAACAAAAAAAAAAGGGAAAGCCAAAAAGAGTAGATAAGTATAATTGAATAAGTCAACATATTGATAAAATAATAATCTCATATCCTTCTCCACTGATATTTAAAGGATGCAAGACGAAACAATTAAGTGTAAACAATTGTAAAAAAGAGATGATGGCTGACCAAGATATTGAGAAAACAAACACCGTAGACAACAAACATCCTGAATCATCCTCTGTCATTGCTCATCACCCTCAAGGGCACCCAATTGCTCGTGACAACCCTAATGAACTATATCCGCACCTGCTTGAAATAGCTAGTGGAACTGATGTGTGGAGGAGTGTCGTTGACTACGCTCATCAACTTGGTAGGGCAATATGTCTTCTCGGTGGAAACGGATTAGTTGCGGAAGTCACACTTCGTCTATCCACTGGCCATGTTGGAACCCTTTGGGGAATATTCAAGATTATTTCGATATATGGAAAAATTCGCCCACCATCGGCACGAGTAAGTTCGGAAGAATTGACGGTGTGCTTGTTGGACACTAAAGGGCAAGTGGTTATGGGGGAAGTGATTCCCCCTTTGGTGGCTTTCGGCCCAATGAAGTTGTCGACTGTTTCTTTTTCAAACAATGCTTACGAAAGTATGCCTTAGGAGGCTTATGACTAGGGTAAAGATTAATAATAAATAAGCTCTAGAGGTAAGTGTTTGTATGCCTCCAGGAAAATGATCAAGGTGAAAAGTTGTTTGTATGCCTCGAGGCAAATGTGTTTGTGTAATTCCTAAAGATCAATACTTTTACATTAAAACTGACATTTGTATCATATTATTTATTATCAATAAATAAGTTTTTTTTATTATTATGTTTTTTTTTTTCAAAGTAGTAAACTTCAAAGAATCATTAGTGTTTAATGGAACATTAAGAGCAACTTAATCGTGAAACTCATTAAACATATAAACATTATTCTCAAAGTATTTATAGTCAAGCATTATTGTGATGGGGATAATGCAAAACAAATGGACTACTATGTGAATAAACTGACGTCAAGTCATAGGTATGAGATACCAAGTATCCACATAATATTTATACTTGATTTACCAGCTGTGAGAATGATGTATATCATTCTTTGACCTAAAACTATTATGGACTCTAGATGAGTCGAATGCTTTTTTTTTTCTTCTACGAACCCAAATGATTTGTTGTCAATCAAACATTGTCCATATCAAGAAGATTATAAAGTCAAGTTGATAGGGACTCCACAAATTATGTTGAGGGACTTGAGGGACATGTGCTTGTCACTCTTACATAATATTAGCAATATCTACGAGTCGCTTGATCGAGTATGACTGTGAAATGTGTGCCACGCCAAAATAAGTTAATATAAGATATTAAACTTTTATTAATTATACTTGGGTATCAAAAAATATAATATTAAACTAGATAAATGTGATGCATACTATGTCTTGAGTTCAATTTAGATATACGGATAAAAATGTAATCGTATGCATGATCATTGTCAGGGCCGACCATGAGGATGAACAAGCAGCCCCACAACCTAGGGCCTCAATAAATTATGGGCGTCACTTTTTTTTTTCAAGACTATTATACTAAATATTGCTTAAGTATATTTTCTGCAACTTTTATTCACAAGAAAACATGTGGTACAATGATATGTGGTTTGGCCTTAAGGTTTATTTGTCAAGCCAACAATTCAAGTCACACTTGTGATAGTTTTTTTGATTTTATTTTAAAGAGTTTTTTTATGAGTTAAATCACTCTACAAATTATAATTAACTTTACTATTTTATTTTTAAAAAAAACTACATTTTATTATTTTTTTTAAAAATGAAGAAATAATTTTTAAAATTAAGATGCACTTTTTATTAAAAACACTATCAATTTTTAATGATATTAACTTGAATGTGTATTTTGTTATTATTGATTTGAAAGTGATTATTTTTTTACATTATTGATGTTGTTTACATTTTAAATAAAAGATTACTCTTTTTTTAAAATTATATGTTCATTTTTTTTGATATATCGCTTAATTTTTTATTTATCGGTTCAATTTCAATACCGTGGAATGACCTTTTATTTATGTTAGTTACATGGATAAATAACTATTTTTGATGTTGTTGATACTATTTACAATTTAAATAAATAATGTTCATTTTTTTTTAAAAAATAAAATTTATTTTTAATATTTGTCTCGGACCTCCAAAATCTCGAGACCGTCCTGATCATTGTCATAGATAAGTTACAAAAACTTTCTAGATCATACACACATGGTTTGGATCTTTATCCCTAGGGGTTGAGAAACCTACTGTTAGATTCAAATCGAATGAATGGTATAACAACACGTTAAACCTTATCCTTGAGTTTTGATCTTCTCTAGTGGAAGAATGGTGTGTAAGCAATTTCAACAATTCTTATAACTTTACTTACATCACGGTCAACCTATAGATTATCGAGGCTCATTTTCCATGAAAACAAGAGGGTTAACAACAAAAAAAGCAATCAAAAATATTATTTAGTGTATAAACGACAAAGTTCAGTGTAGTAATGTAGGATAAGAAACATGAGAGATAGTTGAAAATGATCAAGGCCAATAACTAGTTGCGTGATTGCTTTAAATTTTTGGGACATTGTGATGTTAAAATTAATGAGTTATAGGGTGTATTGAAAAGTTTGAAGCCAGCATGTATTGATAATTATTTTAAGGATATGCTAACCATTATTGGAGACATTAGTTAAAAAAAATTAAAAGAAAGGTAAAATAAACAGTTTTTATAAAGGTAAAATTAATCCGAAAGTTATCCGGAGAATAGCGGATTCGATTCTCAGAAAACAACGCTTGGTTAATGTGCATATTTCTATGTCCGAGTCGGATTAGTCCTCCATTGGGTCGGAAACCGGTGCGAAAGAAAAAAAAAAATTAATCCGAAAGTTTCAGTAACTAGTAGTAACAATTTTCATCCGTGCTCTTCCAAGTGCCACCGCGCCGTCGTGTCTTCCCTGCATGCTCGAACAATTTTCATCCTTTTCATTTCTCTCTCTCTCTCTCTCAAAATGAAACTCATCATCACACTTCTGACTTCTGAATAGGTATATCATCTCTTCTCGCGACTTCAATTCTGTTTCACATTTTCCGTTTATTGCAATTTATCATTTGCTTATCGTGATTTACTTTCTAATTTTGAAACCGCGCGTTCTTAATCTTAATTTTTCTTCAATATCTTATAATAGAAACTGATTAACTAGTTACTGTATTAATTAATTTTCTGTGTTTATACTGTTTCCAAATTTCACCGAGGATTGTTAATTATCAATTCTTTCAACTCCAAACCATGAATGAAGCTATTCGACCATATTTTATTGCATTGTGAGAACAAACAATCACTAACTTCTGCACTTATTGCATTAGATTAATTTAGAATAAGTGATTATTTTGCTTATGCTTATGCTTAATTTAGAAGCTATTTGACCAGATTTTATTGCATTGTGAGAACAAACAATCACTAACTTCTGCACTTATTGCATTAGATTAATTTAGAATAAGTGCACTTATTTGCTTATGCTTTTCTCTGACCGATCAAATTGTGATTGTTAATTTAGAATTAATTTTAAGAGTTGTTAACAATTTATTCAGTTTTTGTAGGATTTTGACCTAATGTTCTTATTTTTGTAGCTTGATTTTGGCTTACATTTTTGTTTAATTTTGGTTTTGTTTAACTGTAACTAAGATAAGTGATTTTGTTCTGGTATTGCAGTTGCAATATGGCTCTTTATCAGATCAAGAACGAGCTTTCTTATTCGAGGAGAAAACTTGAAACTCTTGTGCAGGTAAATCATTATCAGCTCAGTCTAGTTTAGGCATTCGCAGATTTTCTGAATTGAATTTCCTTTATCTCCATAGCAATAGTGGTTTGACTTGTTATATAGACAAATATTTTTTATTAATTCAAGTGGCACTAATGGCCATTTTACAACTGTGTTCCTGACGGGATTCGTACTAGGCACTTTGATTTTACACGGCTAAACTCTTAAGTGTTACCACTGAGCTAACACCTTGAGTTTAAAAATTGTTCCTCTTAGAATTTGGGTTGGGCCTAACTCAACCCAACAAAACCGGGTTGCTGGATATATATACAAAATTGAGCTATGATTATAGTTTTCTGTTCAATATTTTAATCCATACAAAATTTCTGGTCAAACAAACTATATGCTGCATTTATCATTTCATCCATAAACATTCTCTCCATCCTTTCTTCATCTTTAATTGTCAATACCACATCATAACTCTCCTTTTATAATGAAATTAAATTCATATATTTTGTATTCGATCTACTCAATTAGAAATACTTGGTCTCAGAAGAATTTCTCCTCTACTGATCTACCAAACCATATAATTAATAAAAACATGAACCGAGATATCTAATCTTGAAGATGTCTAGTTAATTTATTTATTATGAGTCCTAGAAGGTATAGGCTTAATGTTTTACCTTGATTTTGCCCTATTTATGACACTGAAAACTATTTTGTTACTCCATTCTTTTTAAATGCATAATACCATTTTGTTGTACATTTCCTTAAATGTAGGCCTCAGAAAAAATATTGAAGAGAAAGATTGCGGATCCTTTTTTGAATTCCTTACTTCTTTTACAGCTTGTTGCTAATATGCTGAATTTTGGATTAGAATGAACATGTGAAACAAGATTGGATAATTTATTAATCACATACACATGTATTAATTACACAATTAAAACCTTGGGGGAAATATATTATATATATTGATAGTTACTGTATTTGAGAAGGATTTTAATACTAGAGTAATAATACAGCTTTAATTTTGAAGATAGGAAATTGATATTTATTTATGTTATTTTGCTCAGTGATGTACGAGCATGAGGATTGTTATGGTAGAGGAGAAAACATGGTTTCATTATAATTCTGATTTTATTAAATTCAATACTCAGTAGATTCTGTGAGCAAATGTTATTTTAAAAGCAGGAACCATCAAGACATTTTATTTCCCTTCCTGTGGTATTGGTGTTTGTCCACTTGCGTGCTTGTTCTTTGATAAGCTACAACATGCATATAGTTTGTATGTTTGCATGCATATGCATTGGTACGGTAATCTTATTATGAAAATGTCTTCATCATTTTTGTGAATGGTGACAATAGTAACCAAGCTGCCTATGAAAATGTCTTTCATCATATATACAAAAAGTCCCTTGGTGTCTGTTTTAGTTTCTGCACCAGATTGTATACCTCAGTCACATTTCCTTTCGTGTCTCAGTTGCTACATCTCCCACTTTTACTTAAATCTAGTCAAAATAGATATACTTTATGCCATTCTTTTCTTTTACCACCCCTGTTTTGCTCTAAATAATTGCTACTTTGTACAATGTCTCAGATATGTGGAAATTTGATATCTTATTTTTTTGTCTTCCAGACAACCATTGGGGTGACCAGTTTTGGTGCAGTGGGATGGTGGTATCATTGAAGACTGTTCAGGACGGTAACATTTGTATTCTAAATTGTTTGTTGTGTTAAAAATTCATGTGGATATAAGTTCTCAACTTGTGATTTTCATGGTATAGTTTATGTGTGATGTGTAATTGAATGTATGAGTAGATAAATAAGTGTCTGCAGATAACATGTTTTTTTAAGTGATGAACTTTTTTTTTGTCACTTTAATATTGAAGGGGTTATTTTCTGATCACTCAAGATGAATGCTACACGGCATTCAATTGGAAAGTTTGTAATTTCAGAGGTGTAAGCAAACTCCCACCGATGTCTTTCCAAATCATTATTAAGATGTTAAGCTCTACTTAACAAAATAAAATAAATAAATGAACATGGAAAATTGGGGTAAAAAGTTAGAGGAGTGAGGCAGTTTAAACTTCATCCATTATTGAATGCATGTTGGAGTGATAAAGGAATAAAAAAACTATTATCTCTCTGAATTTTGGCTAGGCTAAACTAAACCCCAAAAACTAGCTTAAGGAATGAGGATCGTCTAAGCCTATATAAGGACTACTTTAGTTGACATGGATCCTGTTAGAATTATTGTTAACCGATTACAGCACAATCATGTCTAGCCCAATGATGACGCTGGAGGTTGCAATCAAGGCAGTCCAACATGGACACAATGAAAGCAGCTAGGTTTACAACATACTGTCTCACGCCTAGGACTAAATATCTAGAAGTATACCAATCTGGGTGATCCAATAGCTGATCTTGGATAGACATTTAAATTTAATACCATATTAGAATAAGGACTAGTCCTAATTCAACTCCAAAAACTAGCTCAAGCGAAGTCATAAGGACGGTTTCAGCCGCATGTCTAGTCGACATGGATCTCAAACACACTTATGTCTTGCACAATGAACTATGAAGGTGTAGTAGGTTGCAACGAACTTGGATTTGGGTTTACAACACTCATGCTCAGGACATTTGGAATGTGGATTCCCTGCAGTCAAATAGTGACTGCAAGTAAATCTCAACCATCCTATTTTATTTATTTGGTGAGCTTTAAATCTGGACCATCAAAGTTAATCTAAGGGCCTCCAATGCAGTGAGTGACTGCATGACTACAGGATTCTCTGACTGCAGGGTATCCGGGTCCCAAAGGTGGGCAACCCAATAATTGATCTTGCATAGATTTTGATACTATCTTAAAATTTAGTTTAGGTATAACTCAGCCCCAAAAGCTAGCTCAATTTGGTGACGGTTGGTGGTCAACTGTTTTGATTGGAATGAGATTTCTATATTATTGAAGTTCCACTATGCAGTTTTCTGATTTGCAGCTATAATATGCTGCAGGTATACTATTTGTAATTGTGTTCTCGCTCGTAGTAGTGGCATTACTTGTGCATTTTCTGGTTTCTTTTGTTTTTAGTGAAGTTCTGCCTTTTCAAAACAAGGTTGAGGATTACCTAAGTCTTATATAGGCTACTGTGCTCATATCTCTAGTTGATGTGGGATCTCAACAATCTACTTCATTTTTAAGATAAATGAGAGGAAAGTTGCAATTCTATCAATATTCATATAGTATTCATATAGTATTCAGAATTAAAACATATGACTATTAGTCCAGCTATATAACCAAATGGTTTGCATCCAATACGGTGTCATTTTAACTTCTTTTTTTATCAAGGGACTAGTGATATCATTTCTTTTTCATGTCATTGTTTGGTTGCTACTTTGGAATATTTTTTATTGTATGCTCGGTGAATATTGGGCTCATTTTTGTCACTTATATCAGCAGTTTCAAATGATACATTTTGAAGGATTTTGAAAACGACAAAACTTATGTGTTGAGCAGTTTTCCCTGTTCTTCAATTACAATTCAACACATAGGTCATGTATCCAATTGTATAAACAGCACTCTTTTAATATTGAATTTTAATCCATGTGGCATATTAAAGTTGGTAAACAACATAAGCAACACCTATAGAACATGACCTTAGTTTTGTCATTATGAAAAACAAGCAAGCTAAAGTTTTGTGGCAATATGCAGTTTGTGCAATTTATTGTTCATTTGGTTGAAATATATTCAAATACCCACATATCTTCAAAGAGCATTCTGTTCCCTTAGATATGTTAAATGAGAAGTTTTTATTTGTAGTTTCTGTTTGAGTCTCTGATGTGGTTGCTTCAATTATGTTTTTCTTCCTGTAGAGAGAAGGGAACAACTTTCTTGTAATCTTAATCATTTTTAGTTCTATGTTTCCTTTCACCTTCTTTGTTAGAATATCTTATCCTCCCCTAGCTGTAGTTTCTCCTGTTACTCTAATAAGAATTCTTTTTCTATAAACTAATAAACATATGAATTCTGCGTAAGATTTTTATTTCACTATCTTCATTTCTTTCCATCATGTTCTTATATTTCAATATGACGGAATTGTATTTCGTTATTTGTATAGGTTCACAATTATTAATATCTTTCTTTCTTGAGTAGTTCTCACTCTAGATAAGGAAAAAATGATGATCCAACAGAAACAGAGGATTCAAATTGTTAGTTTTACAAATAAGGAAGATTTCCAAATGAAGTTATGTAGTATAAGATTAGAAAGAAATTGATTTTTTAAATAATGAATACATTTTCTTTCACATCGCAGAACCAAGATTCAAAAGTGTAGCAGGCTAGCATCTTTACAATGCATGTGAATCTGCTTTTGAATTTATATAGAATTACAATTACAATATTGGAAAATCTTAAATTTCCGATTTGAAAACATTAATCAATCCACTTGTCAATTATGTTAATGCCGGGTTTAAAATATTAACCACTCCATAAGTTTGTCACTTGGATTTTATATTAAAAGTTTCTGAGTTGTAGTTCTAGTACTAGGGATGGCAAAACGGGCCAACCCGCCCCGTCATTAACCCGTCTAAAAAGGGGCGGAGCGGGGCGGGCTAACTAGTGATGGTGGGTTGAAAAACTCAAACCATCCCGTTTCATGGCGGATGGCGGGTTGACGGGAGTGCCCCGTCAATAAAGTTTTAATTTTTTTTTTTTATAAATTCCCAAAAATATCATAAAAAATTCTAAAATAAATAAAATAAAAAACCACTCGAGGAAATCAAAATATAAACTAACAAGGCGATAAGAAAAATAAAATTATCATTCAAAACTTCATGATTATAAAACTAAACAAACCGTACTTATAATAAAACCTGAAGAAGTGCTTAGTTTAAATCCAAAACAACAAAAATGCTAAGGTTTAGTAGTCCATCAATACAAACAAAACTTGAATTCAATGTTTAAATCCACACCAACAAAAATAAGCAATAAAAAATAATTAATCTTCAATCCAAATTAACAACGTCATTGATTGATGCTTTCTTCGATGTTGACGATGAAGCTTCCTTTCCATCATCCTCATCATCAATATATATATTAACCCTATTAGGTTAATTGAGTTGAGTTTCTATTTTTTAATATGGGCCAAAAAAAGAGAACTCATTAATAATGGGTTAAGATTTAAAAAAAAAAAAAAATTGGTTAACTTAGACCTGACGGGCCAACCTGCCCCGTTGTTGTCCCGTGTTTTTGCGGGTTAGGCGGGACGGGCCCCACTCTTTTTGCGGATTGAAAATCTCCCACCCCGCCAAAAATGGCCGGTTAAACGGACCGACCCGACGGGCTTGGCCCGTTTTGCCATCCCTAAGTTCTACCTTATTTTTATTCGTGTTAATCTTTTTAAAGTGGATAACTGTCATCATGGGATTGCAAGTATGTAGCTGAATTTAAAGCCCTGGTACACTTCAATACATGTTTCATAAAATATCATATTTTTATCAAATAAGCAATGGATCTTGACAGGTTAAATAAACCTTTCCTTTTCTTGAAGTTAAAAATGAGGAAAATATAATTCAGAGGTCATAAATTACATTGACACACCAAAATAAGAAGGATTTTTGGGTGAAATTTGTGCTTTATTTAACTTCTAGAGGGTGTGTTAATCCTATAGTTGTTGTAGAATTACCATTTAATTTAAAGGGAGTGATTTTTTCAAGTCCATCTGAATACGACTTTTTCATTTATTTCAGTTATCGTAACTTCGTAAGCACTTGGAGGCAGTTTAAAAGTTTTGGACTGGTTTCATTTCATGCATGTATGCCATTTTGTATTTTAGTTGCAAATGTATAATGAACAAATAATAAATGAAATACAAGGATATTTTAGTCTTGACATATTATTTTGTATTGAAAATTGGTATAAGTAATCATTTTCTTAAGAAGTGTGCGTATCTCAAATGAGACGGAGGGAGTGTGGTTTGGTTTACTAGGGATGTTTTTATGCATCTGTCTGTTGGAAGTGTTGTTTATTTCATCATATTGTGATTCAAAGTAAGGAAGATCTTCTGTTACCTTGCCTATTTGGACAATCTACAAAGCTTGTCTCAGCCCCCTAAATAAAAATATTTTCTGTTTGTTCAATGTTTATTGGTATATTTAGGTTGTGTTTGGCATGCAAACTAAACAAAATGATGCAACTTTTTTAGTCAATATTTAATGATTTTGGAGAAATATTAATAAACAATTTAGCTCACAACAAATTTTAGGAGAAAAAAGTGGTAGAAATAAGTAGGAGTTTAGGTTAATGGTTGTATTACAGGATAATTTCTTTCACATATCATGGAAAAGTAACAGCCACAGGAATATCATATTACCAGTTTACTTTCCTAGGAATATCTTGACAATCCTGAAACAAACATATCCTAAAGAGTAAGGAAAGGAAACTGCCCCATGAAATTCGTCTTTTGCAATGGCGTAAATGTTGGTTTGCACATTTTAATGCCTAATTTCATAAGCATTTGTGCGGAATTCAGGGATAACTGACAGATAGTTTTCATCTCTAGTCATTCAGTTCAGCTGGTTGACAGCTTTTGCTCGTCTCTAAATATTTGTACTCCCTTCGGTTCTAATTATAAGAGAATTTTTGGAGAATATTTTGGTCCTATTTATAACAAAGAGTTGTAAATTTTAAGGTGTATTTATTTTTTAAATTACCTTTTTACCCTCATTTAAAATGTTTGTCTTTTAATATTAGTAGGTGAATTTAACATGCCTCACAATTTTCCATAAGGGGTATATATGTAAGTTAATCGGTTTTGATTTTTTTTGGTTTTGTCTCCTATAATTGGGACCGGCGAGGATATTTAAAACTTATGTAGCACTCCTCTTATAATCTCTTCAAACTAAAGTGTTAATCTTCCTTATAGTTTTTCTTCTCAAGGGTAGCTACCTTTTCTGTTTCTTAGGGATCATGACTATGGAAATTCTGAAAGGACTATTGCAAGGATATTTGAGTTCATTGCTTGATGAGGTAAATGAATCATTTGGAAGGGATAATTTTCTTCTGTGTTCACTGTTCAATTATTTGTTAGGGATCTCTCGTGGTTCTCATCCTCCCTCTTCAAAATCCCGTCTTTCTTCCTTAATTTTGGTAGATGGAATGCCATAAACTTGTCTCAGTAATGACTCCACCATAAAATTTAAATTACATTCTACTGCTCCTACCCTGGATACAATTAGACTTTTCTCTCTCTCTCTCTCTCTGGAATGCTACCATCTAGATCTAGTGCAAAAATTCATGTCATTTAATTGTGGTTTGCATTTGAGGTGTACGTGAATATAATCTTGTCGTGGTTTCAGCGGTTTGTCTTATTTTCGAGCACTGTTTTAAAAGAATGACAGATTTTTTATAGTATTTTTTGTTTTCATTCTTTGCAGGGGGTAGTCAATGATCACTTTAATGAGATTGTATCTGTGAATAACACTGAGGAACGAGAATGTGTTGTGCAGCGGATAGAAACATATTTTGCTGATGTTGACACGATCCTTGCTGAGCTTTCACTTGATGTGTAATGTTACTGCTCATTTAGGGTTTCCCTTGTCAAGCTGATTATCTAACTATTTTTTCTAAATCTACAGTGATAATTCAGAAGTTGACTTCTGTAAGTTTGCTTCCCTAGCTCGTGAAATTGAGGATAAAAGCGCAAGGTACCTTTAACCTCCATCTTACAATTATTTTAAGTCTTCAACAGGAATGAAATTCAGACACTGCATCCATATACTTCGTTATATTCCCTTTATTGTAGATGGGCATTTTATCTATGACAATGAATTCTCAAGTTATATGGAAATACGTGAGACACTTCTTTCTTTGATAAAGGTGGTAAGAGACTGGACAAGAGAAAGAGAAAACATATTGATGAAACGCAAGGGAACTTTAACCTAAGATGTTTTCTTAATTTTTCACTATTTTGTCTTTTAGATAGTCATGATAATTTTGCAAAAAGAAATTCCGGCTCAACAGCTTGAGCTACTGAGCAATGGCCTGGTAGTTGTTTTCAACGCGCTAAAGTTTCCCGTGGTGCTAGCTCACCTAGTTGTGATATTTATTTACTTGCAAGTTTAGGACCCCCTCCCTGCACTCCCTCGTGGGGATTCCTTGTTCACCAGTCTAGAAGTGCAGCTCCTCTTGGAGTTGGTACGGTCAAGTACCAAAAAGAAAAAGGGGGAGAAAAAAAAAAGAACAGTATTATGGTAGCAATAGCTAATAATCAGTGTCCATCCAGAAAATCAAGACTCTTCTCCCTATATTATATGCTAATCTGTATTTTCCGTCATATCTCACTGCCCCCCACCACCACCTTATGTTTTTCTGAGTAGAGATTTTCTGCTGTGTTTTTACTGTCTAGTTTGATATGCCACCATTGATTGCGCAATGAATATGCAGAGTTTGGTCTTGTTATCATGCTTTAGACAGGCTGACAAACAAGATGTTTTTTTATGCATAATCATTTTCAAGGTCATGATAAACCATTGCATATTCTCATAAATGTGAGGCGGTCTAAATCTGGTATATTATATTTTCCAGAAATGCCAAATAGAAACTTAAATGGATTAGCATTAAAATAAAAAGTTATATCTTATATATTGTTTATAAAAAAAAAATATATTATGTTATTGTGCCATATTTTTGCGTATACTGGTTTGACATCCCGTTAGATGCCTTTGTGATGTTACCTCTTAAGTTTGGATTGAGCCTAACACAACCCTACAAAATTGCTTGTAAGGTGAGAGATGTCTTGTCTGCTACGTTAAACACATTTCATGTCATATCTCATCCAATGTAGGGCTCTCAATACACTCCACCACGCCTAGAACTTGTCGTATGGAGTGTGACCTGATAACGGGGGTAGCCCTACAGGTCTTGGATAAACTCTAAGACCATCTTAAAATTTGGATCGAGTCTAACTCAATCCTACAAAACCGACTTGTAACGTGAGGGATGCCTCCTTATATAAACACGTTTTCAGCCCTATCTTGGAAAATGTGGGATTTTCAACATTGTTTTGCTTGGGCATGCGTGTAAGTGAATGTGTTTCTGTTGTCTGACCTTTTTCTAAATGAATAATTACTTTTACAAGTATTTCAGTTGGAGAGATGAAATCTTGTATGCATCATTTAAAATAGATGTACGTAAATCTTTTAGAACTTGATCACTTGCACATATTGCTTTGTCTAAAGGTTCAGTGGCGGAACCAAGGGGGTGGCTGGTGGTGGCCACGGCCACCCCCGAAAAATAAGAAATTACTAGGATACCCTTGGTATTTTATAAATTTTAAATACATGGTATATATATATGTTTGTGAGCATTAACATAAAAAGTCAAGTCTAGCCCAGTGGTTAAGGTGTCACGCCTCTCACTTAGAGTGGTTAAAATGCACAATTCTATTTTTTTTTTTAAACAACACAACTATCTTCTAATAATCAAATTTTATGGAAGTATTTATTCAAAGTCAATTATTGATTATTTGAAGTCACTTGGCATGAATGAAGTATTATTTTAAAGTGTGTAATTTGTTTTATTAATGATTAAATTTTTATAGACAATATAATTTTTTTATTTAATTGATATATTACAACTGTTTTAGCGGCCCCCTCAGAAAAAAAATCCTGGTTCCGCCACTGTGTGTTCTGCAGAGAAGTCCATGTAATAGGTTTTCATTAATTTGCTTCTCATTTGGCACTAGTTGTTCTAATTATCACCATGCCACAATATTTAGTGCTTAGAATTTATTACACACCAATTACTTTGCGTGTTCTCTATGATATTTATTGCCTTTAGGTGTCCATGATTTCCCTTCTGGTATTATTATTAAGATAAATGCAGTAAACCACATGTATACTTTTGTGTGGACCAACCATTTGGTCATGCCAATTTCAATGCATATGCATGCATGTGAAGACATACACAAGTTTTTATATAAACATCATTGTTCAACAAATTTCCTGATTTGAATGTTCAACTTAACTTCACGTTGAATCACAAACCATCTTCAATTTATAAATGTTTATATTATTTTTACACTGTAAATGTTTGAATGCCTATTTGTGAGTGTTAAGGACCATCTCTCCCTCAAAACATAAGCTATTATGTGATGCATGAAGGTGCTATGTAGGAGTCTATTGGGAAAATTCAATTTTACTTAGAATAATGGAGGCAACAAAGATGAAACTTTTGATCACTTTTTTTATATTGTTCCTTGGACTAAAACCTTAATCTATTAGGTGAAGGACCTTGGATGGTTCTTATATCTATTCTGATACACACCTTCCCACGCAACAACCTTTTGGTCTTAAAGGCATGGACAATGCATAAACCTAATTTTATCATTTTCTGAAATGCAAATTTCAGGTAGGAGCAAAGAGGCAGTAAGGATCAAACATTTGACCCCCCTAATCATAGAGGGTTTGCCTAACTCCCAATGCCAAAAGATCCTGCTGCTCTCAATTAACAAGATGCCCACTCTAATCCCTCCTCCCTCTTTATAGGTGACATGCCTTATTTATTTTAACTAAATAAGCCAACCTCGGTAACTAGCTAACCTCTTAACTAACAGCAACAAACCTATCATATATACATTTCCATCTACTCTATGTTTGTAATAGCAGTGACTCTTGAGCTCAAATATTTGTCTTTATACTTTTGTGTGATTCTTTTTAATTGTTTGTTTCTTTATCAATGAGGATATTTGCATTAGTTTGGAGGCTCTAATGATAAATAACAGAACAAGTGCCTATTATGCTAAAATCGTAGAAGAATATAAGCTTTAATATTACATCTTTTAGCATTTGCTATAGCTTACATTTTTAGTTGATATTACAGCATTGGTGCTGAGCATGTGAGGCTTGCATGTTCTGATCTCATTAAAGCTGGCGATGAAATGAACAAAAGAATGCAAGTACACAGCCTGTATGTATTGTCCATTATTTGATATTTTGTCTCTCTATTGTTTATTTCTGCTATCTATTACAACTTTTGTAGAAGAATACCGAGCAAGACCTTCTTGGAAACACATAAATAATTATCCATATCTATTTTTATGTATGGTCAAGAGTTCTTGGCTCTTTCTTTTAGGAAAAAATAAATAAGAAACTGGATTGACGCGTAAAGATCATTTATATTTATAAAGCACAGTTTTTATCGTACTTACTGATTTCTACTTAACGGTGTGTTATTAGTTTTAAAGCCAGTTCTATATTATAATGTAAAGACATCACATAACTTGACATTCTATGTGACAATCTTGTTCGTCTTTGTATTTCTTCTTATAGGATTTCTCAACACAATTTGCTTTGCTGTATCATCAACCTGCATTAAATGAACGCTATATATAATCATGGATACTTGCTCATTTTGTATTGAGAAAACATGATATCATAGTCTGATGTTTTATATACCTCCGATCTACTTTTTGTCTATTTTGCGGCTCAGGTTTTTTCGATCAGTGCTCTGGGTACAACATGAGTTTACTAGTACCAAGAAAAAGTTGGATGCCTTTGTTCAAGTATATTACATTTTTTTTTCCTCTCTCATCTTATATATGCGATAAAGACATGTTCAAGAAAGGACCTCTGCATGAACTCTTAGTTCTTTGAAGTGCAGTTAGATACTGACTGCATGAAAGGGAAATAGTTCTTGAATTTTCAAAGTTTGTATGGTGTATGCTAAATGTTTGATCACGCTTAATTAATTTACAGATGGAGCGAAGGATTATCAGACTTGAGAGGTCAAAATCTTCAAACTAGAGTTCTCGGTGCGAATTTTCCCTCAGTTGGATAAGAATTATGTTTTTTAACAATGTGTTTTATGAACTTTTTATGGTTGCTAAACCATGTACCTTGTTTGCGGACAAAAACGATGTTGAACCATGTTACTTGTTCGCGTACAAAATTCGTGCTTTCTTTAAGAGCACAATCTGTTCCCCAATTTATGGTTTCTCTTTCACATTTCTTGACAAGTGCTTTTGCAAACTATTGATTTAAAAGATTGTTTGTTATCTTATGTTTGACTTTCTAATGATCATTGACTTTCTATTTTATGTTTAATTTACCATTTGGGTGCATTTTAAAACACGTTTAACACAACTTAATGAGGTGCTCTCTCACCCAGAATTTGCCTATAATTACTCATGAAAATTGCTCTTTAGGCTGCCTCGGTTGCTCCCCAAGCTCCTCAAATTGACGAAATTACCCTAGGGTATTTCGGAACCTAGGATCCGAAAATTGATAATTTTGGAAACAAGTTCTAAAGTGAGATTTTTTGGTTTTATTCATATTAGTCGTGTTGTTGCTCCTTTTCTTCATCTTCATATTCTCCTTATTCATGAGATTAATGCATCCATGATACAAATTGAAAACACAACAACAATAAGAAGAATAAATATGAACAAAATAATGTGTAAAATAATATATATTGATAGTGGAAGCAATATTGAGTGAAGTAAAATAAATATTCAACCATTTTGGAACCTAGGTTTCAAATTGCTAAATATCGAAAGTTAAGTTCCGAAATTTAAAAAAAAATTGAAAAAAAAAAAGTCACTTTAGAACTTAAAACCTAGCTTTCAAATTGCTAATGGTTCGTTTGGTCTAGCTTATTTTTGAGCTTATGCAAACGGCTTATGCAATATAAATTAGATTTTATACTATTTTATAAGTTCAAACTAGTGAAAATTGAATTTTTATAAGCTATTTTATCATAAACCACCTTAAAAAACTTATAATAATACATGAAAATTGCATAAGCTCAAAAATAAGCTAGGCCAAACGGGCCATAAATATCGAAAGTTACATTCCGAAATTTTAAAAAAATTGAAAAAAAAAGTCACTTTAGAACTTAACTTCTGAAATGGTGTTTCTGTGTTTCAAATCTTGCGTTTTTGTTCTTGAAATAGTGTTGTTGGATTTTATAATTGAATAATTAAGGGTATTTTAAGATTTTTTTTTTGAATCAGCAAACAACTGAGAGGACCAAAAGCTCAATTTTCTTTACTCATGACCAAGGTTTTCAGAACCGGACCGGTCATTAAACCGGTGAGCTTACCGGTTCAAGGTTCAACCGGTCGGATCGGGGTCGGACGAGTCAGATCGGGGTCGGACCGGTCAGACCGTTTTTAATTGAATATATATTTTAATTAATATATAAATAAAAATGAATAAATAATGACTTAATATTTTTTAATTTTACACATGAAAAAGATGAAATGTTATAAAGTTAATATAAAATTAAAACTTTAGTTTTTATTTTATTTTAAAAGTTGATAGTTTATAAATACCATCAACTTATTTATAAAGAAAATACTACATTTGCTGCTGCCAAGGATCGAACCCCTGACCAACAGCCTACATCCGCTCAGTCATCAAGTGCCAACTGAGCTACCCCACCCACCCAATTAAAACTTTAGTACATTAGATATAAAATTTCTAATTCAAACTAAATTAAAAATTACATAATAACTAAGTCCAATAATACAAAATAGTACCATAACATCGTTTGTAACTTGTTTATTTTTTTAATATTTCTTTTACAAATAACATCGTTTGATTTTTTTAAAATATATATATGAAACGGCGTTGTTTTAACCTCCTTTTTTAAAAAACAAAATCGAAACATCGAACCACCTAGACCGCCCGGTTCACCGGTTTTTTCCGGTTCAAGACCAATTCGACCGGTTTTTTACCGGTTCGCCTACAGACCGGTTTTCAAGCCTAACTGGACCGGATACATCACCGGTTCACGGTCTGACCAGTCCGACTGACCGGTCCGGTTACAACCTTCCTCATGACAATCTATATGCATCAGCCCTCCAAACAAATGTGTTTTAAAACAACTAAATAAGGTGCTCTCCAACCCAAGAATCTGCTTATAACTACTCTCTCATGAAAACTATATTCACCGGCAGGGGATGGATGAATTAGAAAGGCCAACAGAATAAATAAATATTACATCCATCCCTAATTATAAGAAGACCTTATTTGATCATTGCATGTATGTTAATATACAATTTCGATCGTTAATATTTTTAATTATCTATTAATAAAAATTATAAAGTTAAATATTTTGAAAATACTCATCAAAACAAATTAAACAAATCTTATATGCTTATATTTATATATTATTAAAAAAATACGGTCAAAATAAGATAAATGAATAGTACAATTTTGTCGAATAGAATCTTATAATTATGAACGGAGGTAGTAAATAAATACAATGTAATAAGTAAGCATATCAATGTCTCGTAAACTTAACTCAGTTGGTAGAACATTACATTATATATACAAAAAGCCGGTGTTTGAACCTCGGTCACACGTTAAAAGTGAAATTTTTAGCTATTAAACTATTTGAAACAAAGAAGTAAATATATCAATAAAATAATAATCGCTGGATCTTTCAACATTAATATTAAAATGTGCCAATTGGTTGGTTTGTTTGAGGGGGATGAATGTAAAAGACCAAAAAATTTAGTATTAGTAATTTATGGTTCAAAAATCGGGAATTGATATATTAAATATTTATATTTAATAAAAAAACAAACATTTTCTGTGATGTTAACAATTTTATATATTTTGTTGACTATATTTATATATTAATTTAGTAAATTCAATTAATTAATATATGCAATAAATAGTAACAATTTTTTATATTTTGTTGACTACATTTATATATTATAATTTAGTCAATTAGTAAATTCAATTAATTAGTATATGCAATAAGTTGATGCAATGAATTACTCACCTCGTCCTAATATATTAGACCTCTTTCACAAATGCACAAGAATTTTAAAAAATAGTTAAATTTATCAATAATTAGCGTCCAGACGGGCACGGGCACTCCTGTACCCGTCAGTCCGCCCTTTCTTGTTCTGATTTTGAAAAAAAAAAATATATATAAATTTGTTGGTTTTGGAAGTTAAGAAATGAAAAGTTTGAAAAAAAACCACCAAGGGTATTTTTAAAAAATACTACACCAAAGTTCAAGTTTTCCCTTTATAATAGAATATACATTCTTTTCCTAAAACTACTCTTAATTATTAAGAGAGACAAATATTGATGTTTTATTTTTCTTCATTTAATAAAAAATATTCTTGATAAAATTGAATTAATGTATTTTAAACTTTGAAAAATATCTTATAAAATGGGACAACAAAATTTATCAAAAATTTCTTATATATTATATATTAAAACAGATGTAATAGTTATTTTGTCTAAGGGAGATGAATTTGAAAAGTCAAAACTATCAATAAAATAATAATTTTTAAATCTTTCACCACTAGTATTAATATGTGTCAATACGAGACAAGACAACATATGAAAATGAGTGTGAAAAATTATGATTGATAGAGAAGCCATTAGTTTTTTTTTTTTTAATCTCAGAGAAGCCAATAGCTTAACCTATTCATAACATCACAAGTGCATATACCACAAAAATGGAACATCATGCATTGTCCTCTACTATCAGTCGCCCCCCTTGGGAGCTTCCACTTGCTTGTCATAGTACATCCCTAGTTTCCTCTAGCCTCATATTCTTGAGATCATTCAAGTCAAAGAGTATTTTTTTATTACGTTCGTCATAAGGGAGAGGTATATTCATTTCCGGTGCAAATGAAGAGATAGAGCAAATCACATTTTCTCAACCCGAATTGAGAAAGGGTAATTTGCTCATCTCAGAAGTTGCACCGAAAATAAATACGCCCCTCCCTTTTACGATGAATGTAATAAAAAAACTCATTGACATGTTGGCTCCATCAATGATCTCAAGAACGTGAGGATATAGTGCATAATTGGGGATGTCGCTTGTTACTATGATAGACATCTTAGGCAATATGCAAACTTGATTGAGGTGTCTAATAAAATTGATTTTTTTTTTCAAGAGTCCTACCAATATGCAGATTTTTATAGTTTGTAATTTGTTTGTTTTACTTTTATTTTGTATGAATTACAATGTATTTTGGTTAGTTTGTGCAATTTGTAATTTAAGTACGATGTAAGTTGTGCAATTTGTAATTTAAGTACGATGTAGTTTGTGCAATTTGTAATTTATGTACGATTTAAACTATAATAAATAAGGGGAAAAGTGTAATCGAGTGATGAATACATGAATTGTATATGTTGATATATATTCTTGATTCAAAGGTTTATGTCAAAGCTTTGATTTTTAACACAACTTATTAGTGAAATATCGTCTCTCTTATGTGTCTAGTATTGTTATGAAGTAAAAAATACTCACAAATGATAATTGAAACATAGAAAAAGGTACTTAGTTGTATGAAATTTCAAAGATTTGAAAGACACTAGTAAATTAACTAAAGGATTAACCACTTTTTTCCTTGTTTAAATTATCATAAGTTGTGTGAATTTTTGTATTTTTTTACGGTACTTTGTGAATTAACCACAACTTCGAAGAGCTTACCCTCATTTTTCAATAAAGAACTATTTTTGTTTTTTAAGGTAAATTATATTTTAGTCCTTGAAATTGTAAATCGCTGTCATATTGATCATTGAATATATCGAAATTGCAAATACGTACATAGTATCTCATTAGATAGTTATTTTCTCCAACCCCAATATATATATATATATATATATATATATATATATATATATATATATATATATATATATATATATATATATATAATATAATATAAATTTTAAGTTTGTTATTAATGATTATAAGACACTGTTTGGGTTGATGAAATATAATGGAATGTAGTTGAGCGAAATATAGTGGAGTTGATGGGATGAAGCGGAATGGAATAAATATTTTATTTTAGGGTTAATAGATCTTTACTCCCCTGCTAAGTGGGCGTATTTTGCTTTACCCCCTACTAAAAATTCCTTAAAGATTACCCCCTTGTAAAATTTTTTATTTTGGATCCCCCCCCCCCCCCCTAATCGCACATGCTGTCAGCTGACTGGGACTGAATCTCCACGTGGCGCATTGAATCTCCACTTGTCACTGCCACGTGGAATTTGTTTAATTTAAAAAAAATAATTTATGCCATCTCAATTAAAAATTCTGAAACTCTTTTTTATTTTTTCTTTTAGTTAAAAAATAATTAAAAAAGAAAATGAATTTTGGTTTATAAAAAACCTGGTTTGCGATCATCATCTCCCCATCGCTCTTCATCTCCATCGTACCCCTTCACCATAGAAATTTCCATCTCCTCATCTTGTTAATCGTAATGCTCCTTTCTCTCCATCGCTTTTCCTCTTTTCTGTTTGGGATTAGGGTTTTTCAATAGTGTGTTTATCTCCTTACTAATTAAATTCTTTTTTTTGGGGATTAGGGTTTTTCAAAATGGCAGGCAGCAGGGGTTCTTCTTCATACGCTAATTCAAGTGGTGTCAACTTACCCTGATGTGGTTGTCTGATTCCGATGAAATTGTGGATTTCAAACACCGGTCAAAATCCCAAAAGGAAATTTTGGAAGTGTAGAAATATTGGGGTAAGTTATTAAATTTTGAAATTTGTTTCTCATACATTTGAAAACTAAGTTGTTGAATTAATTTTGTTTCAGTTGGATATTTGTGATTTTTTGGTTTGGGATGATGAACTTGATGAAGTTGAAGCTGCAAATCCAAGAGGAAGGTCTGCTACCAGATGCAAAAACTGTGAACTCATGAAGGATTTTGCGAAGGAGTTTGGAAGGGAGTTTGGTAGGGAAATTGGGAAGGAAATTGGGAAGAAGTTTAGTCAAGTTGTATTGGCTTTGATGATGATGTGTGTTCTGTTGTTTGATATGTTAGTCAAGTCAATGTAATAGCATTATGATTAATGCATTTAGTTTCTTAGATTATGAGTCATGCATTTAGTTTCTTAGTTTATGAGTACTGCATCTAGTTTGTTAGGTATGAGCCCTGCATTTTGTAACAAGGATTATGAGTCTTGTAATTTAGGTTTTGTTCTCATTGTTGTATCACAATTTTATCAATGAATGAAATGGTTTCCATATCTGTTTATGTTAAATTTGTTCTATAAATTTGTTTTATAAATGTTAAATTTGTTCCATAAGTTTGAGATATAGTGCACAAAGTAATATTCATTACAAAATAAGCACATATTTAGTGCATACCATTCAGTACATAATAAGCACACATATTGTGCATAATAGTCATTACAAAACAAGCACACATTGTGCATACTAGTCATTACAAAATAAGCGCATTAATGCATAACAGTCAACTAATCAACAGAAGCACATATATAGTGCATAAAATTCATTACATCAAAACATTGACAATTGTCATGAAAACAAGCACAAAACAGAAAATCAAGTATTGTTCGTAAGATTTTTCCAAGACTTCATTGCTCTAACACAAGTTCCAAGCTTAGCAGTTTCACTTTCAACCACTTCCTCAATCACAATAGGTTGCTTCTGACTGGAACCCTCACCAGTTATTGGTTTGCTTAAGCTATTCATTTTAATCCTTTCACTACTTCTCCTCTGCTTTCCATGGTACAAATTGACAGATTTTTTCTTCACAACTTTTACCTTCTCAAGCTTAACAGTTTTAAGCTTCTTTTGACTTGGTTCTGAGCCCAAAACTTCTGGAACTAAGGCCATTACTTCATCAGTAATGTCATCAAATAAATCTTGGCTTGCAAGAACTTCATTTGTAGCATCAACAGCAGATTCACTAACATTTGGTTGAGTTGCAACAACATCTTCAAGTACAGGTGCAGATTGACTTACATCAAGAGTATCAGGAGCAGGTTGAGGAGCATTTTGAGTGTCAGGTGCAGCAACATTCTCATTAACAGGTGCAACTACATTTTGATTAACAGGTGCATCAACATTCTCATTAACAGCTGCAGCATTTTGATTAACAGGTGCAGCAGGTTGCTTCCCCCTTTCTCTGCATCAAAAAAACAACAATTAATATGCATATGCAACATCTCTGAAAATTGAAGAATATAACAGTGAAAGTATTGTTACCTTTCTCTTCAAAGCATTTGGGTCCTGGATTTTGCTTTTGCATGACATCACAGTATGCCCAGCAATGCCACACTTAGTGCAATGTTTTTTTCCCCTTCTAGGCTTCCTAACCTCATTCTCATCAAATTGTCTGATCCTCAATTTTTTAGGTCTACCAGGAGGCCTTTTATACATAGGTGGTTGTATCTCTTCAACACCATCAGCAGGTTGAGGCCACATGTCAACACCATTTATAGCACTGATTGCAAACCCATAACATGCAGCATATTTTTCTCTTGAATAGTATTGATGCACATAATCTATTGGGTTTTTTCCACTATAGCATATTGCTGCAACAGCATGCCTACATGGTATACCTACCAAATCCCAAAAATTGCAACTACATGTTCCCTTTGCAATGTTAACTTTAAATTGTTGTCCATTATAATCATGTGTTACCTGAAATTCTTCATTAATAACCCAAGTTGTTTCCCAATGCCCAGTCATACTAACCTCTTTCTCTAACCTCCTTTGAGGAATTGGCATAATTTTATGTGGCCAATTAGCTAATTTATTAACAGAAGAAGAAGTTTTATTCATCAAATAGTTTCTAATCCATTCACAAAGGGTTAAAATGGGTTTGTCTCTAGCTACTAAAATGGTGGCATTAAAAGATTCAGACAAGTTGTTCATCAAAACATCACATTTAGAGTATAAGCTAAAGTTATGCTTACACCACAATTTAGTTGGAACAGCCATGAGCCAGTCCCATGCCCTCTTATCAATGACTTTCAACTCATTCATTTTTGCTTCCCATGCTTGAAAATATGTAGCTTTTGCAGCTCCCATCATCAGATCCCTTATCAATGTGCCTCCACCAAACTTTTTCTTGAAATTAGCATAGAGATGTCTGAGGCAAAGTCTGTGCTCTACTCTCTCAAACATCTCTTCAAATACAGCAACCAAACCCTACACAAACTTTTAAAACAATACACATCACAACAAAATTTTCACAGAATGTGCAAATTGAAATCAAAATAAAAATCAATAAACATATTGTTGCATACCTTTTGTTGATCTGAAATAAAAACAAATCTATTTTGTTGTCCAATATCTTCCATCAACAGTTGAAGAAACCACCTCCAGCTCTCTGTAGTTTCAGTTTCCACAACCCCAAAGGTCAATGGAAAATACTGATCATTTGGGTCCCTTCCTACAGCTATCAACAACTGCCCTCCATACTTAATTTTCAAGTGACATCCATCAACACCAATAAAGGGTCTACATCCATGGATGAAACCCTTTTTGCTACCCTCAAAACAAAAATAAAATGAGCCAAATCTAGGCGGAAGTGTAGGAATGGGTCTCTCAACACCAATTTTAACAGTATTTCCCTTGCACACATTTGTCAACTCAGCTGCATATCCCCTTAAAAGACTATACTGTCTTTTAGAATTTCCTTCAATGATATCAGTGGCATATTGCTTGGCTTTCCAAGCTGTGCTGATAGTAATCCCTAATCCAAAGTGTGTCCTCATGTGTTGCTGTATATCTTTAAGCCTCACTTTTGCAAAAGTTTGCATTAACTTCACAACCTCTTTTGACACCCACTTTGAGTTAGCTGTTTTGCAATGCAAAGTCTTAATACATGTGTGGGTCATGTGCTCCTCATCTGTCTTTATTGCATAAGTATGAGACTGGCCCACCCTAGAGCACAAAATACGAAAACCACATTTTCTTGCACACTCAACCCTTACCCTATAACTCTCATTTTTAACCCATGTGACAGGTAGACCCTTTAATGATGACCAATCACGTACAGCCTCTCTAAAGCCAGCAAGAGAATTAAACTCCAACCCATATTTCCATTTATACCCCTTGTGCATATGCTCTTTTCTATATCTTTCATATCTAGGACCCCTTTCCTCATCAGAATTATCAAGGTCAGAGCTAGCTAATTCTTCACTCTCATATGCTTCATGTTCAAAATTATTATTAGTAGCACCAACAGTTTGAAGAACCATTTTCATGTTATTTTCAAATGTGTTGTCCTCTTGAGGATTATCTACAAATCCATCATCAAGGCCCACACCTCTCTCATCCTCACTGTCATTGAAATTTAACCCCTCATCATCCTCAATCTCATAATCACTGTCTAGACTATCATCACTCTCAGCATGCTTATGTTCTACATATATTTGGGCTTCAGCTCCACAATCAACAATATAACAACCAACAACATAATAATCATCATCAGCATTCAATTTAACATACCCTTCATCACCATCCATACATCTTCTATAAACTTCAAAACTACCCTTTTCATAACCCCAACCCATAACTAAACTATGCGCATGAGATTTAGTCCAATTATCCATTATTTCCCCATTGACAACTGTTTGTTTCCCACCTCTGTAAAACACTTTATCGTTTTCTTTCACAAACTCACCTCCATGGTTAAAAACAATAGAGAATGAATTGGGAATGCTGTAAATCAGAAAAATGAAATTTTTTAGCATGAGACACGTGTCAATATCCCCTTTAACCCCCACACAAACAAACATGGGTAGCATACACACAATCGAAACTATACACAGTACCAAACAACAAAGAAACAGTCAAAAATTCATTGGGTTCTTCAAGAATCTGTCCCTACCACAACAGAAGAGAATCTAACATGTGCTAAAGGTTTACAAATTGCAGATTAAAGTATAAAACTCATGCTTTTTGCGAAAATAGAAACTTACCTCTCAGAACCCGTTTTACTTCGATCTTTCTTCAATTCCGGCGCCGGAATAGCGTTTCCCGTACTCGCAATCTTCTTCTCTGTCGCGTTTCTTCTACTCGTCTTTGTCTTCTTCTTCTTCTGCATAGTTCGACCTTTGGTCTTCATCTTTTCACCGTTTCTTTCTCAGCTAGGGCAAAAAGATTTCAGTGAAAGGGGGTGAAATAAAAAAGTCACGTTTACACTTCTTTTTTAACTTTAATTCCTTTTTTAATTTTTTTATTATATTCCTAATATCTTTTTTCATATAATAGAGTTTCAGAAAATTAAAAAGGAGAAAAAAAAATTCATTAATTGAGGTGGCATAAAAAAAATAATTTTAAATTAAACAAATTCCACGTGGCAGTAACAAGTGGAGATTCAGTGCGCCACGTGGAGATTCAGTCCCAGTCAGCTGACAGCATGTGTGATTAGGGGGGGAATCCAAAATAAAATTTTTTACAAGGGGGGAATCTTTAAGGAATTTTTAGCAGGGGGTAAAGCAAAACACGTCCACTTAGCAGGGGGTAAAGACCTATTAACCCTTTATTTTATTGTTTGGATATTTTAAAAAAGGAGAGGAACAAAATTGAAGGTAAGTGGTGACATGAGATGAAATTCATCCCATCTTATTCCATTCAATTCCATTATTACTTTTCAAATCTAAACAATGGAACATTATTATATTTCATTTGCTCCGCTCAATTCCATTGTATTCCATCAAACCAAATGGAGCATAAGAAACTCGACACTCATATTAGTTCATGTATTAGTGCAAATATTAGTTTATAGTCTATTATAAATGATTTCAATTCACTCGGTATATATAAGTAGAATATTATTTTAAGTTATAACTATACAGACTAATATTTTATATATAAAAAAGAATTTGAATTAGTTTGTAAGAAAATAATGAATAACTAATTGAATTTATAGTATTCACTATTCTGTAAAATTAGCGGTTGAACTATATATCACATATAAATATGAAATGACATAAAAAAATATGTTTATTAATATTTAATTTTTTAAGTGAGATAATAAGGGGAAAATTAGAACAAACAATAATAAGTTATAAGCTAAGTGAATTAGTTTATCAAAATAAAATATAAGCTAATATAAATAAGTTATAAGCTCATGAAAAAGAATTATTGGATAGGTTTTTTTTCTTTTCTTAATATGAACTTATAAGCTATAAGTTTAAAATTTATAATTGCCAAATAATATTTTTGTACTTTTATATTTTTATATGCATGAGGAGGGTTGAGCAAGGTCCTTTGGTTGTGTCGCAAGCATGGCAGCCTGTGCGCCGATAGCCGTCATCTTAATTAGACCGACTTCTTCAAGAGTAAGCATAGAACGAGACCGAGGGTACTGACCCCTTTGTATGCATCGGTGAGGTCGGAAACAAGTTGGAGAACGAGTCACTAGTTAGAGACAAGGGCTCTAACATTCTTCAATTGGTCAGAAAGTGTTTTGATTCGCTGACAGTAGGCGGAACCGGTGGGAAAATCCTCCATGCGAACGGAGGATAACTCCTGCTCGAGAGTGACTGCACGAGCATTTTGATAGTCCTGAAAGATGTTTGTCAATCGATTTCAAGCCTCCATGGCAGAGGAGTCTGGTTCAATGATGGTAGCCAAATGATCGCTGGATCTAGTGGAATAAATCCACTATAGAACTGTTGCATCAAGAGTTGCCCACAGTTCTTGCTCATCATCGGTTTCAGGTGTCTTCTTTTCCTTGCCTGGTGTTGGAGGAATGATGTGATCAATGACCTTATAAGAGATAGCATGGATTTTGAAAAGTTCAACCCACATACCAAATTGAACGTTTTCCATCTCAAGAACAATGGGGATGTGGTTCTTCATGTTGGTTACGGCGAGAGCCGAATGGAAGGGGTTCTTTAGTGAAGAAGAGGGTTGCAGTGTAGGAGTAGCCACATGGTTTGAGGTTGACATAGTAGGGTCAGGGGTTGGGATTGACATGATAGTGGGTAGAGTAAGAAACATAAAAAAAAAATCGTGTAACAGAAGGTTGAGAAGCTAAGTGTTGTAACCTAGGTCTCTTGATACCATGAAAGAAATTGTTTTTCCGTGTACTTTTTTATTAATCTGTATCCATATAAATACAATGATCAGGTGTGACCAACATAGAAGCCTATTAACTATACATCAATGAATTGCTTAAAATACTTTACGAAGGTATTGGCTATTCAATGAATGGAAGAGATACATATTTAATTACAAGAATATATAAACAACTATTCTAGTCTATCAAGTAGCGGTATTTTCTTGGCAACTTCTATAGGATAGGTTACCGACTCGCCAAAATCTTTGACATCGGGGAGAAGTATCTATTAGAGAATAATCAAGGAAAAGAAGGATTAGAGATTCCAACTTCCTTAAGGTAAGAGAGTTGTTATAGTTCAATTGAGATGATTCATAGAGAGGGGAGAAATATTCTTCTCCATTCCCAAACTCACTCATCTCTTGGTTTGGGTCTATGGGAATGTGTTTATTTCATGAGAATGTTGTTGATTGATGATTAATATGTTCATGTATGATTCTAGCACGAATTTGTATGATAAAAAATCATGTTTATGCTTGGATCGTTGTTGTTGTTATTTGAAAATGAGTTTTTGAATAAAAGTGAGAAATATCTATGATTTTGACATGAAATGGTG
The DNA here is from genome assembly GCA_954870985.1 of Trifolium fragiferum. NCBI lineage: Eukaryota > Viridiplantae > Streptophyta > Magnoliopsida > Fabales > Fabaceae > Trifolium > Trifolium fragiferum. Next base: position 73,829,110 of record OX940789.1, on the reverse strand, counting down.
TTTGTTGATGTAAAAAGTTGTACTTCTATACTTATATGAATCATATATGCTTAAAGTTGATAGCTTTAGGAATTTATGGATTGAAAATGATGTTTTCATGTGATTTCGTACCAAACCCTGGAGCAGAGCATGTTTCTGGGCTACTGTTTCTGGGCTACTGCTCGTTGAGCGAGCAAGCATGAATGTTGCAGCGAATAATCATAGTCCTTGTTGTTCTTGCCCATAATTATTTGCTCGTTGAGCGAGCTGTAGCGAGGGTGTCTCGCTATGCCTCGCTGCTTCTCGCTTGAAGCGAGAAACTCTTTGTGTTGTCTCGCTAAGTCTGGATGCTACTCGCTTGTACCGACGAACCTTCAGACATTTGCCTCGCTACCTTTCGCTAGGGCTGGCTCAACGAGGGTGCCTGAACCAAATTTTCTTACAAGTTTAATGAGATGAAATGTATGCTTATAACATGCTTGGATTATGATCTTATGATCTTGTAACATCTTATATGATTGGAATTGTGAATTGAATTACATATATGATATGTTACTTGAATGTATGACCTTGATGATGATATGATGATGTGATTTGATGAGAACTTGAGGGGAAATATTAGGATGAGTTACTTAGTATTCAGGAGTAGATGTGTAGAAAATATCATCATGTTTAGCAGGTGTACATTCATGCATTCATAATTGAGTCGGATATTAGAATTATGTTGATTCTAATAAAGAAGGATATCAAATTATATTATTAGATAAAGAAGGATATTAGAGGCGAGATACTCTAATAAAGACGATGGTACCACATGCATTAGAAAATGTGTAGGGTGACATAGAGTGAATAATTGGCATTAGTTGCATTAGGAACTTGTGCACACTTATTTGATACTTGATAATTGATGTTGTGTTTTCAATTCTGATTAATCTAGATTGATTAAATGTGAAACTTGATTGACTGTTTACCTATGTGGCAACGAGTATGGTTTTACATTTATTATATCTATTGAAATGCATGCATCTAGACATGAATGTTGTCTAGTTATACCATGATGTTTATATAATATAAGTGTACCTTATGCTTATTATTATGACTTGGATTGTAACTAACTCTCTATTTTGTGTATTTGAATGGTTTGAGACCAGATTCTCAGCTTGAGGACTAGATTGTGTAGTAGAGGCCTTATCGTTGTTTAAGCTAGTCTTGTTTAAGCTAAGATATGTTTAGATGTCTAGGATTGCTCTGGTAATTGTAACACTATTTTGGGATGTAGTGTCGAAACCAGTTGTTTGTTTGATTTTGTTATGATTAAGACCTTGCTATCTTTATTTTTATGAGATGAAACCTTTGATGATGTATGAGTCTGATTGTTTTGAAAATCATACTAGAGATTGTAATATGACTATTACTTTGCATGCTATGATGGAAATTAAGTTGAATAACTTATTATTATTATTATTATTATTATTATTATTATTATTATTATTATTATTATTATTATTATTATTATGCTTCTGTTGCGATGTGAATGAATATTTATATGCATGTTGATTGAAATTTTAATTGAGGTAGCACCTTAATATGCTTGTATGTCTTTAATTAAGTTGATTATAGCGTTTAAGTGGATTAGGGTGTTACAGATTAAATCAAAATCACATAAATGAAAATTGAAGAAAACTGAAAATATGCAACACAGTAAGTGAGACGAGAGAGAAAGAGACAGATCCTCAACAAGGATAAGCATCAAAATGGAAAATTTGAAAGAAAAAAATACATCACATTAACGATGTGGCGGCAGTGTGAATAGGGTAGGGGATGAATTGCTGAAATGATTAACTACGGTGATAAAAATTTAGCACCGCAACAACCATTAATCCAAGGGCTATGATTTTTCCCTCTCAACCTCTCATTTTAAAATCACTCTCACTTGAAAGTTCCTTAATATGCTTGCATGTCTTTAATTAAGTTGATTATAGCGTTTAAGTGGATTAGGGTGTTATAGATTAAATCAAAACCACATAAATGAAAATTGAAGAAAACTGAAAATATGCAACACAGTAAGTGAGACGAGAGAGAAAGAGACAGATCCTCAACAAGGATAAGCATCAAAATGAAAAATTTGAAAGAAAAAAATACATCACATTAACGATGAGGCGGCAGTGTGAATAAGGTAGGGGATGAATTGCTGAAATGATTAACTACAGTGATAAAAATTAAGCACCGCAACAAGCATTAATCCAAGGGCTATTATTTGACCCTCTTATTTTAAAATAACTCTCACGCAGCCTGTATGTACTCATGCAAGCTAGCTCTCTCTATTTCTCTCTCTCTCTCTCTCTCTCTCTCTCTCTCTCTCTCTCTCTCTCTCTCTCTCATATATGCGATGAAAACATGTTCATGAAAGGACATAGCTGCATGAACTCTTTTAGTTCTTTGAAGTTCAGTTTAAATACTATATGTTTGATTACTTTAATAAATTTACAGATGGACCGAAGGATTATCAGACTTGAGAGGTCAAAATCTTCAAACTAGAGTTCATCGGTGCTGAACCATGTCACTTGTTTGCGTAGAAAATTTGTGCTTTTTTAGGAGCACAATCAACTCTGTCCGCATTAAATGTTTTTGGCTAAATTGTTATTTTGATCCCTTTAAGTATTTCTTACTTTCATTTTCGTCGCTTAAATAGTTTTTGTTCCGTTTTGGTCCCTTAATTGTATTTTTGTGAGTCATATTGGTCACTTCAAATAATTAGTTTTGTGAAGAAAAAAACTTTATGAGTATGTTTGAATGGAAGAATGTTTTGAGGAAATTTAAATTCTATTATCCAAATTTTCTTGTTTGGATTATTAATTTAAAATGATGGGATTTTGTGAAGTATTTTGTGGAAGAAAATTCAATGAATGTCAAATGATACAAAAAAACTCGGAATTTGAAATTCTATCCTTACGTATGTTTCAAAATTTTCAAATTGACCTTTATAATATTTATTAAATTGTAAATTGATGTCTAATTTTTTCAGAATTTGCAAATGGGAGCCTTAAAATTTGCAAATTGGTCCTTTAAAATTGCAAATCGGTTCTTATTTTTTAATTTGACCCAAAACTTTTCAAATTTATAAAAATGACTCAAAATGTTCACAATTAAATTTTCTATTTCTCTCTCCAAACACGCATATTCAAAATGATGGTAATTTTAAATAAAAAAAATGATGGTAGTTCAAATATAATTATTTGAATTGTTTAGAATTATAAATTCTCAAGAATTTCTAATTACTCTACCCAAAGTACATGTTGGTTGTATTGAATCTCCTTCAAAATTAAGGTTCTTTTTTCATCTTCTTCCTAATTAGAAAAATATACTTCAACCCAAAAAAATAAAATTCAACCAGAGAAAAAAATTAGCAGCCTCACCCACCCCGATTCACTACTTTCTCTCTCTAAAACCTCACTTTCTCTCTATACTGTTTTATTTAATGAACATATAAAATTAATTATTTCTTATAAAAAGATTGGAAATAGTATATAATATAAGTAACATATTAATAAAATAGTAATGTCTAGATTTTTTTTTTCTGTTTACATAATCTCTAGATCTTTAACCATTAATATTAAAATGTGTCAATTGAGTAGTTTGTTCATGGGGGGATGAATTCAAAAGGCCAAAAAAATTTAGTGTTAGTTAAATTAAAATAAATACGTTTTATCTCATCCGTATACTTATGGTTCAAAAATCGGCAATTACTATATTAAATATTTAATAAAAAACAAACATTTCCTATGATGTTAATTTTATATATTTTGTTGACTACCTTTTTATATTAATTTAGTAAATTCAATTAAATAATATATGCAGTCAATGGTAACAATTTTATATATTTTGTTGACTATATTTAAATATTAATTTAGTAAATTTGTAAATTCAATTCTATATATAAACAAAAATATATTTTTTAAATTCATTGAAAAATTAATGTATATAGCTACTAATATAAATTAAATACATTAGTTTTTCAATGAATTTAAAAAATTAAATTTTTACTATATTTAATAAATAGATGCAATGTATTATAGTTATTTTGTTTGAGGGGGATTAATTTGAAAAGTCAAAGTGTGTAAGTAAATATAATGCAATAACTATATATATCAATAAAATAATAAATTCTAGATCTTTCACCACTAGTATTAATATGTGTCAATGCAAGACAACACAAATGAAAATGTGTGTGAAATATGATGACTGATACAAGAGAAGCAAAATGCTTACCCTATTCACAATATCACCAAGTGCATATCCAAACACCATAAACTAATATCACCACATATAAACTACAAATCATCCTCCACTATTGGTTGCAGCCCTTGAGGGCTTCCACTTGGCTCCAAGAATAAGGCCATGCTTGTCAATATAACACATGACATCCTTGATGCCCTCTATCCTTATAATATTTTTGAAATTGTTCATGGAGCCGGTATGTCAAAGAGTAACTTTGATTACATTCGTCGAAGGGAGGGGTATAATCATTTTCGGTGCAAATGGAGTAGTGAAACAAGCTTTCTTCATCAATTTACGTTAAAAGTTATAACCTTTAAGGATTCATTAAGGGTTTCAATTTTTCACGTGAATTGATGTAGGATGACTTGTCCTACCACTCCTATTGCACTGGAAAGGAATATTCCACTCCCTTCACGACTAACGTAATCAAAGAGACTTTTTGGCACATCGTCTCCATCAGCGATCTCAAGAGCGCGATGATAGAGTGCATCAATTGAGGATGTTATTTGTTACTATGACAAGCATATTTTTTTTGTTCTTCGAGCCAGGTGGACGCACTCGAGGGTGGCGACCGATAGCGAGGATGATGCATGATTTTTTTTCTCTCTAGTGGTATATTAGTGTATGACGTTTGGAGTTAGACTTGTGATGTTTTAGTCAATCATCAACCCACAGAGAATGTGAAGGTGCAGCAACCATAGAAAGCAACAAACGGAGTGTGGTTTCAGAGTGTATAGTGTAATGCAAACTTTATTGAGGCATGTAATAAAATGGATTTTTTTCAATAATATGTAGATTTTTATTGTTTATAACCTGTCTTTATTTTACTTTTGTTTTATATGAGTTACGATGTATTTTAGTTCATTGGTGAAGTTTGTACTTTACGTAGTTGCAGATCAGAGGCTGGTAAACTAAAATAAAAAAGGGGAATAAGTGTAATTGAGTGATAAATACATGAATTTGATGTATGTGGTATAGTCTTATTTGATATAAAATTTGACTTTTTTTTACTAGTTAATAATCAAGTTGCAAACTACATTTACCACATTTTTCTCTCCAATAAACACAATTTTTTTTTTTTAAAAAAAAGTGGGTAATCAATTTAAATACTTATTTGGTTAATTCACAAATTTATGTCAAATCTTTGACAATAATTAACACAACTTATTATTGAAATATTGTGTCTCTTTTATGGGCCTTGTATTGTTATGAAGTGAAAATATAGTCACAACTCATAATATAAACTTAAAAAAAAAAAAGGTGCTTAGTTGTGTGAAATTTCACAAACTTGAAAGAAACTGGTGAATTAATCATATCTTCGATGAAATTATTCATTTTTCAAGAAAGGATTAACCAATTTTTTTGTATTTAAAGTATCAAATGTGAATATTTTCTCACTTCATATCGGTACAAGACACATAAAAGGGGCACAATCATGGTATTTCATTCTATTTTGAACTCATTTATTATAGCAAAAGCATGATCATCATCGAAAAAATAACTGTCGAAGCACACGCTCAAGCAAGTACATCACTGTCATCAGACCACTTCTGGTCCAGCCAAAGTAGTAGGAGATCTCCTCGAACGGCTGTGTAACCATGTGGTTGTCATATGGGCCCATGTGATATCGAAGGCCAGCATCCTATCAAGCGTCGATCTATATCCCTTTACGTAACTCAACCCTCTTTTTGGAAGAAATTTATCGGCAGCAAGCTATGCTTTAGTGTACTTAGGATTCTCAACCCGTCCGCACAAACCACGGAAGTGGTAAATGATTCAAGCGTGCAAGTAACAATTTATTAACAATTATTATTGGCATCGCACTATGTTTTAGTGTACTTAGGATTTCCAACCCGTCCGCACAAACCACGAAAAGGGTAAATGATTCAGGCATTCAAGTAACAATTTATTAACAATTAAGTAAGTAAGTAACAATTATGTAAGAATTATGTGATAGTTGATTTATTTACAATTAACTAAGTGGTGGTTGAAAGTCTCTAGGATTGCATACCTATTATTATATCCCCCTACCAAACATGTTTTGTTCCCAACCACAGTATTCATGAGAATATCATTGTTGCACAAGAAATTATTCATAGTATGGTGAAAATGAAGGGGCACAAAAGTTATGTAGCAATCAAAGTTGATTTATCAAAAGCTTATGATAAATTAAATTGGGATTTTATTTGGCAAATATTGAAGGAGATGCAACTTCCTGAAAGTATGCTTAATGTTATTATGCACTTTGTCACTAGTGTGGATATAATACCCCACGTTATTGTCTAGAATATAACATGATTTATTATAAAAGATACTGAGTTTATTAACATTACAACAGCGGAAGAAGTGCACACGCATGTGCTGAATAAAACACAAAATGAGAAATACAACCGAATGAAACAAACAATACGATAAGAAATGGAAAGCATGGAAACTAATAATGTTATCTCTGAAACGGCCACAGCTACTCCATAGCTTGCATACCTTAATCGACCTGTTTGCCTGAAAAAAATAATTGGAGTGGGGTGAGACTACTAAGTCTCAGTGAGTCCTACTACCCTTCTAACGGTGACTACACCGGGGTACCTAATCAGTCCATAGTATACTATTTAGTAACATAACATAAAAGCATAAATAAAAGTGTATCACAAATTACGTCTTATTCGTTTTAACCGCAAGGACACTCTGAGGTGAGCATATCTCAGAGGTCTGCCTTGTCCGTCAACCCATTGAGTCACGGCATAAAGCTCATAATCATATCCTAATGGGTAATTCCATTGGAAGCCCATGAAGCAGCATAATAAATCGCACATGATTGACTGATACTAACTATTCCTGAGGTTTTTCTACCATAATTTTCCAAACCCGAGGAACATACTAATATTCATAATTTTTCCTAGGTTATACCCTAAGATTCTTTTGTGATTAACATACTGTACAAACATTATTTTAATTACACTATTGCAAAAAACACCTGAATTAATAGAGGATATAAAAAGAGTGTTGGATTTTATAAAATATGAAAATATGGTCTTTCTGCCTGAGCTCGCATGGCAAGTACGCAAGACCTGGCCTAAATCAACTCGAGAGGTGAGCAAACGCTCGCCATGACGAGTTTCATCAGCCCAGAAATTGCTAGCTCGCCATGAGTGTTCGCTAGCTACTCGCTATGGCGAGTTCCTGCAGAACATACCCTGTTTTGCGATTTTTGATAATTTTTCAAGGAAATCACCTACAATCCTTATTTAAATCAGTGCAATCGCATAATAAACATAATATACGACAGAATGGAGAGAAATTTGGGAGTTAATTCCCCTCACACAATATTTTCCCTAATTTCCTAAGTTTGCATGCATATTTTGAATTTTGGGAATCTAACTATACTAGCTTAAGAACCCACCTGGATTTGAAGCTTTTACTCTTGCTTCCTGGGCTCTACACAGCTACAGAACCTCCCAGCTACAACCCACGACCAGACTTGGCAAAATTTGATGAAATGTTGAACTTCTAATTTGCTTCTAAGATTTGAACTTGTTTGATGATTGAATCTACTAAGGCTGAAGGATTTATATAGTGGGTTTTTCTGTGATTAAACAGTACAAGGTTTGTTTTTTTATCTCTGGCTGCATGTGATATCATTGGATGGAGAAAAGGTGATAAGATTTGGTTTCTTCTAATTTTGCATGCTTTGCCATTGGTTCTTTGAGGAGGTGATTGAGAGTTAATTTTGGAGTTTGTGGTTCAGTTGCTACAGTAGGGAGAGAGAAGAGAGCTTAGGAGAAAGTAATTTTCTGATGTTGTGCAAAATGAGAGAGTGAGTTGGTATACATTGTTAGTCATAAGCCTTGCATGTTTTCTAAGTGGTTAGTGCTTTGATGAGGTGTTGGAATGAGAGGGGGAAGTGATTCACGTGAGAGAGAGAGAGAGAGAGAGAGAGAGAGAGAGAGAGAGAGAGAGAGGGAGGGAGGAAATAGTTCAATTTGCTAGTTAATTAACATTAGTGATAGTAATTGTCTTAAGGTGTAAGATTAGGTTCAAAGGAATTTCCTAATTTATACACATGAGACACTTGAATTTCTAAGACTTATTTAATTAATTCCCACAATTAATTTCTAATTTGTGTGTTAGAGCTCTAATTGGAATTAATTGGATAAATAAAATATTGGGATATTACAGTGGAGACGAATGTTAGATGGAATGGTGCGAGAGGAAACTACTTTCGTCCTCAAAGAGGTATTAGGCAAGGTGATCCCGTATCCCCTTATCTCTTTGTGATGTGCGTTGATAAGTTGTCTTATCTGGTTAGTCAGGCTGTTAATAATGGAAATTGGAATGCCCCTAAAGCCGGAAAAAATGGGCCAATTGTTTCTCATCTGATGTTTGCGGGTGATCTTTTGTTATTTTGGGAAGCTACGGAAAAGCAAATCCAATGCATGGTCCATATTTTAGACAATTTTTGCAATCTTTCGAGCCAACAAGTTAGCAATGAGAAGACTAGTATTTTCTTTTCCTCTAATACTAGTTGAAGGGTGAGAGATCAACTTGTCCGGTTTTCGGGTTATAGAGAAACAAATTCACTTGGTAAATATATTGGGGTTCCTTTAACGGGGAGAGCCCCACGAAGGCAAGATTTTGAATATGTGATTAACCAAGTTAATGCCAAGCTTATGCATTAGAAAGCTAATCAATTATCTTTTGCTGGAAGTGTAACCTTAGCAAAGAGTGTTCTAGAAGCTATACTGATTTATCCCATGATGACAAATATCATCCCTAAGGCGTGTATTGACGAAATTCATCGAATCCAACGTAGTTTTATATGGGGTGATACGGATCAGGTGAGGAAATATCATGCTGTAGGGTGGGAGATGATAACAAGACCTAAAGCTCTTGGTGGTTTGGGTTTGAGAAAGTTGAGTATTATGAACAAAGCTTGTATTTTGAAATTGGGCCGTAAAATTCAAAGTGGTGCGGATGATTTTTAGTGTGAAGTCATGATGGGGAAATATAAGCGTGGCGCTAATGGTGTGGTGTTTGTGGCCTTATCTTGATGTTCATAGCTGGTGGACAATTGGTGATGGTAAAAGTATTGGTTTGTGCCATGATGCTTGGATAGAGGATGGTTTGAGATTAGAGAAATGTAACCTTCAAATTCTGGTTCAATTGAGAAATGCCAAGTTGATAGATATAGTGGATAATGAAGGGTGGAACAGGAATCTACTAGTGGGATGGGTTCCTATACTTATTAAAGACAAAATTGCAGCCTTATTGCCCCCAAACATCAATGCTGGAGAGGATATGCAGGTTTGTAAGGAGAATGCATTAGGGAGGTTTTCGATTTCAGAGATGTTTCATGCATTGTGTGATTTCGATTTGCACTTCATAGATCTCGTTTGGCAGCATATATGGCGGTTAAAGGTGCCGGAACGAGTTAGAGCTTTTGTCTAGATGGTAAGGCACGGTAGGCTTTTGACGAATGAACAAAAGCATCGAATGGGATTGGGTTCTGATGTCTGCGATTACTGTCGGGACTGTACTGAAACCACGCTTCATGTTTTGCGTGATTGTAAGCTTGTTCGAATGTTATGGCTTACCTTGGTGGATGTCTCCTCGCGGTATCAATTTTTCACATGTAGTTTTAATGATTGGATTGCTAGTAATGTTGTGAATAAAGGAAAGAAGAGTTCTTATGATGATTGGGGCTGCTTGTGGGCTATGGCGTGTTACTTGGTGTGGACGTGGAGGAATAAAGAAAAATACGACGACAATTTCATTCGGCCAATCAAGCAAGTAGAGGCAGTTCGACGGCGGATACTATGCTATGGGATGGATGATAAAATTATGTATAATGTTTGGCAGCCTCATCAAGATATTTTGGATATAGGTTGGACTCCACCTAGCCATGGGTGGGTATGTTTGAATGTAGATGGAGCTTGTAGAGATGAAGCTATTGGGTGTGGTGGTGTTATTAGAGGAAGTGTTGGAGAATGGATTCATGGTTTTTCCAAGTTTGTGGGTAGGGGAAATGCTTATATTGCAGAACTTCGGGGTGCCTTTGAAGGAATCAAGTTTGCAAGACAGATGAAATTTTCTAAGGTAGAGGTGAGAATAGATTCCTTAGAAGTTGTTGATGATATTAGAAACAAGAAACCATCTCGGATGTGAGGGAAGTCGCTAGTAGAAAGAGTTTGCCAATTGTTAGACTTGGATTGGGGTGTAGTGGTTAATCACTCCTACCATGAAGCGAATTGCTTGGTGGATGATTTAGCTAGCCACAGTTTCTCTTTGATTGATGAAGTCTGCTACTTCCAGGATTGTCCAAACTTTTGTAAGCATCATTTAGATGCTGATGAGAAGGGATTTACTTTCCCTAGAAGTGTTTGTGTGTAGTTCTTTTTTTTCCAGACTTTAGCCCTCATTATAATTAAAAAAACGAATAACAATTAATTAAACGAGTAATAATTGCTTAACAATTAATCAAGTAAGTAACAATCACATAACAATTAATCAAGTAAGTAGAAATTAAGTAACAATTAGTCAAGTAAGTAACAATTACATAACAATTAACTAAGTAAGAACTGCGTAAAACACATTTATTATATGAATTTTGTTACATGAAGCATTTTTATATAACTTGTAACGACCTTCGTCGATGGTGCGGTGACAGCAGATATACCTTTGTACAGGTGTGTCAACGCAACAACACCCCACGCATAATCAGCCACCATCTCAAGGTCCATAAAGTACTTGAGGTAGGTGAGGTGGATATTATTGTTGCTTGTGTCAACGAAAATAGTCCAGCTGTCCAGCATGACAAAATATACCCTGATGGCAAAGTCTTGGAACTTGTCGGCCTTCACCAAATCCCCTTCCTCGGTGTAATCATTCACATTCTTCGCATGGATTTTAAAAAGGTCTTTTAGATATGTGATCTTGGCATGTGACCTTTTGGCCTCTCTGACCTGCCTCTCAGCAACATGTGGTTTCGCTCCAAGAAGGGTCACCATCGTCACAACACCCTCGTCTCTAGTGATGATCCCCTGGTAGTCCATCAGACTCCCCTCGATTAGGGACGCGACAAACAAAACATGTCTTCTAGTGTCATTATAATTTCCCCCGGTAGTATGTGAGAGCTTAAGGTCTCCTCGTTCCACTTTTCATTAAATGTACTCATCATGAATGAATCTAGAAACTCGTAACCGGTGTTAGAGAGCTCTACTAAGCCAGTGCACACTATTTTGGAATGAAACCATTCTTCATTGGGTGTATCGAACTTTTGGACCTTTCTCCCGTGGCTGATATGGATAAGTTCATTATGCTTCTACAAAGAAAAAAAACATACATATACAATTAAATAAATTAGAATTACATGATGAATCAAACAGTAAGAAAGTTGATCATATTGTAAAAATTAAATTAGTAACTTACACGGCCATCATAGATATGTCGGCAATATGGCCTCCGAACAAGGAGAAAACGCTCTTTTCCGACGACCCTCTTGAAAATTAATTCTTCTGGTTCAAGCCTAAGGTATGCAAAGTTGTTGCATCATCACCCTCTTCATCCTCATTATGCTCAACTAGTTGTTCCTCCTAATTAAGCTCATCTAACTTATCGTCCTCATTATGCTCAGGCTCAAGGTCGGGTTAAGGTTGAGCTTATGACTTAGAATCGGACTGAGGTTAAGCTTGAGCCTCAAGGTCAGGCTAGGGCTGCGGCTGACACAGATGACGCCGGCACTAACCCCCACCTCTTACAATGTCAATTCTCTTTCCTGCCATACAGACATGGTGGGATCCTTTCCTCTAGCACGCTTTGGAGGAGGTGGTTACATGTTTGATGACATCAGAACAAACATGACAACAAATATCAAACATCAAAACATGACATTTAAGTTTCAGATTCAGAATTCAGCATGCACCAAAGTAGGGGTGGACATCGGGCGGGTGTGGACGGGTTCGGGTCCAAAATGTCCATCCATTCTAAACCGTGGTTGATACGTGGAGATCCATTTTTGTCCATTTTCGTCTTTCGGTTTGGACGGATTAGGGTTGTGCGGTTTTGCGGGTTCACAGGCGCCGAGCGGATTATTCGGTTCCAATAAAAAAAATATATAAACAAAGCGAGATAAAAAAATAACTTAGATTTATAACACAAAAATTAAAAAATCAATATCATTATTTGCAAATATGATATTATCATCAAACCAACAAAATAAAAATAGAACTTAAAATAAAGAATAATAAAATATGACGAAAAAATTGATATTGACAAAGAAAAAAATACTATAATTGATATTACTACTATTTTATTGTGATAGTAAAAAATTGTATTGTAAATTGAAATGCATTGATTACTTCCTTTTGAAAAAGAATAGTACTAGTATAATTACATATCTGTGCATTTTTAAAAGAAAAAAGGACATGTATGTATTCGACTAACGTCAACATCATTAGTGTAGTAGAGTAAAAATGTTTTTTTTAATAAATTTCATTATGCGGGTGGTTTTCGGGACCCATCAGACCAATTCTCTCCACCCGAATCCGCTCACGACAACTCTGTGTAAACCGAATTTTCAAACCCGCTGACTCGTGGCCCAATCCAAACTATCCATTTCTCTGTTTTTTTTTCCGATTTTTTCTGGTTAGATCGGATTTCGGTTTTTCTGTCCACACCCGCCCCTTTGGTGGAATCTGCTACTTAAGTAGATGATTTAACCAGCTGACAGAAGAAAAAAAGAAAAACAAAAAAAAAAAACTGAAGGAATGAACTAACCTCATCATTGAAGTTGTTGTTGAGTAGATTTGACCACAAATGCGAAGAAACAAGTGGATTTAAAAGTTCAAATGCGATTTGGGGTTTTGGAACTCGGTTTGGAGAAGAAAATGTTTTTTTGAAACCAACAGAATGAGAGGGTAGGTATTGGGTTTTCTTATATACATTATAATAGTTTGTTACTTAAATAGAGGATGAGTTTTACTGGTCTGTTACTTAAGTAGCAGATGAAAAAAAAAATCACATGTTCTGAGGGTGTCTTTGAAAATATGAAAAGAATTTCTCTTTACAAAATGTATGAATGTAACAGCATAGCCCATTACACGAAATGGACCTTCTCACTTAACATGAAAATTTGTCAATTTTATAACATTCGTTAAATAGCTGACGTTATTACATTTTTAAGATTTTAAACGTAGAATCCGGTGCTTAACAGTGAACATTAGTATTTTGATAATTTTGTAGGATATGCAAGTAAATAGAGGTGTTCGCGGTGCGGTTTGGTTCGGTTTTGAGCATAAAAGTCATCCTAACCGCGAGATAAAATGACATGCGGTTTGGTTTGGTTCGGTTGGTTTTTAAAAAGTCATCCAAACCAAACCAATGCGGTTAGGTTTGGTTTGATTTCCGCGGTTTATTACGATAAAAAAATATGACAATATTACCAACATGTTACAAAATAAACATTGGAAATTTTAATTTAGTTTATTGTTTATATGATATAATATGCATATACATAAATTGCACACATAAAAACTTATTTTTAATACTAATAGTATAGTCTTGAATCGCGCGAAATTATATGTTCCGACAACTTACTGTTTTATGGACTCAATTTGGGTTTGACTTGCTAAGTTTGATTAGATTATAAGTTGATTGCTAATAGTTGATATATTTAAATTAACTTTTGCGGTTTGGTTTGGTTCGATTTTCTAAAACGAAAATCGCAAACCAAACCAAACCAAACCAAGCCAAACCGTGCGGTTTAGAAGAAAAATGATCCGTGCGGTTTAAACTAAATGCGATTTTTTATTTGAATTGGTTCGATTTGCGATTTTACTTTTGGATTGGTTCGGATACGGTAACCCCTACAAATAAATGAGTAGAATGACAAAAATAAATATCTCCGTAAATATTATTAACCCATATATAGACCAAGTGGCATTATTGTCATTTCATAAACTTAAAAAACAACATTTTCAATTCTCCTCTTTCATTATCCTCTTCCTTCCCCATTCCTCAAAAATGGCAGCAATATCAAGCCACAACCTATTCTCCACTTTCACTCGCATCAACTCATCAAAAACTACCATCAATTCACGTTCTAGAAGTATCCGCAACGCAAGGTTAATTCGATGCGCTGATTCGAGTGCAAGCACGAACACGATCGAGAATGAACGAGTTAAACTGAGTAACGGGAACGATTCATTGGAAATATGTAGAGTTCTTAATGGAATGTGGCAAACAAGCGGTGGTTGGGGGAGAATTGATAGAGATGACGCCGTTGAAGCTATGCTCCGATATACTGATTCCGGCTTATCTACTTTCGACATGGCTGATCATTGTATGTAGTCCACTCATTTTCTCTTCATTCTTTCTTGTTTTTCTTTGTGATGACGTGGAGGTTTATTATTGGCATGTTTTTTCTCTACATTTTATTGATTTTTTTTTAAATTTATCGACGGTCACTCCCGCCATCTGCCATGAAAACGGACGACGTCAGATTTTAATGAAGGGATGGGGCATATTGACCGGTTTTGTCATCCTAACACTAGTCCACTTCATTGAGAATTAGGTTTATTTATTTTTTTAATTATTATTATTTTATTTTTGTCAGAAATTTCACACTTAAAGCAACTAAGTGGAGTGGCCGGGCTTAAAACTCGGCCCTTGTATATGAAATGTGATGTCACAACCAACCCCGGGACTATTATTATTAATTAATGGATAAAAAAATCAAAATGGCAATTTTATATTTTAGGATATGTTGAAATATCATATTTTATTGTACAAAAAAAAAATTATTTTATTGAGTTTAAGATATACATTCCATCAACGTAAATTAAACTGGGTATATGGTGTAGTAGGATAATTTGCCGGAATATTGTTTTTTTACATTGTCAATATATTCTATTTTCTTTGTTCCATTTTCATTTTACTAGCTATTTTTTGCCTTAGGAATTTTTGTTAAAAGATTTAAAAATAAATAAACTTTAGGATTCAAATAACATGTCGCTAGACATTCAATAAAAAATATATTATTTTGCTTCATCACTTATTTTTGTAGATGTAGTTAAAAATTACTCATGTTGTTGTCCCCGTGAGCATAACTCAGTTGGTAGGGATATTGTCTCAACCTGTGTAAAAAAAAAAAAAAAACGAAGAGTAATATTTACCTTTATCCTTCAATTCAAGAATATGTGGCAACACAGCTTTACACTCAAATTCAATAAAAATTTATTATTTTTCCATACCAGTATACCACCCCATTTTTTAGGAATAGTTAGAAGGTAGAAATTAGAAATTAGTAGTGTGACATGAAAACACGTAGTCTTTCATTGGATGTAAGTATAAAAGTGGAACCACGTAAAATAAAAAATATATGGTGGAGAATAGCCCATAACAGGATAGGGCAACGTGTGAAGTGGCATAAAGGAACTTTTAAGAGTTTCTGATGTTTGCTATAGCTACTATTGGCACTTTGAGCAGTTTGAAAATGACTGAGTTATTGCAGCATTCTCTGAGCAAATTCACTTATTACAGTTCAAACAGAACATCAACAAGAAGAGGAATTGCAACAAGAGAATATAAGCATTTGAGACCATGTCGGTGTGTGGCTATGCAGGAGGATAACCGGCGCATTGTGGTCAGTAATGGGAAGGATTCATTGGATATAAGTCGGGTTGTGAATGGAATGTGGCAAACTAGTGGTGGATGGGGCAGAATTGATAAGGATGAGGCTGTTGATTCTATGCTTAAATACACTGATGCTGGATTAACCACTTTTGATATGGCTGATATATGTATGCAAATTGCAAAACTTTGCTTGTTGCTTCTACTTACTCTTAAATTGTTTGAGTCCATGTAATGTAACCACCTTCACGTTATGCGGTTTTGTCAAGTTGATTTAGGTTTGATCCAAATTCCAAGACTCGTCTGCCATTTAAGTTAATGATATCCATTGGAGGATTAGTGTTTAGAGAATGTTCTCATTTGATTGTGCTATGTTATTGTTTGATGTTATAGATGTGGAATATTCTCTACATGAGCTGTTATTTTTTAGTCTGCACATAAAGGTCATAACATGTGTGAATTATTTTCTCATTTGTTGTGTTCTTTTGATTTTGCAGATGGGCCAGCCGAAGATTTATATGGGATTTTCATCAATCGAGTTCGTCGTGAGCGTCCACCAGAGGTTTTGGAAAAGGTCAGAGGGTGAGTTGATTATAAGATTCATATTATTTTCTTTCTAGTCTTTTCTACTTGAAGATAATGCAGCAAGTTTCGATACTAATGTTGCTATTATACAATTCTAGATTGTCAATCGAATTACCATAGAACATAAAAAGGTACTGTCTTAGGTTCTCAGCCATTGTATTATTTGATACAGTCTCACTAAGTGGGTGCCACCGCCGGTTAAGATGACAAGTAGCTTTGTAAGAGACAACATTAATGTGTCAAGGAAGAGAATGGATGTGGATTCCTTGGACATGCTTCAGTTCCATTGGTATATAAATCCTCTCCCTCTTGTTTCCTAAATCTGCTACTGAAATAAATTAATATTATAAGTTTAGTTTAAGATTCTTGTGACGACTCTCCTCTATCTGTAACGAAATTAGGTGGGATTATTCAAATTCAGGATACCTTGATGCACTAAAACACCTCACAGACTTGAAAGGAGAAGGTTAGTTTTACTCCTGATTAACTCATATTTAAGTTTTCATTTCTTGATTTAAGCAAACTATTTATGTTAACCTTGTACAGGTAAAATCAAGACAATTGCTCTAACAAATTTTGATACAGAGAGATTACAAATTATTCTTGAAAATGAGATTCCCATTGTGAGCAATCAGGTAAAACTTAAGTGCTTTAATTTCTCTCTTCTCGGTTCTTCACATATAGTTACTACTGGTTCACGATTCTTATAAGGATCTTCGCTGTCAGGTACAACATTCGCTTGTTGATATGCGTCCCCAGCAGAGAATGGCGGAGCTTTGTCAGCTTACAGGAGTCAAACTAATAACGTAAATAAATTATTTCAGCACAAAATAATTCTCCAAAATGAGAATATAGTGAAATAAAGAAATCAAATTACCAAACTTTCCCCCTAAGTATATTAGTTTGTGATGCAGATATGGGACAGTAATGGGTGGTCTATTGTCTGAGAAATTCCTTGATGCCAACATAAACATTCCTTTTGCTGGACCTGCGATAAACACTCCATCCCTCCAAAAATACAAAAGGGTATGATATCATGACCATAATTTATTATCTAAAGTTAGTTTCAAGGTGATAATTGATCCTTTTCCCTGCTTAAGAACATGAGGAGGATATGATTTCATTTCTTTGTTCCTTTTGTTTCCGTGATACGGTTATATTATATATGTATTTTACTATATTTTGCATCACATGGCAGATGGTAGATGCTTGGGGAGGATGGAATTTGTTCCAAGGACTTCTTCGAACTCTTAAACAAGTATCTTTGAAACATGGTGTTTCCATTGCAACTGTTGCTGTGAAGTATATACTTGACCAGGTAAAGTTGCTTTGTTTTCTCTACAATAATTTTCTATTCTATAATTCTAATAAATTTAAAATCGCATATTGATGTTAAATTGGACAAGCCCTGTTGGATATTTATTTAATTTTGGTTACGGTGAAACATGCAGCCTGCTGTAGCAGGATCTATGGTTGGTGTAAGACTTGGCTTGTCAGATCATATTCAAGACTGCAATGCTATCTTTTCACTTGTTCTTGATGAAGATGATGTGAACAGCATAAAGGAAGCGTCATCGAAAGGAAAGGATCTTCTTAAAGTGATTGGTGATTGTGGAGACGAGTACAGGCGTGCATGAGTCTTGCTAATTGTTAAATCAAACTGGTGATTGTTTTCACTTATACAGGACAAGGGAAGATGAAAACATAAAAGAAGGGAAATTATTCACTCCCAATTTTGTCTCGGTAGAAAGACTTGTATGTAATACTTTCATATGTTATTCATACCGGTCAAAAGACAAAAGAAAGGTTGTTTAAACTAAGTGAATTAATAAATTTCTTTTGCTTTTGGTCAAATTATTATTTTTCTATGATATTCTTGATTGTTTAATATCTCATTTCACTTTTTCTCTGGTACGAATTGGATATATGCGCACGAAATTGTGAAGATTAAGCTCTAAGTTAGGTAGGATCACAGAGATGGCAAAAC
This sequence comes from Trifolium fragiferum, assembly GCA_954870985.1. Taxonomy (NCBI): domain Eukaryota; kingdom Viridiplantae; phylum Streptophyta; class Magnoliopsida; order Fabales; family Fabaceae; genus Trifolium; species Trifolium fragiferum. The sequence continues at coordinate 73,810,656 of OX940789.1, read as the reverse complement.
TCTATCACAAAAGTTATAATGTTTTTGCATTCTAAGGTTGGATCCAAACTCATGATGACTAGTTAAACTAATAGAGACATGTGTTATTGCACCTATTATTTTAACCAAGACCTGCTTCTTTTTTATTTTTCCATATACTATTTAAAGAAACGTTTGAATTTATAGCATTTTTTGTTGTTAACATATGTGTTGATGATCTTTTGGATACAAAACACTTTCATGCTGGTGAGTGGTCTTTGATGGAGAACTAAACCTTTGCCTGAATTCAAGAACTTTGTTTGGCAATATTACAGAGGCTGGAGGGCTAGTTTGTCCTTTGAACAGTCTTTTTATGACCATAGTTTGGAAGATAATAATCACATTTTCATACACTGCCTAAGAAGTATTAAGGGCTAGAAGAAGGATGCATCATGCATGATTGTGTAATGTTGTTGAACCTGCTACTCATGCTACAAATGATTTTGTCAGTATGTTGTTTCTTTTACCCCAGTTCTCACTGAGAAAAATGGCTCAAATATGGCAGCTATAGAGTATATGAAAGAGTAGGAATTGTATATCTTGCGATCAAAGTCAAACTCTTGAATCTTCATCATCTTCGACAACAATGACACCACGAGCATGTTGATATTGGCATATGCATAAGAGACGAGCGATGTTGTTTTTTTTGTTGACCAAATCTGTATGGGATGTCTCATGTGTTAAGTGGATGAGGGTGGAAATTTTGGTTTATTGCAAGCAGATATAGTGGATTTGTGATTTCAGACTTCTATAATGCAGTATATGGATTCTAAGAAGATAGTGTGGATCACATTATCTGTGCACATTGTGACTTCTCGAATTTTGGTGCCATTATTTTAAATTGTAGATATTTTTTAATTTCATTTTTACCATACACTGATGTAGAATTTATTAATGTTTACCTATGTAAACACAATATTTAATAGGTGACCAATTCTATGAAGTGTCTTAGAAGGAATTTCAAGAGTACTCTAAAAATGACTAAGGTAAAATGTATTTTTGAACTAGAATGAACCAACTCTTTTCTTTTGCAAGATCAGACGAGGTGACACTCATGACCGACAAAGAGCCTCAACACATCCGAGTTAGAAAGAAACTTGATGAAGAGAGAGATATCCCTCCTCGTGTTGTGACATTTGGTGGTGTTGTAGCTTCCACGGTTACTCAATAGTAAAAAAACCAAAGCAAAGAATATCATGTAAAGAAGATAATGTTGCTACTATCTCTGCAGGTTATGTTGGTTTTCATATTAGTCCATGGCTCGTTCCTCCTACTCCCATTTCTGCGACACCTAATGACTGGTGTGCGACTCTAATTGTTTATAACTATAAAGGTGAATTATAATTTGCCTGAGATATCTTCAATTGAAGTGTGAGAAAAAGCGGAAAACTATTGAGGATCTAGAGGAAACTACCATTGTTAGTGGCTCAATGTCCCTTTTGGTGTTGTGAGGAGAGCCAAAATCATCTAGGTGGAGGGGATCATTTGATTGAGAAGATGTTAGCTTATCATTTATAATTTTGTATTTCATGTTCTACTACTCCAATTTTCCTTCGTTTTGTTTTGATGTGTTGCTTTTTATTATTTGTGAAGTCACTTTTTTTCGTGTCTCTCCGTACATCTATGTCCTTCTTAATGGATCATTCCATATAACATTGACTTGCCAAATGATCAAATCTATAACTAATACTCGCCCATGTCTTGAAGATGTGATTCTTCCCCGATCACCCTTATTGCGATGTCAAGGAAAGCCTTGTGTTTTTGCTCATTCCTTACAAAATAGTTTATGATCTCTATATATAATGTGGATTTGTGTCGCATTCATACCAATCCAAGTCAACTCATTAAACATATAATAAAATGAATTTACCACATATTTGCACATCGTTGATCACATAATATTTGATGAATGATACATCAATGCCAAAATAACACAATACCACACTGAAATAGTCTATAATCTAATCAATATTTTTTTTGTGAAGTAACACAATTTCACTTTTTAAAGTGAATAAGTAGAGTGTCAGAATTCGACCATAATCCCTACATATCACATGTAATATCACTATCAAATGAGATATATTTACGAGGACACTTTATTTTTGTGATACATTATTTTTGACAAAAAAGACATAATAATTATTATTATATTATTGTTATTTGCTAGCAATAATGATATTTACACTAAATAAATTGACACTTTAAAATTACATTCAAATTAATTTAAATTTTTTTTTTTTACAAAAAGCAAACTTAACACATATTATTTATAATAACATCAATTCAATTTAAATGTTGATTTGATCGAAATAGAGTCTAAATTAACTAAAAAAAGTGTTAATATCCATTAAAAAAAAAATAAAACCTAGAAAAAGGTTATTCTCGGAAGTTTAATTAAATCAAAGGATATTTTCGGAACTTCCAAAATGTAAAACTCAACACACGAGCAAACCCTAGTTTATAAATTCATATAAGACGTTCCATTCTTCGCAGCGTGCCTCTGAAACTCTCTCTGGTGAAACCCTAAATCTCATTCTTTCGCCATTTCCATCGAGTAAGTTTTCGATTTTCTCAAATCAAGCTTCAATTTCAAGTTTGTGTTGTCGATTTCTGTTTCTAACGATTGTTTTTTCATAATTTTTGAATCAGAAATGAAGGTTATCGCTGCTTACTTGTTGGCCGTTTTGGGAGGCAACGCATCTCCTTCAGCTGCTGATCTTAAGACAATTCTTGGATCAGGTTCTTAATCTCAATTTAATCTATAATCATGTTCATTTTTGTGCTTTTTTGTTTTTAATTTTATTGTATTTTTGTGTTTTTTCATTCGATCGATGATTAGTTTCTTAAGGATTTAAGTAGATCCACAAATTTTACACTATTTGATTTTGATCTTAGAATGTGGTTTAAGCTATAAAGTATTGTTTTTTAAATTAATTGAAGTTTGGGTTTTTTGGAATTGATAATCAGATTAATGGAAATCGATTATTTTACACATGGGTTTGAGTTTAGTAGTTTTTATGTTTAGTTTAAAATATTTACTGTTAATTTTACATTTTTATAGTTTTGAATTAGGCTTTGCTGCATTTTCAATCAACAAACCAAACACAGATTTTCAGATTTGTTTGTTGTTTTTTATTTTTGTTCTTCTTTCTGTTGTTCCTATGATGTTGATAGACAGATGAATTATTCTCAAAATTACTGAAAGAGGTTTTGTTTTCAAGACATTGATTTCGGTGTATGCAAAAATTGATTAATTTTATTTCGGTTTGTGATTTTAGTTGGAGTTGATGCTGAGGATAGCAACATTGAGTTGCTCCTAAGTGAAGTTAAGGGAAAAGACTTCGCCGAACTTATTGCTAGTGGAAGAGAAAAGTTGGCTTCAGTTCCTTCTGGTGGCGGTGCTGTTGCAGTTTCTGCTGCACCAGGAGGAGGTGCTGCAGCTGCCACACCGGCTGCCGAAGCTAAGGAAGAGAAGAAGGTTGAAGAAAAAGAAGAATCCGATGATGTAAGTTTTGAAGTTATAGTATTAGTTTTGATTTTTGCATGTTAAAATTTATGACTATACTAATGTTTGTGTAATATCATCTTTGTTTATGCAGGATATGGGATTCAGCTTATTTGATTAAAAAGTCTCGAGCTATCTGTTAGACATTTGTGGTTTTTAGTTATAGTTTTTTTAGTCAACTGCCAAGATTGTGTTTACAATTGAGACAATGTAATGACATCGAGTTTAGTAATGTTTTGAATTTGATTTGCGATACATTTGCGTTATTTTATTTATATATGAATGAGTACTTGACTAGAATGAATTGTCTCTTGTTTCCCCTGCTACTGGTTAATGCATGAATCAGCGAATGATTGTGCCATTGGTTAACAAGAATGAATTAGCATGTGAACATTTGTTTTAAAATTGCAATGTAGTCAATTTGATTTTTATCGGCAGCTATACGCTTTTATCGGCAGCCATACTACTTATGAAAACTGGTTAACAATGAAAGTCACTGGCCCTTTCATAAGCCCCTTTGTTATCACACTCTTCATATCTAAGTTTGTTAAATTAGACTAGCATAGTTATATTTTTGCTGATGAAGCAACTTGGTTCATTATCCTCTTTGATTTGTTTCTTACTATCTTGTTACTGGGAATTCATAATGAATGGAAAAATGAACAAGATGACTTGCTAAGAGTAGATTAGTACGTATACTCAATTTTCCCTTTTTCCTTAACGGTTTAACAACTATATCCTAATTCCATGATTTCTAATACCAGTCTTACATTTTTTAGAATTAACTAATGAATGGAAACTGGAATATCATAATAAAAATAATTGATTATGGTCGACCTATGGTTGACAATTACATTAACGAGAATATTATAATTAATTACAATCAAACTATACCGGGTTTCATATTTTTGGTGATCGAAATTCAAATAAGATGACACACAATGTCAAATTGCTTTATAGGATTTTTAATCTCGACATGAATACAGATTGGGCGTTGTCAGGAGCAATTTTAATTAAAAGGTCAATAATTATTCTTTTTATTCTCACGATCCAACGATTTTCTATGCATTCGCTCGATCGCTCAAAATACACCTATTAATGATAGCTCAATATTATAGTATTTAAGCGATCTTTTGCATGAGTACTTATCACATATCACATATGATCAATATTAATAAAATTTAATAAGATGTTAGAAATTAATGGGATAAAAAATACGATTAACATACACGTTTAATTTGAGTCCAATGAAAACATAAACTCTTTTTTATTGAATGAAAATACAAGTCTAATTAATAAAACACGTGTAAAATATAATCGTCAATACAAAACACGAGATCACACACGTTTATTTTTAGACAAAAAGGGTGCAAGTAGTGAACCAGCTGATCATGCACACATATCACTTCAAGGCATACTTGAAGATACCGGGAATATGGATATTCATGAAGTAATCTTCCCAATCAATAATTCCGGAGTCAAAGTAAAACAAATCCATTTCTATACCTCCTTGTTTTGCAGCTAATAGCAACTTTTTTATATTCATGTCATCAAATCTGTGCACAAAACAAGCATTTGATCTTAGTTAATCAATGAGTATTAAACAAATGCTATAGTATTATTATATTTTAATTTAGTTGCTAATGAGAATCAAACAACTTACATGCCATTAAAGAACAAGTAAGGAAGATAAAGATCAACCAACCGCATGACAGTATTAATTTTCCTATTAAGGTCAAGATATATTCCTTGAAAATATTGGCATAGAATGATATTGACCACTTCTAATACCTGTTATATGAAAACTTTGTTAGCACATTGTTGTTTTCGAAGAAATTACATGTATAACGACATATCCAACTCATTCCATGTACAATAAGGAAAGCATTACTAAAAAGCTTAGTAACCATTAATTTCCATAAATATTACCTTAATAGTGAACACTTTTATTCAATGAGATTTACTTTTGTCATTCTACAAGTTTCGTGCATCTTATGTTTTTTTCGTTTTATCTTTTCACTAATTAAGTAGTGAACATTATAAAAATGAGAATTTTTTGAAAAATGTTATCCGTTATTTTATTAACGGACGTTATAAAAAATGATTATAATATGATATTTTTGGGATGTATCCGCTATCTAAATAGCATAAAGCATAATTTGATAAATTCGTAGGGCGCACGAGAAAAAAAATAGAGTGACAAAGGTATACTCTTTATTTAATTTGATGGAGAAATTAAGCTGACATGAGACCTACCCAAGCAAGTAAAGAGTTTGGTCCTCAATTAATTTTAGATCACAACTTTAGCGATTGACCAAGAAACGAGTTTTAACCAACTCATGCCTTAAAATATGATTGGGTCAATTTGAACACATTAACATTTTTCTAAACTAGAAGTCTAGAACAAAATCAGGTTGATTTATGACAAAACCCGGTTGACACGACACGAAATACTCTCTCCGTTTCTTTCTAAATGTCATTTTTGACCACTATACACATATTATTGTACAATTTTAATCATTAATATATTTAATTATCTATTATAAAAAAATTATGAAAAGTTTATATTACGAAAATATTCATCAAGACAAATTGAACAGTGTATCTTATTTGCTAGCATTTTGTTTCATATATTAATAAAAATTTATGATCGACATAAATTATGTGAATAGTACATAATAGTCAAAAGCAACACTTAAAAAAGAACGATGGGAGTATATTTAAATATTTTTTAATACTTTTGTTACTACTTAAAATAGTTCTTTTACTCATAACAATATTTTAGATTTAATAATTAAATTTAATAGACACTTTTTTAATTTTATAAGTAATTTTATAGCTAATAGCAAAAAAAAAATGTTATATTACCACCAACGGGTAATGTAAACCAACAAAAATAAATACATCCATATATCCGTTTCATAAGCAGATTATTTACATTATATTTCTCCCTGCAGTGGAATCTAAACTATTCCTTTTATTTTTATATATATGCAATTTTGATTTTAGAAAACAAATGATTGGCATGGATTGCACAAGATATCCTCAATTGCTAGAGAGGATCTTTACACATATTTTCGATATATTATTTTATATTTTTAAAATTTATGATGCCAAAGTATGTAGGTTCTATATGAATTTGACTTTGCCATGTGCTAAAAAGTGTGTTATTAGTATTATTTAATTTTTTAAATGTTTCTTATGTATTTATGTCGTATATTTTTTTATACTTTGTAATACTTTTTAGGTTTCCAAACTTAAAAAATAATACTCTTGACCTTTTAGTATTAAAAAAAATACATAACTAGGTATATTTCAACTTCTCATTAGCATTTTATCGCTATGCCACTCTTTATAAGTATTTTTATTGAAAATCCTCATTGTGTAATTTATTTGTATATATAACTATTACTAAATTTCTGTTTGTATTGTATTTATGTGTAAATTACACAAAAAAACTTTTTTTGGACTAGGAAAATATAATTTATTAGTTTTTATGTTAATATTGTCTTCATAAACTATGAATATATGAACAATTGAAATTAAGGATTTGAAGTAAGTACCTTTAAAGGAAGCAAGTAATGTATGAATATGTATCTGCGGAAGCTAGTCAAGTTGTTAAACATTGTAGCTCTGCCAACCTTAACCGGTTTTCCATCCTTGTTTATCCATGGTTTTTCCGTGAAATATTTAAAATTATATTCTCTAAAAATACGGTATGTTATTGGATTTCGAACAGAGGAACCAACATGATATATGATATGATCATTTTTAAGTTGATTCGCATGAACCATCATGGCTACTATGATTGCATTTACCACCATGTCCGCTGGTATCTGTTCCAAATTAAATATTAAGTAATAAATTAATAAGTGAAATTGATGAAAATTAAAAAATATTAATTTCATTTATGGTCTGCATATGATATGACCATCTCTGAAATTTTGAGTGCCCTAGTAAAAATTTGACTTTTTACACTCTTTTTTCTTTTTACAAGTAACACATGTTTGTTGTATAGTTGGATCCTATGCATGTGCAATTGCACACTAGAAACATTAAAAAAAAATCAATAGAATTATCAATAGAAAAATATTTACCGTATTTAACTTTTTACCACTCGGTTTATAAAACTATCAATAGAAAAATAATTACAGTATTTTGTAACTCACCACATCAAAAACAACATCGAGATCTGCCAAGAAGCTTCTCAATTTTCCTTTACCATAAGCAACAATTATACTGTCTATGGTCCTGTAGAAAAAATTCCAAATATAAAAAACATGACGAATAATTAAGATTCAAAATTATACATAAAAATCTGCAAGTGAATTTCGCAATTCTAATAGTGTATATTAGAAAAAGTTGAAATATAGACTAAAATTAGAAACATAAATAAAAAAGTACTCCATTTGTTTAACAAATTAGAGATACAAAATTTAGAGGTTGTTTTTATTTTTATAACTAATTTAACTTTTTCTAATACAATACTTGATCAGGTTTTAAATATAAACAAAATTTAATCAATTTTTGTTATGTATTTGGTAAAACATGTAAATCAAATAGATCAATTTTCTTTTGTCAATATATATCGGAGATCGTAGTAATATTTAATTTGATGATTTACCTTAAGCCTCCAACCCAACCAGGGAAAGGTTCTCTATAAGTGCTAGTAACAATGGTGGGACGAACAATAACAACAGACATATTTTTTTTGGATGTTTCCACAACCATTTCTCCCATTGCTTTTGTAAATACGTAAGTGTTTGGCCATCCATATTTAGTTACTCTGATAAATTCAAGATACCACAAAACAAATTCAACTTTTTGTATCTATTAGAATAGATGGTCATTAAAAAATGTCTAATGAAAAAGTTAGTAAGTGCATATTCCGTACAACAACTTTGTGTGACATATTTATTAATCTTGATCGTCAAGTCTATGTCAATGTTTGAAAATTATTTGAAGATGGTTTGGTGAAAGTATAATACAAGTTGACTGAACTCATGGTCATTATCGATAAATGCATGTAACTGCATATTATTTAGTGCAATGAATCTCAAATTTCATTATTAATTTGATTACCTTTCCATACCCAAATCCTTCATTGCTTCTTTAATGTCTTGTTCTGTTGCTCCCTCTGCTCGAAGCTTATTTAATTTCTCTTCGACCAATTTCTTTTCCATATCAATGTCTAGTTCGGGGGTTCCATTTAACGACACACCAAAACGATGAGGATCCTCTAATATGAGTCCTCCTCTCTCGCCACACACATAAGCTGAAAGACATTGCAATAGATATTGAATGGATAAAAATAAAAAGAAAAAAAAGTGTATTTTGCATTAAATCGACATCAATCAAGTCACACCACTTTATACATGACATCGAGCGTTGTGATTTATTACTTCTAAAGAATATAGTTATAGTTGATTATCGTTATAATTTTTAATTACCACTTATAAATGTGATCCATCGTAAAACTCGCCATGTAATTAATGTATATGCTCTGCGTATTAGTACTCTAAATTGGAGGGCTGGTAAAATGGATGAATTGAATGGATTTAAATTTAAATTGTAATGGATGGACATATATATACTAACCTGTGGAGACATGGACAAGCACCTCTAGTTTAACACATTTTTTGGCGAAGCTCAAAACATGTTTGACACCAAATGTATTAACATTCAATGCAACATCATATCTGCATTTAATATTAATTAGCGAAGACTAGAATTATTGCAAAAAAAAAAGTATGAATCCATTACAACCGTTCTTATACTTATTAAAACAAAAATTATCTCAGTTCATGGTCGATTGCACCTTATACCTTTCATCAAATTTAGTTGTTGCAGCCAAATTAACAATAATATTTGTTTGATTGCAAATCTCCTCCTCTAGAGTTGATTCCTTCAAATTCAAGCCTTCTTGTGAAATATCTCCGGGTACTATAGTCGTCTTTTCAAAGACAAAGGAGTTGAATTTTATACCTTGATTTTCCTTTAGCAATGTAAACAAGTCCTTCCCTATAATCTTCATATCATACACAGGTTAAACTTATTAGCATGCATAGTATTTATTTATTTATTTGTCAAATAGCTTAGTGTAAAATTGCTATACTTAATTATCCAAATGAAAACATCTTTTGTATGTTATATTGGAGCTAATGAAGTTTGAACATATAATATTATGTATACTGTTCAAATTTCTTACCACTAGACTAAGGGTCCGTTTTTTTAGATTTTCTTTAATAAAAAAATCTGTTTTTTCTTAAAAAAAATACTATATTTTTTTATTTGAATAGTTTGTTATAGATATTTTAGAAAATCATTTTGCAAAAAATATTATTTTTAACCCCAAAATGAAAAGATAATCCTAATAGTTTTTCTAGAATTTTTTATTTTTTGTTAAGTAAGGAACCTAAGTATAGGAGATTCACATTTTTAAAAAATGATTTTTATGATGGTAAACAAATGGAAAATAGCTTCAAGTTTTAATTATTTTTTTTATAAATAAGGAACCTAAATATAAAAGATTCACATTTAAAACAAAAATTGATTTTTTACAATAGTAAACAAATATAAAATAGCTTTAGATTTTTTTAAAATCCCTAAATCTTTTCAATATTTTTTTTATAGTTTAAACAAAATCACCTTAAATCTAATGCCTTCACGAGAAAACATTAATTATATTCTTGATTGCATATAAAGCTTAAAAGAATAAAAATGCTAAAGAAATATCAAATATACGTCATTCATAATTTAATATGAATATCAATCAAGAGATCATGTACAATTTTTAGAGGGGGGTGTATATATATATATCTTCCAACCAGACACAGTTAAGAACCTCTTTCACTAATTGGGCCAAACTGTGGGCTACATGGTTACAAGTTCTGCATAATACACCACTAATTTACAATATTACCACATAATTTCAAAGGTTATCCTTAAAACCTTGAAGAATTATTTTTCAAAAATAGTAATTAGATTTTATTATTTTAATTTATTTGTTTATAAATTTCAATCTATTATAAAAACATATATAAAATCTCATTTTTACCATATATTCATAATTCATGTATTATGATTATTTCCTACTATCCTTCATGTTGCGTTGACGGTAGTGACTAAAAATGCAAATGGCGAAAATATGAGGATTAAAAATTTAATAAAAAAAAATATAGAGACCAAAAGTCAAAACTCACATAAAAGTAAGAACTAAAAACATATTTAACCCTAGATTGTAATAACAAAATTGTTTTTGAAAATAAACTAAATGTAGATGAATGTAGGAAATTTGAATGTAGAAAATTCAAATCCCAATAAAAGATACAGGGACTAAAATAAAAAATTTGTGAAAATATAGAGATGAAAATAATATTTAAGCCTATCACTTTATATAGATATATATAGGGGTTTGCTAATTTAGACCCACTTAAAAACATATGGGTCTAAATTAGCAAGGTGCACCTTTTCACTTTGGACAAAAAAACCTTAATATTTATTTATTTTACACTAGGAAATTGAGGGTTATTTAAGTAAATGTTACTAAATAATGTGCATCCACGTTGCTAAATTTAGACCCACTTAAATATGTTTGTATGCAACCTAAATTGACAACCTAGGAAATCAAAAAAGACAATTTTACAAAACATCATATTATTCCAATAAAAAAACAACAAACTTCATCATATTATACCAATCAAAAAACGCAAACTTCATTAAATTAATTTTTTTTCCGAATCAACAAACTTCATTAAAACATCCTCTAGAACCAGCAACAAAACAAACTTTGATCCGGATTTTGCTGCGGCAAAAAATCTGCAAGTATTCCTGTAGATTTTGCTGCGGAAAAAATTCGCAGGTATTCTTATAGATTTTGTTGCGGATTTTGCTGCAGAAAAAATCCGCAGGTTTTCCTGTATATTTCGCTACGTAAAAAATCCGCAGGTATTACTTTAGATTTAGTTGTGGAAAAAATTCTGCAGATATTTTTGTAGATTTTTCCGCGGATTTCACACTAAGATGTAATTTCCAGCGGATGTGGTATTTTCAGGAAAGTCCGCAGGTATTTCCAAGGATTTTCCTACGAATTTTACACTAAAAAATAATTTCCTGCAGATCTGGTATTTTCAGGAAAATCCGCAGGTATTCTTAATTAACGACTTTCCTGCGGATTTTGATTTTTTTAAATAAACTTTTTAACTTAATTTTGATATAAAATACATTTCTGATTAAGATAAAATTTAGAATTTTTTTCATGTTTTGTTATAATTTTGGTAAAGTTTAATTATTTTTTTTTTTATCAAAAGAATTAATAGCAATGTTAAAATTAGAAAATAGTCTTTTTGTTAAAAAAAAAAAGAATTTGGATTGTATATGTTTTCCTATGTTGTCCTTTTTTTATTTCGTAGGTGTTCATGTGTTTTTCTAAGTTGTATATATTTATAATTAAGTGGGTCTAAATTAGCAAAGTGGGTGCAAATCATTTAATAAATTGTACCTAACTAACCCTTATTTCCTAGTGTTAAATAAGTAAATATCAAGGGTATTTCTTATTCATTAGAAAATGTGCACCTTGCTAATTTAGATTTAAGTAAAAAAAACCTGAATGTATATATAATTTTCTAAATATACGACCTCTTTAGTAGTTTTAGTAAAAAAAAAACCTGAATGAATTGTCTCTTGTTTCCCCTGCCACTGGTTAATTCATGAATCTGTGAATGATTGTGCCATTGGTTAACAAGAATGAATTTAGCATGTGAGCATTTGTTTTAAAATTGCAATGAAAGTCACTGGTCAATTTGATTTTTAAATATCTTAAATTGATATGAAAACTTGTTAACTATGAAAGTCACTGCCCTTTCATAAGCACCTTTGTTAGATAAATTAGATTAGACTAGCATAGTTGTTATATTGATTGCCGATGAAGCAACTTGGTTCATTATCCTCTTTGATTTGTTTCTTACTATCTTGTTACTGGGAATTCATAATGAATCGAAAATTGAACAAGATAACTTGCTAGAGTAGATTAGTACGTATACTCAATTTTCCCCAACTGTTTAACTAGTAATTTACCTAATTCCATGATTTCGAACACCATTCTTACCTTTTTTAGAATTAACTAATGAATGCCAACTGTGAATGAAAACTGGAATATCATAATAAAAATAATTGATTATGGTCGACCTATGGTTGTCAATTACATTAACGAGAGAATATTAAATATAATTACAATCAAACTAGGTTGGGTTTCATAATTTTGGTGATCGAAATTCAAATAAGATGACACACAATATCAAATTGCTTTATAGGATTTTTAGTCTTGAGGTGAATATGGATTCGGTGCAGACGTGCAGTCGGTCACAATTTTAATTGAAAGGTCAATAATTATTCTTTTCATTCTTACGATCTCACATGTAAATTTCATTATCATATGTTATGTCTTATTCCAGCGATTTCCTATACATTCGCTCGATTTCTCAAAATACACTTCTTAACAATAGCTTTATCTTAATGTGTTTAAGCGATCTTTTGCATGAGTACCTATCACATATTCCATATATGATCAATATTAATAAAGTTTAATAATATGTTAAAAATTAATGGAAAAAAAAGATTAACGTACAAGTTTAATTTGAGTCCAACGAAAACATAAACTCTTTTTTTTATCGAATGAAAATACAAGTCTAATTAATAAAACACATGTAAAAACATAATTGTCAATACAAAACACGAGATCACACACATTTATTTATAGACAAAAAGGGTACAAATAGTGAACCATCTGATCATGCATACACACATCACTTCAAGGCATACTTGAAGATACCGGGAATATGGATATTCATGAAGTAATCTTCCCAATCAATAATTCCGGAGTCAAAGTAAAACAAATCCATTTCTATACCTCCTTGTTTTGCAGCTAATAGCAACTTTTTTATATTCATGTCATCAAATCTGTGCACAAAACAAGCATTTGATCTTAGTTAATCAATGAGTATTAAACAAATGCTATAGTATTATTATATTTTAATTTAGTTGCTAATGAGAATCAAACAACTTACATGCCATTAAAGAACAAGTAAGGAAGATAAAGATCAACCAACCGCATGACAGTATTAATTTTCCTATTAAGGTCAAGATATATTCCTTGAAAATATTGGCATAGAATGATATTGACCACTTCTAATACCTGTTATATGAAAACTTTGTTAGCACATTGTTGTTTTCGAAGAAATTACATGTATAACGACATATCCAACTCATTCCATGTACAATAAGGAAATCATTACTAAAAAGCTTAGTAACCATTAATTCCCATAAATATTACCTTAATAGTGAACACTTTTATTTGATGAGATTTATTTTTGTCATTCTACAAGTTTCGTAATGGACGTTATAAAAAATGATTCTAATATGATATTTTTGGTATGTATCCACTACCTAAATAGCGGAAAGAAATAATTTGATAAATTTGTAGAGCGCACGAGAAAATAAATAGACTGGCAAAGGTATACTCTTTATTTAATTTGATGGAGAAATTAGGCTGACATGAGACCTACCCAAGCAAGTAAAGAGTTTGGTCCTCAATTAATTTTAGATCACAACTTTAGTGACTAACCAAGAAACGAGTTTTAACCAATCATGCCTTAAAATATGATTAGGTCATTTTGAACACCTTAACATTTTCCTAAAACAGGGTTGATTTATGATAATACCGGGTTGACACAACACGAAATACTCTCTCCGTTTCTTTCTAAATGTCGTTTTTGACCACTATACATATGTTATTGTACAATTTTAATCATTAATATATTTAATTATCTATTATAAAAAAATTATGAAAAGTTTATATTATGAAAATATTCGTCAAGACAAATTGAACAGTGTATCTTATTTGCTAATATTTTGTTTCATATATTAATAAAAATTTATGGTCAAAATAAATTATGTGAATAGTATATAATAGTCAAAAGCAACACTGAAAAAAGAACGATGGGAGTATATGTTTTAATATATTTGTTACTACTAAAAATAGTTTTTTACTCATTAAAATATATTAGATTTAATAATTAAATTTAATAGACACGTACTTTTTAAATTTTATAAGTAATTTTGTAGCTAATAGCAAAAAAAAATGTAATATTACCACCAACGGATAATGTAAACCAACAACAATAAACAGGGAGGGGTTATGGTGCATAAACCTTGCTTATGCACCATGTGCATAAACAATGAAAATTACTTAGCGCACCCCTCATATTACTCGTGCACCCCCCAAATTTCTTATACACACCCGCCAAATTTCTTGCGCGCCCCCCAAATTATGCATAAACCATTTTGCTGTGAGAATGGTTTCAAAGATTTGTACTCCAAAACCATTAAGTGCATAACATGGTTTCGGCTAGAAATCTGAGAGGGAGTGGAAAAAAAATTTGTTAAGTGCATAATTATAGGGTTGTACTCCAAAACCATTTATGCACTAAATGGTTTTGAAGTAGAACCTTCTGAAACCATTCCACCAGCAAAATAGTTTTGAAGGGGAACCCTCTGAAATCATTCCACCTGCAGTGGAATCTAAACTATTCCTTTTATTTTTATATATGCAATTTTGATTTTAGAAAACAAATGATTGGCATGGATTGCACAAGATATCCTCAATTTATGATGCCAAAGTATCTAGGTTCTATATGAATTTGACTTTGCCATGTGCTAAAAAGTGTTATTAATATTATTTAATTTTTTAAATGTTTATTATTTATTTATGTCGTATATTTTTTTATACTTTGTAATACTTTTTAGGTTTCCAAACTTAAAAAATAATATTCTTGACCTTTTAGTATTAAAAAAAATACATAACTAGGTATATTTCAACTTCTCATTAGCATTTTATCGCTATGCCACTCTTTATAAGTATTTTTATTGAAAATCCTCATTGTGTAATTTATTTGTATATATAACTATTACTAAATTTCTGTTTGTATTGTATTTATGTGTAAATTACACAAAAAAACTTTTTTTGGACTAGGAAAATATAATTTATTAGTTTTTATGTTAATATTGTCTTCATAAACTATGAATATATGAACAATTGAAATTAAGGATTTGAAGTAAGTACCTTTAAAGGAAGCAAGTAACGTATGAATATGTATTTGCGGAAGCTAGTCAAGTTGTTAAACATTGTAGCTCTATGAACCTTAACCGGTTTTCCATCCTTGTTTATCCATGGTTTTTCCGTGAAATATTTAAAATTATATTCTCTAAAAATACGGTATGTTATTGGATTTCTAACAGAGGAACCAACATGATATATGATATGATCATCACTAAGTTGATTCGCATGAACCATCATGGCTACTATGATTGCATTTACCACCATGTCTGCTGGTATCTGTTCCAAATTAAATATTAATTAATAAATTAATAAGTGAAATTGATGAAAATTAAAAAATATTCATTTCATTTGTGATCTTCATATGATATGACCATCTCTGAAATTTTGAATGCCCTAGTAAAAATTTGACTTTTTACACTCTTTTTTCTTTTTACAAGTAACAATTTATGTGTGTTGTATAGTTGGATCCTATGCATGTGCAATTGCACACCATAAACTTAAAAAAAAATCAATAGAACTATCAATAGAAAAATAGTTACCGTAGTTAACTTTTTACCACTCGGTTTATAAAACTATCAGTAGAAAAATAATTACAGTATTTTGTAACTCACCACATCAAAAACAGCATCGAGATCTGCCAAGAAGCTCGTCAATTTTCCTTTACCATAAGTAACAATTATACTGTCTATGGTCCTGCAAAAAAAATTTCAAATATAAAAAACATGACGAATAATTAAGATTCAAAATTATACATGAAAATCTGCAAGTGAATTTCGCAATTCTAATAGTGTATATTAGAAAAAGTTGAAATATAGACTAAAATTAGAAACATAAATAAAAAAGTACTCCAATTGTTTAACATATTAGAGATACAAAAGTTAGAGGTTGATTTTATTTTTATAACTAATTCAACTTTTTCTAATTCAATACTTGATCAGGTTTTAAATATAAATAAAGTTTAATCAATTTTTGTTATGTATTTGGTAAACAATTTAAATCAAATAGATCAACTTTCTTTTATCAATATATATATATATATATATCGGAGATCGTAGTAATATTTAATTTGATGATTTACCTTAAGCCTTCAACCCAACCAGGGAAAGGTTCTCTATAAGTGCTAGTAACAATGGTGGGACGAACAATAACAACAGACATGTTTCTTTTGGATGTTTCCACTACCATTTCTCCCATTGCTTTTGTAAATACATAAGTGTTTGGCCATCCATATTTAGTTGCTCTAATAAATTCAAGATGCCATATTCCAATGAAAAAGTTAGTAAGTGCATATTCCATACAACAACTTTGTGTGACATATTTATTAATCTTGATCGTCAAGTCTATGTCAATGTTTGAAAATTATTTGAAGATGGTTTGGTGAAAGTATAATACAAGTTGACTATCTCATGGTCATTATCAATTAATACATGTAATTGCATATTTTTAGTGCAATGAAGCTTATTTAATGTCTTGTTCTGTTGCTCCCTCTGCTCGAAGCTTATTTAATTTCTCTTCGACCAATTTCTTTTCCATATCAATGTCTAGTCCGGGGGTTCCATTTAACGACACACCAAAACGATGAGGATCCTCTAATATGAGTCCTCCTCTCTCGCCACACACATATGCTGAAAGACATTGCAATATTGAATGGATAAAAATAAGGAAAAAAAATAAAATGTATTTTGCATTAAATCGACATCAATTAAGTCACACCACTTTATACATGACGCCGAGCGTTGTGATTTATTACTTCTATAGAATATAGTTATAGTTGATTATAGTTAAAATTTTTAATTACCACTTATAAATGTGATCCATTGTAGAACTCGCCATGTAATTAATGTGTATGCTCTATGTATTAGTACTCCTAAATTGGAGAGGTGATAAAATGGATGAATTGAATGAATTTAAGTTTAAATCGTAATGGATGGACATATATATATACACACACACACACTAACCTGTTGAGACATGAACAAGCACCTCTAGTTTAACACATTTTTTGGCGAAGCTCATAACATGTTTGACTCCAAATGTATTAATATTCAATGCAACATCATATCTGTATTTAATATCAATTAGCGAAGACTAGAATTATTGCAAAAAAAAAAAAAAAAAAAAGTATGAATCCTTTACAACCGTTCTTATACTTATTTACAAAAAAAATTTATCTCAGCTCATGGTCGATTGCACCTTATACCTTTCATCAAATTTAGTTGTTGCAGCCAAATTAACAATAATATTTGTTTGATTGCAAATCTCCTCCTCTAAAGTTGACTCCTTCAAATTCAAGCCTTCTTGTGAAATATCTCCGGGTACTATAGTCGTCTTTTCAAAGATAAAGGAGTTGAATTTTATACCTTGATTTTCCTTCAGCAATGTAAACAAGTCCTTGCCTATAATCTTCATATCATATGCAGATTAAACTTATTAAGCATGCATAGTATTTATTTATTTATTTGTCAAATAACTTAGTGTAAAATTGCTATACTTAATTATCGAAATGAAAACATCTTTTATTTGTTATATTGGAGTTAATGAAGTTTGAACATATAATATTATGTATACTACTTAAATTTCTTATCACTAGACTAAGGTTCCGTTTGTTTTAGATTTTCTTTAATAAAAAATGTGTTTTTAATAGTTTGTTATAGATATTTTAGAAAATCATTTTGCAAAAAATATTATTTTTAATCCCAAAATGAAAAGCTAATCCTAATAGTTTTTCTAGAATTTTTTATTTTTTTTAACTAAGGAACCTAAGAGATTCTCATTTTTAAAAAATGATTTTTATGATGGTAAACAAATGGAAAATAGCTTTACATTTTTTTTTTTAAAAAAAATTATAACTAAGGAACCTAAATATAGAAGATTCACATTTAAAAAAAAATGATTTTTTACGACAGTAAACAAATATAAAATAGCTTTAGATTTTCTTAAAATCTCTAAATGAATCTCTAAATCTTTTCAATATATTTTTTTTTAAAATTTTAAACAAAATCACCCTAAATCTAATGCCTTCAATAGAAAACATTAATTATATTCTTGATTGCATATAAGGGTGCGTTTGTTTCACGGTTGAGAATTTTACTCCCAGGAACAACTTTCCAGGAACATAAAGAATGATTAAAAAAAGCTTAAAAGAACATCAAATATATGTCATTAATAATTTAATATGAATCAATCAAGAGATCAGGTACCCTAAATCTTTTCAATATTTTTTTTTTAGTTTAAACAAAATCACCTTAAATCTAATGCCTTCTAGAGAAAACATTAATTATATTCTTGATTGCATATAAAGCTTAAAAGAATAAAAATGCTAAAGAAATATCAAATATACGTCATTCATAATTTAATATGAATATCAATCAAGAGATCATGTACAATTTTTAGAGGGGGGTGTATATATATATATATATATATATATATATATATATATATATCTTCCAACCAGAAACAGTTAAGAACCTCTAGCACTAATTGGCCCAAAGTGTGGGCTACATGGTTACAAGTTCTGCATAATACACCACTAATTTACAATATTACCACATAATTTCAAAGGTTATCCTTAAGACCTTGAAGAATTATTTTTCAAAAATAATAATTATATTTTATTATTTTAATGTATTTGTTTATAAATTTCAATCTATTATAAAAAAAAATATTCAAAATCTCATTTTTACTAATTACTACATATTAATTAGGAGATATTCACCCACTTTATTTTGATGTACGTTGCATTATTATTTCAGCACCAAATTTATAGCAACCACTACTTTGATAGGTACTAACTTGCTGAAGGTGCAACCAAACTGTAACAAAGTTTTCTTAATCTTCTCATCAACCGTTATTATTATTATTATTATTATTATTATTATTATTATTATTATTATTATTATTATTATTATTATTATTATTATTATTATTATTATTATTATTATTATTATTATTTTCTGCACATAATTTATCCCCCTTTTTCTTTGTACACTGTTGAGGGTATAATTTCTGTAGAACAACAATAAATACAAAAGGAGAAATATTTCCATTTAAAAAGATCAAATATATAATTATTCACCTCATTTTGAAAGCGTTGTGTAGCTGATTCAGAATCCTTGGCTCGAAGAAGAAGATAAAATTTTTTCACATTTGGTTGAACTCTCAATATTTTTTCTACAAAAACTACAAAATCACACAAGTAAGCAAACATATGGTATATAATTAAATCATAACTTAGAAGATGATTTAGAAGAGAGTGAGAGAGATACTTTTTCCAAGGAAGCCGGTGACACCAGTTACTAGAATTGTTCTACCATGAAAAAAATGTAGGATGCTTTTGAATTCCATTACAAATAGGGTTGAAAAGTTTATAAAGATGAGAGGACAAAATGAAATAGAGAGAGCTGAAATAGCAGAATACTAGTTGAGATGTGGTATAAGTGAATTATAATATTGCCATCTAGATGATGACATATTATGTCTTTTTATTGATTTGACACATGTATACTATAATTATTATCATCATTAAGTGATTTCTAGATGAGAAAATTTGATAAAGGATCCATCAATATTTGAAGCTCTTTAAATGGGAGAGTTTTCTGATTTTTAAAGGGGTTTACGTATCTATTTTGGTTAATTGGGCCTAGTGTTTTCTTGTGTTTGTTGGGCCTTAGGTAATGTTTCTTGTTTCCTTGATTTTTACACTGAGTCATTCACTCATTCTTAGCTACTATCATTTTATCTGCTATACATCACAATGAGTCAATGACTCAATTTAAAGGTTTCTTATTAGGCTAATGGTACGCCGTGAACAAGTGATCTACCGAATATAAATTTTACAAAATTTTTTGGTAGATTGAAAGTTTATATTATATAGAGCATTCATAAAAAAAATTTAAAAAAATTGAAAATTATTTGATATTTTATTAGAATTTATCAAGATTTACAGTATTTAATAAACCGTTAATCTTGATGGATCTCAATAACATATCAAATGATTTTCAATTTTTCTAAAATTTTCTATAGATGATCTATATGATATAAACTTTCAATCAAACGGTGGATTTTGTAAAATTCGTATTCGTTATAGGGTTTTTCATGAATGGTCCACCATAGACCACTTGAAGAAGTGGTCCGTGTTAGTACAAAGCATTAATAATAAATGAGGAAACAACACATCATGGCAATGGGATTAAACCTAATTCACATGTTTTTTTTCAAGTAGTCTAATGGCAAGACTCAAATATTTAAATGTGGAGAAATGTGGAATTTGAGGTTCGAAACTTAGCCAATCCAATAATGTTCATGTTAATTACCATTTGAGCTATATTTATGGGACTAATTCACATATTTGATTTATCCAATATATATTATTATTCATCACAATGTTTCATTTAAGAGTCTCGTACTTTCTTAATAACGGGATTTTAATGAACACGTATTTTAAAAATGTAAATGAAAAATATTTTTCGCAAAATAAAGATACTTAATTTTGATCGTGTGAATTATTTACTGATAGTTCAGGTAGCCATCGAAGTTGCGTCCAAAAGTAACATCATGAAGATAGGGACAAAACCGACCGCATACATTATGCTACTTATCAATCCATATATAGCACCTTATCGAAATAAAATGCTGACATTTAAAGGAATACAAATTATGTCCTACAAAATGTATAGTCAAAATCAGGGGCTATCAATGTACATATTCTAAGAGGATACAAATCATGTAAATTTCTTTACACTTTCATTTTAAATTCTATGTTATGTTTTGGACAGCATGTTGACTATTAACAAAATTCTCAAAACTAACATGCTCAAAGGACATGCAATACATGGCTTATGTTTCCTAACCTTCTCAAAGAATCAGGGGGCAATGATGACATTTGTGTTGGGACAATGTGATAATTTGGGAGAAATTAGAGAGAATAGAACGAGAGAATTGAGACGAGAATTAGGGAAAAGGGTTAATTGCATTCATCCACATGGGGCAAAGGTATTTATATACAAATGGGGGCTTGCTTCACTGCCAAGCGTTCGTATATTAACTACCTAAGACAAATCAAAAAAAACTATAACAAACTAACTAACTATTACTAGCTTCAGAAACTTTCTCAACTTCTGGAGCTCTGTAACTTCTGAAGCTCTGCTCAGCTTCTGAAGCACCAGAACTTCTGAAGCTCTGCTCAGCTTCTGGAGCACCAGAACTTCTGAAGCTCTGCTCAGCTTCTGAAGCACCAGAACTTCTGAAGCTCTGCTCATCTTCTGAAGCTTCTCCAACTTCTGGAGCTTCTCCAACTTCTGGAGCTCTGTTTTCTCGAAAACATGACTTATTAATTCAACACACCTCCTAAGGCATGTTTTCCAAAGCATTCATTCCTATAAGCTTCTTCAGAGTGTCAAACCTTGCCTTAGCCATAGGTTTGGTTAGAATATCTGCAAGTTGGATCTCAGTATTGCAATATTCCAACTCAAGCTTATCTTTGTTCACTTGATCTCTCAAAAAATGAAACCTCCTCTCAATGTGCTTACTTCTTCCATGACTAACTGGGTTGTTAGCCAAATCAATTGCTGACTTGTTGTCAACAAGTAGCTTCATCCTTGTTGTCTCTACTGCCTTCAATTCAGTGAGCAACATCTTAATCCAATTTGCTTGACAAGCTGCAAATGAAGCTGCCACATACTCAGCTTCACATGATGACAATGCCACTATCCCTTGCTTCTTAGAACACCAAGAGATTGGTGCATTACCTATCATGAACAGGTATCCTGCAGTACTCTTCCTGTCATCTTGATCTCCTCCCCAATCTGAATCTGAGTAACCATACGCCATTAGCTTCTTGCTACTGTTCCTTTGGTTTGGAATTAAAATGCCATGATCAATGATTCCTTTCACATATCTAAGGACCCTCTTTGCAGCAGTCAAGTGATTCATCCTTGGTTGATCCATAAATCTGCTCAGCAGACTAATACTATGACATAAATCAATTCTAGTATTGCACAAGTACCTCAATGATCCTATGATCTGCCTGTACAGTGTTGAATCAACCAACTCATCCTCAGTATTCTTGCTCAACTTCACACTTGTTTCCATAGGAGTAATTGCAGGGTTGCAATTGCTCATGTGAAACCTCTTCAATATGTCAATGACATATTTCTTCTGATGCAAGAAATAGCCTCTATCTGTTTTCACAAATTCCATGCCAAGGAAATATGATAGCTCTCCCAGATCAGTCATCTCAAACTCCTTCATTATGTCTGCTTTGAATCTCTCTAGCACAGCTTTGTTTGATCCTGTGATCAACAAATCATCAACATACAGACACAGTATTATAATCTCATCATGACTTGAGCCTTTCACATATACTCCATGTTCTGATGTGCATCTAGTGAAACTCAAATTCAGCAGGAAGCTATCAATTCTCTTGTTCCAAGCTCTTGGAGCTTGTTTCAAACCATAGAGAGCTTTGTTCAACTTGTACACTTTCTGTTCTTGACCTTTAATCTCAAATCCTGGTGGTTGCTTCACATATACCTCTTCCTCTAATGGTCCATTCAAAAAGGCAGATTTCACATCAAACTGGTGCATAGCCCATCCTTTGTAGGTAGCTACTGCAACAACTAGCCTAATTGTCTCTAGCCTTGCCACAGGTGCAAACACTTCATTAAAGTCAAGTCCAGGCTTCTGAAGAAAACCCTTAGCTACTAACCTTGCTTTGTACTTAGCAATTTCACCACTTGGTTTCATCTTCAGCTTGAAAACCCATTTCACATCAATAGGTCTCTTGTTTACAGCTTTGTTCATCAATGTCCAGGTGTTATTCTTCTCAATTGACTTCAGCTCCTCTTTCATAGCATTCAACCAATTTGAATCTTTCAAAGCTTCACTTAGAGTCACTGGTTCCAACTCTGCAATCATTGCTTCATTGACCAGTTCTCCATCTTCAGTGATTGCTTGATCAGGAAACACATCATACTCATTCAACCTTATTGACTGTACCCTTTCTCTGGTTGATCTTCTCATCTGTTGATTAGGTGCAGCATTAGGTTGATCATCTTCAACTTCTATCTCCTCTTGATTTGTTTCCTCAAGCATGAGTCTTCTGTTGAGCATTGAGCCTTCAGCACTTGTGCCTTCAGCACTTGTGCCTTCAGTCCAATCTCAACCCTTTGATTCATCAAACCTGATATCTCTGCTAATCACAACTTTGTTATCTCTAGGTGAGTACAATTTGTAAGCACCAGTGGGATGATAACCTAACAATATCATTGTCTGACTTCTATCATCAAGTTTTCTTCTAACTTGATCAGGAACATGTTTGAAGCAAAGTGAGCCAAATATTCTAAAATGACTAACACTTGGTTTCAAACCTGTCCAAGCTTCATGAGGAGTCTTGTCTTGTAACCTCTTTGTAGGACTTCTATTGATGATGTAAACTGCTGTAGAGACTGCTTCACCCCAAAACTTATGAGGCATATGCTTAGCTTTAAGCATACTTCTGGCCATGTTCATGATGCTTCTATTTTTCCTCTCAGCTACACCATTGTGTTGAGGGGTGTAGGGTGCAGTGACTTCATGCTCTATACCTTCATCTTCACAGAATTTTGCAAATTCATGTGAAGTGTATTCACCACCTCCATCAGTTCTCAATTTCTTAACACTAAATCCACTTTGATTTTCAACTAGTGTCTTAAATTTCTTGAACTTGGTAAATACATCACTTTTCTTTTCGATAAGGTAGAGCCAAACATGCCTAGTACAATCATCTATGAATGTCAGAAAATAGTTGTTGCCTCCAATGGATTTCACCTCAAATGGACCACACACATCTGAGTACACCATTCCTAGCTTCTGAGTTGATTTCATAGGTAATTCATTCTTGAATGAATTTCTGGCCTGCTTTGCTGCACAGCACTCTTCACACATTTCACTTGGTGCTCTGATCTGAGGCAAGCCATGAACCATCTTCTTGGAATTCAACATGCTTAAACTTTTGAAGTTTAAGTGTCCAAACCTGTGGTGCCATATCCAATTCTCTTCTGTACTAGTGACTGAGGCTAAGCACTTGAAATCAATCACATTGATTTCAACCTTAAAGGTTCTATTGCTTGACAATGGAGCTCTTAGGATTAACCTACTTTTAGCATCATGAATCTTCAATTCTTTATTAGCCATTGTCACTGTATAATCCTTTTCAAGTAATTGACCAAGACTAATCAAATTACTTGTTATAGAAGGAACATACAATACCTCATTAATGAAGGATTCCTGACCATCTTTTCTCTGCACAAGAATTGTCCCCATACCTTCACTAGTGATCTGGCTGCTATTAGCAAACTTGATATTCCGTCTCACTGAATAATCAAGCTTCAAGAACCACTTCTTGTTGCCAGTCATGTGATTGCTACAGCCAGTGTCAAGATACCACAAGTTGGATTTATCAGCGTCTGTGTTTGTAATTGCCATGAGCAGGGAATCATCAGAGTCACTACCATTTCCCTTTGCCAATTGAGCTTCATCCTTGTCACTTCTCTCAACTTTCTTAGAGTGACACTCTCTAGCATAATGGCCAAGCTTCTGACAATTATAACACTTCACATCCTTCTTATCAATCTTTTTCTTTGAACCTTTCTTGTTACCTTTGCTAGACTCTGAATCTTTAAGGTTCTTGCCATCATTCTCTGAATCTTCTTTCTTTTTCTTGTTTTTCCCTTTGGAACCTTTCTGAAACTTTGCCTGCAAAGCTTGATCAATAGCTTTATTTGAGCTCCTCTGCTTGACTCTCAGTTCATGTGCCTCCAATGAAGCTTAGAGCTCCTCTATCTTCATAGTGGCCAAATCCTTTGATTCTTTTATTGCTACTACTATGTAATCAAATTTCTCAGTCAAGGTTCTCAAAACCTTCTCAATCTTGGACCTCTCTGACAGAGCTTCACCATTTGACTTCATCAAATTAGTGATACTCAACATTCTTGAAAGATACTCAGCTATCGTTTCTTGATCATTCATCACCAACATTTCATATTGTCTCCTCAGAGATTGCAGCTTGATACCCTTCAGTTTTTCATCACCTCCATAAATCTTTTTCAATGTATCCCAAGCACCTTTAGAAGACTCTTCCTCAATGATCTTCTCAAAGATATTAGGATCCACACACTGATGTATGATGAACAGACCTTTTGCATCCTTTTTCTTCAACTCGCGATGCAAGGCTCTTTCTGCTTCATCAGCATTTGCAGCCAAGTCTGGTACTCCATCATTAACAGTTTCAAGAACATCTTGAAACCTGAAAATGACCTTCATCTGCGCACACCAACGATCATAGTTTTCACCTTTGAAAACTGGAAGATTTGCAGGAAATTGTGATGAGGTTGTGCCATTGTTCGCCATTGTTTCTTGATCAAAGAATCAATGCAAAACGTGAATCACAACCGGGCTCTGTTATACCAATTTGTTGGGACAATGTGATAATTTGGGAGAAATTAGAGAGAATAGAACGAGAGAATTGAGACGAGAATTAGGGAAAAGGGTTAATTGTATTCATCCACATGGGGCAAAGGTATTTATATACAAATGGGGGCTTGCTTCACTGCCAAGCGTTCGTATATTAACTACCTAAGACAAATCAAAAAAAACTATAACAAACTAACTAACTATTACTAGCTTCAGAAATTTTCTCAACTTCTGGAGCTCTGTAACTTCTGAAGCTCTGCTCAGCTTCTGAAGC
Organism: Trifolium fragiferum; assembly: GCA_954870985.1. Classification (NCBI taxonomy): domain Eukaryota; kingdom Viridiplantae; phylum Streptophyta; class Magnoliopsida; order Fabales; family Fabaceae; genus Trifolium; species Trifolium fragiferum. The sequence continues at coordinate 73,784,295 of OX940789.1, read as the reverse complement.
ACCAGAACTTCTGAAGCTCTGCTCAGCTTCTGAAGCTTCTCCAACTTCTGGAGCTTCTCCAACTTCTGGAGCTCTGTTTTCTCGAAAACATGACTTATTAATTCAACAATTTGCTTTGTTAACTTCATAATGTATTGTTTAAGATTTGAGGTAAACATACATTTTAACAAACATAGTGATTACTTGGTATAAAACTAGATCTTAGAAATTCTAACCTTAGAAAATCTAAAGTAAAACATGATTGTGAACTATATAAAATGAAATGCATGTAAAGAAAATAAAAACTTCGTACAAATAAATAAATGAAAATAACCAAAAGTTTTAAGCTGCATATTCAAATGACCAATAGTGCTTCCAGAAGTAACAAATAATCAGAAGAACAAATGCAAAATAAATATCATAAATAGAAATTAATCGTATAGGTTCTATTTAGATGGCATGATTACAATTCACTTATATCACATCACAATTAGTATTCTGTGTTTCAGCTCTCTCTAGTTTTTCCTCTTACCTTTGTAAACTTTTCAACCCCTATTTCTAATGGAATTCAAAAGCATCATACATTTTCTTCATGATAGAACAATTCTAGTAATCGGTATCACCGGATTCCTTGGAAAAGTATCTCTCTCACTCTCTTCTAAATCATCTTCTAAGTTATGATTTAATTATATACCATATGTTTGCTTACTTGTGTGATTTTGTAGTTTTTGTAGAAAAAATATTGAGAGTTCAACCAAATGTGAAAAAACTTTATCTTCTTCTAAGAGACAAAGATTTTGAATTCGCTACACAGCGCTTTCAAAATGAGATGAATGATTATATATTTGATCTTTTTAAGTGGAAATATTTTTCCTTTTGTATTTATTTTTCTAAAAAAAATATACCCTAAACAATGTACAAAGAAAAAGGGGATAAATTAGGTGCAGAAAATAATAATAATAATAATAATAATAATAATAATAATAATAATAATAATTTTTAACACATAGGTCCAACTAAATAAACTCCTTTAAAAACCACAAAAATTCATCTAAAAAGTTTCAAACTAATCCACCCTATATCACATTATTCTCATCCAAAAATCAATTCATAATAATAAAATATATAGTATATATGTGTCTTGACAATATAAAGACATATTGTATCCCATTATCTATTTAGCATTAAATATCACTCTCAATTTCATTATCACTTATACAGTTTTGCCAAACACATCTTCAGTAGTGTCAAATTTTTAAATTTTCATCTTTTCATATCTTATTTCTACATATTGCTTACTTTTCTAAGGGGTGTTCATGGTACATAATTGAGGACAATATCCAATATCATTTACCAATTGATCTATGCTCTTGAGGACAATATTTGAGACTCTTTAATATATATATATATATATGGACACCCCTAATATGGTCCTCATTTTTTGTAGATCACCGGTGCTCCTCTCAAATTGACCTGTTACAACAGGTTTCACTATTTGGTTGGTCGTGGGTCCCACTAAAGTTGAGAAATTAAAAAAAAAAACACTTTTTTTTTTAATTGAGAATGGCTGATTACTTGTATACCCAATTATATTCAATCGTAAATCTAAATTAGTTTCATCTTCGTCTTTTCTATGGCCGTGCCTAGTTTGCACAAAAGGAAGATGAAAAAATTGTTGCTTCAATCTGTTTGAATCCTAATATGTAACAATAGATCTAGTTAAGAAATATCATTATCCTTCTCCTTCTCCATATCATGTTTCGAGTGATCTATTCCTATGTGGTAACTAACAAGGCTGTGTTATTCAGACGCAAGGGAACAAGGCTGTGTTCTCTGTGGTAACTGGTAATAATGCAGAATCAGCGAGTCATATTTTCCTCTACTGTGAATTTTCTACACATGTTTGGGAATGGGTGCTTGCTTGGCTACGATTTAGTTTTATTCTCTCCCATAGCCTTTAAATCACTCTTGAATTTCTTGCCGGAATTTAGCTTGGCTAGGATTGAGCTTTATTTCCTTCAATCACTCTTGAATTCCATTATCTCAATTAAATTCTTATATTACAACGTGAGAGTCCAATTAGAATTAGCTCTTGACTAATCTTAATTTTAAAGTCTTAATTTGGAATCTGAGTTGCTCCTTTTATTGATCTATGTGTAAGCTGTTAAGTGTTGGAGTTGGATTTTGTTTTCTTACTGTTGTTGTTCTAGGGGTTTGTTTTATTTGTTGCTTTCTTTTAGCCTATTTGAGTAATCAATTTGTATTTTTATCTCACTTAAAAAACTACGTTTTTTTTTCTTCAATTTCTCAACTTATGTGGGATCCATAACCAATAAAATGTTGTGAACCTGTTATAGGAGGTTAAGTTTAGAGGAGCACCAGTGAACCTCAAAAAATGAGGACCATATTAGGGGCCTCCTATATATATATATATATATATATATATATAATATTAAATTTGTGGGGTGATATTTCTTTTTTTATAAATAGTTTTGTGGCTAGAAATTGCACATTTAAGGTGGATAAGTGAAGTGTTTAGGATTCGAACTTTAGCCTTTACATATATAATGGGATGTTCCTACCGATTAAGGTAAGCTCACATGATTAAGATTTCTGATTTTAATATAGCAATTTCTCATATATGAGTCTCATAAAACAAAAAACTTAAAAAAAAAAAAATATTATTATAGTCCATTATAAATTTCAAAAAAATTCAAAATTCAAAATAAAATTAAAAAAAATAATAATATTGTAATGAGTTAACATTTGAAAATTATAATTCATAGGACTGACGTTCATTATATGTACGAGTGAAGTAAGATTATTTGTCATAATATGTTTGAAAACTATTTTTCTATCATTTTGAAACTAAGGGAGTAGTATTAATATATGTTACAACTACGTCGTGCAGACTTGCGGTTGTTTTAGGCATCATTAATAAATATATCATGTCACGTATTTTTTATCATGCTTTTATTTGAATTAATAATAATACTAAATATTAAGTTGACAAATTTGATTAATCAATATTTTTGTTTATAATTAAAAAATTGATAAGTTAGTTACTTAAATTTTTTCATCATCTATATAACTTGCTCATCATTTATAGTAGTTATTTAAATTTTTCATTAGCAACAATTTATTCTCCGTGTATCGTAGTTATTTAAATTTTTCATTAGCAACTTGTTTTCTCGTGTATAATAGTTAACTTAAATTTTTATCAACAACATTTGATCATGTGTATAAATAGTTATTTAAAAAAAATTATTGATAACAACTTATCATGTATATATAATATTTATTTAAAAAAAAAAATATAAGCGATATTTTGTCTAGTGTATATTATTTATTCATAAAAAATCATATTTAGTCCATCTCTATATAAAATAAAAATTAACTTTTTGCAAGAGAGATTTATATGAAGTATTAAAGATTTTCTCAGAAAAAAAATTAAAAATTTTAAAGCACAAAAAATATATAAATTCATATTTAATTCATCCTTTTTTAAAATAAGCTACCATTTTGTTAGAATGATTTCTATAATGTACCAATTATGATATTAGAAAAAATTCAAAATTTCAAATAATACACATGAATTTGTTTAAAAACATGGACCAAAATTTGTACAAAAATTATTTGGAAGACCGAAATTTTTTTAAAAAGATTATATGGATTAAAACGAAATTTGAAATATCAATTTAAAAAATTTAAGAGCATATATATATATATATATATATATATATATATATATATAATATATATGATTAAATATAATATCTCTGAATAAAATATAATAATTAAATAAATTTTCTTCTAACCTTATTTTCGTCTGCATGGAACGTTTGGCATTTTCAATGCTATGAAATTTCATTTTCAGTCTGATATATAACCTTATATGATTCAGAAAAAGACACCTTATTACAAATCTATTGAGATTGGGTTAATGGACCTATTTCAGGGGTTAAGTCTAGAAGGATATATATATACTAACTATGTAAAGATAAAGTTCATAAAAAACCGTATGCTATATGACCGTTTTTAAAAGGAGTAGTTAAGGCCTAAGGGGTTGTTACTATAATAAAGGGCACGTTCCAATTATTTTTGTTTAACTTTCTAAATTATAGCAAACTATGTATCTACTGAATATTAATTGAAAAGGTGAACAAAATTAATACGAAGTAGTGGAAATTCAATGTATGGACCAAGTTAAATTCAATAATTTAAAAACAAAATCAATATATATATAGGAAAATGTTGTTTTGTAAGAATAATTTTATGCAAATATGTGGTAAAATTTAGAGTTAAATATGTTTTTAGTCTCTACTTTTATGTGAGTTTCGACTTTTAGTTTCTACATTTTATTTATTATATTTTTAGTCCCTACATTTTTTAATTATATTTTTAGTCAATTTTTTATAACTAGGATAATAGAATTGACCACATAAGATAACTTAAATTGACTAGGATAACATTTCCATCAAATGACGTGACATCGATGTGTCATTCAATGTAGCTGATTTCGTTATCCAAGTCACAAAAAATTGACGGTAGGGACTAAAAATGCAAACGGCCAAAATGTGGGGACTAAAAATATAATAAAAAAATGTAGGAGCTAAAAGTCAAAACTCACATAAAAGTATGGACTAAAAACGTATTTAATACTAAAATTTAACACTTACAAATTTCAATGTCTCTACTTTGTGTGTGTGTGTGTGTCTCTATATATATATATATATATATATATATATATATATATATATATATAAAAGATAATTACACTTGTACGTCATATAAGTTTAGCTCAGTTGGTAGGATAATGCATTATATATGTAGGGTCGAGGTTCGAACTTCAATTATCTCACTTATCCATCTTAAAAGGGGAATTTCTAGCCACTAGACTACTTAACAAAAAATAAGATAATTACACAAACGGCAATAAGTTTTACCTAACCCTTGTTGGATGGCAAAGAAATTGTATGAAAGCATATTGGTTGTCAAAACACTTACAAATGTAATATAAGTTTATATACAGGCAGGCCCGGTTTTGGACCAGTGTAGCCAGTGCTGCAGATCTGGGCCTCAAAAATTTGGGGCCTCAATATATTTATTTTTTGGGTAGTATGTAGGGGGTGTAGTAGTAAACAGGAGGTCCAAAAAGCAAATGTATCTAACAAAAAAAAATATTAATGGAGTGAATTATTATTATTAGGGCCACGTGTAACATTTGAGTAATATTATATCGCTCAATAACAATTGGATGAATATATATTTTACAAAATTCACTGTTTGATTGAAGTTTATATTATTTAGACATTTATGTTAAATTTATACTTTGAATGGTATATATTTGAATAGAGAGAAATATGTAAAGTTAAAGGAAGAGAAATATGATAATTCAATGATTTTGGATGATTGGTGTTCTCATAAAAAAATAATATTCTCTCCGGTTGTTTTTATAAAAAATATTTTACCTTTTTAAAGAGAAAACTAACTTTACTATTATATTATTTTTCTAATAAATATGTACAACAAAAAAATCTAATCTAAAAAGGAAAACTTATACCTCAAATTTTCAACAAGAAAACTTATCTAAAAAATTTAATCTCAAACAATAGCACAAAAAACTTGATAACCTTGCAAGTGAAAATAAGAGGCATGTTGTTTTATAAATTGTTCCGGACTAATTAAAGGTCCACAGATTCAATAGGTCCATTTGAATCATAACAATGTTTCAAGCTTTTGTCATCACTACATGTAACGTCTTCATTGAACCTCATCCATAGCGTATAAAATGACACTTCCATTAGTTCACCCTACTCTTACAATGAACTACGCTTACGGATAAATGACCTGCATCATGAGATATTCACACTTCATTCTACTCACATAAAGGGGCCCACAAATGGTTATTCCATCATTTTTTAATGTATACGCATGTGTACTCACTATCCATTCTCAATGTACACATATTTTACGCATTTCATACACCATCATCTTGAGCGATTACTGTGAAATTTAGCTCATCACCATGACCATCAACATCGTCAAATCCTTCAGAGGAACCATCTAATTATTTTGTCCATTTAGAGCATAAATATATATTTGATTATATAAAATTAAAAGTGGTATTAAAAACAAAGATAATGAAATTGAAAGGCATAATAAACTTTCTCCACGACTGAACAATTCTAATCACCAATGCCATTAGCTTCCTTGCAAAAAGCATCTCTCTCTCACTCTCTTCTAAGTCATAGTTTAATTATATATCATATGTTTGTTTGCTTGTGTGATTTTGTAGATTTTGAGGAAAAGATACAAAGAGTTCAACCAAATATAAAGAAACTTTATCTTCTACTTAGAGTTAAGGTTGTGATTTTGCTCTGTTTTAGTCTATTGATAGGTAGGTAGATATTATTATGTGTCATGTTAATATACTTAGTAGTTGACGTTAATTATAATTTTCCATTATCATTACTATTATTTCAAGTATTTTGTTTCCACGGATCTATTAAAACATAGTAGTATCCATGGGCGGCTCCTATGCAAGTGCAAGATGTGCTACTGCATAGGCCCTCCCTTTTTTAAGGGCCTCATATTAATTTTTGGATAGTAGAGGTTATAACCAATTTATTTTTTGAACACACCATTTTGTTTTAATCTGCTATAGTGTCTAGTAGTAATTGAAGTTTTATTTTTATTCCATACAATTTATTTATGTCTAATAATTAAGTTAATATTTTCATTTAAAAATTTGAAATGTGAGCATTTACGTGAGTTAAGGCTAGTAAGAAAAAGAAAAGTAACATCAAAAATAATGACATATTTAGTATTTTATATATATTTATTTTAAGTTAGTCATCAATGTTTAATCGTTAGGGGTCAAATTGTAACATAAAATAAATTTAAAACTAACTTAAAATTTTTTAAACTTAAAAGACATAAATAAAATTTAAAATAAACGCATGGATCAAAAATACTAATAGTTCCTCACTCCAAAATCATGTTCATATTATTGATTATAATATGATATTTTTTATGTTAGTTATGACGATAATTATTTTGTATGTTATTGACAATTTAAATAGATAATAACTGCTTATTTTATATTTATATTATGATCTAATCTTAATATTTGAACAGGACCTCTAAATACTTAGGAACGCCCCTAATAGTATCTATTTTGTAAATTCTTTAAAATAGTAACTGTAAGTAAAAAACAAAGAAACATAGTAGTATCTACCTATCAAACAAACTAAAACAAAGCAAAGTTAAAATATTTTTTGATATAAATTATTTTAAACTTGTAAAATACAAACATTCATCATCTTAGTGTGAAAGCGTTGAGTAGGAAATTCACAATCATTAATTCTAAGTAGAGATAAAGTTTCTTCACATTTGGTTAAACTCTGTATTTTTTCCACCAAAATTGTAGAACCACACAAATAAACAAACATATAGTATATAATTAAACCATAAATGTAATGTGTTTCAACTCAAAGAAAAGAGTAAACTGGAAATAGTAAAGTGGTGTGAAAAGAGAAAACTGAATATTGGAAATTAATGTGTGAAAAGAGGTTGGAAATATTAGGCTTGAGCATCGGTCGGTTTCGATCGGGTTCGGGCCGAAAATAACAAAATCGACAAAAACCGCAATCATTTAATTTGGACCCAATTCCTACCGATTATATCTTCGGTTTATTCGGGTGGCAGGCCGTACGGATGACGGATAGAATGGGTCGTCGGTTATTATGCTTTTGGTTGAAATTTTATCATATTTAAAACTCTATTATTCAAAAACTCCTATTTTTCAAATAGTTCAATATTTTGTTCACGATGTAACAAATGATAGAATAATTAAATGAAAAAACAAAGAGTGTGAGATGTTGTTATTTTATTTAAAATTTGTAGATCTAATGACAATAATAAACCAACTAGAAAAATATAAATATATATTTTGCACCTCCTTTATCAACATATTAGAAGTTTATAAAATATAAGATTTATCTCCTATATCAAAGATGGATAAAAACAACAAAGCAAAGTGTATACGAGATTGAGAGAGGGAAGGATCAGAGAAGAAAAAAAAATCATCTTAATGGTTGTTCGGTCGGTTTCGATTATAAAGAGATAGAATTTTTAGAGACCCGCACCCGCCCGCATGCAACCATTCATGCCCGATTTTTTTCAATTGTTGACCCAAGACCCGACCGGATGCCTCAATATATTGTCGATTATATCGGTTTCGAGTCGGGTCGCGGGTCCATGCTCACTTATAGGAAATATGGGTAAAAAAACAAGATTTTTTGTTTAAATACAATGTTCTATTTTCTCAAAGGATCGAATGGAATTACAATGAGATGCCACCTAGATATTGATGTGTCATATGATTTTATGTAGACATGACACATGTATACTATATGAGTTTAATTGATATGCACACTGACAATTAATAAGAATGTTATAATTTTTCATATCATATTAAGAAAGTAAGTTAAGTGGGATAATATAGCGGAAAACATGATTGTTATTGGTTGACAGTGTAAAATATTTTACACCATCTGTTTATATTCTTTTTTCTCATACTATATTGTTAATTTGAAACTCTTTTAATGGAGAGTTTTTTTTTCTTTTTCAATTAGACTTATTTACTAGTTGTTCTATTTAATTGAGTATGTATGCTTCTTAAGGATGTCAACGGGGCGGGGATTGACCTGAGGATAGTTTATCGCTCCTTATCCCACCATAAGTGTTACCCATCTCCGTCCCCATTCTCTGTTTTGGAGAGTATTCTTCCTCCATACTCATTCCCGTGGATCTCCACAGTTCCCGCGGAGATCCGTCAACTTTAAAAAAAATATCAAATTTATAGAGCAAATAAAAATATTATTATGAGTCTTGTGATAGTAATAAACATCATATATAAACAAATGTATACAAATATTATGTGAAAATATAATTAAAAATAATTTATAAAGTACTTTAATATACATTTATAAATATTATTTTAATAAAGTTTTCGGGGACGAAGTTTCCGCGAAGCGGGTAAATTACCATCCCCACGGGAAATTTTGGGGAAATTTTCTCCTCCATTCTAACGAAAAAAAATTCTCCATCTTCAATTTTCCAAACGGGATAATTCTCATAGACATCCCTATTTACGAATAAAATTGATATCCTAATATTTCTGTTTGTTGTGCCTTGGATACCGTTGATGTTTCTTGTTTCTTTCTAGTAAAAGACACCATAAAGAATATATGGCATGATGCATTCTCAGAATAGTACTCAATGACCCTGGCACTCACCCCTCTTCTCTCACATTTCACAATTATTATTTTTGACTTGTTGCCAATTTGATTGAAATATACTAACTAGTGTCTCGACACACTAATTAACGATATTTAATATAGTAAAATTTTGTTAAATTTATGTAGTTAAGATTTATAAAATATAAAAAATGTTATATTCAATACAAAAATTATCATTTTAGCATTCTTAACTAGCGTTTTAGAGTGTTTAAAAGAAAAATAATGTTTCGAAAACACTAATCAACATAACTCTTATTTCATTACCGCCGCGTAATATTTAGGTTTCATTCCAAATTTTGCAGTTACATGTGCTTGGAGTTTTATACAGATTCTCTTCATGTGAATACAGACGTGTAACAAGAGGAGATGTATGATAGTTGTTACTTTTATGACTGTGGTATTAAAATTGCAAACTAAAGAAGCACAAACTAACGTATTACTATACATATCACTTTGATTTAAATATCATTTTTATTTATGTATTTTAATAAAAAAAATTTGTTTTAGTTCTTATATATTTTTTATTGCAAATAAGTCTCTGAATGTATAAAATTTGTTGATTTTAATATTTTAATCCCTAAAGTCAAAATTTGCAAGAAAATCTGAAGAAAAATTTGCACGAAAATTGCAGTTTTTCTTGTGAATTTTGACTTTACGACTAAAATCAACAAATTTTGTACATTCAATGATTTTTTTTTTGTCAAGTAGCCTAGTGGTTAGAAAATTTATCTTAAAGATGAATAAGTGGAGTATTTGGTTCGAACCCCGGCTCCTGCACATATAGTATGGTGTATATTCAATGACTTATTTGCAACAAAAAAAAAAAGGATTTGAATTTTTTTACATTCAAAATCCCTACATTCACTTACATTTAGTGTAAAAATGCTAGGAGAGATAATGAAAAGAGATAATATGATATATTGTAATGACAAAATTGTTCTTGAAAATAAACTAAATGTAGAAATTTTGAATGTAAAAAATTCAAATCCCAATAAAAGATACAGGGACTAAAACCAAAAATTCACAAAAATACAGGGACGAATATGATATTTAAGCCTATCACTATATATATATATATATATATATATATATATATATATATATATATATATATATATATATATATATATAATTTTTTTAAATATACTCTTTAATAGTTTTAGCTAGTAAAAAAAAAACCTCCTTAATAATTGTCATTCATTGAATTCATCCTTGTTTGTTGCGGTGGTTCAATTCTCTGCCACGCCATTTGTTTTAATTTTTCTGATTTCTTAAAATAAAATAAAACTTTAAATGCAGCCATTTATTTTAATTTTTCTGAATTTTTAAAATAAAATAAAACTTCAAATGCAGTTTTAGTCTCCATTTTACTAAATCGGCAATTTCAATCCCCCTATTTTGTATTTTGGTGACCATATTTTTAAAATTTGAGACATTGATCAGCTCCTGGATCAATACGAAACAAGTTGGATATACTATTATTATCATGGGTGCATTTTTTTTAACAAAAAATCTAACTTTTTTAAAAAAAATAAAAAATTATCATTTTAAACTATTTTACTTTCGTTTTTTACAGAAGCTATTTTACTTAATGACGAATACATTAGCAAATGATAAATAATTTTTTTGTCTGAAAAAACTAATAAACATCTATAACTTAAAATATGAAATCTTAAGTTTGAATTTGGTGAAAATATCCAGCCTATCAATATCAAAATTGCCAATTGAGTTTTGAAGCAATAATTCAGAGACATTTTAAAGAAATCATTTTACTTGTGATTTATTTTTAGCACATAAAAAGCTTTAAATTACACATTTAATTGGAAATGAGGGTGGAGGTGAAGGACATCCATGAAAAGCCCTTATCCATAATATCATGTTTTACAATCAAAATCAGACACCTCGCATTTTATCTGTGTATTTTAACTAAAAGAAAAATATTAAATAGTGCACCTGATAATAATTACTTCAAATGTAAAACAACATGACTGCATTAAATCTGAATCCATGTAATAATCACTTCAAATGTTTGGGGAATTGTATGAGTTAGGACTTAAAAAGTCTTAAAACAAGGGTGCATTTTTGTTTTAACAATGGAAGATTAAAGCACATGTTGGATAAAACATATATCTCCATATTTTTTACTGAGCGCATATATTAGTCCTAGTTAATGCTAGAAGTACAAAGGAAAATAATCGATAAAGGCGATGCAGCCGAAAAAAAGACCCACAAAAACACAATACAGTAAGGTTTTAGAAACTCTTCAACAAAATAATTACTAATAAAGCAAGAATGTCACACACTACATGTACAGTATTCAGAGAGATTTTATCACAGCAATCCTTTGGAATTCAAAGTACATTTCACCGACAGCAGAAAACAATACAGCATCGTAATGAATGAAACACAGGTCAAGATAACGGGAAGAGGGCATCGGTGACAGAAACCATTCAAAAATGAAGGTGCTGCACTGCACACGAAGAATAATTAATTGCCACGTTCATACAAAACCTGTGAAATTTAAGGGTGATCTGAAGGATGTTAAAAATTTATCCTGTTAGTGCTTCGCCAACGTGTGGCGAGTCCCATATAGAGGACCAACTGTACCACTCATAAACACCAAGACCTTCAAGACTTTGGTACAGTGACATTTAAAATTTTAACATCTTGATATGGCTTATCTGTCTTGTCTGTCTTTACTTTTTCTATAGCCTGCAAACAAAGTTCTCAATTGATTACTTTTTCAGGTATAAAAGAAAGTTCAAATTAATTAAACAAGGACCTGAAAAAGATTTATCGTAATGAAAAGCTAAGAGAAAGGTAAATCAGAAGTTCCATAGAACAAAAACCATGGTTGTCAAATTCGCAAGTTAGCAAGTCAATCGATCACATGTCCCAAAAACAGGTTAGTTGCATAGACTCTAATCAGTGTATATTCAGTCTAGATCAAACTAACGAGTCAGCTTGATCACGTCCCAGAAGCAGATTAGTTGCATCGACTCTAATCAGTTTATATTCAGTCTAACTGGATCAAACTAACGAGTCAGTTTACAAGTTGTTAAGTCTAAGAGAAGTTAGAAAAAGACACAATATGCAGTGCTTGGTTGTTTTCTACTCACGTTTTCATTGAAGCTGGTGACATGTATGAAAATCTTCGCACCTTCACGGCACCTAGCGAACACGACCTCCCTTCCCATGACATTTATATTATGAGAGTTGCTAGTGTCAAACGCTTTGACACGCCAACACTCGCCCTATACTGATGCCATAACACTTACTTTTAAATTGTATACTAGGCAACCGGTTCTCCATAAACCACATATTTTCACCTTCTTCCAATCTCTCTCTTTCTCTCAAAGCAGAAACCACCAGCGACCAACATCCCTATCCCCTCACCCACCAAGTATCCCACACATCCAGTCACAACCCAGTTGTCCCACCACACTGGTAAGCTAGCACCTCACATGCCACAAACTTAATGTGCATTTACGGTCTACCCATCAATCAAAAATAAGGATTTATCCAAAATAATAACCCCATTAAAACTAACACTCGCAACAAATTAGAACTTTGATATAGTAAGTCTACCAAAGATTAACAACAACACAACACAAGAAAAAGATCAAAGCACTAGCCTCCAGCAAGGAAAGTGAGAGAACTATGGAAGAAGCACAAAAAAGGATGATCATGATTTGTTTTTGGAGTTTTACGCAGGGGAGAGGTGGGGATATTATTATATTTTTTATATTTTTATTGGAGAGGCAAAGCACAAGAAAAGGAGATATAAATTTACCCTCTCATGAAGGGTTAAATTTTTAAAAGCAATATCAATTGTTAACAAATTTACTACTACTACTACTATCATAAAAAGTATTACTACTACTAATTCCCATAATTTAGTCCATGGGGGCCTAGAGTTAGGGATGGAGGGAGTATTTATTATGTATATACATGCCATTTATAGGTTTTTTTTCAATATTTTTTTGTTAGGTAAAGTCTCGACTTTGACAATATTGCCAAAAAGAAATCAAGGAAAGAACTCATTTAAAGATATGTTCAGGTGATACAAAGCTCGCATTCATGGAAATTATTTGCCAAATAAAATCTGCACAAAGACATGAAGAGAAATTCCAAGATATGGCATGACTTAATATGTTGAACTAGATAATGCTCATGGAAGATTAGAATCCAATTTACCTGGACAACATCCATTCCCTTCACAACTCTACCAAATACAGTGTGCTTGTTGTCCAGCCATGGAGTAGCCACTGTGGTGATAAAAAACTGAGAACCGTTGGTATTTGGCCCCGCGTTTGCCATTGACAATGTGAAAGGCCTATCATGCCTTAAACTGCAAGAGAAAAATTATACGGTTTAAGTTTCATAGATGATCAAACACAGATGATCATTACTATAGTTACTCTAGAGTCTGAAATCATGATCATATTTCAAGTGCATAATAAGATAGAACATTTACAAACAGAATTGATTACCTTTTGTGAAATTCATCTTCAAATTCTCTTCCCCAAATGGATTGCCCACCAGTGCCGTCTCCTAAAGGATCTCCTGTTTGTATCATGAAGCCTTTGATGACCCTGTGAAAAATAAGATTGTCATAATAACCGTTTTTGCAGTGAGTTGTAAAGTTTTCCACAGATTTTGGACATTCCTCTGGGTACAACTTCATGTGAATATCACCCATAGTGGTGTGCATAATCTGCAAAAAGAAGAATTGCAATTGTCAGAATCTTTATGGGGAACAAACGTAATTTTAACTTGTACAGAAAATATGTAAAACTACTCGAGTAAAGAATGAAGGAAATATCTTTCCTGTCTGCTATTGGACAACTACTTAAATAGAAGAATATAAAGGTAAGCTTTTGATAGACAACTTTTGTTTTTGTGTGGATTGTGGAATACATTATTTTGAGCAATACCAGTCTTCTATTTGATTGTCAATCACGCTAACCTACATTAAAGGCCAAATTAAGATAACTCACCACATTGTCAGGAAGTGATGTTGTAAGTGCTTTACCAATATCTGAAACTGCCAAAAGTTCATCAGCGGGAGGCTTTTCATTGAACACATCTCTTCCCTTAGTTGCATCTTCAGGCTCCTCAGGCTCTCTTCGACTGATATATGGCATACCAAAACTTAGCTACAATTTAGATTTTATATTTTGCATGCCAAACAATAAATGATGCAAGAAGTAACCAACATGTAAAACCTCAAACGTACTGAGGCAAAATGCTTCCAGGCAAATACCATGCATGATATTACTGGTGGAGTTTTAACTGTCATACCTGAATAAATATATCCTGTGCTTTTTGAAAGCACAACATAGGAGAGTGGGATCTGTCAAAGGCTCTTTGCTCTCATTAGCATTCGCAGCTACTGAAGGAATCTTTCTAACTTTTTTGCTACTTCGTTCACCATGATATAAAGCTATTCTTAAGAACCTATCATTATTCTCCACCTTTCCAAGTATTCGAGCAACTTTATTGGTGTGCAAATTAACAATCTATGACCATGCAAAGATGTAAAAACATTAGGAAATGTATAACTGAAGGAAGTGAAATGATTGCAACCCAATTATGTACGAGAAAACTCACTTTAATCCCAAGCAAGGTTGCATATATAAGAAAGTTGGAACTATCATCAAAAACTGCATTTGGTTGTGGTGCACTTTCTGTCTTCTCTATTTCTTTCTCAACAGCCATTCTTCGACCGAAATCAATGGCTTCCAATCGATATAATGGAGCATCACTTCTTTGGAGATCTTGAGCAACCTATCAGTATATCAATTCATTTACCAATCAAATGTCCAAAAACGATTCGAGAAAAGACAAAATTTCAGGCAAAACTGTTACCTCCAAGGATTCATCATAAACACGCCTCAGTTTACCCGTTCTGAACCAAAACACGCGTATCCTACGGTCAGGTGATGTAATGGAAAATTGTTTACCATCTGGACTGACCTAAAGTAGGATGCAATACAGAAAATAAGTACCATCTAAATCAAACAATGGGCATCTAGCTTTCATTAGACACCTCAATAACAGAATATTAAGTTATCAACTATTTGTTTGGAAGTGTGTTTAGACAACTGCGGTACCTCAATAGACGAAACTGAAGTCTTGCATTTTACTATTTCAAAGAGGTTGGTATCACTTCTAACCTTAAAACTCACCCTGCGAGCACCAAGGGAAATATGATTAAATTGCATTAATTACTACGCAAAATCCATACAGCATGCAGCTACGAATTTCCACAACTGTTTTATGAAAAATAAAGGCTACTAAATACAGTCATAAAGTAGAACAATCACATAACGTTTTTAAATATTTTCTATTTCACGGCAATGCTGATTACAATTCTGTTTCACGTAGTACATATTATGTCTAGTGGTAGTGTCCTCTTACTAGCTGGCCTAACCCAAAATTCTTAGATCAATAGCCATGTTGTTGATAGGCGACTCCGAGTAGGCTATAATACAACATCAAACAGAATTTAAAAACACAAAGACTCGGAAGTCTGGATACAACAGCAATTATGTTCACTCTGGCAGTATGAATCAAATCTCATATGTTGCAACATTTGGAATCAAATTCATATGTTCTAACAGCACCTACATAGGAATGATAAACATTATTTAAGGTAGTATTTTTTATGGTCAACTAAAACTATTAATAGTTAAACGTGAATCATGGACTCGTAAGATTATTATTTATGATTGCACATTGTGTTGAGATTCAGAGAGAAGTAGTTGAAATGCTAGAGGTGGACTTCAGAATTCTCAGTTTTCAAATTGCAATACACAAGTCGTTAAGCTACTCAAAATTTGTAAAATGCAAGTGGTTTGACATATTTGAGTATACGTAAGAGACAGAATTTTGTGGACCGGCAACCAAAAGTATTTAAATCTTGATGAATCTGTCATATCTAAAGAGACAGAGGAAGAACTGAAGTAAGACACTAATAAAGCACTTACTCATCCTCCGGGAACTGGAGTGTTGTTGGGTTCCAGTATTCAATCATACCCTTTGTATCTGCCGAAATTACAGTATCATACACAGGGTTGAACTTCATAATTTTAATAGGACCCATATGAATCTGAGTGGAGGAGAAAAGAATGACAAGATTTGTAATTATATTGTGAAAACAAATAACACATAAATATTAAAATAAAAGCTAATGCATTTTGAAAACTAGCTACAGTATAGGTAATTTAGAATTGACACCTCTTTGGAGATGATGGGATCATTTGAACCAGATCGTGCATCATATATGTGAACAAAAGATGAGTTCCTATCGCTAATAGCAAGTCTAGCTTTGACATCCCCTTGATTATAAACCCATTCAATAGCACCAGGAATGTATGGCAACCGAATCATCACCATCATATCAAAGTTTACTACATCGTATACTTTTACAGAACGGTCATTTGATATTGTACAGCAAAGCAGACCATCAATACTAACCTGCATAGCTGAAATAAGTCATGGTTGATAACAAGTACAACAATATTATGAAAACATAAATACGTTGAGTACTAAGTATATATACATAGTATAACAATAGAAAAATATCGGGCATAAATAAAAAATACATCTTTAATATACTTTCAATAGTCAATAGCAACTGTAGGGGCCCCTAGACACTATACAAAACCCCGAATATTCCCTCAATTTCATAGCCACTCCCCCTACTTTTTATTTGCATTTTCGTCATTTCACCCTTAAACTAATTTGCTTTATATAGGTTTTGGATTTTGGTAACAATGAACTTTGATTATTAGTTACAAAGGTCTTTAATTTTGTGTATTCTTCTATTCTCGAGCTTTTACATGTGTAACATTATTCTATTCTAGTCCTTAAACTTCGACTGTTCAAACCACAACCCAATATACCACTATAGTGTTTTTTGAGTTGGCCACTACCTGCCATCGACTACAAGGATAATATCAAATATCACCGAATTGAAGCAAGAACCAATTAAATCATATACTTTACTGTTTACAAGAAAAAAGGTTGTGTCAGATTAATGAACTTACAGCTAGACCTTCAATAGGACCAAGATGAGATCTGAAGTGTTTTGCAAACTCAATACCAATAGGCCTTTTCTTCCAGAACTTCAAATGCCCTGACAACAGCAGTAAACCAGACAAAGAGATACAACATTATGTTACTTATTATTCAAATAGAGACAAATATTACACCTTTGTTCAAACTACAAATGTTATAGCATGTAAATTTTTAAATAAAAAAACAAATAAAACAAAATATAGATATAGTAAGGATTTAATTTTTATTTTGTTGATTAATAGTAAGGATTTAATTTTTATACATTGAAAGTGTAATTTTTTTTAGGGTCTTGCTAACCGGTGCCCCCGGGGCACTCTTTAAGCTTTCTATTAAAAGAAATTATTTATACAAAAAGTAAAACATTACAATTTCCAATGCGTTGACTTCACATATTTCAATAAAAAGTTTATTAAAACTTACTATTTAAAGTGCTTAAAGAGTGCCCGGGGGCACTCGTTAGCATTTGCCTTTTTTTTAAACTTGCATCAAATTACTCCATGATGGCACTTTTTAAAGTTAATTCCTAAAACATCTCTACAAATATTGATTTGGTATGATTTGATACATGTGTAAAACAATTTTACACCATCAGTGCACAAAATTTAATCTCTAATGGTAAACGTAGCAGCCAATAAGATCACTAGTTCAATACAGAAGAAACAAAAAAAGGTCACTACATTATATTGGTTGCTTTAAGTAATATGCAGTTTGTTCAAAAAAAAAGTAATCTGCAGTCTACTCATGACTGGCAAAAAAATCATAATTAATCACTAATCTTAGTCAGTAAAACTCAAAAATACATAATACAATTGCAGAAATGACAATCAGAACATAATTTACCATCTGCACTTCCAGTAATGAAAAACTCTGCAGCCGAAACAGCAACATGAGTAACGACATCACGATGCATATAGCTTTTCTCGTACCTATAAAACCAAACAAATAATAAACATCCAATTTCCATTACTCTCACATTTCATACACACATAGCCCCAGTTTCAATATAAAAAATAAAATAAATTTACAGCTTATAGCATACGCACTTATCATGATATGCGCTAATGTATGAGCTATTTCTACTTCTATAACGAGATAAACGTAAATCATCTTCGTATAACCAATAAGTTGTTTTCATAACTTACCTTGGAGACCTTTTGAGCTTATAGCTTATAAGCTCATGTGACAAAAAAAAAAAAAAAGACTTGTTTGGCAACTTTTTTCACAAACTTGTAGCTTGTTTTTACTAGTTTATAGCATATTTTGATAAAGTAATTCAATTACCTTATTTATTTATAGCTTAAACTTTAGAGTGTATCATTTTTTCTCTCAATTTTACCCTAGTCATCTTACATGAAAAAAATTAAATATTAATCAAACATACCTTTTTTCTGTCATTTCATATCTATAACCTAGTTCAACCACTAATTTTACCAAACACTACGAATTCAACCAGCTAGTTTATCCGCTATAAGCTATAAACAAGTTTATTAGTTATTCTTTATAAACTAGCTTATAAGCTACTCGCTGTTTTGAGCCAAAATAAGCTAAAAAACAGCTTTTTAACACGTCATAAACTATCTTCATTAGTTCTCCCAAACAATGTCACAAAGTGCGGATATAAGCTCAATAGCCAACAACCCAAACAGGTCCTCAATATGGAATCCTTAAAGAGTGGTGCCCCGGGCACTCGTTGGCAAGACCCAAAAAAAATCCTAATTTAACTACATATATTTTCCTAAACATGTATTAATGAATCTAATGCTATAGTTTCAATTTCAAATTTCAAATTTTCCTAATTGATCGAACGCGAACCCTAATTCAAAATCTAGAGTCTCTACAAGTAAAAGAAAAAGAGATTAAGCGCAATTACTTACATATTAGCTGAAGGTAAAGCATCGAGATAAGCTTGCTCGAATTGAAGAGGTCGTTTTGGTCGAGCACGTGGTGCTGGACCGGGTCCAACTAAGGGTTCATCTTCGCTTGCATTCGCGCCATTTTCGTGCTCCGCCATTTTCGAATTGAATCAGAAGATTTGATTGAATGAAGAAATTGTTTCAACTATGTAGAAAAGTGATTAATTTATTTGAATTATGAAGAAGTTAAGATTATGCTATGAAATTGGAGATTGAAGAAATAGAAGAAGATTCTTGTGATTGAAAGAGTGAAGTGAGAATTTGCGTAAACCCTAAATCGTTGTGCTGTGTCGTTTTGATAATTATTCCGTTTTGATGAACTAAGATGCAAAAATCAAATAAAATTATTGTAATTTGTAAACGAGAGTATTGGGTTGGGTTGCAATTTGGTAAACCAACTTCTTCTTGGCCCATCCAATACAAAATAGATACTTTTTGCACCCTATTTTTCTTACTGCATGTTTTTGTTATGATAGTTAGAGACTTAGAGTTTGTTACTTTAGTTAGTCAATTATGAATTAATTACTCAATTAGTTTTATTTAACACTGCCAAAGATAATAATTAGTTGTTAAATTAATTTATTTTTTTCTATTTTTCCGAAGTTTGAACCATTAACTTCTCACTTTCTTAATCTCTAGCTCAAATCAGTTGAGTTATTCAATTCACTCTGTTACTCAATTAGTTAGTATAGTATTATTATGTACACTAATTATTATATTTTATCAATCAAAATGATAAAATATTATTATCCCATAGAGAATTAAGAAGCATATCAGCCATATTGATATCTACCAGTACACGCGCATAATAACAAAATAAATGGTTTTTAGTGTTCTCCAATTGAAATGGGCGTACCAATAGCCCCAACAATCTCAAATAAGATTCTAGGTGGTCAAACTTCTAGAGGAAGATAATGAAAATGCACTCATACCTGACTATGAGTTTGCTTCTTGTTAAAAGGATTAAAGTTCGGTGTCCAATGAGATAAACGTAACAATCATGTATTCAAGTTCCAAGCGACACTCGACCAATTAGTCCTAAGATCATTTGCACAAGAAAAACGAAAAACGTAGCTTCGAATCTTAAAAATTTGTTGACTTTTAAAATAGGGGACTAAAAAGCTGAGTTTTAAAATAAGGGGCCAAAAATCCAAAATATTAAAATAGGGGGACCAAAAATGCATTTAAACTTTAAATTTAAAACATAATTATCCTAATAATAACAAACTTAAAATATATTAACAACTAACAATATTGAAATGAAAACAAACTTCAAAAGATAATAACTAATCATTTCTTCTATATGCGCAGGCGCGCAGCTAACCCTCCCGCATCAATTTGGTTACGTTAAACGCAAGTAGAATTGTTGATGATCTTCCGCCAAATGTTGAGGAGCTGTCAGAGAAGTCACAAACCAATGCACTTGTGGTAATTTTTCTAACTTTACAATATTATTAATAATTATTGGAATCTAAATACTCCCTCCGGACTCTTTTATAAGCAAAAATGCCTATTTGCACATTTATTAAGAAAGTTGTTATTTTTACTAAATTACCCTTTATAATATATTAAATTTGCATTGAAACTATGCAATCATGTCAAAAAGTAGAATAATTAGCAGGGGTACTTTTGTAAGAGTAACAATAAATAAAGTTGTTTTTAGTAACTTTTGCTTATATTTGAGGCCATCTTTTTTTGTTGATTTTTGCTTATAAATAAGGTCGGAGGGAGTATATAATTGTAGTTGAAATCATCGCAATAGAAAATTGTCATATTTTGAAATATCAATGAGTAACATGTTTGGTGGCAGTGGCGGAACCAAGGGGGTGGCTGGTGGTGGCCACGGCCACCCCCGAAAAATAAGAAATTACTAGGATATCCTTGGTATTTTATAAATTTCAAATACATGGTATATATATTTGTTTGTGAGCATTAACATAAAAAGTGAAGTCTAGCCCAGTGGTTAAGCTGTCACGCCTCTCACTTAGAGTAATTGAGTTCAACACCTGCTGGGTGTGTTTTTTCATATTTTTAAGCCTTTTAAAGGATATTTTTCTTAAAAAACTAATTTTCATATGTATTTATTACAAAAAAAAAAATGCACAATTCTATTTTTTTTTTTAAACAACACAACTATCTTCTAATAATCAAATTTTATGGAAGTATTTATTCAAAGTCAATTATTGATTATTTGAAGTCACTTAGCATGAATGAAGTATTATTTTAAAGTGTGTAATTTGTTTTATTAATGATTAAATTTTTATAGACAATATAATTTTTTATTTAATTTATATACTACAACTGTTTTAGCGGCCCCCTCAGAAAAAAAATTCTGGTTCCGCCACTGTTTGGTGGAGTTGTTAAATAGGGTGACTGGGCCCAATTATTATTAGACTATGCATTAACCAGACCGACTCAATGTGGGACATGTGGGCTAATTGACCATCCCGACTCATTTCTTTTTATAATTTTTGTTTATCCATTCTTTTTTATATCACCTTAATTAATGTATTAGTTTCTTATAATTATCAATTTCATAGAGATATGATTTGATGTAAGTGTAAATAGATTTTACATCAACACTAAATATCAATTAAGCTCTGATTCCTATAAAATTTTAATCAAATTAATAAATAAGAAAATTAATTTTTTAAAAAGTTTTAGGTAAATATACCCAATCTTACACATTTAAATATATTTTTTGTAATAATTTGATGATAATATTTTTTTTATTGATATAATTTTTAAAAAAGTGGCATACATTTGTTTATGATGGGCCGGTCTGGAACCCAATAGGCTAGCTCATCCAAGCATGTGGGCTAACTAATGGATCAGTCTATCAACCCGACCTATTCCCGACATTTATACTTGTAGGAAGTTGTTGGCCTTTTTTAGAAGTGGCAGCTGTTGAAGGCATTACTCAAATTAAAACGGGCATACTGCATAAACTTTCACCACAAGAGTTAGTTATTTGCATTTAAGGAAGTTAAGGGTGTGTTATAGGGTCCCTAGACTCCGCCTTTAAGTCCATAATTAAAAATAAATGTCTAGCTAGAGAGGGTGATTATCCATATGTAGGAACGAGGGGAACTTATTCTTGTGTTGTCATGAAAATTGTTTTGATAAGATAACCGGTTAAAAAAATGTAGGTTTGAATGAAGAGATCTCCAACAAGCTGTTACAAATTAACCGCAATTTCGGTAAACGTGGCTAAAAACTATGGTTTTAGAACCTATAATGCAGGGTCGTCTCTCAGATTATGGGTGCCCTGGGCGAATATAATGTGTAAAAAAGTTAAAGATTGTATCAATATCTAGAATTTAATTGTTAGGTTCCCTATAATAATTTTTAATTATTCAAATAGATTTCAGTATTAAGATCATAAGAGTACTCTTTTTTTTTTGGCACATGATCATAAGAGTACTCTAAGTCTATTTTAAAATTTATTTATATTAATTATATTATTTATTTATTTTGACACGCACGCACGCAAGCACCTATAAATGCACACATGCCTTCACGCTCACACGCACAATAAACAACAAAAATAATTAGTGTCTCTAAAATTCTAGAGCCATATGCAAATGTTTCTCTCACAAACATCTTCTGAAACCCCTTGCTTTAATGGAGGCATATTTAAAGAACCATGTGATATTCAAATCCCGTTCAATAGTAACAATTGGCATTCAGTTATTGTGATTAATTAGGGAACAAAACTAGATGGAAGTAAATATTGCATTATTAAAAACTCATGGGAGAAACAATGGGTGAAGGAGGTTACATGAAAATTAAAATGATTGGTGGTTGGGATCTATGGGGCATTGCATTGAATGGTTTCTACTCCGCAATGAATTGTATGTGAAAGTTATAAGAAACATATTATTATAATATAGATCGAATACATTTAGAGTCTTTTAGCTTGCACATTTATAATAGTTAGATTACTTTAAATTCTTAAAAATATATTTTAAAAAAATTAACCAAAATATTAAATCATAATTTATAAACAAACTCTTTTATAACAAAACAAAACAAAAATCTTACAACACAATATTCACTACATATAAACATTCTCAATACATAGAGAAAATATAAATATTCTCAATACATAAAATAAATATAATAAAACTTTGAGCCTGATTCTCACCATAAGAAATTTTAATCAATCAATATGTGTCTTCACTTGTCCTTCCATACCCAATTACCGTAAATTATATGGAATTCTTTTTCTTTTCGATTTTGGTGAATTAGTAGTTGTGTTAAGAGTTACTCTTGTGAGTCAAAAAAGTTTAGATATAATTAAACAATATTTATTTAATTTAAATTATTAAATGATGTGATACTTTTCATTTTTGCAACAATAGATTTTTTAATTTTTTCAAACGAGGTTGGGCACAACTCATAAAACCTTTAAATCCAACACCTTCAACATGTGTTGTCAATAATAATCATCTTAGCTAGCTCCAATCTACACTCTTGTTGATTAAATTCAACAAGCTTAAAAGACACATTATTATCACCCTCTACTTGCTTCCCAAGTACAATAGTTTTTTGTGCTTTGTCAATTACCCTATTTGGAACATCATCAACATTCGTATTCTCCTGCATTAACAACGGTTCACCTTATATCAAAAGAGGAACTTTATGCTAATATTAGCATCAATATTTAACATTATATTTTAATATTTTGAGCATTACAAAATTAATAGGAAGCAAATAATAATAATCAACATTAAAAATTGACTTGAAACCATATATCCATGAGAAATATAAAAAGTGTTCTCAGTTTCTATGTTGTTCAATACAAGTCGCAATATATCATATCAAGAGAAAGTGTTGAAATTTCATATGGTCTTTTTATTATGTTAAAATAGACACAAACTCTTATTTTAATAAAAACAGTTTTTTCAAATGCTTAGGTTTTAACTTGTAACTTGTAAGTGACTTTTTTTGTGTACAAGAGAAAGAAAATAGACAAACTAAGATACTAATCGATAATGTGAAATACAGAGAGCAAAATTATACATGTTTATAAGATGCTTAGCATTTGCAATTGATGATCGTTTGAGAAAGTTAGAGACAATAAAAGAAAGGACCTTGTACTGTAACAAAGGGTGAGAGACGATCGGTATTTTTTTTTTTGACACAAACAAAATGATATTTATTCATTCAAATCGACAGAATACATCAAACAAGATTTTAAATTGCGGACCGCAATAGCCGCAATCGCAACACTCGCAACCGCAACTTAAAACCTTGGTCTTGATAATGATTTTTTAGGAATTTCAATGAGTATGTAGGGAAAAAACAAGTTCCACATTGCTGGTTTCACAAGTTTTGAAAGCGTAGTGTATCATTCTTGTTTGACAAAAATAATCATAAGAGGCTTGACTTTGTGCAAAGTAGTTCCAAATTTTTCGGTCATGTCCATGTCTTCAATTTTCTCCCCATTAGCTAGTTTCCAATCAAAATAATAAAGCAAATTGGCCAACATAGTATGCACAACTCTATGAGCAAATGGAACTCCATAACACATTCTTCTACCAGCTCCAAAGGGAATGAACCCGAAATCTTCTCTGATAAAATCTTCTCCGCTTTCTAGAAACCTTTCAGGCATAAACAAATTTGGGTCCGCCCAAATGCTCGAGTCCCTTCCCATGCTCCACACATTAACAAGAACTAGTGTATCTTTCGGTATCCTGAAGCCACATAACTCAACCTCGGATTCAGATTTTCGAACTAGTATAGGAGCTGTTGGATGCAGCCTAAGAGTTTCTTTTACAACTGCTTGTAGGTAAGGGAGCTTATTGATATCTGAATCCTTAGGTTCTTCATCTTTGTTGATAACTTGTTGAAGTTTATTTCTTGTTTTCTTCAATTTCAAACAAATTTGTAGCAACTCTGCCATTGCCCATTCTATTGTGGCTGATGTTGTGTCTGTCGCAGCTACAAATAAATCCTGCTACATATTATGTAATTAAAATGTTGCTAAATTCATGTTTTTCATTGTACAAATGTGTATAATTTTGACATTTTTTAACATCTAGCGATAAGAAATTCATTGAGTTGAATTGGATTTTTACCAAAAATAGATGTAACATATCATATAATGTCAATTCAAGATTTTCCTTCTGTATAATCTCAAGAAATGAGTCTAACACATCACTTCCTTCCATCGTAGAATCTTCCTTTTGATTAGTTCTATCTTCAACGATAGACTCAAAAAGTGTCAGTAACTTCTCGTAATGGTTGCTCATTCTTCGTCGCACTCCCTGTGGATCAATTTTATGCAAAATAGGATAATAGTCTGCAATATTTGGCTATGAAGAATCAATCAACATAGAGGAAATAATATATGTCTAAACTTTTGAGAAGAACCGGAAGTAAAACTAGCCAAGTCAATGGAGAAAAGGGTGTTTGATATTGAGTTAAGTGATATAGTAAATGCAACCTCACCAATATCAATAGGTTTACCTTTTCTACAATTTTCTTGCAAGTAAACAACGAGTTCTTTCAATTTTTTTAAACGAAGAAGTTGAGTAGAATCAAGCTGTCGAGAAGAGAATATCTTTGTGGCACAAAATTTTCTAAGGGTCTTCATTTAGGTGAAATAGGCATGAATATTGGAGAAGCTTTATCATGTGAAAGTGTTTGGAGAGATTCAAGGTTTTAAATTGCGGACCGCATCACCTGATGCGGCCGCAATATTGCGGATGCGGAACGCAGCGCAACCGCAATTGCGGTGTGAGTGTAAACGCCGCAACGAAACCGCAACGCAACGCTGTTTTTCCGCAACGCAACACCGCTACAGACCGCAACGGACCGCATCAGAAAAAGGAGTTTAAAAAAATAGAGAATCTCAAATCAATTTTAGAAAAGAGAAGAAAAAACAACTATTCGAAGAATTTTACTGTAAAATTTCAGAAAATATACCTTCATTTTTCTTTTGTCTTTTAGATTTATAATTTATTTTTATATAGATATTCATATTAGCTTATTTTTATATTTACTAGTAAGATAAACTAGATTAATTTTGATACAATGTTAGTGTAAGAAAATGTGTATTTATGCGGATAGAGAATTATTTCACGCCGCAACGGCCGTAATTGCATCGCAGCGACCGCAATCGCAACACTCGCAACCGCAACAGCATCGGCGACCGCAACCGCAATTTAAAACCTTGACATCAAATACAATCCACATTTTCAACTTCGCTAAAAACGTAAAGGATGAATATGCGAACAAACTCACATCATCCAAGTTAATAGCATATAACGGCAAAATGCCTACTACAAATAATATGATAAAATTAAAATCACTGGAATATTCATACTTCCGGATTTGCAACGTTGATGCCCAAATCATTGATTGAATCTGCAATGTGAAGATAATCTTTCGAGAAGAATCAAACGAACACTGCGACAATACGGGAAATCAAATAACGCCGCACAAGACGACGACCAACAAAACGCCGCACTTAGACGACGAAATCACAAAAAAAAAAAAAACACAAAAGAAAAATTTAATCTATGTGAAAATCACATAGATTAAATACCGGTTTGTTTGCCATCGATTACTCTTCTTACTTTGAAAGTTAGAATAATTTGATCTTGGAATAGTTTGATCTTGGGTTTCTCTATATTAATGACAAAATTAAAAACGGCATAAAAGTAGGAAAACTTTAAGAATTTCTATAGAAAGCTATAAATAAAACATCAGAACCGGGTCAAATGGGTCCAAGTGGGTTTTTGAATACGGGTCCGGATTTGTCCATGACCCGGAAATTTTTTGTGGGTTTTCTTATTTTAAAATTCATATCCACCCAATCACCCGGTCCAACCCACTTTTTTTGGTTGGATTGGGTGGGTTTGACTGGGTTGACCGAGTTTGCCCAATCTATGTACACCCCTAACTGTGAATGTAAGATCTTCATAGTGTTGTTGTAACTTAAGCTAGCTCATTCATTATATGTTTTTTTTTTTTACCACAACAAAATTAATGCATTTCATTATTCAAAAGAGTAGTAATACAACGAGAGACCGCATCAAAGATACGGCGACTAGACATAGAAAAGGCCGCTCTAACTAAGGAGTGGGCAACCTTATTCGCTTGTCGCCTAACATACTTAACCTCAAAGTAATTATTCATACACATCAAAGATTGAATATGAGAAACCAAAATACTAAATTCAGAGATGCCGACTTGATTAGAAGAAATGGCATCCACCACTAACTTTGAGTCACTTTCGAAAATGACATGAGAAAAGCCTCTATGTATCATCTCCTTCATTGCTTCCAAAATGGCTAAACCCTAATGCTTCTCCTTCCAAAGTGTTGAGTGGTGAATTCATTATATTTGTTCCCGCAAGTTTGAAATTACCATGATAATCCCGCAAACACCAACCACATCCAGCCGCTCCTTCCATTATGTAAAAACTAGCATCTACGTTGCATTTGAAGTACCCAAACGGAGGCGGCTGCCAAGGAACCGCGCTGCCAGCTGCTATATGCTGCATGTCGGGCTGCTGTTGGTACAACCGATTAACAGTTGCCCAATGTTGCCAATAGTTCGCCGCTTGCATACCGATTTGTTGTGCACTTGATTTGCTATCATTCCACACAAAATTATTCCGATTTTGCCATAAGAACCATAGGAGAACCGCCACTTTGCTTGCATCTACATTATTTTCTTTCCTTCATATATCAAAAATTAAATCTCTAGGATTAGTAAACATGGCCAGCCTTGGTTGAATAACATGGGATAGCTCCATAACATGCCATGCCTCTCTAGTAGCCTCACAATCAAAGAATAAATGCAAATCTTCTTTAACTTGTGATAAACATAACGGACATTCCTCCGGACATTGAACAAAACAGTTTCTTAATCGAGACCGAGTCGGTAAGCACTCTTTACAAATTTTCCATAACAAATGTTTAGCCTTAGCTGGGGTTCGAATTTTCCAAATACTACTCCACTCCTCTACCCTTCTTGTTTCTCACCCTCTAGTTTTTTCTTTCATAATTCTCCAATATCCCGACCTTACCGAGTAAACTCCATCATTCTCCTCATCCCAAATCAACTTGTCTTCCCTTACTAATTCCAACAACGGAACTGCACAAATATTGTTAACCTCCTCCTCCGAAAAAAGTGTTTTAATTTTCTCTACATCCCACCGCTTAGTGTTCGGAAGTAAGAGTTGTTGGACCGTTAAGTTGTAAACATTATGGTTTTGTGGGGAACTTAAACATCTCCCATGGTCCATTCTCAACCACGGTTCAGCCATTACATTAATTTTACTCCCATCCCCAATTTGCCATCTACAACCATAGGACAACACATCTCTTGCTTTCCAAATACTTCTCCATACAAAACTAGGATTGTTGCCAAGATTTGACTCTAATAAAGAGGATTTAGGGAAATACCTAGCTTTGAAGACTCTTGCCACCAAAGATGTAGGCTTGTTCATTAGATTCCATCATTGTTTTGCAACCATCGCCATGTTGAAACTTTGAAAGTCTCTAAATCCCAAACCTCCTTCGCTCTTAGGACAAGCTAACTTATCCCACGCAAGCCATCTTATGCCTTTGTTATTATTACCTCCACCCCACCAAAAGGAATTTAACATCCTCTCTATATCATTAATTAAAGAGTCCGGTAAGAGGTGTACATTTATAATATAGGCAGGGATAGCTTGTAAAACTGATATAATCATTACTTCCTTACCGGCTCTAGAGAGTGGTCTACTCCTCCACGCATTGATTCTCTTCCATATACGATCCTTTATGTAAGCAAAAGTCGTCTTCTTGCTCCTCCCCACCATTGAAGGTAGCCCCAGATAAGTACCAGTTCCTAACACATGCTTGACCCCCATTATATTTGAGAGATCCTTCTGGCCAGCTAGACTCAAATTGCGACTAAAGAAAACTTCCGACTTTGACAGGTTGATCTCTTGACCGGATGCAACTTCATAAGTCTTTAGAATCTCCATGAGTTTTGTTGTCTCCGAAATATTTGACCTGCAAAAAAGAAAACAATCGTCCGCAAACAGCAAATGGGACACCACTGGTGCCCCTCTCCAAATTTTGACACCGTGTAAATCTCCACTAGCAACCGCTTTGTGAATAAGTGAAGTAAGACCTTCTGTGACTAAAATGAATAGGTAAGGAGATAAAAGGTCTCTCTGCCTAAGGCCTCTGTCTGGATGAATAAGGCCTACTTTCTCAAAGTTCACTAATGTCGAGTAGTTTACCGAGTTACACACAACATCATCCATCTTATCGATGTTTCTGAAAAGCCCATCCTCACAAGAACACCTTTCAAATAACTCCATTCAACCTTATCATAGGCTTTACTAAAGTCAATTTTTAAAGCCAACTCTCCTTTTGCACCTCTGGTCCTTCTCTTCAAACAGTGTATTATTTCAATCGCTATGAGAGCATTATCTATGATGGACCTCCCCTCCACAAAAATCGATTGCTCCTCCGAAATGTATTTATCAAGAACAAGCTTTAGTCTATTTGCAAGGAGCTTTGAAAAAACTTTGTATAGGACATTACAAAGAGATATTGGGCGAAAATCCCTCATGGAGCTCGGATTGTCACACTTTAGGATGCGACAAATATTAGTTTCATTCAATGTTGTTGGAAAATAGCCTCTACACAACCAATCTTTAATCGCCACAAAAGTATCATCACCACACAGATTCCAAAAATTCTGGTAGAATGCTGGGTTGAAACCGTCAGGTCCCGGGGACTTGTCAGGATGCATTTAGAATAGGGCAATTCGAATTTCCTCCTTCGTTAGTGGTGCTTCCAATAGTGCATTATTATCATTAGATACTCTAGGAGAAATAAGCGAAAGGACTGGTTCCTGGACTCCACACAGTTCCTGAAAATATCTTCTAGCAACCTCACACAGATTTTGTTGACCAGTGATGATCACATCCTCCTCATTCTTCAGTTTCTCGATCCGCTTAACCTTCGACCTTGCAGTGGCCGACATATGGAAGAATTTTGTATTAAGATCCCCTTCCTTTAACCAATGCATCTTTGCTCTTTGTTTCCATAAAGCCTCTTCTTGAATTAGGACTCTGGCGTGCTTATGATGGGCATCGTTGAAACGTGCTATACTAGCTGCATCTCCTCTATCTCTAAACATCTCCATTTCCGCTTCATATTCTAAAATCTCTTATTTAAATCTTTTCTTTTTCCTTCTTCCCCAACTCCGAAGTTTATCTGCTCACTTTGTTAACTTATGTGTTAACTCTAAGCCAACTCCATCGTTCCATCCTTCATGGACCACATCCCCAACATCTTCCTCTTGAAGCCAACTATTTTCGAAAATTTAAACTCATACTTGTAATGTTGTTGGACCACCTGGGAGCATTGTAACAATATAGAACTATGATCTGAATGAGAGGACAAAATATTTCGAAGTGTCACATTTGGAAATTTCATCAACCAAGCTGATGTTACCAAGGCTCTATCCAATCTTTCTTCAATTACATGGCCAGCCCATCTACTCTTAATCCAAGTGAAGGGGTATCCTTCAAGTTGTATAATTCAGTGAGGTCACAATCATTGACAACATTCCGAAAGCCATTACATAACCAATTAGGATGCGGAAG
Source organism: Trifolium fragiferum (assembly GCA_954870985.1). NCBI lineage: Eukaryota > Viridiplantae > Streptophyta > Magnoliopsida > Fabales > Fabaceae > Trifolium > Trifolium fragiferum. Next base: position 73,753,387 of record OX940789.1, on the reverse strand, counting down.
CAACCCTCTCTTATCTTCTTGTGAAAGGAGGTCATTGAAATCCCCTATCACACACCAAGGTAAAGAAGACATGTCTCTGAGTTCTCGGAGCATATCCCAAGCCAACCGCCTTCTACTTCTTTCTGGATAACCGTAATAACAAGTTAACCTCCAATCACCTTTTTCAGCGTCTTCCACCATTATATGTTACTCATTATGAAAATGTTAAAATAAATCAGGTTAGATTGTCATTCATTAGCTTGTTTTTTTACTATTAAATATTTAATAGTAACAATAGAACTTTATTATAGGTGAATTTTATGAAGAGCTAAACAATCAATGGACATTGTATGATGGAGATGGAATTCCTCACACCATTGAGTTTCATATGTCAATTACGCAACCTCTCCTAATTAATGGTTGGGAGACACAAATAAACTATTATTAATGGAATGGGAATCACGAAATTTCTTTCTTTTACTATGATCAGAGTACCTTTCTGTCGTTTATATGCAAACAAGCACAAAATGTATCTCCAGCTTCCTTTTCAACATTCCATAGGTTTGAATTATGCGACTGGAAGTTATCTCTCATTCTATGTTTTTGTACGTGATGGTGATGTCACTTCATCTGAATTTGTTATTTTTATAAATTTATCATATGTTTCCTATACCATAACCCCCTTAATAATAATTTAATTTTTTTTATTATTTACATATTAATACAAAATGTTTCTCAAGAATTTGGACATTTTCTCGCTCTTGCATATCATACTATGGAATACAAAGAAGGTGTAACTGTTAAGTTCGGAGAAGGTTGTACATCCTTTTGTGAACTCAATCATATTGTCAACTGAAATCTACTTAGATTTGAAATCGATGATTATATGGAAAGAAATGCATTTATTGTTAATGTAATGTAATATCATAAGTCTTTATTTTAAAAGTTGTTTCACAACTTTCCATCTAGCGTGTTTGCATTTTGTGATTTGTAATATTTTTCTTCTTGTTGATAGGTCAATTTTCTAAATTACAAAATTTACTTTGTCAACTCACCACTATTAAAATTCTATTGCTCTTTTTGACCAATAACAATATCCTAGAGCCGTTCGAAACTATGTTCAATTAATTGATGGCTTCTTCATCTCAAAGGTAAGACTTGCACTCTTTAAACTATATACTGCTTTGCATGCTTCGTCATATCTTTTCTTTATTATTATTATGCACTTCACGCTTCTTGGGTTTAATTTCTGATTGTATATTAGTCTACACTTTTTTTTTTCTAAACTGAAATTGTAATTCATTTTGGATTGACTGCATTAAAGCTAAAACAACATGTGCATGATAGACGTGCACATTTTGAGTAGGACATTTTGCCCTTGTGTAAAGAACATGTGCAGGATAAATGTGTCAGTACAACATGTTGAACAAAATGTATTAGCTTGAATAGGACATCTTGCCCCAAAACTGTAAGATGAATTCGTATTCTTATCCAAGGTGTGTGTATCTCTTCCTAATCAGTTACAAATGCACGAATTGCTATCAAAAGGTTTGTTATTAACGTTTGTTATCAAACATATGTGTTAAATATGATTGATACAACTTAATCTCTATATAAGAAGACTAACTTTTATAGGATTTAAAATGCACTTTATCTTATAAAGTTTGTTTTAAAATAAAATCATATAATGATACAACTTAATCTCTATATAAGAAGACTAAATGCTACATTTTCAATTTAATAAACATCTTGTGAAATTTTTATCGAAAGGGAATTACTTTTCAAAGAAGGTTTTGTATGTATAACTCAAATAATAAAAATTACTTAGTTGAATTTAATTTTGTTGCAACGATTTGTTGCAACGATGCCACTTGTGTTGTTGAAGTAGCGTATAAGATATAACAGTCATATCATTAGAATCATAAAATGTTTCAAGTAATAAAAAAATATGAGAGTTGAAATTACTTTTCTTTTACAAAAAATATGTAAGTTGCTTGAGAGATGCACATGTTTTATTATTTTATTAATGGAGCAAAATATACATATAAGTTGAGTAAGTAGAACTTTAATGTTTTTATAAAAAAAAAAAATGTATAATTTGGTGTTGTCTCCGTGAGTTCAATTTAATTGACAGAAATATCGTATTATATATGCATGAATCCAGATTTAAATTACGAACAAATACTTATTTACTTTAAAGATAAATTCTAAACATTAAACTACTTATAAAAAAATATATAACTTAGTGTCCTGTCCTGTGAACAACTTAATAGTCATGTATAAAACTCGATTTGAAATTTATATACATTTCAAGTAATGTTCTAGTAAAAAAAGTGAGTAAAGAAACAACATTCTATAAACCATATCAGCCGCCTAATCGCCTATTGCATATAGTTTGTCTAAAATGGTGGGAGCAAATCAAACATAAAATTTATTGTATTCACCTTAGAAGTACATATCCTAGGATTATTAAGCGCGCAATTTTTATGTCTAACATGTGTCGGTGTCTTACATTCATCAAAATCATATCAAGTTTGTGTCCACACATGATTTGGAGGAAGTTCAATCTTAAGCAAATCTATTAGAAATAGAACAAAGAGCAATACCCAAAGTCAATTAGACAGAACAACATGTTTCTAAATAATCAGAAACTGAAAACGAAGGGTTGGTTATCACTCTCACTACTCACAAGTTAGTGGCTACAACCAAACCCCACGGTTATCTTGTGCACGCAACACACGACATTTCAACGTGGTTGGATGCATGTTCTTCCACAAATAATAAAAGGGCCACAAAAAAAAACAACATAAATTGACATAGTTTTGTACACAAATAGCCACAAATAGTCAATATCATTGTTTGTTTCTACGTTATTTGTCTCATACTCCATTTCAATGTAATGTGTAGCCCATATCTCTGTTTGACCTTAGTGAATTTGCAGCCCCATTTAATATATAAAAACTTAACAAAATATTATTAAAATCATGTGCTACTGGTTTTGCCAGCTATATTATATAATTCACCAAACCTAGCTGCATATGGTACGTTTTGCTATGCTTGAGCAGAACACTCATTAATTTAATTTGTCAACATGCTCAATTAACATAGTTTGGTTGACAATTACATTTCTCTATTCAAGCCTCTTAAATATAATGACAATAGTATGGTGACAAATTAACTTAACGGAGAAGAAATAAAATATAAAATAAAATAAAATAAAAATGGAGAAAATACTCCTATAGTATAATTTAATTTCCTTGAACTTAACTAGCTAGCTAACTGTACTTTTCCTCCTTGTATCGAGATCCGGCTCCCTTGCGGTCGGATTTCCATGTATTCATGCATTAGGGACATCTATGAACGTTTGATCAAGATCAGACTATATGATTTCAAGTTTGATATTTTGAATAATAATAAATGAACATAAATATTGATATTCTTTTTGCTCGTCCATGTCATCGATGTCCCGAATACGTGAATACGGATATATCCCGTTGACCAATCCAAATTCCTTCTATTTTCATCAATAATAATCAACAGGAGTTTGAGGACAACTATCATCAGATAAATCATCTTTATCTTTAGTATAAGGTGGTGGAACATAAGGTGGAGTTGTACACCTTAACAATGCCCAATTCACACCTTGAAAAAATGAGTGATGTTTGATTGTAGAAGCCCCCATTATTGATCCTAATCTCCTAGCTGGATCCTTAACCAATAACTGTGAGATAAGATCTTTTGCCGTGGCTGGCACGGTTGGTTCCTTTGGGAACTCCAAAGCTCGAGCCACAATATTTGCTAAAGTTAATTCATTATCCAAGCCTCTAAAAGGTGTGACACCATAAAATAATTCAAATATAAATATTCCTAAGGTCCACCAATCCACAGCACTACCATGTCCTTCACCAGACACTATCTCAGGAGCCAAGTATTCATGGGTCCCAACAAATGACATGGATCGAACATCAATGGGTTCAGCAACAAATTCAGGCCCATTAAGCTGGTTCTGTTTCTTCTTTCGTTTGCGTTTTGGTTGGAAACAAGACACTGCTGGGACAATACAATTAGGTAGTATGCATGAAGATGAGGCAAATTGTGAGGATTCAGTGTGGGGATTTTTTTGTGGGATTACTTGTGGAGAGTTTTGACTTGAGATTATAATCTGGGCTGGTGTTGAATCGGCCGCATCACATTTTAATGAGAGATCAAAATCTGTGAGCATGATATGGCCATCTGATCTTACTAATACATTCTCTGGCTTTAGATCGCGGTATACTATTCCCAACATGTGAAGGTATTCGAGTGCCATCAACACCTCTGATGCATAGAATCTGTGAAAAAAATGAGATAATTAAGAGTTAATATATTAATGAATAGTACTAGTTTGCATTTGTCACATAATGATTATTGTTTGTGTTAATTTTCTAGTTCACAAGAAAAAAAGACGTTGATAATCAAGAATTCGGTAAATAAATAAAATTTGATCAAACATTGTTTCAGGAAGAATTCGAACTTAGATGATCTCAAACGATGCTTGTCTTCGTTTGTGACATGATGTGTTTTTCGTTAGGAAGATAATTGCCTTTTGTTTGGCATAATATTGCAATAATGCTATTTCTAAGCTACAAGAAGGTTTAATTATTGGCCAACACGAACCTAAAGCTAAGATAGCATTATTGCAAAATTGTTTCAGGAAGAATTCGAACTTGGATGATCTCAAACGATGTTTGTCTTGGTTTGTGACATGGGTATGTGTTTATGGTTAGGAAGATAATTGGCTTTTGTTTGGCATAAATATTGCAATAACCTATCTCTAAGCTAAGAGGAGGTTTAGCTATTGGCCAACATGACCCTAAGTTAAGAAAGCATTATTAATCGATTTTGAAGCATTATTGCAACATTGTTTAAGGAAGAATTCGAACTTGGATGATCTCAAACGATATTTGTCTTCGTTTTTGACATGATATGTGTTTTTGGTTAGGAAGATAATTGGCTTTTGTTTGGCATAAAGATTGCAATAATGTTATCTCTAAGCTAAGATAAGGTTTAATTATTGGCCAACATGACCCTAAAAATGCATATACTCCTAAGAATATTGGTTTGTTAGGCCTACCTAAGGAATCATGAGGAACAAACAAGGACATAAAATTGTCTTGCCGTATACCCTATGGGATACTAGTATTCCTTGTTTGGCTAACATCAGGCACTTCAAGAAAAAAAATCATAAACCTATCCCTATGGTATATGAATAAATAATTTGAATGTTTTATATGACATTGACAATAATGTTTTTAGCTACTGAAATTCCCATATGTTGCGCAAAATATGCTTCAAAAAGTCAAAAAATGAAAATTATTCACCGAGTAAGATGGAAAAGGAAAAATATTGTCAGTGACACTGCCCTATGTATGTCACAAGAGTTAATTCAAAAAGTTGCTTGTTTCACATAAGACGTACAAATAATGACAATAAAGAAAAAGCTGGAAAATAACTCTTCATCCAATTCTTTGCCAAATTAATACTAAAAAACTCTTCATCCAATTCTAAGGACAGCATAATTAAACAATTTTATTTGGAAATAATTTTTTAAAAAATTATTTGAGTTAAATGCATATATGAAAATGAATTGTTTTTTGCTTGCTTTCATTGTTTTGGTATGCAGCTAAAAAACAAAATATAATAAAAATGCTTGAACTGTAACGAAAAAGACAACCTTATGAACACAATTTCTTTTTGGCCCCATAAAGAAAGAACATTTAAACATGAAAAAATAGACTAATTAGTACGTTACTTCAGAGAAAAAGCTGTTAAATATAAGAAAATAATAGCACACAGCTGCAAACACTAGAACCAGATTTTTGTTTAGCATATCTCAATATAAGGGACCACTGGTAAGTGCTAACCTCTTATTCAATTTATATATAAAAAATGATAATCCAGAAATTATGCAAGAGTTTATGGGATCTAGGATAAAATATTTCCATTACTTTTAGATGTTCATTCACTTGGAAAATTTTAATAAAAATGCTTTGTATAAATTTTTCAGGTCTTTACAAGAAAAATAAAACATTTAAACTGTGTAACAATAAAATCAAGAGAGTTCATTTTTAGTAACTTTAAAATAAGTGAACATGTTTTAACTCTTTAAATAGAAAAACTGAATAAAATATGTATAGCAATAATAAAAAGTTGAAAACCAATACCCTCCTAACTATATGTAACCAAAAAAAAACTCCTAACTACTATAGTAAGTATACAGCATATATATATAATGGAAAGGTAGGACCCGATGTTATAGGTGTTTTACACAGTTTCACATCATAAATGATTTCAACTATGATTTCAATTCAACTATAGAAAATTATGACCAACTAATTTGCAAGTGGATTTAGTAACTACTGCGAAATTAAAATGTTTTTTTGTACCACTTAAAAGTTACAGTATTATTCACAAAATCACATGAGTAATTATTTTTTTTACTTAAAATCACATGAGTAATGTTGACCCTTACCATTTCTATTTAATTAATAATTATAAAATAATCGCACATAAATAAAAGCAAATATGGACCGTCTGATTGAGATCAGACGGTTAAGATTTTAAAGTAATAATTTTTACTGTTTTAAAAAATAAAATTATATCACGATCTAAACCATCCAAATTTGATCAAACAGCTATTAGCCATTCCCTACAGCTTGACCGAACGGTCATTGACTACATTGAATCCAATTCCAAATAAAAGCACCGTTAACCCACTCTCAGTAGTACAATAACAACAAAAAATGAAGGTAGTTAATCACTCCACCATACTCCTCCAATCTCATATATAAATAACAAAAAAAAAAATTGAAAGTTTTAAATATAAATAAAAATCATCTATAATCATTACATTCAATGTTACTATTTTAAATATATCTCTATTTTTTTTCTTCATATTCTCATGTTTTTAACGGTTTTCAAAACAAAAATAGGAATAAAATTAGAAAAATTATATGACTTAAATGGATTTTAACATTTTCTTAAAAAATGAGTTTTTTTTGTAAATTTACTTATATATGAGATCGGAGGAAGTATATGGTGAGTGGTTGCGGATCTCAATAGGGGGGACGTTTTGACTTTTTATATATAGCGTTTTACCTAAAACATAGGCACATGAAGGAATGATGATTATCTAATTGTAATTAACTAGCACACGTGGTGGCTCAGACACATCACGGAATTGAACGGTTAAAGTAAGCCAAAGCCAAAAAGACATATCAAAATTTAATTTTAAGTTGACCTTAATACAAGTACGATCCTACATGTACTAGTACCATTCGTTGACTCCGATGATCGTATTTTTTTATAATTATATAAAGATAAATATTAGGAAATACAGTAAGATCTTGTTTGATTTATTTTAATGAATATTTTAACAATAGTAAATTTTTATAATTTTTCATGAAAAAAATCTAAAAATACTAATGATTCAAAATTATACATTAGTATGCAGTTTTAGGATGGAGGTAGTATATATTTTATTAGAGGAATCAATGCGGGAACTACTCCAAGAAATGATCAATAATTATTTGCGAGTATTATTGGATCAATCGATCCATCAAGAACCAATTTTTAACTTGCTAAATTTAATCAATCGTTAGTTGGTTCAATGGTGATTAACATTAAATTTGGTAGTAAGGATCACAGTTCGATTCCTTGCAACTGCGATCAGAATGGACTGAAACCATTTGATGCAGAACTAACCCACAAACCAGATTCAACCGGTGGTGGAAAAAAAAAAAACTTGCTAAATTTAATTTTGGAGTTCAATGGCCATTGTGTGATTTGTTTAGGTTCATTGGATATGCCAGAATATAATTATAAAGACTAGTTTTTTTTTTGTCTTGCTGAGGTTTTTAGGTTGAGGCACATGTTAGGGGTACCGCAAGAAACTTAAAAGTGGGAAATTTGGTTAGGAGGTCACAGTTATGAAAAATTAAATCGTGATCATTTCTATCAAATTCAGCGTTAATCGCCACTAAACTAATTAACGATTGATATTTATTTAACATTGTTGTAATTTAAGAGCTGAAACCTAATTTCTCTAAATAAATTGAAGAGATCCTTCTACCTAATTCAAGTGTTTTGGTTTGGATGTCGGATGTGCAATTTTAGTACACCTCTTTTAAATAAGTTTGTCCTTTTATATTTTCACCTTGTGATGTTGTACTATTGTGTAGTCCCTTCTAATACATGTTCTCCTCTTATATATTTCCATTTATTCTTACATTAATTGTACTAATTTTAAATATTTTTTGTTAGGTAGTGTAACCAAAGTTACACATGACCCTGGTTAATGAACAAAAAATATAAATTTTATAATTAAAACAATATTTCTTTATACTATACAAATATTAACTATACAAGTCTCAATGTAGCACACATAAGAAATTTTGAAATCGACCATACATATATTTTAATGTGTTTCTAAAGTAACATTTTTAATATTTTTAGTTTGTCAAGTTGGTTTGTGGCTAAAAAATTCACTTATTCTTTGACCGCAGGAAATCTAAATTTTTGAACTTCAAACTCCGACTCTTATGTTGTTTCTATCATCTGAACTAAATTTATAATTTTTTAATATTTTTTATTGTAAACTTTAAAGACATGTCATTGCAAACAACAATAATTTTTCAAAAAATATTACACGTATTGATACTCGATACCGATGCTTTCTCTAAAATGGAATATCCATACTTCATAGACGTTTTATAAGTGAAAAAATTTACGTCCGTAAACATAAGCAAGCAAGTGACGGTGACTGGTGGGTCCCAAACATATCGAAAGAGGAAAACGGAGGAATGAGAATGGTGGTTATGGAGCCTACAAAACAAGCTTGAATGAAGTAACCGTCACTTTCATGTTCTCATTCGTTCTGTTATGAATGAAAAAGTTAGAATAACGGTTCTACTCACTTCTAAGATTTCCACAACCATTCCTCTATTCATGTTCAACTCATTCATGTATTATTAATCGACACAAATAAATTAATAAATAATTAAAAAAATAATAAATAAAATAGTGAAAATAAAAAATACATACCTGACGGCGGATTCAGAGAACCGTTTATTTTGCTGCCGTTGCCGGAGAACATGAAGATCGCCGCCGGGACAAAACTCCGTCAAAAGACAAAGCCATTTTGCAGCATCAATTGTAGCATAAAGAGTAGGCAAAAAAGGATGATCAAGAGATTCAAGTATTTCTCTCTCAGTTTTCGCTCTTCCTTCTTTACTTCTACTAACTAACTCCTTCTTATCCATCACTTTCGCCGCAAACATCGCCGGAATTTGTCCGTCGTCGTTAAGTTCAGCAAGATAAACAGAACTAATATCACCGGAGCCGAGACGGCGAGAGAATCGAAGGTCAGAAGGGAGAATATGACGAGAAGGTGATTCTGAACGGATCCGGTGAATGGCGGACCAGCGAGGGTCTGATAAAGGAGCGTGATGTTTAGTGATTGGTGGATGATTTAGAGATCTTGTTGAGAGATGAGCGGAAGTTGAGGCGGTTGTTGTGGAACCGAAGCTTGTGCTTCGTTTGATGTCGGCGCCGGTGGTGGTTGTTGTGGAGGCGAAACTTAGGCTTTGAAGGTCGTCGGTGAGATCGTCGAGCCATGGGTCCATTGGGAAGAGAGAGTGTTGTGCTGTTTGTGTGGAAATGGAAAATGGTGATTTGTTTTCTATGATATAGAAAGAAAGAATGAGGGAAAAGGGGGAAATTAAATGTTAATGACTTTTTGGGATTAAAGTCATTTTGGAAAATGAGGATTTCTTCATTTCTATTATCGGTTTTTAAATGGCTTTTGGAGATTGTGATTAATTATAAATTGATTTATTTATGGTAATCATGATATCAATATGATTTATTATTTTTTAATAACTTTTGGATTATCGATGCTCAGAAAAGAAACCATCTAACTAAGTATTGCAAAATGACCCATACTTGCAGGTACTCGTCCGCTCCGCCCTAATTTTGACAGGTAAAAAGTCAAGTTGACTAGATTTGAGTTTAAGTTTTCTTTGTTTTTAAAAGTTTGAGTTGGGACGGGTAATGGGGATGTTAATACACACTTTGAATCTGTCATCGAATTCGTCGCGCTCATATTGAATTACATTTGATCATTTATACTCCCTCCGGCCTTATTTATAAGCAAAACTTACTTTTTAGGTTTATTGAAGAAGTAATGTATCTAGTCTATATTTAAGACTAGATAATGATACATTACTTTTTCAATGAATCTAAAAAGTAACTTTTACTTATAAATAAGGCCGAATGGAGTAAATTAGAAAACCCTTAAATAAACTCTAGTCTGCATTCATATTTTATTTTTTTTAGATTATTATATTCATATTTTTAAGTTGAGTATTAATCAATTTATTTTTTCTATTTATTTTCTATGTATAAATATTGTTGAAACAAAATAATTTTCTACTTTTAACTATTTTTTTAATAAAAAAAAATAACAAAGTGCAACTCAAATTCATATAGAGATAGAGCGGAATGGGGATACCCGAACCCCATTGAATATGAGTTTGGGTGTCAATTTTCATCCTCGTTAAAAAATTGGGACGAATTTAGGGATACTCGAACTTTATAAGTTTAGATTTGGGAATAGCAAAATTCATCCCCAATCCGCTCTTTGCCATGCCTACATCAAACCCAACTTATCCACTTAAATTTTATTTCCTACTCCCTACCCAAAACTTGTTGCAGCTCCCCATAATCGACTTGATACAAGAGTATAAACAGATTGCTTCATGTCAATGTACTATAAAATAATCTAATGAAGGAGAATAAGATGTGGCACAAGGTTTTAAAATTGGTTGCGATCGCGTCTCGATTATGTAAAGATTTTTGCAATTTCGGTTGGTACAGATGTTACGACACTAATTGCGGTTGTTGCGGTATAAATTAATCATAATTTGTTTTTTAATATAGAAAATGATGATAATGGTAATAATATCGGCACCTGCAAAAATTATTTTGTCGCGACCGTTTTCAACAACACTGATTTTTTTAAAAAAAGAAAGAGAACCGTGAGATGGAGCGAAGAAGGTAAGATAGCACCACCATCACATTGAAGCACATTGAAGTGTATGTTGATTTGAGGTGCCCAAATAAAAGAAAATGCGTCAAAAAATTCAAAATAATTGTCACCGTATTAAATTACAAAAGTTAATATTTTGTAGAATCTCAAATATTTGAACTTCTCATTTGAAATTTTACAATCCTTCATTTTATACCTTTCTTTATTAATACTACTACCTATGATTGTTTTTAGAGTGCCATTTTTATGAGGTCTTATGTCATCTCTCATGGCACATGCATGAAAGACGCCTCTGTCGGCCCATACGGACTAACCTATTTTGACGGCTCTACCAAATAGAGTATTGAATGGTCACCGTTCTTTCTCTTCTCACCATTCTTTCTCTGCTCACCTTCAAAAATTGATTTCTTTCTCTTTTGCTCTTTTCACCTTCAAATTGAAATTATGTTCTTTCTATGCAAGGCACCGCTTAATCTCCATTGTCGATCATTTTTCTTCTCTCGTCACAGAGCACCATACCTTTCCCTCCCTAGCTTGGTTTCTATTTTGAAACCCTAATTGGTAAGGACTAAAACGAAAAAGGAATTTATGTGCTCTTCGGGGAAACAACTGAGCCACATCACATAATGAGTCATCCAGATACATCAGTTTAACTGTACACATCATCTTCGCCAAATGTCAAAACGTTTGGCAGCTGAGCATTTTTGAGACGGAAGTTGACGATATGTACGAAAAATAATACGATTTGCATATTCAATGACCTTTTTAAAACAAAAAACGATATAGAGACTAAATTAAAAAATATACATACATACATATACAAATGTGTTATTTAAGCAAAACAAATAATAGTATGTTACAAATCTCTACTTGGACCTCAAACAAGCGAAAGTTTGTGTTTTTTATCAAGGTTGTCAGAATCAAGTTTTTATCTTAACTCGTTTTGCTTAGGTAAACTCGACATGTAAACTCGAATTGTAAAATCGTATGAGTTTACCAAAAATTAAAATAATATTAAAATTATTATAAACATCACGTATATACTAATATAATACTATAAAAACTTTAAAATTTCAAATTATTAACTTAATTATAAAGTCAAAATTTGTGGAAAGAAAAAAAATTATAAAGTCAAAATATATCAAATCACCATATAAAATACATAATTATTATTCCACCAAATCAATATAAACATCCAGATAACAATCTAAAATAAAAACATTCATATAATTTTTTATAGTTTTTTGTAGAATAATGACGATTCATAAGTGTCTACCTAGTAAAAAAGTTAAAAGTATCCATGAAAACAACTTGAGTTACTCTTTACAAAAGTTTAATTCTCGTACAACGCAACTCAATCGCTATATTCATTTGCAATATCATCAAATTCTTCTTCCGAAGATAAAAGATCATCAATATTTCAACCAAAGACCAAATTAATTGAAAGTGGAAGTGAGAAAAGTTAGAAAATATTGTTTCTTTTGACAAATGGGCCAAAAAAAAAATTGCCAAAATAAATAAATTTGACTTTTAAAGGAAAACCGTGTGAGTTTAGACGATTTTAGCGAGTTTAACTGAGTTAACTCGGTGTAAAATCGTTTTTTTCACGAGTTTACCTGAAAACAATGAGTTTACCTGAAAACGAGTTTACATCCGATTTAACATGTTTTTTGTAAACTCGTTTTTTATACCTAAAAACATAAAATCAGACGATTTTATTAGTTAACACGCGATTTTACAACCATGTTTTTTACTAACCATAAATCAACTTTAAATCTCTACTTGTGGCTTTAAATCAACTTGATTGTATAAAAATTGATTTAGTTAAAATTTAGCAGTGATCTAACCATAGATATCTTTACACTAAAAGCAAGCTTGTATAATTTAATGTAAAGTTTCAACCTGACTTGAAACAACATTTTATCAATTTTTTTATGAGCACAGTTATCACTTATCACTTCCATAATGATATTCATACTATAGTAGATCATTCTCTTTTAATTATCACCAATCAGTAATCACTCAAAATATAAAAGTAAACTTTGTACAAAATCGTAAATTCTTTCTCTGCTTCATTATGCTATTCAATATTCATTATTGGCAACCTGTGGCAGGTGGGCCGATTATGATTATGCAATCATGGTCAGACGAGTACTTATATAATGCAGACGGATCTTTATGGCATATAGTTGCCACTAACCAAAGCTTCTCTACTCCCAATTGATGTGCATTCATTATTAATTCATCGTTTCTCTTTTGGTTCTTTGTATTCTAAGGATAGTTAAAGATAGTTAATAGAACACTTGGATGCATGTTTCTTATAATTTAATTATAAGGTCTTGTGATCTCTGTTTCTTCGAGAGATTAGTCTATGCAGCTGTACGAAAGGATATTCTATATTTACGCAATAAAAAAAAAGATAGATATATGTTTTATTAATGTTAGTATTAAAAGTTAAAATTAGGAAAAATTTCAATATCAATATAGGACGACTTTTTTGTTTTTGTTAGAAAATGATAACCAGTGCCTCCGTGGAACTAGTTAATGATACTTAAAATAATAAACATACCTTAAAGTTTGTGCAGTCAATATTTGAAAAGTAGAAAAATTATTGTTTTCAATACAAAAATTACATTTTTTTTGTATCATTTAACACTTTAATTTTGAGAGAAATATCTAAAATTCAGTCAAAAAATAAGTATTACTAATTAATAATTATTCTTGTTAAGGTTATAATTTAAATTCTCTCAAACTATTTGTTATTTAGCTAAACTCATCAAACACTCGAATTTAATAACTTGATTAATAAACTAAATCATTTTATTTATTAGGCAAAATGCATATATATATTATTTAAATTTTGCGTTTGTATTAGATAGATCATAAATTTTTTAAGTTCTTTTGTTTTAAATAGGTCATTTTATAGACCTATCTAATATAAACGCAAAATTTAAAGACCTAAATATGCATTTGATCTATTTACTTTTCACATACATGACCAACTTTATCTTCAAATTATTTATGTGAAAAGAGACCAAAAGTTATAAGCCATCATGAACTACACCTAAATTCAAGACCCCTCTCTATTTTATGTCAATTAGAAATTCAAGGCGTCAAGAAATCATCACCATAAAAGACAACCACTTAAAACCAACCTACTCAATTCCAACTTAAAATTGGACCTAGTACACCAAAAGGGTCAACAAGGGCATCACCACTACCGTATTTGATGCAATTAACATCTAATAAAAAATGTTAATTTATGTTTTATAACAACATCATCTAATAAACTTTATTTTATTTTTGTTTGGGTTTGTTTAGCCGTTTGCTTTTATCATGGAAAGATACACAATAGAAACGTCCAATTGTTAACAAGATTTTCTCTATATTTGTTTTGTTGATTTGTTTGCATGTTTTCATAGTCAATTCGTGCAATAATCAAGAATTTGTTGCACCATCATTTTCTAGTTCCTAGTACATACAAGGCAAATCGCACAAACATATGAAATCCATGTGAAGATGTCACATATTAGGAATACTTATTACTATTTGAGGGTGGGGTAGCCCAAATAGCATATGCCACAATTAACTTGGTCCGAAGAAGGAGCTTGACAGATATAACTAGGAAATAATCGCTATTGATGGTTATGATGTGTGTGAACACTCAGAAAAAAATATAGCGTTTAGACAGCTAATAACCTATGAAGTACGAATATAGATACTAAACAAGATATGACATATATTAACATGTTGATATCGATAATTTGGAAAAATGATAAAATTAAATGTAATATATTTTCATATATATATCGATGTAGGATACTAATGCGCGTCTGAAATATAACACACGTCGAATTTAAGAAGTGTTCGCATTGATCCATAATATATATTTTTCTTTTTTGACAAATTCGCGCTTCATAAATAATAATACATAAGTCAAGGTTTTAAGAAGAACATTGACAAAGATATACATGAAAGGACAACCGGTGCAAATTGATTCCTAACTACATTAAATATGATTTGGTATCTCTATTTACTCATTTTTGGCTAAGAGTAAATGGAAATAACTAATCTTATAATATATATATATATATATATATATATATATATATATATATATATATATATATATGGCCAATTCTAACATGGACCACTTATTCAAGTGGTCCATGGTGGACCAACGCTATAACGAATACGAATTTTACAAAATCGACCGTTGGATTGAAAGTTTATATCATATAGATCATCCACAGAAAAAATTAGAAAAATTGAAAATCATTTGATATGTTTTTGGGACTTATTAAGATTTACAGTATTTAATAAACCGTTAATCTTTATGGATCTCAATAACATATCAAATGATTTTCAATTTTTCTAATTTTTTTTATGGATGATCTATATAATATAAACTTTCAATCCAACGGTCGATTTTGTAAAATTCGTATTCGTTATAATAGTATTGACCACTTGTCCACGGTGGACCACTTGATGAGGTGGTCCACCATAGCATTGGCCATATATATATATATATATATATATATATATATATATATATATATATATATATATTCTATAATAAAAGGAAGGTAGTTATGTTAGTAATTTTGTAATTCTATAATCCCGCCAAAGATCATGCCGGGTCCAAGTATTGCCACATAATTGTGGTACATGTGAAAAATTGTATTTTATATGATTATATACACATGGGATGTAAAATTTATTTTAGTAAAACCCACAATTGATTTATTCTATGTTAGATAGAAAATATACTAGAAACTTTAATAAATTTGATTTTAAATTTTTTTAACAAATTTAGCTTCAAACAATGTAGATGGTCAATTGCTTCAAAAAAAAAATGTAGATGGTCAATTCACTCAATTGCATTACGCTCCTTTGAGATGGAGGAGGTGATTTGGTTGTTCAAAGACAAAGTGTTAAAATTTTGATAATTTGAAGAAATTGAATGATAAAAGTTTTGATAGGTTAAGAGAGTAAAATCCATAAGGAAACATTTTGATAAAGGATGGTATGGTAAATTTAGTACAATTGATGTTCTTATATAGACCTTTTAGAGGATTAACTAACTAACTAACCACTTAATAACAAATTAACAAACTAATTGAACCTCTAACTGATCATCTTATTAGAGATAATTTTATTTATGACATTATCATATATCAAATGTGGTCAACTCTCATTGTCAGAATTCGAACATTGATTCACAATGTTTTGAGAGTCTAATTTCTTCTACTACTCAACACTCTCTCTTCATCTTATTGGACTAGATTTACAAAAATGAGCAGTCCTAAGCAGTGGGAAACGAGCTAGGCTAGGGCCAGTACTTTTCCTCTTCTTAATCTGTTTCTCTTTACATGCTTTGATCTTGTAACTCGGATTATAAGGAAAAAATTCCAGAAGATTGATACCTTTATCTTCAAGTAAGCTCTCAAGATTAACATAAACATTTTCCATACGGACCATACCTTTATCGGGTCTAATTTTCCAATCCAAAGAGGTTATGAACCAAATATAATTGAGAAGTAATTGGGCCTGTAATTACACCAACAAAAGCATTGCTTAATTCAGAACGTGTTTTATGAAGTTTTTCTAGTTCAAATTCGAAAAATGCATTATGAAGTTTTTATCCAAGATAAAAAATCGAAAAATGCATTTCGAATATTTTTAACATGGGCAAAAAAAAAGAATTGGAGGGGGGATTGCTATGTAGGGGTGGGGAAAGAAATTTTCCTTCACTATAAGGAGTACTTTGCCCAATTTAATTGATGTCACTTTTGTTTGTATAACCCATTGGATTTGGCCTTATACCTTTTGAATTGGGAAAATTACTTTTGTCACTCTATGATTTCTGGGGCGCGCCCTACGAAATGATCAAAATGTCCCGGTCCGTGACTTGTATCACGGACACCCTACAAACACCCTTCAATTATAACATCCGTAACTTAAGTTACGGATGTAGAAAAAATATAATTTTTCAAAAGTACTCATTTTCCTACATTCGTGACTTAAGCCACTGAAAGATATTTTGATCATTTCATAAGGCGCGCGAGTAAGTTATAGGGTGGCAAAAGTAATTTTCTTGAGTTGGACATTTTGGATATGAGACTGAACCACGAAATAAACAAAATTGGTAGCTAGATGAAAATGATACAAATGAGAAATAAAAGTTGGACCAGGGAGGTAGGGACTAACCTTTGCTGACACTGCAATTTTTCTATCACGATTCACAAGCCATCTTTATGATAGGACAAAGTATTGCAATTTACAAACAAAATTATATATATGCTGTCCGAAAATATTTTGTTGGTGTATTTTGGCTAGCAATCACAACCTTAATGTAGAGCAATGTCTAGCACAGTGCTAGTAGTTTTTTTTTTTTTGTCAAATCAATGGTTTTTTTTTTTTTTTTTTTTTGCATGTGGCCAAATTACTCGTAATCAATCATTAGTTTTCAGGCTTCTTTTTGCGTCTTCTAAGTTTCACACGCTCCCGACCTTCCATTTCCACCCTCGCAATGTAGGATGCAAACTTAAGAAGCGTAAAATCTATATAAAAAATTTGATTAGATTCCATAAAGCTCACATTCTAAGATGAAAACTATTTTATTTTTCTTCAAATTTTATACCCTTAAATTCGTGACTTAAATAATGCGGACAGTATTTTTGTAATTAATGAGGAGGAACAAAAACATCCATGAGCGTGAAAAGAAGCAATCTAGATTCCAAAAGATACTACCAAGAAAGAAAAGAAGCTCATGAGGGGTGTGGTTAGAGTTTTCCAATAACAGAATAGTATCCTTTACTAGAAATTAACTCCAACAACAATCGATATTGTTAGGTTAGAAATTTTTATTTATTCAAATTCTAGATCTCGCAATAGTATGTGAGTTTCAGTGATGTTTATTACTTTGAAAATTTTGCACATAGTTGATTATCAAAAAGATATTTCGTACTAAATCTCTTAAATTTTTTTTTTGAAGAAGCTAAATTGTCACTGACGATAATTGAACCTGAGATCTTAAAAGGATCACACTTCCAAGTTTCAAACCATTAAATCTCTTAGAATTTACCATCCATTACGATTGCAAACATAAGATAGTCAATTTACACAAAAAAAAAGGAAATAGATGTCAAATTTTTTAACATGTCGTATAGATATTTATCTTTGTTTCAACAAAACAAGAGAAGTAATTATCTATTTTCTTTTAAATTTAAAAATTGGTTAATCATAAAATAAAGATGAGCAAAAATCTTTAACAAAATATACATTGAAATAATTGACAATCAATTTTTAATATTAATTCACCATTCATAAATTTGAAGAGCCAAATTACTAATTCCCACAATTTTTAAGAACACAAAAAACAATGATTAACTAACAAAAAAGATTAAAAATTAAATAATAAAATCAAAAGATAATATTATTATTTTTTACTAAAAATATCAAAGATAATAGTGACATAGAAAGGGGAATATGTTATTATTACAAGAAGAATCTAGGAAGCACACAAACAATCAACGACCCATTTTATCTGCAACAATCCTCGCCTAATCCTTCGTTCAAAGTAAGCTTCTCCTAATCTCTACTACTTAATCGTATAATACTTTGAATAACAAATTTATATCTCATATTGTTTTTAGTATTTGATTGTTCTATGAAACTTATCTATAAGTTTTAGCTATAAAATATTAAAGAGTATGCAGAATAGGGTGACTTTAGAGTTTCATTAGATTAGATATAAGGTGTGTCTGACACGTGTTAGTGTCACCGATACAACACCAACACATGTGATTACATTGAATTATGTTATTATCTTAGAATTTTATTGGTGTCAACGTGTCAGTATTTGAGTGTCTTTAGTGTTTGTGTCTATGCTTCATATGATGCAAGAGAGACTTAGAAATCTTTGGCAATGTTTATCAATTAGTTTAAGGAGACAAGGATATATATATATATTTAAATGTAGACATAAATTAACAAACTAGGCCCTGTTTGGATAGATAAACTCAATTTGCAGTTTTTTGCATAAGTGCTTAAATGATAACCGTTTATGTATAAGCTAGTTTTATAGCAAAAGATTAAATAAAGTTAAAATGTTTTCGTACAAGTTATAAGTTGTTTTCATAACCTATCATGGAGAATTTATGAAGATAAGTTGAAAAAAGCTTATGAATATGTCATAAGTTATTTTTATAAGTTTTTCAAAGCAGTCTCACAAGTGTTCATACTAGTAGATAAGTTCAAGTAAGTCAATACAAACAGGCCTCTAGTTTGTTACTATGTAGAACAAAACCGATTTTGTTGAGTGAATTATCAATTTAGTTATGAAATTGTAAGGAGACAACAATTTGGTTATTCAAGTTAAAGAAATTTCAAAATGGACATCTCCAATTGAAATTCCTAGATCACACCAGTTCCTTTTAGAGATTATTTTGGTATGTTATTAATTTTAGGAACTAAAATTGCGATTCGCTCCTATTTCACTGTATGTCTAAAGCTTTTCTAAGATAATGTAGTAAGTCACATAGTAGATTTGACAGCACCCTTCATTTTAGAGGAATGAAGTTTTATCACAATATTTTGATGTTGGTCATGCTTGATTTATACGTGAAATTTTTACTTAGAACCTTTTGATCTTTGGTATCAAAAGTTTAGTGAACCAAATGATATAAATTGTGGCTTGGAAGTTTAGTATTGTTAAATAGTGGCTATAGCGGAATTTGAACAAATTGCTATTGTTCCGCGATACACTATTTTGAACAAAATGTTGTCAAATTGCGGCTATGATGGTGTAATAGTACTGTTGCCAATTGGAATTCGAACAAACTACTTATTTCCGCAATGGGCTAGATAACATTGTTCAGTATTAGTAAGAACTGCATTTGTTTGTTTATTGTAACGAACCCTTTTCAACTTTGTTGTTTTTCTGCTTATTTTATGTCTATAATATTTTCCCTATGCCGGGAAAAAGCATTAGAAAGTTGTCAACTATAAACTAGATTATGCAGGATGTCGGATTTGGAACCACCCTTTAGACCACGAGAGAAGATTCTTGAGAAGCAAAAGTATTTCCAGAATATCCCGAAACACACATACCTGAAAGGGCCATTTGATAGGGTCACATCTGTAGCAATACCAGCTGCTCTGGCAGCAACTTCATTGTTTCTTATTGTAAGTTATAAATCTTCATAGGATCTATATTAACTTTTATCAGTTTAAAATTATCTGAGATTCACTCTTATTTCTCATGATGTATCTTTTTGACATTGTTGTATTCCTTTGTTTCAGGGTCGAGGGATCTACAATATGTCCCTTGGAATAGGAAAGAAAGAATAACCAGCAAGTTCCTGACCGAGGAGATGGTTATTTTCTGGATCATACAAACTGAAGAGAACTTCCTCAATATGTACCATGTATTTTCTTTGCTTTTATGTTTGGTGCCGTAATAAATGTGCTTAGTTACTAAGTTTGATCTCCAATGGAGGTTTAGAACGTGAATGCATATCGTTTGCTGTATGTTTAATGTAATTGGTTGATTATTTAGTGCTTGTGTGTTATGACTGAATGTTCAAATTCATGTTTTCTGTGCTTAGCATCTTCTATACAAGCATTTATTATTCGTTACATTATTAAACATTTTGATCGGTCATTTGGCATAGTAGAAAGACCATCGAAATTGACAGTAGATGAGTTTGAAGAGATGGCCATATTGACAGCTTAACTAGACATGATTTTGAAATCTTAAATGATGAGTGAAAGTAAAAACTAAGCTTTCCGAGTTAAACTAGAATATACAATATGATATGATATATGTTACATTGAGTTGATTATATAGCTGAATTTGTCTCTTGTTTTCTGTTATAGTCCTTTCTAATGTTCAAACTTTAAACTTTAAACCAAAGTTGAAGTATTGTATGTTAAGCCTCTTAGACCATCTCCAATGGTGTAGTACCTATTAGGTACTTATAGTACTTATTAGGTACTACCATTGGAGTACCACCCATTTGAGTACCTATTAGGTACTACTTCTCAAATAAGAACCCTCTCTCTCTTCTTGGACCCACCTTTATTTTCCATTAAAATATTATTTTCATTTAACTTTTTCTTTTCTTGCACAATTTTAAAAATGTGGAGTTATTGATGGGACCCATTTTAAAACTTTTTAAGAAGTGCTCCATTGGAGGAGTTGAGTACCTATTAGGTACTATTATTAAAAAATGATAAATTAGTGATGTGTCCATGTGGGATCCATTTAAGTATTCAAAGTTTGAGTTTTCCATTGTGGATGCTCTTAGTGTAGAGGCCTAGTCCTTTTATTTACTGTTGATTTGCTCAATGACATCAACTGTGATTCAAATTGAAGTTATCGGTTGAGACGTATTGTATGTTAAGCCTCTACACTAAGAGGAGTATTTTTTTTAGTTGTGTTCCTGGTTGAATATGCAAGCACATCATTCTGAGAGACAACTTCGAAAGAGAGGAGTATTATACATATGCACACTCCGATTTTTCCCCCTCAAACTCAGGTATGTGGTGAAGTAGGCACTCTTGAGTATTTCTTGAATAGACTAGACTAGAGTATGAAGTTAGACAATGACTTTGTGAAAATATTAATACTGGTGTTTTGCCCTCTGAAAGTATAGTTTTGGACAAAAACACAATCTTTTATTCTCGTCTCAAAGTATATTTCCGGGCACATGTGTGATTTTTTAGAAACATAGGGGGTGAGAAAAAAGTTCTCATTAACTGTTTGTTCAATGGATGGAACATGATTAACACTGCTCTCCAAAATACAAATCAAGGTCTAGGTAGGTGTTTGATCCTTGATAGAAGAACAGAGTCGTGATTGTGATTGGATACTATTGCACTTCGGTTGTCACAAAACGGTCAATTCGGCAGTGAAAAAAGTTGTAGAGAGCCAAACTGCGATATTATTTGTTTCTCACAATTGGATTTAGCAACACAAAATTTGATTCTGCGGGCTACGATGAATTCAAATTCAGATCAAGAAAGATACAAGATCTAGAAGTTGAGATTCCATGTTCGAGACCTAGTTAGCATCACACAATGCTTGAAGAGCAAAGGTAGTACAAAAAATGGATGGGCGCAGAAGGCTACAGTCCTCAAAATCCCATTTTCTTCATTTTATTGCTCAAGAGAAGATTTAGTATAAATTAGCTCAATTTATTCCAGCAAAACAATTTTCGGCATGGTTTTTCGAAGAAGCCAAAGAAGATATTAAGCACTAGAAAAATAGACCAGATCAAGTACAAAGTGTACCTAATCTGAAAATATTTTAGCATGGTTTTAGTGACAAAGTGTATTTGTTAGGTAAGTCATTTATTTGGACTGTGTGAGAAGCAATGAGCCATATTAGCATGTCATCACTCATCATGAAGGAGGTTTTACTTGATGTCATTTAGACCTTTATTGACTTTAGTATGTCTTTCATCATGGTTCTATGACTTCTATCTTGTTCATGTTGGACTGAATAGTTGTTAAATTAGAGGATTTATTCTTAGGGTTTAACAGCATAGTTTGTTGTTGTTCGTTTATTTTTTATTCTTTAGAACTTTTGACCCGTGCATGGGTCTAATTTTCCATAAACAAGAGAAAACACCAATCGAAGAAATAAAATGTACTAGAAATACACTCCTTAAAAACTATAAACCAAAAATACAATACTACTAAAAACGCAAAAGAGCACGAATAACAATATGTCAAACACATGGTTATAGACACCTGAACCAAAATACCTACCAAAGAAGAGAAAAAAGGATAGAAAGAAGACGGTTAGTATTTCCCTTAATTCTTGTTACACTCGTGTAATGTAAATAATTTACCAGACCAAAAATTTTAAAAATAATTTACCCCCTTTTTTTCCTTTTTCTTTTGGTGAAATAAATACATGTTGACCAAGTAGGCCAAAGCAGATCAAAGTTTAATTATAAGCCACTACAACCATTTGGTATGATAATGCTGTCTAAATTGCAGCAGTTAGAGCTTTTACTTTTTGACGCAAGTAGTTATAGCCTAGACATGTTTGCTGTGTATGGTAAATGCTACCTACTGATCTTGAAACTTTTTTTTTTTTTTTTTCTTTCTGAATCTCTGCTATTTGAATACAAATTTGCCTAATATGATACAAACATAATATCAATGCAACTCTCGGTAATATCAATTATTGCAACATAATTGCAGCTTTAGTTTAAGGGTCATGTTAATTAGTGATTCAAGAAAAAAGTACCCTCCTTTATAATATAATAAAAGAGGTCTCTTACGTCCTTTCTTTATAGATAGAGCAATCTTCACTCGACAGTTCAAAAGCGAATCAGTACAAACTTGTGTGATATGTATTTACTTACATATCAGGCGTACTTCATCGTACCTTGCCTAATCCTCTTTTACCGGCTTCTACAGTTCTACTTGTTATTTATCGACTTATATGTACCCAGTTTTATGATTGACATTGTACATTAGCTACATATTTGACTGCGACTCTCCATAATATCAAAGATTGCAGTATAGTTGCAACTTTAGTTTAATTTAAAACCTCGTTCTATAAACTAGGAATTAAGGCTGTTTATTATCATGAGATGATTTAGCCAAATCAAATTATCATGAGATGTTTTTACATTATTTGAAGACTCCTTACTAACAATTTCAACATAGCAGGTCTTATGCTACCAATTTGTGCGATTTTTCAACAATATTCTTGGTGGTTGGACCAAAAAAGGAGTTTGTAATATTTAAATATCCGCAACTCATAAAAGATTTTTTCAATCATACATGGACACGTGGAATTGGATTTGATATTGTAATTTTTTTTTTTTTTTGAAACGGCTAAATTTTATTTAAAAGATAACTCCTCCACAAGAAGTGAGGGAATTATCAGGAAACATACAAAAAAGGTAACGTGATATAACACAATTATCAACACCAAATCCAACACCCCAAACCACCCATACACCAATAAGGATTCGCTAAACCCCCAGAGAAAACCCCTACTCAATCCTAAGAGACACCACTTGGCTCTAACTTCCGAACTCGAATTAAAATTACTCGGCCCATCAGCTCCAAAGTGTAGCCCCCGAAGACAGAGGTTGAGTGACTCCGGTAGTCAGAAAATCGAACAGTCAAACACCTGATGCAAGGGAATTCGCCCAGCTACCAGAGACATGCAAGTCTCAACAGACTTAAGCACCCCTCAGCGACTCCAAGAGTCCTGCAAATCTCAACAGATTTGAAAATGGTCAGAACCTCTTGCCTCCGAGAGAATCCACTCACACTCAGCCTTGACCATCCAACACCACTCCCACACCAAATCGTCCTGGAGATACGATAAAGCACCATCATCCGTCAACACGGAGAGCCTACGTACCTCGCCTTTTCAGGCGCGACAGGAACCTCCACTTCACCACCACCTCACCAAGACCAATCTCCCTCTGTCCAACACCACCTCCATACCACCACCTCACCAGAACAACAAACCAGGAAACAGAGAAACAAAGCCGACAGCCACCACCAACAGAACCAGGACGCAGCGACTCACCACCAACACCAAGCTCACTCCTACCTCGGCCACAGCCACCACCTCACCGGAAAAAACACCACACCTACACCAAACAGCAAACACCAAAACCAACTCCGGCGAGAAGAGGAAGCCGCAGCGAAGACAAGAACCTAAGCAGACTTAGTCGGAGATGAAAGGAAGCTTTGTCAAGTTCGATTGGACGGACAGCCACCTGAGAAGAAACTAAATCAAAACCACCACCTTCGAACCAGACCACCACCACCTGAACGGAAAAAACACCCCTGACAGCCACCACAAACACCACCACCGCCGCCAAGGATTCACTGAAACATGCCAAACCAACACCACAGGTAGCCGCAAGGAACCCAGCTAACCCACACCAACTTAAGACAGAAAAACGCAGCACCAAACTAGCACGGCGCTGCACCAGAACCAGAAAACCCCAAACAGCGACGTAAGGTTGAGTTGACCATCGGAGAAAGCAAAAACCAACACCCTAAGAACAAAAACTCCACCCCACACAGCGACCCAGAAAACGAAACGGCCAGCTCTCCGACGAAAACGAGGACAACTATATCGCCGACGAAGACGACCGGAAACAGGGACGGCGGTACTGGAGAACACCGGAGGGGAGGAGAAACGGCGGTCCGGAGCTTATAAGCTCGTCGTACCACCATCACCGGTCGCTACATCTTCCTTGGAAGGTTTGGATCTTTGGAGGAGGGGGCGGCGGCGGCTAAAGGAGGTAGAGAGAGAGGGCAGAGAAAATTAGGTTAGAATTTTTTGATGATATTGTAACTGTGTTCGTTCGATTTCAATCAACAGCTGAGATTCTTTAAATATATTAAATTGATATGTAATTTAAATTGTCTAATCTTAAATTAACGGTTGAGATTAAAAACATCGACAAATTACATGAAAGATTATAACAGATCTATATCGATGGACCCACCTCTCTCTCTCGACCCAACTAATTTAGCCTTTTAAAGCTATTCACAAAGAACTTAGGCCTCTTAAGAAACGTATCAACTGCATGATTAAGCAAAAGAAATATACAAATCCAAAGCTTTATACAACCTTAGAGGATCATTTGTCAGCCTGGAAAGTCATCATTATTAACTCCTTCATGCATTGACATGTGTTGTACTTATATCCTTACTTAGATTGTTAAGGTTATTTTCATTATTGGCTTATATAATTAATTCAAGATTAAAAAGGGGTTCACCTTAAAATATGCTTTGGCAACCATTTTCTATAATGCTTTGTGTTTCATTCATCAATTCCTTAAGGCTATATTTGGGAGTTGGATTTTAAAAATAAATACATATTTTTCATTTCTAAAAGTAAATTATATTATAAAATATTTCTAAAATCAATTAAAATGGTGTTCCACTCCATCACCACTTTAATAAAAATTAAAGTTAGACTATTTTTTTTAAAACCAAAAGTATCCTCCGCGCGCAACTGTATAGACTAATACCCTCGAGGTAACTGAGATCCATTTAAGGGGTTGACCTCTCGAAACAAATGATTTTCCATACGCATCGATCGGAGATCGAATCCAGAACCAAATATCAATTTGATGATAATTTTTTTGTTGTTGATATGATATATAGTGCATGTGTTGAGCAACCCTAGATCCTAAATTTGGATTCTTTCAACAACTTAAATTGAAACACTTGTTGAAATCTTTTCTTACAATGCCAAGGTGTAAGGCTACTTACTTTCTGCCATCTACATTGTGTGTGTGACCTGGTCCTCATATGGGGTAATAATTTTTTTCATAAAGGCAACTTGCTTGGTTGCTACCAATCCTACTCTGTCTTGTTTCTTAAGGTTCTTCCACAAACATGCTTTTGTAGGTGAGCCCCTTCTGTCCACTATCCAACCATAACTTCTTCTTCAAGCACCTTTCCATTTTCATGAAAGCACATTCTATTATTACCAACTAACTATGAAGTAGATACTCAAATACTCGTCGACACTACTAATGTCAAAAACATAGAACATCCACATGGAATAGTCAGATGGTGAAGGTTTGAGACTTCGTGGTGTTCAATCAGGCTCCCGCTAGACATTGAGTGTTTATAAGATGCATCGTAATAAAAGAATTTTTTAAATACTTACTTGAGTAGTCTATCAAATGTTGTAACTTGCACGACTATTATACACTGACCGATGTAGAATTCAGAGACACGTTTAATCCTATGTGTATTCTAACTGAATTTAATTAAGGAATTGTCAAATAAAATGGAGTAAAAGGAGTTTTGAATAGGTGAATTTTAAGTCATTAGTAAAAGTTTTGGTCCTAGGTTATTTATTTCATAAATATAAAAAAGTAATGGTATGGTAAGCCGTAGTAGCTTAACTTACCACTATACCAATTTAAGAAAATAGCTATCTAACCAAAGGAGGCCCATCATGATTCTTAGTTAAGGTATACTGACATTAAAATAATCGAAAAAGAGTATGGCAGAGAAATTAATTAAACATTAACTAGTAATTTAGTGCTCACTACGTATAATAACACTACTCATAACAAATAATTAAAAAAATAATAATAATTAAAATTTGCCATACTTAAGTTGGCTTTTGAGTAAAGGAGGCGGGAAATATTTGTTTAGCTAAGATAAACCGTTGGATTTAATTAAAACTTTTTTTGCATGACATCCAATCATAAGCCATAATGTAATTTTTTATTTTGAAATATCTGCACAAATATTTTGCACTCTCTTTTGCCTTTTATATAGAATTATATTTTTGTCTGTTAAAGAAAATTGTAAATTGTGATTTGAATTTGCATGGGAAATCGATTATCTACTCTAAATAGGTGATCGCAAGAGTAATTTCAACTCTTGAAAAATTTGAAGGATTAGATCTCGAAATTTTGTTTTCGTCGTCAAACCATTTAAATATTTTTTTAATGGTCTAAATTTACTTGATTGCGTGAATTTATGATTCCCTAATTGCAAAGACTAGGAAGTCTTTTTGGACAAGTATTTTTAACCAAGCCAATGAAAAGTAAATAACGTTTTCTATAAAATACTGACAGAGACACAAACATTAAACAAGATATATATATTAACGCAAAAACATCTATAACAATTTAAGAAATTAAAAGTGACCAAATGTGTCAATGACACTAACATGAATCAGACACCAAACACAACTTTTATCTGAAAATCAATGTTAATTTTCAAGTATATAATCTTCATTTTTGTAACAGCTATTTATGTGATGTTTTCTATTCAATAATTTACTACTATGATAAAATAAATAAAAAATATTCATACTATTAAAATAAGATACTTGGCTTAAAAGCTAGTTTTGTTTTATAAGCACCTAAGGCAGAGGAAAGACAGAGTTATCATTTCAAATAAAAGAGAAAACAGGTAAGAACAGTAAGATAAAGAAAAAAAGTGTCTTGTGATTTGTGGAGCAAAAATGGCAACACCAAAAAGATCATATGATCAACAAATTGTGCAACAAGTGAAGAACTCAGGAATGATTAACAACATGCAAAGTCCAAGAAGAGATGAAAGGGAAGAGGAAATGTCAAGATCAGTTCTAGCAATGTTCAAATCAAAGGAAGAAGAAATTGAGAAGAGAAAATTAGAGGTTAGAGATAAGGTTCATGCTCATCTCGGTCGAGTCGAAAAGGAAACAAAACGATTGGCTGAAATAAGAGAAGTAAGTTCAATAACAATCACTTAATTTGATATTAGATTGTTTTATAATGTTTCATTGTTTGCTTGGTTTTTTATATGCATATATATATATATGAACCTTTGAGCAAAGTTTCTAAACATGGTCACAATTGTTTTGCGGTCGTGATGTAATTTTTTATATCGTAGAAAATTGCGGTTAAATATAACTTATGTTGCCGCAATAGCAATAACATTATGTTTGTGATATTAACATTTTGTTATCGCGGCCACAATTGTTGTTGTAGACCGTTTTAAAATCTTGAGCAAGATTTAAGAATTAGTTTACATTTAATTTGTACTTTTGTAGTTAAGGAAGATTGTATCCACATGTCCATGGTAGTGTTGTATGAAACAATCTAGTTAGCAACAATTTGAAGGAAAAAATAAATGAAATATGTATACTTTTTTAAAATTATTAATATCTTTTTATATTTAAGATTTTTTTCATTTATTATAAATAATCTTTATTTGAGAAATTGCTTAGGAAATTGAGGGATTCACAGATCCAATGAGAAAGGATGTTGCAATGGTTAGAAAGAAGATAGACATGGTTAACAAAGAGTTGAAGCCATTGGGTCAAACATGCCAGAAAAAGGTGAGATTTTCTAACTGTTTAATAACTGTTTTTAAATTTTTTAAATTTCTAGTTTCTTTACTAGTACAACATAGGATTTGATGAAGGAGACAACAAAGTGATCCTAATGATCCCAATATGTTTTGCTTTTGATACAATCACTCAATTTATGCTTAGAATTTAGTCAATTGACCACCTTAATTATTTGCTTTAATTTTTTGTTCCCATATATTCTCTCATCAAAAGGAGGCTACAATATTATCTAGTTGTGAAAGGGGATTTTTCATAATAATTGTGATTCAATTTGCATGTAGAAACTTGTTGTTCAAAATTCTCCATGCATCCTTTTTTAATAAGCTATCAATTTTAGTTGTTTTTTTTACCAGAAATCGAACTCGAGTTTTACCCGTTCGAATCCTGACTCTCTGCATATATAATACGATGTCTTTATCAACTGAATTAAACTCATAAGAACAGTATCACCCTCTCTTTAATTTAGTCCTTAAATTATACCAAAATAGTAAATGATTTTTAAAGTATATGAAATCTGCTAATTTAATTTCTAAAGGATATTAAATTTGTCATGTTAGTCTCTAACATCTTAATAACAGAAATTAAAATAACAAATTTTATAATTGATAATTTATTTATTTTTTCTTTTTTCATCAGTATGCCCTTAAGTTAAAAACAAGACAAAAAGAAAACACTCAATTAAAAAAGTTTTGGGAATCTTTATATTATATCATGTTTTTATTCAACTTCATATTATATCATGTCTCTATCAGGGGCGGCTCGGAGGGGGTGCAAGGTGCCCTGGCGCACCGGGCCTCTAATTTTTAGGGCCTCAAAAATAATATTATGTAGTAGTAAGTCTTTTGAAAAAAAGATGATTCAAAAAAATTGAAAAAAATATCTTAATATTTCTTTAATTTATTTTTGTTGTCCCAATTTAAAGTGGCTAGGTGTATATTTTAGAAAAATAAAATAAAATGAACACCAAAAGAAAGGTTTGTCATATCTCAAACATAATTAAAAACTCGTGTATTTTTTCCTTCTTCATCCTACTAATTAGAATATGATTATTTTATATTTGGTTTTGTGTTTTTTTTTATAATTAAAGGATTCATTTTAAATATTCTGCTCAGGGCCTCTAAATTCTCGGGACCGGCCCTGGTCTCTATCCTATCCTAGCCATCAAACGGACCCGTAATATTTTAATAATTGAAACTAAATTAGCAGATCTTATAATTTATGGGTTTTTTTCTATAATTTTTTTTTTGTGAAACTATATATTTTTGGTGTTACAGGAGAGAGAATACAATGAAGCTCTTGAGGCTTTCAATGAGAAAAACAAAGAAAAGGCTCAACTTGTTACAAAATTAGTGGAGGTTAGTAATTATTTATTGAATTGAATGTTTAATTAAGTACATTCATAATTTCATTTATTTTTGTTCCTAGCTAACATTTTCTTTTTCTTTCTCTTTTCATTATGTGAACTTTGAATTAGCTTGTGACTGAAAGTGAGAGAATAAGGATGAAGAAGCTGGAAGATCTAAGCAAAAATATAGATACACTTCACTGAGATATATGCTAGTGAAAGTAACCTTGTGGGTTCAGTGTGCTATTGACTAGAGTTCTTCTCATTTAATGTTCTAGGGTTTAATTTCAATGTATTTTAATTTGTTTGACTTAGGGAAAAATGGCTAATAAAAGTGTGTATTAAAAGTTAAACACCTGAATTGCAAAATTTATTTTCTTAAATTTAATGTGATTAGGGAAAAATGTCTAATAAAAGTGTGTATTAAAAGTTAAAGGATGCGAGTTTGGCTGAAGTTCTGGGGCTTGGAGAAGCGATGGCCTTCGTAGATTGGTTGCAGCTTGATAGAGTTAGTTTCTAGACGAGTGCAAAGGTTATAGTGGAGCGATTCAACATTGTCGGTTTCCAAGCAAGAGGGCGTAGTAGCACGGCAGTGCAGGCGATGGTTGGACATGAAGAAATAGAGTTTAAAAAAAAAACCATATAAACATTTTTATTAGAGTTGAATAAAAAAAGAAAAAGAAATGAAACAAATAATTTATGACTTGCAAAACCAATTCAATTAAAATACAAAATAAAAAAAAATAAAGAACTCATTTATTTTTTTATTTTTTTATAGATAAAGAATTCATTTATTATAAACATCTAATAACTCAAAAGGCCATAGTGAAAAAAAAAAATCAACAAAAAAAAACCGAGAAATGGACGATTTGAATTGGGTCACGGGTTAGCGAGTTTGGAAAGTCGGTTTGCACATAGTTGACATGGGCAGATCCGGATGAAGAGAACTGGACCGATGGGACCCAAAACCCGCCTGTATAGTGAAAAAAAATATTATTTTAGTCTACTACATTAGTAATGTTGATGTTAGTGGAATGTCATTTTTCCTTTTAAAAAATGCACAAATATATAATAATAATTATACTAATACTAGTACTATTCTTTTTCAAAGAAAAGTAATCAATGCATTTCAATTTACAATGCAATTTTTTACTATGACAATAAAATAGTAGTAATAATGATTTAGTTTTTCCTCTGCATAATTTAGATGAACCACTTTTGTCTAGAAGTTCTAGCTCAACTGGTAAATGCCGAAATTACTAGGTCGGACGTCGTGACCCGGGTTCGAATCTGGAACCTTACAGTTGTACGTGAGTTTAATTTCAGTGGATTACCACTTCATCTAAGACAAAAAAAAAAAAAAGATGAATCACTTCTTCCTCCCATTGTTTTATCTTCTTCTTCATTATAATTTTTTTTTGTAAACTTTTTCTTCATATTTTGTTGTTTTTTATTTTTATTTTGTTGGTTTTATTTTTAAATTTTATTAATGAAACCGAATTAATCAGCCCACGAACCCGCAAATCGCACAATCCTAATCCGTCCAAACCGAATGACGAAAATGAACAAAGATGGATCTCTACATATGAACCGCGGTTTAAGCTGGATGGACATTTTGACCCGAACCCGTCCGATGTCCACCCCTAATAATATCATAGATGGATGTAGAATGTAGAAATTAAAATAAAAAATAAAATTAACAATGTAATTTAACTTATTTTCTCACTTAAAATACTCCATATCTAAAGCGATAATCCAAAAATAAATTATAGTTTATTTAAAAGTTTGTTTAAAAGTTGGGTTCGAAAGTTAGACATCCAACAATCTAAAAATTTAAGTAATGTAAAATTTTAAATAAATCAAAAATAATTTTAACATTCACTTTCACGCTCAGTATGTGCCTAA
This sequence comes from Trifolium fragiferum, assembly GCA_954870985.1. Taxonomy (NCBI): domain Eukaryota; kingdom Viridiplantae; phylum Streptophyta; class Magnoliopsida; order Fabales; family Fabaceae; genus Trifolium; species Trifolium fragiferum. The sequence continues at coordinate 73,721,206 of OX940789.1, read as the reverse complement.
ATTCATTTCTATTTTTAACTCAATCTATATAATATTAAATAAATTTGAATCACCTCCTAAAACTCTCTAAAAAAATTGTCCAATTTAAATAAATGTATATACTCAACAATCTAAAATGAAAATGAGTTATAAATCATTAGTTGATTCAGTGGTGATTGACACTAGCAGATCACGATTCAATTTCTCACAATTGCGATTGAGAGAGGTTGAAATCACTTAATGCTAGAACTGACATCTAAATCTTATTAAACTGATGATAAAAAAAATTGAAAATGGAGCTAGTCAAACTAAACATGTTCAAAACTCAAACAAAGTAGTGCAGTATCTCATTAATCTCTGAAAAATCAAAACCACATGTGTGTGGATCTCTGAAAACAAAAGCACACGTGCATCTCTAAAAACAAAACGACACGTGAACGGTGTAATTCTTAGCCGGAATATTTCTTTCCCATTTTATATATTTCTTTTTTTTGGGTTAGGCCCATTTTAGATATTTATTTATACCGTTTTTGGGTGTGTGCATAACCGACCTCAATTGTTTTTTTTTGGAAAGGGACCTCAATTGTTCTTTTAAACTTATATACACATGAAAAAATTAATAAAGTTTATAACTTTAAATGAAATTATTTAAATTTTATAATAATACTATTAACATGTACTATCTCCTGTTATTTTTGTAAAAAAACATTTAATTTTTTAGATTCATTAAATAATTGATATATTTAAATTTGATTGGTAATATAATTTATATACATCAAATATTCAATGAACCTAAAACGTAAGTTGTTTCTTACAAAAAGACCAAAAGATGTATTTTATTCCACATATTTCATTATTTGTAATGAAATAGTCAAGAAATAATTTTAATAAAGAATTACTATTTTAAACTATGAAAACGAACAAATACAAATGTAAAAGAAACTTCTAAAAGAACCACAAGGATTAAAACTATCCCATTTTTTTATAAGCCAATAGCATTTACGCATTAAGGAGTGAGTAGACATTCAACTAAGATGAGACATTTAAACACTCATGTCGTATACCTATAGCTCATAATATTATAAATAAATAAAAACTCACTTGGGTTGACCTAGTGATATTGGCTTGGTTCATTGGAGTTTGATCCTCTCAAAGTCTCAGGTTCGATACCCCCTTATGTCAATTTCGGTGGACTAGTTTATACAGAGTAAAAAACTCTGGCTTTAAACAGGACCCACGCAAGTGGACGGTGGGATTGGTCTCCTCGGATTAGTCGGTCATTAGATTGGATACCGAGTTTTCAAAAAAAATATTATAAATAGAAATAGGGAAAAATAAATGTATATGGGGGGACTAGACCTTACCAAAAAAGAAACCAAAATAAACGTAGTACAAAAAGATCATTCCTACAAAGGGAAATCGTAAAGAGTTCTAGTTACCGATTTGCTAAACTCCAATTCATTTTATGGTGAACCATGAGATGTAGCACCAATAAAACTAGTGTTACAAAAATTTCTCACTTTTTTCCATATTAGCTCAAACTTATTTGATCAATTGAAAATTTGCTCAGACTACCTCATCAATAACTATCCTAATTGAATCTTCTATAAACTTATAAAATAAAATTAGTCATTTTAAAGAGATTGTTATATTTCATAAAATAAAACTAGAAAAATAAAATAAAACTTTTCAATAAAAAAAATATTGTAAGGATTGTCTCAAAAAAAACGTGTGCCTATACCCTACCATTGCCTAAACAAAAGAAACCTTGGCCTACCATTTCCAATACATCATTGTGTGGCACATGTGTCATTTCCCACTCCGGCAATTCCTTCTCAAACTTCTTAAGACATCAAAATCAAATCTCTATTCCATTCCATTTTTTCATGAAATCTATATAACTACTACATACTATAAATACCACTAGCTCTAAACAAATTAATAACACATAATTTCTTAGCCAAACACATTATTCTTCATTAGCTATATATATGTATTATTAATATATATCTAAGAATGAACTTGGAGAATGAATCTACTAGTAATTCTCATGCAAAAACCAAAACAAATCCAAACACTCACAAGAAAAAAACAGGAAGAAAGAAATTCAAGGAAACAAGACACCCAATTTTTAGAGGAATTCGTCAAAGAAATGGAAACAAATGGGTGTGTGAAATTCGTGAACCAAACAAGAAAAAATCAAGAATATGGCTTGGAACTTACCCTACACCTGAAATGGCAGCTATAGCACATGATATAGGTGTCCTAGCAATTAAGGGCACTTCAGCAATATTCAATTTTCCTAATTCTATTTCTCTTCTTCCAATTTTGAAATCAATTTCACCTAAAGATATAAGAGAAGCTGCAAAGGCTTTTTTTACAAACACTACTATCCCTTCTTTTTTTAGAGATGAGACTAAGTCTTGTTTGGTGGAATGTAAAAGCCAAGAAAGTGTTTTTAAGGGTGATAATATTGAGATTATGAATAATAATAATGATGATGAGTCTAAATCAATGTTTTTTGATGAGGAGGTTTTGTTTAATATGCCTTGTTTTTTAGATAGTATGGCTGAGGGTTTGCTAATTACACCACCCTCCATGAAGAGTGCATTGGATTGGGACAATGTTGATTGTGAAATGGATTTGAAATTATGGACAGATTAAATATAATTCGGCTTCAAAAAAATTTCAAATAGATTCTCATTTGTGAGATTTTTGCTAGATTTATATATTCTAGTGGTAAGTTCAACCATTCAATTTCATTTTTTACCTATTTTGAGTGCATTGCTGCATAAATAAATGAGTGGATGAGATTCTACTAGATTTACACAATTACACTACTTATTACTGATGAGTAAATCTCTTGATACCTTGAAAACTTAAAAGATTAAATTCACCGATATTTATAATTTTAAGGACTAAAATGTTTATTTACTCGAAAGTTTTGTGTACGTTGTTTTTGCTAATGTTCATTTGAATCGGGATTACAACGCATGGACTAAATTTGTACAGAAGGGTGGGGCAGAAAATTTTTAATTCAATTTAATTGGTTTCCATTTGATTGAAATTGATATGTCAATTCCAACCAAATAACGCCGCACAAAAACGACAAAAAAAAAAATGAAAGAAAAATTAGATCATTTAGATTAAAGGTTGAAAAAATATACACAAGAGTGACTAAAAATTTAGAGAGGTGTAACTTTATATCTCTAAAAATATTAGGGCGGACTATAATAACCATAAGTTATACGCAAGTTTATCATACATTTCGCTCTTATTACAATGTAAGCATATTTTAAAAGGAATGGTTAAGATTTCTCAAAAAGAAAAGATAATATGAAGATTAAAGCTGAAAAATGGGTTAGACCAGCATATTAATCCATAATTTATCATGAGCTGGACTGGAAAAAACAATCTGGTCTTTATGGCCTTAGTCGATTTAGTTTATTTTTTGAAATTTTGTCACCTAAATGACGAAATTTTGGATTTTGATGACGAAATTTTAGATTTTGTCACCTATGATATAAAATTGTAGATTTTGTCACCTAAAAACCAAAATTGCCTGACCAAAATTAGAGGTATAGTAAGATTTTTAGAGGGTCCGAAAGCATCATGGGAGCCTAGATAGCAATTTTCTTAACTCATTGACCTTTGGATTGGTCCACTATTATTAACATCTTCATATAATACATCCACTTATTTTTTAGAAGGTGTGTGTTAGCAAATGATAACTAAAAAAGTAGTTAAATACACCCTAAAATGTATGTTGCTAATGCACATCTTCATAAAAAATGATCGGTGATATATATATATATATATATATATATAGTTATAGAGATACTTTAGTAAAAAAAATATATAGAGAGATACTATTATGCAGCGCTGGCTACGGTACATGACTTGTATAGGTCATGTACCGTACATGACACCTTTTTTTTTTGTGTGTTTTTTTTAAAACAAAAATAAATATAAACTATTGGATTATATACATATTATTTAATTAAATGGTAGTGATGAATATTAGAGTTGATCTCATAAAATTTATATAGTTAAAAAGATAGTGAAATTTATAGTATCTTTTAAAAAAGACGATATGTGTACCGTTTGACCTAATTTATTTTAAGATTTTTTTACTTGATAAAATGAGAATCTAGGCCAAATAGACTTTCAAGAAACTCTGAATAGAAAAAAAAGTTGTTTAATTTTTATGAGTAATACATAGATGAAGCTAAAATATACAAAAATTATCAATCAGCTTTAGCTTTTTTCTAAAAGCTTATATTTTTACTTTTAGGTTCCAGATAGCTTTCAAGACCTAAAAAAGTCAAACTAAACGGACCCTTAGTCATTGAACCAAAACATACTTACAAACAATGTATCATTCAAGGTAATAATATATTATTTTTTGAAAAAGTTGATAATTATATGGAAAGAGACAAAACACGAAATTTAGTCAAAATAGTCTCACAATTTATATAAATATTACTAGTATGTTAGCATGTGTCGTGCACAGGGTAATTTACATTTTAAATATTATTTATGTGTATATTTTGATATATTATTGAGTAATTTGGTTTAAAATTCTACGATAAAATTAAGATATATTTTGCATGATATAAATTTAATGATGTTACAAAATAAAGTGAGATGAAGAGTATTACTTCGCTTTCCATTTTACACTATTATGAGATAGATTCTTACTGCTATAGGTTTCATGAGGGATCACTCGTGATGAAAAGTTTATGTAGAATATAGTGATAACTTAGCACGAGAATTTTATTGATACTAGTGTGAGACCCGTGCCAAGCACGGGCTATCAATTCATTAATTATTTTTTATAAATTAAACAAATATTATATTATTTGTATATTAGTATTATTTTTTGTTTTGAAATTAATTTTTCATAATTTAAGATTTTATTAAGACAAAAAAAAAAGGAAAAAAATAAAATAAAATTAAGGACATAAGTTAGCATAAATTTAGAATAGATTTAAAATAAACACAAAAGTCAATAGAAATATTTAATGTTTTATAAATTTCATGGACCGGTCCACATATTGAATGGTTGACCATTACAGTCTGAACAATTTCAAAACAATCGAGGAGGGTAGGTCGTAATTGTTTTAAATTTAAATTATATTTATTGTGAAAATAGTGTAAGAAAGTCACATTATTTTATAAGTTTGAAGGCTTAATATACTGATAATATAAGAAAACATATTTGTAAAAATATATAAGTATAAATATATGCCGCTTGTAAATTTTAAAAATAAAATAAACAGGCTCATTTATTAATTAATGAGTATAACCCATATACATTACAAAAAAACACCTCATATTAATAAATTGGTACAAATATAGGTTCGCGTACATAAAAATTACGGTGGACATATTAATTTGTGAGTATAAATATAGGTCTTGTATATTTTTTTTAAAAACATTATATTAACATATGAGCATAAGCATAGATGTCTGTAGGAATTAGATAAAAATAAGCCCCTTATTAAAATGAGTATAAATATAAGCCTGTATAAATTGTAAAAAACTTCTCCAAATTAATATAAAAGTATACATATAGGTCCCATATAAATTATAAAAAAAAAAAACTGTATTAATATATAAGTATAAAGATAGGTCTCGTATTAAGCAAAAAAAAATTATATATATATATTACAAACACAAAATCGGCTTCTCTATTAATATATAAATATAGTTAGGTTCATGTAAAAATTAAAAAAAAAAAAAGGTCTTATATAAATATATGAGTATATATAAATATAAACTCTCATATTAATATGAGTTTAAATAGGACCACATATTAATAATATGACTATATTTATATAGGTCTAATATAATTTACCAAAAAAAAAGGCCTTTTATTAATATATGACAAACAATATAGGCTCCATATAAATTCCTGTGTTAAAAATATATGCGTATAAGTATATGTCTTTTATAAATTTTTAAAAAAAATATAGAATTTCATATTAATACCAATATAAATTACACAAATTAATATGAGCATAAATACAGGGTCAATTTAGGCTTATAAAATCACCCCTCCAAGTCGCTTTTTTTCTTCTATTTTAATTATATAAGTATGGTTTCCACATATATTTGGTATTGTATTTCTTTCGTATTTTTGTGATTTCGTCGTCTTAAAGTGTGACGTTATTTCTTTTTAATTTCTCGTTTTAGTGCGAAGTATTTTGTTTTTTCATCTTTGTGTGGCATATTTTGTGTGTATTATGTGTTCCCGTCTTGTTGCGGTGTTTATATGTTTCAGGTTGAAAGATTAAAGTCGATGTAGTGCAAATCAAATCAATGACTTTGATGCCGTCAACGCTATTGATCCGGAGACATGAATATTTCGGACACTTCAATTTGGTCAAATATGTAAGTTTAAACAATTTGCCGTTTTATGCTATTAACATTTATGTTGTGAGTAATTCATCTTTTTTGTTTTTAGCGATTTTAAATTTGCATTGCATCGATGAACTCTATTAATTTGAATGAATGAATATCATTTGTGTAAAAAAAAAATACAGGTTTTCGTATAAATTAAAAAAAATCTTTATATTAAATAATGAGTTTATATAAACCCTATATATATAATTTTCTTAAAAAAACTATTAATATATGAGTATAAATATAGTCCTCATATTAATATATGAGTAAATTATAAATAAAAAAGACCATATAAGTTACAAAATAAAAATAGGTCACTATATTAATATATGAATATAAATATAATTTTCATATAAATAAATAAAAAGTCACCGTATAAATTAAAAAAAAATCTAACACGGGCCATAAAAATGCAAAATAAAAATATAGGCCTATGTATTATATGAGTCCTATATATGCTTCTTTTTTTTTAAAAAAAAAAGCTTTATTTTAATTCCATAATATTTAAATTAAAATAAATATGAAAAACTACTTAAGGATAGTGAATTTTATCGTCAAGTAGATAATGAACTTTACTTTAAGATAAATTAATGAGAAGATTCTAGTTCAAATTTTGATTAAATTGATTATTGTACAAACTTTACTTATCTCCTATAATCAAATTATGGATTATTAAGGATTTCGTTTTTGATTAATATATAGTTGGAAAACTAAGGGCCAAAAAAATAATATGGAATATCAAATACTTTGAAAGATTAGCCATTGCGATTGCGCGTAGTTCAACCTTGAAAATGCATAAGAAATGTTTTACACAATACTTCATGTTAATTTGCTAAATCATCTCAATTTTTCTATACCAATTTTATTTCTCATTATATACATTACCTAAATTTCATTTATTTTCATTTCAATGTTCTCTATCTTTTTGTCATGCCTTTTTTCTTTTTTAGTTTACAAATTTTATGTTTGAGAGCTCACAAAAATATTTGAGATTGGTTTAGTTCAAACAATGCGTTCACAATTATGGTTCATAAGGTAATGTAGGAGTCAAATATATTGTTTTGTAAGATTGGATTTGAATTAACTTTGCATCAAATTTATTTTTTTTATATTCATGAGAGCTTAAGCCCGTACTTTATTTGCATCTATAAACTTTGATCAAATTTTATATGATCTCAAGCAATAAATGAAAATAATATTTTACTATTTATGCCATAATTATCAAACTTATTGCAGTTTTTTGCTTATAGTTTTGATTTTTATTCTCACATATTTAATATATTTTTTTTTTCTAAATCAAATAACTTTATTCAATCTTAATAAAATATGTTAACAATATTTTACGATTTCTTTCAAAATAAAAAACCTCGCAACTACGTTCGCAAGAAGGCTGGAACCATTTGACATCAAAATTGATCCATGAATCAGATTAGGCGGTCCAATGCTGGATATTGATGGTGAAAACAAAAAAAAAAACTTGCGATCAAACTCTAAATTGCTGAAATCCTTAAAAATCATAGAATTAATAAAAAAAAACTTTACGGTTTATTTATGCATTTAGAATAAAATTTATTTTAATATTAATCAATTTTAATTCAATCTCAAAGAATCTCAATCACTAAATTTAAATATTATTTCCAAATTTCTATTGTAATTATAAAACTCAGTATTACTTAGGAAGCTTGCTCCTATTTTTCAAATTTTTTTCTTCGTATTTTTATATCACTGTGTTTTGAATGAATATCAAATGATTGCAAATGTAAAAAATACTCATTTTTACAATATATATTATAATTAACAAACTTTTGTGGAAGTTTGATCAATTTTTCATATATTTAATATATTTTTTTATATTGATTGATTTTGTCTTAGAATAAGTTGATCAACAAATTAAATAATGTGTCACAAATTTTATTTAATTGAAAAGCTCAATGTAGAAGCTTGCTCATGATTAGAATGATCAATACCTACACAACAATATTACTATTAACATAAACTAAACTACTTGTAATCCGTTAACAATAGACACTTCAATCACATATGTATATTACAGAGGTCTACAAATTAATGTAAAGTTTAATAAAATCTACAACTTTAATCAATTTTATATAAATTTTTATTCGCACACAAAAAAAATTACAACCTATAAAAACTATACAAATCTTATTCAGATACAACAAAAAAAAGCTATACAAATCTTTATGTGCTCCTTAAACAAATCAATAAAAGTTAGTCGATAGCAAAATATAATTGTTGAAAGAAATTACAATCTACATATATCTCGCACGTTGCTACATAAAAAGAAGAAAAATGTAGGAAAAATAGAGAATGACTACATTTTCAGAAGAATAAAAAATGAATATGTAATATTGTGAAGAATAGAAATGAGATTAGACATTATTTATAGGCACAATAGTACTCTCAATTCCTTTGCAATCATAATTAATGCATATTAATATATTAATTACCACGTTGAAAACTAATTTCAAATTATTACCAATTTTATTTTATTACCATTAACTTTATCAGTTTTAAGAATCAAGGATTTTTTTCTTTGGTCAAGTCAAGGATTTTATTACCACAATTTGAAAGTTGCACGCATTTTTGTGGATCTAATTTGTTTTTCTTTGTTAAAAATTTTTGTAGTAAAAATTAATACATTAATACACTATACATTAATACACTTTTTTTTATATTTTTTTAAATAATGTAATTGAAAATCTCATAAAATATAAATCAATTAAATGCTAATAATTTAAGACAAAAATATATTTATATAAAATAAAATGCTACTGAATAATAGTATAATTTTTTATCTAAAAAAAATAATAAAAAACATATTTGAATACATTAAAAAACATATTTGAATGTATCTAAAAAGTGTTTTTTGCCTATAATTATGGCCGGAGGGAGTATATATTTTACAAATTCTTTCATTTTTTAGACTTATTAAATTTTATTGAAAAGATAAAGTTTTTCTTTATTGTTTTAAAACATGCATCAAAATATGTTTTCGTTAAAATAATCTATTTAATTAAAATTAATTTTTCTAGTAAACAAATCATGCAAGAAAATTTATTTATAATATTATTTATTTATTTGGTCCTAGTATTATTTTTATTTTAATCATGTACTAAAATCAAAATTATTTGAAGTTGAAAACAATAATAATTTGAATATTTTAATCATATTTTTAATTATAATTTGAATTATTTCCTTTATTTGAATTGTTTCCTTTATTGAATTCTTTCCTTTATAATGCAAAATTAAATACAAAATTATAAGAAACAATGTGGTGAAGGCAAGCATTTAATGAGACCTTATAAAATTTGTCTCATTTGTATAGTATTAAGATTCATTAAATAATAATATAGAAGTAACAATTATTTTATTGTTAATGGAATCCCTATAGAGTCCTGCGACGGAAATGGGAGAGAGAGAATCTCTCAATGATATATAATGGGAAACATGTAACACTTTTTCATCCTACTATTAAAAATACACATTGACTAATTAAAATTTGAATTTCGACTCAAAGAGTTTTTTCATATTTTGTGTCCATCAGACTTTCATTTGATTACATATGGTTGGTGAAATCTATGAGAAACCTAAAATACACTAATATAATTTTGATTTTTTTTATAATTTATGCTATTTTTTATAAATCAAATTTTAAACTTTTCATAAACCTTCATTCAAACTTTTTTTAGGAATATTAATTTATCAATGTGAGTGGAGATTCACACATAGATTTTTTAATTTGACGTTCATGTGTGAAAATTGGTTATTAATTTGTGGTACGGTGACAAGAAAATATTTGAGAATAGGAACATGGGCTTAAATAGTATATAACTTTTTTTTTTTGATGAAGTCCCTATAGAGTCCTGGGCTTAAATATATATCTTATTTTCATACTCAAATAAACTAAAAGAAATCAATCTCATAGATAATTGAAATAACGTAGGAAACGTACTAAATAATAAAAAATAAAAAAAGACATAGATAATCTTCAAAAGAAAAAAAAACATATGAAAACAAATATTATTGAAAAAAAATAAAAATTATCTCGGGTTTGACAATGAACCTAATGTAGATTTTCTATAAAGAGTCGACTGGAGATGAAAAATATAAAAAAAAAGGTATATTTTAATTATATGGGTACGCTCCCAAAAAATTGTAAGTCCGTAAAAAATCAGACCATATTTCATTTAAGAATGAAGTTTATAATTATTTTATATTTATAGGATTATTATATAGTTTCGAGGATGAGATAAGAAATCTACTTATCTCATAATAGTGTAAAATGGGAAGCGATGTAATACTCTTCATCTAACTTTATTCTGTAACATTCTTAAATTTATATCATGCAAAATATATCTCAATTTTATCGTAGAATTTTAAACCAAATTACTCAAATAATATATCAAAATATACACATAAATATTATTTAAAAAATAAATTATCCTGCACGACACATGCTAACATACTAGTAATATTTATATAAATTGTGAGATTATTTTGACTAATTTCGTGTTTTGTCTCTTTCCATATAATTATCAATTTTTTCAAAAAGCAATATATTATTACCTTGAATGATACATTTTTTGTAAGTATGTTTTGGTTCAATGACTAAGCATACGTTTGGTTTGACTTTTTTAGGTCTTAAAAGTTATTTGGAAGTTAAAAGTAAAAATAAAAGCTTTTAGAAAAAAGTTAAAGCTGAATGGTAATTTTTGTATTTTTTAGCTTCATCTATGTATTTTACTCATAAAAATTAAACAACTTTTTTCTATTAAGAGTTTCTTGAAAATCTATTTGGCGTAGATTTTCATTTTATCGAGTAAAAAAATTTAAAATAAATTAGATCAAACGGTACCTATATCGCCCTTTTTAAAAGATAATACAAATTTCACTATCTTTTCAACCATATAAATTTTATGATATCAACTCTAGTATCCATCACTATCATTCAATTAAATAATATGTATATAATCCAATAGTTTATATTTAACTTTCTTTTTTAAAAAGCAAAAAAAAAAAAAAAAAAAAGAAAAAAGAGGAGGTCATGTACCGTAGCTCTTGCCCTATTATGCACACATCTTATATAAGATAAATGAATAAAGTTGTATATTGCATTTATATTTTAAATCAAAGTACATTGTGAACACCTATTAATAGGAGAAGAGTGACTACAATGACTTACATGCATAAAGACAAGTGTCAAAACAAAAACATGCAATTAGACAAGTGGTAGAGAAACTACATGCAACAATACAAGTGGAAAAGGAACAAATATCTCCAACAATTAATCTAAAATAATAATGATAATTAAATACTAAATATTATTGATATCCTCCCGCAAGTTGGGTGACCTGGAAGAAAGATGCAACTTGGATAGTAGAAACTCGAACCGAGGGCGAAGCAGAGGCTTGGTGAGAATGTCAGCAAGCTGATCGTTGGTAGAGACAAAGGATACACAAAACCGGCCATGTTGAACGTTTTCACGGACAAAGTGATAAGCTAAGGCTATGTGCTTCATTCGGGAGTGAAAGACAGGATTAGCACTTAGATGTGTAGCACCAAGATTGTCACAGTAGATGACCGGACCAGCTGTAGGAGTGTGACCAAGTTCAGTGAACAAAGAGAGGACCCAAAGGAGTTCACTGGCTGTGTCGGCCAAGGCTTTATACTCAGCTTCAGTGGATGATCGAGCAACCGAGCGTTGCTTGCGGGAACTCCAAGAGATAGGAGTGTTGCCAAGATAGAGCAGGTAACCAGTGGTAGAGATATAATCATCTTTGTCACCCGCCCAGTCTGCATCTGAGTACGCATGAAAGTTCAGGGGAGCAGTGGCGGAGATGAATATGCCTTTGTCGCAAGAGCCGGCCAGATAACGAAGTAGACGCTTGAGTGCCAACCAGTGCATGGTGCTCGGGTTCTGCATGAACTGAGCAAGTTTGTTGGTCGCGAAGGCAATGTCTGGTCGAGTAAGACTCAAGTATTGAAGACTGTCAACCAGTGCTCGGTATTCAGTCGGGGAGGGCAAGGGATCACCAGAGTTTTTGAGCAGCGGAGGAGTTGCAGTTATTGGAGTGGACGCTGGTTTAGCTTCTGCCATGCCCGACTTTTGAAGGAGATCAGTGATGTATTTCCGTTGTGAAAGAAACATGCCCGCAGTGGAAGGAATGACTTCAACACCCAGGAAATAGTTGAGATAGCCAAGATCTTTCAAGGAGAAACGAGCACCGAGTGTAGCAATGAGGCTTGATAATTCTGTCGAGGAGCTCCCCGTAACAATGATGTCGTCGACATAGACGAGCAAGTATAGTGTCGCGCGTGGTGTCCGCTGAATAAACAAAGATGCATCGGCGGTAGAATTGACGAAGCCAATGGAGAGCAGGAAGACACGAAGTTCCATATACCAAGCGCGAGGTGCTTGCTTTAACCCGTAGAGCGCCTTCTTTAGGCGACAAACATGATCAGGGAAGCGTTTGTTAACAAAGCCAGGTGGTTGGTCCATGTAGACATCCTCGTTGAGCGTCCCTTGAAGAAAGGCATTGTTAACATCAAGCTGTCGGACAGACCATCCTTGTCGAACTGCCAGGGCGAGGATGATCCGAATTGTCACTGGTTTGACGACGGGGCTGAATGTTTCTGTGTAGTCACAACCAAGGCGTTGATGGAAGCCTTTAGCGACCAATCGAGCCTTGTACCGATCAATAGACCCATCTGGATTTCTCTTGATGCGAAAGACCCATTTACAACCAACCAAATTTGGAGCAGAGGAACGACCAACGAGTTCCCAGGTGTTGTTGCGATGTAGGGCATCAAATTCAGCCTGCATTGCGGAACGCCAGTCCGGATCACGAAGAGCTTGTGTAATAGTACCAGGTTCCATCGGGGAAGAGGGACGGACATGGAGGTTGAGTTTGTGGATGGGTTTGACGATGTTGTTTTTGGACCGGGTGATGATCCCACCGCCATTGGGTTCAGTGGTCGTGGTTGGAGGAGAGGTCGTTTGTGGTTGTGGGAGCAATGTTGGTTGTATGGAGGAAGGGAGGTCATTACTGGTTGTTTCATTGGTGGACGAGGATTGGGATGTGGTCGGGGAGGAAAGCTCAACAAATGAGTTATCCGGGGATGTGGGGTTGGTGCTCGCAGCAAGTGGAGCGATGGTCGACAAGACGGGCAGTTGTAGTGGACCAGTCTGTGAGGTCGTGGACGTGGTCGGTTGGGCCACCAGAGTGCGAAAAGGGAATTCAGTTTCGACGAATTTTACATGGCGAGAGGTGTAAATCCGTCCAGTTGAGGGATCAAGGCATAGATATGCGTGTTGATCAGCTGAATAACCTACAAAAACACACATGGTAGACTTTGGAGCAAGTTTATGGTTAGCATAAGGTTTAATCCAGGGAAAACACAAACATCCAAAACATTTTAATTTATGATAATCCGGACTAATGCGGAGTAGTTTAGAGTAAGGTGATTGGTGACCGAGGATTGGGGTAGGGAGACGGTTAATGAGGTAGGCTGCAGTGGTCATGGCGTGAGGCCAGTAGGTGAGGGGCAAGCCAGAGTGGTGAAGGAGGGAGAGGCCGGTTTCGGCAATGTGCCGATTCCGCCGTTCAGAGATGCCATTGTGTTCGGGTGTATGAGGGGGAGTGGTATGGTGACTTATACCATGAGTACTTAGAAAAGGACGAAGGCCAATGTATTCGCCACCATTGTCAGTGTATAGGACTTTTATTTTGTGTAGGTAGAAATTTTCAACTAACGTTTTAAATTTGGGAAAGATAGTTTGCACATCAGATTTTAGTTTCATGGGATATAGCCATATATAGCGAGTAAAATGATCAACAAACAAACAATAGTAACAAAGACCATCAACAGATAAAACAGGAGAAGTCCATACATCAGAAAAAATTATTTCTAATGGATAAGTGAATGTAAGAGTAGATTCATGAAAGGGAAGTTTATGACTTTTATTAATTTGGCATGAATTACAATCTGATTGTGGAAATTTATTTGAACCTAAAGAAAAATGCTGTTGAATAAATTTAAAAATGGAAGTTGAAGGGTGGCCAAGCTTATGATGCCAAGAAGCAGAGGATTCCACTTGGACGGTGTGGGCGGAAGGTGTGGTCGTGGGCAACAGATAAAGTCCATTCACACATGAGCCTTTATGGGTTGTTTGGCGTGTCTGCAAGTCCATGACATAGAAAGAATTTGGTAAGAAAACAACGGCAGAGTTTGTTTGTTTGGTGAGTTGAGAGACAGAAATAATTTGTTGTTTCATGGAAGGAACACAAAGAGCATTAGACAAGGATAAATCATTAATTAAAAGTGTTCCAGAGTGAGAGATGTTTAAACCTGAACCATTCCCCATGAAGAGTGAGTCGGGACCAGTGTATGGATGGTGAAGTGCCAGATTTGCAAGGTCGTTGGTCACATGATGTGTTGCTCCACTGTCGAGCAGAAAAGCAGGCGAGGATGTGCCAGCAGTAGCAGTGTGGGCCTGGCCAGTGGTGCTCGGAGAAGGACGAGGAGGTGCGGGGACACTGGGGTGTTGGGTACGAAAGAGTTGACAGTCAGCGAGGACGTGTCCCTTCGTATTACACCATTGACATCGACCGAGGAAGGGCCTGCGATCACCTGGGCGTTGGTTGGTCGGTGCAGGTGCTTGACTAGGTCGAGGCTTGTTGTTGGTCGACCGAGTCTGAGCGTGCAACGCAGTAACAGGAGCAGGTGATTGGCGTTGAGCAGCAACAATAGAGAGTTCCTGGATGAGGAGCTTTTCGAGGAGATCATCAAAGGTGATTGGAGTGTCCCTTGCGTTGACTCCATCAATGACTGCTCGGTAACCATCATCAAGACCACGCAAAACATGGTCGGTCATGTCCTTGACGGAGACAACAGATCTGAGGGAGGCAAGGAGATCAGCAGTTTGTTTCAGAGAGTGCATGGGAGTGCCCGTCTGGACATTTTAACATAAAAACATTTTAACTTTTACATTTACATCAGCATGAACATTAATTTGGTCATTATTAGAGATCTAAAATAAAACTGTAAATTTTTTTTTGGTTACAAGGCTAATCAAAGCAAAAAGAAAAAAAGAGGAAAAAAAACGACAACAAAAAACTAAAAGAAGAAACTATTCTCTTAAAAAGAAGGTTCCACATGAGTCGCACCTAAGGAGATCAAGAAGGTCTTCCGGCGGTGAGGCGTGAATTAAGAAATCCACATCTAAAGAGGCTCCAAACTTGGCTAAGAAATCAGCACATTGATTTCCCTCTCTGAGAGTGTGACAAAGAGTAACATTGCTTTGAGAAATTAGCTCATTTATATCTTGAATAAGCACGGCATGGACATGGTACTTGACGATAGGACCTTTGATAAGGTTAATTCAAAGTAAGAAGTCTGAGTAGCAAACTAGCTTTTCAACGGCCAAATCTTTAGCTAAAGTGAGGCCTTGATAGATGGCATATAATTCTGCAAGTTTTGAGAGGACAAGAGAAAACAATTTATGTTTTTAGTTTAATCTATATCTATACAATATATAAAGGGAATACTTGAACTTTGGTGTAGCCTTTTTAAAAAATACCAAAATATCCTTGGTGGTTTTTTTTTCTTTCAAACTTTTCAAATCCTAACTTTCAAAACCAACAAATTTAAAATTTTTTTTTTTTTTTTTCAAAATCAAAACAAAAAAGAGCGGACTGACGGGCACGGGGAGTGCCCGTCTGGACACTAGTATACTATAAAATCAAAATTGCAGTTAAAAAAAAGACTGTAAAATCAAAATTGCTATGTGTTTAGGGAAAAAAAAAATTAACCATTAAAATTATTTGTCAATTTTTTATCTGTGACCTGCTTTTATAATAACATTCTAAAAGAAACATTCCTTTAATACTGAAATTGATGATTCTGAAAACGATAGAACAAATTTTTAGTTATATATATAAACAAAAAAAAAAAATTGACAAAAACAGTACTGAATAGCACGCCCAGTGGGACTCGAACCCACAATCGCTTGATTAGAAGTCAAGCGCCTTATCCATTAGGCCATGGGCGCTTTGATGTTAGTTTTGTTATTTCATTGTTTAATATATGTTTATTAATGCAAAGTGACATATAAAATATTTTCTTGAACGATATATACTATATAGTATTGAATAAATATTAAAAACATACGTTCTCTATAAATGTACTGGTCATTATCACTTGCTCTGCTATAAGATTCTTTTTATGTACACAAATAAAATAATGTTGTACAACATATAATTGTATTTTGAATTAATAGGTGTTTGTCCTCTGCAATATGAGCTGATATTGATGTGTAATTTTTTTTTATTCATTATCCCTTATAATATAGAAATTTTATCTTAATTCGAGTAACATTTTTAACTAATAATTAGGGATAGTAAAAATATCCATATCCGTGGATATCTGCGGATAAAATTCGCAATGGGCACGGAGCAGATATTATAATGAATATCCGCGGATAAAATAAGTGGATATTTCAATTATCCGCGTTTAATGGATACGGATGCGGGTTTAATGCTATTCACGCCCGTGAATATCCATATCCGTTAAATAATTAGTAAAATTACTTATATATCCCTAATTAAATATAAATTCTAGTATTTTTCTTGTATAAAAAAAATACTAATTTTTTTTTTTATATATAGAAATGTTTCTTTTTCATTTTTGAAGAAATATTTTTCAGTTTCTTACATATCCCTTCTCTTCTTTTTAATAAAATTTCTTTTTGCAATTAAAAAAAAAGAGAGCGCGTAATATATGAATATTATGTTGTAGTAATATTTTGTCTTTTAAAAAAAATAACTTTTTTTCCAATAATTAAGTTTTTTTTATAAAAAATGTCATCCATGGATATCAGTTAATATCCGCGGATATTTCAATATCCGTGGATTATCCGCTTAACGGATATCCACACGAATATAGAGAAGATACATATATATAATATTTATCCAATAGAATGAACACGGATATCACACTATCCACATACACGGATATCCATTGACATATAACCGATCCAACACCCTCAAAAGAAAAGGCTTGAGAAACGTAAGTAATTGTAGCAAAACCCCTACACGTCAATAATAGGTTGCTTGTGCCATTTTTTCAGTACCATCTTTGATTTCTCCAAGTTAAAAAAACCTACTCACCAGTGGAATTCATGTACCTATTCTTTGCTTCTTAAATGCACACATACTCACACTGTATTGGGGGGTACAACCTTTTATGATTGATTTAAGAAACACAAACATGTTGCCATGTTGGGCTTTTTAAGAAAAAACAAAAAAAAACTAAACCAATTATGCATGACTAACTTTATCACCTATTGTTTCTATTGGATGGGAAGAGGAGTCTCGTTATATTAAGAATCCGTTTGAATTAGCTTATTTTTGAGTTTATATAAAATAGTTTATGCAAATGAATATATTTTTATATATTATTATTAGTTTGTCAATGCACTTTAATTATGATAAAATAACTTATAAAAATACAAATTTCATTAGTAGAAACTTATAAATTAACATCTTGTTTAAAAAAAAAAATTTATAAATTAACATAAAATCTTATTTATTTGCATAAGTTATTTTTGTAAAAATTTAAAAATAAACTAATCCAAACAAATCATAGATTAATATATTGGATTAAAGTAATTGTGTAAAATTGATTATTTTATATTTTTCAATTAAAATTTTAAGACACGTTAAGTTTATGAATTTTCTCATTTATATATTGTTCATCTAGAACTCCTTGGTTGTGACACTTTAACTATCATAATATCACATCAACTTTTTGATTGCTTTAAAAAGTTTGTTATTGAAGTTTGTTTACTTGAGAATCTTGGTTGCTTGAAATTAAGGGATGTTAGCAAAAAAAAAAAAAAAAAAGCAACAACGACAATTGATTGCTCACCATTAAAAGTTTAATTTGCATAAAAGATTGGACTATTTTTGTCAAAATCGGCACATAAAGTTGGGGGTAAAATATATTTTTAAATTTCATTTTGAAATTTTTAAAAGATGAAGATTTTCAAACACGCTTGTACATTTAACATCTTAAAAACTTGAACAATATCGGTTTCTAATACAACTTTAATGTTCATCTTCACGTCTAATGTGTATCGTGATTTCAATTTTTGCATTATAATCTTTAACCCAACTCTAATACCATATAAAATGAGATTTAATCTCAATCTAAAAATTAACTCAACAGATGAGAGTGTACAAATATATTATACATTATGCGGTCTAAGATTGAATATACACAAGGCAAATTCTAATATGGACCACTTCATCAAGTGGTCCATGGTGGACCATTCATGAAAAACCCTATAACGAATACGAATTTTACAAAATTCACCGTTGGATTGAAAGTTTATATCATATAGATCATCTATAGAAAATTTTAGAAAAATTGAAAATCATTTGATATGTTATTGAGATCCATCAAGATTAACGGTTTATTAAATACTGTAAATCTTGATAAATCCTAATAAAATATCAAATGATTTTAAATTTTTTTATGGATGCTCTATATGATATAAACTTTCAATCTACCAATAAATTTTGTAAAATTTGTATTCGATTAGATCACTTGTCCATGGTGGACCACTTGTAAAGGTGGTCCACCGTAGCATTAGCCATATACACAATACTATAATACTCCAATACAACTTCCACGTGATCAATTGTGGGTTCAATTAAACAAATTTTTTTGTTCATAATTAAAACACCAATAGACAAAAAAATAAACAAAATTAATGAGAATGCTTACATCGGTGTAGCAAAATTTAGCTCCACACAAAAATTTATGTAACTTAGATAAGATACTGAGAAATGCTCGAATAGTAGTTTTTACATTTCTTATTGATTTTTTGTTGAAGAAATTGTATTTTTAGAATAAAGATTCAACTTGATTTCTTACATTTTGCCTAAGGCTTAATTTAGTCTCTCATAGAAAATAATACTCAGATTAATTTTTAATATTTTTTTTATATAGTGAAGACATTAATATCCTTCTAATAAATTAGTAGAAAAACTAATTTATTTTTTGCATGGAGTTGAATTGGGCTGCAAAGAAATTTTTTTTTTTTATAATGGCTGCAAAGAAATTGTTAAAGACTAAATTGTGTCTTTATTTTATTTTTAAAAACTGCAATAATCCCATTAGCTTATTTGGTCTTGTGTTTTTGGCCTGTCACATTTGGGTCTTTAAATTTTAGAGCAAACACACAACAAACTTAATTGATTTCCTTACTTTACTATTCACCCTACCCGATTGAGTAAGCAACAAGTAATAACTTCTGCATTCTTGTTAAGTCACATGGTGAGAACGATTGAGAGTGATGACTAACAGTACAGCTATCTTATTTCAAGTTTTCTAAAATAAATAAACAAATAGAAAATTAATTTTTATTTTGATGTACGCTTCCCGTTTTATACTATTAAAAGATAGATTATTTCTCTCATCTTCATATTTGTGACTATATAGTGACCTTTTAAATATAAAATGATTATAAACTTTATTCTCAAATGAAAATTTAATTAGTCTAGATGCATTTTTAATAGTGAGGTCAAAAGTGTTCTACGTTTCTCATTTTACACATGTGAGAGATTATATCTCTCTCTCATTATTTCTACATCTATCGAACAAAATAATTTTCATTTTTTAATAATATTTATTTGCTTATGTTCTTTTTTTTTTCTTTGAAAGATTGTCTATTATGTCACTTTTCATTTTATATTATTTTGACCAAAATATTAGTTAAAGAACAAAAGAAATAAAAGAAAAATTTTGCATTCAAAACATTAAAATTTAAACTTTTATCGCGTTAACTATATTATTTACAAAAAAATAATAATAATAATTTAAATTCTTAACAAGTGGTCGTGAGACATTTTATTTAGCATTTGCCTTAAGGTAATACTGTACTACTATAATGTTTGAGAAAATGATGAAAATTTGAATTTTGAATTAGGTTATTTTATGTTGAAATCAATTAATCAAATCATGAAAAAACATTTTGTTTGGTAACTAGTGATTAGATCGGTTACCTACTGACCTTACTAGAACGTTCAAAATAATTTATAGACTTCCCTATCAAGAGAGGCCCAAATTTAGGCTATCTATGACAAAGCTACTATGTCTCGTGAACCGAGAATGAATTTTCTCAAGTGAAAAAATAATTTGAAGAAATAATGTGGACTATAGACCATTATCATAAATATAAAATAATATTTAAATTTAAAAGAAATTGAGAGAAGTTAATTGATGGTTGATATGTGAAAATTGAGAAAAAAATAATTGAGATGATTCATTCTCCTCGTAAACTTATATGATATTATACATATTGATTTTATTTTCTAAATTAAAATTCAACTTTAAGTATAACTTGAATTTATAGTTTATAAAATTGATCTGAAGTGGACCTAGATCGACAATAGGAATTGATGATGTGCGGCGTTGGATGACAGTTGAGTTCATCGGAAGGATGTTATTTATACTTAGCACTCAAACACTCAAGCAAGTTTTTGATTGCCGTTGGTGAGAAGTTTTCATAATAAAGTGTGTATCTTTGATCTTTCTCCCAATGAGGGATCTCTGATGTGATTTGTGAATCATCGTTTGATGATGATGATGAAATGGATGAATTTGCTTAGTGTGTCGGTGATGTAGCCTCGTAACATATGCGCTTTTGTTGTGGAGTCCATTGAAGATTTGGGCTAGATATGGAACAAGTATTATGTTTTCTCCCATTTTTATCTTCAATATATTGATTAAAATATATTTTATATTTATAAGTCATTTTGCTTATTAGTTTTATTAAACACTATAAATTATCTGCTACAAGTTCATCACCTATAACTTATGTGTTAGTATTTTAGTGACTACTCAACACAATTAGGACTTGGATTTCCTTCACAATAATATATCTCCGAAGGTATGAAAACACAAGAAATGGGGTAGAATTGTGTTTTGGTAGTTTTAAAAAAAATTTCTAAGTTTTTCAACTTATCAGAATTAGCAGCGGAATAAATCAAACACAATCAACTTATGGACGATGTGCAAATAAAAACAGAGGAGGGAAAAGAGAGATGAACACATAAGATTTATACTGATTCCTCTCACAAACCGAGAGTAGTCCAGTCCCCTTGCACTTCCAAGGGATTGCACTATAATCACACAAGATTACAATTGTTCAAGCACACAGCAAGAGACTTCATTTGCTCAAGTAACACAATACAAGAGACTTTCAATGCTCAAGCACACAAGCAAGAGACTTCTAAAACAAAGATACAAAGAAACTCAGATTGAACTTCTGATAAACAATATCAGAGTTCTAGAACAAAATAATACAACTCTAAAAACAAGACTTATCTTATAATTCTTATAAAAGAAAACTAAGGTTCAACAACTGACTAATCAGAAGTTGAAAACTAATTATCCTGAATTTTGATATAAGCTCAAGTTGTATTTTTCTAAGTTAAAATGCTCTTAAGAATTCAGCAGTATAACAGCGCTTTTGCTCGTTGATGTGTGCTATTGTCTTCTTCAAATTCTTCCTCCTTTTATAGGCGATAGTAGAGCGTTTGAATTTGAGCGGACAATGATGAAAACAGCTGCATAGTACTGTACTATTATTTCCGTTTGAAATGTGCTTATCCAAATCAAGTAAAGAATGAAATCTTGATCCTTGATTACGAATATTCGCCCATATCAGGAAAATAGATATAGTACAATAGTACAAACGTCATTATCATGAGGATAACGGTCTTGTACGAGGCTTCTTCTGCCTTTCTGAATTTGCCAAATAGATGATAGTCGTTTAGATAATAGAATGATCTTCTGACAAATTCTGCTGTTTCATCGTCATCAGAATCTTGAGTATCCAACTCTGGTTCTGACGAGTGTAACTTCTGGTTGACTTTGACTTGCAACTTTTAGTGACTTAGCTTCTGGTGTCACTACTAAGAACTTGTTTTTCCCAGCTTCTGGGGCGCTTTTCAACTAGCAACCAGAACTTCAATTTCTAGTGTATATAAAATTTTAACTTATATGTCTGCACACTAGAGTAAATTATCAATGCTCCCTATTGTATATTAACATTATTGTTATTATCAAAACTACTTGGGTTATATTAGAACCACCTTTGTTTCAACAATCTCAACTGTTTATTTAAAATTAGACGGTTCAGATTATTTACACAATTTCACAAAATAAAATGATCTGAACCGTTGATTTAAAATTGAACGGTTTATATATGCTACAATAGAGTGTTGTAACAACTTGAAATTCGTTTCCATACAATTAGTAGTTAAAGGATTGATGTTTCAATTTTGTTGTGTGAAAGCTAAATCAATCTATACACAATGTGAAAGTTTCTTAGATACAAGCCTAACCATAGTAGTTAAGTAAGATTCTTTACAATAGGTACATGTATAGCATGTCCATCCAACTATTGAATTCTAATAATTTAGGCATTCGGATAGCATGCAGTGCAGTCCAGCAATCAGGACAGATCTGTTCATCGGATCATAATCAAACATTCCAAATTAAAAGAAAATTTGATCGAACTATTTAACTACTTTATATATTGATCATTCGATCTGAATCAGACAGTCATATTTGACCTGACTACATGAAGTTTTGACATCATGCAATTTAAATCCACAATTTAGTGCACATGGTTAGGATATGGAGAAAAAGTCCAGCCACACACACACAAATCTAATCACTACTTTTAATTTGGAAAAAGCAAGTGAAGGAAGAATAAAGGTTCTTCCATATATGATCATTATGTTTTCTGATTCATAATGAGGCCAAATATCACAATCAAATTTCTATAGGTAAAAATAAAACAAACAAGGACGCTCCATTCATGTGCCACAAGACAATGGAACTAGACAGTTTTTTTTACTGTTTGATAGAAAAATGTTGGTCCTTGGTGGGTCAATAAGATGAAATGATGTAGTACCTTTCCTAAGATTAAGCTGTGGATAGTGTCCCCTACAACTTGTTTTTTTGGTAATTGATTATCTCTGAAGCACGGATACAAATACGGCACTAACATGTTCACACTAATACACATTTTAAAAAAATGTAATATTTAAACGTAACTACACTTGTAAGTGTCATGTCGGTGTCAGAGACCGATAAGTATTAGAAATCACATACGCTACAATTAGAAGTGTTGGTGCTACATAGTTGATTTGATTATTTGCCAACATAGCAATGTAATGAGTCGTGGGGCTCTGACATTTGACAGATCAAGACAGTGAGGTAATTGAAACTTGGAAGCATAAATTTTGCATATATATATTAGGCTCCTAGTAACAAGCTATACTTCACAAAAAATGGTAGCCATGGAAGAGTTCAAGCACTTTGTGATTGTTAAGTTCAAAGAAGGTGTAGTTGTGGAAGAGCTTACAAAAGGGATGGAGAAATTAGTCTCAGAGATTGATCTTGTCAAATCCTTTGAATGGTATGTTTTATGCATTTACCTTATATATATCACCTTGCACAAGCATTTTACTTTAATAAATATAAATATAAACTATATAAGAACAAACATTTAAAGATATTCCGCTCGTGACAACGCTTTGGTCTCACTATGATCTACAATATTACGGAGAATTGCAGTCAAATATTTTCTATACAACTTTAATCTTGGTGGTGTTGCAATTTTAGTAATATCAAAAAACATAATGTTGTGACTTAGATCACGGTCGCAGACCTTTATTTAAAACCCTGGTTGCGGTCACATGCACGGTTTCATTGTAATCCGTGATATTACATAGAGTTATAGTTAAATATGACCTCGGTTGCCGTTGAAACATCAAAAAATTGTTTTTGTGGCCGAGATCTTAGTTATAGCGTAATTTTTTTTACACTGACAGTGTATACAAATTACATTCGTTTTTAAACAGGGGACAGGATGTTGAAAGCCTAGATGTATTGAGACAAGGTTTCACTCATGCTTTCTTGATGACATTCAACAAGAAAGAAGACTATGCTGCATTTCAGAGTCATCCAAATCATGTTGAGTTCTCTCAAAAGTTTTCAACAGCTATTGAAAAGATTGTGCTTCTGGATTTTCCATCCACCCTTGTCAAGCCAGTCAAGGAAAAGGAAGCAGAAGCAGCAGCATAATCTTGAAGAATGAAGATATTTCTGTAATAAAAATTTCATCTTCAATGTTAAAAACATTGTTATTATGTTAAGTGTGTGTTAATGTGCTTCCTTTTGCTCTCTGTGTTTGTAGTATTGTCATTGTGGCTTTTGAATGGCTAAAGAAACTATTTTTGTCTTCTAATCAATGGATGGTTTTGAGAGTTGGTATTTGGTAATGCCAATTCCCACTAGATTATGCAAATATGTATAATTAGTACATTTTATGGGGACTTGAACAATAAAAGAAATCTAAAAGCACATAAATTGTAACATCAAAATGCATACTTTAAACCAGGTTTCGATCCAATTGATAAAGATTCAACTCAGATTCTACACGGACTTAAGTTTGAATCTCGTTATATTTAAGAATCTCATTAGTAGATCATAATCCTAATTGCAGTGTTTGAAATAGTGATCTAATTAGGGTCTTTGAAAATAGAAGTTCATGGTAATTCTAATTGCAGTGTTTGAGATAGTGGCCTAATTAGGGTCTTTCTAACAAAAACAATAGAAAATAGGTGTGCTTCAAAACACATTTTTTTTGTTAACATGTAGCAATGAGAATACCGTTTAAAAACAAAGAAGGTCGTGAACTTTGACTTCTTAAAAATATTGTTAGTTGTAGACGATGTTGGTCAATTTTTAAATATTGATATACGATGAACCACTTATAAGATTAGAATTTGATGTAATTCTAAGCCATCAATTGCATGCTCCCTTTGTTTAGTTTTCTTATATTGATCAAGTGAATGATTCTAGGTGAAACAAACAGCTTTTGGTCATGTCCTTTTATTAACTTCAAGAGAATAAAATCATCATTCATCCACTTCACTTTCTTGCCTAAAAGTGATCAAACAAAAATAAAAAGCAACTTTAACAGGGAAGATAGATAACTTTCAATGGTGTGGAACATGCATAATACGACAAAAAAAAGTATTTTATGAAAGATAGTTCAAGGTATAAACTCACGGATTCATCCACATAAATGAAAGACAACCATAGAATAAATTACGCTGCTAATCCTTTTTAAAATATTAATTTGAGTCAACAATATCATGTCACGTTGTCTAAATTTAAAACTACAAAAGGCAAGTTGGATCAGCCGACCCCATTGCCCTCACCATGGATTCGTGTGCCTGGGCCTGACACATATAAAGGCACATTGTCTTCAAAACTATTTTCACTCAAGACAACAATCCCTCAAAATTTTACAACTCTACGGAGCAAAGACTTGAGTAATAGGATTACTAAAGAAATGGACAAAACACCCTACCACCTCTAAGAACCTAGCTGAAGCAATAATATGAGAAATGGGACCGTTCAACCGTATACGCATTGTGGCTATCAAGAATTTCGTTGAAACCATAAGGGAATACATGATGGAAATGTCTAATCTCGCGTCAAAATTCAAGATATTAAGTTAGAGTTTCTTGAAAGTTTGAAAAATTGTGCACTTGTCTTAGATTTTCCCGGATCACTTTGCGCAATTCAAAGTGAGCTATAATACTTGAAAGGACATGTGGTTCCTCAATCAACAAGGGTAGTATTGTGTTCTGCCCTTAGTGATAAGAATAGTGTTAATCTGATTAAGATTATTTATTATTTAGATCAACAAGAATGTTTATGGTAATTAAATAACAAATAATTAAGAACAAAAATAAACATGCAATATTGTAAATCAACATAAAGATCCGAGGTCATGGTTTTACTTGCAATATTTTACTGTATTATATATATATATATATATATGTCTAATTCCACTTAAATTTCTTGATTTTTATTTAATTATCAATTCATTCACCAAAACTATTAACCTATTCACGGTTGATATGTTTTCCCCTAAACTAACTTTTGTTTGTTATGCTTTGCAAAGAGTTTAAATTTAAGAAGAAAAAAAATACTAGCACAAAAATGTTGAATAATTGAAAGACTAAAATTAAGATTAAGATTAGTCATGCAATAGTTTTTAGTCTAATTTATCATATACTAATTTTACCGTAAAAAAATGGCTCACTAATAATTACAGATCTTTTTAGTCTCAATTATTATTTATATATATATATATATTGGCTCACTAATTACTAATCAAATGATCACTGGCACGGAAACTTGTCGGATTAAATTAAAGATATTCCATGACGGATATATGTCGGTATCAAATATCGACACGACACTAATATTTATAATTATATTGAATTATATTATTTTTAAAAAAATTATTATTAATATTAACGTATCAATGTTCATATTGTGTAAGATATCTGTATATGTGTTCATGGCTTGTATATTACTAACAAGCAAAGAGTTGCCAAAAAAAAACCATGCAGAATTTTTTATTGTTTTACAAGATTCAGAGTTATCAATCTTAAATCATGTGATAGGAATTAATTCAAATAAAAAGATTAGAACATAAAACTAAAAAATGGTAAAAAGTATTTCAATTATGAAGTCCACCTAAGACCTATTATTCATTATCTTAAACAAAATTTAATCAAGCATAATAGTATTCATCAGATCAGAGAAGAATAAAAAACCTTTAAAAATGGTGAATATTTTGCTCTTTGCTCCATCTCTAGGCACTATCTTTTCGGTGCCCCTTAGGACCTTCAAAACCAAATCAATTCAAATACAAATGGTCCAAAAAAATTAAAAACTGTAAAAAATTGAATATTTTCAAATATGATTGGGTGTTTTTTTGTGAAAACTTTCGGATCGAATCGGATATTAGATTAATTTTTCAAAACCGATCCAAATCGTGTATATATATTATTATTTTTTTGTATAATCGCGTACATATATTTTAATACTTATTTAATTTTTATTATTTTGATATATTGCATTCATCTATTATTTTGTTGGTTTTTAATACTACTTATTATTTAAATTTAATCTTTTTTTAACTAATTCATATGTTTTAAATATAGTTGATAACTGCAATTTCAAAATATTAATTTTTAATATGTTATATTGTACATCAAAGTTCAAACATATCATTTACCATGTTTTTATATTGGTAATATTTAATAAACAAATTAGAATTTGTAATTTTGACATCCAAAAATCGATCCAAATTAAAACGCAGAAAATTAGATCGAATTTTTTTAGTCATCCAAAACTGAATCAAACCGCTTATAATTTTAACTTTTGACCGAATAAATTTTTGTCTCAAAATTGATTTAAGCCGAACCACGAACACCTACAGCAAAGGATATATATATATATATATATATATATATATATATATATATATATATTATTGGTTCTATAAGTGATACTCCGTGCTTTTCAATTTTAACGCCACATTTCAAACATTTTTTTGTTGAAGTGATATAAACCAATTACCTCCCAAGATTACAAAGAAGGGAAAAACCTCAAGGCACTAATAAAAATCAAGGAAACAAGAAACATTGCCTAAGGCCCAACAAACACAAGAAGAAACAGGCCCAATTAACCAAAACAGATAAGTAAACCCCTTTAAAAACCAAAAAACTCCCCTTTAAAGAGCTTCAAATATTGACTCATGCTATATCAAATTGTCTCATCTAGAAATCACTTAATGATGATAATAATTATAGTATACATGTGTCAATTCAATATAAAGACATGTAGTATGTCATCATTTAGATGACATGATTATAATTCACTTATATCACATCATCATTAGTATTCTGCTGTTTCAGCTCTCTCTAGTTTATTTTTTCCTCTCACCTTTATAACTTTTTAATCCCTATTTCTAATAAAATTCAAAAGTATCATACATTTTCTTCATGACAGAACAATTCTAGTCACCGATATCATTATATTTTCTTCATTAGCATTAAATTTGTTTGTGAAAAAATGATTAATCATGAAAAAAAAAGTACTACTATAATTTAACCAAAACATGTACCACTACATTACCACAATATTTTGTAGTACCGACCATAACCAACCAACAATATTTGTTTAGTGGATTCTTATCATGTACAGTTATTTTTAGCCACTTTTGAAAAGAGCATAGAAGAATAATGTGGTCAAGATATTGCCCATTAGCTAGATTCTCACTCAACTTTATTCTCCTGTAAAGGCCAAAAGTTATTCAACTACTCCAACAAGAATCTCAATTTCCCTTCTACTAAATCTTCACTGAAATTCACATCTTCATCAAACTCCTTTCACCTTTCACTTTCTCACAAGTAATATCCTAAATACTCCCTCCGACCTTATTTATAAGCAAAAGTCAACAAAAAATTTTGGCCTTAAATATAAGCAAAAGTCATTAAATTCAACTCTAATTAATATTTTTTCCAACAATATCCCTACACATGCATTTATTCATTTCTACAAATAATCTATGTTGGAGTAGTACTAATAATAATTACATCTAAATAGGAGTAGACTTCATAAAAGACAAAATGACATTTTATGAATTGCACTTAAATTACACATAAAACTAGGATAAAAAGCAAGTTCCTTAATAAATGTGCAAAAAGGGAATTTTTGCTTATAAAAAATTCTTGAGTGAGTAAATAAATAAAACTTCAAGTAATACGGAGTATTCTGGTAGCTATGAAGGACAGTTATAGATATATGCGTGTATGTATTCAACACGGTATTGTTTAATGTGATAATATGTGTTAATATCGGATATTGATATCGTAAGATACTGATATACTTAATTCGAGAAATATTTGTAGTTAAGAGATTTATAGTACTTTTTTTTTCAATAGAAAACGGATTCTCTCCGATAAAAAATTGTAGTTAAACAAATAGAAAATGAATTCTCTCCAATAAAATTTAGGATCATGCAAATCAGTGCTTCCGGAGCACTTGTTAATCATATAAAAAAAGAAATAAAAGATAAAATTAATATTTAAAAAATAACTTTTTATACTTTTAAAGTATTGAATGCACGCATTTCGAAACAAAATTTCTATTTTAATATGATTAAGCATTGCCCGGAAGCATTGTGTACCATTTTCCTAAAATTTATTTCAAAGAGTGTTTGCACTAGAGAGTGTCTAGTTTAGATCTCCACCCTCCATTTTTTTTTTAACTTTATCTATTAGTGTAAATTAGTGGTCAGAATTTTATTGGATTTTCCCTATTACTTAAGAGTATCGAATTCCACACATATGCAATAAACTAAATTTTTTGTATCATTAAATGCTTCATTTATATTTTTAGGTAGTTTATCATGTGTCCTAAGGACAAGTTAACATGACCCTTATTTTTAATCATATTTGTCAAAAAAATTATACATATATAAATGTTATTTTAATAAATAAAAAATGATCTTAGATAAAATCTCTTCCCTATTCTCAAATCTCTCTCAAAAAAATTTGTCCTCCATTCTCATCCCCACAAAAAATTCCCTACCTTTGAGTTCACAATTGAGGAAATCCCCATGAAAATTTCCACTTATAAGTTATAGATACAACCGGCGTCCCTATTTATAAGGAGTTATTTGGAACTTTCAATTCCTTTTTTCATTAATTTAGAATATTAAATGAGATGAACTACTTTTCTTAAAAATACGTGAGAATAATAGCGAATATTTGTATTAAGATGAAGATGATGAAAGAGTTGGCAATATTATTCTCCTCCTAAGAAGAATTTTTATTTAAGTTTCATATAGCATATTCAAATAGCCTAAGTTGTGAGATACATTAAGTGATTATTATAGAAGTCAAAAATTCTAATTACAAAATCTCAAAATAAAATAAAATATTACTAGCATGTAACATCCTTTCAAAAAGAAAGGTGAGAAAGAATAGTCAAGGCAATAATGAAGAGAACCAAAAAAAAACAAAACAAGAAATCAAGTTCCATTAAGTGATTTTACAAGCATAAATCAACAAGGAAAATTCAACACTTTCTTTATCTTTCACTTCCAATTTCTCCTCTAACCATAATCTACTATCCAAACCACTCCTAGTCCTAAACATAAACACAGCATTACCATAAACACCTTTAAAAAACCAATTATGAACATCCCAAAGCAAATCCACCAATAACCCATCAACAAAAATTGTTTGATTCCCCCTAAAATTCCACTTCAACCTCTTCACACTGATCACATTCTTCTTATCAATAAAAACATTCAAAACATGTGATTTATTAAACCCTTCATTTTCATCACTACATTTAATCAAAATATCATGCAAATTTCCACTCTCACAAAACCTAGCCTTAGTTGAAAAATAAAGTATGTTACCTGAAAAATATTCACTTCTTGAAAAAAGTGAAACTTTAGCCAAAAGAGCTTTTTTTTTCAGCTTCTTTGTTAAATTTTCTTCACTTATATTGTCACCTAAAATAAGACCAATTTCTGAATCTACTAAAATTGTAACATAAAATCCATCAATAGGTTCAGGACTAGTTTCATATCTTGCATTTGAAAGATCCCAAAAGATTTCAACTTTTGAAGCATGAAAATGTTCCATTTCTATCAATTTGCTTCCTTTTTTCTTTCTGAAAAGCCTTGAATTTGTGTTGAGTATGAATGTTCTTGAAGCTAGTTGATCTTCTTCATTGAAGATTATTGTGAGTCCTTGATTTGATTGACTTTTACACCATGTGACTGTGATCAAAATTTGTTTTTTGTTGGAGAGGATTGTTTTGTAGATTGATGAGACTGAATTTTGTGTTGAAGGTGTGAGATTTTGAGATATACAAGATTTGTTTGAAATTGAATAGCTTGAACATGATGAAGAATGTGACACATTTACTGCATTTTCACTAAAACAAGAAATTATGTTTGATACATTCATTTTGCAGCTGAAAAATCTAAGAAATTTTGGAAATGAAAAAAATTAAAAAATGAAACGCAAGGTTTTAAATTGCAGTTGCGTCGCGATTCTTCATATTGCACAGAATTGAAGATATTAAAGGTTAATTGGTCTCGATCACGGTCCTGTTGCCATGATAGAAACGTTAAGCGACATAGAAAACTTTAATGTCGCGGTTCAAATTGCGGTCGGAGGACTTCGAAAACATTCAAGTGTTTGGTTTTGTGGAAGATAAGGAAAATGAATGAAGGATTGTTTTGTGATAGGACTAGCTATTACATTATCATTTGTATTTAACATGACACTCTCATATCTCTTTCTTACCTTATAAATTATTATGTATTTTTAATAATGGTCCTTACCTTATGCTAATATAGTTATGATAATGTCAACTATGTAGTGTGTTTTTTAAATCTGTTTTGACAGTTAATACTATGATTTAAAAATACAATGATTTAAAAATTGAAAAAGAAGAAAAAAAGCTTTATTACAGGAAAAAGTTGGTCCTCCACCTACCCTATATATCTCTTTTAGGTACTGTTTGGGACATGATCATATGTTGCTTTAATTTCTTCACCAAAAAAACATGCTGCTTTAACTTTGTACCATGGTTTGGTGATTATAAAGATTCATAAATAAGGAGAAAGTGAGTAATTTATGGAAGAGAGGCCAATATCATTCTTGAGATATGAAATTTATTTTAGGGAGAATTTATTTTGTAAAATTTATTCTGATTAAAATCGAGTTAAATATGAAATAATTTATGTTTGGATATATTCATGTAAAAATGACTTAAAAAAAATGAGTGTAAAAATCAATTTTAGAATGAGAAATCAAACAAGTCAGAATCAATTTTACATGTTTAGAATGATTGCTTCATAATTGAAACCAAAATTCAGTAGTTTTAGTTGTATAATAAACTGGTACAAAATTTTCACGACTATTGCGTGGTGACTATTGTCAAGAAGTTAAAAGGAGGACAAGCAGAGATCACAGTCAAGCAGAGATCACAATCAACTCCCAACCCGTTTTTAATTTCACGTTTAGTTCCTCTACTTTATTAAACTCGATCACAAAAATATTCTCCCTTTTTAATTTAAAATTTTGGGTCTTCATTTTTACATTTGTCATAAGTTTGGTCCCAATGCATGCTTTCCCCTGGATCTGTGTTCCGTGCAGTCACAAATCAGTGACTGCACACAGTCATAACATTGCAGCCGCACGATTGAAAATAAACGGCTTTGATTTGATGATTAAAATTTAATATTAAATAAATATTAAAAACTGTTTTAAACAGGAATCGTCCGATTTTGTAATCCAAATCCCTTTCCCCTAAAAGTGGTAGTTTTTTTTGTGAAAAAAAGTGACTTATTGTCCAAATATTGAATCTCACTCAAGAAAAAAAAAATAATAATTGAGACTAATTTTTTTTCTATGCCAACTGTCACCATTTTATGGGAAAACACATGGTTTGGAACCAAGATTATGGTAAAAATGTTTAACTTTAAAATGGGAACCATTTTTATAAATTTGATTAAATAAAGAGCAAAAGTGTAGTTAAACCTATATTGGTATATCATTACATTTTTTTATGTTAAGCTAAATTTATATGATATAATGGTTTTTTTTTACTCAGTTTATTAAATAAAATAAAAATTCACAGTATTAACTTTGAATTTTTCTTGTAATTTCTTCTATATATTGTGCATTTAATTTTTTTATGACATTATATTTTTAAATTTGATCCCACGTAAACTTAATTTTTTCTTCCGTCCCTAACTGCTACTCCATCCGATCCTTAATATAAGAAGAAATCTAATTTTTAGATACATTCAAATATTAATGTATTAAGACTATATTATTGTCTAAATATATTAATATTTTAATGTATTTAAAAAGTAGACTTTTCTTATATTAAATAATTGAGGGAGTATCAAATAACATGTGAAAAAGACAAAGATACAATATTTGATCACTTGTATGCAATTATTTCATTAGCCTTTGTTGATGTAATAAATGACTACGTTGTGTACTATAATTTTAATTTTAGAGACCAAATTAAATATTTCTTTCATTTCCCTAGTAAAATTATAATATAGGCTAAATTCATAGACAAATTGGATCCCACTATTTCTTCTTCTTTATCTTTTGATGCAAATTTGGTGTTAGTTGAATGAATATCTAAACGTGAAAGTGACAATTCAGAAGTTATATAGAATCAAACAGGAAAGGGATTTTAATTCTTGTGTCTTGGCCTTGGCCTTATATAGTTCAAATAAATTCACTTCCTCCAAAAGAACATAGAGATTGGGTGCATCTTTTACTAGAAATTTTGCATAGTTCCATTTGGACTTCTTTTATTACATACATATACGTGCATTTTATCAAATTTGTAACCTTGAATTAATCTCTTGTTAATTAGAATATATACATGCATTTTATCAAAACTCAAATAAATATTGAGTGTGTATATAAGCTAAAATGGAGTTGTGTTAAGAAAATGTCACAACTCATGTGCCCTAGAAATTTTATGAAACATAATATTCAACATCCAATCGCATATATAGCGTTACATTACTTTTAAAAGAATTTTAATTTTGTACTATTCATCATACATTATAAAGGTAAAGAAAAGAGAAATCTAGAATTCAAATCCTCGTGACTTTTTCATGAATGTTTCTAATAATTATCAACTGAGCTATTTTTAAAGAACTAACATTCAAGTTTTCTTATAGGTACCATAGAATTATCAGATATGCACATGTATGGCATGAAATATATTAATATACATGTTGGTTCTTATCCAACATCCAATCATTTAGTGTTACTATATTACTTTTGAAAGAATTTTAATGTTTACTGTTCCTCGTGTATTATGAGTATTGATCGATACTCAACTTTTTTTTTCTCGGTAGTTTAGTGGTTGCAATCATGACTATAAATATGAAGAGAGAAATCCAAAATTCAAACTCCGATCTCTCCATTAATATTTCCGATAACTATCAATTGAGCCACTTTTACATAACCCTTATGAGTACCATAGAATTATCTAAAATCCTAAAATATATGTACATGTCTAGCATGAAATATACAATATCACCTGTTGATTCCTTTTAGTGGTTGTATTGTATCGTGTCTACCTTAATTTTTTATTTTTTTTTTATAAAACTAAACATAAAGTCTATTAGCGGGAATATTGGGAATTTTGATGATTTAATAGACAACAAATGAAGCCGGCTCGATTAGAAATTGTCTTTTCTTATACAATTTTGTTTTTTTAGAAACATTTTCTATATTATTTCTACTCCCTAAGGTCAACTAGGGAATTAAAACTTTGATTTGAAGTGTTAAACTTCTTCCAAAGTACTCCTACCGAAGTAGTAGTATTGAATTTTGCTTTTAAGAAGTTGCAATTGATGATAAACTATCATAGTCAACTCTTTCTCCAAATTTATCTCATATACCCCAATCTCCATATTCTTGGGAGTTATGATCATCTCCTCTCCTCTTCATTTAGACACGAATAAGTTTGAATTATTTTAAAAATTACTTAATGATGGTTGGACTTATTTGAAGGTGAAATCTATTATCTGTGTTGTGTGTTTATCTCTCCAAATAGAACTCTATTTATTTTTAAAAATGAAGAAGATTGAGAGAGGTAGGTCCTATGATAGAATGTTAAATATGTAATTATTGTGTTGCAAATCAAAAGCTGGAATAGCTCAGTTGGTTAGAGCGTGTGGCTGTTAACCACAAGGTCGGAGGTTCAAGCCCTCCTTCTAGCGTTTTTTTTTTTAATTTTGCTTTCATCATTTTTGTGGTTTCAAGGAGGGCAAAGAAGCAAAGAACAAAGTATGCTCATAGAGCAAATATTAGAAATTCTAAGTGATAGAGTGAACATATTCTCAAGTATTAGGTTGTAAAGGTAGGAGTCCTTAAAAATAAATTCATAGGTCAATGCCCAAACAAAATAATTATCTTCAACAAAGAGCAATCACAAAAATAGCACTTCTTTCAATTTAACTTGTGGTCTTAAATTTTGTCATCTATGTAGTGCTACATAACTCCAAATAAGTCTTCACAATTGTATACGTAAGATATCCAATGTATAGTACCTTCATAGAATGAATATGCTATGGCCAAGAATTTAAGCAAACATCATTTAAAATTTCTTTAGAACAGTTCACTATCTCACAGAACATAACCATTGTCTAAGAGACATTACACAAAACATTTACTCAAAATTTTGTTCAAACACCACAACATTCGACTTAAATTAATGATCACAAGGCAACCGGGAACTTGGGCCTGATGCAAAACTAATACAGCCACAAATATTAAACTGGAAAAATCAAACAAAAGTGCAACGTTGATAGAATCACTCTTCCATGAGAGGATTCTCTTCTGATGGTAGTTGGGTAACATTGACTTTGATCCTATCCTGTTGTGGCGCGTTAGGAGCTCTGATGAGAACGATGTCGTTATCCACCTCCGTCTTTGCTTCTTTAAGTGCTTTCGCCTTGTTGCCTTTCATCCTATTGAAGTTTATACAAAAATGTCAGCATCAAGACAAACAAAAAAACCTTGAAATTGCAAAGCTTTCCAGAAGACATATATATACAATACAAGTAGGGGTCGATGTTACCTGTTCTTATGGTGTCTCTCCTCCCTACTGACTCTGATCTTATCAATCTTAGGAATTGCCTTGAGTACATTCTCAGCAAGATTCCTGTCGTATCTCTCAGGCCTGTTTCGCTTTCTCTCAAACTCAAAGGTTGAATCCTAAAACAAGATATAACAATACCTCAAAAGCTTGTCCAAACCAAGACAATTAAACAGATTTAAACAGTTATGTAACAAGTAATACAAAGATAATAAGCCGTGTCATATATATAAAAAAAAAAAAGAAAAAAAAAAGATAATAACCTGTGTCATATCCTTCCCATGCACTCGCCTATATGCCTTGGTCCATTTTACTTTCCGAGGATTTCTCTTCATTTTGAAGTTCTTGTGGCATTTTGATCTACAAAACCGAAAAATCTGCACATAAAACTGTATGTCAGAAATCCAAATAATGAAGTGCACGGACGCTAGTGTGATTTTGGCAAAAGCTACACTATAAACACAATCACCCATTGGGCCGTCACTGTGATTTTGTCAAACTCATTGTCTACACAAATAAACATGTAATAGGAGTTTTGTTCTATTCTGTTTCACTCCATTCCATTCATTATAAAAATATCCAAAGATAGTATAAGGCAATGCGATCAAGCTCAATTCAATCCAACATTTCATCTCATCTTATCCAATTAGAGCAGTCAGTTATATAATTCATAAATTTATTAATTAATTTAATATTAATTACAGAAAAATATAGAAATTCAAGATAAAGTGAAGATCATGGCTCTATTGGGCGATGTCCAATTGAGCTTATGCCTTATAGCTTATAAGCTCATATGAAACGATAAAAAATGTTTGGTAACAGTTTTTTCTCACAAGCTTATAGCTTAATTTTACTAGCTTATAACGTTTTTTTATTAGCTAATTGAATTCGCTTATAGCTTATCGTTTTTCTTCCACTTTTACCCTTGTCATCTTACTTTTGAAAAATAAGTATTAATTAAACATATCTTTTTATGTCATTTTTGTATTTATAAGCTAATTCAACCGCTAATTTTACCAAACACTAAAAATTCAATCAGCTAGCTTATCCGCTATAAAGCTCGCTCATAAGCTATAAGTTATAAGTTCATCCACTATAAGTTAACTTGTCAGTTATCTACTATGGAGTGAATTTAATATTACCTTTGCATCATTACGAACAAACTGGATTCCATGTCCAGGATATACAGTTGAAGAACAAAACCAACATTTCTCCAATCTCATTGTGCCTCAAGACTAGAGAAACACTTCACTAAAAAACCAGCAAAACATTCCAAAATCAATATTAATATAGTAACAATTATAATATATTATTGCACAAAAGCCTCTATGAATGAAAAAAATTGAAGCATAATGCTAAGTTGTATTATCAAATTATTGCAATCAAAAACCTAATCAGTTACATAACCTAAAAGGAATAAACAATTTGAAGCATCAAATATTGAAATTAAGTTTAAAATGTGTTGTTAAGTTACTGATATCATATGAAACGGCGCCGTTTTAGCGTTTAATTGCTTTACCGTTTGCAATGGAAAAATCGCGATAAGGAAAATTCAACAAATTGAAAACAGAGGAAAAGCTTCTCACCGGAGTTTGTTGTGTTTCTGGCGGACGGCGGAAAATTCCGCCTGCGATTTCTGGAGGTTGAGTTCAGTGCAGTGAATTTTGTTGTTTTGATGGAGCTGGTGAACTTTGGTGATTTTTAGGGTTTTATAATTAATTGTTTTCTCTTTTTTTTTTTTTTGTTATTTTCTTTTCTTCGGTGAATAATGATGGCTACTTCAAAAAGTAAATCGATTGGGCTTGGGTTAGAATTGATATTAGTGAGCTTCTTTTCGCACCTCCCGAATTTCCATTTTCACCCCTTGAAATGACCATTGTATCCCTCTCGCTATATGGAAAGTGAGTACTTTTTCGCTCTCTAAGTAGCGAGTGTTAATATTTTATACTCAAAATGAATGCCGGCACCTTTCATAAATAAAAAAATTATGAAAAAAATGAGTTTGCAGCCTAAGGAGCGAGCATTGTTCGCATCCTAAGGAACACACTCTTTTTTTCATGAATTTTTCATCCATGGAGGGTGTCAATGTTCAATTTGAGTATAAAACATAGACATTCGCTACTTAGAGTGCGAACTAAAACATAGTTCGCATCTTAGAGAGCGAACTCAATTTACACTTTAAAAAGGGTGAAGAGGACAACAAAATTTGACTTTTATAAGTTTCGCATCCTAGGATGCGAACTTTGGTGTTCTCGTATTTGCAATTTTACACACTCGCTTCCTAAGTAGTGAAAGGGGTAAAAATGGAACGTCGAGGGTGCTTGTGAGACTCGGGGGGTGCGAAAAGGAAATCTCTTGATATTATGAAAGCTTATTCTCCCACCCTAATAATTGAAGTTTTCTCTTCCCCCTCCCCCATGTATCTTTTTTCCCCTCCAATATTTCAATTTTGCCCTTGGTTAAAAGGTTCGAAACGTATTTTCCGAACTTTTCTCTAGTGTAAATTCGGCAAAAATTTCGAAAAATATATTCCGAAGTTCGATTCAAGGCAACAAAATTCGGAAAATACGTTGCAAACTTTTTAATCAAAGACAAAATTGGAAATTCAGGGGGAATAAGATATGTGGGGGGTGGAAAGAAAAAATTCTTGATAATTCTTAAAAACGAGTGTAGTTTGGATTTACACATTTAAATAATTAAATGAAAAAAAAATACTCTCACGATTATTTTTAATGGGTTGTTTTACTATTTCCATTCTCTCAGTCATCCAAAACACCAACGACAAGTCAACATTATCCACAATTTCCTTTGCGACTCCACTTTATTATCAAACAACCTGAAGTTCCTTCCTCTCCACAAAATAGCATGTCAAATTAACTTTGATTCACTATCAATTTTCTTACAATCACTTAACCCAATAAAACTAACTAGAAAAGAAAGAATAAGGTTGGATGGCAAATTAAAAATAAATCCCAACCATCTAGAAATTTGCATACCAAATCTTAAGATGCAAAACCACAGTGCACAAAAGATTGCAAAAAAAAAAAATTACAACTTAATATCACAAAAGCAAGAAGTTTGAAGACTTTGCAGCGAGAATCGTCCTTCTCCAAATCATATTTACTTTAGGAAGGACTTTGTCCAAAATAAGTTTCCACAAAAAAATCACATGCTTTATAGGAAACGAGACTCTTTCAAGTATGGTTGAAGACATAATTCTTCAAAGAAGACCTTTTTTATTGAGGTGATAAAAAGTTTGGATATTAAGATATAAAATAATTTTAGCAAAAAGTAATCATCTTGCTCAGCCGTCCACCACCACCTATGCACACCTTCACCTAAAGACACCTCTTTAAGTTAGGTCAAGAAGTGTTGAAAAGTAGCTTCTCCCAAGTAAAAGATAAAGAATGCCAAGTAATCGGCCAACACATAAAGGTTCCCTGTAATATTTGTCATAAACTCAAAATCAAATAATATCTCCTAATAAAATTATTAAGGTAAAATGTATTTGTAAGTCCTTTAAATTTCGCGTTTGTAACACATAAGTCCTTTAACTTTTTTTAAGTTATAAATAAGTTATTTAAATTTTACGCTTGTAATAAATAGATCATTTAAATTTTTTTAGTAACAAGTATGCCCGATCTCATAGAGGAGACATTTTTTTTTGCGGGCACCCTTTTAGATGTGGATTTCAGTGGGATTTTTTTATGTACTGAACAACACTACTTTAACTTTTCATATAAAAAAAAAAAAAAAGGTCAACCTATTCCTCTTGACTCTAACAAGTAAACAAGTAAATTGTCTGCAACTGTGGTTATTAAGTTTTATGTCTGTAACATACAGTTAAAAAATAGAACATCTATCTACATATATATATATATATATATATATATATATATATATATATATATATATATATTATATGTAAAGCAAGCTTTTACTTTGCTTATGTGGCATCATTAGAATACTTCATTGCTTATGTGTCATTTTTACAAAACTCAAAAAAAAATTGTATATTGTTTGTATTCTTTTAGTTTCCTTCACCTACTAATTAATTGAATAATTAACTAACACTATTATAAAAAAATGTTATGAAAGGTGAAATATCACCCATTTTAATGTTTTTTTTTGTGTATTTATTTTGAGTTTTAAATCATTCATTCTTCTTAACCTTTCAATCTCACTATAAAAAAATCTGTTGTTGTGAATTAATTATTGTATATATGTCATTATGTATAGTCCCTCCTCATACATGGACATGTGAAATTTCTATTTGGAACTTGGAAGGGTTATTAGTGTTGTTGTAGAAGAAAGGTAATTTTCTAAAATTATATGAACTCATTGTGTCCTTCTTCTTCTTTGAAACATATAGTGATGACATGAAAAACATATGCACTAATAATTCTTATCACAATGACATGAAAAACCAATCTTAACATACACATGACTATGCTTATAAATGAAAGGTTGTCTTCTATACATTCTTGCTACGACATGCATAATGACATGCACAATGATTTTTTTATCTTTTTCTTTCTTTTTGTTTTTATATTAATCTTTTAATTCATCAACTGATTAATAAAGAGTTTGTTGTTTTCTTAGATTGATACTTTTATTTTTAATTTTGCTCTCAGTTTGTTTCCATAATTTTTCCCTTCATTTTGTTTGCAGACCACATATTATATCTTTTTATTTCAATCATCGTTCGAGAAACTATGGAAGGTGATAGAAGAAACAATGTATTATTTCTCCTTTATTTTTTTATTTATGTTTATTTTAAATAAATGATATTTGTACTACTCTCATTGTATGTCTCTCTCTCTAATATTTTTGTCCAAAAAGAATAGGGAAATAAGAAGATTGTTCCAACAATTATCACAAATTAATTGTACAAATATCATCACTTATGTAATATTTTCACACAGTTATGATAGTATGATTACATTATTTTCTTTTGAATGTATCGCCAGACATCTATTGTCAACATCTCATATTACTTATAAGAGCTTTGTTGTACTATACTAAGGTGCTTTTGAGAAAGCGTGTGGTACTAACGAAAAATCATATTAATCATAACATGTTTATGATTTCTAATTTGTGAGGTTAGCCACATTTTTTAAAGATGTAATTTTTCTTTCGATTTAACTTTGGTACTCTTCTTCTTCTTCCCACTCTCTCTTATTCTATATAATAATCACTATTATTAATATAATTAAGCTTTAAGTTACAAAAAAATTCTCTCCCTTTATAATTTTATGAGTTGCTACATATGATTGAATAGTATGTCATAATATGAGTGTCTCATCTCATAGTAGTGCTTCATTAATAATTGGTAACTATGGACCTAAATATGTTATGGGTGCTAATTTGACTACAATTTTCAGAAGAAAAAAAAAAAAAAAAAACTCCTCTGTTGTATATTATTTTTAAAAACAAGAATGCTGCAATATTGAAAGGTTGAAATAGAGCAATGATACGTGTTTTTTAAATCAAAATTAATAGGTGATAAGAAAGAGAAAATGTGAATAATTATGTATAAAATAAAAAGATGTGTGTTTCTTCATCTTTACTATCATTCATGAAAATGAAAGTGGTAAAAAATATTTTAACTAATAAATTGGTCGGTTACATAGTACAAAAATAATAATTATATAGAAAATAAAACGACGTGTGCTCCTTCATCTTACTATTGTTATATTTTTAAAAAAATTTACAAAAAGATTTGCAAACTCTACTAAAACACTGTCATCATCTCTTTAAATGAATAATTAAATATAAAAAAAATAATGCATTATATAATGTAATATCAATTTAATATTTAATAACTTCTTAAAGAGAATACATCAAGAATGAAAAGACTAATTACAAGGGATCAAGTATCTTAATAATATTTTATGATATACGTTTTATTTTGACAATTGTCTTTTGTGTATAGATTTATTTGCGTTTATTTCCAAGTAATAAGATTTTATTTTTTTGGTTTAGAAGGGAAGACAAAGTTTGACACATATTTTAATTCTTTTAATTTTACGCCTAAATTGGGTGTTGTTAAATAAAAAATTACAATAGCGTGTTTTAATAATCAATTGTATTAAAGTTGTTAAATTTTTAATTATTGAAGTCAAATTTATATAATTGTTTAAGTACAATGTGTCATTGTACAAATTATTTGTATAAATTCGTAAATATTTAAGAATTTTTAATGTTAATCAAATTTGATAAAATCAAATGATAAATGCACTGTGCAAATAAATAAATAAATAAATTAATGTTTATGTGTCGTCTCCCTTATGATCTGTTAAATTGATTTCATGCAACTCTTTGAATTAGAAAATAAAAACTATAGATTTATAACCGAATTAAGCAAGTTTACAAAACACCAACCTCTTTCTTTAAAATTTTATGCTAATAATTTGTTTTAAAAAATTAACTTACTTATATAAGTGCATTATAAAAATAAAGAGATTGAAGTATAATTAAGATAAATAGAATTGATTTATGTACACACATAAATGACATATTTTCTATGTTGATAGTAACTTTTATCTGCCTCTCTATATTATGAGAATGGATTCTTTCATTGGAAAAAAATTGAGAAAATAATGTGTGCATTTAAATTATTGGATCAAAAGCATGTGATAATATTTTAATTAGAAAAAAAAAAGTCGTCAATGGTTAAAATGTAACAATTGAAAAAACTTGAAAGAAAACAATTAGATCCTTTCTCCTATATAGAGATTCACTTGACGAAATAAAAATTTAAAAATATATTAAACGCCACTTTTTATAGAACACAACCTAACATTTTAATC
This sequence comes from Trifolium fragiferum, assembly GCA_954870985.1. Lineage (NCBI taxonomy): Eukaryota > Viridiplantae > Streptophyta > Magnoliopsida > Fabales > Fabaceae > Trifolium > Trifolium fragiferum. The sequence continues at coordinate 73,678,367 of OX940789.1, read as the reverse complement.
AAGTCCGTAAACCCTTTGTATTATTCTTTTAAAGTCCGACTCTAATATAAAATTTGACAAAGTTGATTCTAAAGCTGTTTGAATGTCTTTTTTATAAAAATTGTAAAATCTTAAAATAGATTTTTCTTATATTTAAATAGTCTACTAATATAATTTTTACATATATATATAATAACAAGAAACATATTGAAGAAGTTCAGAAAAAATTTATTCAAATATTTTAAATTGAATTTAAAAGACTATATTCAACGCACCTATCAAAATTATATTTCCAATAGAGTATTTTTTAAGTTTTTTTTTTTAAATTATAATCAAACACGTGCAATAATGATTAAATTTTTATTTGATTTTATTTATTCTCTCAACTAACATAATTTCGTTGACTCAAATTAGAATCAAATTTTGATAATATTTATTTATTATCTACTATATTTTTTTTTCATTCTAAAAACTAAAACAATATTAAAATCTAACATGCAAAAATTTAAAGAGATGTAAGTCAAACTTAAAAAAATTAACAAAAGAATTTTTTGTTATAATTCACTATTTTATTGCACTTATATTTATAGGTCAACTACCCGTTATTTATATTAAAAACATTTTTTACCTGACTCTCTGTATTTTACGTACATTCACTTGACGAGATAAAAAAATTTAAAAGTTAATTTTTAAAAACTCAAAGAATAGTTCAACACATCTATCAAATTTGTTATTCTTGATAATAATCATTTTCTAAATTCATTACAATTCTATAGATTTCATATGCAATTCAAGTAGCTTTTAAGTTTTAAAAAAATAGGACTAAACACAACTTTAAACTATATTTCAAGATTTAAGAATCAAAAAATAATTATTTATTAATGCGGATATTAAATTTTAAAAAATTAAAAATCATGTTATTTTCTTGAATAAGTAAATTATGAAATAAAAAATTTAATCAAACTCATGCATCGCACGGGTTTAATACCTAGTAAATGTTAAAAATGACAAACTTAAAATTAAATGTTACATTTTCTTTAAGTTTTGCTTTTCTCAATTAAATTTCACTTTACTTTTTTTAAGTAAGCGGAGTGCATAAGAAACTGACACACCTAAATAAGTTAAAATAAAACGCAAAATTATAATAATCAGGGAATATAAAACCAAAACATAGTAAGCAAAAAAAAACATTATAAAGAAGTAAAACAAAACATCCACAAAGGTAAAAAAACCACGAAAATATCAATATGAAGCAAATTACTATACAACATGTGCACAATCGAGCGAGCGAACCGAATGTGAGCTCGAAATTGAATTATAAAAAAATGTGTGTGTGGGTTGACAAGTCTCAAACCTTGATTTTTAAAGTGGCAAATCGACCAACCGCCAACATAACAATGATGCCACACACCAACAATTTGCTGGAAAGAACGACAACAAACTCAACCATTTCTGGCCAAGCAGTCAAAGTTCAATCACAAAGGACTAAGCTATGTTAAAGGAATGGTCGAGGCAACAACAAAACCAGATTAAAGCAATAAAATTCTTAAACTTTGAGCCAATTTTCATGAACTAAGTGTTGCAGCAAGTGTGAGGTGAGTTAAGTTCCACGATGGTTAGAAAAATGGAAGTTGAATACTTTATAAGTCAGATGACTCATGAACCTAACACCTTGAGATTTTGGGTAAAAGTATGGTGTTCAAATCACTTGTATAGTTATTCTGAGTCCGATGTGGGTGATCCTCTGGCTTTCTTCTCGTGACTCAACAATGGTATCAGAGTTGATGGTTCGACAAAGGGTTCAACTTACTTCTTGCATCGAAAGACTTCATGACAAAGGTGGTTAGACGACATGTCACGTTGAACAACAACAACGACGGTGCAAGTGTATCGATGGAAAAAAGCTTCCACTTGAGGGAGAGTATAAGGAATTGAAAGACTCACACTCGAGGGGTAGATTGTTGTGGCAAGGGCGAGGTGTGTTAAGTCCTACATTGCTTATAAAAATGGAGGTTGAACATTTTATAAGTGAGATGAGCCATACACCTTAAAGTTTTGGGTAAAACATGTGTTCAACTTACTTGTATAATTGTTCTAGCCCAATGTGAATGACTCCCTCAGCCGCCCTCTCGTAACCCAATACTAAGATCACCTCATACACCAACAACAAATTAGTCCAAAGGCTTCACTTAACATCAATAGCAAAACTAGTTTTTTTTTTGTTCCCAAAAAAGATTAGTGTTTTTCAACTCGTATTTAAATGAAAAAAACAATGGTGTTATTTTTATTGAATTTTATTTCGCGAAGCTTCACAACCTTGTTACTTAAATTTTGGGAACCACATAATCATACAAAGTTAGGGTAAGTTTGAAAAGTCAAGCTAATGAAATTATTACATATTATTCTTGAAGAATTTGGGTTAAACCATAAGAAAAATGTTTTTTCTTAGGGAAGCATTGAGTAATAAAATACAAGAATTGTTGTGGCTATTGATTTATATAGGGGTGTTCGCGGTGTGGTTCGGGTTTGAACATAAAAGTCATCCTAATTAACCGCGAGATAAAATGACATGCGGTTCGGTTTGGTTCGGTTGATTTTTAAAAAGTCATCCAAACAAAACCAATGCGGTTAGGTTTGGTTACCGCGGTTTATCACGATAGAAAAAATATGACAATATTACCAACATGTTACAAAATAAACATCGGAAATTTTAATTTATTTTATTGTTTAATATGCATATACATAAATTGCACACTTAAGAACTTATTTTTAATACTAATAATTTAGTTTTGAATCGCGTCAAATTATATGTTTTGACAACTTACTGTTTTATGGACTCAATTTGGGTTTGACTTACTAAGTTTAACTAGGTAATAAGTTGATTGCTAATAGTTGATATAGTTAAATTAACTTTTACGGTTTGGTTTGGTTCGATTATCTAAAATGAAAACCGTAAACCAAACCATCCGATTTAGAAGAAAAATCATCTGTGCGGTTTAAACTAAATGCGGTTTTTTGCGGTTTTCGATTTGTATTGGTTCGGTTTGCGATTTTACTTTTGAATTAGTTCGGATACGATCACCCCTACATTTACACAACATATCCGGCTTAATTTTTGCAAAAGACATGTATAATATAACTTTTTATTTTTTTATTTTTTATTTTTTAAACAATACATGTAATACGTTATTTACCTTTCTTATGCACAAGTTTTCATACAATATAACATCTCTATATTTATTATATACATAACGAGATTCCCACGGAGCCTTCTCGTGCATTCTCAAGAAAAATTGCTTATGTGGCATTTAATTAGAGTTATTAGAGTTTTTGCTTAGGTGGCATTCAATTAGAGTTTTTCTATTTTATTTTGTATTTTTTTAATCTTCTCTAACCCATTATTTTTTAAGAAAACAAATTTTTGGATATATACTATTAAATTAATCAGATATATCTCTCTAACCCATTATTATAAAACAAAATTGTTGGATATATATACAACTAAACTAGAGCTTTTTTTCTTTTTTTTTATCGAATTTGTATTTTTTTTTTTTGTGACTCAATTAGAGATTCTCTAATATTTTTATATTGTAGAAACTTTAATATTATGCGAGTATATTTTTTTGTAAAAAATATAATACTTTTTTTTAGAATCTCTAATATTATATTTTTTTTGTAGAAACTCTTTCTTTTTGTGGGGATTGGTACTTTTTAATTTTAGAAACTCTAATATTATACGTATCTTAATATTTTTATTATTATATTTTAATAATATTGCGTTGGTGAAATTTAATTAAAGCTTTTCTAATATTATATTTTTTTTGTAGAAAGTAAAATATTATATTTTAATTACTAACATATATTATATTTTTAATGTCGACAAACTTATTTAATCCATGATTAAATATTATATATTTTCTATATAAAAACTATTTGAACACTTCGGCTAAAATTTGATTTGACATGTATCTATTATCCAATCATTCAATTACATGTAATATTTTTATGTTGATTTTTTAAAAAATAATAAAGAATTAACAACTATTTTTTGTTCAAGGAGTAGCTATAGAGTCCCGTAATGGACACAAAAGACAGATAGAATTAGAGAGAGAGTTTCGATGGTGTAGAATGAAAAACGGGGAGCATTCTAACCCTCACTATTAAAAATATACATTGACAAATTAAAATTTGAATTTTGAATGTGGAAGTTATGCATAATTTCATATTTTGTCATTGGGATTACTTATTCAAAATTTTATCTAGCATGATGAAACATGATCCCTATGATGAAAACTGTATGTAGATGATAGTGAGAACTAAGCACGAGAATTTTATTGATATCCATTAAAAAAATATAGAATTAACAACTTTTTTATTGATAGAACCCCTATAGAGCTTTGAGAGAGAGAGAGGGGATTTCTCGGTGGTATAAAATGAAAAATCGAAAGCACTTTCCACCAAACTATTAAAAATACACACTAACTAATTAAAATTTGAATTCTAACAGTAGGGCTTATCCATATTTTATTACGGGGATCTCTTATTCAAAAAAATTATTTAGCACGATGAAAATTGGTTCAACATGAAGAAAAGTGTATGTAGAAGATGATGATAAATGAGCACAAAAATTTTATTCATATTTATTATAAAAATAATATAGAATTACCAACTATTTTTTGTTTATGGAACCGCTATAAAATCGTGTAACTGAAACTATATATATATTTTTAGAGAGAGGGGGGGGGGGGGGGGGGGGGGGGGGGAGAGAGAGGAAAACAGAAAACACTTCTCACTACACTATTAAAAATATATATTGACTAATTAAAATTTGAATTCCGACTACGTGAGTTTTTTCATATTATGTGTACATCGCACTTTCACTATATTACATCCAACTGAAAAAATCTATGGGAATTGAAACCTAAAGTAAATTAATATAATTTTAATTTTTTATAATCAATGAGTTTTTTATTTATAATTTCGATTTTAAGTTTTCCATAAACATTCGTTCAAATCTTTTTCTGGATGCTAATTTATCAATGTGAGTGAAGATTCATACATAGATTTTTCCATTTGACGCTCACACATGAAAATTGATTATTTGTGGTACAATGACAAAATATAGTTTGAGTATAGAAACACGGTCAAAGTATGTTAATATTCATTTGAAAAATATTATAAAATTTACAATTATTTTTTGTTGATGGAGTCCCTATAGAGACATGAGAGAGAGGGAGGGAGAAAGAATCTCATAGTGTTGTTGAACGGGAAATGAGGGAGTACTTCTTATCCTACTATGTCCCTGTAACATCCTTAAACATATATCGCATTTTCATACTCAAGTAAATTAAATAAAATCAATTTCATAAATAATTGAAAGAAAAATATAGGCAACGTTCAAAATGATATAAAATGAAAAATGACATAGACAACCTTCAAAAGAAAATGAAGAATACAAACAAATGAATATCATTAAAAATGAAAATGATCTTGTGGGAGAAATGTAGAAATAGTGAGAGAGAGATATATATATATATATATATATATATATATATATATATATATATATATATATATATATATATATAGAATCTCTCACGGGTGTAGAATGAGAAACGCGTAACACTTTCGATCCCACTATTAAAAATGCACCTAGATTAATTAAATTTTCATTTGAGAATGAAGTTTATAATTATTTTATGGGTAAATAGGTTTATACCCCCTGTAATGTAGGCGTGTTTTGTTTTTCCCCCTGTAAATTTTTTTTTTGTGACTCGTCTCCCGTAATGTTGAATTTTTTGGACTCGCCCCTTGGATGCACTTTTTAAATCGGTTATTTTGTTCAAACCGATTTAAAAAGTAATGTTTTTTAAATCGGTTAATCTGTTCAACCGATTTAAAAAGTGCAAATTCCTTGCACCCAAGGGGGAAAATCAAAAAAATTTACTTTGCAAAGGGCAAATCACAAAAAAAAAAAAAAATTATAGGGGGGAAAAACAAAAATTGCCTATATTATAGGGGGTAAAGACCTATTTACCCTTATTTTATATTTAAAGGGCCACTGTATAATCCTGGAGATGAAGATGAAAGAAAAAATCTATCTCTTAATAGTGTATAACGGAAAGTGAAATAATATTCTTCATCTCGCTTTATCCTATAACATTATTAAATATATATCATGCAAAATCTATATCAATTTTATCTTACTATTTTTAACTAAATTGTTCAAATAATATTAAAAAAGAGAATAATCTCATGCACGGCACGGGCTAACATACTAGTTACTCTTAAATGAGTCAAAATTCATTATGACTGCAAATGCAATACTAATAATAAGTAATAACATCACATTTTTAAATCATGATCTTCTTTATCTATTTGTTCTCTTTACTAGTCTTTTAACCCGTGCTCCCGCACGGTTGACTTTTTTTTGTTGACACTGAGATTTTAATTTTATGACTACATTCGTATAAAAAAATTAATCTAAAATTTTATGTTACTATGCTATCATCACAAATAAGTAACTTTGCGATAAATACCTAGAATTAGACTCTTATTATAATGCGTTAAGTTCATTTTAATATTACTTTGCTTCCATTTAAATAAAAATTAAGTCGTAACTCTATACGATAAATGCTCACAAGTTATAGTCCAAATAAGAAAATGAGTGAGGGTTCGTAGAATCTTTTTTTGTTTGGATATTTTTGTTTTTTATTTAACTTCAAAAGGTTCTTAAACTCGAAGATTTTTTTTTTAATATTGAAAATAAGTTTTTTTTTATTAAGAAGTTATAGATCTGATTTGATAAAACCTTAGGTTCTCACTAACTAACTGATTTGCAATTTCAAGCATACTATTTATTTAGATTTTGGGTTTTATAGTGTGTTATTGCACAATTGTTGTCATTATTAATATGCGATTTAAATTGTCACATACAAGTATTGTCAATTATTAAGTATCTTTTTTTTCTCTCTTCCAATTCTAGTCGTCACTACTTTGTTTTTCTTCTTCTTAGACTATCGAAGAGGGGTGATTTTAGGTCAATTTTGGCCTAAAATCATCCCTCCAAATTGTGTTTCTTTCTCGTTATAATAAATAAGTGTGGTTTTCACATATTTGTTTGTTTTGATTTTCCGTCTTTGTACGGTGTGTTTGGTTGTCCCGTCTTTGTGCGGTGTATTTGTTGTCCCGTCTTTGTGCGATCTAGTTCAGATCCAATCAATGTCGACTTTTGTGTCATCAACGGTACTGATCCGGAGGCATGAATATTCCAGACACTTCAATATAGTCATATGTAATTTACCGTTTTATGCTATTAACATGAACATTGTGAGTTTGTTCGCAGATTTATCATTTTTGTTTTTAGCGATTATGAATTTGTATTACATCGATGTAATCTATTTTATTTAAATGAATGAATACTATTTTGTCAAAAAAAAATTGTCACATACAAGTCTGTTGATTTTCATTTTTTTACAGTTTACTTCAAATCTCTACTCAAAGTTTTCCCTAACCAAATTTTCAGCCTTATTTCGTACAAACCTTCAAATTTCATTGAATTGTAGACTCAAACCTTCCAAATTGTTTCCTATATTAAATTTATTTTAAAACTCCTTAACATAAGTAAAGAAAATTTTGGGTTGTAATCAGAAAAATATTGGCAGTAGGATTCAATTGTAAATATAGTTAAGCCAATATATAATTCATTAACCATAATGAATAGTGAAATATAGTTAAGCCAATATAAGGCAAACATAGCTGCACTTGTATATATATAAATTATAAATAGTCAGAGTTGAAAAAACTGGCAGTTTTTTGTAGAAACTATTTGCTTAATTCTGCTATGAAGAATTGTGTCCACATAAGACATATATTATAGCAAAGTCCCCTACTCAATGGAAGCTACATTCCTCCTTTGCAAATCCAATAATGGACTGTTTGGCATCATAAATAACCCTCTGATTCCTTTGCTGATAATTCCCGATGATTGCCATGTCGTTTCCATCAGACAGACTTGCAAGTGCCAAACAAACTGTTGAAGCATCTTTTGTCACATACATTATACCATCTCCATCAACATTCAGTTCAACATTGTCTTCAAAATGCATACTTAAGCTAGGAACGCTAACTTCCTCATACCCAGTGAGATTAAAACAGGTATCCAAAATCGAAATCCCTGGTGCAAAAGGGTAACCAGAAAACTGTTTCAAAGACTCTGCCTTTAAAGCATTGTAGAGAGATGGAGGCAGTCTTGTGATTATCGTTCCCGAGTCAATTAGAATGCCACTGTTGCCAAAGCTTGTATCTTGCAGAGCCACACCACCAATATCTATGCCGGTGAGACTAAGTATATTAAAGTTTGATAACTCCGGATTCGAAACCATCTTTGTGTAAGCAATTGGAGTAAGATTTTTGAAACCCGACGTCCCGTTACCTATAACTAATGATCCAGAAGCTCCATTATCTGTTGTTGGTAAACAGTAGGAGAAAACTCCTCCAAATGTAGTATTGGTTTGAGATATCAATGAAAGATTACTTCTTCCTAATCCCATTAGACCAGAAACTCCACCAAATAAACCTTTGTTACTCCTACCACAACCAAATACGAAATTACTCGCCAAAATACCTCCAAAACTAAGGTATTCAACTCCTAGCTCTCCATCAGTATATGATCCATCACCATAATTAACAGAATAGTTACAGCTTGTTGGATTATTAATTTCACATGCTTCTGTATTTCCTGTAGCAAATTGCAGATTTTGACATGTTGATGAATTGCACAGTAATGATTTATAGGAAGAAGAAGTTGAAGGGTTGAATACAGGTCCTTGTTGATTATAGCATGACACACATGGATCACATTGGACCCATGTTAAATCACTTCCAGTGTCGATTATCACAGTAGTGTTTTGAATCTTTTGATTACCTAATCCCATTGTCACAATGTAGTTTAAGGTTTCCAAATTTATACCAGAAGCCAATGGAATTTGGATTTCGGATGATTGTTCTAAACTGTTGTTAGAGACATTTGACCGAATCCTGTTTTGCATCGAACGGACACAAAGATTATCTAATATTAACTGTTTCTGAAGCTTTCTGTTCCAATTAATTTTCCTCTTTGAGCAATAACCTCTATCCTTCATTTCTAGGATAATAGCTCCTTTCTCCTTTCCTGAGAATTCAGATTAAAAAGGATACCGATTTATAAATCGAATTAACTGATACAACATTAGAGGTTTTTAAAATGTAAATTTGCAATACAATCTATTAGCAGAAAACACAATGCAATCTAAACAGATATGCCAGTTAATCTCTTTTTTAAGACTTTCACTTATGACTCATATATAGTTTACTTTACTGGCGCGAAAATGTACTACTGCAGCTCTGCTAACGTAGACCCAATTGCCCGAAATTCGTGATCAAATATCACTGGAAGGTTTGAGTTATTATGCATAAGGAATATCCTTATGCATGGTGCATAAATAAATCTCCACCATCCAATGCTTTTTTGATCAATTAGATTTTTTGATCAATCAAATGCACTAAAGCATGCATGGTGGAGATTTATTTATGCACCATACATAAAGATATTCCTTATGCATAATAACTCAACCCTCACTAGAATATTAGCCCGTGCCCTGCACAGAATATTTTTTTTTTTGGATAAATAGGTTTATATCCCCCGTAATGTAGATATGTTTTATTTTTCCCTCTGTAATTTTTTTTTTGTGACTCGCCCTCTGTAATGTTGAATTTTTTGGACTCGCCCATTGGATGCACTTTTTAAATCGGTTATTTGGTTCAAACTGATTTAAAAAGTACAAATTCCTTGCACTCAAGGGGGAAACAAAAAAAAATTACTTTGCATGGGGCAAATCACAACAAAAAATATGACAGGGGGAAAAACAAAACTTGTCTATATTACATGGAAGTAAAGACATATTTACCCTTTAATACTATTTAAGTGTTTGTTTTAAATATGTAAAAAAAAAATGTTTGTTTTTAAATATTATTTGAAAAATTTAGTGTAATGTTCAACGGTGAATTTGAGATATTATATCTTATGCGTTGCTTAAATATACATTATGGGAGCAAAGATATTGTGCATTGTATAAATGACATTAAATAAAAGTAAAAGTTTAACCTTATATATTATTTTTTTTAAAAATATTATTTAAAAGTTTAAGACAATAAAAAATTTTAAAATTTTAGGAAAAATATTTTGGTAAAAAAAAAAAGATTTTAGACAAAAAGTAAAGACGAAAGATATATTTAACCTGTTAAAATAAAAGTTAAGTTCAAAGGTCAAATTTTAAGTTATATATCTTAAAGAATACAACAATGCATTACTTTTGTAATTTTCATAGGCTTGTCTCCGTATGACATAATTCCTATATACCATACACTAAATATTTCTTTCAGCTGTCATAATACAATGTAAATATTTTGAAGTAATTTGAAATAAATATTTCCATTATAATTTTCATAATTATTATTATATTGATTTTAACTTGTAAAACAAAAAGTAATAAAAACAAAAAGATTGTGAGACTTGAGAGTTTCGATTTTGACCGTGTTGTGTTTGGCGAAGATGGTGAAACTTGAGAGTTCTGATTTTCCTTTAGAGTTATGATTTTCCAACTATCTTATGTAGGAGAAGCCAAAGATTTCATTTTTCATTTCATTTATTTTGATTTCTTGTGCTATTGAGAAATTGGTCTTCTCTTTCTCTATTTGGGTTCCTCATGCACTTGTTGTGTGGGCTACTATACAGGTTTCAATTTATTACTTTTGCTTCAATTCATACATTGAAGTTTAGATCTCTTTCATTTAACACCATTTAATAAATGTGACATGTCATATGTTTTGCTGAATTATACATATTTAGATCTTATCCATGAAAAGTAATTAAACTACTTGTTTTTTTATCCCACAAAAATAAAAATAATAGAGCACTTGCTTTAAGGATATACCGTAGAAGTTTTACTATGTTTATTATAGATTCCACTAAATCTCAACAAACTATATATTTTTAGATTTTATCCATGAAAAGTAATTAAATAAACTACTTGTTTTTTTTTATCCCACCAAAAAAATACTAATAATAATAGCGCCCGTACTTTAAGATTATAGAGTTTTACTATGTTTATTATAGATTTATTCCACTTAATCTCAACAAACTATAAATCTTATCCATGAAAAGGAGTTAAATAAACAACTTGTTTTTTATCCCACAAAAAAAAAAAAAAAACTACTTTCATAGTAATCCAAAACTCCCACGTTAAAAGTACAAACTACTTTCATAGTAATCCAAAACTCCCTCACTTTTCCCATCCTTTTTTTAATTATTCCTTTTTTTTATACTGGGTTAAAAAAGATATGTTTTTGAGAAGATTTTTTTAATAATGAATCAAAGAAGATCTAATTCAATGTCACATAAGCAAACTTTTTAATTAAATGACATCTAAACAATTTCTACTGAGAATGCACGAGAGAGATTTTTGGAAATCTTATAATCTTATAATAGAGATAGAGATATCTCTTCATTGAAGTGGAGATAATTAATAGAATAAATAACTACTTTTCTAGTTTAATTTCAGTGGATTACCACTTCTTCTAAGACCAAAAAAAAAAACTACTTTTCTATTTTGTGTAAAAAGAAAAATTAATTTTCTATTTATTGTTTTTGTTGACTTACTTCTCCCCCAAACAGGTACAAAAAATATAATCTTAATAACAACAAAAAAAATACCAGTTTAATTTCTTGGACATGATATATATTGAATTTTAAATAGTTTATGGCTAGTGAAAATGCAATTAAGAGTACATAATAAATATAAATTTAAATAAATTAACATATTTTTGCAAGAAGGCACGAAAGAACATTAACCTGGATTCGTAATAATCTTATATAACTTTCTATACCTATTGGGAACCAAAATTACCACCAACTACAGATCATTTGTCTCTTAACTGATATTAAAGGTCGTGGTTATTCGTTAGTTTATGTCTGACATAACTTGAAAAACAATAAAAATGTATTACTGAAAAAATTTCACCAAACCAATATGATTAATTCTATCGATGAGAGTAGTGACAAAACCAGTCTATTGAACTGAATGAGATAATTGAATAAAATTTTCGATGAAAGAAGTGCATAATAAAGCATTAAAAATAAACAATGAAAATTTGTTGTATGACGATCATATAAGTGAAATGGTCTAGTCTTTCTCAATTTTAATTTTGGTCTTCATATATTTAGTTGTTGGTAAATCAGCTCCATAAAGGCAAGCTTTCTTAACTGCTACACCATCAACTTTATGTGAGCATAAGTCTACGACATCTATAGCAGTGTTATCTTTGACCTTCTCGACTGCAGCTGCAGTTTTATCAAACTTTGTGATAAGATCCTGTGAATAAAGGAACGCCAATTCACAAATCAATAAGTTATGCGGTTTAAGATTCTTAAACAAATTATTTTTAAATTGAATTTTCTTACCTGCCCAATTATATCTGAACAATCTTTGACTTGACGTCAACACAACTAACTGCCAGTTCCAACCCTCTAGGTGGTACAACTTGATACACATTTAAATTGTTCCCTCTTCAAGTTCATTGTTAAAGAGATGGATCAACTGATGATGCCGCATAGTGGGTTGAATTTTATTACCCCGCAAAATAATATCAATTAGATTGTTATAAGTGAAGACTCTATTTTCACGATCTCAAAACTGTTGTATATCTGATATTTGGATGTCACTTGCTTTTAAATTTTTTCAAGTATGTATCGATTACAAATTTTTTAATCACGCATACTGAGTTTAATCATGTGTATTGCAATGGAATTATCTAATTAGATGGAATACATATATGGAACATAATATAAGAAAATAAAATATAACTATAGAAATCTCAGTGTTATTTGCGGAATTTGTTTTGGTTATGTATATATGGAATAAAATAGATAAGCTTAGATGTAAATTTGAATCTTAGGAAATTTAGTTGTGCAACTTTATATAAACATATATATATCCGATTAATTAATTTAATTGTATATATTCAATAAATTTTTTTAAAAAAAAATAATGGGATGTAAATTTGAATTTTAGGAAATTTAGTTGTGCAACTTTATATAAACCTATATATATCCGATTAATTAATTTAATTGTATATATCCATTAATTTTTTATTTTTTATTTTTAAAATAATGGGATGTAAATTTGAACCTTAGGAAATTTAGTTGTGCAACTTTATATAAACTTATATATATCCGATTAATTAATTTAATTGTATATATCCAATAATTTTAATTTTTTAAAAGAAATAATGGGTTTGAGAAGATACAAAAAATATACAAAAAAAACACTCTAATTGAATGCCACATAAGCAAAAACTCTAATTGAATTATTATTGAATGCCACATAAGCAATTTTTCTTAAGAATGCACGAGAAAGCTCCGTGGTAATCTCGCTATGTATATAATAGAGATATATCCGATTAATTAATTTAATTGTATATATCCAATAATTTTAATTTTTTAAAAGAAATAATGGGTTTGAGAAGATACAAAAAATATACAAAAAAAACACTCTAATTGAATGCCACATAAGCAAAAACTCTAATTGAATTATTATTGAATGCCACATAAGCAATTTTTCTTAAGAATGCACGAGAAAGCTCCGTGGTAATCTCGCTATGTATATAATAGAGATGTGTTCTCTATTTGTATTTTTCATTTTTCATATTTTTTTACTTTTGAATAAGGGTTCTAACAACTGTGTTTTCTTTTAAGAGAAAAAATAGTTCTTAGATTCTAATAACAGTAAAAAGGAAAGAACTTTTGATTAAATATTAAGAGATCCAATGAAAAGTTTTATAAGTAAAAACAAACCCAGAAACTTGGAAGAAAAAATATAAGCAAATTCCATGAAAAATCACTTTTTTTTCCTTCCTGTTAAACTCACTTGATTCTGGGAGGATGCAACTCTTGGTACCAAATTGATGCAACTCTCGTTCTTTTGAGACCTTATGAAGCGACCACGATCGCGAAATTCTGGCCTATATACGACCAATGTGGTTTCCTGCATCAATGAGTGAAAGATTCAATCAATAAGACTTCAAAATTTAGTTGAAGAGATAAAGTAACAACATATTATCTTTGGCGAGTGCGAATGTCCAACCTTTACTCTCTTGTCAAACGAACTGACCTTTGTCGATGCATTGGCAGTCAACTGATGCTTCTCATCAAATGCTTTAGCTAAATTCACGGCATCTTGTTTTATCGCTGATCCTTTTGCCAGCATACTTGTAACTACATCTTGTGCTTTACTAAGGGTGTGTTTGTTTCAGAGTTATAAAATTGATTCCCGGGAATAGAAGGTTGGAAATAAATATACCTACGTTTGTTAGGAAGGAATACAAATTTATTCCTTGGAAAAAATTATGCCCAGGAGATTTATTTTCCCATGAAGAGGGAAGTTTTATTCCCAAGTGATAATGGGGGGAACTTTTATTCCCATGTATATGGTAATAAGTTTTTGTTTGCAAAAGACTATGTTATCCCCACCAAACCCACTAACCCCATTACATAACTTCATGTGCATATAGTTTGCAAGAAAAATAAACTACCCTTGTGCATGCAAGTTTTAATTTTTTTATCTCTTACAATTTTTTTATTTCTTACATAGAATTTTATTAATTAATTAGAAAAAATAAACATTTTATTAATATATAAAACTTACGGTTAAAATCAATAAATTAAAATAAAAGTAGTCTAAAACTATAAATAATTCAAACAAAACAATATTTAATAAAAAATATACCATCCTTCTTGTTTTGCCTTTGCATATTTGTAAGTTTAATTTATAAATTTTGTCAATAAAAAAATATAAATTATCAAGTATGTATAATTTTTGAAATATGTAGTAAAGAAATAATTGGGATATTTTAGGAATTTAATCATTCATTCCCATGAATAGATTTTATAAACCAAACACATTTTAGTTATTCCTAGGAATTTTAAAAATGCCATCCAAACACTTTTTTTACATTTTCCTTGGAAAAAGGTTCCCATAATTATATTACAAGGAAAACTAATCCAAGGAATATATTTTGCATCCATGAAACAAACACCCCCTAAGATATATTCTTCCACCAGGTTCTCCTCCTGAAAGAGATGTAATACAGAAAACCATAAGCTCAATCAGAAAAACACAATCTGAATTTTGTAATAATCATGGTTAACATCTCATCAGGAAAACCAATCATGCAAAATTTTAAATTTGTATTTTAATTTTTACCTCAATATTTGACGCAGCATCTTCAGGAGCAACATTTATAGCATATTCCACCACACTTTGTTCCTACATAAATTAATTACTTTTGATAAGTACTTTTTTATATCAAGATATGCTGGGTTGAGGAATGCTGGAACCCTCCACAAACGAACAACTCTAGCCTTTATGTGATGATTTTCTTTTCCAGGCAACAACTCAGCAACACTATCGAACTTGGACTCAGAATTGATATTCTCGTTAAACACCATTTTTTCTGATGATTATATGCAATTGCCATGCATATCAAATGCAATACGCAATGTATCAGGGTGAGAAAAAAATACAAATTGCAGGATACAATATGCCATGAATAAGAAACACAAAAATTATTTGTATGTATATCTACTATAAATTAGTTTAAATACGTAATTAAATATGACATGAATTGGAGAGGGAAGGGAAAAACGGGAAGAAAAATGAAAAGCCAGATTTACTCACTGATTGCGGCGGATTACCTTGCTACGACGAGAAAGTTCCAAACTCAAGTTGAATGATTAATATGCAATTGTTGGTATCGACCTAATCACCATGTCCAACCTATTTATAGTGAGCGGAAGAAGATAGCGCCTGCCCCAGATAAATTGAATCCCAATTGGAATTTCAAACAACCCTAAATCTGTTTGGGAGGGAAAATCAAACAACACCGATAAACCTACACCAGTTACCTCCACCACCGATAAGAACCGACCTCCACCTTCCAATCGGTAGAAGACAACCAGACAACGAAACGGCGAAAGCATGCAAAGGATGTAGAATCGCATACATCTGTCGAAGAAACTCACGAACAAAACAACGACACCGCTATACAGTGAACACGCAATTTTTGTTATTTTTTTTGTTTTGATAAGCAGTGAACACGCAATGTAAGTCAGTAAAAAAAAAAAAAATACATCTGACGTGGCACACCTTAAGTTAATCTACAGTAATCTTTTTACCTTTTTTTTTGTCAAGTTTATGGATTTCTATGATTATGCTGTGTATGAAAAATAATTGACCAATTGATACAAAAAAAATTGACCAACCAAAGTTACATTATCATATTACTAGCGGGCCAAACGGGCACGTTTGTGTGGTCCATATTCTTTTATCCTGTTAATTTATGTTGAATATTATTCTAAATTTTTCTTACATATATTAAAAATTTTATATGCATTTGACCTAAAAAGAAAATAAAGTGAATTTTACATAGTAGTACAATAATTGTACCCAATTTCTCTTTTTTTATCTTGTTCCATAATCAATTTATTTATTTGTTGTTTGGTTTAGATAAATCATTTGGTAACAGTTCGTCAAGATGCATGGATGATTCCATAAATAACAAATGCATGGATGATTGAATGACATTATATATTTCTTTTAGCAAACAATAATATTGTAGAGATTCATACTAAAAAAAAATTGTTCTCAACAATCTAGTTAAATTTACTGTATATAATTTTCAGTGCCGAAAGGCAAGTGAAAGTGGGAAAAAAAACAAAATAATAAATAAATTTAAATTGAGTCAAATTTAATTACTATCTTAAATCAATAGTATGATAATAAAGACAAAGAATTGAGCTATAAAATCACCAAAGCATTGTTCTTATAAATAAAATATTCACGCACCGTTGTCAACAAACCCTTTGCTATTTTCTTATATGATGTCTTCGATTCTCTCTTGTGGCTACCTCTTGCCGCATTGACATTACCACCACCACCATTGTAGCCCATCTTCTCCTTTATTTTTCTATCGCAATTATTCAATTTCCTTTCTCTTGCAGCAGTGACATGAAATACACCTTTCACTCTGCAAGAAACAATAAAAAAAGTAAACATTTCTTATCATAAATTGAATTACCTGAAGGTCCATTACATTTTCATTTTTTGTTTGAATATCCATACATAGTTAGTGGAAATGGAGATTTAAAATAAATTAAACATAAAAAAATAGAATTGATAAAATTTTGGCATTAAAAAAGTGTACCATATTGAGTTGGGCTCGTTCATTAGTAGCTGCGTGTAATTAATGATTATTCTCAATTTTTTATCCATTTTTTTATGAATAATTGCGTTTAAGTCACATAGAGACATTCATAAAATAATTTTATCAACACCATTCATAAAACAAACATAGTGCGCCAACCTTTTTAACCAATAACCACTTCCAAGAATTTAAATTTAATTTAATCTTATCAACAATTTTCCATTTGGTACATAATGATGAAGGGTAACATAATTGACATTTCTCAAATTTTGTCTATCATGCTGCATATGTAGCATATAACATTTTTGTAATGTAAAATAATCAAAATATATTAGTTTGTATTTTTGAACAGATTTTCTTTTTAGCAATATAGATTTTTGAACAATGATTAAAATGTTAGTGGAGGTACTTACACCCACAATCATATGAATAGATCCTGTACTCGCTGCCCCCCTTGATTTTCTGTTTCTTCAGTATTTTGCTCTTTTCTTTTCAAATACCCTTGAGTATTGCCTTATGCTATTTTCCATTTCAATGTTGTCCCTGGAAAATTTTAAAAATTAAGAAATATAATAGCTAATATTGGTATCTAAAGGAGTTACATGACTTTGGGTTGGACTTTTTCTTATCCCCATTTTGCTCTTTAAAAGATGCAGATAGTTAAACAAAAAGAAACAAAAAAAACCTATTATTAAGCGACTGCATAATGATTTGTCAAAATAAAAAGTAACAGTAACCGCATAATAAACTGCATAAAATGATTTGATGTTTAACGATCATAAAGAAAAGACTTGATTAAAAAAAATCATAAAGAAAGAAAAGTGAGTACAATATGATGACTATAATTCAAAGGGAAAATTGAATAAAATGATGGCATTATAATTGAAATACCAAAATATATATTTCAATTTATATCTTCGACGGCCTTTTCTACAACCTGCAAAATACGAACACATTTTTAGGCATAAATTAATAAGTTGTGAAATAATGAAAGCTTTAGATGATTAATGATGAAAATAAAGAAAGAATTGAATATTCTAGCCATTAGGCTACCTGACAAAAAAAAAAAAAAAAAAAAAGAAAAGAAAGAATTGAATGAAAAAGCAAAAGCATGCCTTATGAATCATTTTAGAAAGAATTAACACTCCATTAGTGGTAAACTTGATATAACTACTTTTATGGTGGATATTGGTCTCTCTATTTTGTCTTTCCATATTATTAAAGATTTTAAATGTTTTGGATTGTATAAAAAGATTTGAACTCTTCTAAGTGAAGTTTATATATTTATATTTTCAAAATTATAATAATGAATTTGTAAAAAAAAAAACTATACATACAAATATAACAAAAAGAGAGAATACAAAATGGAGATGAATACTTACATGTATAATTGAAATGACATGCAACAATATCCACGTCTCTATTATACAATTACTTCATTGTATATGGCAATTGACAAAATGACACAAAACCAACTTGAAGCAGTTTCTTTAAAATATCCCTCAAATAAAAATTACCTTCACTGCATTTGATGTACATGCCTCAAAGAAATTGTTCACCAATTGATGAGATCGCAATGCCTACTTCATCCTTGAAAACACAACATAAAATAAAAAAAGAATAAAAATTAGAGGTTGTAGTTTAGTGATTAGTTTCAGACTTTCAGTAACTGTTAGATGCAAAAAAAATTGGAAAAAAAGAAAGTGAAAATAAAAATACAACCGATATCCCAATGAAATAACTACATCAATGTAAGTTGTGTGTGGCAGTTTTTTTTTTTTTTTTTTTGAATTATGGTTGGTTTATTTGAAAAAATTGCAATTAGTGAAGGGTAAAATTGGTATTGTGAAAAGTCTAGCCCAAAACAACATATCCTCTTTATCTATAGTTATAGATTATAGATTATATATTGTTATTATTCTTGTCAAAAAAAAAATATTGTTATTATTATTTTGATAAATAGACAAAATGACAAATCATTAGAAATTCACATATATAAAATAAAATTGAATCTAATTATTACACTTGATTTAACAATTTTACTAGTTGAATTAAAATTTATAAACAATCACATTATCATATTTATATTGTAAAAAAATGAATTGGATATATAAAATTGAGTTTATATTGTCAAAAAAAAATTAATGGAGTAAAAAATGATGAGATTATACCTTTGATTCTGTAATTTTGGGCCATTACATTAAAGAAAATCTTTGGGATTTCATTATGTTTAATTTCAATTAATTTTTTTTCCACGCAGAATCCATGTTATTCTATTATTACCACCGATTATTTCTGGAGAAGAAAAGAGAAACCAACTAGATCATAGCTGGACAAAAACGAAGAAAAAGCGTCATCAAAATCTATCAAATAAATGCATAAAATAAATTAAATATCTCGATTTAAAAACACATTCCTTTTTTATTTTCATATTATTTATTATTTATTTATTTGTCTTTTCCGTTTATATTCTCACTGCGTCACTACACACATTTTTTCTTCACTCTCTCTCTTTATCTGTTACCGGAGCTTTCTCTCTCTTCCGGTAACGGAAAACAAAACCCTAAACCTTCACCAGATCTACAACCGTAACCGTCGTTGAAGCTATCATGCGCCATTAGCATAATTTCACCAATGTCCGAACCCGATCCCAAAACTCGTCAACGATCAGTCCAATGGTCACCGGCGACAACATCACCTGAAAGTAAACCAGTTCAACCTTCTTCATGGGCGAAGAAAACCGGTTTCAAGCCGAAATTCTCCGGCGAGACCAATGCCGGTGATTCTGGTCAAATAACGTTGCCGCCTAAGTCAAGAGAGTCCGACGTGAACACGGATCTCGAAGCTGGTCGTGTTAGAGCTCCTCCTACTCAGCCACCGCCGGTAAACGGCGTGTTGAAGATTCCGCAACTTCCGGTTTCGAAGGATTTTGTAGCAAAGAAACGGAGAGAATCTGATGGAGTTCCGAGTACTAATGGTCAGGTGAAGGTTGGAGTTGAACAGCCGGCGAGAAGAACGGCGAGAAGTGAAGAAGTTGATGGTTCGTTGTCGCAGAGTGTTGATGATGATGGTTTCGTGGTTAGGCATTCGCATATGAAGTATGAACTAAGAGATTCACCTGGTTTAGGTAAAGATAATGATAGTAGTAATAAATAGTATAATTCATGGTGATTTATGCTTTGACTTAGGTTGAATTGAATGAATATTTTGATTCATGCCGTTGAAGTTTTGTTTTCATTGATGTTTCAGTTCCCATTGGTGTGTATGGTATTCAGCATTATGTTTCGATATTAGGTTCATTGATTCTCATACCGCTTGTTATTGTTCCTGCTATGGGAGGTTCTCATGTGAGTGATTTCATTTTTTTAATTTTGTGTATGATTTTTTTGGCAAATGTATTATGTGAATACTGTTATCTGATGTGTTAGTGGGTATAGGAGGACACTGCTGCAGTGGTATCAACTGTGCTGTTCGTGTCTGGAATGACGACACTCTTGCATACTTTTTTTGGGTCTAGGTTGCCGTTGATACAAGGTCCTTCTTTTGTTTACCTGGCTCCGGTTTTGGCGATCATCAACTCGCCCGAGTTTCAAGGAGTGAATGGAAATGTATGTATTTCTTATCTATGTTTTAGATGATTTTAATTGTTTGCTGTATTGTTGTTCGATTTATAACCAAAATTTTCGGTTTTATAACGGTTTTCCTTGTTTCGCCGAATTTCAAGGATTAAAAGGAATGTGTGTATTTGTTGTTTTTTATGTTTCAGATGATGTTAATTGTTGTCCACATGATTATTCCAACTATCCGACATTTTTGGTCTTATAACGGTTTTGTAGTAGGTCACTCGAGAGATGTAACAGGCTTTGAATTTTACGTTACAAATTTCTTTAGATTATTTTAGTTGTTGGCTACGTCATTGTTCAATTTTATCAAAATTGTTGGTCGTAGAATGGTTTCCCTTGTTTCCCGGAGTTTCAAGGATTAAATGGAATGTGTATATTTATTCTTTTTATGTTTCGGATGACGTTAATTGCTGTCCACATTGCTATTCCAACTAACCAGCAATTTTGGTCTTATTAATGGTTTTGTTGTTGGTTACTTGTGAGATGTAACTGCCTTTGGATTGTACGTCATAAGCTTCTTTGGTGGAATAATTGGAACTAAGATTACTTTGAATTATTCGTTTCGATATCAATTTTCAGAAATTCAGACATATAATGAGGGAGCTGCAGGGGGCTATAATTATTGGATCTGCTTTTCAAACTTTACTCGGATATACCGGACTAATGTCACTGTTAGTAAGGTATGATTTTGGGAATTCTTTTCCTGCCTGTTTATTGGCCTTAAACACATGCTTCATTGTTTTATCAAGCAGCATTTATTATTGTGGACTGAGGCAATACATAATGTAGGTAACTGTTAATGATGGAGAGATTTAAGTAAACTCATACCAGATAGTGCTGTAAATTATTATATGTTATATGGGTCATCTATTTGGATTTTTTAAAGCAAACTATTCATTTCTCTTTAATTGTTATTTATACACGATCTTTAATAACTATAGTAATTGGTTGGTTCGATAACTTTCGGTTACCAAGTTTAAGACTCTTAAGAGCATTGTTACATGCAAATGTGCTATGTTATTATTATTATTAAATGTTGCATGATTGAGAACAAAATTTCCGCTTTGTAATGGTTATGTGTAGTGTACCATTCCCCTTTATTTAATTTTGAACAGTACAGAGCTAGTTCTGGTGCTTCCATTTTGTTTTGTCTGTAATAATGAGCAGGAATATTTTGTTTTCTTCTATAACGTCATCGTCAACAATTGTTGATATATCATTGCCTGGAACGAGGAATTAAATGGGTTATATTGAAAAGTTGTGCAAGATTAATTGCAGTAGAAACCAACTATATGTGGGAGGTTTAACAGGGTGGTAGCAGTGAGGACCTCACTGTGATGAGAATCAAGGTGTTTAGGTTCCCCTGGCCTGATTTTTAGTGTTTTCAACTCCAAACCCATCTAGTATCCCAACTGCATTCAAATGGGTTTCTTATGCCAATGTTGGTCAGCATTCCTTGCGGGTTTAACTATTTACATGTCATAAGTATCAAGCTTGAGAGCTACAGTAACTTTTTGTATTGAAATAAGCTGTATTTTTCACCCATTTTGGCATGTATCTCAAGATTTTTCACCCTTTAGTGAGTGTTTCTGAGTGTGTCATGCCAGAGGATGAGATCATATTTTTGGGGTTCACCCCAATTTCTCCTATGCATTGTTGTATGATGGTATCAACTGGCCAAATACTGCAGGACTATACAATTTTCCTCTCACCGTGATTTTGATCACTTAAGTGTCTGAACCTAAAGTAACATGTGTTTCACATCTCAATTTTCAGGTTTATCAATCCCGTGGTTGTATCCCCAACCATTGCTGCAGTTGGACTTTCATTTTATGGTTATGGTTTTCCTCTAGTTGGCACATGTATTGAGATCGGTGCAGTACAGATATTAGTGGTTATTGTTTTTTCTCTTGTAAGTTTGTTTAATTCATATTCCTACTTTGTCTATGGTATTGGTCATTCCACTGTGCTGACAATTTATTATTTCTTTCTTTCTGCAGTATCTTCGTAAGATATCTGTTCTTGGACACCGCATATTTCTAATATACGCAGTAAGTGCAATGCCAAATTATCCTTCTGAGTTACTCTTCTGTAGTGAAAATCGATTTCTGTGGTGTAGCAAATGCTTTCGTTTAAGATATGTTACGTTTTGTACCCAATTTACAGGTTCCTTTGGGTTTGGCAATTACATGGGCGGTTGCTTTCTTGCTGACTAAAGCTGGAGCCTATAACTACAAAGGGTGTGACGTAAGCATACCTGCCTCAAATATAGTTTCAGAGCACTGCAGAAGGCACATTTCAAGGATGAAACAATGTCGAATTGATACTTCCCATGCAATGAAATCATCCCCATGGCTTACCTTTCCCTATCCACTGCAATGGGGTACTCCTGTCTTCCACTGGAAAATGGCTCTTGTGATGTGTGTGGTTTCCTTAATCTCGTCTGTGGATTCGGTTAGATTCTTGTTTCTTTCTATTTTGTTCCCAGACTTTATTTGTCTTGACTCAGAATACGTTGATAGTTAACTTGATCATGTCGAATAAAAATAACACCATCTGCTGGACCTCTTGCATTCTGTATGATGCGAATGCAATATTGTATGTAAAAAGCTGTTCTCTTTCTTTCATATGCTCCAAGTTCAATCAATATTATGACTTGTACCTACAAAATATCTTTTATCATTGGGTTGTACGATGAGGAGAGAAATTTGATTACTCTATTCACTTAAAATCTACTTTCACTTCATGTTAACTGCAACATTTGACATAAAAGGCAAATGCTTCAGACTAAAGAGACTGCGGTCGGTGGGCATATTGTTTATCAGACCCAAGTTTAAAAATAACGGCCAACTTGTCTTAATGTTTTCACCTGATCAAATAATGTTTGTTTTATTTTCTGTTCAGTAGGATAAGAACTATAGTTTCTCAGCTTGGCCAATCAGTGCATGACATTGATTGTGTTATCCCTAAAACAAGATTTTAGTTTCAACACTGCAGAAAGCAACTTATGATTTTATTTATTTTAAAGATACCGTTTAGATAAGTCAAAGAATATACTGATGGATGAAAGGTTTACAATATGCTATATCAAAATTGAAATATCTTAGCATCATTTTTTATGTACGTAGTGTTATATAATCACTATAGTGTTGATATTTATTTGTTTTAACTTTGTAGGTTGGCTCATATCATGCATCTTCATTATTGGTAGCATCTAGACCTCCAACTCCTGGGGTTCTTAGCCGTGGAATTGGTCTGGAAGGTCTTTCTAGTATGTTGGCTGGTCTCTGGGGTACTGGAACTGGATCTACAACTTTAACTGAAAATGTTCATACAATTGCTGTAACTAAAATGGGAAGCCGTAGAGCAGTTCAACTCGGTGCATTTATTCTGATAGTGTTATCTCTCGTTGGTAAGTATCTATTATCATTCTGTTGTTGCAACCTGTAGTTCCATGACAGAAATTGAAAAATAGCAAACATATAATATAGAGTCATTGTGACATTATTTTATTCTTTTCTCGTGTTTATGGCAAATTAGGATACAATAGTTTTGATTCTTGACCCCTTTGGTGCTTTTTTGTTACAACTTGCTAGTCCTATTAAAAGTTTCCAACCCTTGTAATAAGAAGATATTTGTTCTTAACGAGCCTATATGGATTGCATTAAATTTCTCAAAGCCCAAAACATTTGTCATGATCCATGAAAGCTGTACTTAATAGAATTAATACATATTACATGTTGTAGATCGAAAGGCCTTACACAGGTTTAGAAACAACAGCCACTTGTTTTTTAAATGGTCTTGCTGCTATACGTATGATAAATTTTTGCAATTCGTTGTGAATTTCTTGTTGGTGTTGAAGTCTAATAATTTGGTGAAGATGACTAAATTCTATCTTATGTTTTTCTCAGTCATATGAGGCATTGGTTTTCAAGGGAATATCATTTTGGTCTTATGTTCTCATGGCTGCTTTAGATGAATTGCATCTTCAATATGCAGAAACATTTAGCTACCTTGATTTGCCCTTAAGCTTCTCCGTTTTGAATTCTATAATAGTTTTTTATTTTAAAGGATGCCTTTTCCTCCCTCCTTAGCAGTACTTCAGTGCTTCATAATTCATCTGTCCAATAATAGTTTTATTAATAAAGCTTCATTATTGTGTTTTGTTTGGTGTTTATTGGAAATAGAAACAGCTGCTATTCTACATGTCTGCAGTTCATACATAATACCTGTTTATTCAGTATAGTTTGTCTATTTCTATTGGGAATTCAATTTATTTCTAGATTAATTTATCTCAGATTGCTGGCTTCTTTTGTTATGCACATTTTATATAATTTTCATGTCCTCATATGTAGATTTTTTTGCAAAGACACCGTGTTTAATTTTACTTTTACTATGTAATAGGGAAGGTTGGAGGGTTCATTGCTTCAATTCCTGTTGTCATGGTTGCTGGTCTCCTCTGCTTTATGTGGGCAATGCTTACAGCACTGGGCTTGTCCAATCTACGCTATAGTGAGGCTGGAAGCTCTCGCAATATCATCATAATTGGATTATCGCTGTTCTTCTCTCTTTCCATACCTGCATACTTTCAACAATATGGCATCTCTCCAAATTCCAACTTGTCAGTGCCAAGTTATTTTCAGCCTTACATTGTGGCTTCTCACGGGCCTTTCCAAAGCAAATATGGAGGGGTATGCCTCTGTCACATTCCTTTACTATTGTGAATCTCATGCTTGATTTTGATGGTGTCAAATTCTATGATTGAAATTTCTTAACTACAATAATACTCTACACACACACACACACACACAAATGAGATGAAAAGCATAACGGATGAAATAGGAGACTGGAAAAGGGAAGTTGTAGTGAACACTCCGGTACACATCTTATTTGGACATGTACTGGTATACCGGTGAGATGTACAACTCTAATAGGTCCACAAATAATATTTAATATAGAAAAATTAATAAGTGTATCGATACACATTAAATAAAAGGTGTACCTAAGAATTCACCAAAAGTAAGATCAAAGATGATAACATGTGTATGAAAGAAGAGTTGAGAATTTTTGAAATGGCCTGTTAAAATATTATATTACTTTTAAAATCTTTTTTGTTTCTAGTTTTTTTACAAAAAAATGTAGGTATGTCCATCCTCACCGTAGTTGTGTTTGTGGAGTGTCCAAGAAATGTTGGAGTTGTGTCGAAGGGAAAAACCCAAAGTTTTTTTGAAACACTTATCTGAGGAGTCTGACATGCGCAGTCTGGATGTCGTATGATTGTTGGTGTGCGTGTCGGACACCTGGACACCTCTATATCTAGGAGTGTTTGTGCTTTATAGATAATACCTAACATTAATATTACAAAAATAGAAGTATCACACTTCCATCAATTAGGCTAGGTGTGTGCCTATGAAAACCACATCATGGCATATGCATATCTAGCACCATGATTTTGTAAATGAATAGAAAGTACTCTCATATTCAATAGTGAAATTGTTCGTTACTTCTGTACATATGCTTTAAGATCAACTGTCTACTACACTTGGATTTTCATTAAGATTTCTGCTTTGTATAAGTGCCTTTTTTTGATAGCATTCTGCATGTTATTCCAGGATTGCTAACTAGTAACCACTGCTTATGGAGTGTGGTTTAGTAGAGGCATATAACTATATATGATAATATTATGTAATGAATTCATGATGCAATCGGACTAGCTGATAAATATACACTTCAATAGTCATCTTAACTTGTGATTCCCTTGTTATATTTAGCACTCAAATGTTGTTCTATAATTACTGGGATCCTTGTTCTGTTTTTAACCGATGTGCTGTTGTATGACCTCAGTTTTTTTCTTCTAAAAAGCACTTGTAAATGATTTATTCCTTTTGCAGTTGAACTATTTCCTGAACACAATATTTTCGCTGCACATGGTAATAGCTTTTCTCGTTGCTGTTATCTTGGATAATACTGTACCTGGCAGTAAACAAGAACGCGGGGTATATGTTTGGTCGGAATCTGATGTTGCTAGTAGAGATCCTACTATTGCCAAAGATTACGGATTGCCATTGAGAGTTGGTCGGATTTTCAGATGGGTGAAGTGGGTTGGCTTGTGAATGACAGGGGTCTTGATGGTTGGCTTACCATTTTCAGTACCGAAATGTTGTCAACTGTCCAAGGTTACCACCCCAGTCTAGATCTTGTTTTGTTCGACGGGTAGTATGATTGGTTGGTCATAGTTCCGAGTTATTAAGTTGTGTACATCAAAGTTTCAGAGGGGTCTATTTGTTTTATAATTTATTAGATTAAGTGATTAACCATGTATCTAGTTTTTATTCATTTATAATCTCCAGTTGGAGTTTTTTTAAAGGTGGGTTATGACAAATATCTTGGTCATGTATATATGAACATTTATTTATTATACCTGCCCAATAGGGACAGGAAAGTTTTTGTTTAGTATATTTATTCCGATCAACCTATTTATTATCTTTCGCGCGTAGCTGATGTGTTGCATGAATGCTTGAAAACTAATCTTTGTTTGATTTGTCAAAAGCTCTATCGGAGAAGTTACACACGCGAAGTGTGTTTGATTCATAGTGTAAATTGTCCAAAAGTCTTCCATCGTCTGAACTCTGAATGGATTACAATCAAGCTAGGCAATGGTGTTATGGACGATGTATGCACTTATGCAGTCTAATCCGAGCGTGTAGTTGGTCAGTGCGAACTACTAAGGGGTTGTGGTGTGCCTTCTTATAAAACTCCACTCTTTTACTGGTTTTAGAATGACTAAGAAGTTATTGCTACTTTGGTGTTCTATTGTATCCCATTCTTTTTACGAATTGTGTAAATTCTGTATTTGTTCTTTTCTTTGCCTATTCAATATTTTTCTTAACGCAAAAAAGAGAGAAGCTTTAGAGGCAAAAAAAAAAAAAAAAAGA
The DNA here is from genome assembly GCA_954870985.1 of Trifolium fragiferum. Classification (NCBI taxonomy): domain Eukaryota; kingdom Viridiplantae; phylum Streptophyta; class Magnoliopsida; order Fabales; family Fabaceae; genus Trifolium; species Trifolium fragiferum. The sequence continues at coordinate 73,650,532 of OX940789.1, read as the reverse complement.
AGTGAATATAGGAACTCGTTTTTAAATTTAATGTAAAATAGAAGTTTTTAATCTCTTACCATTCTCTTTTTTGGTCAAGTATCTCTTACCATTATCTAATGGTTGTGCAAAATAAAAAATGACTATTTTTTTTTTTCAAGTTTTTGTATCATTTTCAGAAAATTGAAAAATCAACTTTTTATTCTATTTTTTTGCTGAAGTTTCTTACACACTAAATTTGTTTTAAGTAACTTAAAAAACTTACAAGATAAAATGCTTTTGTTTTACTACTTACTAACTTAAAAAGAAAAGGGACTTGCTAAAATAAAAGTTTTTGCATTGAAAATACCAAAATTTGAACTTTTGTTACATTGATTATACCATTTTCAAAAAAAATTTATTATATTTAAATCCTTAACGAGTGTCCCTGGAGCACTATTTAAAATTTGCCAAAAGAAAAACCCAAGGTCAGGAAAACCACCCCTGTCAAACAAATCATTGGTGGAGGATTTGTTACTGTCCAAGTGGTGATTTTGGAACAGCTGAAAGCACAAGAGTTTTGCATGAAAAACGTGCTTAAAGTTGAAAATCTCCCTATGAGGCTATGATGACGACATCGGCGTAGCAGCGTAGGCCTATACTAGAATTAACCTGTGGCATGCATGTGACCACGTGTCTGCGATTTTTTTTTTAAAAACTTTTATAAAAATGCTAAAACAATATTTATTTACTCATTCAATTGATAAAATAATACTCCTAGTACATAAACACAATCACATTCAACATTGCTAAAAATAGAAACAACGAAAATCTGAGAAAAATTTTCTGCTTAAAATTTAAGTTTTTTTTTAATTTATTCTTTAATAATTTAGAAATATTTACTCATTAATCAATAAGAACAAACTATATCAATTAATTATGGATATCACATACAAATATACTTATATTGCTTGTTTTAATTAATTGTTAGATAAATACTCTTAAATTATTTAAGAAATAAAGTAAACCTCACCATTAAAATTTATCTTTAATTTATAATAATACTTTTTAAATATAAAACCCTCTTATATACACTACAATTTAGAGGATCCAAATCCTACCAACCAACCGCATGCATTATACTGGCATACTCATATTCCGATTAAGAACAACTAGATATCATGCCCGTGCGTTTGCACGGGTCATATATGTCAAATGGACTTTCAAATTGAAGTTAATTTTGTCACCCACAATAGCAAAGATTGTGGTGATGATAGAAGCCATTTGGAAAGTTTTAAACAATTTCCTTTTTTTGCAAGACTAAAGCAGTATTAGTAACTTAGAAAATATCAGTTATGGTGAGCAAATATAAAAACTCTTTTATAGTCAGTTGCGAAAATGAGTCAATCACCAACAATTTTTTAGATAATTGCATAACATGCTTATTTGATATTAATGCTCCCCTAGTCTATGGGTTACACAACCAATTTTTCTATTTATGTGGAGTCGTTAAATTGTGTGATTTACTATGACTCATCGGCATCCCATATTTTTTGAGCATATGTAATGATAAATAGGAAGCAAAACATCTACTATTTCTGAGCAATAATTTTTGTATATATTAGTTATTATAATTCATTTTCCAAGCATATTAGTTAAGAAATTAATTTGCATCGAAAAAAAACAATTATAATTATTTTTAGTTTTTGATGTGAGCTTATATGCAAAAATTACTTAAATCATCTTATAGTTATATGCATTTTCCAAACATTCAAATAAAAAAGAAAAGATATTTGTTACATCAATGTACTTCATTCTATAGTAAAATATAAGTTAGTATCAAATGGAATTGCTAAAAATTTAAGTACTAAAAACTCAATAGCATGTTAATTTACATAAGTGACACATAATATTGTTGCTTGCATAGGTTACAGATTTCATTGATCTCATTTTTGAGGACTTAAAATTACTACTAAGAGAAAAATGATTTATCATAATTTTTTTTTTACATGATTTATCACAATTTTCTGATAGCACTAAATTATATAACTTTTGTTTAACTCCAAATTAAAATTTAAACCGTTAAATGATAATATCTTCAAGAATAGAGTCAACAAATTGAATGCATAAAGTCTCACTACAAAAATCATAAATGATTAAAAATTCTAAAATGATTATATGATTAAACCATCTTAAAGCACTAAAATCCTAAATCCTCACTGCAGAATTCAAATAGAATAAAATGAAAAGAAAGAAAGAAAAAAAAAAATCAATTGCATATGAAGAAAAATGATTCTCACTACAGAAGTGTTGATTCAATGATTCCTTTAATGATTAGTTTCATTCCAAACACTACAAAACTCCTAGTATCATTGTTTTGAAACCTACACAAACAAAGAAAAATAAGAATTAGTACTTTCAAATGAATCAAACTATATTTAAAACTAACTCATTTCATCATATTGATATCCTCATGTCTATTTTGAAAATAAACCCTAACAAATCAGAAAACAACTATCTGCAAACAAATCAAAACTATAATCATTATAAAAAATAAATATTTATTTATTTTAAAAAATGCCTCAAAGAAGAAAGAAAAGAAGAGAAAAGAGTTATCAGTGGAAACACGGCCATGTTGAAGGCGGGAGAGATTGTGGTCGTTGCCATTGAAGATGGTGGCGGCGAAAAAGATTGTGGCCTATGAGATGGTGGTCAAGTTGATTCATGAGAGGTGGGACAATGATGGGTTGCTAGGAGTTATTGAAGAAGAAGAGAGAAATTTGTGATTGAACAGATTGTGGAAGAAGAGAGAAAGTTATGAAATTATGATGGAAGAGAATTGTAGCGTACTTTCAATTTGTTTTTTTTTGTGTACAAAGCGTCCTTTCAATTTTAATTGTTGAGGCATTGGAAAAATAATTGCTATTTTCTAGGAAAAGTAATAATTTTTTTTGTTGGTTAAAGAAAAAATAATATTTTCAATACGTGTTAATCTGTAACTACAGCAATTTCGATCTAGGAATAAGGAATGAGTAGTTAAATGTAATAATTACGATTTTTTCAAGCATTAATTACGGTTTTTCCCTCCTTTGTAAACATCAGATTAGGGTTTAACTTGTTGCCTCTTATTCGTATTATATATAATAAAGATAAAGATAAAGATAAAGATTAGGCTATCAAATTTTTTTTTTGTTGCTATCAATATTTTTTTTTCTACAAGCTCGTGTTAGGTGTCAGCAAAACCACAATAGTTACTAGCTAGGTTCTTACTAGGTGGCACTAATATATTATTGATCACACTATCTGCATTGTTTTGTGCCAAGTGATTAGGATTATTAAGTAAACAAAATCATATTTATATATAATTGGATCATGCTAGCAAAATTATATTTAGAAAGAGTTCTTTTTGGCATTGAGAAGCTGGCATGAAGCAAGTTCTTTTTTTATTGACAGTAAGTAAACACATTTGAGCTGTCTAATTTTGATTGAACAATCTAAATTTTCAGTTTAGATTTTAGTTGCTTTTAAATCTAAATTTTGATCTTAAAGTATGGATGGTTCAATCAAGATGCAACAGTTGAAATGTGATTAAGGGTGCGTTTATTTTAGCTTTAAAAAAATGATTTTTTTTTTTTTGTATTTTTGAAAATAAATTTTATAAAATTATTTTTTAAAATATAATAAGTTTTTTTATATTATTTTTTCTAAATTCAAACACTAATTTTGACATTATATAATATAAACGTACATTATTGAAGATCAAAACATAGTCAAAATCTCAATTTTTACAAAAAGTTGTATTTCAAAAATGATTTTTTATGAAAATCTATTTGAAATGACTTCAAAAAAAAGTGATTTTTTTGAAATTTTGATATCTAATTTTTTTTTTTTTAATAAAATGATGAAATACCTAAAATGACATTTTAAGAATAACTATTCAAACCAAATTTTCATTTAAAGCTTTTATAAAAAATTTCTTTGTAAATTTTTTTTTACACAAAATTATATTACACAAGAATCTATTTTGAAAAAATCTATAACAAACACACCCTAAATGTAGGCGCAACCTCTTGAATGCACACAATCCCGATCCAAATTTTTTTTTTTTGGATTTTTCACCACCAGTTGAATCTGGTTCGGGGGTCAGTTCTGGCATCAAGTTGTTCCAGTCCCCTCCCGATCGCAGTTGCGGGGGATCGAACCGTGATCCTCCCTACCAAGTTCAGCGCCAATCACCACTGAACCAACTAACGATTGGTATACCGATCCAAATTTTGATTTTAGTGTATTTTCTATTTTTTTATGGTGAATCAAATGCTCATATACTCTAGAATTTGATTGGCTATATACTATTTATTCTATAATTCATCATGTCATATTTTTTATTGATTTATTTTAAAATAAACCTAAATTTGAAATAAATTTTACTTTCAAATACTACGATTGAACCAAACTTCAATGTACCTGAAAATTTAATATCTTTTCGATGGTGGTGTATGTGGGTTATCACGTGTTTCGGCTTATATCTCTATATATATATAAAATGTGAACATTTTTTCAAATTCAAGTGTACACGTGGCAGTCTCTAAGTCATTCTTCTCCCATATTGTTTTGGCCATTAATAAATTAAACACTAAATTGATTTTTTGGTTTTTTTATTGCACTATTCCTCACTGTTTTTTTTAGTTTGACCCATGCCATAATAATAATTGATATTAATACCGACAAAAGGAATTATTTCTGAAGTGCTATATATAGCAAGAAATTATATAGTCATTATTTATGTCTATTGAAAATTATAAATTTAATTTACTATTTGTAAAAAAAAAAAAAAAATTTAATTTACTATAATAACTATTTTTATACCAAAGTAATTGTTTCTGTATTTTTTTAAGGAAGATTGCCGGCTGCCTATAATAATTAGGTATATTAAACAATAAGCTACAAACTAGTGTGCCTAAAAGAAAAAGAAGCTACATATTATAAAAACAAAAAATACGCTTAATTCATTTGTTATTGTCTTACTTTTTTTGGTACAGACTTTACAGTTTTTTTTCTAATTTAAAAAATAAATTAACTAAAGTAAATTAGGTTTGATGCTGAAACATTTTTAATAGGCAAGTTTTATTTAATTTAAATTTTTTTAAAAAATCGTGCATGTATAAATTGTCATAATGGAAAAATATAAAATAAATAAATAAATTGTCATAATGGTCCTAATAAAAAGGAAATTTTTTTTTGTCATAATGGCATTTTTTTTTTATTACAACATAATGGCATATGTTGTTAAATGTGATATATAATCTCATTGTCATAACTCATAATCAATGAATTTCTATAACCGGAAAAACAAAATCAAGGAATTTCAAATACAAACATGGAAATATATTAGCTCTTAGTTCAATATTATTTACTATATAATAAAGCTAAATTCAAAAGCTCACTCATCCTTCCGATCTCTGAATCTTTTACCGATCAACTTCAAAATAAGCCGTCAAGAATAGTGTCTTTTCTTAAAAGTATTTGCTTTTTGTGTTCAATTGATTGCTGGTGTTTCTGATTTGTTTAGTTTAATATGCTTATATATATATATATATATATATATATATATATATATATATATATATATATATATATATATATATATATATATATATATATATATATATATATATATATATATATATATATATATATATATATATATTTTATTTTAATTTGTAGTTAATTATCTTTGCCTTTTGTTTTGGTGTTAGATGATTGTAAAAGAAATATCATAACATTTCGAATTCTTCACGTAAGTCCCAAGAGTATATTTGTTTAGTTTTATACTACTAAATCATTCTCTTCTATATTTCTTTTTTGTCTTTATTTTTTGATATAAAGTTAAATTATTTTGCCTTCTATTTTGATGTTATTTTTAGATTGTCTAGAAGAAAGATCAAAACAATATTCATTCTTCACATATGGTCCAAGACAAGAAAAAATGAATGAAATTAAGGCGTTGAGATCACCAACAAAAGAATGAGATATAAAATGACATCTATGAAAAGTGAACATGCGCCATAGGATATACTACTTTTATTTTTTGTTTAGTTTTATACTATTGGATCATACTCTTCTATATTTCATTTGTTGTCTTTGTTTTGAAACAAAATTAAATTATTTTGCCTTTTGTTTTGATGTTATTTTTAGATGACTTAGAAAAATCAAAACAATATTTATTTCACATAAAGTCTACGAAGGGAAAAATGGTTGAGAAACGTCAAGATCACAAAAAAAAGTAATGAGATACCAAATTGATCATTTTAGATAAAAATATAAAAAAAAAACAATGGTTAGAATGAGTAACTTTTTATGTCTATTATGTTAAAAAAAATAAAAAATAAAAAAGTCAAGTGATTGTGCACCATAGCTTACAGAACCAATAGTATAATGTTGAGATACTTCTTTAATTCAAATACTGTCAATAGTTTGTAAATTTTGAATGTGAGCGTAAATAATAAACAATGATACACTAATTATGGCATAGTTACAATACCATTTTCATGCTTTGGAAATTTATTAAAAATAAATTAAATTGCAATGTTGTAAATCACTAATGAAAAATGTATTTTTTTAATAAGGCGAATAGCATCTAGACATTAGGGGACAAAACAGGTTTCGCCTTAATCCTTTGTCTATATTTTCTTATAAAAAAAGAAAAAAAAATATATATACAAAAAAACTAGAGGACATAGACCTAACCTAATGAGTCCATACACGCACGTGTAGGACAATAAAACATACCAACTCCTACTTAATCCTAAAAGACAAAATAGAAGCCCTTAAAAATTTGAGCGAATGAAGCGACCGCCAACATGGAAACGGGACACGAACCCACTACTCTCTACTATAGCAGCAAGCGATGGTGGCTCTTTCGAGTCGAACTGTCTGAAATCCACCTCCAAGTCCTTTTTTTTAGAGAAATTATTTTCAATCAAATTTATAATTCTATGGAGAATAATAGAAACAACTATGATACATTTTTAATTTGATAAAAAAATACAAACTATAGAAATCTTGGCTAAATAATCTATCACATTATAAATAAATTTTACAGTTATTTTTTTTTTATCACACAGTGTTATTTTAATTATTAAATTATAAATATTTATGTAGTTATCATTAATTATCTTTCATTAACAATTAAAATAATAATTTTTCAATTTAAAGTAAAATATATTATTTATAAGTCAATAAATCTTTAAATGTGTTTTTACCCGTGCTTGGCACGGGTCTGGATGCTAGTTGTTATAATTTCTTTTTCATGTTTCCATAATGTTACACCGTGGCCAAATTTTGTGAATTGTAAATAAATAATATATATATATATATTGTTTCTGTCCAATAAAAAATATTTTATTAAGTTGTGTGCGATTTTTACAAAAAAAAAAAAGTTTTTTGATAAAATTAATACTTTTTTGAACAAGGTAAAATGAAATATATATTAGAATTGGTCGCCTTAAGATAAGGTGTGGCAAAGTCGACTACCAACATTTATACAGAATCAAAATAAAAATAAGATACAGAGAGATAACCAAAAACAACATATCAAACAAGACCCAAGCATAGGAGAGGACAAGACCACCAGCTATGACAGTTAGAAGCTAAAGTAACACTCGTCGCCTTCAACCATCTAAAAGAAAAGAGCTTGATCTTGTCCAACATCTGAGAAGTAGTGCTAGCTGAGCCTCTGAACAGCCTGCGATTTCTCCCCGTCCACACAACCCACACGCACGCAAGCCAAATAAGCTGCAAAAAGGATCGGCGTGCCCTAGAACCATCTGCTGAATATGTAAACTGGACGAAATGATCGTGTAAGGAAGTGAACCCCATCACCGGAATGCCAATCCACGAGTGCACTAGTGCCCAAAGAGAACCAAAAGTGCCACATGAGAGAAATAAATGATGAGCTGACTCTGCCTCGCCGCAATCCGAAACACACAAGTGAGCTGCAGTAGATAAGATGCCTCGAGTGACCATATTGACTTTTGTGGGCAGCTTGTCACGAAGTAGATGTAACACCCCGAATCTTATATTTTATCATATTTGATTGACTGATGTTATTTAATTAATTTGTGTGTTTTGTATGCATTAATTAGTTGTTACCTTTATGTTTGTTAGTAATGAACTTTTATGAGTATTGAGCTTAATTATAATGAATAAGAGTTTGTGGTAGAAATAATGGTAGTATAGTAATCTAGTATGAGTTAGTGGATTATGTAGAGATAATAATGACATTTTGGTCATTGGCTAAGATGATAAGGTATCTTGGAGAGAAACTAGTGGCAATTGAGTAAATAGTACGAGAATTAGTGGTAAGAGTAAAATTGAGATTGTGAGTGGGATTTGTAGTGAAATTAAGGGTATTTGGGGAATTCTATATAACCTAAGTTGAGGGATATATATAAAGGATGAATTTTATGAGGGATAGTGTTGTTATTGTTTTGTTTATCATATGAGAGAAAAAGAGGTTGGGAGAAGGAGAGGTAGAGAGAGGGAAACTCATGAAGAATAGAAGAAAAGCCTTGGTAGAACTAGAGATTGGGATTCCAAGAGAAGTGGAGCATAGAGCATTCATCCAATCTAAGGTAAGAAGCTTAGATAATATAATTTTGAGTGATTAAAGAGAGGGGAGTTTGTCTATGACTCCACACCCAAACTCTCTGCACTCATTTTTTGTTTTGGGAAGAAAAGGGATTCTTGGGAATGTGTTTAAAGTTCATTCATGATGTTGTTGTATGATAATATGTTTATATATGATTCAATCACGGATTTATATGATGAATAACATGTTTCATGAATGATTGTTGTTGTTTTATTTGAAAAATGAGTTTTTAGATAAAATATGAAATTCATATGCTTTTAGCTTGAATTAGTGTTTGATGATGTTAAAAGTTGTACTTCTAAGCTTATATGAGTTGTGTATGCTTAAAGTTGATAGCTTTAGGAATTTATATGATGAAAAATGATGTTTTTAATGAATTTTAAGCTTGAAACCGAAACATGGGTCGTTTTCTGGGTTTCCTTTGCTTGAAGCGAGCCATATGAGTTCTGGGGCGAGCACTGATGTTCATAGTGCTCTTCCCATAAAACAGCTAGCTCACTTAGCGAGCACCTAGCGAGCCTTCTCGCTTCGTCTCGCGAGCTCGCGAGGCTGATTTGTTTTCGCTTAGGTTCGCCAAGTGTGGCTTGAGCGAAGGTCATCTGATCCAACTTTGTTATAACTTCAATAAAATGATTTGTATGCTTATAACATGATTAGATTATGATCTTATAACATATTATTGGATTAGATTGGTTATATCTTGAGGATATGTGAGCAATATGCTTATGGTTAAATTGTTGGCTTAGTAATTGTTTACTTGAAGTATGAAGTGAACCTTATGTATATATATGATATGTGGGATTATTTATGAGGTGTGAGGCTTAGTTAATAAAACATGTTGATTAACTAATGATATGTGATGATTATATATTAATTAATAATGTGTTATGTTTGGATTCTAAATGAATTTATGATGTTGATGTGTTATGATAATAAATTGAGATGATGTTTCATGATGATGAATTGAGTTGATGATAATGAGTTATGACAATTTATTTGTTGATGTATAATATGTATGCTTGTATGTATCACCTAGTGATGATATAATGAGGTGAATTGATGAGAAGGAATATTAGGAAGAAACCTAGTATTCATGAGTTGTTGAGTAAGTGTATCATCATAATTGGTTTATGTACATTGCATGCATTCATGTGTCGAGAGTCCACCATGACTATAAACCGTCTGAGTGAAGATGTCCACCATGGCTATAAACTGTCTGAGTGAAGGTGTCCATCATGACCTAAAACTGACTGAGTGAAGATGGATATATGTTTATCCTAAAAATGAGTATATGGTACCACATGCATATAGTTATGTCTAGGGTGACATGACATTATGTAATTGGCATTAGTTGCATTAGGAATATGTGATTAAATGTGATACTTGGTAATTAACATTGATTAGTAATTCCTTAATTTAAGTGATTAAGTGTATTATGAGATGTGTAATAATGATTGATAATTGATGATGATATGTATATTTGTCAATTGATTGAAAATGTGATATTATTGTGATGTGTTGTACTTTCATGATTATGAGATATGAATGATATGAAGTTAATGTATGTTTATGTATTGAGTTGTTAGACATGAGCATACTATGTCCTAAGTGTTAAATGTGTTCTTGCACTTAGTTTCTTTTTATGGTTATATTATTTAACCCTCCGTTTTGTGTATGTGCTGAACCTTTGGGGGTTCAAGTTCTCAGGTTATGCTTGTTACCGAGTCGTCAGTGAAGCTCCGCTCTGATGTGACACGGGGATGAGATTATTTATACAATGTATATTTAGAGTCTTGTTACTTATTTTCGATGTATTTAAGGATGTATCATTTTTTAGAAACTTATTTTGTGCTGAACTTATTTTCGATTGTATTTAAGGATGTACACTGCCACCTATGTCAGGGTCAGGCTGCCACTCCCTCAACTCATTCTCCTCCCACCCCTCAACTGCCTACGCCACACTAAGCCTCCCCATCTGCTCCCCACCCTCGCAAGGACATCTCAGCCACCGTACACCGTTTGGTCTCTGCTAGATCAAATAGACGACCAAAACGCTCACACAAGGGAGGTCCGTCCACCCAGGGATCAGTCCAGAAGCAAGTGTCGGAACGGTCACCCACCTTCCTCGAAACATGCTTTTCAAACCATCTGTCCCCTGACTCACCTCCCTCTCTAACACATGTCATCTCCCTCCACCAAGAAGACCCTCTCCGTCCTCCCTCACGAAGCCTACCTCCCTCCACCCCGTACTAGGCTGCCAACACTCTAAACCACAGACCCGCTCGATCCACCAACATCCTCCTACACCATTTACCTAATAGAGCCAAGATAAACTCCCTCGACTTCCTGACCCCCAAACCTCTATACTCCTTGCGCAGACAAATGGAATTCCAAGTAACCCACGAGATTCTTAAAGTACCACTAATTGACATGGTTAAAGAGAATGAGCTGGTGTGGAAAGAGGAGCACAATGGGAAGTATCATGTTAAAACCAGATACAGACCATTGATGCGCAAGGAAAGATGAAGTGATAGGGATGCTGAAATTGAAGCACCAAGAGTGAAGCACTTACTTTGGCTTATCTATCGTGACTGCCTTTCGACTAGAACACGACTGCGACAACATTTTGTACCATGTCTGACGATATGTCAGCTTTGTCAGGAGGAGGAAGAGGACGTGTGACACATCTTATTTAACTGTAGGGAAAGCAAGCATTGTGGAAAATCATCAAGTGCAGCAACATTAATCTTGGCAACCACCAGGTTTTGGTTGGCTCAAGTGCAACGACGATGCCGACTTTCAAGATCAAGGAAGAGTAGCAAACAGGGGCTGATGTATAAGGAACTATGCAGGAAGCTTCGTCTGTGAAGGGACAACATGGGATATCGGAGGTTATTCAATTAATGAGGCTGAAGCACTAGTTTTGTTGGAGGCCATTCAAGCTTCTATCAACATGAACATGGAGCATATGCATATTATCTTCGGAAGTGACTCACAAAATGTGGTGATGCAGTGCATGCTCAAAGTAGAGAAAATTCAGAGTTTAGTATAATTATATCTAGTATTAAGAATTTGTTAAGTTTACATTCCAACTTCGAGGTGAAGTTAATTTGTTAAGCGCCAGTCGAATTCGGTTGTCCATTTCTTAGCTAAAGCGGTTAATTCTTGATCTAGGCGCAATGTTTTTCAATTGATTCCTCATTGTATTAGAACAATTTAAGTAATGAAATGCGTTATAAGTTTGTTTGTGTCAAAAAAAAAAGTAGAGCGAAATTAATACACAATTAAGGATCTATTAGCAAAATATAATAAATTTTACATTGATATTCTAACATGATATCAAGACAAAAAAAAAGTATAAATGAGACTCTTGTATGAGACGGAGGAAACATAATTTCGTAAGTATACCTATACATGAATGTTGTTTAGTTATACCATGATGTTTATATATAATGTAAGTATACCTTATCCTTACATTGTGATTTTGGATTTATAACTAACCATCTACTTTGTGTATTTGAATGGTTTGAGACCAGATTCTTCGCTTGAGGACATGGCTAAGGATTATGAATTGCTCGTTGATTAGCTAGCTAGCTTTGGAAAGGAGCTAGTAGGAGAACCTCTAGATTGTGTTTGTTAGTATCAGGGTTGCTCTGATACTTATGTAACAGTGGTTGGGATGTAATATTGAACCGTTTGTTTGACTATTATGTTATGACCTTGCAATTTATCCATTTTGAAACTTTGATGATGTATGAGTATGATGGGTTTGAAATCATACTAGAGTTTGTAATTTGATAATTACTTTTGCATACTATGATATAAGTTTATTGAGTAACTTGCTATTCTATTGATGATTCCGCTGCGATATAAATGAGTTAGTGTGCATGTTTTGAGAAAATATTATTCACGTAGCACTCTTAATTGCTTGTATGTTTTTAATTTAAGTTAATTATAGCGTATAAATGGGTTAGAGTGTTACAGTTTCCATAATAATAATAATAGAGTTTCATATCCATAATAAATATGAGGCTATTTTTTACCATTTACCATTTAATGTAATCTAAAGTCTAAGTGCATTATTGTAGACCATTTTTTTTACTAAGCTTATGGTTGAGTTTTTATCGATGTCATTGCAATGCTCTAAGAAAAATGTTATTTTGACACATTATTTTTACACAAATACTACACACTAGTATGTCACTGTTCATCAATACATTATTATTAATTTTTTTTTTTTTTTATCCTTTTCCTCTTTCCCTCAATCACATCTTTTACCGTCATTCAAAAACAAATAAACCATCAATAAATAAAAAAATCCTCAAAAAAAAATAAAATCACCATCACCAGATCTGTCATGCAATACGTTTTCGGCCACCATATCCATCATCGAAAACCACCATCATCGTGGCCATAAAACAAAGGGCTGTACGCTGTGGAGATTACGGTCAGTTGCGAGCACGGTCGGTTGGAGATTACGGTGGAGGGTTTCGTCAGTTGGAGGAGGGCAAACAACATGATGATGGTGGTGAGGTCGGTGACGATGGCCGCGGTGGCTGAAGAGTCCGATCAGATTGAATTGGTTTAAAGAGAGAGAAAGTTGCAGTCTAGACTGGAGAGAGAAAGGGAATGAGGAAGAAGAAAGGTGGGAGTTTCACCAAAATAACCTTACTTTAAGAATTGAAATGCCAAAACTGCCCCTGTGTAGTACTGCCCCTGTGTAGTATTGGTGTAAAATGTTTTGTGTCACAATACCACTCCTGATGCTATAATATAGGGAATTTTTTACATAATAACAATACGCAGACCCTTCCCAATAATGAGAGATAAAGAGGAGAACATTGTTCGATCGATGGAGACGCTAGTTGATAGTGGAGGTTGGTCGGTGAGAGAGAGAGAGAGAGAGAGAGAGAGAGAGAGAGAGAGAGAGAGAGAGAGAGAGAGAGAGAGAGAGAGAGAGAGAGAGAGAGAGAACTATTTTCTCTTGTGAAGAAAGATAAATGGAAGAGAGAGATTGTTATTTGTGTGAAGAAAGAGAAAAAGAAAAGATATATATTGTAGTAATAAATATTTGCATATATATATAAAATAAATTAGTTATTTATTTTATCAATGTGCAGATTTCTTTACTAAACTCGGAGCCTCTTCAGATATCGACTTTCTGACTATGTTTCACCACCAGAAGACATTCGTGATCTTCTTACAAACGAAGCAATAGGAACATTTTTTCTTCGTAATTAGTTTTTCCTTTTTATTTTTCTTTAGCTTCCTTACCAAAAAATACGCCCTTTAATTTTATACATAAAAAAACTTTCTTTTAAATTTATTATAAAATTGATGAATCTAGACTATATTATAATCCACATACATATATATTATACAATGAATTTAAAAAACACAATTTTTTTTTATATATAGAACTAAAGAAATGTAAAAAAAAAAAAAAAAAAAAAACTAAAGAAAATACATGTATCTCTACAAATTGTGTTCCTATAAAATTATTGTTTCTCATTAGAAAAAAATTGACTATGAAGATGTAGGAAAGAGTAGAATAAGGAAAATGTATCAAAATTTTATACTATATAAAATAAAATATAAAAATGTGTGTATAAATAAATAATATTAATAGGGTTGGTGTGGTGTGAGATTTGACCGAACGACCACAAATACCATCCCTTCAAGACTTGGTACACTCTTCCAATAATATTTATACCCCTTAACCACCCTTCATTTTTTTCTCAGCTTGACGTTCCCTTCTCCAAAAAGAGAACAACCAAGCTTTAAAACATTCAATTATTTTTTTTGCTTTTAACACCTCCCACTCACAAATATGCACACTCTATCTCCACCTCCCTCTTCCAACACTCTCAATTTCAGCCACATAACACGGCCGCGTTTAACCCCAAACCGGTTTAACCCGACCCGAATTTCTATCAAATGTGCTTACGGTTTAGAACAAGGTAGCTACGGTTTCGGCTCTAGCCGAGCCGATTTTCAAAGCTCATGCGCTATCTTATCTAGCAACGTCAATTCGCAAGAAAAACCTTCCACCGCCGCCGACAACATCGCCGCCATCAACGGTCACAAAACAAACATCACCGATCTACAACTCGTTCCCATCGGAAACATTAACGGCGGAGAAATTGAAGCTGTTTCCAAGCCGTTTTTATCAAAGCCGTTAACAATCTCCGATCTAGCTCCAGCTCCGATGCACGGTTCATCTCTCCGCGTCGCTTATCAAGGTGTCCCCGGAGCTTACTCCGAAGCCGCCGCCGGAAAAGCTTATCCGAATTGCGAAGCAATTCCATGTGACCAATTCGAAGTCGCGTTTCAAGCGGTTGAGCTTTGGATCGCCGATCGTGCCGTTTTACCGGTTGAAAATTCACTCGGAGGTTCAATTCATCGGAACTACGATCTCCTTCTCCGTCACCGTCTTCACATCGTCGGAGAAGTTCAACTTCCGGTACATCACTGTCTCCTCGCTCTACCAGGAATTAGAAAAGAATATCTTACACGAGTAATCTCACATCCACAAGCTTTATCTCAATGCGAACACACTTTAACTAAACTCGGTCTCAACGTCGCACGTGAAGCTGTCGATGACACAGCAGGTGCCGCGGAGTTTATCGCAACTAATAATCTCCGCGACACAGCTGCCATCGCCAGCGCACGTGCGGCCGAGCTTTACGGTTTAAATATTTTAGCAGATGGAATACAAGATGATCCGAGTAACGTAACACGATTCGTTATGTTAGCAAGAGAACCAATAATACCAAGAACGGATCGTCCATTTAAAACGAGTATTGTTTTCGCACATGATAAAGGAACTTCAGTGCTTTTTAAAGTGCTTTCAGCTTTTGCGTTTAGGAATATTAGTTTAACTAAGATTGAATCTAGGCCTCATCGTAACCGTCCGATTAGACTTGTTGATGATGCTAATGTTGGAACTGCTAAGCATTTTGAGTATTTGTTTTATGTTGATTTTGAAGCTTCTATGGCTGAAGTTAGAGCACAAAACGCGTTGGCTGAAGTTCAGGAGTTCACGTCTTTTTTAAGAGTTTTGGGTAGTTACCCTATGGATATGACACCATGGACTCCCTCTAGAGGTGATTAGTTAAGGGACTCTAATTATTATTTTTTTCTTTTTTATTATTGCAACAAAAAATGTTAAAGATATTTGTAAACGTGTATGAACTTTTTTTTTTTTTTGTGAATAAAAGACAAAAGCCCATTATTTATTTTAATTATTTTTACATTTGTCTCAAATATTTGGATAGTCTTTTTAATTTTTATTGTCTATAAAATGATAAATATTATTGAAATTTACGCTTACATATGCAATGTTGGGTTTGAATTAGAATATTAGATTATGTTGTTTATAGTTTGTTGGTTCTGCAGTAGTTTTCTACATCAGGCTTAAAAAACATGTCAATTTTTTTCACATTTGTGTAGAAGCTCCATGTTTGGGGTTCTAAAAACATGGTAATTTTGGTTTTGATATTGTTTTGTTTCATACCCATTGTTTGGGTACTCAAACTTGAAACCAAACAAGTGCTTAATTAGCTAATAATATATGTACATTGTGAGTTGAGATATATCATTTATAAATTTTTGAGTTATCATATGAAGTTTTTCCGCTAACATAAGAAATTGAACTCTTAGCATCAATTTAAGCGATCAGAATGTTTATTACTTGAACAAATTCATTATCGATGATTATTTGCATATTTTTATCATTGATGTTTGGGGTTTTCAATAAAAAAAAAAAGAATTAAGTGAATTAATTCATTTTCCAAAAAAAATATCTAAAGTGTACATTGAATTTGAAGGGTTTGACAGTGAGATACATACCATGAGTTGAGTACATACTACATGGCAGTGTTTGATACACAAATGGAAAGTTAGTTGTTTGTTAGCTACCTTTGTATTTGTTGTTGGTAATTTCTTTCTGCCAAAGTGTTACTGGTACTTAATTGTCCATGTACTTGATTCGTATCTTGATGGTTAATCATGAAATTTATGTGTAGATAGAGAAAGAATTAAATGGATTTTTTTCTTAGGAAAGAATACGAGTTGGCATTTAATAATTATTTGGTGTTTCTATATATCTTTAAAAAAAAAATTTAAAAACTTTCTATATATGTTGGTATGATTGTCACATTTCCTTTTGCTTTATTGCTGTTGTCATTTTCTTTGTGATGTTGTGGATGTGGCTCTTTCACATCTTTCCAATTGTTTGTAGTTATTTAATGAAAAGTTTGTATAAAGGGAAAAAGCCAATTCAAGGAGAAAAAGAAATAAAATTAACCAAAATATATACGAGTAGCATTTTTTTACCACAAAAAACATTTTATGTGTTGGTTTATTTTATTTTTTTGGGTTTAATCTTTCGATTCCTAGAGTAATAGGTTTCAATTACTATTTAGAGTTTGAGTGCGAAATAAATATTTTTTTTGAAAATTGTTTCAACAAAAAATTAAATTGGACTTCTTCTGAATAATTATATCTTAAACTATTGGATTGGGAATTCTATTATTTAGTTATGTTTTGATTGATTTATAAGCATACTTCAAATTTTATTTTAAATTTTTTTATTATCATGTCAATGATGTCATAGAATAGATAGAAGACTACTCCAAGAACAATTGTGAAACAGAGAATTATGATATTGTATTTTCTTCAAAATTATTGTAAATAATAATATTAACATTTTTCAAATTTATGAAAGTACTAGATCTATTGTTAAAATTGCATTTTCAAAGTCCCGTGAGCCTAGTTCAGTTGGTAGGACATTTACACGTAAAGTGCAGGGACTAAAGTTCGAACTCTGATACATCTACTTATTCACCTTTAACGGGTGAAATTTTAGCCACTAGGCTATCTAAAAAAAAATGCATTTTCAAAAATTTGAAGAATGGAGGAAAGTGAATGGACCTTATATTTTTAATTTTTTGTTCACCACTAGTTTAATCTGGTTCGGGGTCAGTTCTGACATTAAATGGTTCCAGTCCTCTCCCGATCGCAGCCGCGGGGAATTGAATCGTGATTCTCCTAATCAAGTTCAGTGCCAATCACCACTAAACCAACTAAGGATCGATTATATTTTTAAATCTTTGTTAAGTTATTTTTCTTTTAAGGGTCATTTTCAAAAATATAATAATTAAGTTTAGAGTTGTACTTATATGGTGGTTGAAAATGTACGAAATTGCAAAGCAATTATTGTTGAGTATTATGCAACTTTTTTAGTATATAGTTTTTTTTTAAAAATGCATAAAGCTATTACCAAAATAAATTGGTCAATATTTTTTACCCTTTGTTTACATAAGTTAAGCTATATATATGTACTTAAGCACCACCTTCTTCATTTATACTATCTTTGAACTCAAATGTGACATAAATTTTAATAAACTTTTTGCACCAAAAAAAGAAATCTGAATACACTTTCTCACATAAGGAGCTCATGTTGAATAAATTTTTCCTTTGGACGTTTTTCTTTTTATTTCAAGATTACTTATCATGTTACCAATAAAATATAATTTAGTTCAACAAGAGTTGTTAAATACGGAATTCTTATTTTGAGTGGTTGAGGGACTTTTGAAACTTCGAATCATAGATTTGCAATTGTGCATTTTTTTTAATATGTAGCATGCTGTTCAATTTTGTTGTTTGTATTTACTTGGCATTGAAATGCAGTTAGTTATTTATTTGGATTATTCGAAACTGAAAAAAAAAAATTAGTAATTGTTCGGGCAATTTTGGTTATAAAGAGATGAATTTTTAGAGACTCCCATTCGTCTGTAGACAATCGTTCATAACCGTTTTTTCACAATTGTTGATCCAAGACCCACACCAAACCCAATACTTCTATATGTTTACAATTAAGTTGATTTCAAGTCAGTTGCAGATTCATATTCACCCCCATAATTTACGTGAATTATAAATGAATTTGACTCTTTGAAGTCCCTTTGAACTCAATTTTCTAAATAGCTACTATTGACATTTGTGCAAATTCTACTCCTCTAAAATAAACAATTCAGTTCTCAATATAAATCAATATTCAATTAATAATTAAATAAAGATAGATATAATGAATAATTAAATATATCATTGCAAATCACAAGTTTGTTAAAATAACAATTTTTAATAACAAGTAATCTTATCAATATTATAAAATGATATTTTTATGATCATTATTATAAGCAAAAATAATACTTTTTAAATTTATTGAAATATGTTAGATCTGACCTATAAATCTGATGTATCTGACTTATATTATAAGTCAGATATATAAGATTCTAATAATTCTAAAAAAAACATGATTTTTGCTAATAATAATAATAATAAAAAAGAATAAATAATGTAATTTTAAAGGAATCCACTTGGATTAACTTAGTGGTGTTGTCTTAAATTCTTGAAATTTTCTCTTCTCATGATCTCAGATGTGATACTTCTTGTTGTCAATTTCAATTGATTAATTCATAAGGGATAAAAAAAACTCTAATTTTAAACGGAGTCCCGACAAATAGATGGTCGGATTGGGAAATAAAATCTAAAGGACCACGTTTAATATGAGTTGAATGTACTATTCATAATTATTAGCATTGCATACCCTACTAGTACTATCTAGTGCTCAAGATTTTGGTCCATAATTTTACACATACAAAAAGTGTCCCTCTTAAATAGGTGGGATAGTAGGCCATATGCACCACAACTTGCTGACATGAATGCTAAGTAGTATATTATGAGTGGAAAACTTCAATAGGTCTATGGTGGACCATTCATGAAATTTTTTATAACGAATACGAATTTTATAAAATTTACCGTTGGATTGAAAGTTTATATCATATAGATCATCTATAGAAAATTTTAGAAAAATTGAAAATCATTTGATATGTTATTGAGATTCATCAAGATTAACGGTTTATTAAATACTGTAAATCTTGATAAATCCCAATAAAATATCAAATGATTTTCAATTTTTTAAAATTTTTTTATGGATGCTCTATATAATATAAACTTTCAATCTACCAATAAATTTTATAAAATTTATATTCGGTAGATTACTTATCCACGGTGGACATGTTATGAGTAATACCTCCAAAAACGAACGTGTGGTTGGTTTGTATTATTGTGGAACTTGAATTCACCAACCCAATGTGAAAACAATTCAATATTGATTGCTAAGGTAAACACTTTAGTCAATATTTAAAGTTCACAAAGACTTGTCTTCTATGGGTTGGTCATTTTTTGTTTTTTACCTTAGCACCAACCCTTTGAATTTTTTTTATAAAACACGCTTTGGAAACTATTTTTTAATTAAAAAAAGCCTACCATTTTTGACGTTGGAGGCTGTTTAATTAAACACCTGGTTTTTGATTGTAGACCCCAACAAAATAAGTAGTTAAGAAAATTTGTTGAAGTGTTCCATATGAGTTACTACTTTTGAAAAGCAGTTATTCTTGAAAACCTATATGGTCCCGCACTTATATGCATCATATTTTTTTGAAATAAATCTTATTTGTGTTCTTATGTAATAATAGTATTGATGTTCCGAATAAAACTCGTAGTTTAAGGAGAGTTCACAGTGACAGTGAGTCGATGAAAGAAATGTTATGTAAATAGATGTAGAGGCCAAGATCCAAACCGGAGATGACGTCGATGGAACGGTATTCTTCAAACATTTTTACGCTTAAGTTAGGATAAATTTGAGGTGGGCGCGAAAGAGAAGCTAAAATGACACATATCTTGCGAGAAGAGGTTGTGAAAAGTTGTTTATATAAGAGAACATATGTGATATTGGACTAATAAATGTGACATTGAGTTTTACTGGATCCAAAAATTGACGTACTAATATTTGTGGGCATAGAGAATAACGAATGTTAAATTGTTTTGGTCATCAAATAATAAAATATCGATTTTACGTATTAATATTTTTGGAGTATACCATAATTTTTTAGTATAATGAGATTAATTTAATTTGAAGCAAGAGTTGTAACTAAAGGTGGGAATATGTCAGGCTGACCTACAAGGGCCTATGACCTACTCTACATAGGTTCAGGTCAGCCCAACCTATTTCTTTAGATAAAATATGGCAAGATTTTTTTTATAAGTCTATTTAGTTAAATAGGTCAGACTGCAGACCATTAAAAAAACATTTTAGCCTACTAGACTGGCCTATTTAAATTAATATGAATAATATTTTTAATACTATTATTATTTTTATATTAAAATTTGTACTTTGATTAAATTATAAATTTATTAACTTTTTCAGTAGTTTAAGTTTATTAATCTACATTAGTTTTTTACATATATAAATGTATTATTATAAACTATAATTGAAATATGATGACATATATAGTCAAATTATCTAAAATATCATGTTAAATATCAAAACGACGTTAATTTATTAGTTCATAAGTATTTTTAAAAATAAATATAATTATTTATTTAAATATGTTCATGCGAAATAGACTTTTAAACAAGCTAATAAGCCACATTAGACTTTCAAAAGATCAGACTCAAACCTAAAATATAAGCCTATAATAAACCAAATGTCAGACTGAGACCTTCAAATTTTTGAGAGGACAAACTCAGACTTAAGCATAACTTAACATAGCATATTGACATATGCCCACATCTATTGTAACAACACTAAAGTAATAAATCAAGTGGAGAATAAAATTATCAAGATTGTAAGAAAATTTAAATTAGTTGATACAATATTAAGAAAGCTTCATGATTGAGTTTACCACAATGGTAATTTTTATGATTCAAAATTGTCTACTTTATACCAATGTTGAATTCTTTTTGAAGGTGAATTAATATTATAATTAAAAGTTGAAATTCTACTTGACAATTAATATTATAATCAAAATTGTCTACACAAATAGTTTAGACTTATTTGATTTAGCATTGACGCTTTAGCCAAGTCATTCTGACCAAGTTGTTTTAGCCTTATGATGCAGCCAATCTCAGAAGAACTACAAGGGTTATTAAAATGATACTCTTAACCCTTACTTTTTGCACCCTAATGAGAACCCTAACCTTGTTCTACTTACTCCTCTTCTCTCAGGTCCCAATTATCACTCTTGGTCTCGAGCTATGACCATGGCTCTTAGATCAAAGAACAAGCTTCATTTCATCAATAGTTCATTGCCTAGGCCACTTGATGATGATCATGATTCTCTTACTTGGGATTAGTGTAACACTATGATTACGTCATGGTTAGGAAATGATGTTGAAGCAGAAATTTCACAAAGTGTGCTATGGATGAACACTGCATTAGAGATTTGGCAAGACCTGAAGGAAAGATTCTATCAAGGTGATATCTTTCGTATCTCATATATTCAAGAAGAGATCTATACACTCATGCAAGGTGACAATTCTATCTCTACCTACTATACAAAAATGAAGAAGTTATGGCAAGAACTTGATAATTTTACGCATATTCCTATCTCAATCTGTGTGTATAATTGTGTTGCTACTGCCAAGATGAAAGACTACAAAGAAAGTGATCAAGTCATTAGGTTCTTAAAAGGTCTCAATGAACAACATTCTGCATTTAGATCACAAATCATGTTAATGGACCCTCTTTCCAGCATTAGTAGAGTTTATTCATTGTTAGTGCAACAAAGACAACATATAGCCCCTATAGATGAGTCTAAGTTGTTAGCTTTATCTGATGGCAATCAATCTTATGATTCTAAGTTCAATGGAGCTTATAGTAGAAATTCATATGGAGGAAGATGACAATCCAACAGAGGTAGAAGTTCTTCTAGAGGTGGCAGATCCTCTAATGGTAGAGGTGGTGGTGGCAAAGGCAAACCATATTGTAGATAATTACTGGAAGAAATATGGTTATCCACCCCACCTACAACATTTACAGAATAATGGAGCAGTTAGCCATGTTGTCAACACAAATGATGATGATGATGATGAATTCAATCATGGTTCTCATGAAGAGGATAATACTGAGTCAGAAGCTGGGAAGTTGTTCTTTACACCAACTTAGCACAAAGCATTGCTAGCACTCCTTCAAGGCTCTTAAGCATCATCTTCTCATAGCATTTACCATGTGACCACAAACAAAAGCTCAAGTATAATTTGTACCACTCCTTCAATCAGTAACTCCAATGAATTTATCCTTGATACCGGAGCTACTGATCATGTTTGCTTTTCTCTGAAATTTTTCCAATGCATCAAAAGAATTCCACCTATTAATCTCAAATTACCAAATGGTTCTATAATAAGCTCTTGTTTCTCTGGCACAATTGTTTTTGACAAAAACGTGTACTTACCTGATGCATTGTACTTTCCTAACCTATCTTTCAATTTGATTTCTGTGTCAAAACTAACCTCTCATATGCACTCCAAGATAATTTTTGATGTCAATAAATGTCTGATACATGATCTTTACACTCAGAAGATGATTGGTGTAACTGAGGTGAATCATGGTCTTTACATCCTCAAAACTCCTACCATTAGCTTAGGGAACACACCCAATATCAATCATTGTATAAATTCCATTAGTACTAGTTCTGATAGCACTATAGATTCACATAAGGCAAATAATTGTAATATGTGGCATAAGAGATTTGGCCACCCTTATGATACAAAACTCATTGAAATCAATAAAGTGTTTCATTTTGTTAAGTTTGTTAAGTCTAATTCTCCTTGTGATGTTTGCTTTTTTGCTAAACAGAAAAGATTATCTTTCAATCTCAGCTCACACACTTCTACAAACAACTTTGATTTGATTCATGTTGACATTTGGGGACCATTGTCCACTCCATCTATGATGGGATTCAAATATTTTCTAACTATAGTTGATGATAAGTCTAGATTTACTTGGCTGTACTTTATGAAATTAAAATCAGAAGCTCCTACCCACATCAAGTCTTTTCATGCTTTAATTAAAACTCAGTTTAATGCAAATATCAAATGTATAAGGTCTGAACATGGCATTGTGCATCAATGTTCATGTGTGGCTACACCACAACAAAATGGTATAGTGGAAAGGAAGCACCAGCATATCTTAGGCATAGCTCGAGCTCTCCTATTCCAAGCCAATTTGGCTAAATTTTTTTGGTCTTATGTTGTTGGGCATGCTGTCCACATCATAAATAGACTACCTTCTCCTTTTTTGAAACAACATTCTCCTTATAAGATGCTTTATAATGAAGTTCCTGATATTAATAATCTCAAGGTTTTTGGCTCTTTAGCTTTTGCTCATACACTTCAATCACACAGACAAAAACTTGACGGTAGGTCAAGGAAGTGTATTTGTCTTGGTTTTAAATCAGTTGTCAATTAAAAAATAAAAGTCTACACATGAGTTGATTTAAAAGTAGAGACTAAAAGTGTTAATTAAAAAATTTTGGGGGACTAATATTCAAAAAAAAATTCGAGAGACTAAAAACACAACTTTGAATATTTACAAGGACCAAAAACATATTTATTCCTTAATAGTATTTGTAATTTTAAATCAATGACTATTCTTTTAATTTTTTTGTATTTTTTCTTTTATTAAACTCTATTTTTAATAATTTCCCATAGCATAAGTCAAAGAGGACCCTGCTTGGCTTAATTCTATCTTTGTTCTAATTTGATTTCTCAACTTGAGATAGGTTCTTTATTTAAGTTTTCAGTATTGAAATTGAGGAAGATTTTTGGATTGAGTGTCAAGATGGATTTCTAAATTGAAAGAGAAATATGAGATTTAAGGAATGCAAATTGCTGGAATTTTGTGATTTTTTTTTTTGAAATGATGTTTAAAAATTAGAGTCAGCATTAATTATGTAGTGTACTTAATGATAATTCAATAAAGATTTGTCAGAACATATTTTTTTGAAAGAAAACTTATGAAAGAACAAAACTGATGCTCTGAGAAATTACAGGAATAAAAACAAAGTTACATTGACTGATTAAAATCAAAATTTCTTTTGACAAAAAAACAAAATTTCTTATTATTTATTGAAACCAAAAGGTAATAAAATACCAATAAATTTTAACTCAACTGATAATATTAATATTGTTAGGTCAAAGAAGCCCAAAAGTACTACACGAGATGAATAAGTGTTGTGCTGTCTCAATACCACCACAGTCCGTCGTACACAAGTGAAGATTTGGAGATAGGATGCCTTTAGTAACCAGATTAGCCTTAGCCGGCAACCCACCCGGTAAGAGACACCACGCAAAGATAGACACCTTCAAGGGAACCTGACGATGCCATAATAGATCATCAGCCACCCCCAAAGTAACTGCCTCCTGAGAAGTCAGAATCTGATAAGCATCATGAACCGAATAACCTAAGATGGGATCCGGTCTCCACCTCCATCGGTCTGGGGAGTCAACCTGCAAAGTCACGGGTAGAAGTAAAATCTGACACTCCCTCAATATGTCCTCCTCCCACACCTACAACTGTCTCCTCCACACCCACGCCTTTCCTCCAACATCCCACCCTAAAGAAAACATCTCTGCCACCGATCTCGACTTGGTCACCTTCAAGTCAAACAAGCGACCAAACCGCTCACTGAGAGGTATCTCATCCAGCCAGGGATCGGTGCAGAAAAGTGTATCTGTCCCATCGCCCACCACCCTCGTCACACAGTCCCCAAACCAACCACCACTAGGCCCGTCTACTCCGTCCCTAATCCTCACTATCTCCCTCCACCATACTGATCCCGTCCGCCCCCGACCCTCAGCCTGCCCTACTCCAGTCCGTATCGAACCACCCACACTCTAAACCATAAACCCCCACGATCCACCAGCATCCTCCAGCACCACTTGCCCAAGAGAGCAATGTTAAACTCTCGAAGCTGCCTAACCCCCAATACTCCATACTCCTTTCATAAACATATAGCTTTCCAGTTAACCCAGACGATTTTCCTAGAATCCTCACTCCCCCTCACCCCCTCCAAAAAAAAAAAAAAAAAAATCAAAAGAGATTCAATAGAAGAGATAGTACCTGAGGAGACTTTGAAGAAGAAAAGAGCATAGACACAGACAAAGATGTCAAGATATATTTAAAAAGAACAAGACGGCCATCGAAAGATAAAAAACGACTCTTACACTCAGACAATCTATTTCTAATGTGTTACTTGGACAATCTCATAATTGTGTGTTAGTTGATTTTTGCTACTTGGAAAAATGTAATCCTTTCTTCATTTTTTTGGATAGTCTTTCTATTGTTATTTTGATGATGAGGATTGATAGTGCACTATGTTAAGAAAGACGGTTTGGTGAGTGGTGAATGTTGTGTGCATAATTAATTTGCTGACATGCCATTGTTATGATTTTAAATTTTATTACATGTTTATTCTATATTTTTATAATATTTATGGTTTTTTATAAAAAATAATCCACCTAAAAATAAAGCAAAACAAAAATATCGATGTGTATAGTGGTGGTAGGTGAGGGTGTGCTTTTGTTATTTTCATCTTTTGACAAATTTGTGGGCAATACTCAACCAGCAGCACTAGCCAGCCACCAACGATCCCATAGTTTCCATTTCCTCTACTAAATAAGTACTCTAATAATAAATTAGTCCAATCGGTAAAAAAAATTAAATCTCTTAAATAGATATTAGAGTTTAATTTCTAACTTTTGTATGGAAAAAGTTTGGAATTTGGAGTGGAAATGTTCATCGTATATATCCCACAAATTTTTCGACCAAGTTGGTTTATATTTTCCTTTCTTGCAACCTGATTATTTTTGGAAAAACATCCCATAGAAAAAAATTTCAACAAAAAGACAACTAACCAAAATATATTACTCATATCGTGGTAAAAAAAAATTAAATTAACAATCTACTTTTTTATATAAATAAATAAATAAAAAGCACTATTTTTTTCTTTTCAACTACTCAAAGTAAGACGTAAATACACACTTTGACACAATATATTTTCCCTACATTTAAAGTCTTAATTACATTTTTTTTATTTTCTTATCAACTTTATATAATGACCCAATTTATTGTATATAAAAGCATATGTGGTAATCTAACTTTAAACGCGTTTATCCGATGCTTAGGTTTTTTGTGAAGATGTGAATCACATTTAACTTGTGTGTGCTCCGGAGGGATGACAAAAATATTTGTATCCGTAAATATTTGCGGATAAAATTCGGAATGGGCACAGAGCGGATACTTTAATGGATATCTGCGGATAAAATAAGTAGATATTTTAATTATCCACATTTAATGGATACGAATGTGTGTTTAATATTATTTCCGCCCGCAGATATCCATACCCGCTAAATAATTAGTAAAACTACTTAAATATCTCTACTTAAATATAAATTTTAGTATTTTTCTTGTATAAAAATAATAATATTTTTATATTTTATGTTTTTTTTTTCATATTTCTTTTCATTTTTGAGGAATTTTTTTCAGTTTGTTACATATCCCTCGTCTTTTTTTTAATAAAATTCTTTTTTGCAATTAAGAAAAAAAAAGATAGAGAGCCTAATATATGAATATTATGTGTTAATAATATTTTATCTTTTAAAAAAACTAACATTTTTCCCAATAATTAGGTTTTTTTATAAAAAAATGTCATCCGTGGATATCTGTTAATATCCACGAATACTTCAATATCCGTGGATTACCCACTTAGCGGATATCCGCACGGATATGAAGAAAACACAGATAAAATATTTGTCCAACGGAGCAGACATAGATATCACATTATCCGTATCCATGGAGATTATCCATTGACATCCCTACTCCTAATCCAATGTGATAATCTCTCATGCTTCTATCATGACCAAACTTTGTGGTATATGAGTCAATAATCTTGAGATGGAGCACTTCAAAATAAAAGACGAGACTCGTACTTGAGGGAGATATTGTAAGCTTCCCTTTGAGGGAAGAAATCACAAATGAAATGATAGTCACACTTGAAAGAAAGATTGGTAGCATGCCAAGTGAGTAAAATTCTAACATTAAAAGGAGAAGTAAATATTGATCAGTATATAAGTGAGAGGAAACGATTATTGATATGTAAATGTTAGTAATGAAAAAAAAAGTGTGATCAGTAATAATCTCATATTGAATAAAAAAGTTGATATAATTTTTACTTGAGGGGATGAATCACAAATGAAAAATAAATTCACTTAAAAGGAAGATTATTGATATTTCAAGTTTAAGAGTTCTAAAATACATAAAGAACAAAATGTTGAATAACATATACTCCCTTCATCCTAAAATATAAGTAAAAATGAGTAAAAAAATTTGATGTATTTAATTTAAAATTTGGATCAAATACATTCACTTTATTAATTAACTTTTACTTATATTTTAAAACGGATGGAGTAAGTCACAAGTGAATTTCTAGTACGTGGATTTCTCTTGTTGGATAGATTATGTAATGCGTGGATCTTCCATGTACATAAGTGCAATACCAAACAAACAGTAATAATAATGGAATGGGGACACTAATCTAATGATTGTTTGTTTAATAATTGTTGGTTGGTTTGCAGCATTCCATCGATGCATGCTGGAAAAAACAGTGAACGATAATTCTCGCAACAATTGATCACCAATTTCAATCATTTCTCTGATTTTGAGCAATTTATTTTTAATTTTAAATTACTTTTATACTATGTTTGAATGCGAAAAGAACGTAGAAGGAAAAAAAGTTAAAAGAATGATTGTTGAAGGAATGAAAGTGGGTAAAAAATAAGTAGAAAGTGAGGTGATTGTATGATTGTTTGGTATGAGTGAAAGTGAATAAATTGTGAGAAGAAAGACAAATATTTAATAAATGACATATTTACCCTTATATAAAAATGAGATAATTAATGTACAAATGCACATTATTTATTATTTAAATATTGATGATTTATTGTAAAAAAATACACACTGATTTGATTATTAATTTATATTTGTAATCAATTAACTTTTACTATAAACTACCACGACACCAATAATATAAAAACAAAAGATTTGTTACCAAAATAATAACAAATAAAAAAAGCGCAAAATTAGTGCTCCATAGCCAAAAAGCATAAAAAAAAAAAAAAAAGATATATTAAAAATAAAAGTGGAACATGAAGGCGTGTGATGCTCCTTGCCTTTTGGCATTGAAATATTGAATCATTGATCACCTGGGAAGAAGAAAGGACTGTGTTGTGTTATAAAAAAATGTTTCAGAAACAAGGACAATATTGACATTTATACAACTGTATATCAGCTACCTACTTTTTGCTCACATAGGGACGGAAACAATTTTGGGTGTGGCGCCCATAATTATTATTTCCTCCGACCTTTTTTATAAGCAAAAGTTGTTTTTTAAGTTCATTGAAAAAGTAATGTATTTAGTCTTAAATATGGACTAGATACATTACTTCTCTAATGAATCTAAAAAGCAACTTTTGCTTATAAAAAAGGCCGAAAAAAGTACTCTTTATTTCCTCTCTGACATGCAACCAAACAAGGGAAGCTCACTTTTCAATAAACTTTCCATCCTCTATGCTTTCCATCCTTCTACTTTCCCTAGAAACAAACAATGCGTTAGAGATAATATGTAAAGTTTTAATATCTAACTTGTTTTTACAATTTTAAATTATCTATTTTATTAACTTATATTTTTTACTAAAATGCAATACATATATTTACAGATTTGATGGATGCAATTGAGATAGTTCATAATTCATAAAAAGAGTTGGAGTGAGCTTTGGTTAGAGACTAACTCTTAACTAACTCTTTAATCTTGTTATTATGACTTTTAGAAACTTTAGTATTGCTTCTTGACATCTAAGCAATAGACATATTATTAATTAGGGGTGGTAAAATGGGTCGAGCCCGCCGAGCTGACCCATTTAACCCGCCATTTGTGATGGATTGGGTTGAGGTTTTCAGCTCGGTATTTTAAGTTGGTTCGTCCCACCTAGTCCGTTTAAAAAACAGGGCGGGAGCAGGTCGGGGCGGGCATGCCCGCGGACTTTGTTACTTTTTTTTTTACTTAAGATGAAAATTGACTATCTTATCTCTTAAGCTCAATTCAATAATTTTTTTTTTGTTGTTTTTGATAAAAAAATCTGATTGTTTATTAATTTATTTCCCTTATAATTTTTTTTTTCCTTTGATACTAGGGTTTTCAGCTTTCCATTTGTTTATTTTCATTGGTATTGTGAAGTTGTTTTAATGGTTTTTTACCTTAACATTGATGGTATTGTGAAGTTGTTTTGTTTTTGCTATCGTTGAAATTCTATTACGCGCTCTTAAAAAAATTTATTTTGTCGGCTTCTTTGATCGAGCTAAATAATTTTGTAATTATATTAAATCCAAATTGTAATTAAAAAAAATAAAACAGTTTGGCGGACCGTCCCGTCAACCCGCCAACTCGCCAATAAACGGGGCGGGAATGAGTTATCAACTCGGACACCTAAGTTGGTCCGCTCCACCCCATTTTTTAGCGGGCTTTAGGCGGGACGGGCCGCCCACTTTGCCACCCCTATTACTAATGACATGCAATTTTGTATTTCTCATATTTTAAGAGAAGACGGTATATGTGTAGATAAAATTAATTTATTGTCCTCCAGTAAAATGAGATGCTTTGGACAAATTATGCTCATGTTTGTATCTTAAAATTTTTAAATCATAATAGATTAGGTTTTACTGAATTCAAATTTTATTGGTGTTGCTCTTTCTTAAGGGTCCTCAGTTGCTTGCTTGTTGTTTTTGTTGTTGGTTGCTCTGCACTTTTATCTCTTATCAGGCTTTATCCCCTTGGATTTTCTTGAGAAAGTTTTTAATGAGAAAGAGGTTGAGTTTCTTTGGTTTTCTGACTTGATTTTTGGTCTAGTCTGCCTAAGTGCTTTGTATACCTTTCTTTATTTTTATTTTTATTTCAGGAGTTAAAAAGAAGTAACAGATTGTAGTATCAGGAAAATAATCTCCGATGATTATTATTAGTAGTATATTTTACATTAACAATTTATCATTAAAGAATTTCAGATTAGATAAAAGATGACTTAAATATATGTTTATAAGTGCTATAAACTTTTATGTACAAAAACCGAATTTGTAAAGTTAAGTTAAGTCTAATTCAATTTTTTTTAAAATGTTATCAAAATCTATTCAAGATATATTAGACCACCTGCTTTCAGGTTTTTGTTATCGGACTATGCATCAAGACTGATAGTGATGGGTTTAAGGGTTGTGTTAATGAGTTATACATTAAATAAGAAATGTTACACCGCTGTAACATTTGAGTAATGTTACACCGCTCAATAACCCTTTGACGAATACAAATTTTACAAAATTCACTGTTGGATTGAAAATTTATATAATATAGAACATCTATGTTGAGTTTTACAAAAATCTAAACTCATTTGATAAATTTTGAATATATATATATATATATATATATATATGGATTAGGATCAAAATGACACCAACTAGTTTGACACAAAATGTTACACCACTTGATATCGCTTTAACGAAATCAAATTTTACAAAATTCACCGTTGGATTGGAAGATTATATCATATAGATCATTCATGTTAAATTTTATAAACATCTAAAACCGTTTAATATGTTATTGAGACTCGTCAAAATTAACGGTTTATGCGTTGTTATTGAATACCGTTAATCTTGATGATTCTCAATAACATATCAAATGATTTTAGATTTTTATAAAATTTAACATAGATGATCTATATGATATAATCTTCAAATCTAACGGTGGATTTTGTAAAATTTTAATTTGTTAAAATGTTATTAAGCGATGTAACATTTGGTGTCAAACTAGTTGGTGTCATTTGATCCTGACCATATATATATATATATATATATATATATATTCATCTGTAAAGTTGAGTTCCCATCCTAATTTCTTTGTGTCAACTAAAGAATCCCAGTCTCTCCATCTGGTTGTCTCTCATGTTGACAAAAAACATTCTCAGTCTCCTGTACAGTATTCACCTAGAAAATAAGGCAAAAGACAATTGCATTGTGCTTTAATAAGGGGTAGACTAATCAATATTATTTCTAGCCTTTCACATTGTATATATATTTTGTCTTTAAGTTATGGCGGCTTCTACTAGAGTTGTCGAAACGGGCGGCCCGGCCCGTTTCGGGCCGACCCATTCGGGCTTCGGGCTTAATCGGGTCGGGCTAAAAAAGCCCGGATAAAAAACAGGCGAAAAAACAAGGCCCGAGCCCGGCCCGGTACGGGCTCTCGGGCTTTCGGGCCGGCCCGGTTTTTTTAAAATTTTTTTTTAAAGCAAAATTAGATAGATGAAGGGTAATGAAAAAAGAATAAATTTAAGTGCCCAATAAATTAGACAAATTCAGAGATTTGTTATGCAACAAATTACAGAGAGATCACAACATTAATTAATTACAAATAAGTTGAAATTTGTTATAATTAATGTAAAGTTATTTAAGCTAGTTACATTTTACGAGTAATTACGTAGAGAAATAATTCATGACCATGGTTTTATATTTTTAGCTTATTTATTTATTTTAATGACACGATAAGTTATTTTTACTTTTAGCTTATTTTCATTTCTTTATGTATAATTTGCGTTACTAATGCATGTATTTAATTTGCGTTACTAGTGCATATTTATTCTCTTAAATGCGCGTTTGATGGAATTGGAAGGTGTGTGTGACTTGTGTGTTGTATTGTGTTGATGCTGTGTTGTTAACTTATTATGTTTGTGTAGGCTTTTAATTTGTGGCACAACTAAAAATGTTATAAACATCCTTCCTTATTTACTCATATTTTTTATTTTTATTTTTTTATTATAATTTATTCGGGCTTGCGGGCGGCCCGCGGCCCATTCGGGCCGGCCCATATTTTTTGAGGGCTTTATCGGGCCGGGCAAAAAAACCCGGATGTTAATTCGGGCTAGATTTTTAAGGCCCAAGCCCGGGAAAATATCGGGCTATTCGGGCTGGCCCATTTTGACAGCTCTAGCTTCTACGGTGAGCTAGCGAGTCATATCGCTCAGTATGGTTTGGTCTTGAAAACTGGTTATCACAGGTCAAGCCAGTTTTAATATATTTTTAATTAATTAAAAATCCATTATTTAAATAATTAAAAAATTCATGTTAATATTTATTTAAATAGTTAAAAAATGCATATATTAAATTTGTTTTATTTACTTTATGTTGTTTTGACCACAAATATTAAATCAAACCTTACCTTTTTCAATCTAATTTGTCGTGGTTGGGCGAAAGAAGAACGAGATCGGAAAAATCCTTCAAACCACTGCTAAAAGCTTTGCTATTATGAAGTCTCCACCTCCAATCCAAAGGTCCACGTCTTCAATATACTGAAAAAGTTGTCTCGCACACTCGAACTCACCAAGCACTGAAGGTTGGTTCACCACAACGCCAACGTCAGGATTCACAAGCTTTTCTTTGAAATAATCAAAAGCAATAGTAGCTTTAGATCAAGGTAAGCTTTTCTCCTGGTTGTCCTCTTGTTTTTTAGGGGGTCTGTTAGTTTTTGAGATTCATTCATTTTCTTCTTTCCTCTTCGTTCTTTTTTTATTTTGTTTTGATTTTTGTTTCAGTTCGTATTTGTTGCTGTGTGTGTGTGTTATTTTTTTTAAAAAAAGTTTTGGGTTTGTGGATTGTGTATTTCGGTTTGTTTAAGTGTGTTGATTTTGGTTTGGATTCGGTGTTTTTTGATTCTTAATTGTGTTTGGTGATGTTTTTTTAGGTTTTTATTTTCCCCAATTTTATTAGTTATGTTTTTATCTTCTTCCTTGTGATAAACCTTATGTTATTAAAATTGATCAGCCTAAACCTGATAATATATTCTTCTTTGAAGGCCATCAACCAAAAAATAGTATAAAGTCTAAACAATATGTCTAGTAAGTTCCCTACTGTAATGAATTGTAAGTCATTTCAAATTTTCAAGCATTAAAGAGAGAGCAATATTTCTGAGTAATAAGGTGCTGTGCTGTGAAATTTCAACAATAATAATTATAAATTTTGGAGTAGAAATTACTAGAATCAGGTGGTGAGGGAGAGGAGTGTTTGATTGTGAGATGGTGGTTATTAGGAGGAAGTTAGATAGAGTGGTGGTAATGCACCGTTGGCGGTGGAAAGAGGAAGAGGGAGAAAAGAGACGTATAACGTATTGATGGTGTATCATTATATTCTTGGAACCTCACAATCTAACGGTGGAGAATACTTGCCCATGGTGGAAGACTTAATTCACTCTCCCACCCTAGACTTTGCCGGAATTTTGAGGTTGATTTGTGATGTTGTGACTTGAGATTTTCGGTTGTGCTATGATTGTTGATGATTTTCTGGGTTTGATGATTCTGAGCTTGTACTGTGTTTTTGTTCCCTTTTTTTGGCTTCAAAGGACTTCTTGTACTTTGTAATGCCCTTAATAATATTTGTTTGCAATTAAAAAAAAGATGAGTTAAGATATAGGAGTTTAAATTGATGAATTAGTGTATACCAGATCTATTTACCTTAAATCTAATTTTTTTTCCTTGTTTGTGGATTGTTAAATGTATAGGTTTTGAAACATGGATACTAGAGCCAGCGCAGATCCTGTAAGGCAGTCGTCTTTGAACATTGGGTTGGAGATGTCAACAGTAAGCAAATGCATATTGTAAATTAGTTTTAATTTGTAATATTTTTTTAGTTTTTTTTTTTAAAAAAAAGTTGTACTACTATTACAGGACGTAAGAGAACAGAGTGATAACATTTCATATGGCGGTCCAAGTTATGCACATGGGGTTGGGAGTTTAAATGCTGAAGAAACTTTAAATCCTGATGTTGACGGAAGTGCGAGCGATGCTGCTGTCGGAAGTGACAGTTCTGAAGTAGAAGCCATTGTTATAAGAGATATGGGTGATATACTGAAGCTTGACATAGGTAACTTTTGTTTATCAGAACTAAGAAGGTATGAATTTGTTGGATTGGATGTAGCATATATATGTTTTATTGTTGGTTTGCAAGAACAACTGGGTTCTCCGTTCGTAAGGGTCAAGTGGTTAAGAATGTGAAGCGTGAAATTATACAGCAAACATTTTTATGTTCACGCCAAGGATTTAGAGAGGATATGGGATTAACTATTGAGAACCAGGATTTAGTAGTTATACAGTGCTTTATGGTATTTTGGTATGTTCCTATCACAACTTCACATATGGAGTGAAGTGTTGCTATGTTTGGAACTTGAAACTTGCTTTGAGGATCTCTGTTAGCTAGTGAGTGAAACTTGCTTTAGATTACAAATTAATGGAAGTGTTGAATGTATTTGTCAGTTGAAGAACATGGATTTTTTTTAATGATGTTTGTGTTTCGAGTGTTATTAGGATGTGATGTGAAAGAACAGAAAAAGCTAACATAGCTTCCATTTGTTCCTTTCTGCAATAATCTTGAATGATTTTTTTTAGGGTTAAATATGTTTTTAGTCCCTACTTTTATGCGAGTTTCGACTTTTAGTCCCTACATTTTTTTAATTATATTTTTAGTCCCTACATTTTTTAATTATATTTTTCATCAATTTTTTATGACTAGAATAACAGAAGTGGCCACATAGGATAACTTAAATTGACTAGAATAACATTTGTATTGAATGACGTGACATCTATGTGTCATCCTATGTGGCTGATTTCGTTATCCAAGTCACAAAAAATTGACGGTAGGGACTAAAAATGCTAGCAGCGAAAATGCGGGGACTAAAAATATAATTAAAAAAATGTAGGGACTAAAAGTCAAAACTCGCATAAAAGTAAGGACTAAAAACATATTTAACCCTTTTTTTTATTATGCATTCTTTTTTCTTTGTATAGTCCTTTAATATTTGAATTAATTGTATATTTTCGGTGGGTTTACTTTTTGGTGATGTTAATTTTGAATTGTTTGCAAAACGGATTTGATTTTAAATACAAAATATTAATACACTTAACCAAACAACATAGGTCCAATATTACATACAAGTAGCATATTACACCATTTCAGCCCACATATTTACTAATACAACCAAAAAGCCCATATGACAAAAAGGACAACTTAACCAAAAAAACATTCCTTAATCCATACACAAGTTTGAAACTAACAAATACAAACCATAACATAGCAAATGACAGTAGGTAAAAAAACACTAGATCGTTGTCCACTTCCACGACATTCCAAAAGCAAAACACTGATAACTTGAAAAACACTAAGTTGGACGTCCATCTCCCGTAACTTTTCTCCAATATTTTTCGTAGTCGTCCTCTAGCATCTCCTTAATAAGATTATGTGGTTCAAGCAAAAGGCGGATGGCAATCTTCATTCTTACGGGTTTATCATCCAACTAATTCAGCACAAAAAAATGAATTATTAGGTTGATAATAATTTCAGCATAATTTCATTGTTGTTATTAGCATTGTTACATGTCTATATTTAATTTTAGCAAAATTTCGTAGTTGTTATTTCATACCACGCCGATAACTTGATTGTTGAAACTACTTTGCATATTCATCAACTCCGCAACCCATATGCCTGAATTTTCACTGCAAGCATTTCCCCAAAACAATTAGAAAAATTAAGTGAGTAATTTTGATGTTCATAATTAATAAACTGGATTTTGTGTTGAACCTGTGGCCACAGTTAGGAACACCACGGGGTTCGACAATATCCCAATCTTCAAAATCTAGCAACAAGCAAAATGGAACTTCCATGTCGTAGACTGATAACAACAGTAGTGATAGAACCTTGGCCTATATGTAAGTTGGTCAAGTTAGAGTAAGATTGTTTAAGTAAAAAATTGATATAAAAGATGAATTAATAAACTTACAATTTTCTTCATCTTTTGGTGCCTACTATCAATCTTGTCGACAAGTAAGTGAGAATCAAGGTGATAAATTTTTGGCTCTTCAACATGAACAACCATTAAAAACCAGTGACCACAATCATCTCGAATAGGAACATAAATCTGAAAAATAAATGAATTTTTTTAAATAAAAACTCTCATAATTTATTTTTGAAGTAGCAATTGAAATGCCTAATTTCAATATTTGTAGATTCATTTACCAGCTTTAAAGTTGCATAAGCACTCATCCAGTCTTGTCTATAAACTATTTCCAAACTTTCTGGCCTCATTCCCATTAAAACATCACTCTAGGCAAATGATACACATACAATAGCAAACAAATATGTTTAATACTTTTTACTTTATTATATAAATAATTTAGTTTATGTACTATTTGTTAATTTTACCGCAAAAGCTGGAGGTAGACACCACACATTTGGAGTAGCGGCGTGTTTTTGATTCCACGTAACTCGTGCGGACATCATCCTTAAGATCTAACATATATATCAAAAATATGATTAACCACAATGTAATATATATAATTAATTAATTAATTAAAGATAGGAAAGTAACACAAATATATGTCAAACCGATTTTCCAACATATCCTCCAGGGATCAAGCAATGAAAGTCAGATCTGATTCCGATTTGATCTTCAACCGAAAATACAAATTCGTTGCTACAATATATGAATTAAAATACATTATTATTGTTTTTGTGTACATGAAAAAATCCCATAAATGAAAAATTCATACCTCACTTCTAAGTCATCTTGAAAAATATAAGCACACAACTTCATTTCACTTTCAGTCAGTTTCATTTCTTGAGTTGGTCTGAAGTTACACTTCACAAACTATAATCATAAGATAAAATTAATAATGTATCTTGCAATAATTATTTTAAAAAAACAAACAGTGTAAACTTGTGCACAAAGTTGCTTGTTTGTATTATAAGTAACCTTTGGCAGTGTAGATAGATTTGGATTAAACTTGTATGGCTTGAATCTGTTTTTAGGCTTTCCCAAAGTTGAAGGAGGTGATTTCAAATAATTGATAGTAGTCACATTTTGTTGTGGAGTTTCACACTTCCTTTTTTTTGACGACCCACCACCCGGTGATGGAGTAAAGGCCAACTTTTTCGTAACCATTTGAGCAACATCTGAAACTTGCTGCATCATTAAATAGATTGAAGTGGCTAACGTTGGT
This sequence comes from Trifolium fragiferum, assembly GCA_954870985.1. NCBI lineage: Eukaryota > Viridiplantae > Streptophyta > Magnoliopsida > Fabales > Fabaceae > Trifolium > Trifolium fragiferum. Next base: position 73,612,944 of record OX940789.1, on the reverse strand, counting down.
TGTTGAGGGTGTAATCTAACATTAATACTAAACTTAATGGCTACTTAATAACTATTGAGATAGTTCGTACGTGTTCCTTTGCATGTGATGCATCCAATCTCACGTGTACCACTTGTTAATGGAACATCAAGAAATTTCATATTTTAATAATCATATCTACGTAAAAAATTGTTGGTCACCACAAATTTTATATTTAAATAATCGTACCTATGTGACATTAGTCAATATTAAATTTGTTTTTCAAAAAATGTAAGAAAATGAGTCGGGTCGAATCGAACCTATATGAGCTCGACTCGATAAGAATTGGTTCGGTTCGAAACTCAATTCGACTTCGACACGAGGTAATTTTTTAGTTCGAGTTCGGCTTGTTTACCGTTAACGATCAATTCGGTTTGGCTCGTTAGGTTCAATTCGTTTTTTCTATTTACTCCGTATTTTTCATATACACTTCGATGTGAAAACTATTTAGTTTTACATAAAGTTTAAGTTCAGCTCATTTAATTAACAAACTTAATATTTAGCTCAAATTCGGCTCATTAGGTTCCTGAACGAAGTTCAACGAATCAATTGTCGAATCAATTGCCACCCTTAAAGTCGAAGGACGTTTAATGACTAAATCGGCAGAGTTTTTGTCGAAGAACCTTCTCTATATATATTTTTCTTTTAATCACTAATTCGCCCGAGTTTATGTCGAATGCCTACTCTATATATATTTTTTACTTTTAATGACTAAATCGACCGAGTTTATGTCGAATGACCTACTCTATATATATTTTTGACTTTTAATGACTAAATCGGCCGAGTTTATGTCGAATGCCTACTCTATATATTTTTTTGACTTTTAATGACTAAATCGGCCGAGTTTATGTCGAAGGACCTTCTCTATATATATTTTTTACTTTTAATGACTAAAACGGCCGAGTTTATGTCGAATGACCTACTCTATATATTTTTTTACTTTTAATGACTAAATCGGCCGAGTTTATGTCGAAGGACCTTCTCTATATATATTTTTTACTTTTAATGACTAAATCGGCCGAGTTTATGTCGAATGCCTACTCTATATATATTTTATACTTTTAATGACTAAATCGGCCGAGTTTATGTCGAAGGACCTTCTCTATATATATTTTTTACTTTTATAATGACTAAATCGGCCGAGTTTATGTCGAATGACCTACTCTATATAATTTTTTTACTTTTAATTACTAAATCACCCGAGTATATGTTGAATGACCTACTCAATATATATTTTTTACCTTTTAATTACTAAATCGGCCGAGTATATGTCGAATGACCTACTCAATATATGTTTTTTTACCTTTTAATGACTTAATCGGTCGAGTTTATGTCGATAGACCATCTAATTTTCAATTATATTGAGTTTTAATGACAAAATCGGGTGACTTTATGTCTTACCACCGTCTAATATTAATTATATTGACTTTCAATCACTAAATCGACCGAGTTTATGTCTAATGACGATCTAATTTTCAATTATATTGACTTTTAATGACTAAATCGGCCGAGTTTATCAATAATGACCTACTTATATCAATTTTTTTACTTTTAATTACTAAATCAACCTATTTTGTCTCGAACAACCACCTATTATCGATTCGACTTAAACCATCGAGTTTTTTTCTTTTTCTCGTCCCTTAATTAATAAAGGTTTCATTTTGGTCATCTTACCGTTTGCTTTAGTCATTTACCCTTTTCACTTATTTTTTAACACTGCAAGTCCAAAGTTGCCCTACCATACAGCCTCAATATTTTGTTTAATATCAACCATTTGATGAATCCTGTCAACAAGAACAGCCATTTCTTTAATATTTTGTTCATACAGACCACCACCTCTTGTCTCTCTCCACCATCTTCATCACCAATCCACCATTGAACAAATTATAAACTCCAACAACAAACACAATAGTCATGAGAAGAACAATTACAAAGATCTCTAAATTTTTTAAACCTATTTGCAATTTTCGACACAGTAAGAAACTAAGAATATAATTTTACATCTAACTCCAAAACATTGGATTATGGTCTTCTTCTAAACTAATTAAAATCAGCACATAACTGCAAAATTTGGACTCATCCCTTCGGCAACTTCGATTAACTTTATTTAAACAAAATACAAAATCCCACCGGTCAGTGAACAGTGAAAAATCATGGAAGACGGTGGTCCAAGATTCAACAAATATGCACCTTCAATGGATGCTTCCTTTTCTTTTTTACACAAAGTAAAAACACGCAGTAACAATAGGATAAATACACAAAGTAAAAATAAACACAATAACAAATTACTAAATAAAAAAACCACAATATTTATTTATAAAAAACAAATATTACATTTTTAATTTATTAAACCATATAATTTTTATAAAGGGAAAAAACCTGTACCGCACTGTACAAAGAAGTTTCAGGTAACAAATCTAAACCATTGCTAGATTTTTCCACACATCCTATGATTGGAAGTTTAATTTTCACCGTGAGAGATATGATTTACTCTCTCACGGAAGCCCGGGCCTTAAGTTATATAGATTCCATAAACTTTCCAAATCCTTTGTTCAAATGGAAAGTAAAGGAAGAATAAAAAAAGGAAAATTTAATCCTCAAATCACTTTAACAAACTTTAATACTTTTATTGGTTTCTTTTTTGACAATTTTTTTTAGAGTTGATAGAGGGAACTTCTAAGAATTAATAATGACTTGAAACAATTAATCTGGTAATGGTAGTTGTTGTTGTACATATGTGAAGTCACATCCAAGATAGTTGAGAGGGTGAAAATCATTTTTTATTTGCATTGACAATGTTATGTCCCACCTAAAACCAAATTTAAGGTGGTTGTTGCAAAGAATAAGTTCAACGAAAAAGGAAAAGTACTAATCCCTCCGGCTCTTATTATAAGCTCTTTTTAAAGTTTTTCACGCATATTAAAAAAAGTTGGTAGTATAATTAATGTGTATTTTTTATGTATCATAATTACTAAATTGTCCTTGGTGAAAAGATGTATTTGTTTATGACTTTTCGTATTTCAATGCAAAGTAGGGTTATGTTTGGAAAAGTAATAATAAATGTGCATTGGAAATTGAGAATGGGCTTATATTTAGAGACAAATAAAATCTTTGTAAAAGTGCTTATAATTAGGGACAGAGGGAGTATTTGAGACTCAGTCACATGCAATTGTATGTAGGGGTGGATAGAAATTTTCGAACCGATCCGATTCCGATGAAATCGAAAAAAGTAAATTTGATTGGGTGGTAGTGGGTTGCTTTATGGGTTGATCGGATGAAAAAAATTGGATTTTAATGGAAAAAAAATGGACGGGCTCATATTGATATTTTAGATCCAATAAAATCTGAAACCGGCCGAGGTCCAACCCATATTAATTTCCATTATTATTATTTATTTATTCCACCCACATGTATATTTTTCCCTCGTATGAGATAATCATACCGTCATATATATTAAGAACTTGAAGCACAACACATTTTTACTTTCATATTAAGACATGAAAATGTAAGATATATGTCTGATCTTACATGGAAGATCAAATGATGTATTTAGATTATAAGTCAATTTAATTACATGTATAATCATGAACGGTCTATGTATTTAGTTTTTTTTAAGCAACTTAGTCTTGTATGTTATGACAAGTAAATATTTCTAATTTGTTTATTTCATTAACTACTTGAAGTTTTATGCCGAGATTTCTTTTATTATTAAAAAAAATTGTTGGGTATAAAAAATCTATGTTGGCTCATTGATGGCTCAAATCGAACGAACTCAACAGTTTCATCCGATTAAACCGTATAACCGAAATACGCTCAAACTATTAGCTTAATTGGATGAAATTGGATCTTGGTTTTTCACCCATAAATAGAATCAGATTTAACATTTTGAACTCGAATCCACCTATAACCGACTGATATCCACCCCTCCTGTATGTGGTATCCATGTTATAATTTTGATTGTTATCATTGATTTTGGATTAGATAGTTCAGGCTATATAATATTATAAAATATGTTATAAAATGACGAGGCAAAAAAATGTGTGATGCAAAAATACATAAGATATAATTTATCTACTTTCACTATAATGTCTACCTAGAAAAAGTTAAAATGTCCAAATGGTTTGTTCAACTTTTTTGGTTGACAAGAATATTTATAAAATTAAAGGAGAATAAACTATCAATTTAGTATTTTTAAGATTATTAGGGTGTCTTGATATAGTTATCCAAAAATGTTGAACCTAAATTAATGTTGAATATAAAAGGAAATCCTTATATATTATGGTGTTACTATACAATGTTTACCTTATATATAACAAAAATATTCAAAATAAAGAACTAAGACTAAGTCTAAAACATGTTATATAACTAATCAAACTAGCTTTTGTGTTTGATTATATAACCAAAATAATGAACTGCGACCACATCAATAATAATCTTAAAAATGAGTTAAACTATAAAGTTACCAATAAAAAATAACATGAGATGAGAGAGGTGGGAGCAAAACAACTCTTGAAAGTAAATCGAAAAAATAAAATCACATAAGCAAAATGAAAATAAAAAATCACAAACAAATAGAGCAGACTAACACTTGAGATTAAATCGAAATAAAAAATAAAACAACGCTTGATAGAAGGTTGTTTACGACTGACTATGGGGGAGAGAGAGAGTTTGAGAGTTTCTAAGTTAGTGTTTGTAATGTGATGTGAGTGCGGAAGATTTTTTTTTCTTTTTTTACAAGTAGTTGGCCTTGTTTTATTTTTTAATAGATGTGAGTTGTCTAAGAAACATTATTAACTTAATAATATATATATGGAGAGGGATCAAATTACACCAGTGTAATTTTAAAATTGTTACACTCATTAATATCCGTTGATTTTATTTTGATCCGATGACTATTAATTGGTTACTAATATATAAACTTACAAGATCCTATTAATAAATGAAAGGATCTACTTTTCCTTATTTATTCTTATACCCTCCCTTTCTTTCCTTTTTTATTTTTTTTACACAACATATTAAAAATTCGGTTATTAACCAATACTACTAGTCACTATTAACTCCAATTCTCTTTGCTTTTGAAAAAAAAAAAATATAGTTGTACAACCAAATAAAATTGGGGAAATACTTAACGGTGCGACAAAAAATTCGTGGAATTTGTACGAATAGTGTTATTGTTAACGTTTTGTTTGTTTTTTCTTCTTCTAGATTTTGCTTTCTCAAAGATCACCACCTTATCTCTGCAAGATTTCTATACCATCACAACTACCGGTGGTGTGATTAGCTATTGGATTATTTTTGACCTTGTATGGATATATATGCTTCTGCACCACAAGCCAAACAAAAATTACCACCGCTTGAATCAGTTTGACAAGATATTTAATCAAGAAAATTATTTTTTCTAACATAATCAAGTACTAAATGTTATCAATATGCAAATAAGCAATTCATTCACAAAGAAAATTGATTTAGTTGAACGCATCGTGCAAGGTCGTGTGCAATTTTTCTCGTCGTACCGTATAGCAACACTCATAAAATTGACTAAGAACGTATACTATCAACTATGGCTTATAGTTATCCAATTCTTAGTAATTGATATCTTTTACTATTATTGACCAATTCTTAATCTCCAAGTTCTATGGCATATACGATGCAAGATAGGTTTTAAACACTTAAAATTGCAAATATAGATTGAACTTAGAATAATATATATATTTGTAGTGGTGAGTATTAACTTCCTTTGCATTATATGGCGGCAGAAAAAAGAGGGTAAAAAAAAGAACGTGAATCTTTAATCAGAGGACGTGAGTGTTAGAAAGGGGCATTTAATAGCCACAAGATTAAAATAAGATCAATGGCAAGGAGGGTATAAGAATAAAAAAGGAAAAGGAGATTTTTTTTTTTTTTTGACAAGAAGGAGATCCTTTCATTTATTTAATAGGATCTTGTAAGTTTATATATTGGTAACTAATTAATAGCCATCGGATCAAAATAAAATCAACGGATATTAATGAGTGTAACAGTTTTAAAATTACACTGGTGTAATTTGATCCCTCCCCTATATATATATATATATATATTGGTTCGGTTTATTCGTCGGTTCTTAAAATTGGAACCGAGACTCAAAAACCGATGTCAATTGGTTCAGTTCGATTTTTAATCCGAATCATAAAAATCGGTTTTTTCCAGTTTAGATTGGTTTGAATTGTCGATTCAATTGAATTTTTCTGATATGTTTACACTTTTAATAATTTATGTTATTTTTTAATACCATTTTACTAGCCAGCACAATTAAATTTGAATATTAAAAAAATAAAAATTGAAACTTCTTGAGTCTTTACCCATTGATTCAACCAATTATAGGTCTATTTTCTTTGTGCTTTTAATTAGAGAAATATAATCAGTTGATATTTTTGTTTAATAATCTGATGTTATTTATTATGAAAAATAATCACTTAAACTAAAATGAAAAATCAAATAATCTGAAGTTATTTATTATGAAAAATAATCACTTAAACTAAGTAGCTTTTTTTAGGATTAACTCATTGCTTCATAGGCCTGAGCATTGGGTCAGCCCTAGAGTTGAAATGGCCCATTGAAGGTTTAAGCCCACCACAGCGTCTTCTTTTGATAAAAAGGAAAAAAAAACTAACTTGTTGAGAGTGGGATTTGAACCCACGCCCTTTCGGACCAGAACCTTAATCTGGCGCCTTAGACCAACTCGGCCATCTCAACTTATTGTAATAATGTCGGATAGTTGTATATTAGTTAGTTCATGGGGAAAACTAATTGTAAGATAGAAAAGTATGAAATAAAGGTGTAAGAAATTACACATGCCTGCACTGATTAACTTTTTTCTTGAAGCACGATTTAGTATATTGTTAAATTGAAGTCCAATGTGTGTTATACAGAAGTTATTCCGAATTGGTAAATGAATAACCTATGAAGTACAGATTTTGACACGGATATCGTGATACGACACAATACGGATATTCTGATACCGTTAATGTAAAAAAATATATGACATCGACATTATTACATATTTATAAAAAATATAAATCTAGAATTAAAATACATATATACGCATTTAAGTTGAACAAATTTTTCATTAAATTTTTTTAAAAAGAATATATGATATTAAAATGTAATTAAAATGTAATATCTATGTCTGAGAAAAGTAAAATTAATGTAATTAAAATGTAATATCTATAATCCATCATCGATCAATATTATTATTTCGATACACCTTTAATCGTTATATATACTTCCTCCGGCCTTTTTTATAAGCAAATATGCTCATTTGCACACTTATTAAGGAATTACCTTTTTGACTTAATTTTATGTAAAATGTCTATTACAATTCCTAAAATGACCTTAAGTTTGCATTGGAACTATACAATAATTTTAAAAAGTAGAACAAATAATGAGGATACTTTTGGAAAAATAACATTAAATGAACTTGGTTTTGGTAACTTTTGCTTATATTTAAGGCCAAAAGTTTTTGTTGACTTTTGCTTATAAATAAGGCCGGAGGGAGTATGTCTTAGAAAAGTAGAAGCAAGTAAAAAAAAAAAAAATTTTGACACTTACCCTGACACGTTTGTACGAGTGTTTTATAGGTGTCGGACACCGATTTAAAGAGTGTCAGAATAAAAATAAATAAATAAATTTGGACACTTCTCCGACACGTTTGTACGAGTGTCGTACGTGTGTCATACGAGTGTCAGACACCGTGACACGTCTATTCATATAAGTGTCGGTGCTTCATAAAGAATAACTTTTTTTTCATTGTAAGAATAGGAAATGAATGACTTATCCATGTGAATAGCACGAGTAAACTATTAAATTTGTCTTTGACTCTGTAGAACACTTTTAAATAGGTTATTGATTTTATGAATATTTTAAAAAAGTCCCTGACTTTGTTAAACTATTAAATTTTATTCTTACGCGTCCTAAGGTTTTTTACAAAGGGCGAAATTGGATTTTCTCGGGGGAGAAGAAATTTTTTCCAATGAAAGTACGAATTTAGATTTTTTTACATTCAAAATTCCTACATTCACTTGCATTTAGTATAAAAATGCTAGGAGAAAGAATGAAGAGAGATAGTATGATAGATTGTAATGACAAAATTATCCTTCAAAATAAATTAAATATAGGTGTATGTAAAAAATTTGAATGTAGAAAATCTAAATCCTGAAAGGACCACCCCACGTTTCTCTTCTCACCTCGGAATATACATTTATGCCATCGTCTAAAAATTTTGGAATATATTTTCCGAAGTTTTCTAATTCAAATATCATTTTTAACGGCTAAAAAGTTTCAGAAAAACATGTCTCAAAATTTTTACAAAGATTTTTCGTGTGGGCGGGGGAAGAGAATCATGGGGGGTGAAGAAAATTTTCAATAAAAGGACCACTTTAAACCGAATATAAGACCCAACATACTTTTCAGATCAAGCCCAAAAACTAATTTCTACAAAGAAATATGTGTCCTCTCCCTACTCTCCACCACCACCCCATCCCTTTTTGAATTACACAATCCAAACATTATTTGTCTTAATTAAGTAATATGGACTATTATAAGATGTGTAAATTTTTTAAAAATATAAATATTGACTTTTTATACATTCAAAGGTTTTTTTTTGAACAACATTCAAAGGTTATTGGTATTTCATATTAATATGAGATTGATTCTCTCGAGTTAGCAAGAGGATTTTTTTTTTAAGCAGAGTTAGCAAGAGGATACTGAATATCTAATATGGACTACCATAAAATGCGTAAACTTAAAAAAAATCTTGACTCCAAAAATTGGTTCATTTCCTAAGAGAAGATAATGATGTTAATTCTTTCAACGCTATATTGTCATTTATCCCAATTGTTAGTTATATATTTTTGCAATATAACTAATTGTAGTGGAATGGTAATGGATCTAATTAAGCATGTAAGTAGTTCAAATTCAACCAGTAAATCAAATCAAACTGAAAATCAGCTGATCTTATTTAGTTCGGATAAAAAATTAAATCTAAGAAATCGAAACATATTTGTAGACTTAATTTTTCAATTTTAAAAATCGGTGAACCGAACTGAACCGGACACCTTTTTAGTCCATAATGATATCTAGAGACCCTCACTCAAAGCCAATACGAGTACACATGTGTTTATGGTTGTTGTAATGCATGTTACAAATAAACTTTAATTAGAGTAATCAACTCAATTCCTAGAGGAATTATTCTACATATAAAAAATAGGTCAGTGCTGTATCCCAATCCAACAATGGTTTTTCCTATGAATTCTTTATGTTTAATGCATGAAGAGTTTTGCTACTAGATTCAAATCTTCCAAAAGAGAAGTATAATCTTGGCTTCAATATAGCTAGATACTTCTTTCGTACTAAAATATAAGTCATTTTAGTCATATCACACAACTTAAGAAATATAATTATTGCTGTATGGAAAAGAAAAATTATGAGTTAATTTATAAAATTGTCTTTCATATTAGGTAAGAGAAAGATAAATTGAAGAATTGAAAGAAGAAAAAGAAATAAAAAATTAAGAATAAAATAGAAAAAAAAATATTAAATGCTTCATTGGTAATGTAAAGTGACTTATAATATGGTACAAATTTTTTCATCAAAGTGACTTATATTTTGATACAGAGATAGTATAAACTAAGAAAAATGCTTGCCCCCAACACTGTTTAAAAAAACAAATATAGTAAAATAATATTAGAGTTTGTGAAATCAACTTCTTAAAAATATAAAAAGTCTTATTTTTAATTATTATTATTTTATTTCTTTAACCAATGCTCCGGAACACCGAATATCATGATCCATAAATTAATTGCATGGGAAAAAAGACAAATCATAAAACATTAAACTCCAAAGTGGAACAACAATCAGCTTCACCATTTTCAGTATACAAAACATAGCACTTAATTAGTGATAAATCGAATCTATGTCCATATTCAAGAGGCACATTGTTATCATGATGAAGCACTATCACAATTCACAATAAAAATATTCAGCATTATATGGATAAAAATATATTGAAGGTTCATAAACTTGCCAAGTATCACAAATGAACTTGCACCTCACATGGCAAATTAGAGTTCTAATTAAATATTCAAATAGATTTGCTCATATATATGAGTTATGAACTATATGATATAATACGCCAGTTAAGACAAGAAAATGGAAAATGGATTGCACTTAAAGAAAATGGTTTATACTAATATCCTACTTTATAGTTTCACACAAATTAAAAAATATATGAGAACAATTAAAAGTTGCCCAACCCAAATGGAAATTTTTAATATAGATCTCTTCTACAAGTAATTCATCTAAGATTAGTATTTAAAAAAATATTTTAAATTTTGTCGACCAAAAATTATAAATTAATGGATATTTTCATTTTTATGATTAAAATTGTCAATCTTCTATACTATATTTTATTAATAATTATAGAATAATTACACATAAATGAAAGACAAGTAGGCAATATAAGTTGTGTCGTTAACTCTTTATGAATGACAAAATTAATTCTCTTAACAACAATATTCATGGAGACACAACATTGTTATGCATGACCTTCTAAACTCTTTGCAGAAGACTTACGGTCTTTGGTGCTAGGAAGCTAAAAGTGTCCAACGCAAATGGTTTAAAAATATATTGATTGTCATAATATATTTTCTTATGTTTGACCACTTTGTTTGATGCAGCGTTGAGGACTGTTTGTCCCACAGTAAAAGCCTCGGTCCTCAATCTCACAAGTGGTGAAATCCTGGTCAAACATGCCTTAAGACAATAAGGGCAAACCTCATTAATAAAAATAAAGGAATCATCAAATTTAAGGATATAGTGATACTCCACTAGTGACATATGTTGGCCTAATCCATCAATCGGATAACAAGAAGAAAATCTTGAGCAGATGCTGCTGGCAAACATCTCAAAAACTTTAAAAAAATAGCGAAAAAGACTGTCCCCAACATATTGTGTTGTTGCGCTTTAGTGGCTGACATGATATATTTGTCCCCAAGATACAACCTTGGTGCTTGACAATAGCAAAATTCAGCCCACAAAGAAATAGATGGACATCTTACTCTCACATCACACAGTAACAGTGATTTGTCTATCATGTTGAATGTCTTTGAGAAATCTACTATGAGCATAGTCAAAGAACCATCCTCATACCGCTGACTTAGCACCCTGTTGACATTGTGCAAAATGGTCTCTACACCACTTGATATTTTAATCACAAACTAAAAATCATTAAAATAAAACCTACTGCAATATGGCGTATTCCACCATTAAGCTTTCATAACAATGTCAGAAGCAACCAACTATCCTTGAACATCTTCTTCCCAACCACAAATTAACCACCGAAATAACGTCAATTAAGTGATTGTTATCTATTCATCCAATATAGATTAGTGGATGAAAATTTACAAACCCTAAAAACCACCTTAGTTATCAAGGCAACTCAAAAGTATGCTAGGCACATGTTATCAAAAACAAATTTAATTGAGCAACAATAAAACATAAGGTTGAAAATTGGACAACAGCTGTGAGTTTGTACGTCCTAAGTAAGGGTTGACTTGCTACTGCTGTCAACCACTTGTAAACATACATTCATTGATTGATGTTGGAATGCATTTGAGACTGTGCTTACTTGGACCACTCCACTTACTATTGCCGACAATGACCAAAGCAATTTCACATGTACTCAAATACAAAATAATGTTTTGGTCGGGTCTCCTCACACCACCATGGAATGAGATTCTGTACAATCGTGAGTGCTTGCAGTTATGAATTGTGAACCGTTTGGTCATGATTAGAGGGATTGTATTTTAAGACATTTTTTCATTTTATTTTAATATAAAATTTTGAGTTGATATTTGAACCATTCAATCAAAAACGTATGATTTAAATTTCATGACTGCACCACTACACTTACTGTTGAATTTACAAAATCCATCCGACCACCATGGAAACTAGTAATGTCATTGTAATTGTAAGAAACCATTATTAGTACTGTCTTAATTTGGACAAAATAAAAAAAAAAAGATAGTCTTAGTATCATTTTTATGATTTTTTTTAAAATATTGTCCGTTTTAGATATCAATTTTCACAATAGTGAATAAATGATGTTTTAATATCAATTGCCGATCACGTAAATAAATACTGCTTTACATTATGACTAGGTATTAAATCCGTGCGTTGCACGTAATTGATTAAATATTTTATTTTATAATTTGATTATTCAAAAAAATAACATGGCATTCAATTTTTTAAAATTTAATATGCACACTATTTTTATTCTTAAATCTTGAAGTATAGGTTAAAGTTGTGTCTAATCCTTCTTTTCTAAGATTTAAAATCTACCTGAATAGCATATCAAATCAATAGATTTGCTATAGATTTACAAAATGATTATTATCAAGAATAACAATTTTGATAGATATGTTGAACTATTCTTTGAATTTTAAAAAATTGACTTTTAAAATTTTTTATCTCGTCAAGTGAATATATAATACAGAGATTCGGATAAAAAATAATTTTAATTTAAATAACGGGTTGTTGACATGTAAATAGAAGTGCAATAAAATAGTGAATTATAACAAAAAATTATTTTGTTACTTTTTTTTTTGGTTTGACTTACATCTCTTTAAATTTTTGTAAGATTTTAATATTTTTTTAGTTTTTAGAATGAAAACATATAGCAGATAATAAATAAATATTATCAAAATTTGATTCTAATTTGAGTCAACGAAATTATTTTAGTTAAGAGAATAAATAAAATTAAATAACAATTTAATCATTATTGCACAGGTTTGATTATAATTTTTTAAAAAATAAAATAAAAATACTCTATTGGAAATAATAATTTTGATAAGTGCGTTGAATATAGTCTTTTAAATGTTAGTATCATTATATATGTAAAAACTATATTAGTAGACTATTTAAATATAGGAAAAATCTATTTTAATATTTTACTATTTTTATAAAAAAGACATTCAAAGAGCTTTAGAATCAACTTTGTCAAATTTTATATTAGAGCTAGACTTTAAAAGAATAATACAAAGCGTTTACGGGTTTGATTAAAATGTTTTAAGAAAAGTTGTGTTCTATAAAATGTGACGTTTAAAAAAAATTTCAAAGTTTTTTCTCATCAAGTGAATCTCTAATATAGGAGAAAATATCTTCTCAATTTTTTTCTTTCAAGTTTTCTCAATTGTTTATAATGTGTCTTTATAAAAGTTTGTATTTAAATTTAATAATCTTAGTAGATGGGAGCGTTTGTTTTGATTTTTTAAGAAAAAATCTTTTTTTTTATTAAAATTATGCAGTTTATAATTTGACGGGGTTTGTTATAGATTTTCGCATTAATACAAACAATTTGTAAGTAAATGATCATAGTTAAGGAATGTGAAAAAATAGTAGCTTAAAGGTTGGTGCAAAATTATCATCATAAGAAATTAAAATTGCCCAAAAAAAAAATACCATAGAAAAATCAATGATACCACTAATTTTTAAATCAATTATATATTTAAGAAAACAACATACTATAAAAAAATTAATGTTATCCACTTTTTGAAAACTAACACATTATTGAAGTTATTTTCTAAAAAACTAATTGGAGAATATTAATTAATAATTAATAAAAAACATAACTTAAAAATTTATTAGGATTTTTTTTTAGTTTGCAATTTAGAACCTTTAATTGGCGCCTAATTACTTTTAATGTTTATTTTCTATATTTACAAAATATATTTATGTTTTTTCTATAATTAAAATATTATGATCAAAATATAAGCGCAAAATGTAGTACATAATAGATAGATGATAGAAGTTGACATGGCACTCTGATAAACAAAAATAATATTAAGTATTTTTTTTTAGCTTTTGAAACTACTTTTAAATTTTTTGATTTTTTCCTATTATTTGATTAAAAATAATATTCTTTATGACAATTTGTATTCTAAGTAGTTTTTTTTTAAAAATAAATATGTCGATTTTTACATAATATTTTTATGTATTTAGTTATAAAATTCATTAAAAATTAAAAATAAATTTAAAAGGACTTTTAAGAACTAAAATATACGTAGTTAGTGTTATCTTAGTCTATTATTAAAAGGACACTTTCTTATGCACAAAAATATAGCAAATTAATTTAAAGTATTTTAATTGAGAATATAAGAGTAAAAACCTATGTAATGCGATGAGCTTTTGTCATTTTTTTTTGTTTATGTCTTGTTTTTCTTAATTGATAAATTGTTTAAATCGCAAATGTAAAAAAATAGTAACATATTTGTAAGAATAAGATGACATGTATCTGAAATTCTTCTAATGGAATAAACTTTACTTTCTATATCTAGGTCAAAGAAAAAACAAAAAATAGAGTAAGTATTTAAAGATATTTTGAATCAACTTTGTCATGTGATAATATTTTATATTAGATACGGCCTTCAAAAAAACCAAATTTTGTTTGTCCATCAATTAAAATTCATATATAAACTATATATAAACTTTATTCGACCTCTAAGTTAAATTAACATAAAAATATATTAGAATTTTCTTACAAATCCATTTATTAATTGACTAAAGCTTGGTGATACCAACTAAGCCTATCAACAATACACACATAAAGATTATAAGGATTATCATCATATAAAACACACAAAAGTATATCCTCTTTTTTTAGTGGCTTAGATTTCACAAAGTTGTTCCATCCATTTCCTACACATAAACATTCAAACTAATTTCACATTGTTATCTTTCATTAGTATCATGATCAATAATCATATATTTCCTTGGCACCTATCAACAAATACATACGACATATCTCGAGGAATTTTCTGCACAAAAATAACAAACATATTAAATTCTAACTTTTTTTTAGTACATATACTCATGTATATTTCATCAAATCTACCTACTAATTTAATTAACTTACCAACACATAATCTAACTTGAATGTGATATAAAAAACTTTATATTCCCAAAAAAACATTTGTTAACTTTATGAGCAGATATTCCATGATAAGAACAAACTCAATAGCTTCTTCACCATTCACCACTTCTCCATTATCCATTACTTCATCAATTCTATTAGCTTCTAACAAAAATATTCTAATTAAAGAAATACATAACACAATATTGAAAATACTAATTACACTATATAGGCAAAATTAAAGGTACTAAAGTGAATATGCAAGATTTATGGATCAAACATGAATTGCTAGGTGTTAGAATTATACAATGCAATAGTCTCACCCATTGGATTCATAAAAGATCAAGAAAAACAATGAGATCACAACTCTAAGAACATATTTTCTTGCAATGCATATGCATCCCTCTGAATCTGAATATGTATGATGGGGTTGTACATAACTCATATACTATATATTCATAATCATGTAACGGTTTTCGATTATTATTATAGAATTGAAAAGATAAGAAGAGTCTAAGAGGTTGCAATTATAAGTACACAACCCTTGCCATGACATATTTAATGTTCTCATAACCCCCCTCTTTAGAGCACAATGAACTTACCTATCATCTCCCTTTGCATATATTCAACGTAAAAATAATAATAATAATCCATGTCATGGCATTTCCAAATTTGTTTGTTACAAAACTTCTCATGTGCCATCAAGGAAAATGTTGGAGTTTTACAAATTGCTTCGGCTGTATATATAAAGTTTTTTTTAATAATATATAAAGTCATTTTTTAATTGAAGGTGTTACATAATTTATTGAATAAAAGCAAGTTAATTGAGTGTTACATTTGTTTTTTTAGAAGGATAATAAACATGAGCATGTAATATAATGACAAATGACACATAAACAACAACTATTGTTTAGAAAAAAGAAAAAAGAAAAAAGGGAAGAAATTTTCTTAGATTGACACATAAACAAAAGATAGTTTACTTTACATATAGTATATATATATATATAGATAAATAGATAGATAGATAATTAAATAGATTATTATTATTATTATTATTATTATTATTATTATTATTATTATTATTATATTAAAGAAGATTTGTTTTTTACTTTTTTAATTATCAAATTCATTGGTTTGTTGTAAAACCCCTGGTATTACTTGCATGATGATATATAGATGGTCACATAACACTTATCAAAATTTCATTAAATTTATTTAACATATAATAATTAATATATTTTGTTATTTTAAAGATGAAAATGCCACATAAGCACCAACTATTGCTTAGAAAAAAGAAAAGATGGGAGAAGCTCTATTAGGTTGACACATAAGCAAATCAAAGTTTGCTTTACATATAATATATAGATAGATAGATAGATAGATAGATAGATAGATAGATAAAAAACAATATGCAAAATCTCATAAATATATTTCAAATGATAAAATATTACGATAACATTTGAATGTTAGGTGTAGATTCCAACTTTGTAATTTCTTTTTCTTCTCTTTATTTAATGTGTGTAAATTTCACTACTAAGTTAAAACTAACTATTCAAAAATAAAACAAGATGAAAAAGTTTAAAATTTCACATGAAAATGGTGAGTGGACCCAAATTATGAGGTATGGTAAATGAACCAACCTTTATTTTAGAAATCCCCATGTGAGTAACAGTGACCATATATTTTGTTTGCATGTATGTATTTCTATATAGAGGTGCGTTATATGGACAACTACAACTCATGGGACAACTCAAAATAACAAATAAATAACAAATTATTTAAAAAAAGTAAAATAACTTTGTGTGTAGGATTGTCCAAAGTTGTCTCAAATTAGATGTCAAAATATCATTTCTTTTCTATATATATATCAAGCTTCATGTTGGTACAAACACCAAATTATCTCTTCTAAAATTCATAGTCCCAAAACCCTTTTTCATTCTATCATTGAAGTAAATATGAGGCTAAGTTTTATCTTTGGAGCTCAAGTTTTTTTTCTTTTCTTTTTACTTTCCTCCTCAATTCTCTATGCTAGGCCACTTACTAGTGAACAAGGTAAGCATGCAATATAATTAACTCTTAATTTTAATTTTCTTTTTATGTCTTTTATAATGGTAATTGATTGATTTGTTCAGAGCCAAACACAGAACTTGATAAAGTTTCAAAGGAGGACTTTGTTTTGGAGATGGAAGGAAGTGATTCTTTGAAGGTAGACACAATTTTGTTTCGTATTCAATGTTTGTATTCTCATGATATCAAAAAAAAAAATGTTTGTTTTCTCCTACTTTTGAGTGAATTAAGTTATGTTATATCTTATAAGTCAATTAAGTGTCACTTCATTTCTAAGAATTTGAACTTACAACCCAAAGGATAGAGTTCAGATCCTCTAAAAAAATGGTTGTAAAGTGGTCATTATGCATTTCTAGAGTTGGATTCAAACACATGCTCTTAGGTCATCCGTGTCCCTTTAATTAGTATTCCATTCGTAACAAAGTATAAGTAAAATTAATCACACATTTTTTATTAAGATAATTGGTTATTCATGTTTATTCTTGTTGATCTCATTTCAAAGTTCAGCTTTATTACCTAAATTATCTATAAAGCACATGCACATCTGAGATTAGACGTGTTACCCCAGTTTCGGTGTTTGACATTCGTATGATACCTATCTGTGTCAGACAATTCATAATGGTGTCCTGACAGAGTCTATGCATCATAGTAAATTACTCTTCATCTCACATTTAATTGCATACTATAAAAAGAGTGATTAAGTATGAAGGACATTTTTGGTATACTATTGTTTATGTTTTTGACAAATGGTATACTATTTAAATATGATAAAATATTTTTAAAATTTTTTACCTATATTTTGTTACAATAAGTGCCCAATTTTGCATATATTTTGTTGTGGATGGAATAATAATTTTCTCCTTCTCCATTTGTTTTTAAAAGAAGCTATACCTTATTATGTTTGTTATGAAATCTCATAGCTGATGGAGATGGAGAACTGCAATATTGAAGATGAAGAATGTATGCAGAGAAGAATGACTTTAGAAGCTCACCTAGATTACATCTATACCCAACATCATAAGCCTTGAAATCATAAATCTTTTTATAATTCAAAGAATGTAATATTATCTTCTTAATTTAACTTTAGATAATATAAAGCTAGAAAATTTCCCATTGTATTTATCTTCACTATAACACATAGTATCTCTGTTATGTAATGCATCTTCTATAAACATATGTAACATAAACTAAATTGATGACTATATATAATGTAGTATATATGTGATAATAAGTCCCCAACATAGCTCAGTTGATAATTTAGATATGTCGGGTTCGAATCCAGGATTCTCTACTTGTTCACAAAAAAAATAAAAAAATTTGTCCAACTCTCCCATAGCTGTTCTTAAGTTGAGAATTAATCTATGGTTTCATGGTGATTCATCAAATAGAAGAAAGACCAAGTTGATTAAACATGCTAAGTAAAATCAACAGAAAGGGATAATACAAACATATAAATATATATAATCATAAACTATAGTCCTTAAAACTTTTATTTATATGTAGGTCACCGTTCTAATAGTACACCGCATAATCATAAAACACTTAGCTATGTTTTAGCATTTTCCTTGATTATTATAGACCTATGTTTTGCCATTTTGTCTTGCATTTGTGAGTTACTTTCTTTGAAAAAAAGTAATAACAAAACAACTTTGCTAGGAATCAAATATGGTTAGACTATTCCAAAAAGGTTTTTACCACCATATCATAGTTAGTTCTCAAAAACGGATCCCCTTCTACGTTTTTTCTACTGCCATCTCTCTTGCGCATTCTCGGTGGTTGGATTTTAATCTGACAGGTTCCTTTTTTATACTTTATTTCTCTTAGCCAAAAGATTGATATGAAGAATATGACTGCAAGAATAAATAGTTGCATAGAACACACAGGAGATAATCCCGATTCATTCATCTCCATGAAAAAACTTCAATTGTTTTGTTCAATATTGATGATACTAGATATTAGTCTAACAAATACTTCTTCAAAAAAAAAAAAAAAAAACCACCACAAGTGCCTACCCTCACTTTTATTGTCAGGGGCTAAAAATTCACGTGTCTCAATTTTTTGTGATGTCTTCTTTTGCCACCCTATTAATTACTCAAACATCATCCGTTATTTAAGTAGCGGACGATATTTTTTCCTAAAATTTTTCATTTTTACTCATCTGTGAGTTAAGTAGCGGATGTGTAAAAATAAAGCGTGCGAGAAACTCGTAGGACGACAAAAGTAATCATCTTTTTTTGTTAAGACTAATACATGGGATACCAATTTCACCGTCCACCAGCAGAATACCCATTTGAAATCAAAATTTTATGAATTGATCTTAACACAGTTAGTGACATTAAAAGGATTCGAACACAACTCATGTGGGTTCCTTGTGACACCGAATCCTATGCCAATATTTTCTCTTAACTACTTAAAGAATTCAATGTTTATCCAAGTCTTGCGAGGAGCACACTCCAAGGTCTGAAGTATTCACCATCAAAACAAGTCATGTGGGTTACTTGTGTCTCACAATTATTCGGACCGAGGGAAGAGGGTTGGTTGTTTCCCCGATGGCAGATTGCCAGTCCAAAAATCATTGGAGCCAACACAAACTGAGCTAGTTGATCTCTAAAATTAGGTGCAAAGAATGAGCTTTGTTCTTATAAATGATGATATTTACAAAGATGTTGACTCAAATCACAAACCTTACTACCTTAGCAAAGCTACAAGCAACTTAAAAATAACAATAGCATGCATACAAATCAGTAATCAAATTCGAATTTCGAGAAGAGAACAATCAAAGCATAAAAATTATCTTTGACAACAACCAAATTTTTAAACAGTGTTCAAATATTATTTGAAAAATAGAAAAAAGGAAAATATACAGTGTTTATTAAAAACCAAAGCACCAGATGTTTTGTCAAACATGAATGAATGAAGCATCAAGAAAACATAATTCAAGAGTAAAAGAATGTGTATAACATGATGAATCAATATAACTGAAGAAGATAACATTGAGCATCTGCATGAATTGCTTATGACTCATTTGGCGGCACATTTTTGTTTCTCTTGTCAACTTTGGTCGTTGTGTTGCGATGCAATATAGATAATATAGGCCTTGGAGCTCCAGTTATTGTATCAATAGCTCTCACACAAATGAACCCTATAAAATATAAATGGACATCACGTATTGTGTTCTTATCATCCAGTAGGAATTTATAAATAATCAATTGATATTGTTTTCTTACCTTCCCAACACAAGTTCTGAATTTGATCCATTGACAAACCTGCATTGATATTTCATAGAATAGTTATTAATATTTGCCATATAATAAAGTCAAATTATTGTCAACGTTTAAGTAAGGTTTTTTAGAAAATTTTAATATTTATGTGTTATTTTCCAATTTCAAGGGACATTTTTTTTTTTAATGGCAAATTGTTAGTATATTACAATGTTATATGTTAGTTTTCTCCTTGCCAGGGCTTAAACCCTGGACCTCCAACTCCTTAACCCTTAGCTCAACTAGCATAACCAATTGAGCTACCCATCTCACCCCACAATTTCAAGGGACATTGATTCTTGTTTTGTCAAAAATATCTCAAACTATTTATTGCAGAGAGAAACAAGTGAAATAAATAGTTTGAGATATTTTATTTCACTTGAGAAAGACAAATAATTTCATCAAAAATTACAAAATTCATTTGTTTCCTTGCTATATTTTAAAATACAGAGTCAAAGTGTATCATGTTTATTTACCTCTCGTTATCGATGAGAACCCAGTACCAAAATATGTTATCCGTCTCTCTAGATTCCATATCCAATTTCGAGGAACATTGATTGGTCGTACCATTGAAGCATAGTCAGCAAAAACCTATAAAATGAAAAGTTATTAATTTTCACAAGACAATGTACTATATGAGGCAAACATGCAATAGTAGTTTTAATTATTTCACCTCATTGACTTGAAAGTATGTTCCATTCAAGGGAAAGCGCGCCCTCATTGCAGTTCGGCATGGTATCTGTTTCATAGATTATTGAATCTAGTAACTCTTACAGTTGTAAAAAATGGTGTTCAAAAACTAAGCAGAAGTTTCACAGTTTAACTCACCAGCAGTGTTCCAGGAACTGTTTGACTTTGACTATTATTCTCTTCCTCCTGCAAGCCGGTCTTGCTTGTTTCATCCGAGCTTTCTAATTCAGCTTTTTAAGAATACAAAAAAAAGTAGGTATTTGTGTTTAATACTTTCTTTTTAGTAATACTCTTACTGTATGTACTATATACTCACTAATTATAAACACCTTTTAGAAAGAAAATAAATGCCACTAAACACAAGTCATTTTTCAAATTACTAGATAAATTTATTATTTGTTTCCAATCATAACTATAATTAATCCTACTGATTTGTCTTGAAGGATGAAAGTTAATATTGAATACATCTATACGCAACAGACAATTTAGTAATAAGCATACACAAAATGTACACATT
This sequence comes from Trifolium fragiferum, assembly GCA_954870985.1. Classification (NCBI taxonomy): domain Eukaryota; kingdom Viridiplantae; phylum Streptophyta; class Magnoliopsida; order Fabales; family Fabaceae; genus Trifolium; species Trifolium fragiferum. Next base: position 73,591,448 of record OX940789.1, on the reverse strand, counting down.
AATTATACTATCAGCTTTTCTTAATGTATGTGAAAAGTGGGAAAGGGGATATAAAAGAACGAATGGAGTACCTGGTAACCATACAACCAGGAGATAAGGGGAACGATCATCTGGTTCTCGTGGAGTGCACTGTAAAAAAATTAAAAACATGAATAAATATAACTTTCATGTGTGTGTATAAAAGCTTATTTTGTGATTGTTTTGGTACCTACCTTTGCTAGGAGAGGGTGATTATCTGGGAGGACATAACTGAACAGAAAAATGAAAGAAAAAAACGCGTAAGGCATAGCATCTAAAGAAATAATTTTAAGTAATTTCTTTAAATTTAAAATATCTATATGCTGTTAAAAATGCAATAGTTAAACAAAGCTATAATTTAAATTTCAAGAATTGTTCTCTGACAATCTGATATATAGTTATAAGATAACAAGTTTGCAGAGTTATTCACAAGCATAGCATACGATTAAAGAAAGCATAACAATATTAAGGAATGTATGTATGGTAACAAAATATTAATTAAATAGAGATAAAACAGCTACGAATAATTTAAGAATATTAGGAGATCTAAAAAAAAGATAGCATCAGAATATACGAAAGTGAGAAACTTACACCAAGCGCTCAGTTTTCAAGCGGCCAACATTTTTCATTTTTGGTAAAGGAATGTTTGCAGCATCTTGACTTAATGAAACCAAAGTTGTTGATACATTCATGCCATAGTCAAACTCTTCAAAAGAATTATCAAGCATCTTTGGCAAGCATGACGATTCTTGACTGCTGAGGTTGACTGTCATAATATCTTCAATGTCTTCATCTTCATTAGTATAACCATAGTAAATCTCTTCATCAAGCTCTGAAACAAAATCAATGTCTTCAGGTTCTGGTGATGCAGGCATCTCGACTATAGGTTCACATTCTTTACGCTCCTCAGTAATGACTGTTGATTTAGAGTTGCTTAGCAAATCAGCATGTGGGAAAGAGTGTGCATTGCCATGATCCGTTTCTGTCGCTACAATTGTTTGATCTGAGGTTGGATTGGGTGGTAAGGCAAGTTTTGTCCTGCATATATATTACATTTTTATATCGCCATAGTCTAATTATACCAAAGTCAATCTTAAGGCTATATACCATAGTCTAATAAGATTAATAGATTACAACAAATTAAAAAAATATTTACATATTACAATCACCAGGGCGGTGCTTTTAGAGACAAGGTTGGTGCTTACGATTGTCTCAAAAGTTTTTTGTGGTAGCTTTTGAATAGTGTACAATTTATTCACCAAAACAAATAGATCTTACATCTACATTCTACACAAAACTTTCCTAGAAAACGTACATGCATTGTCAAAGCTATTTATTTCCCTTAAGCATCAAGCCAAAACGTATTCTCCAAATTTAATAAATAAATGCAACACATACCTTGCAAGAGAACTTTTATAATGTTCACACATATCCCTCATTGGACAAGCATTGCAATTCGGTTTTGCCTTTGTGCAAAAAACCTACAAAATGTTTTAAGATGATTTTGATTTTCTTAATGAAAAGGTAAAAATATATTATACTGAATAACTTTAATATGTACCTTTCCAAAGGTTATCAACTGATAATGCAATTCATACCTATGCAAGGCAACATTCATATGTGTAAGATATATTAACCTAATACAAAGCTCAAATAGATTAAAAAGTTGCTCGATAATTACAATGTATCATGATCAAGCGTGCATAGTCTTGGCCAAAGAAATTGTTGAATTTTGTTTGAATCTGGAAAACTGTTTCAAAACAAAATAGTGTAATTAATGAAAAGCGATGTATACAATAGTGGAAAATTAATAAACTGTTTTAAGATACTTACATCTCTAAATTATGTATTTGAATATATTCTGGTAATGGTTGAAGCGGAACCCATCCCAGACGTACAACAATCCGTGCAACATTTACATCCACCTTTAAAAATTGACAAATCTTTTATAAGTAAAAAACATGCGTGTCAGGGTGATAAGCCCTCTATGTTATAAAATAAATAAATAAATAAAAAATGCGTGAAAAGTAGCTCAATTCAGTGTCTTCTTATATTCTTACCGGAAAAGCAATATGTTTAAGTGCTAAAAGCCTTATACATTCCACACTTTTCAATCCCAATCCATATATGTCCAAAAGATATTCCCTATAACATGAACAATTTGTTTGATTAAACAAAACTCATGTTGATGCCTAATAAAGACGATTTATAACAAAAAGCAAAAAGAAAATTTGCAAAGGGACATAGATGTTTAGACTTACTTTACTTCCTTTGCTTCCTCTGGTTGAATATTTCGAAGCCATTCTAAATCCATCCTTCCATCAGAGTCCCTTATCTTGTTCAATGCAGCCTACAAATATATAATGTACTAATTATAATGACCTCAATGATAACATGTCAAAAGTTATTTTTCCTATTAACAACAAACTAAGTATTTCTGTACCTGTATTTTGCCTGCAATAATGCGGTGTTGCCCACGAACTTTAATAGCTGTAGCAACGTCATCAAGTTTTGCATTTCTTACTGCTTCGTAATCAATAGAATCCCCATGATCACGGTGTCGATGACTTTCGGTGTTCATTTTTCTTAGTACAGCCCAATGTTGTCTCTTCTTTTCCAATAGGATCCTATTTTCCTCTTCTCTCTCTTCTTTCTTACTTTTTTTAGGATCCGGAGTTTGTTTCTTACCAAAATTCATGCTAGGAGAATCTGAGTTTCTCTCCATGCCATCAACTTTGGAAGATTCGGAAGACTCCTCTGAGTTTCTCTCCATGGAACATGAATTATTTTCAGTTTTGCTGTCAACTTTAGAAGATTCAATGGCTTCCTGAGCTTCTAATTCTTCAACTTCTTTATCATTCGTTTCTGTATCAAATTTAGGAGCTGAAAGAAATAGGCTGTTGCTTTGTTCACAGCTAACTGATTTGAGAGGGAACTTCGCAGCAAGTGACATAAATGCATTGCTACAGAAATAAGAGCGAATATTAATATTCAACACCAAAGAAAAATTGGGTTAATTAATTATCTATTTAACTTTACCTCGACAAATGGTCAGACACATTTTGAGTTAAGTAAACTCCAACCACAGAATCCAAAACAGAACCTTTCCACGGTAAGAATCGTCTGTCACCTACAAAGTTTATGAATCTAATTATAATCACAACTTTTAAACAATGGTGGATCCAGAAATTTTCACTAATGGGGGCTAGAAAATAGTGTTCGTATTTTGACTAAAAAAATATATTACAATTTTTTATAAAATAAACAACTACAATGACCAAAAAAAAAAAAACTCAATACATAAAAGCTTATATAAATTACAATTGTTCTCTATACGAACTTTCATATTCTAAAAATGTTCGATGATATTTACATTACTAACATTATAAAATTTGTCATTCTTTATATATGTAATTAAACGGTCATTTAAGAAAAGTAAATGAAAGAGACAAAAAATAGCTGAAAAAGAAGTTGATGCTTCAATAAATTAAGAGAGAAGAAGAGTAAGGTTATAAGAGAAAGTTTGTGAAAATTTAAAAGTTGGAGTAGTGAAAAGTTGATAAATAAGAAGATAAATTTGTGGTGGGTGAATAACGGACCTAGTCATGGGGGGTTAAAAAAAATAATATACTAATATTAAAAAAAAATTATATTTTTGGTGGGGGCTTGAGCCTCTAATCCCTTATGCCTGTATCCGCCATTGCTTTTAAAAAATCAACAACGATTTGACAATTGGTGCATGCATTTTACAAATATTTTGACACACAACAAAGAACTTCTTACTAGAAATTAACACTTACAAATATAGTCATTTAATCAAAAAAGTCATTGATAATGATATCTTTGCTTAGCAAAAAATTTATATTAGGCTATAAAATTTTGCACTTCCTTAAATTCGTCTAATTCAATTTATGTCTTATGGAAACTAAGTCATATATCTTGCATTTGTTACTTTTAAAATTCTCAATGCTAATAATAGAATGTGAAGTCGACAACACCATCTTACATTTTTCATTTTTAAAATTGTCAATGCTTATGAAACCAACTAGAAGAAAACATACCTTGGACGAAACGCATTCGATCTAAGAACATATTAAACCTTTCCTGATAGAAATCTCTTGTCTCCTCCCAATACCGCTTCTGTTCATCACTCTGATCATGCTCAACGTGTCCTCTTTCAGCAAGAAGCAAATTCCATACTCTTAATGTCTCTTCATCAAGTATTACGTCAACTTTAGAGGATTTTTTATAAAGAACTAATTCTCTCGATTTTTTGGGGCCAACTAGCTTTTTGGCCTTAGGATGTTTTTGTTTCTTCAAAGAAACAATTCTCTTGATTAGGCTTCTCATCTTTCTAGTAGTTGTAGATCTTCCATCTACACAGAAATTTGTCCAACATTTTCTCTTCCTGATAAAATTTTTTGACCTCTTCCCCTTTGTAAAAGGAGTCAAGAGTTTTACCAATTGTATTCTTTGCCTTCCAACTCTTTTCCTCTTACATGTTATTGGAAAATTTCCTCCAACTTTTCTGCTCTCAATTAGAGTTAAACATGACAATGAAGTCATCTTTTGGTAACTTTGCAGTGAGTTATATCCAATGACAGATTCATTGTTTATGCTTGAATTCTCAATTTCACCCTGCTCAACCTTTGAATTGTTGAAATTTTCCAAAAATGGAAAAGAAATGGAATCTGCATCAACAAATAATGGTCGCTGACACTTGGAAGTCTCTCTTCTGACATAAGGAGTTGCAGGTTTTGGAGTGTTGTTGCTTTCAGGCTGGGATTTCTTTGTTTTTTTGGGAGCTTGAGACACCACTTTAGGCCGATATTTACTCCTTTTAGTTGGTTTTTGCAGCTCATCATTAACATTCTTTTGGCTATTCTTCTTTAATTCAACATCTTCACCTGTATAATCATAAAAAGGCTAGAACATTAAATACTCTAATTAGCACATTCCAAAATAAATAGTTTATCAATATTACAATTTAACAGATATTAAAATCATTTAACATTGTTCTTGTATCAACTATAGACCATCGTTACTAAGTCACGGTTAGCCTTGCTTAGTTCTCACTTCGCAATTGTGTTTTGTGTTTGAATACATATGTTATTTTATCTATCCCAACTATGAAACTTGATTGGTGAATTGAAGTCCATATCCTAATCGGTCTAAGGTTCAAATTAGAAACCAAACGAAACTAGTCAGAGTCGAGATCATAAGTAGGATCGTAGATGGGTCATAAGATCGTGAAAGTTAGGGGTCCTAACACGGAAAGTAAGCTCCTACCAAGTTCACATCTGTATATAGATGTGAACATAATTAAGTTAAAACTTCAAATGGCACTCAAATCATAATAAAACTCAAATTTAGGATTATAAGATTGGAAACACATAATGTCATACAAAAGTCATAAACGCCACAAACAACTACAAAACTCCAAATAACCAAATCCGAAACACCTTATTTTTATCATCATAATCAAATAAATAGGATTATTACTGGTTATGAAACAAACCTAGTAAGGTGTTTAAACTTCAAATTTTTAAAGCTTTTAATCCCAAAACACAAATTTCATACCTGACCACCGTTTTCCGGGTTTTTCATGGCGGCCATCCTATCCCACCCTACCAAATTGATCGTATTTTTTTTGTTAACAACTACCTATGAAGCACAGACACTCTCAGGGCGTATCTCGTGTCAGACACATCAGTGTCACATCGACACAACACCGACACTAATGATTACATTCAATTATATATTTTTTTCAAATTATTATAGTGTCCATGTGTCGGTGTACGTGTTTCATAGACAACTACCAAGTTGATATTTATTACAACAAAAAGTGTGAATTTTGCAGTTTTGCTTCTTAAAATTCAGACATAAAAAGAAAGTCATATGTCATATCTTACACAGTTAAGACATAAAAGTTACTTTGAAACAAAACGTCGAACACCTGGTCTGCATCATTGGGCAAGTTCACGCAACAATTCACATGAGACTGGAAAACTGGACTAAATTCCTGTGACATCATAGCATCATCACCATCATCGTCTTCATAGTTTTCTAAAACGGGACTTGGACCATAGAAAGGAATCGCCATTGGAGTTGAAGGTGAAAACATCATTGAAATTATTAAGTAACAATGACGATGGCGGCGAAAAAGTAGGTAATAGGAAGTGTGAGTGAAAGGAGCGAAAGGTGGAGAAGAAGTTAGGAGGTGGAAAAACTGCTGAGATATTATAGGAATGTGAAGTAGGATTCATGGTGGATAAGTTTAAATTAAAAAGAATCTTCGGATTTGGAAAATTATTTGATACGGAAAAAAAAAAATTCTATTTTGTTGAGATGATCAAGCATGCCTACGGTGGCGCAGACCGCAGAATGTATCTATCTTACATAATCTTTCTGGATATCTCAGAATTAATGCGCTCGCCGTAATTTTGCAGAAGCTACATAACATAGTTTTGGGAAAATAATGTTGGATTATCTATTCGTATCTCACCGTAATATTAAATACATTTTTATTGTTTATTGGTTATTGACGCTGAACATGATAGGAAGAATAAGGGTTCGATCTTTGTAACTGCGATTGAAAGAAGCTAGAATCATCCGATATCAAAATTAACCTCCAAACCAAATTCAACAAGTGGTGAAAAACAAAAATATAAGTATTTATTTTAAAATAATAAGATTAACTTTTATATACGATCGGTTAAAACTTTTTTAGGAATTAACCTGTAAAGATATGGTTAATACTAATGAGATTTTTTTTAATACTGATATAAATTTGTTTATCTATATAGTCAATCAAATTGAACAATTGTACTATTTTCGGTTTAGGTTAGTTCTCAAATGTTAGTTTCTTTGAATTCAAATAAAAAAAATGATTGTTTTACTCATTGAATAACTTTTTTATGTTACAAAAATTTATGTTTTGTAATTTATTAAATATATGGATAAAAAATGTAAAAATGTACGCTTAACGTATACAAATAGTTTTCAAAAAATTATAAAAATGAAATGTACATTAAATAATTTGGCAATTCTTATAAAAAAATTGAAAGAGTATTCAAATTAAAAATTAAATTTGGTCAAAAAAGTTTACTAAATCAAATCAGTTATAATCATTAAAAATTATCAAAAAATATATAATAATTATTTAACAAATCAAAATCTAGAAAGAAAAAAAAAAAAAATTCTTTTATTTACAGAAATATCTTAATTCAATTAAGATTTAGTTAAAAATATACTCCAGTAATTAAAATATAAATATCTTCTATATATAACAAGAATCTTCTATATACTTCAGAAAGATATCGTATCTTGTCGTCAACATTTGGTTTATCTTCGCAATAATTTTACAGGTTCCCAGTCTCAGATTCTAGTGGAGAAACGCAAATTAGCTCAACTAATGCTACATGATGTCCTTTATTGGAGACAACGAGCAAAGAAACTGTGGTATAAAGATGGTGACAAGAACACAAAATTCTTTCATGCGTCGGCCACAGCTCGTAAAAAGGCTAACCGTATCCTTTCTTTATAAGACAACAGCGGAGTCAAAGTTACCAGTTTAGAGGACTTATGTCATGTGGCCAAAGATTATTTTTCCGAGATTTTTCAGCCGCAGCCTAGCCATTTGGCTCCGGTTATTGATGTCATTCGATCTACCGTTACCAATGAGGATAACATTACTCTTACAGCCCCTTTCTCGAAGGAGGAGTTTCGTGAAGCTATTTTTTCCATGCATCCTGACAAATGCCCGGGGCCCGATGGTTATAACTCGGGGTTTTATCAGCACTTCTGGTCCCTTTGTAGCGATGATCTTTTCAAAGACTGTTGTTCTTGGCTGGATTCTGGGCAGTTTCCTGCTGTCCTTAGTACTACTAACATTGCGCTTATTCCTAAAGGCAGTGTTCAGACTTCCATGAAAGACTGGCGTTCTATTGTTCTTTGTAATGTTTTGTATAAAATAATAGCTAAAGTATTGGTCAACCGTCTCAAGCATGTTCTCCCCAAATGTGTGTCAAGTCATCAGTCAGCCTTTGTTCCTGAGAGGTCTATCCTTGATAATGCTATGGTTGCTATCGAAATTGTCCACTACATGAGAACCAAAACTAGAGGAAAAGGGGGTTGTGTTGCTCTTAAGCTTGACATCAGTAAAGCGTATGACAGGATGAGCTGGGAATATCTCAATGCCGTTCTGGTGAAGATGGGTTTCAACGAGAAGTGGGTTCAGTGGATGGCTATGTGTGTTGAATCAGTGGATTACTCGGTGTTGGTTAACGGTGAGAAGGTAGGACCTGTTATTCCAGGGCGTCGTCTGAGACAGGGGATCCTCTATCCCCTTACTTATTTATCTTATGCGCTGAAGGCTTATCCCCCCTCATCGGCCGTGCAGAGGCCACAGGGGACCTTACAGGTACTTCCATCTGCCGGGGTGCCCCACCGGTTACTCACTTACTATTTGCTGATGACTGTTTCTTATTCTTCAAAGCATGTGAGAGGCAAGCTCAAACCATGAAGAGCATTCTTCAGCTCTATGAGAAGGCCTCCGGCCAGGCCATCAGTTTACCAAAATCTGAAATCTTTTATAGTCGCAATGTGCCAAATGCTCTTAATCATACTATTACCGCTATTATGGGAGTGCAGGCTGTTCTTGGGACAGGTAAATATCTTGGCCTACCCTCGTTGATCGGTAGGAATCGTACGGCTGTTTTTGCTTATATCAAAGACCGTGTTTGGCAAAAATCAATTCTTGGAGTAGTAGGTGTCTTTCCAAAGCCGGATGAAAGATTATGATAAAATCGGTTCTTCAGGCTATTCTTTCTTACGTGATGAGTATCTTCCTACTACCTAACTCCACTATCTCTACCATCGAGAAGATGATGAATTCCTTCTGGTGGGGCTGTAGCGGTTCTAATAATAGAGGGATCCACTGGATGTCTTGGGAGCGACTGTCGATGCATAAGAATCACGGAGGTATGGGGTTCAAAGACCTTACTGCTTTTAATCTAGCAATGTTAGGTAAGCAAGGCTGGAAATTCCAAACAGACGCTGAATCTTTGGTTTCGCACATTTTCAAGGCTCGTTATTTTCCTCAAGGTACCTATTTGACAGCTTCTTTGGGACACAATCCCAGCTATGTTTGGCGCAGTATCTTACAAGCCCATTTTATTGTTAGAGGGGGGTCCCGGTGGTGTATTGGTACAGGTGCGTCTATTCCTATCTTACGCGAACTGTGGCTTTCGAATGGGGAATGTATTGAGGGTAACTTTGACTTGTCGCAACTCACCTTTGGTCCTTCAGTTCAAAGTCTTATAGATACTACAGATAAGACATGGAACTGGGACGTCGTGCATCAGACTTTTAGTCCCGTTGTTGCTACTTCAATTTTGAATACGTCTTTACTTGATGAGGTAACTGAGGATAGGTTGATCTGGAAGGTGGAGAAAAACGGTCAATATTCAGTTAAAAGTGCTTACAGGTTATGTGTTGAGGTTCTTACTGACTCCTCCCATCTTCGTCGGGAGGGCTTCTGGCAGGGTATATGGCGTCTTCAAGTTCCTCCTAAGATCAAAAATCTGATTTGGCGCATTTGTAGGGATGTAGTTCCTACACGGCGGAGACTACATGATAAGGGAGTTCAATGCCCTTTGATGTGTGTTGCTTGTAACAATGAGGAGGAGACTCTTGACCATGTTTTCTTTAACTGTCATTTTTCCATGCAGGTTTGGCAAAGGATAGGTTTCTGGAGTTCCATTGCACAGGTTCGAGATAATGCGGGGTCAGTATCAGAATGCATCTTTACTCTTCTGCAACAATATAATGTAGAGAATTGCCAGCGCTTTACTGCTATCCTCTGGAGCGTGTGGAAGCGCCGTAATCTCCAACTTTGGCAAGATGTTAATGAAACGGTGGCCCAAGTGATTGATAGAGCGTTCCACCTAATCGATGATTGGTGTACAGCTAACTCCTTTACTCAGAACCCGGGGCTTGCTAACCCGACTACGGTGACCCCATCCGTCCTGACATGGCAACCTCCTCAACGAGGTAGATTAAAATGTAACATTGATGCCTCGTTCTCTGAATCCTTGAATAGGACAGGTATTGGTGTATGTATTCGCGATGCCGAAGGTGCTTTTGTTTTGGCCAAGACGCTCCATTTCTCCCCCAAATGTTCGGTTCCCCTTGGTGAGGCTATGGGTTTGTTCTACGCAATTCAGTGGATTTGTGACATGTCCTTTGATCAGATTGATTTTGCCTTAGACTCCAAAAATGTCACAGATGCCTTTCATCATCAACGACCGGACATCTCAGAGTTTGGCCAAGTTATGACTGCTTGTAGAAGGCTTTTTTCCTCCTCGTTTACAAACTCTCGGGTTGAATTTAATCGGTGACAAGCTAATGAGGTGGCTCACGCTTTAGCGAGGGTTGCCCTTTTTCTGCTAATCCCACTATTTATATTGATGTACCCCATTGTATTGAACAAATTATTATCAATGAAATGCTATAAGCATCTTTCTTTCAAAAAAAAAAAAAAAAAACAAGAATCTTCTATATATAATTATCTTCCACTTTTTTACCTACCAATTCTATATATAAATATCTTCCGATTTTTAACTTTGAGTAACTTTTTTTTATTTTACCAAAAAAGGTATTCAAAGTGGTTAATAATTTGCATTTTTATGTTTTTCTTCACTTCCAAAAGTTGCTAAGTAGAATTGATTCCTTAAAAGTTCGATTATCGGCTCTCTACGCAAAGGTTGAGGAGGAGGCCTTATCGGAGGCTAAGTTAGACGATTTTTTCGTAGCATTGAATCGGATTTTGGGTTCTTTAAAGACTTTTGGGTGGAGGTAAATAGCGATGTTATGCGCTTCATCTCTGAGTTTCATCATAATGGCAAACTAACTAAGGGCCTTAACTCTACTTTCATCGCCCTTATCCCTAAAGTTGACAACCCCCAACGTTTGAATGACTCTGATTTCTCAGGTGGGAAGCCTTTACAAAATCTTGGCTAAGTTGTTGGCTAACAGGTTGCGTTTGGTTATTGGTAGTGTGATCTCCGAGTCTGAGTCGGTGTTTTTGAAGGATCGGCAGATTCTCGATGGTATCCTTATTACAAATGAGGTGGTGGACGAGGCTCGCAAGTCTAAAAAAGAGCTTATGCTTTTTAAGGTTGATTTTGAGAAAGCATATGATTCGGTGGATTGAGGGTATTTGGATGCGATAATGGGGAAAATGACTTTTCCATCACTCTGGCGGAAGTGGATGAGAGAATGTGTCTGCACGACCACTACTTCGGTCCTAGTTAACAGGGCAGCCCCACCGAGGAATTTCCTTTCTAAAGGGCTTGAGACAAGGGGATCCTTTGTCCCCTTTTTTGTTTCTTTTGGCTGCCGAGTGTTTGAATGTTCTGATGACTACTATGGTTGAGCGGAATATGTTTACTGGTTATAGCGTGGCGAGCAAGAATACATTAATGTTTTTTTATCTACAGTTCTGCGTTGTAAAATGGGGAAGGTGCATTTCCTTTACTTGGGCCTTCCTTTTGGGGGTGATTCACGGAGTCTGAATTTATGGGAACCGATGTTGACTCGCATAAGGAATAGATTATCTGAGTGGAAAAGTTGATTTTGTTCGTTTGGTGGTCGTTTGGTCCTATTTAAGTCTGTCTTGACCTCTTTGTCTGTCTATGATCTTTCCTTCTTCAAAGCTCCTACAGATACTATCTTCTCTATTGAATCTCTTTTAATTAACTTTTTCTGGGGGTGAGGATTTTAGGAAATTTTCTTGGATCTCGTGGAAAACTATTTGTTTACGTTGCGAGTATGGAGGTTTGGTAGTGAGGCAGTTGAGGGAGTTTAACTTGGCTTTGCTAGGTAAGTGGTGTTGGCGGATGTTGGTAGATCAAGGGGGGCTTTGGTTTAGAGTGTTGGCAGCTCGTTATTGGGTGGAGCGGGGCAGACTGAGAGATGAAGAGAGGAGAGGGTCCTCGTGGTGAAGGGAGATTGTGAGAATTTGGGACGGGGCAGCAGGGATTGAGGGCGGGTGGTTAGGAAAAAGGTGATGGACATATCATATACTTTTTTCTTGTTTAATCCCTGGTTAGGAGGGGTTCCGTTGTGTGAGAGGTTTGGGCGGTTGTTCAACTGGGCGGTTGTAACACTATTGTAGCTCATTTTGGCACACCTTGTGTTTATATATATATATATATACTTTTGATTAGATCATATATAATGAAAAAATTATGTATGAAATGGTTTAATCAAAACTAAAAGTTGAAAAGAAAAATTGTACATAAACTTGTTAGAGTTTGTCAATCAAATTTTACATTCAAAAAATTTTAATCCTAAATTTTCAAGAGCTTTATTGTAAACGTAAATAAGTTTTACACATGTATTGATCACTGTCATTAAATCCGAAAATTAATCAAATAAATTGATTAAGATTTAATTGTGATCCAAAACTTAGAAACATAGTAAAAACTTAATATTATAGTAGAAAGACTATTAATATGCTAAATTATAATACTAAAAAATATGTGCCAAAATGCACTTATCAAATTCCCACACACTTAATCTTTTTGTTCTCCTGATCAAAACTCAAGATTAAAGACTCAATATAAAAATTCAAAAAGATAAAAAGAACATAAGACATGATGCAAAGTCACAAGAAATTAGCACATTCTAAGATTCAAGGAGTATAACAATTATGAAAAACATATCATGACATGTGCAACGAACAAGATGATTATTAGACTAAAAAGCGCATAAAAAATGATAAACCTCACGGAATATTTGTATAAAGTGCACTCAATCACTCGTGAGGTGTGTGCAATTTGTATCTAACCATGTGTTTTTAAAACCATATCAGAAAAAATTTAAAGCGGTGCAGTTTGGTTTTGGATTATTGATTTAAAAAACAGATCTAATCTAATTTAATTTGTTTTATCTTGGATCAGTTTTTAGCCATCCAAAAATATATGAAGATATATAATAGACATCCAAATTTAATCTAACTTATATTTTTGGATCGGTTTTTATACATCCAGATCTAATAGAGTACATTTATTAAATATTAATATTATAAAGACACAACAAAATAATCAGTTTGATGTAAAATATAACATATAATATATAAAAAATCTATATTATGATATGATAATTATCAATTATGTTTAAAATATATGAAATAGTACAAAGAAATAGATCAAAATAAATAATGTAATATTATATATTATGTCAATACAAAAATTAATTCAAATATATGTATGCGATTTGATTAATGTAACAGAGTGTGATAGAAGTATAATTTTTTATGGAGATATATCCAAGTTGAATTTGAGCTTATGAAAAATGATATCCACAAAATGGTTGATTATTGTTAAGGATGTTCAAATCCAAATCGATCTAAAATAAAACTTCAAATTGAAAAAAAAAAACGTGTTAAAACCAAATATTATTGGATCTAGTTTGGTTTTGAAAATTCAAAATCCAAAATTCAATCAGATGTGAATGTCTATCACCAAAGGACATCCAAACAGATCCAACAACAATTGATTTTTATGCATTTTTCGGTTTTAATCAATTTACAGTTTTATCAATTTTCATTTGAACAAGAAGTAAATGTGAATTAAATTTTTAAAGCATGAAATGTTCACAAAAGTAGTTAAGGTGAAATGACTTTTACCATTTATCATCTTCAAAGAATGTGTAGGGCACACAAATGAGTTATCTTCTTCAAATTGAATGCGGAAACAATTAATTATCTAAAGAATCGTGTTGTTGATAGGGAGGGGCCTTTTAGAGAGGTGGTGTTGAAAGGAAACAAAAAGAAGGGCAAACCGGTTATGACCCACGCTAGGGGTTGGAATCCGTAGTTTGGATGGTTACTTAGTCTTTTTTTTTCTTTCCTTGGGTTTGTCTTGCTTTTATTTTATTGTTTTTGAATTTGAAAATGTTTTGGTTATGTCCTCCTTCCCTTTCTCTATTTGTATCTCTCTTTTTTATTTATATATATTTAGGATGTTGTAGATGATTTGTCATTTACTCACCGTTTATCTAAAAAAAATTCACAGCACGCAAGAGTCAATAATCAATATGACCATTTACTTAAGGATCTAAATTTTTTTTTTTTTAAGCAAATAAATTTCTTATCGCTTGGTTTTATTGTTTATTTTCTAGATATTTAATATGGTCAAAAAATGACTTTGACCTATTAATGTTTTAATATATTAGTATTTTTTAAAAGGTAATTATCCTTTGACTTCCTTTCAAAAAAAATTATCGTATGACTTTTTCCCTGTTGTTTTAAAAAAGTGATAATTCATAATAAAAAGAAGGGTTAATAGGTCTTTACTTTCTTGTAAAGTATGTGAGTTTTGTTTTTCCCCCTATAATTACTTTTTATCTTTTTCGTAGTGTAATTTACTCCCTTCCGATTTTTTTTAAACACAGGGGGTAAAATATACTACGAAAAAAATAAAAAAACATAAAGAGGAGTATTTTCAAAAAAAATAATTACAAAGAAAAAAACAAAATTCGCCTACTTCACAGGGTTAAAGACCTATTAACCCTAAAAAGAAATTAAATATTTTAAATTTATGTTAAAGGTAAACACCTTGGTATTCTAAAATTTTGGTTAGGCATGGACTCAATGTCTAACCATATTTTTTTCTTACATTTGATTATTTTGAAGTAATTTTAAATTTTTTATTAACTTTACCTGTAGAGTATTGTATCTAACAAACTTTTAAAATTGATTTTTTCTTATACTTTTTTTTTTTATGAAATGAAATGGGTTTCTATCTAGTATTCACTGGTTTATTTTATTTTTTTTTGATTAAAATATTCAATTTACCAATTTACTCCATTAAAGCATTGAATGATAGTCCAGCTCATTTAGCACCACCATTAAAATACAACAATATAAGGTTATTAGTAAAACTCATTTAGTAATACATTATGATTAAGGTGATTGGTTGGAATAAAATCATAGTGTTCAAAAAGTAAAAATAATCGATGGTGTTTTGCCTCGATTAATTTTGTTTTGATTCAAAGTTGTTTTTGTACGTTTTTGTCTTGGTCGTCGATAAGTGTTAAAAAATAGTGATTTTACATATATGTTTTAAGCATTTATCAACTTGGGACGTGTTTGTTATAGTGTATTTTTGAGCTTATGCAAACAATTTATGCAATTTTTATGTATTATTATAAATTTTTCAAAGTAGTTTATGATAAAAATAACTTATAAAAATACAATTTTTACTAGTTTGAACTTATAAAATAGCATAAAACCTAATTTATATTGCATAAGCTGTTTGCATAAGCTCAAAAATAAGTTAATCCAAACAATCCCTTATTTTATAACTCATTTGAAGTAAAAACCCAACTGTTTATAAATATTAGTCCTTACTAGTATTTTAGTTATTTTCACCTATTTTCTAATCACTTTTGTATGTTTTCATGAGATTAATAATAAGTGTTAATTTTACTTATAAATGATATAAATTAAAGACACTTATTAACTTAATTTTGTCGTATTTTATATATATAGGTTGTAGAAGAAAGAAAAAAGGAGCAAATTAAGAAGCAAGAGGGTACCCAACTAGCAACCACCTCAGTCTTTATGTTTCTTAACCACAAATAATTCTAGTTGCTTTCCCAAGCCTATAAAAGGCATGCAAGACATTGCCATTGGGAAATAGAGAACAGGTGCAAGAAAGCAAAGAAGACAAAAAGTGTGTATTGATGCACACTAACTGTTCGAGAAATCAACCCGTGTGGTTATTTCATCTCCTTTTTTTCATTAGTGTAAAGTTACCATGATAATGACTAGCTAAAGACATTTTTGTTGGGGTTAGATGTATTAACTCTATTAATATGTATTTATTTTGATCATGATGTTATATATGGTTTTAGATTATTCATCAATATTGATATTTTCTTTGATTTCGATATTTTAATCTTAGGGTTTGAATTGCTATAGACATATATTTTTTGAATCCAAGAACTAAGATAATCATCTATTAAATTCTAAACTTTAGAGATAGACTTAGGTTTAATATTCAGTCAAAGTATCGAATCTTAAAGCTATTGTATTGATTGATCATCCAAGACATCAAAGGTTAATAGATATAATAGATATCTCGACGTTATATGGGCACGGAGACGTATGTTGAACGATACGTGATAATATTGATAAATGGCTAAAATCTGTATAACTGATTAGAAGAATACATACGAATAAGTTAGTGAAGTCTAATCCCAACAATCTCATCTCTTTAATATTTTCAATCGCCTTTATCGCACTTTCGCTATTACATTTTCGCAAGTTTTCTTAACAACTATCTTTAAAACCATTAACTTAAAATCATATCAATTGTTGAATGACGTTAATATCACACTAGTCCCTGTATATACAATATTACAAAAATACTTCTTTTTGTACTACGTCAGTCGTGCTCACTATTTGGTAGTTGTTCGTAGTCTCAGCCATGTTTTGCCCTTTTGATATGCTCATTTTTAGGTTTGTTGGTTCGACTTGATTTCATAATAGATCTACAATATCTAAGAGTGTTTCAAAAAAGTATGGTCAATAAAATAACATGTACATATAAAGTTAGGGTTACTAGCTAACATAATGATTGACCGGAGAAGGAACCCCTCGGCTGGAGTGACATTTGGAAGGCTCGGGAGAGTAACAAAGAGAGCAAAAAAGATTGTTGAAGGAAATACTGCAAAACAATGCACACTGCTATGGAGGTATGCAGCTGAACTTAAGAGAGCTTCATATGGTAACACATACACTATGCAACACACCCAAAACCGCTACCTTTTCCACTTTATAGGCGCGGTTTGAAATGTTGATTAAAAAACTGTTGCCTAAACTCAAAAATGTTGTAGTAATAGAAAATAAATATTGAGAGGATAGCCCCAGCCCTTCAACCTAGATTTGGTAGCTTTTATGTTTGCTTTGGTGTAGGCAAGATAGGATTTTTGGCTAGTTGTAGACCTTTATTGGTGTGGATAGATGTCATTTGAAGACAAGGTTTGATTGTTAACTTCTTATTGCAGTTGAAATGGATGTCAAGTCTTCAACCTCAAAATGTAAGCCTTCATCTAAAGTTAAAATTGTGTAACCAATTTAAAGTCATTTGCATGCAACTATTTTCAAAACCTTCTTAACCACATATAAAGAAAAAATCTCCAAAACAACTTAAGAAGCTTGATTTCAACAAGAAGAGAAGGAGTGGTAGGACTTGCTATTATGGACTACAACCAAAAACTGGTGCACATGGGACTGCAGACCAGCTTATTGAGATTGATAAAGTTGAAGATGAATATGGAGATGGTGATTTAACTCAAGAGCTTAATGATCCAAATTTTGAAAATGTTTAAGAAAATTAAGAAAGCTAAAATGACTATGTAATATTGTACTTAATGAAGCATCTTAGTATGCTTGTTTTAGTTGAACGGTCATTGTCAACTCATTTTTGTTGTATTGTATTGATTAGTGCTTGTTTTGGTTAAACAATGTAGCAATGAGATGCTTTAACATTGGGAGACTTATTTTTGTGTGTGCAAATCGGGTATCCTCTGCGCACAATTGCAGAGACTAATCTATCGAGCCTTATGAGACTCAAATGGGTGGCAAACTCTCCCTAAGAGTTTTAACACTGCTACATGTCCAAGTCAGAGATCGAACTCAGGACCTTGGTTGAGTTAGAATAAACCCGCACCATTTCATCTAAATGCTCTTGGGTTGGGACAATAATAGTACTTTGATGTGCAAAATTATGTCCATGTTATGTGCTAAAATTATATCCAATTAAATAATGTGCTAAATTTATGTCAAAATTCTGTCCAAATAATGTGCCAAAATTTTATCCAGGTTATGCTCTCAGCATGTGCATAACATGTCACAAATTGTGGAAATTTATGTGCTAAATTTATGTCCAAATTATGTGTTTGGTTATGTCCATAATCTATCAAAATTGGTGTCCATAATAATATGTCAAAATAAATGTGTGCATGACCTATATCATTTTCCATAAATGTGGCCTCGAACTAAACATTATATCATTTATTAACGTACCAAACAAAAAAAATAACCAACTCAATTTACATTGATGTCAACGATTTCACTTTGTTCTTTTCCTTCCATATTTAGTCTTCATTTTAGCATTCCTCTTCAATTGCTTATCCTTCAAAGTCTCTAAAATAGTCTTGCAAGTAGCACAATCAACGACAACATTCTTCATTTCTTCCACCCGATGCTTCCGTTGAGTTAGCAACATTCAACATAGATGCACATGATACAAGTTCATCATCCCAGATAAACAATTTACATGTCACTCCCTTCTGAATCAAATCATATAACAATGTACACATAATTTATTGATGAACTCTTTATTCAAGAAAAAAATTGATAACGATGGAAGATGCAAACTTACATTCCAATTTTGATATCTCCATAATTGTCTCCCTTAATTCTCGTTTGTGTTGGTGTGTACCACCTTAGGTCCTTAGGTATTTTACACCCATACACAAAAACCTTTTTGCATATTGCATTTGATAGAGATGAAACATCTCTTCTACTCGACATCTTAGTGTCACAAAAGACACTATATATTATAGACTATTACTTGAACAATAAAAGATCAATGGGCTTAATGCCCAAAGAAAGTCCAACTATAAAACAATTAGAATAAACCAACTAATATAATTACTACTCTAATTTACAGAAATTTTTTTTTTCTACCCCGACAATTATATCTCTACCCCTACAAATTAATTTTTTTCCCATTTTTACCCTTTATTTTTTTGATAGAATAATTTGAGAAAGAAGTGGGTATAGGTGATAAAGAGATCCAGATTTTTGACTTATAGTGACAGACATATTGTCACTAAAAGTCAAATTTCCTTTGAAATAATGAACCGGGTTAGTTTGAGAAAGAAGTGTTCCGGTAAACAATAATAAACGGGTTACTTTGAAAAAGAGTACTGGTATAAATGGTATAGGGGATGGTGAGATCCAGATTTTTGAGTTATAGTGACAGACAAAACTGTCACTAAAAGTCAAATTTCCTTTGAAAGGGGTGTGAATTCACATATACATAACAATCATAAATTTAGAAACAATCCTTCTATAATCTGTAACAACCAACTCACCAGCACTACATGATATACGAACAGTACATTAGAAAATATATTTCCTAATGGGGGTATCGTTCATAAATGTCATCCATGACTGCATGAAATTCTTTGACCGTAAGCGTTCCTGAATTGCCTTTGTCAGCCTTCTTAAAGATCGCCCCAATATCTTCCTGAAATGCCAAAGGCAAGCCAATACAAAATCAAGAGTAAAAAAGAGTACATTTGAATTGAAACACAGGGTCAAATAAGACATCATAGATTAATTGGTTATCAAGCATATATACATTATCTGACAGTGAAGGAATTGACATATATGTATATGCCTTCAATGAAAAACACAACAAAGAAACCCAAGAAACACAAAATCTGATGAATCATAATATTATTGATGTCTATGAATAATTGTCACAAACAAGTGTGTGCATTATATTACTATAATGGAAACAGTGTTTACCGTGACTTTTCGTTGATTTATCGTCGCACAATCACCGAGCACATATACGTTTTTGCATCCTTCGACTCTCAAGTAATATATGTATTGTTTATTCATGTAGCAGGTGCTAAATTTCAAGAGAATTTGAGTTCATTTGGTGTCCAACTCCACATGCTATATGTATTGTTCTAAAATTCTAGGAAGCTATTACTATTTTATTTTCATTTGAAACTAAGGGTTAAATGTGCTTGAATCTCACTTCCGATGAAGCTAGTGCCCCTTATGTTTGGTGAATTATTCATTCTGTTTGTATGACTAGACTATACAAAATTTCATGAGATTATGCATGAGTATATAATTAAGTATACTATTTTGCGGAATTAGTTTCTCAAATGTCGATGAAATTGTAATACTTGAGGAGAATTAAATGTTAAATTAGTAGATAATGTTTTGTTGGTTGGGATTAGTTTGATTTATGATGTCAGATTTACTTGAAGGAGATGAGTATTCTCATTGCGTGTTGTTTTATGATCTTATCTGCACATGAATTCTGGATGCTGTGTCACTATAAGTCAAAAATCTGGAGCTCATTATTGCCTATACCCACTTATACCGGTACTCTTTTTCAAAGTAACCTGGTTTATTATTCAATACCGGAACACTGCTTTCTCAAACTAACCCGGTTCTTTATTACAAAGGAAATTTGACTTTTAGTGACAGTTTTGTCTGTCACTATAACTCAAAAATTGGATCTCACCATCCCCTATACCATTTATACCGGTATTCTTTTTCAAAGTAGCCCGGTTTATTATTGTATACCGGAACACTTCTTTCTCAAACTAACCCGGTTCATTATTTCAAAGGAAATTTGACTTTTAGTGACAATTTTGTCTGTCACTATAACTCAAAAATCTGGATCTCTTTATCACCTATACCCACTTCTTTCTCAAATTATTCTACCAAAAAAATAAAGGGTAAAAATGGAAAATAAATTAATTTATAGAGGTAGAGATATAATTGTTGGGGTAGAAAAAAAAAATTCTAATTTACATTCCTAAATATTTAATTAATCCATAATCTAATGCTCTATCGCTCTATCAATGTTATAGCAACTTGTATTCAACAATGGAGGACCCTAATTGCATATTGTTCCCCTTTCAATTTAAAAGAAGATTTAATTTTTGTTTTAATTTATTTTGTTATTACTAAAAATGATAATTGTAATTTTAAAATTTAAAGTTTAAATAGAAATAATAGAGGTTAAATTTCACGTCAACATCTGTCAAATCATTAAAAATCGAACATGTTAATTAAAATTTAAGCTCATGGTATTTTTAAAAGTTTTGAGATGTTACACGGACATAAATCAATATTGTTTACGGGTCCAAAATCAAAATTGGTCAAACCTTAATTATATTTAAGTATATTTGTTTAGTAAAAAAAGTAAATAATAATTGTGTATTAGTATTTCAAATTTTAAAATAAACTATTACTATATTGCATATTATGAATCATTATTTTATCCATTCAATTAAAAAAATCATTATTTTAAGTATAAATAAATTAGTAATTTTATGTTATTTTATTTGACTAATAATTTTTTTGTTATTTTATTTTTTATTTAATTAAATAAGACATAGAGAATGTAACGTATGTTTTGGTAGACTTTGTCTTTGAATTTTAGGGAACAATTATTAATAAGATTTTATTTACCTTTTGACTTAAATTTTAATTATTAGCGTTCATTTTCTTTGCGAATCAAAAATTTAACACACAAAAAATGACGTAATATGTGTGTTTTAATAATTTCGTGTTTATAAGACTTAACTCATCTGACAAAGTTGAAATCATTACAATGTTAGTCAAATTTGAATATATGATTCTCTTTGTGTGTGAATTTACATGTGATATTTGCCACTCTATTTATTATCTACATAGACTATGTTGACACCTTATTGACGCGTGATTTATGCTAAAACTTGTAAAATTTGACATCTTTCCATAAAATATAATATTTTTTTTTTAAATTAGTTTATTATTTATTTCATTCTTTTGAATGCTAGAGTTATATTTTTTGTCTAGTAGTGTGCTGGTTAAACTCATACACTATAAGTGTAGAGAAGTGGAGAATCCGAAATTCAAACCTTAACTCCTCCAATAATATCCTCTCTTCCATATTTCTCGCTCTCAAATCAAACACACCATAATAGAAGAAAATCAATGCGTTAATTTCTTAATAAAGCTCGGAGTTTCTTGTGATATTGATCTTCCTTTCTTTTGTTTTAATTTAGCCCTATAACAAAAAGTACAAGTAACTAGATCTGGCTAAGACATCTTTACCATTCGATCAAAGTCAAATTACTCATATTTTAAAGTCGAATTACGATCTAACAATTCATATATGTTCAACTATAATACCGTCGATATCTTTCAACTACACAAAACCAATGATTAAATTAGACTCGAGAGATTAGTCCCGTGGGTATATACACACAAAACACATTCTCTCTCACTACTAATAGCTGACTACAAGTGTTTGTATCTTCATTTCCCGCACACAACAAACAAACCTTATCTTCTTCTTCATCATCACTTATCATCAACAATGTCCTTCTTCAGCCGTTTCCAAAAACCTCCACCACCACCAACCTCCGACCAACCTCCCACCTCCGATTCAGACACAGAATCAGAATCAGAAGCATCCTCAGACTCAGAACCATACGACGAAGCCGAAATCGAAGCATATCTCGCTGCATTTCGTGCCGAATACAACGACGACCCATACGATGACTCCGAATTGGACCCAAACAGTAACTTCAAAGACGTTATGGAAGCATTTCAATCTGAAAAAGCTCAGAAAATATACGAAAGAAATGCACGTAAAGGTGTTGAACAATACAATCCATTTGATTTTCCTCCTGATAAAGAGAATTGGGCAGAAGAAGATTTGAGAGAGCTTTGGGATGATGGGAATAATTTTATTACTGGTGCTGGTTGGGACCCTCATATTGTTGATGAAGATGAATGGGAATATGTGTTTGATATGGTTAATAGAAGAAAAGAAATTCCCATTGCTCCTTTTTATCTTCCTTATAGGAAACCTATACCTCCTATTCCGGATAATCATTCTGCTATTAAAAGTCCTATGGATCTTATTGAAGAATTGGATAGGATTGAAGAGTTTCTCAAATGGGTTAGCTATATTTTTGAAGATGGTAGCTCGTATGTGAAAAAGATTCCTCTTTTCATTTTTTAGTTTTTTTTTTGGTATTTTTAGTATATAGTTCTATGAAGCACTTACACTCTTTGATATTAGGCGTGTCTCGGTGTCGAACATGATACTTGTGTGACTTACACTTATGATTACAATATGATGCATGAGTACTCCAATTGAGGGAGAATACCGGTACCGGGTACGTACCTGTATCAGTACCGGGTACATATCCGCACCTTAATTTATAACCATACACGTTCATTAGTTTTTAAAAAAATGGCGTACCCTATATCAGGTATCGTATCCGCACCTAGGCAACATTATTGAATTATGACATTTTCTCAAATCATTATCAACGTGGACATGTTAGTATCTGTGTCGGACACGATACTTGTGTGACACATACACTTATGATTACATTGAATTATGACATTTTCTCAAATCATTATCGGTGTGGACATGTTAGTATCTTTGTCGCGTCCGGTGTCTATGTTAGTGTTTGTGCTTCATAGATATTAGTTTATCTTGGTTTTGTAAGGTGTTGTTCACTAGCAGCTATAGTGTAGTGGAATTTGAACAAATTGCTAGGCCAAGTTTATGGTGTACAAGTGAGACAAGTTTTTCACGATGCGCTGACTTGTTTTCACTGTTGGATCAAATGACATGTGATGTGACATTTTGATTTGATGGTGAGACTTATTGGTCAAATGGTGAAAAGAAGTTTGTGCATGGTGAAAGACTTGGCTCACTTGTGCATGTTAGGCAAAACCTAAATTGCTATTGTTCTGTAATATGGTGTTTAGTATAAAATGTTGTCAAATAGCGGCCATTATTATTGTTATTTATTATTATTTTGTAATGTTACATTTTCAGATATGAAGGCACCGTTTGGGATGATGTTGCTCAAGGAAGAGGTGTTTATTCTAATGAAGATGGACTTGTCAGGTTTGTTTTTGCTAAATTGCGGTGGCATTTAGTAAGTGCTGTTGGTTATGTTTGTGAGATATAATTGTAGTGAGAACTAAAACAAGATAGAATGAGATATAATTGTCTGCCCCTGTTTGGATAACCAACTTAATTAAGTGTTTATAGCATAAATGCTTATCCTATTAGTGCATATGTGTAAGTTATTTCTGTAACAAAAGATAAAATAAAGTCAAACTATTTGCAGATAAGATATAAACTGTTTTCATAAGCTATCTTGAAGAGCTTATAGAAATAAGTTGAAAACAGACCTGTTCCAAACAGCCTCACAAATGCATAAGCTTAAATAAGCTAATCTAAACAGGCCCACTTGTGCATGTTTGGGTTGAAGGGGACTTTTTAGGATGTTACGGCATTATCATTTATAGCTGTGAATGGTTTCTCTGTAGTAAAAAAGTGACTTTAGGGCAATCTTGGCCATTGATTATCATCTGATTGTCGAAAACTCGAAATTGATTTGTTAAAAACATTTATCCTACAAGGCGTGATCTTACATGAATGGTGGTTATTTGCTTCACTGTGTGACCATGTGAGACTGCGAGTCTGTGACTGCAGGCCATCCAGGTCTTGTTATAACTTGGAGATGTTTTTAATTAACCATTGCATAAAGAGTTATCTTAACTGGCTGGTTACCAAAAACAGCAACAAAACTTGATTAATGTTAGACAAACTCTCACTAGAATTTGCATCATGTTAGTAATTTTTTCTGTGGTTTTCATCATATCTTTGTATGCCAGTACATCATGCAACTCTTTTTTTGTCATGGATATTTCACAATGTAATTTTTTTATAGGTATGAAGGTGAATGGCATCGAAACGACCCAGAGGGACATGGTGTTGTTGAAGTTGAAATACCTGTAATAGAACCTGCTCCTGGGTCTAAGTATGTATTTCTATAGATTGTGCCACACTTTGAAATTACGTTCAATTTCTTGTAAACAAAACCGTGACTGCTTTTACTGATTTTCTCAGGCTTGAAAAAAAAATGCGAGCTCAAGGGAGGATAGTAAAAAGGGATTTTATGTCCCCAGAAGAAAGAGAGTGGCTCGATAAGGATATTGAAGATAGTTATTATCTTTCAAGGGGATACGCTACAATCCCCTATTACGAGAGATATGAATGGATAAAAGAATATGGAAGAAAGCCGTAAGTTCAATAAGTGATTCCTCTGTTTCCATTGCCCCTTCCCACCAAAATCACTTTATTTATCTTTAAGATATGCGAATCATTGCAACTTCTCACTCTAGACATCAAGCATGCTGCATTGTCTATTTTTTGTTTCTTGCCTTTGATACGTTGTTACTGGTCTGAAAAAAGCTTATATTTTTTCATGCTCAGGGAGAAAGGTCGCTATCGTTATGCTGGTCAGTGGAAGCATGGGCTGATGCATGGATGTGGTGTATATGAAGTTAACGAGCGTATCATATATGTAGGTCCATAGATCAGATAAAGTTTACGTGTCAACTGTTAACTCCAAATCTCCAATCAACAACTTCCTTATTGCACAAAATAGCATGCTTTGCTTTATCTTTCTGGAAAGAGTCGTAAATTACTTATGCTTATGGAGACCTTAGTTGACTCATGTAGAAGCCCTATTTTCTTTGGTAGTTATATTATCTGTGCACGTGCAGGGTAGATTTTATTTTGGAGAACTATTGGAAGATCAAGAGGGATGTGATGATGAAACTTCAGCGGTATTAAATACTCTTCACCTATGAAAATAATAATAATGATATTCTAAGAGGTGTGGAAATATCTCATTCTCTGACTGTCTTAAATTCTGTCAATTTCAGCTGCATTCTGGTATAGCTGAAGTTGCTGCTGCAAAGGCTCGCATGTTTGTGAACAAGCCAGATGGAAGTATGATGTTTTTTCAAGATGAAACTTTATATTGAAAACCTCGTATTCATGGTTTTATTTTTGGTCATTGACCTTCATTTTTCTGTTTGATAGATCTATTCATTAGCACATACATACTATTCCATCTTCTGCAATAGATATTTTTCTTCAATAATACGTCCTTTTCTACTATCTTTTTTCTAGTTTGACGTAAACAATCAGCAAGACTTGTCAAGTTGGGGTGGGGGGAATCATCATTGTGTAGTGGCTATTTCTTAGGCGTAACTTCTAAGCTTGGTTATAGAATTCCTCTCCGAAGAAGTATTGTCAAATAGCGGCTGTAGAGTAGTGGAATTGGAAAAGCTACTATTGTTCCGCATTACGTTTATTTTTGGGTATTCTTTTTAGCATTTATACATATGAAGTATAAATGATTTAAGTTTTATAATCCTTGCTACTATTTTTATCCCATCATAATGGCTTCAAGGTCGCCGTTCCATGGAATTATCCTGTGGATGGAGAACTATGCATCACATAAAAAACATGTAAATGATCAGATTCACCTCTCTAACCTTTCTCAACTATTAAAGATGGTTTGACGGCATGTTGAATATTGGCATTACTATTAGAGTTTTTCATCTTTTGTTGTACGTTTAAATATTTATATATGTTATTTTTCATTTATCATTAGACATTTTGTCTGTGCAGTGGTTAGAGAAAAGAGAGGTCCATATAATGATCCACAACATGCTTACTTGTACGAAGGAGAGGATGTGTGGATGGCGCCTGGCTTCATTAACCAATTTTATGAAGTAAGGCTCACTAGAATACCTTTACCTTAATACATTGCTTATTTTCATTTTATGCAAACGAAACGTGCATATGATTTTGTTACGTTACAGGTCCCTGATTACTGGAAAACATATGCACAAGAAGTAGATCAAGAAAGAGAAATGTGGTTGAACTCTTTCTATAGATCTCCTCTTAGGATACCTATGCCAGCTGAGCTGGAATATTGGTGGAACAAAGGTATTTAGAGCCCGTTTGTTAAAGATTTTGTGTGAAAATCACTTTTAGATGTTTTGATCTGTTTATTACAGATTTTCAAAAAAATTATAATCTGAAAAATAAATTTAAACTGCTTCAAAATAGCTCATGTTAAACAAACATAAAATAGTTTATGTTTTTCTTTTAAAATCTTTAAAAACTAATCTCCAAGTTATTGAACTTCAAAATCATTTTTTTTATAATCCGTAACAAACAGGCTTTAGTCTTTCTATTTTTCTGTATGAAAAAGTACATAATTGGAAACAGAGGGTTTATTTTAAAAAATTAATTAATTCTTCCTCCAAATCCTTGACCAGAGGAGAATCATGAGGCTCCTGAATTTGTCCTCATTAACGACGAACCCAAGCCTGATCCTGAAGACCCATCAAACCTAATATATGCTGAAGATCCTCTCATCCTTCACACTCCAACTGGATATATTATCAATTATGTCGAGGATGAGAAACATGGAATACGTATGTTCTGGCAACCACCTTTGGAAAATGACGAGTACGTAGACCCGAAAAAGGTAGACCCGACAAAGGCAAAGTTCCTACCCCTTGGTTATGATGAATATTTTGGGGTAGAGAAGAAGGAAAAGAACATAGGGGTGCGTCTTATGCTTGCAATTGAAAAAGTGACCAAGCCGTGGTTTGATAAAGTAGGAAAATGGGCCGAAGAAAAGAAGAAAACTAGTGAAATGAAAAAGGAGGCAATTGAGAAAGAACTTGACCTAATAGAAGCTGAATTATGTTTGGAAGAGGCCATTGAAGATATGGAAAATTTATTGCGTAGAAGAGAGAAAGAGGAGAAAAAGAAGTCGGAATTGGGTTTGTCAGATGAAGATGATACGACTCCTGTAACTAATTTAGGTTTGCCAGATGAAGATGATACGACTTCTGTAGCCAATTTGGGTTCGCGAGATGAAGATGATACGATTTCTGTAGCCAAAGAAGATGAAAAAGCTCGTGTAGACGAGGAGGAAGAGGAAGATGACGAAGAAGACGAGGATGATACTGCACCTTCGAGTTTTGGGTCCATTGAGCAGGAACAAAAGACAGATGAGCAGACTGGAGAACCTGGCAAATCACCATTTTCTACAACTTCACTAACATTTGCTTCTAGCAGCCTTATCTCTGCGGTGAGTTGTGATTTTCTACTTTCATTTTATGCATTTGTTTCTGTTGATGCTTTCTCGTGTATATCAGGTGCTCTTGAATAATCAGAGTATTGTACTTTTCATCTGACAACATCAAACTGAAGTTTTATTTCTTCAACAACTAATATGCTAACCGATTTTTGTTTATTCTTTGATTAAACAATTTAACAAGTTAGCTTATAGGTTATTTGACTCTTCTCGTTAACCCTTGTGTGTGTTGACTTTTCTCACCATACAGATTTAAAGAATCACATGAGGCATGATGAATAATATGATTCATATTTTGGCAATAAAGAGATAATAGTGACACACTAAATTGACATACAAAATCAACAACAAAATAGTTGGTTAACGGAGTTCAAATATGCGGTTAATTACTTCCGGCGGATGGTTAATGAAAATAACAAGTGTCGAAACTCATTAAGCATTCACTTAATGTAATTAACCATGAATTTGGACGTGGTTAACCATGATTTCCAGGTGCTTAAATCTACATGTAATTAGATACACGGAAATTGTGGTTATTTATGTTCAATCCGTGGTTAATTACATTATTAATGAGTTTTGTCATTTGTTATATTCATTAACCATCTATTGAACACATAATTAACCATGTATTAGAACTCTGTTAACCAACTATTTTGTTGTCGATTTTTTGTTTCAACTTTTGTGTCAAAATATCACAACTTTTTGGCAATAATATTCAAATTACAATCGCCGACTCTGAAGTTGAAATTAGGGCAATGCTTCACCGTCTGTTGCTCACAAGTCATGTACCTTTTATTCTTTACCTTCAGTATATATATGTTTTGCAAAGGCATGAGATTGCTAATGGTCGTGTAAATCCCGGTATGCTTGCATCGCTATGCCAAGGAAAAAACATATGTTGAATATTTTAGCATTGTCATTTGGCTTGTCAGGTTCCATCAAAGCTGCAACAATCATTTTCGTTCTGGAACAAGGTTGTATCAAAACCAGGGTTAGTTCCTGTGCAGCACACTGACCGCATCAGCGATGTGAAAAGAGTTGGTTCAGTCAGTTTCCCTCTTGTGACCGGCCAAAAGGGTAGGTTGAAAGCCGCAGGTAAAACACATGAAAAAGTCGAGGCAAGAAGCTATTTAGGTCGGAAACTTCTTGAGGCGTCCTCTATGTCTCATACTCGATCGTGTAATATGGCTTCTGCAAGTTCGAAAAGCAACTCAAAGGAGCAGCGGATGAGTGGTGACACGTGGTTGAATGCAGCACCGGAGATGGATTTGGACAACATACTATCTTTGCATTCAGTTTCATCAATGTATGATTGTTATCCAAATATCCGAACCCCATTTCAAAGTTAAGTTTTGAAGACCATTTGTATTGTTAACTAGGCATTTGTGTACCCAAAATGAGCTAGCATATAGGCTTTGCCCCGGCATAGAGACCTCAAAAAAATGAGAACTGTATTGTAATTTTATTTTTTTGTCTTTCAATATCTGCAAATTATCTGCTGAATGTTGTCTGCATTATTTATTTGCATCATGTTTCACCTTTTTACACATTTTTTTTTGTTATTAGCCCTTTGGTTTCCAGGGAAATAGGGTCTTGATAATCTAGAGTTCGGTCGCGAGGTTAAGAAAGTTTGGTCAAGAATTGTTCCCACTAGGAATCGAACTCGGATTCTTTTGGACGATCTGTCCTAGGAGGAGCTCATTAATCATTCGAGTCCAATATATTGGTTTCTTTTTACACAACTTTAAAAGACCACATTTGACGGGTAACTCACTCATTTAACCATGCTATTCTAAGTTTGATTGATCTAAAACCTTGTGTATTGAAAATCAATTAGAAAGAACTAAGGTCCCTACATAGGTGCTATACCTTTTGAGTAGGAAAGGATCAAGATCCTAAATTTACAGTAGTGGTGGAAAATAGAATCAAAGTTTTAAGTAAATGCCATATCATCTATTTTTTTTTTTTTTTTTCAGTAGACGAAGTGATAAGTACCGTTGAATATTTCACATGCAATTGCAAAGTTCTGAATTTGAATCCAGATAAAAATATTCAACTTTATAATATTGACATTAACAGTTGATTTAAATTTTATTGCCATGCATTATGAGGTTTTATATTTAAAAAAGTAGTTAATTTCATAATTATTGCTTTTGTTTTATCTTCTAAATCATTTTCTCTCAATTGTGAAGATGATGGTGCTACTTGCCTGTTACATCTTGTAGCATTATAGTCTTGGTCAATTTGGTTGGCAGTGTGACAAAAATGCTACTTGTGTTTCAAATCATTGACAATTTTCACTAATTTGGCAATTAGCACATTAATTTCATGTCCTTAGAGGGTCACAACAATTGAGCAATCAATTATCCAAAGCTATATACTTAATTAAAAAATTATATATTACTCTCTTTGTCTCTCATCTATGACATGTTTAGAAGTATATTAATAAAAATTGATAATATTATATATTACTCTCTTTGTGTATGATTAGAAGAACTTATGTATTGTTTGACTATTTGAGTTTATTTACTAATATAAATATTTGTTAAATTATTTAGAAGAACTTATGAAAACGGCTTATGACATGTTTGTAAACTGTTTTTTGCTATTTTTATAAATTG
The DNA here is from genome assembly GCA_954870985.1 of Trifolium fragiferum. Classification (NCBI taxonomy): domain Eukaryota; kingdom Viridiplantae; phylum Streptophyta; class Magnoliopsida; order Fabales; family Fabaceae; genus Trifolium; species Trifolium fragiferum. Next base: position 73,560,984 of record OX940789.1, on the reverse strand, counting down.
TAGTAGTATTAGTAAGAGATATAATTGAAAAAGAACAATAAATCTATCTAATAATTTGCAAAAGCACTTAAATTTAGGATTTTGTTTTTCCCCTTCTAGAGGAAATAATCACGAACAGTAGTAGTAGCTAACAGTTGCTTTCAATAATTTAAGTTTGTGCAAGATATTATTTATGTTTGAAAGCTTATTTGCACTTTTGAGCTATCTTATCATATAAATATCTGTATTGATATATAAGTATTTGAGTGAGCTTATAAAAACAAGTTATAATATTTTTTATTTTAACAATTTATGATATGTTGATGAATTGTTTTCAGCTTATTTTAATAAGCTTTTCACGACAATTTATAAAACAACTTACAACTTATATTTAAATAGTTTAACCTCATTCCTTTTTTTTCGTATAAAAATAACTTAAACATAAGTGCTCTTATGATAAATCTCAATTAAATTGTTCGCTTATAAGTCCAACAAACCATTTTAATTTTGTCGAAAGGGAAACTTAGAGTTGCATGATTGCTAGCTTATACTCCATTGTACAAGTTCGTATGATTAAAGTAAAAAAAAAAAAAGGTAAAGCTGTTTGGTAAATTTTTTGTCTCATGAACATCTAACATTTTTTTAGTTTATAGTTTTTTTTAGAAATTATTTTAAGGTGTGTTGGAGTTTAGTTTTTTAAGTCATTTTAAATATAAAAATTATTAGAAATAATGTCTCTCACTTTTACGATAAATAAATAAAAAATTTCAAATTCAAACTCTGATAATCTATACATATTATGATATTATAATGTTTCTGCTAACTAAATTATCTTCCACGATGAATGATGTCTCTATTTATTATTGAAGGAGAACCCTTATATACATTAAAAAAATTATAATGATCAAATTAAATTACTATTTGTTACGATAATTTATATCAAAATATTTTTTCAATATTTCCACTTATTGTGTAATTGATTGATTTGACTCTAAGATAATCTGGAGATATTTTATTGAGTTTTTTTTTTTTTTTTTTTTTTTTTTTTTTTTTTTTTTACGGATTATTGAGTTTGTTGTTGGTGATATATATATATATATATATATATATACTAGTTAATAAACTACAAGAAAAAGTAAATTTTATATTAAAAATAACACATTCTATACTTTTAAGAATTTGAATATACAAATTTTAAAATATTTTTACTATTTTGTTCTTCTTTATTTTTTAAAATATTTTGTTCTTCTTTAACTAATGCTCTAAAAGCACTAGCTAATTAACATTTTCATAATTCATATACCATTATTATCACTTATTGTGTTAGCGATTGATTGATTTGATTTAAGATAATCTGAAGATATTTTTTTGAGTTTATTGTTGGTGTCGTATCAAACAAAACTATTTAATTAACTATTTATCATAAAATATATGCATAAAGAAAGTCTTAAGCTATAATCAGATGTATAAGTAAAATATTTTTGGTTTAATTTATAAAATATTCTTTAAATATTAATTTTTTTACAAAAATTTATTAAGAAAAAATTGTTTATGAAACATTTTATATCGTCTAAAATATTATTTGATACATGTAAAATTCATTTATAGGATTAATAAGGGTACGTTTATTTAAAATTTACATTTGATTGTTTAAATAACGGACCATGAAGCCACATGTTGTACCTTGACTTGTTCTTATGGCTTACCTTATGCCTCTTTTAATAAATTGTTTTATTGGTCTTTCCAATTTTCTTTTATATTTATGGATAAGTTTTTAAAAATATAATTTTTACGCAAAAAATGAAAAATTGAAGAGAGCGAAATACAAAATGACATAATTTTCCATTAGTAAAAAAAAACATAACTTTCTTTCTGTAAAAACAACACATGATTTTCTTAAAAATCTCTAAAGCCTACTCTAAGTTATTTATATCAAAGTAATTTTTTAAAAAAGTTTAGGCATAAACATAACTAAAAATTCCAAAATTAATAATCTTAAACAAATATATAAACCCTATAAATTGTATATTCATAATCTGTCAAATTAGATACGATGGATCAAATTAAAGTACGAGCAATGGCACATGCAAATGCTACAATTGTTCTCAGCCCCATGTTGACATTTGAAGGCCAAATAAGGTTTTGAAGTTAATCACATGAATTTTGTTGTTAAGTAAGATCCATACTTGTGTTATTTTCCGAACTTGCAACTTTTTTTATTGGTTAATTAATTGAAACATTTACATATAGTAAGACAATTTTATTGGTCCATTCTTATCTTTTTTTCAAGCTATCGTTAATATTATATCCTTCTTTAAGCTCATTTGAGGTTGAATTCCTTTCTTTTAGTTATCCTTTTTCAAGCCCTTAATATTATATTTTTTTCTTTTCGTTATTCTTTTTCAAGCCGTATTTTTAAGCCGATGATCTAAACTTTTAATCTTTCCACTCTATTTCGAGTTTAGCATAAAATTTGAATTTCCTTGCATGTCATATTAAAAAATTAAATTTGGGTTGTTTTTGGAATCAACAATTTAAATTTGAGGTGGAAATACTAGAAAACTTTGTAAATAAAAAACGGGTAATATAGCATCTTACGAAAGAAACATAACTAAGGTTGATTTTTAAAAGGAAAATAAAACTAAAGTGTTTTCTGGTACTGTTGAAATAGTGAGAAATAGGTAAAATTTGGTATCATTAACAAGGAAATTTGTATTAGGTATCTATAACTCCAAATTAATTAGTAGTCTACGGAAAATTCTAACATGGATCACTTCTTCAAGTGGTCCATGGTGGACCATTCATAAAAAATCCTATAACGAATACGAATTTTACAAAATTTACCGTTTGATTGAAAGTTTATATCATATAGATCATCTATAGAAAATTTTAGAAAAATTGAAAATCATTTGATATGTTATTGAGATCCATCAAGATTAACGGTTTATTAAATACTGTAAATTTTGATAAATCCCAATAAAATATCAAATGATTTTCAATTTTTTAAATTTTTTTTTATGGATGCTCTATATGATATAAACTTTCAATCTACCAATAAATTTTATAAAATTTGTATTCGGTAGATCACTTGTCCACGGTGGACCACTTGTGAAGGTGGTCCACCGTAGCATTAGCCAGTAGTCTACTATCCAAATTATCCTACCTTGAGCTAAGTTTCATTATAACCCTAAAGACCTCCAATAGTTTGTGTGTAATTTGTTGCATTTTGATTAGTTTAGAAATTAAATATGAAAAATGTTAAGCATTGTCTCTGGATACTAGTTAATCATAGAGATAAGGAAATTTTATTTTAAAATTTGTACATTCAATATATTTTTTTTGAAAAGGTGTACATTCAATATATTAAAAGTGTAAAAATTTTTTTTATCAACATTAATTTTATTTTTTATTTTTATTTATTGTATGCTTTACAAGTGTCTTGGTGGTGTCAAAATTGTGCTGCCTTCAATATTTGAGATAAAAATTAAGGAATCAACTTATGTTGTCTTTGGGATTATATATATGAATCAAAGTGTGAAAATTTTCATAAAGTAGAAACATTATGACGTAGAAATAAAATTGTAAATTTTTTATTTTATATTTGGTGGAGCAAATTGTAAGCTAATCAGAAGTAACATATTTATTTTTAACTTATTAATTGTTACACTTACAAGCAATAACATTTTTTGCTAACACATATCGGAGTTTTATAATTGAGACATCTATCATTTACACAATCCGTATTAGTTTTGCATGGGAGTAAACCTGTATTTCAAATAAGAATAAATGAATATTATTAAAAATTGATGAAAGATTTAATATATACGATAAAGAAGAAACCACGAAATGTGTGTGAAAATGAACTTACTATGTTGGCCAAGTTCAACCATAATTAAGGTTAGAAAGATCATGAAAGCATAAACAATATTTTTTTGAATTTTATCCATATTATTATGTCTCGTTAATTTGCATGTAAAAAACTACTACTTAATCGATTTATAAGTAAAACACCTCATATACTCAAAAAAAAAAAAAAGTAAAACACCTCATGTTTTATTAATTTTAATTAAATTGGTTTTAGCCCTTGCGTAGTTGCAAGTAACATTATTATAAATGTGTCTCTCGGAGCAATTGAGGTGTCACATTTTATCTATTTTCTTTACATAACAAACTCATAATAACGTCACATTTATCTTTAAAGTTCACTCAATTGATTACTAAACTTTAATAAATATCGTTTCCGAAAGTGTAGCCTAATTATAAAATGTTAGGATTTTGAAGTTGTTTACTATATTTAGTTTCAAGATTATTTTACTTGTAAGATACTTTTAATTGCGGTATATCAAACGAAATTGAAAGCTCACAAACATATTTTAATTTTAATAAAATGCTAGTAATTTCATAAAAGTAGAAACATTCTGACATGCAAATCAAATTGTAATTAAGCTGAGATTAGAATTGACATAGAAATATTTTTAATTTAATTAAGAATCTTGCTAATGAGTACCTTCTGACACTCTTTAATTACGTGGAGGGAAGCAGTGACATTCTTTCCAAAGACACCTCGATCTTTTAAGATCCTCAGGACATACATCATCACTTGCACAATCTTTGTTAGTTTCACAATGGCGAAGAGCTATGTCAAATAAGAATAAACAAATTAATATTACTCGAAGATGATGCAAAATTTTATATTTATGACAAAGAATATAATTTGAAATGTTAGTGAAAAAGGACTTACTATTATGGCTAGTTACAAGTAGAATGAGGGAAATTAATATAATGAAAGCATAAACAATTTTTAGAATTTTAGCCATTTTTTGTCTCTTTAGTTTGCATGTAAGAAAAACAATTATTTTTTCCCCTTTTATAAGTAAAAATACCTCATATTTTGTTTCAATTAAATTGTTTTTACATCTTAAGAAGTTTCAAGAAATCATTTGTATTAATCAGCCTTATTATTATTATTATTAAATTATTAAATGACTCTTACATCGATGTGTCACATTTATCTCTCATTAAAGAAATAATAATAATAATAATAATAATAATAATAATAATAATAATAATAATAATAATATATCTAAGATAATTAGACTTTAATAGAAGGTAAACGAACAATTTTTTACAACTATATGTTGTAATGGATACTACGAGTCCGTTTGGCCTAACTTATTTTTGAGCTTATACAAACAGCTTATGCAACATAAATTAGGTTTTATGTTATTTTATAAGTTCAAACTAGTGAAAATTGAAATTTTATAAGCTATTTTATCATAAACTACCTTGATAAACTTATAATAATACATAAAAATTGCAAAAACATTTTGCATAAGCTCAAAAATAAGCTAGGTCAAACGGACCCTACATCTCATGCTTCATAAATATATATATTTTTATATATTTATGTTTAATCAGACGTCTCTTGGAAATTCAAATGAACCCTTAATTCTAAGATATTTGAAGACATTTTATTGATTTTGTTGTTGTTGTCCCACAAACATTAGTTAAGAAGGTAAAGTAATATAAATTTTATATTAAAAATAACATATTTTATGCTTTAAAAATTTGACCACACAAATCTCAATATATTTTTACTCCTTAACTATTATCTCGATGCATTAATTAGGATTTTTCTAATTTATATATAAAGATATTTTTTTTCTTCAATATTTTCACTTATTGTGTAAGCGATTGATTGATTTGACGATCTAAAATAATCTCAAGATATTTTATTAATTAAATTTGCTTTTGGTGTTTTATCAAACCAAACTATTTAGCTATGTATTATTATTGTTGTTATTATTATTATTATTATTATTATACACAAAAAGTTATTTTTTTTTATTTTCTTTTTGAACGGCTAAGACCCTGTTTGTATTAGCTTATTTTAGAGCTTATGCAATATAAATTAGGTTTTATGCTATTTTATAAGTTCAAACTAGTGAAAATTATATTTTTATAAGTTATTTTATCATAAACTACTTTGACAAACTTATAATAATACCTAAAAATTGTATAAGCTGTTTGCATAAGCTCAAAAATAAACTAATCCAAACAAGGCATAAATCTATTTAAAATATATTAAAAGAAACTACTATTAAAAATCCAAATTTGTCCTTATCACTTTCAACAGTGTTTCAAATTTTGCGCCCTTAAATGTAATTTTAACTGTAAACTAATAATAAAATAAAAAAGAAAGATAAGCATAAAAGAAATATTCCCATAAAAATAGAAATGGAAACCACTTCTAAATATATAAGCTTATTTATTATTATAAGTTTTTTAAGGTTGTTTATGAAAACAGTTTATAAAGATATAATTTTTGTCTTAAAAATATTTCAAATCTTCTATTTCATAAAAAAAAAAAATTATATTTTTCAATTTACTATTTTTATATATATAATAGTTAAATTATAATATATATTTATTATTAAAAAACTATACTCTATTTTTGTCTACTCTTATATAAAAAATACAGGAAAAATATATTATTGATGAATATATATTATACTAATAATTACGGGGTAAATATATATTATAATAACACACGGGACAATTTTTTTAATAAATTTTTATTAATGATACACAGGACAATTTCTTTAATAAAAAAAAAAAGAATTGAATAATATATTATAATAATACACGGAACAATTGTTGATGAATATATTATTGATGAAAATATATTATCATAATAAACGGGACAATTGTTTTAATAAAAAAAAATATTAATCATACACGGGACAATTGATTTAATAAAAAAAGAGAATTGAATAATAAATATTTGTTATTATTAATAATAATTTACTACACAAAAATCATACACGGGACAATTGCTTTAATAATTTTTTTTTACTTAATTTAATAAGTTTTACAAAAAATAATAAAATAGCGTCACTTTTTTTTGGGTACACTACGTTACTTATATTTTAACAATATTTTGTAAATAAAAGTCAATAGACCCGTGCGAATGGTCTCAAAACTAGTTATTATTAAAAACGGAATTGAGTGCAAGATGAGCACAATCCGCAAAGTCAAGACATACAAAATTCTTCAAAAAGGAAGAATTTCAACACCAATAGCAACTAAAACAACAACCTAGAACAATAACAAAAAATGCCCTACATGTCAAACAAAGGCATTTATACCAAATATCACCACTCACCCATCCTATGTTAATCCCATCTGAAACAAAACGGCAGCCTTGAAGCTAAGGAGTGTCCACTCACATTCGGATATCAAACCACAGCTACTCAAAAAGAACCTCCATTCGACGGCGGCACGAAAATCGCAGAAACAATCAATAACCTCTTAAACCAACCAAATCCAAAACTACCATAAAAACGGCGACGTAAAGGGCTAAAATCGCAGCTGTGAAAAGCTATGGGGGAGCTAATGACGCTCCACGGAGGTTCCATTGAAAAGGAAATGGAAATGCGCCGAACACAAACAACTCAGACATCGAACTGAACCAACTGCTTCCCTCATCACTACCACACCCATCATAGATACGTCGCATTAACCACACCAAGCCAATCACACACGGAACCAAACACATACTGATGGCACCAAATCCAAAACCTCAACGTCAGCACTTCACCACCGCACCACCACAAAATCCAAAAACACGCACCAGAGCAGAACCAAAACCAGTCTCGGCAACGCGACCACCAGAGGCCAGGTCCAAACACCACCACATCAGCATCTCACCGCCACTTCACCAAACTGGCACCGCCACCAACCACCCTAACCTCAACCCCTCTGACCTATGCAAGCAAACCCAGCAACAAAACCCAAACGGGTTATTGTGATCCAAACCCGAACCGGACACAAAAAACCAGCAACACACACCACAACAGAACCGCGGCGGCGCCCCCTCTTCCAAACCCACCCTCAAATCACGACAGAAAAACTAATGAACCAGAAACGGACATAAAAACCCATATTCACACCATAAAATAACCATAACACCTTCTAAAAGCCCAACCCACCGTGACAGACACTATCTCCGTCGAAACAGAGGAAAACAACGCCCGAGGGAGAAACACGCGAAACAATGATGGCTCTCGAAAAAGGAGAGGGTTCTTACCGATCGGGAGAGACGGTGGTGCGACCATGAGAGGCTAAGCACCACCAGATTTGGGATCTACATCTTGAAGATAGGATTTGGATTGAAAAGGGAGAGGTTTAACCTTCTTTAGGTGGCGGCGGTTGGTTTAGAGGGAAGGCAGACAAAAAGGGTTACACACAAAATGTAATTCTTATGCTATAATTAGATATATAAGTAAAATACTTTTGTTTTATAAAATAGTGTTTAAATATATCTCATTAATAAATAAATAAAAATTTATTAAAATATATATATATTTAAAAAATTTATCAAGAAAAAAATATTTTTGATTTTTGATATCATCTAAAATGTTATTTTATACATGTAGAATTCATTTATAGGATTAATAAGGATACGTTTATATAAAATTTACATTTCGATATTGTTTAATTATATTTATAGTTAAGCTATAAAAAATATACGTTGAAAATGAAAAACTAAAAAGACAAAAATAGACAATCTCATTTTATAATTTTAAAAACACCAAATAACATATAATCTCCTTAAAAATATCTCTAAAACCTACTCTAAATTATTTACGTCAAAGTATTATTTTAAAAAACAAATTAGGCATAAACATAACTAAAAAATCCAAAATTAATAATCTTAAACAAATAAACCCCTAAATTATATATTTGTAATATGGCATATAATTAGACCATATGAATCAAATTATAGTATGAGCAGTGACACAAGCAAATGCTACAACAACAATAGCTTCAAGAGTAGGGGTGTCAAAATGGATGGATTTGGATTGGATTATTAATGGATGGATCAAAGTAATTCATTTGTCCATTAACAATCTATTAAAATGAGATCAAAGAATCCAATCCATCCATTTAGAGATAAAATCCATCCAATCCATCCATTATCATCATTTTAATGGATGAATATCCAATCCATCCGACAAAATTAATTCAAATATTATTTTTAAATTTCATAGAACACTAAATGTTATTTTTTTAATTTAAATATTACTTAGATAATATATTGTTTAAAAATCGGCCGGAAACTCAAAAAATCGGCCGGAAAATTAAAAATCGGCCGAAAAGCCAAAAAACACCCGAAAATCCATAAATCGGCCGAAAACACAAAAAATCGGTTGAAAACTCAAAACATATGCTAAAAAACCTAAAATCGGCCGAAAAACTAAAAATTGGTCGAAAACCCTAAAAATCGACCGACAACCCCAAAAATCGGCTGAAAAACCCTAAAATCAATTTTTCGAGCGTTTTTTTTTGTTTTTCCGTCGATTTTAGATTTTTCGGACGATTCTGTGTTTTCGACCGATTTTTGGTTTTTCGGCCGATTTTTGGTTTTTCAGCCAATTTTCTGGGTTTTCAACCGATTTTTTGCGTTTTTGGCCGATTTTAGTTTTTTCGGACGATTTATGGATTTTCGGGTGTTTTGAGTTTTCAGCCGATTTTATTGATTTGTTTCCAACTTTTTTATATTTTTTGAATTTTCTTATTAATTTTTTTTATTTTTTAATTGATTGTTAGTTTTATTTTAAAAAAAAATTGGTTATCCATTGGATTTAAGGTTATTGTACTATATGATCCATTGGATTTTCAAATTAAGGTGGATGGATTGGATCCATCCATTAATTAAATGGATGGATTGGATCCAATTCATTTACTAATTTTTTTACTAATGGATGGATTGAATGGATTCATTAGTAAATGGATTGGATGGATAATGGATAAATGGATAATTTTGACACTCTTACTCAAGAGCAGCCATCGTCTCATCCACCAACAAGGCTAAATATTTTTTTGTACATATGGTTATGAAGTTAAACTTAAACAAATTAATTCTTTTTTATATGAATGCTCATATTATTTTTTCAAAACATGCAACTATATATTTTATTAGTTAATTAATTGAAATATTTACATAAGTTGCGACAACTTCATTGGTGCACTCTTAGAGCATCTCCAATGGTGCAATCTTCACAAAAACATTTTATGGGTCCTATTGGTGCCACATCACATTGAAGCAACCACACATTTTTTATCCTGATGGTGCAACTTTAAAGAACTCGTATTGGGTTCCATAATTTTAAATCACATATTAATATCTTAATCACATATAATTTTATTGCAACTTATATAATAATTTAAATATTTTTAATACATATTAATATTCTTCTATTAAAAAATAAGTTTAATAATAATATTAAAATAATTAAAAATATTCTATCAAAAATATATAAAATAATTAAAAAAAGATATAAAATAGATGAAGCGGCCAGAAAAATGCGCGGGCGAAAAATGCTTGCTAGACAGTAAAGTCGCCACCGAATTTTATTTATTCCCAAAGGAAAAGGAAAATATTGATAAAACCTTGAGAGAAATGGAAAGACGGTCGTCGCAACCAAATTTTGAGTTCGGGAATCGGTTATGCAAGGGGAAGGTATTAGCACCCCTCACATCCGTTGTACTCAACGGGAACCGTTAATTAAATTAGCTTAAAAATAAGTGTTAGTTCATGTTTGCTTGTTTTAATATTAAAAGAGAATTTTTTGTAAAGAGTCGAAAAAGAAAAAATAAGTTATTAACCAAAAATAGGTTTTTTATTAATGCGCTTGACGGTTGTTGGATCCCGCTCCTACGTATTTCCAAGTGCAATGGGAAATTCAAAGCTACGTAGTTCTTTGGTAGAAAATGTTTGTGTGTTGGTTGATTTTATTTATGAAAATTGTTTGGTCGCACTTGGGCGAAAAAGTTTGCTTGATTAAAAATGCGGACTCGCACTTGGTCGATGATATCCGTTTGAAAAATATTTGAACGCGCATGGGCGTAAAAAAAGATTTGTTTGAAAGAAAATGACGGACTCACACTTGGGCGACGATATCCGTTTGAGAAAAAGTTAAATGCACATGGGCATGAAAAGATTAAAGGTTTGGTGGGTTGAGTTTATTTAAATTTTATGTTTTGCAAAACAATATATTTTAGGTGTGGAAGACGGATAACCGATTGACAAAGCGGATGCTAAGCCTCGATTATCCGAGAGACGAACGGATGTACACCCGTCGATTTCCTTTTCAATCCAAGATTTATTGAAGAAAAAAGTAGTATTGCAAGAACTAAAAAAAAAAATGATTTAAATAAAATTGATATTTTTTGTATTTTTAGATTATTTAATGTTTTTGATATTTTTATATATATTCGAACATGAAATGAATTTAAGAAAACAAATTATATATATTTTTGTGCTTTTTTAAAAAAAAGAAACATATTTTTTATGATTTTTTACACTTTTAATAATATATTACGAAAATAAAAAAAAATATTTTTCTATGATTTTAGCATTTAAATAATATATAAAAAAAAACATGTTTTTGGGATTTTGGATATTTGAGAAAAAAAATGAGGAAGCATATTTTTTTGGACATTTTTAAATATATAAACAAATTTAAAAAAACAAATATAAATAAAATAAAACTAAAAAATATGGAGGCTGGGTTTTGAACCCATGACCTCTGCACTACATATTTAGGTCATTTGCCACCGAGCCAGAGCAATTCTATGTTTCTCAAACGCATCAGTTAATATTTATTGTAGTTTATCGTTTTAAAATCACAAAAGACGCGCGCAGACTGCGTCGTCTTCAACCTCTCGACTTCAAAAAATCAAAACCGTGTTTTTGCGTTTTTTCACCAGATGAGACATGTGAATACATCATTTTTCTCAGAATTACGAGAGGAATCCAAATATTATACTTATATTAACTGTAATAAACTGAATATTGCGAATTTAACCAAAAACTATAAGAACCCTAAACTTTAAGTTTGAAATTAAATTTTATACATGAACAATAAATGCCCAATAACTTAGGGCTATTATTCCTCAAATCGAAAAAAACATGAATGGACCAAGAATGAAACAAAATGATGCTCAAATAAGTGAGTTCGAAATCTCAAGAACCTTACCAATTGGAGAAAGTCCAATGCTTCTTCTCAGGGTGTTTCAAGATGTAAAAATGATCCCTTTAGCTTATATGAGTCCCCAGAAACGTAATGGAATGTTTACTTTGGCTTGAAACCTTCGCAAACGTTCTACCCAATTCAAGTTGAAAGTGTAGTAATGGAGTTTTAGAGCAATTTTGTGGATGATTTGTTCTGAACTCATGAAGGCCTTTTATAGAGGTCTCAATGTGGTCTCAGAAGTGAATGAAATTGACCTTAGTTGTATCTCAATGTTGGTTGTCTCAAAAGTTACAAAAGTGATCTTTTTCTTTAAAAGCTTCATGGTTTCAAGACAACAAAGGTGGAGTGATTTTGGGAGAAGGGAAGCTTTTCAGAGTTTGCATGCATTGCCTCTGGTGTTTAGATGGAGTGAAATCTCAGCAAAATCAATTCACAAGGCTCAATGCAAAGTGGTTGAGAAAAAACAAAGGTGTAAGAGACTTTATGCAAAAGTGCTCTATAAATGATATTTGATTGGACAATGCTTATGACACTCTTTTAATACACCTTTAAGCCTATAATTCATGTCCATTTACTGAGATTTAGTGGTACAATAGGTCTGCAAAAGAGGATCACAATATTGGATTTGGTTTGAGCAAGATCTTGACATGATTTTTGGCCAATAAATCTGCTGCATCATGCCACCTTCTCCTCTTCGAAACTTGCTGCTCGTGCCATGAAAATTCTTGATCTTTGTATCAATGGAAAGAAGGCATGACATTCTACAACTTTGATGTTGAACATTGGAGCTGAATCAATTTGTATCATATAGAAAAATGGCCATCAATATTGAAATTTGTCACAGACAACATTCAGAAAAACAATTGGTCTTCTAGTATGCTCACTTCATCTCTTCGAAACTTTGTGCTCAAACAAACGAAATTCGTGATCTTGATACCAATGTAAAGAGGCCATAGCATGTTACAACTTTGATGTTGAAGACATGACCTGAATCAACTTTGATCATATATAAAACTGACCATCAAAATTCAAAATTATCACTGAAAAACAGTTAGAAAAAATTTCTAAGTTTCCAGATTTTTCAACAACTTGAAACATCAACTTTGGAACTTCTCAACTTCCAATTTCCATGAGCTTTTGGTTAAATCTTTCCATGATAATGAAGTATACAGTGTCATCTATAAGTACATCCTTCTAGTATGAAAAATGATTGCTTGGATTGATCACAAGTTGGCCATAAAGTCATGCACTTGGTAAGGTCAAAAACTCTTAGAAAAAATTCTAAGTGTCAGAATTCTTAACAACTTGGAACATCAACTTTGGATATAAATTTAAGCACTTTCACGATCCTTATGACCTCAAATCTTTTAACCATCTTAAAATTCGCCATGAGAGCATGAAATAAAGTCATTGTTTGTACACTTTAGTGACTTGGGGAGGAAGTTACAACCATGAGAAGTCACCTCCATGAACATGAATTCTTGGTACTTAGAAAAAATCAAATCACAAGTAAATATGTGATTTCAAACCTCATTTGCATGATTGTGAGATTGTTGACCTTGTGAATAAATACAAATAAATGTGAAGCATAAATAAATTAAAATAAAAAATAAAATGTCGGGACAAAATTGGGGTGCTACAGCTGCCCCTACTTAATTATTCCTTAACGTAGAGTATGCGAATATTATGGGTATTCGTGAACTCTTTGTGAAGGGTAATTAAGTATGAAGTATCCAAATTTTGTCCCTAGAGAAAAAATATGAGTGAAACATGTGTGAGATGTCGTCACTCGGGAAGGGTTGATCATATCTAGCCGCTTGCACTAGAGGTAGATCCTTGAGGATAAAAGGTAAAAGTGATCATATCCAGCCGCATGCACTGAAGGTTGATTTGCTAAGGATAAACACAAAAATGATTTTGTTCAGCCGCCTGCACTGAAGGTCAATCTACTGGGAAATAAAAATGATTTTATTCAGCCGTCTGCACTGAAGGTCAATCTACTGAGGATAAAAATAAAAGTGATCTTATTTAGCCGCATGCACTAAAGGTCGATCCTATTAAGGTAAGAGGTGATCTTATTCAGCCGCCTGCGCTGAAGGTCAATCTGCTAATGAAAAAGTAAAGGTGATCTTATTTAGCCACCTGCACTAAAGGTCGATCTACTGAGGAAAAGGTAAAGGGGATCTTATTCAGCCGCCTGCACTGAAGGTCAATCTATTGGAAAATAACAAAGATCTTATTCAGCCGCCTGCACTGAAAGTCGACCTACTAAGGATAAAAGTAAAGGTGATCTTATTCAGCCGCCTGCACTGAATGTCAATCTACTAGGAAATAAAAATGGTCTTATTCAGCCGCCTGCACTGAAGGTCGATTCTAAAAGGATAAAAAATATTCGTTTGATCATTGCCAGGTGGACCCTAGTGAAATGATAAAGAATGAAATGATATGATTAGTCTGATGTTGGTGAAATGGTAAATGTATGATTTGATCATTGTCAGTCTGCCACTGATGAAACAGTAAACGAAATGATATGATAGTTACCGGTAGATTCACTAGAGGAGTTCTAGCTGGGGAAATTAAGTGAATGTGAGTAAATCTACTGGAGATTGGGACAGTTAAGGGAGAGGTCCGCTGAGGGATTTTCAAGACTTGTTGGGAATCTTTTGAGATGTTCACTAGGGAACATGGCTTGACATATGCTCGGAGATTTAGAATGAAGTTCATTGAGGAAAACTAGAATGACTCGCTCGGGTGTGTTTGAAACCTTACTGGTGAAGGGATTTCATGGGGAACAAATATGATATGATATGAGATGAATGCTAATGAATGTGTATAATTATAATATGATGCATGTGATATCCTGACTCTTGGGAATGCAAATGACATGTTGGGCTTTGAAGTTTTTTTTTTTTGGGCAAAGTGATTAAAGTATGGTGTTTGGAGATTTGGCCCTTCGACATTCGCAATACCACACACTTTGAAAGTTCAGATGCATGGCTGTTGATGGAGCCTTTTGACACTGCGTGACCGCTTGTTGTATAGCTGCTAATTCGGCTATGAGAGAGTAATTAGTCGTGGTTGCTCTGAGAATGTTGGGAATCGTTGATTTCCTTTTGATATTTTCAAATTCAAATGATCATGATTTTCAAAAAAAAATTAAGTTTTTTTTTTATTTTATTTTTATTTTTTAATTTCAAAGTTATATCATCAAAAAAATAAATAGCAATTATTGAGGACGAAGCAAAGACAAAAGTAAATGGGAAAGATGCATTTCATTGATGGCCAAACATGACTTTGTACATGGAATGGTATTACACTAAAGGTGTAACTCCATGAAAAGAGTAGAAGAAAATGAAAATGGCAATAGAAAAAAAAAATTGGAAATTCCCATTGAGTCGTGATGACCACCACTTTCTTTATAACTCTAAGTCCGTAGAACCTTGCTTCTGGGGATAGCGAATGAATGAGTTCTTCAGTTGATGCTAGGAGTAGATTGTCTTGATGCAGTTACTTGCCTTTTTTCTTTTCCCAACTTTTGCCTAAGTTGCCTTTTCAAGTTTTCGACTTAGCAGGTTTTCTTTTGTTTTTTTTTGTATCCCTAACTTTTGCCTGGACTGCTCTTTCGAGTTTTCAGTCCACCGGGATGCCCCTTTTTGCCTAAGCTGCCCTTTCAGGTTTTCAACTTAGCGGGCGTTCTTTTGTTTTTAGGCATAGTATTTCTTGACTGCATCAGAATTCACAGGGAGCGGAAGGTCCACTCCGTCCATTGTCGTGAGAATCAAAGCTCCTCCAGAGAAAGCTTTCTTCACTACATAAGGTCCTTCATAGTTCAGGGTCCACTTCCCACGAGAATCCTTATGTATGGGTAAGATCTTCTTGAGTACTAGGTCGCCCTCTTGAAACTCTCGAGGACGGACCTTCTTGTCGAATGCCTTCTTGAGTCTGCTCTGATATAACTGACCATGACATAATGCTATCATCCGCTTCTCATCGATGAGGTTTAGTTGGTCAAACCTTGCTTGGACCCATTCTGCTTCTTCCAATTTGGTCTCCATTAAGACTCTCAATGAGGGGATTTCCACTTCAATGGGGAGGACTGCTTCCATGCCATATACCAGTGAGAATGGGGTTGCCCCTGTCGAGGTGCGAACCGAGGTCCTATAGCCATGTAAGGCAAATGGAAGCATCTCATGCCAATCTTTGTAAGTTTTTACCATCTTTTGAAGGATTTTCTTGATGTTTTTGTTCGCTGCTTCTACGGCGCCGTTCATCTTTGGCCGGTATGGTGAAGAGTTGTGGTGTTCAATTTTGAAACTTTCACACAGCTCCTTCATCATTTTGTTGTTCAAGTTAGTGCCATTATCAGTGATGATCTTGTTGGGAAGCCCGTAGCGACATATTATTTCCTTTTTGATGAATCGAACTACCACTTGCTTCGTTACATTGACGTTTGAAGCAGCTTCGACCCATTTGGTGAAATAGTCGATGACGACTAGGTTGAAACGGTGTCCATTTGAAGCTCGAGGTTCAATGAGTCCAATCACGTCAATGCCCCACATAGAGAATGGCCAAGGTGATGCCATGACATTCAAGGGAGTTGGAGGGACATGCACTTTATCAGCATAGATTTGGCATTTGTGGCATTTTCTTGCGTAGTTGAAACAATCAGATTCCATGGTCAGCCAATAGTAACCAGCCCTTAGAATTTTTCTAGCCATTGCATGTCCATTGGCATGGGTGCCAAAAGAACCTTCGTGGATTTCTTCGATGAGCAAGTCTGCTTCATGTTTGTCTACACATCTTAGAAGAACCATGTCGTGGTTTCTTTTGTAGAGCACATCACCATTCAGGAAGAACTTAGCTGCGAGTCGCCTTAAGGTTTTCTTGTCTCTGTTTGAAATATTGGCAGGATATTCTTGATCTTTGAGGTAAACCTTGATGTCATGATACCATGGTTTACCGTCAGATGCCTCTTCGATTGATTGGCAGAATGCTGGTTCGTCTTTGCGTTCCACCTTTATAAGTGGCACCTCGTTATGGAACTTTACCTTATACATTGATGATAAGGTAGCCAAGGCATCCGCCACTTGATTCTCCTCTCGAGGGATATGGTGGAAGGTGATTTCATCAAAGTATTCCATTAGCTTCAGAACATAAGCACGGTATGGGATCAGATTAGGATGACGGGTTTCCCAGTCTCCCTTTACTTGATAGATGACTAGAGCCGAGTCTCCATACACTTCCAAAATCTTGATTCTGTAGTCGATGGCAGCCTCGAGACCAAGGATACATGCTTCATATTCAGCCACATTGTTTGTGCAATCAAAACATAGCCTTGCTGTGAAGGGGATATAACCATCCTTGGGAGAGATTAGAACCGCTCCAATTCCATTCCCCATGACATTAGATGCACCGTCAAATGCAAGCTTCCATCGAAACCTGGGCTCAGGTCCTTCGTCGTCCCCTATAGGTTCTTTGTAGCTCAAAACCATGATGTCCTCATCGGGGAAATCAAACTGTATGGGTTGATAATCGTCCAGTGGTTGGTGAGCTAACTGGTCTGCTAGCACACTTCCTTTGATAGCTTTCTGAGTTACGTGCATGATATCATACTCGGATAACAACATTTGCCAACGGGCAATCCTTCCGGTCAGAGCGGGTTTCTCAAAGATGTACTTGATTGGATCCATCTTCGATATCAGCCATGTTGTGTGACAAATCATGTATTGTCTCAATCGACGAGCAGCCCATGCCAAAGCACAACAAGTTTTCTTTAACTGGGTGTATCTGATTTCACAATCGGTGAATTTCTTGCTTAGGAAGTAGATGGCATGCTCCTTCCTACCAGTTTCGTCATGTTGCCCCAACACACATCCCATGGATTTATTCAAAACTGTTAAGTACATGATGAGAGGTCTTCCAGGAACAGGCTGTATCAGGATGGGTGGTTCTTGCAAGTATTGTTTGATCCTTTCAATTGCCCCTTGGCAATTCTCGTTCCATATGATGGCTTGATCTTTGCGTAGTAGTTTGAAAATTGGCTCACAAGTAGCAGTGAGATGAGAAATGAACCTAGAGATGTAGTTCAATCTCCCTAGAAAACCACGGACTTCTTTTTCGGTACGAGGAGCAGGCATCTCTTGGATGGCACGTACCTTGTCAGGGTCAACCTCGATCCTTCGTTGACTAACAATGAAACCAAGTAACTTTCCAGATCTGACGCCAAAGGTGCACTTAGCCGGATTGAGTCGCAGCTTGTACTTCCTTAGACGTATGAATAGCTTTTGCAAATGAAGAATGTGGTCTTCTTCAGTTTTGGATTTGGCAATCATGTCATCCACATATACCTCTATTTCATTGTGCATCATGTCATGGAAGAGAGCCACCATTGCCCTTTGATAGGTTGCCCCGGCGTTCTTCAAACCGAAAGGCATTACCTTGTAACAATAAGTTCCCCATGGGGTGATGAAGGTAGTTTTCTCCATGTCTCCCGGAGCCATCTTGATTTGGTTATAGCCAGAGAATCCATCCATGAACGAGAAGACTGCAAATCGGGCTGTATTGTCTACCAACACATCGATGTGAGGTAATGGGAAATCATCCTTGGGACTTGCTTTGTTCAAATCTCGGTAGTCGACACACATTCGTACTTTGCCATCTTTCTTGGGTACTGGTACTATGTTATCAAACCATTGTGGATACTTCGCTACGGCTAGGAATCCTGCGTCAAACTGTCTTTTGACCTCTTCTCTGATCTTGAGCGACATGTCTGGTCTTGTCCTTCTCAATTTCTGTTTTACCGGAGGGCATCCTGGACGGAGAGGCAATTTGTGCTCAACTATATCGGTATCCAATCCCGGCATATCTAGGTATGACCATGCGAACACATTTGAATATTCCTTCAAGAGTTCAACCAGCTTCTCACGCTCTTTTGCTTTCAAAGACGATCCAATCTTGACCTCTCTTTTGTCATGCTCAGTCCCCAAGTTGATTAACTCTACGGGCTCTTGATTTGGTTGTATTTCTTTAGACTCTTGGTATAACAGTCTCACTAACTCATCGGGAAGTTCACAATCACTTTCATAATCTTCTTCAACTTGGTTAATGGGGAGCTCAAAGTTATTTGGGATCGTAGCGGTATCATACTCAATGGGTTTATTCTAAGATCTGCATATGTTTTATGATGATTTTTATTTTAGAATGATGAACAAGAGAAAATTGAAACAAGAGAAAATATTGCCATTTTTTAACATAAATGTAAAAATGAAAGAACAAAAGTAATGGAAAACAGAGTGCTTTTTATTGATTGATGATTCAACATCTGGAATGAAAAGGGTGCCCTACAAAGCTATCCTTATGCCTTGGGCAGAGCAAAAGGATTTGAAAAACATGATGAAAATTACTTTGAAAAAGAAAACATCTCTGGGATTTCAACAGCAGTCCAGTTGTTGAGGCTTGCATTCATAGAGCAACGGTAGACCAAACAAGGCATCTCCCCATCATCTGGAGCATCTTCAATGACAGCCACTTGATCTTTATGAGCAAAACCCGCACCGCAGAAGATTTCTTGAATGTTACCAATGGGCATCTTTGCAGCATTATCTTTCTCTATGGATGGTTTGTATCCCAATCCATACTTGTCCTTTTTCATAGGCATATCCTATAGTTGCTCGCAACCTTTTGAGTCTCTTTCTTTAGCCAACAATCTGTCATTCTTCCATGAGATAGGAGGGACTTTAGGTTTTTCAACACGAGTCTTCTCAAACACTGCCCCAGCATTGGCGACTTCTAAGGCTTGAAAAGCAGTTTCTATAGCTTCTCCACTTGCTTCCACATATTGGAAAGAAGACAGATGACTTACAAAGATGTCCTCTTCGCCAGCCACAGTGATTAGTTTGTCACCCACCGCGAATTTCAATTTTTGATGCAAGGTAGATGTCACAGCACCGGCCGCATGGATCCATGGGCGTCCCAATAGGCAGCTATAGGCTGGGTTGATATCCATCACCTGGAAAGTGAAATTCTGGTGGCAAGTGTCAGATGTGTAGCACGATGTGTACACTTTAGGAATCGTATGATGTGTAGCCTAATGTGTCAACATCGTGAACATGCTGAACTTGATGAACAAGTAAACAATTTAAAGTGCAGGAAACAATAAAACACAGTGAGTTTGTTAACCCAGTTCGGCGCTTAAACAAGCCCTAATCTGGAGGATACCAATCCAGGGATGAATCCACTATGGTAGTATCAATTCAAAGCTAAACTCCCCCGTTTACAACTTCTCACTTAATCACTACCCGTGCTAATTCTACCTAGGAACTCCTAGATATGAGAACTTCTGCTCACTCCCCCTCAACCTTACCCAGTAAGGATTTAATAACAAACTCAGTTTGGAGACACACTCCTAGAAAACTATGCACTCGTACCTAAAGGCTTTGAGTGTTGCACACTCTAACTCCTTGCTTCAAAGCTTTGGAGAAAGAACACTAGAGATTACAACTCTATCAAACTCAGTCCTTACTTGTATCAAAATTATGATTCAAGTGAAGGCTCACAAATAACAATGAACAGACTAAGACCTAAGACTCGATATCTTCAACTCTTGGCTTCGTACTTCATTATGTCTTCAGTCTTCCTTTATATAGAACAAGTTTCATGGGCTTGGATCTTCAATGTTGACAGCTGGCCTTTGTTAATTCTCCTTGAGATTTATTTGATCATAATCTTTTAATTGTTTGTTTCAAATCTTTTTGATCAAAGTCGGCCGATAAAATAAAACAGAACCATGAAAGATTATCTTGTTCCTTGGCGCGCAAGCTGGCACGATATACTTGAAAAACAAATCTTTTTCAAAAGATCGCGTTTAAATAAATAAAGGCGCGTCCAGTAGGGCGTCCAGATGTGAACCCTGATGTGCCACACATCATGGAATCAGACTTATTTTACCAAATGAAGCCAACACCCTAAAAGGTCTCAACAATCTCCCCCTTTGGCAAATTTTGGGCTAAAATAATCTTTGAGTCACCCAACTAAACTTGGAGAGATGTATAGGCACATCAGAGGCATGCAACAGCGGATCAGAGCCTCACAAACGAAGAGAGAATTAAACTCTCACAAGATAGGAAAGTAAATTTCCAAAGACTTAGAAAAAATAAATTCTCAGACATATACAAGCATGAGATTCCATGCACACATAAGGGAGGGTAGCAAACCCAGTAATAGTCTACTCCCCTTTGAACTAGAGCACTTTCCATGTACTCCCCCTAAATCTCATATCCTCTATAGGCTTCTTCAGAATGCATGACCTAGAGAGAAATAGAGAAGTTTTAAACTTGGCTTCTTAAGAATGCATGACCAAGTTAAAACTCACAGATGTGTCAAACATCACACAAAATAGCAACTTCTACAGGCTTCTTAAGAATGCATCACCATGTAGAAATCATACAAATGGATCAACCATTACACAAATTAACATCTTCAATTGAACTTCTTA
The DNA here is from genome assembly GCA_954870985.1 of Trifolium fragiferum. Classification (NCBI taxonomy): domain Eukaryota; kingdom Viridiplantae; phylum Streptophyta; class Magnoliopsida; order Fabales; family Fabaceae; genus Trifolium; species Trifolium fragiferum. Next base: position 73,539,471 of record OX940789.1, on the reverse strand, counting down.
AGAATGCATCACCCAGTTGAAAACGTACAGAAAAGGTCTTCAGAAGAACATGCTTTAGAAAACTAATTCTTCAAAAATTTGTTGAGAAAACATTTGAAGAAAAATAAGCATGTATACCAGATGTGTAGTCAGATGTGCCACACATCACAATTTGCTGCAGTTAAGACTTCAAAGTTATTTTTACTCCCCCTTTTTAGCCATAAATTATGACAAACATACTGAGAGTAAGTAACACACCATAGAATGCAGATAGCATGAGATGTAGAGATGATGGTGCATGAACAGTAAAAAGGCACTCAGCCCATTAATAGTGCAGCAAGTACAGAACAGGCACGCAAAGGTGCATCAGAAATCCAGGGCATAGCCCACAAAATACAAGCAAAAACAAGGAAATACTGAGTACAGGGAAATATTAATGAATTACAATAATTCAAATATCCTGGCTCCCATCAGTTTCCTCAGCTTCAGAGTCATTGGGCTCCTCCTCCTCCAATTCCTCATCCTCAGCCATTGTTTGCTCATCCTCAAGCTCCAGTCCAGTAATGACTGCCTCCAGCTTGGCCTTCTTCTCATCAAGAGCCTTGCAAGTCTCCTTTAAAGCAGCAATCATGTCTGTCCTAGACATAGCATTGTTTGAGCTGGATGTGCCCACATCAGGAGTCACATCAGACTGCTTGAGACTAAAAGAAATAGCAGACTCTCTTCTGCAAGACAAATCATCCTTGCCCAGAACATCAGGTCTCTGGCTCAATATGATTCCACACAGTAGGGAAGGAAATGCAATGGGTAGTTTGACAGCTAGGGTTTTGGCATGTTTGATAGTCTGATCAAAAATATAAGTACCAAAATCAAAGTTAATTTTGTTACCTACAGTATAGATGAACCTAGCCAAACCTGTAGCCACATCACAGTTGTGTGTGGTAGGCACCCAGTTAGCAGCAGCAATCCTGTTCAGGATGTCGTAGATAGGTGTGAGCTTGCTTGCTTGCAGTTTCCCTTTCTTAGGCCAAGTCTTGACCTTTCCAGCTGTGATGGCCTTGATTATGTAGTTGTCATTTGCCTCCATCTCAGCAAAGGGCTCCTCACTTCTGCCCAGATACTTGTTGATAACAGTGGGAGAGAAGTGAATTTCTTTTCCTCTCACAAAAACAGTTTGGTATTCCTTGTCCAAAGGATTGTCACAACTAGCAGGGATGTTTACCAAAAACTCTTTGACTACCTTCTCATAGCAGTCACCCAGTCCAGTAACAGTCTTCATCAAGCCAGCATGCTTGATCAACCTCATAACTTCCTTGCACTGCAAGGCTTCAGCACTGAGCTCCCTCTCCAGAGCTAACCTTTTGTGAGCAATGTATTTCCATTTTCCAGCATGTGCAGGGTTGTGGAAGGAAATCAAATCAACTGGGATGTCAGGAATTCCCTGAGGAATTTTCTTCTTCCCATAGCTCTTCTTCACAACAGACTCAATGTGAATCACATCAAGCTCCACATTGCGTTCCTCAGCAGATTCTTCTTCAGACTCACTGATGTGAGCTACATCACGCTCCCCATCGTACTCTGAGTCACTTGTAGGTGGCTCTTTTCTTTTCTGAGTCTTCTTCTTTGCAGGTGGAACCACAGCTTTACTAAATCCCTTCTTGGGACCATACATGACTTGCCTCTTAACAGGCTTCTTCTTCTCCTTAGTATCAGCAGGAGAAATCTCAACAACAGCAGTCTCTTCTTCAGCAGGAGACTCTTCTTCACCTTGTGGCAATGATGTGCCAACATCTGCCGCAACATTAGGTTCTTGCAGGGCCTGGAGCACAGAATCAATGATCTTCTGAGTCAAGGGATGTCTTTGACTCTCAGGGATCTTTACAGCAGCCTTCTCAGGGTTAGGGTTTGAAGAACCTACACCCATAGATGCTTCAGCATTTGCATCACCAGATTTTGCAGGAAGAGGTTCAACATGCAAACTTTCCATGGTGTGAACCCTCTTTGGTGAGCCAATCTTTGGCTTCTTGCTTTTCTTCTTCTTCTTCTTGGATTTTTCTGTGGAAGGAGAAGGAACAACATCTTCCTCTGCAGCAATGGGGGTTGATTCCCTTCTTGATCGTTTTGACTTCTTCTTCTTTGATCCAGATGGCTTGATCATAGAGACAGGAGTGGCATTAACGATCATGTCACTTTGAACTTCTTCAGGATGCGGGGAATTAAGTTTTGGTGATGATGGAGGAGTCGTGAATTTGGTTGAAGGAGATGTTTTGGTTGCAGTAGACATGATGATGATGATGGTGATTTGGTATGAAGATTTTCAAAGAAAATAGCAGAGAGATGAACAAAGGGTTTGAGAGAGATCAAGAAAATTTTTGGTCGTTTGAGTGGTTGAGAAACGAATGTCGTGATCAATGTGGTAGGCAATAAGAGAAAAAAACTTGAATAAACGGATTTCTTGGAGTTTTGATCGCGAAATAGCCGTTGGAAATATTTTGTAATGATTGCCTTTGGATTGCGTGCAACTATGGATGGAGGGAAAAAACAGGTAACCGTTGCACGCCTAAATAGCTATTATGGCTATTGATCATCAAAGAGGCAAATACCAAGTTTGCCCCTTAACACCTCAAACCTATTTGCATCTAAAGCTTTTGTGAATATATCTGCCAGTTGATTCTCTGTGGCAACATGCTCTAGAGTCACAATGTTGTCTTCAACAAGATCTCTAATAAAATGGTGACGTATATCAATGTGCTTTGTCCTACTATGTTGGATAGGATTTTTGGAAATATTTATAGCACTTAGATTGTCACAGTATAATGTGAGCACATCTTGCTGCACATTGTACTCACCCAACATCTGCTTCATCCAAAGTAGCTGAGAGCAACTACTTCCTGCTGCAATATACTCAGCCTCAGCTGTAGAAAGAGAAACACAATTTTGTTTCTTGCTGAACCATGATATAAGGTTGCTTCCCAAAAAGAAACATCCACCAGAAGTGCTCTTCCTATCATCTGCACTTCCTGCCCAGTCAGCATCACAATAACCTAACAATCTTGTGTCTTCACCATGAGAGTAGAGAATTCCATAATCACTTGTACCACTGACATACTTAAGAATCCTTTTGACTTGATTCAGATGACTCATCTTAGGTTCAGCTTGGTACCTTGCACACACACCAACAGCAAAGCTAATCTCAGGTCTACTAGCAGTGAGATAAAGTAGACTGCCAATCATGCTTCTGTATAGACTTTGATCAACACTGACACCATGCTCATCTTTAGACAGTTTGAGATGGGTTGCTGCAGGAGTTCTCTTGTGATTTGCATTCTCCATTCCAAATTTCTTCACAATGTTCTTGGCATACTTGCTTTGAGAGATGAAAATTGTATCTTCCATCTGTTTGACTTGCAGACCAAGAAAGTAGGTAAGTTCACCTACAAGGCTCATCTCAAATTCAGACTGCATCTGATTTACAAACATCTTGACCATTGGATCAGACATTCCTCCAAACACAATGTCATCTACATAGATTTGTGCAATCATGAACTTGCACTTTTCTTCTCTGACAAACAAGGTTTTATCTGATTCTCCTTTTCTATAACCTTGCTGCACAAGAAATTTGGTTAGCCTCTCATACCATGCCCTAGGAGCTTGCTTTAATCCATATAATGCCTTCTTCAATCTGTAGACATGATCTGGATAATTTGGATCAACAAATCCCTTGGGCTGCTCCACATAAACTTCCTCATTCAAGTAGCCATTGAGGAAAGCACTCTTCACATCCATCTGGAATAGCTTGAATTTCAAGATACATGCTACTCCCAAAAGTAACCTTATGGACTCAAGACGTGCCACAGGAGCAAATGTTTCATCAAAGTCTACTCCTTCAATCTGAGAGTAACCTTGAGCCACAAGCCTAGCCTTGTTTCTAGTCACAACACCACTTTCATCAGATTTATTCCTATAAACCCATTTAGTACCAATGATGTTGACTCCTTCAGGTCTAGGAACTAAATCCCACACTTCATTCCTCTTGAACTGGTTCAGCTCCTCTTGCATAGCTTCAATCCAAAACTCATCTGTCAAGGCTTCTTTCACATTCTTTGGTTCTACCTTTGACACAAAACAAGCATTGGATACAACCTCTCTTGACCTTGTCATAACCCCTGACTCAGGATTCCCTATTATGAGTTCTTTTGGATGATTCTTTTGAATTCTAACAGAGGGACCCTTGTTCACTGGAGTCACATCTTCTTGCTGATCAGTCTTCTCAGGAATCTCTATAACTTCAGAGTCTTCAGGCAGGGGGTGAGATGTGTCTACATCAGGATCAACATCAGGCACATTGTCTGAACAGTCATCTATGACAACATTGATGGATTCCATCATAGTTCTTGTTCTGTTGTTGAAGACTCTATAGGCTCTGCTGGTTATGGAATAGCCTAGAAAGATTCCTTCATCACTCTTGGGATCCATCTTCCTCCTTTGCTCTCTGTCAGCTAAGATATAACACTTGCTACCAAATACATGGAAGTGTTTGACAGTTGGTTTTCTTCCTTTCCATATCTCATACAGTGTGATTGAAGTACCTTTTCTCAGAGTCACCCTGTTGTGTACATAGCATGCAGTACTCATGGCCTCTGCCCAAAAATAGTAAGGTAGCTTCTTGGCATGTAGCATAACTCTTGCAGCCTCTTGCAAGGTTCTGTTCTTTCTCTCAACTACACCATTTTGTTGGGGTGTGATTGGTGAGGAGAACTCATGCCCAATTCCTTCATCAGCGCAAAACTCAAAGAATCTTGAATTTTCAAACTCTTTCCCATGATCACTTCTGATTCTAACAATGCCACTATCCTTCTCTCTTTGTAGTCTAAGGCATAGTTCTTTGAATGCATCAAAAGTGTCAGACTTCTCTCTGATGAAGCTAACCCAGGTGAACCTTGAGAAATCATCTACAACCACAAAGGCATATCTTTTACCACCAATACTCTCTACCTGCATTGGTCCCATCAAGTCCATATGTAGCAGTTCAAGAACTCTGGATGTCACCTGATGTTGTAACATTGGGTGTGACATCTGAACCTGCTTTCCAACTTGACATTCACCACATATATTGCCTTCAACAATCTTAAGCTTTGGTAGACCTCTAATAGCTTCCTTGGACACAATCTTCTTCATTCCCTTCAGATTCAAATGGCCAAGTCTTTGGTGCCAAAGCTTTACTTCTTCTTCCTGACTTATCAAACATGTAGTGGAGTGAGCTGTTTCATCAGGAATCCATAGATAGCAGTTGTCCCTTGACCTAGATCCTCTCATCAACAATTCTCCTTTGTCAGAAGTAATAAGACACTCATTCTTTGTGAAGTTGACTTTAAGACCTTGATCACACAGTTGGCTTATGCTGATAAGATTAGCCTTCAAGCCTTTGACAAGTAACACTTCATCTAGGTCAGGTAAGCTTTTGCTGCTGAGTTTACCACTGCCCTTGATTTCACCTTTTGCTCCATCACCAAAGGTTACAAAGCTTGTTGTATGAGGCTTGATATTAGTGAGAAATTTCTCAACACCAGTCATATGCCTAGAACAACCGCTATCAAAATACCAATCTTCACTGGAAGATGCTCTGAGAGAAGTGTGAGCAATATGAGCAGTTTCAGAAACTTTTGGCTTCCACATCTTCTTAGGAGTGACCCTTGTTGTTTTGGCTTGGACCTGAGGCCTTTTCTTGGGATACCCATAGAGTTTGTAGCAGAAGGGCTTGATGTGACCATTCTTCCCACAGTAGTGGCATCTCCAAGCATTAAACTTCTCTTTGCCAGCAGGTCTCTGATGTGGGGTGTGATGTGTCCACATTCTGCTAGGGTCAGGTTTCTTCTGAGCAGGAACAAACATAGTATTTGTATTCTTGTTGTGATGTTTGTTCTTAAATCCTACACCAGATGAGTCACCAGCATGCTTTCCTACTTTCAAAATTTCATCAAGCATGTTGGTTCCAGGACTGAGCATCTTTACAGACTTGGTCATATTTTTCAAGTTGGTTGACAGTAACTTGACTTCACTTTCAAGACTAGCAACTTGACTCTGTAGTTGACCCTTCTCTGTCTCCAGTTGACTGATGATTTCCTTCTCCTCTTCATTGACCTTGTACAGTTCCTCACTCTTGATAAATAGCTTTTTATGGACTGAGGCTAGTTCATCAAAGGTGAGTTCTTCATCATCAGATTCGACATCAGTATTATCCACCCCAGTCATGGCACTAACATGATTAGCAGCAACATTCTCTGAGTCAGTGTCAGAGTCTTCGTCAGACCATGATACAGTTAGGCCTTTCTTCTGCTTCTTCAGATATGTGCCACATTCTGATCTTATATGACCAAAGCCTTCACATTCATGACATTGAACACCCTTGTTCTGAGCTGACTTATCATCAGTTTTAGTTTTTGTTGAAGTGTTACCTATTTTACTGATGTCAGTCTGGATGTTCCTCACATTCCTCCTTGGTCTTCTGTCCACCCTCCTTTGAAGCTTGTTGAATTGTCTTCCCAACATGGCTAAGTCATTTGAGAGGTCATCATCTGATTCATCAGCTTCTTCCTCTTCACCAGCACAAGATACAAAAGCTATGCCTTTTCCTTTCTTCTCAGTTGGCTCACTAAAGTTCATCTCAAAAGTTTGAAGCGAGCTCACAAGTTCTTCAAGTTTCATACTTGGGATGTCTTGAGCTTCTTCAATAGCTGTGATTTTCATGTTAAATCTCTTGGGTAGAGACCTAAGCATCTTTCTCACAAGCTTTTCTTCAGACAATTTCTCACCTAGAGCCTCAAAGGAATTGTCCACCTCAAGCAAATTCATGTGAAAGTCATGAATTGATTCTTCTTCTTTCATTCTGAGGTTTTCAAACTTAGTGTTGAGAAGTTGGATTCTTGAGCTTTTTACCTTGGCATTGCCTTCATGAGTGGTTCTGAGTATCTCCCAGGCATTCTTTGCAACAGTACACTGCTTGATTAATCTGAACATGTTCTTGTCCACTCCATTGAATAAAGCATTCAAAGCTTTGGAGTTTCCAAGTGATGCAGTGTCTTCTGCAGCTGACCAATCTTCCTCTGGCTTGAGTACACCAGTGTCAACACCATTAGCATCCAAGATTTTGGGATGCTCCCAGCCTTTGAGCACAGCTTTCCAAGTCCTGCTGTCAAGTGACTTTAGGAAGGCAATCATCCTTGGCTTCCAGTAGTCATAATTAGTTCCATCCAGAAGGGGTGGTTTGTTGACCGTTGTTCCATCCTTGTCCATGTTTCCAGAAAGTAACTTCCCTGGAGCTCACCCTCAAACAGGCAGGGTGCCTGCTCTGATGCCAATTGAAATTCTGGTGGCAAGTGTCAGATGTGTAGCACGATGTGTACACTTTAGGAATCGTATGATGTGTAGCCTAATGTGTCAACATTGTGAACATGCTGAACTTGATGAACAAGTAAACAATTTAAAGTGCAGGAAACAATAAAACACAGTGAGTTTGTTAACCCAGTTCGGCGCTTAAACAAGCCCTAATCTGGAGGATACCAATCCAGGGATGAATCCACTATGGTAGTATCAATTCAAAGCTAAACTCCCCCGTTTACAACTTCTCACTTAATCACTACCCGTGCTAATTCTACCTAGGAACTCCTAGATATGAGAACCTCTGCTCACTCCCCCTCAACCTTACCCAGTAAGGATTTAATAACAAACTAAGTTTGGAGACACACTCCTAGAAAACTATGCACTCGTACCTAAAGGCTTTGAGTGTTGCACACTCTAACTCCTTGCTTCAAAGCTTTGGAGAAAGAACACTAGAGATTACAACTCTATCAAACTCAGTCCTTACTTGTATCAAAATTATGATTCAAGTGAAGGCTCACAAATAACAATGAACAGACTAAGACCTAAGACTCGATATCTTCAACTCTTGGCTTCGTACTTCATTATGTCTTCAGTCTTCCTTTATATAGAACAAGTTTCATGGGCTTGGATCTTCAATGTTGACAGCTGGCCTTTGTTAATTCTCCTTGAGATTTATTTGATCATAATCTTTTAATTGTTTGTTTCAAATCTTTTTGATCAAAGTCGGCCGATAAAATAAAACAGAACCATGAAAGATTATCTTGTTCCTTGGCGCGCAAGCTGGCACGATATACTTGAAAAACAAATCTTTTTCAAAAGATCGCGTTTAAATAAATAAAGGCGCGTCCAGTAGGGCGTCCAGATGTGAACCCTGATGTGCCACACATCATGCTCCACATCATGGAATCAGGCTTATTTTACCAAATGAAGCCAACACCCTAAAAGGTCTCAACAGAAAGTAATATCAAAAATATGTGGACCTATTTGGACGGGTAGGCATATCTCTCCGATGACGATCAAAGCGCTAGGCTTCATGAAGACTCCGTCAATGGACATCTTGTTGAGAGTAGGCTTTGGCATAACATTCAATGATGAACCATTATCAACCAACACTCTTGCAAGGACTGTTCCATGACACGTTGTAGAGATGTGTAATGCCTTGTTGTGAGCTCTTCCTTCCACAGGTAAGTCTTCATCATTGAAACTTAAGCAGTTATTAGCAGTGATATTGGCAACTATCCCATCAAAACGGTCCACGGTAACATCTTGGGTCACATGAGCTTGATTCAACACTTTCAGAAGTGCCTTCCTATGCGCCTCAGAATTCAGTAGTAGCGATAGGATAGATATCTTGGAAGGAGTTTGATTTAATTGATCAACTATCTTGTACTCGCTTCTTTTGATGATTTTTAGGAATTCATCATCTTCTTTTGATGCTGGCTGATTATCAGATTCTTGCCCTTTGTCTTGACTAGGTGTTTCTATCACCACCTCATTGGTTCCTTTTCTAAGCTTTTCGGGAGCAAAGATTCGACCACTTCAAGTCATACCACTGCTTTCAGAAATATGGGAAACACCATCTATTGCTTTCATGGGTTCACCTTCCTCCCTTACTTTTGATTCTTGAACAAAGGAAGTTGCCTCATAATCCCAAGGTACTGCTTTGGAGCTATTATAAGGAAATGGAGATGGAACACAGATGACAACAGGCTGCTTCCGGTTCATGAATGGCTGAGAACCTCCCTTCTGATAAAGGATCTCAACAGGTTTCGGGATTCCTTTGTTGCTTTCAAAGTATGGCTCAATGACCGAAACATCTTCCGTTTTTCTCGCTCGGCTGATTTGCAATATGCCTTGATCAATCAATTTTTGCATTTCATTTTTGACCACTTGGCAACCTTGGAGGCTCAAGTCGCATTCTTCGCAATTGTCATGACTTCCTTGAATCACACCACATTTGGCTAGCTTGGCATGAAGCATCAATAGAGGAGTTTTTACTTCTTCAACATTCTTGATCACATCAAAATCAGAATTTTCTTCCACGGCATTGACATTTGAGCCATTGTAATCCGGCAAAGGGTTATTCTTTACATCAGGCCCTTTCTCTTTGAAGGAGAGACTCTTGTTGTTGATTAGCTCTTGCACTATCTGTTTAAGCGCTCTACAGTCTTCGATAGAGTGACCAATTGCCCCAGAATGAAACTCACATTTGGCATTTGGATTATACCAATGTGGGTACGGTGGTTCCAAAGGCTTAACATTTCGAGGCACCACCAAAGAATTCTTTATCAATAGAGGCCAAAGTTGGCTATATGGGATAGGGATCGGCTCAATCTGACTTGTTCTTTGATTGTAAGGAGGCCGATGTTGATTCTGACCTGGAGTTTGAGCCCAGTGATTTGGACGAGCAGGTTGATACTGAGGCCTTTGAGGTGGTGGAGGTTGATATTGCACAGGTGCTGCTGCGGCAACATAATATTGGCCTTGATATGGTACTTGAAGAGCTGAGTGATGATAAGTATTCATGGGCGGACGATAGAAATTTCGAGGATCATTCATCACAGCATTTGTTTCTCCTTCTTTCTTTTTGGGAAAAGAGGTTGGAAATTTCTTCGCAACAGCTCTAGCACTTTGAACATTATGGATCTTTCCGTTCTTTAGACCCAATTCTACCATCTCTCCAGTGATGACCAGATCAGAGAAACTAGAAGAGGCACTTCCTATCACATTTCCATAATATGGAGCTTGCAAAGTGCTTATGAAAATTCTCACAAGTTCCCCTTCACGTAAAGGGGGTTCAACTTGTGATGCTAGCTCTCTCCATCGTTGTGCATATTCTTTGAATGTTTCTGTTTCTTTTTTGGTTAAGTTTTGCAATTGCATCCTATCCGGTGCCATGCCCATGTTATACTTGTATTGTTTGATGAAAGCTTCGGCCAAATCTTTCCAAGTTCGGATTCTACTCTTCTCGAGATGCATGTACCAATTCAAATAGGCTCCACTGAGGCTATCTTGGAAGAAGTGGATGAGGAGCTTATCATCTTGGGCAGCTACACCCATTTTTCTGCAATACATGATCAAGTGATTGCGAGGACAAGTCAATCCTTTGTACTTCTCAAAATCTGGCACTTTGAATTTGGGAGGAAGCACCACATTCGAGACTAAACACATATCAAGCGCATCAAGTCCAAATTCACTATTCCCTTCCATTGCTTTCATACGTTCCTCTAAAGCAAGAATCTTTCCTTTAGCCTCTTCATCTTCAACCGTTGCGAGTGGTCGTCCATTCAATAAAGGTTCAGTATTCGCCCTTGGAGGGTTGGAAGAATGATACACCAATAACGGGTTTTCTGTCGTACCTTGAGGTATTGGAAAGCCGGTAGCAACATCAGCATTTTCTTGTATCGCATGAGTCCCAAATGGACGAGGTGCTGGTGCTTGAGTAGGACGAGGCTGAGATGGACCACCCTCGGTCGGGTTCTCTATTGACGGAGGTGTGTAACCTGGAGGGAGACCAAATTGAGGCCAAACAGCAATTGCGGCAGGAGCTTGATGTGGCTCGGTGATAACATTTTCCACTGGTGCGGGCTGCGTGTCTTGCGCTCGGTTGGCAATTCCTTGGAGCGTTTCCATCATTCGATCAAACTTTTCGTTCAACCGATCGATGTCTTGTCTCATGACTTCTTCATTTTGCTGAACTATTTCCATGACTCTTTGCGCGTTCCTTCGAGTGTAATGCGAATGTCGAGGAGCGGGCTCTCGGGCCGACTGACTTCTTGGTTTTCTGGCTATGATGAAATGTTTCCTAGAGTTTTGAAGGGGGAAAAATATGAGGTTTTTTTTTTTTGCATGATGAATTGTATGTTATGCAATGTGAGTGAACTTAACATGAATGCATGCAAAAGCTTTTATTTTATTTTATTATATATATTTTTTTTTTTGGAAAATTGCAAGACTTTAGATGTTATTGCAAGTATCTAACAATTGTAAAGACATTGAAATAGAGAGAAACAAAAGTGGCCAAAAGGATTTTTCATTCATAATCAAAGAGCCATACAAGTAGGGAAGTTACAAATTTTTTCAAACTTTCTTAATCTTCTCCCTAAAGTCTCTTAGCATAGTCTTACAAAATTCAACAAAAGCAATGACTTCAAAAGGGGTGTTCAAGGGGTGCATTGCCGCATCGGCTTCCTTCAACTTTTCAGGGATAGTTCCAATCACATCATTGGCCAACTTTACTAACTTTGAGAACTTATCCTCCCAGTGTGCACCCTCATGATGGAGTATTCGAAAAAGGGTTCCTCTTTCAATTTTGTCAACCAAGTTCAAATAGCGGTGTTCCCATCCTTCATTTGCTCTTTTGAGGTCTTCACAAGTTTCTCCTTGACGGTCGCAAAATTTCCCATATTCCTCTAAATTCTCTAGTGCCTTCTTCAACTCAAATTCACTCCTTGCAAGTTTTCTCTCTAACACTTCTTTTTGCAGCCTCTCACTCAACACATATCCCTCGTACTCGTTCATCATGCTATTGAGATGTCGTTTTGCATCTTCGAGCTCTTCTTTTAGCTTTTTCCCTTCGGCTTGAGATTTTTCCAAATCTTCATTCAATTTGCCGGCTATACCCAAAAGTTCATCTCGCTCTTTGTTCTTGCGCTTGAGTTGAGAATTTGCTCCTCCCAAACATTCTTTCACCTTGCGTTTTGCATCTTCCTCAAGTTTCAACCTTTTGTTGCTACCCTCAATGATTTGGTCCCTTTGAACTCGTTCCCTTCTTAGCTCGGAGTTTTCTTGAGTAGCTTTGAGTAGACTAGCTTCCAACTCTTCTTTTTCTTTGTTGAGTTGTGCAATGGTTGCTTTGAGCTCGTCGACTTCCTCAATTGAGACAGGAATAGGCTCGGGGGAACTTGGTGAAATAGGAGCCTTGACAAGGAATGGCACTTTCACCACTTGGACTCTTTCTTTAACCCATGGCCGGTAACTTTCTTTGTCGATGTCGGCCTTGCGTTTCAAATCACTTCCTTTTTTGTTAACTTTTCTCCAAGCTCGAATAATCCTTTGTAACATTGGAGGATCTTTGGTACCCATATCATGCAACACTAGACATTCCAAGGATTTTGCTTCGGGCTTTTCCCACATAGGACGTCCCAACTGTCTTGGGGCCAAAATCGGGATGTAGTTTATGCATGATTTGGACCCTATGAGAGGAACATTTGGAAAGTCTCCACAACTGATGACGATTTCTTTGATGTCGAGCTTTCTTGGATACCAACGAATCTCATTTTCGGTAAGGGATGCCAAAAATTGAGACCATCCTTCCCTATCCAACTTGTTCATTTCTGATTGCTCCTTGCTCATGTGAGATGTGAACCAACAATAGAGTAAAGGGAAACAACAAATGAGGTTGCCACCTTTCTTATCGTGACGCGTGTGAAGAGTGTAGTACACATCGGCCAAGAGTGCGGGAACTGGATCATTGTCTTTGGTAAGGACAGCCCAAAAGACACTAATTGCAGCTAAATCAATGAAGTCTTCGGTTGATGGGAACAATACCAAACCATAAACAAGGAGAGCTAGCACGTTGTTGAAAGACGTCATGTCTCGGGACTTGGCAAAGACACGAGCCTTTTTCTCTAAATAACTTCGGAGGAAACCGGGAACTTTCGCTTTTTTCGTCACATTGGCACAAAATTCGAGCTCGTCAATGTTTAGAGCTTCGGCCAATTTTTTCATTTTTGGAGGATGACCAATTTCCACAAATGGACCCTTGTTTTTTTGAGGAATGCCCACAATCCTATTGAACTCTTCAAGTGTGGGTGCTAGCTGAAAATCTTGGAATAAGAAACTTCTCATTGGAGGGTCATAGAATTGTGCTAGCGCGGTGAGAGCGTCAACTTGAACATCGGTGAACAAAAGATCAAGGATGTTGCCATACTTGAAGACAAAAGCGGCCCTTGAAAGTGGTGCTAACTCGGTGGTCAAAACTCTAAGACTTTCCAAAATTGGGAGCTTGATTTTCAAAGACAGAGTTCCTCTTTTCTCGGAAGCCATGTTCAATTTGTTAGACACTTGCAACACAATTTTAGCCTTTGCAATTTCCTGAAACAAAACTCGCATGCTAAGGAAATGGTTTTATGCAAATGGATGCAATGTATGTATGATTTATATGAGTTTGGATAATCGGGAAACAAACTTAAGATGGGAGGCTCCCTACGGGGGTTTAGTTCTATGTGCTTTTATATCAAGGTTCTCACCAAGGATAGTTCTAAAGTTTTTGAATTAGGAACACCTAGAGTTGTGGAAGCATCTCAGAATTTTGTCATAATAACGGGTTAACCACTATATGACAAACCTTTCACGAGCGCCTCTCGTCTAGGCGAGGTTTGCACCAACTAAACGAGATGTGTACCTCGAAAGCCAATACAAACACCAGATTTGAAAAAAAGGTTCTAAGAAGAAGGTCCTTGGAGTTAAGGGTCCAATTCAGAATTTCGCCATTATAACGGGTTAACTATTATATGACTATCTTTCACGAAGAGGACCATCTCCAAGCGGGGTCTTTGTGTTGACTAAACGAGAGTGTCTACCTCGAAAGCCAACACTACACAACCACCATCCTAAACCTAAGTTTTTTCGAACTCGGGTGTAGAGCTCCACTCAAAAGTTTTTTTTTTTTTTTGAACCTCATAAACCCTCAATACGATAGCACAATAATATGGATAGGAAATAAAATAAAGACAATAACATAAAATATAAACAAACATGGAAAATAAGAAACTAACACTAAAAGCTAACCTAACTAACTAGGTTCGACTCACTAAGACTAAGCTTAAAGTCCCCAGTGAAGTCGCCAGCTGAAGCGGCCAGAAAAATGCGCGGGCGAAAAACGCTCGCTAGACAGTAAAGTTGCCACCGAATTTTATTTATTCCCAAAGGAAAAGGAAAATATTGATAAAACCTTGAGAGAAATGGAAAGACGGTCGTCGCAACCAAATTTCGAGTTCGGGAATCGGTTATGCAAGGGGAAGGTATTAGCACCCCTCACATCCGTTGTACTCAACGGGAACCGTTAATTAAATTAGCTTAAAAATAAGTGTTAGTTCATGTTTGCTTGTTTTAATATTAAAAGAGAATTTTTTGTAAAGAGTCGAAAAAGAAAAAATAAGTTATTAACCAAAAATAGGTTTTTTATTAATGCGCTTGACGGTTGTTGGATCCCGCTCCTACGTATTCCCAAGTGCAATGGGAAATTCAAAGCTACGTAGTTCTTTGGTAGAAAATGTTTGTGTGTTGGTTGATTTTATTTATGAAAATTGTTTGGTCGCACTTGGGCGAAAAAGTTTGCTTGATTAAAAATGCGGACTCGCACTTGGTCGATGATATCCGTTTGAAAAATATTTGAACGCGCATGGGCGTAAAAAAAGATTTGTTTGAAAGAAAATGACGGACTCACACTTGGGCGACGATATCCGTTTGAGAAAAAGTTAAATGCACATGGGCATGAAAAGATTAAAGGTTTGGTGGGTTGAGTTTATTTAAATTTTATGTTTTGCAAAACAATATATTTTAGGTGTGGAAGACGGATAACCGATTGACAAAGCGGATGCTAAGCCTCGATTATCCGAGAGACGAACGGATGTACACCCGTCGATTTCCTTTTCAATCCAAGATTTATTGAAGAAAAAAGTAGTATTGCAAGAACTAAAAAAAAAAATGATTTAAATAAAATTGATATTTTTTGTATTTTTAGATTATTTAATGTTTTTGATATTTTTATATATATTCGAACATGAAATGAATTTAAGAAAACAAATTATATATATTTTTGTGCTTTTTTAAAAAAAAGAAACATATTTTTTATGATTTTTTACACTTTTAATAATATATTACGAAAATAAAAAAAAATATTTTTCTATGATTTTAGCATTTAAATAATATATAAAAAAAACATGTTTTTGGGATTTTGGATATTTGAGAAAAAAAAATGAGGAAGCATATTTTTTTGGACATTTTTAAATATATAAACAAATTTAAAAAAACAAATATAAATAAAATAAAACTAAAAAATATGGAGGCTGGGTTTTGAACCCATGACCTCTGCACTACATATTCAAGTCATTTGCCACCGAGCCAGAGCAATTCTTTGTTTCTCAAACGCATCCGTTAATATTTATTGTAGTTTATCGTTTTAAAATCACAAAAGACGCGCGCAGACTGCGTCGTCTTCAACCTCTCGACTTCAAAAAATCAAAACCGTGTTTTTGCGTTTTTTCACCAGATGAGACATGTGAATACATCATTTTTCTCAGAATTACGAGAGGAATCCAAATATTATACTTATATTAACTGTAATAAACTGAATATTGCGAATTTAACCAAAAACTATAAGAACCCTAAACTTTAAGTTTGAAATTAAATTTTATACATGAACAATAAATGCCCAATAACTTAGGGCTATTATTCCTCAAATCGAAAAAAACATGAATGGACCAAGAATGAAACAAAATGATGCTCAAATAAGTGAGTTCGAAATCTCAAGAACCTTACCAATTGGAGAAAGTCCAATGCTTCTTCTCAGGGTGTTTCAAGATGTAAAAATGATCCCTTTAGCTTATATGAGTCCCCAGGAACGTAATGGAATGTTTACTTTGGCTTGAAACCTTCGCAAACGTTCTACCCAATTCAAGTTGAAAGTGTAGTAATGGAGTTTTAGAGCAATTTTGTGGATGATTTGTTCTGAACTCATGAAGGCCTTTTATAGAGGTCTCAATGTGGTCTCAGAAGTGAATGAAATTGACCTTGGTTGTATCTCAATGTTGGTTGTCTCAAAAGTTGCAAAAGTGATCTTTTTCTTTAAAAGCTTCATGGTTTCAAGACAACAAAGGTGGAGTGATTTTGGGAGAAGGGAAGCTTTTCAGAGTTTGCATGCATTGCCTCTGGTGTTTAGATGGAGTGAAATCTCAGCAAAATCAATTCACAAGGCTCAATGCAAAGTGGTTGAGAAAAAACAAAGGTGTAAGAGACTTTATGCAAAAGTGCTCTATAAATGATATTTGATTGGACAATGCTTATGACACTCTTTTAATACACCTTTAAGCCTATAATTCATGTCCATTTACTGAGATTTAGTGGTACAATAGGTCTGCAAAAGAGGATCACAATGTTGGATTTGGTTTGAGCAAGCTCTTGACATGATTTTTGGCCAATAAATCTGCTGCATCATGCCACCTTCTCCTCTTCGAAACTTGCTGCTCGTGCCATGAAAATTCTTGATCTTTGTATCAATGGAAAGAAGGCATGACATTCTACAACTTTGATGTTGAACATTGGAGCTGAATCAATTTGTATCATATAGAAAAATGGCCATCAATATTGAAATTTGTCACAAACAACATTCAGAAAAACAATTGGTCTTCTAGTATGCTCACTTCATCTCTTCGAAACTTTGTGCTCAAACAAACGAAATTCGTGATCTTGATACCAATGGAAAGAGGCCATAGCATGTTACAACTTTGATGTTGAAAACATGACCGGAATCAACTTTGATCATATATAAAACTGACCATCAAAATTCCAAATTATCACTGAAAAACAGTTAGAAAACATTTCTAAGTTTCCAGATTTTTCAACAACTTGAAACATGAACTTTGGAACTTCTCAACTTCCAATTTCCATGAGCTTTTGGTTAAATCTTTCCATGATAATGAAGTATACAGTGTCATCTATAAGTACATCCTTCTAGTATGAAAAATGATTGCTTGGATTGATCACAAGTTGGCCATAAAGTCATGCACTTGGTAAGGTCAAAAACTCTTAGAAAAAATTCTAAGTGTCAGAATTCTTAACAACTTGGAACATCAACTTTGGATATAAATTTAAGCACTTTCACGATCCTTATGACCTCAAATCTTTTAACCATCTTAAAATTCGCCATGAGAGCATGAAATAAAGTCCTTGTTTGTACACTTTAGTGACTTGGGGAGGAAGTTACAACCATGAGAAGTCACCTCCATGAACATGAATTCTTGGTACTTAGAAAAAATCAAATCACAAGTAAATATGTGATTTCAAACCTCATTTGCATGATTGTGAGATTGTTGACCTTGTGAATAAATACAAATAAATGTGAAGCATAAATAAATTAAAATAAAAAATAAAATGTCGGGACAAAATTGGGGTGCTACAATAGAGTTGCATGATAAGTAGAATAATAATAACGGCAAAATAAAGATGAGAGGGAAAGTAGAGAGAGAAGGTGTGGGAAAATTTCCTCCCATCAAGCTGGAGGGGTAAGGTTGACTAAATTTAACAATGATAATAGCTCAACCTACGTCCGTCGTCTTAACAACGAAGCCACTTCCTTCTTCTTTACAAATTTCCCGGAAGAGGCTCTAGTGGTGGATTTGTGGAAGGTGTTTGCTAAATTTGGAAGAGTGGGTGAAGTGTATGTCCCGAATAAGATGGACAAATGGGGTCGGAGCTTTGATTTTGCTAAGTTTTTGGAGGTTCAGAATGTGGAGAAACTGTGTGAGCGTCTGGAAGATGTATGGTGCGGTTCATTCAAACTACGGGTCAATATTTCCCGCTTCGGAAGAGTTCGTAAGTGTCAACCATTAGCTCAACCAGCGTTTGGTGGGAATCCTATTAACTGTACTGAAGGGGTGGTTATCGAAGGGAAAACGTTTACGGAGGCTTTAGGTGGTGGTGCTAAATTGTCACCCAGGCAGGTAAAGTGGAAGAGCCCGGGAGAGGGGGTTTCCATGAAGAAGAATAGTGTATCAGTGGAGGAAGCATCGCCGTTATCTTTCGATCCAGATAAGGATTTTCTTATGGTCCTTGAAGGGAGTTTTGTAGGGAGACTTTTGATAGGGAAGTATATTAAAGAGCTCCAACTTAATCTTTGTCTAGAGGGTTATCGAAATATTCGTGCTGCTATGATAGGCGACGGAAGGATTTTGCTTTTCTGTGAAGGAGGTGAAGATGTTGGCCTGACTATTGATAAGAAGATCTGGTGGGAGGAGATCCTTGATATATAAGGCCCTGGAACCCAATGATGGTTGCGTCCAGCAGAGAAACTTGGGTTAGAATTTTTGGGGTGCCGGTTCAGCTATAGCGCAATGAGGTGTTTCGGTCGATTTTAAAACCTTGGGGGAATTTATAGGGATGGACGATGATACGAGTAGAGGAATAAGGTTTGATGTGGGTAGGGTAAAAATATCATCTCCTATGTCGAGTAACATTGATTTCTCACAAAACATTACTTCTCGAGGAATTAATTTCGTGGTGAGGGTGATTGAAGAAAGAGGTGGTCCCATTGAGTTTGTGCATGTTTCAAAGGAAGAGGATCAATTAGGTTGGTGTAGTGGCATTGTCGTGTGATTCCGGGGAAAGAGGTGTTAGAGCTCTGGAGGCGGCGATGGTGATTTTGGGGGTCGGATAGCGACGGCTCAGTTCAGGGGGTTCAGGAACAACACAGTAATCTGGAAGACAAAGTGGTAGGGGGGGTTGGTCCCTAAGATACTTTTCCAATTAGTCAGATCATGATAATACTTTTCCTAGTAAAATTTGTGCAGTAAAGACAAAAGGGGAAGACAACAAGTGTGATGGGGCTATCGAGGTTGAGGAGGTACGAGGTAAGTCTTCATCCTGTATAGGAGATCGTGCCAATTGTGATGTGGCGGAACAGGTTATTCATAGTGTGGGCCCAGGTATAGAGAAGTCAAACCCTATTATTGAATTTTTAAATACTGATGGGCCAATGCTTTTGGGCCTTCTGGAGTTGGGTGTGGATGAGTTGGTGGGGTTGAAGATGAGTTAAGTGGAGCGGATCAGTCTGTAAATCCGGTTTGTACTCATGTTCAGGTGGAGCAAGTAAAGGGTAAGACGGTAATTGACAAATTAGAGGACTTGGTGTTGGAATCACATGGGAAAACTAAAGATAAAAACTTCCAAGAATTTACCCAGGAGAATAGCAATCTTTCCTCCTCCTCTTCTTCTACTGTTTGGGGAAGTGAAGCCCAGGTCTGTAATAAGCCAAATCGTCACAAAAAACCCTTGTTGCGTTTGCCCTTTCCCCATATGGTGGGTCCAAAGTGTCCCATGCTTATGGAAATTGTAAACAGTGTGAGTGTGAGCTGTAGAAAGAAGAAGAAATCGAAGGAGGTAGGGGAGAGAGGTTATTTTCGGAAGAGTCAGTTAATATTAATTGTGAACAAGTTCCTCTATAGGGTGTTTTTGAAATACCACAAGTTAGTCTAGCAACGGGGAGGGCTGGCAATCAAGGGTCTCAATCTAGTGTTGATGTAATCCTAGGAGAAGCTTTCAGCAATGATATGGAAGATTTGGGAAATGTCAGGAGTGACACTGAGATTAAAAGACTTGATGTAGAACAAATTTTAGAAATTCAAGTGGAGTTGGGGCTAGAATTTAACGAAGATAAGGAAAAGACAATTGATCGTCTGGTGGATTTGGAGAATCGTGATAGAAGGAATTTAGAACGTAGCCATGAGACTCAAGGTTTCCAATGCTGGTGTGCTCATATAATATCAGGGGGTTGAGGAGTAGGGTGAAAAGAAGTTTGATTAAGGAGTTGGTGAAAAAAGAGAGAGTAGATTTTCTTGCCTTACAAGAGACCAAGCTAGAGGAAATTTTTGATGCTTTGTGTTTCAGCCTTTGGGGTGGTGAAGACTGTTGCTGGGCTTTTCTCCCTTCGATTGGTAGTAGTGGTGGTATTCTCTCGTTGTGGCGTAAGTCCTCTTCTCATCTTGTCTTTACTTTTTGCGGTGAAGGTTTTGTGGGTGTTTGCCTCGAGTGGGGGGTTCAAAAGAAGATTTGTTATGTTGTTAATGTCTATTCTAAATGTGACTTAATGAGTAAGAGACGGTTATAGGATAATCTTCTTATGTCTACAAGAGGTTTTGGAGGAGGTGTTTGGTGTGTTGTAGGTGATTTCAACGCTATTCTTCATAGGGATGAAAGGAGGGGGGATGAATGATATTCCATCCCTTAGTTATTCGTCGGAGATTTTGGAGTTTCAAGCCTTTGTGAATGGTAGGGAATTAGAGGATTTACCGATTTTAGGGAGGAAATTTACTTGGTTCCATTCCAATGGTAGATCGATGAGCCGTATCGATAGGACTCTTGTCTCGGTAGAGTGGATCTTATGTTGGGGAAATCCATCCCTTTGGATTTTGCCTCGTGCTTTTTTGGACCATTGTCCAGTTGTTTTGCGTCATAACAGTTTTGATATGGGCCCCCGCCTATTCCGTTTCAATAATCATTGGCTCAAACACAATGATTTCAAAAGTGTCGTAGAGGAGTTTTGGAGGTCTCACTCTCTCTCGGGTTGGATGGGTTTTGTGTTGAAAGAAAAACTCAAAGGTCTCAAAGGTAAAATTAAGGAGTGGAATAAGGATGTGTACAGGTCAATTGATTCTAAAATATCTTTGCTTGTGGAGGTTATTAAGGATATTGACTTGAAGGGGGAGTTGATGGCTTTGTCGGAGTCAGAGGTTAAGAATAGGAAACAATACTTTTCGTCTCGTTGGCATCTACTTAAAAGTAAAGAGACATTGATTGTGCAAAGAGCGAGGGCTAGGTGGTTGAAGGAAGGGGATGCTAACACAACTTTTTTCCATAATTGTGTTAAGCAAAAGGTTAGTGGTAATGCTATAAGGGCGCTTCTTGTAGATGCAGATTGGATTGAGGCTCCTTTGTTGATTCGTCAAGCTACAGTTCATTTCTTTAGAAGTCATTTCCAATCGGTTTGGTGGCCTAGGCCTTCACTAGTCGGAGTTGAGTTCCCTAGTTTGTCACTTGAGGAGAATGCTTCTTTGTTACTCCCTTTCTCGATGGAGGAAATAGAAGAAGTGGTTTTGGAGTGTGACGGTAATAAAAGTCTCGGCCCCGATGGCTTTAATTTTAATTTTGTTAAATCTTTTTGGAGTTTGATGAAAAATGAAGTGAGAATTCTTTTTGATCAATTTTATGGGAATGCGCGTCTTCCAAAGAGCTTCTCATCTTTTTTTGTTACTTTGATTCCCAAAGTTAACTCCCCTCTTGCATTGAATGAGTTTCGCCCTATTTCCCTCTTGGGGTGTTTGTATAAGTTAGTGGTAAAGGTTCTTGCCAAAAGACTTTCTAAGGTGATGGATCGGTTGGTGGCATCCACACAATTGACTTTTCTTAAAGGGAGGTTTCTAGTTGATGGTGTGATGATAGTTAATGAAATTGTGGAGTTGGCAAAATAAAACCGGCAAAGGTTGTTTAATTCTCAAGGTGAATTTCGAAAAGGCTTATGATTTGGTGGAGTGGAGTTTTCTAGAGTACATGCTTGGAAGGTTTGGTTTTGGGGACCAATGGAGACAATGGATTCGAGCGTGTGTCTTTTGTGGGAGTATGTCGGTTTTGGTGAACGGAAGCCTGGCGGAAGAAATAAATATTCAACGCGGTTTGAAACAAGGGGACCCTCTTGCTCCGCTTCTTTTTCTTTTAGTGGCGGAGGGTCTTGGAGGGCTTACGAGAAGGGCGATAGAGTTACATCGGTTTAATGGTTACCAAGTCGGAAGAAGGGGGTGATTGCATCTCATCTTCAATATGCCGACGACACTCTTTGCATTAGGGAGGCGACATCGGAGAATCTTTTGGCCCTAAAGGCCATTTTGCGTCGTTTTGAGATTACCTCGGGACTTAAAGTGAACTTTTGGAAAAGTAGTATAATGGGTGTGAATGTTTCTCAAGAGTTTATGAGGTTGGCTTCAACCTTTCTTAATTGTAGAGTGGGATGTGTGCCTTTTAAGTATTTAGGTCTCCTAGTTGGTGCTGACCCTCGTCGTGCCTCAACGTGGGAATCTTTGATTCAATCTCTCTGAAGCCGATTGGGAAGTTGGACTAATAGGTTTATTAGCCTTGGTGGACGTATAACGTTGTTGAACTCGGTTCTTAATGCTATACCAATTTTCTACCTCTCTTACTCGAAAATTCCGATTCAAGTGTGGAAGGCTATTAAATGTATACAAAGGGAATTTATATGGGGTTGTTGTGGAGGGAGGAAGAAGATTGATTGGGTTAAATGGGAGGTGGTGTGCCAACCAAAAAGGTGCGGTGGTCTCGGGGTGAGAGATATTAGAGCCGTAAATATTAGTCTTCTTGCTAAATGGAGGTGGAGACTCCTCTTAGAGGATAATTCTTTGTGGAAAGAAGCAATCAAAGGTAAGTATGGCGAATTGGTGATTGGTAGAGTTGAGATTCTTGAGTCCTATGTATTGGCTGCATTTTTGGTGAGCAGGATGTGGTGCAAGATGCTACAACATCGTATCCGGCATTTGGTATTATAAGGGCGCGCGTTTCTATTTATGGCATGATCCGTTTTTCTCTCTCATGAATCATATCTGACACATTTAATCACGTTTTTAATCAGGCTTATTATGAGGATCATCATTTAATACTTCAGATCCTGGTCAAGCTTACTTTTATGAAGAATCTCCTTGGAGTATATTTATGGAAAGAATCTATTGTAATTAATGTGGTCAAATGGCTTGAGTCAAACAAATCAAGCTCATGATTAACTCTGATCAAGGACCTTTGCTGGAGTATTTAAAGGAAGGAGCTAAACCTAGTTTCTTCACCGAAACCAATATATCAAAATGTAGACTTTTAGGGTTTCGTGTCTTTGTAAGCCTTGTGCTTTATTTGTGAGCCTCTCTAGTATCATCTTGATGCTTTTGTAGGACTGTGTTTTTTGAATTGTAACTCTGTAGTTTCTCCAAAGCTTTTAAGCATGGAGTATGGTTGTTTCTTGTACATCACTCTAAGCCTTTAGGTATGAGTGGTTTAGTTTCTAGGAGTGTGACTCCATATTTGTGTTTTGAAATCCTTGCTGTTTGTAAGGTTGTAAGGAAGTGAGATCAGGTATATCTCAGATCTAGGCTAGGACCCTAGGTTATAGACAATAGGGGAGTTGCTAGATGGAAAGGGCATAACTTGCGGGTTGTTGTCATCAGTCTAGGGCTATTGCTTATTGGACATCTTCCTGGATTGGTATCCCCCAGATTAGGGCTTGTTTAAGCGCCGAACTGGGTTAACAAATATCTCGTGTTCTTTTACTTGCTTTCATATATTTGTTTTATTTATCTTGAGATTTACGCAGTAGGATGCTATAGCATTGTATACAGCATTACGTTTCAGGGTTAAGAAGCTATAGCATTGTATCCCACATCTTATACAGCGTGCCATAAATTTCAATTGGCATCAGAGCTGGCACCCTAACATATTTGGGTGAGATTCATGAATATTTTCTGGCTTTATGGACAAGGAAGAAGAAGATGTTGTTATAGTTTGTGATATAATGCATGCATTCAGGGGGAATAATTGTCTTATGATATGGCATTGAGGGGGAGAAACATGTGATAGGTGTTGTTTGTGCATGATCTCTGTGCTGGTAAGTAGTCTCTTTCATAGCAATATGGTGACTGTTTACTTAGAATCACTTTCATAGAAATATGGTGATTGGGTCTCTTTCATAGCAATATGGTGACCTAGGTAGCTACATTCATAGCAATATGGGTAGCTTTTTGATTGCACAAATGCTGTTGTATGCTCAAGTTGAGGGGGAGCATATGTTTTGATGTTGAGGGGGAGTGCCTCTATGTTGTGATGTTATGCAGAATGTTGAAGCATCCAGTTTGCCTATGTTGAGAAAAAGAAATGTAGTTGAAGTATCTGTATGGTCATTTTTTTGTTTTAGCCAAAAATTTGCCAAAGGGGGAGTTTGTTGAGTCCTATGTATTGGCTGCATTTTTGGTGAGCAGGATGTGGTGCAAGATGCTACAACATCGTATCCGGCATTTGGTATTATAAGGGCGCGCGTTTCTATTTATGGCATGATCCGTTTTTCTCTCTCATGAATCATATCTGACACATTTAATCACGTTTTTAATCAGGCTTATTATGAGGATCATCATTTAATACTTCAGATCCTGGTCAAGCTTACTTTTATGAAGAATCTCCTTGGAGTATATTTATGGAAAGAATCTATTGTAATTAATGTGGTCAAATGGCTTGAGTCAAACAAATCAAGCTCATGATTAACTCTGATCAAGGACCTTTGCTGGAGTATTTAAAGGAAGGAGTTAAACCTAGTTTCTTCACCGAAACCAATATATCAAAATGTAGACTTTTAGGGTTTCGTGTCTTTGTAAGCCTTGTGCTTTATTTGTGAGCCTCTCTAGTATCATCTTGATGCTTTTGTAGGACTGTGTTTTTTGAATTGTAACTCTGTAGTTTCTCCAAAGCTTTTAAGCATGGAGTATGGTTGTTTCTTGTACATCACTCTAAGCCTTTAGGTATGAGTGGTTTAGTTTCTAGGAGTGTGACTCCATATTTGTGTTTTGAAATCCTTGATGTTTGTAAGGTTGTAAGGAAGTGAGATCAGGTATATCTCAGATCTAGGCTAGGACCCTAGGTTATAGACAATAGGGGAGTTGCTAGATGGAAAGGGCATAACTTGCGGGTTGTTGTCATCAGTCTAGGGCTATTGCTTATTGGACATCTTCCTGGATTGGTATCCCCCAGATTAGGGCTTGTTTAAGCGTCGAACTGGGTTAACAAATATCCCGTGTTCTTTTACTTGCTTTCAGATATTTGTTTTATTTATCTTGAGATTTACGCAGTAGGATGCTATAGCATTGTATACAGCATTACGTTTCAGGGTTAAGAAGCTATAGCATTGTATCCCACATCTTATACAGCATGCCAGAAATTTCAGAGATGAAAGAAGAGTGTAAACCGTGGTTTTCGTCAACTTGGTGGAGAGATATTTGCTCTATTGGAATTAACCTTGAGGGCCCGTTTGATGCGCAGGATAAGAGTCAAGATAGGATATATGTATCATATCCTGTCTTAATTCAGTGTTTGATGAATCAACAGGATATGATAAGTTAGTCCTGCAACTTATCATATCCTGTCTCTTTAGTTAAAATTCTTATCCTGAGTTTTAGGTGGGTTACGGGCAGGATAGGATAAGAAAATAATTTACCCATTTATTTGATAAAATATATTTTAAAATAAAAAATGAAAATTAATTAAATATTAATAATAAAATAATTTGACAGTAAATTAAAAATAAAATAAATAATTTTTTAATATACACACGATTTTTTCAGAAGGATAATTTTGTAATTTACATAATTTTAAAAAACAAAATTATACTATAATTAAAATATTTTAAAGTAAAATAATTATTAAAAATTGAAAAATAGAGATATTAATTTAAATTTTATAACAAATTAAATATAATTTTGTTGCAATAGGGATATATTTATTTACCTTATCTAATATATATAATTAAGTTATTTATTTGATCATGCTCATATAAAAATTTAATATTTGCTCATTATTTTATTTAAATTTATATGAAAATATTTGATTGCTTATTTAAATTTTTTATTTATAAAATTCAAAGTATTACAAAATAATTTTTTAAAAATAATTATTTTACAATGTTAATTTTGTGATTAAAATATGATATATATATATATATATATATATATATATATATATATATATATATATATATATATATATATATATATATATATATTATGAGCGAAATATATTTTATACGATAGTTATCATGTTTGTTATACTGTGTGCACCAAACACATGACAGGATAACTGAGGATAACTATTATCATGTTTATATCATATCCTATCCTTATCCTGTCTTATATCCTATCCTGCCACTATTATATTATGCGCATCAAGTATTGGTCAAAAAGATGGGGAATAGAGCTCTCATGAGGTTTGGGAGGATATTTGGGTGGGAAGTGCTTCGTTACGGGATCGCTTCCCCCACTTATTCTCAATTTCGGTTCAACAACAAGCAACTGTGGCAAGTGTCTATAATGTAAATGGCCAAGAGGGGTGGAATCTGATTTGGCGTGGGGGGCTCTTTGTGTGGGAATTAGAATTGTTAAATGAATTAGTGCTGGCTCTAAATCCAGTTATGTTGACAGAGGTGGTGGATTGTTGGTTTTGGATAGGGGGAAGGAGATGGTTTTTCGGTGAAGGCTGCCTATGCCACGGTTTCCAGACTGTTGCTTCCATTGGGGGATATTTCTAGCCAACAGATGACTACTTACAAGGTTATTTAGAATTGCCTGGTGCCGTCGAAGGCTTCAGGTTTTGCTTGGTTAGTTCTGCGTGATAGAGTGCCGAGCCGACCTAAGAGAATCTGATTCGCCGTCTAGCGGTTCAGAATGATGATCAGCACCGTTGTGTTTTTTGTGGTGAGAGTGCTAAAACGGTTTCCCACCTCTTCCTCTATTGTAATAAGATTCAACAGGTATGGGAACGTGTTTTTGTGTGGTTGGGAGTGCCTCTCATGTCTCCCCATAGCATCTCGTCTCTATTGATTTTGCTTGCGTCGATTCTCGGGTCGAAACAGAAGCGAAAGGGTTTGGTTTTGATTTGGATTGCGGTCATTTGGTCTATTTGGAGGCATCGTAATAAAGCAATTTTTGAAAATGGGGAGATCGATTTGGCTAGCTTGGTGGATGACGTCAAATCCTTGTCATGGAAATGGTGGATTGGTAGAACTAACTCTTCTCCGTGTTTGCTCTATGAATGGAATTCGGAACCGGTGTTTTGCATTTCGAATTGATTGGAGTTGTCTTTGGGTGCTGCTATTGACTGCTTTTGTTTCCTGTGTTATTGTTTCCTTTTTTCCTGATTTTTATCGCCCTTCCTCTGTTTTACTGTGTTTGGTTGTTCTGAACCTTGTCCTTTTTGTGTGGCCCCTGTTTTGGTTTTTTGGTACAACTTGTGCCATAAACCTTTCTTAATATAATTTGCTGTTACAAAAAAAAAAAAAAAGAGCTGTAAGATCAATTACAAATTATTTTATAAATAAAAAAATTGCTTCACGAAGATAGTTTTTATGCAATTGCAATTTTTATTCAATTAGTAACATGAATATAATATGGCAAATCAGCCACTATAATATTATTTTATTCATTGTGTCAAGGAAGGAACTTTGATAAACGCAGCTTCCTGAAGTAACCGTGACACCAAGCTGGCGGTCTCCAACCAAAGAAAGAATTGAGAAAAAAAATTGAGTTTTGGGAGTGACATGCTGGAGGACCTGAATGAAATACTTCCCACTGGAGCTGCTCTTAGAACAACTTCAACGGTGATCCCTATCAAAGTGTTATTTTGTGGGTTCCATTAAATCACATTATTTTGAAGTAATTCACTCATTTTTTACTCCATTAGTGCAACTCTAAAAAACTCATATTTGGTCCCATAATTTTGGGTTTGGATCCTCTTTTTCACCTATTTGTCTCTCACTCTCTCCTTCACTCATTTGTTTCTATCTCTCTCTTATATTTTCTCACTCTTCTTCCTTTTATTATTTTTTTATTAATTTTCTCTCTCCTATCGCACACATATTTTGAAAGGAGGGAGAAGGATAGAAGGAGAGGATCCAACCTCCACAATTTTACCTCACATTTTGATATATATATTTTTTAATGTCAATTGGTCCAACTTTTTCAGCAAACAGTAACATATATATTCATATTTTATTCCAAAGCACAACAAAATAACGTTGCAATTCGTGACGGAATGGCTGAGCACTACAATAGTGAATTTGCTAAAGTTCTCATCTCCACACTGGCGGACAAAATGAAAATCCCACCAGTGGAGTTGCTCTTAGCTTTTTCAAACTACCCTTAATATTATATATTTTTTTAAGCTCATTTGAGGCTGAATCCCTTTATTCCGGAATCCTAGAAAACTTATAATTTGTAATTAAAAAGCACGTAGTATGGCCAGGGACAGATTTGAGATTTATTTTTGGTGTGGTCGAATTTTATTCGCATCAAAAGCTCAAGCATGAAATGTATATTTTATCTGTTTTACATTTTTGGTCATTTTAGAGTTTCACATGTAGATTAAGAAATAATAAATATTGAAATATTAAGTTATTTTTACTCTTATTTTTTATTAAAAATGAGATAAAATTATTTAATTGATGATTTTAGTTTTTGTAAGGAAACAACCGGTAAAACATTATTAACTGTACTTTGATTTTTTAAAAGAACCAAAGTTTTGAGACAAAAACAAAAAACTAAAGGAACCAAAGATTAGAGACGGAAGGAATAGTAAAAGTTTAGTATTATCTTCATCATACCTA
Source organism: Trifolium fragiferum (assembly GCA_954870985.1). Classification (NCBI taxonomy): domain Eukaryota; kingdom Viridiplantae; phylum Streptophyta; class Magnoliopsida; order Fabales; family Fabaceae; genus Trifolium; species Trifolium fragiferum. The sequence goes on along the minus strand of OX940789.1, from coordinate 73,510,922 downwards.
GCATTGAACTTATGCAAGTGCAAATTTATAATACGAAATAATTATAATTCTCTTTTAGTTATCATTTTTGACATGATATGGATTTAAATGAGTTTTTTAAAGGCTATAGTTCAAGATGAAAATCATAACCCGAAAATCAAATTTTTTGAATTTATTTTTTTAGAATAAACTTTTTTTTAAACATTCATGTGAAAAAATCATGATAATTTTCTACGAACTAAAAAATTAATAAATACTAAATTTAAAATGTCGTCATTTTATAAGGACCAAAAATATATTTAACTTTATATACATATATGTATAAAAAGATTGAAAATTTTGGTGTGGCTATGACCACTCCGTCCCTGAATATAGCATGTTACAAAAGAAACTTAATTAACCAATCGTTAGTTGGTTCAGTGGTGATTGGCGCTGAACTTGGTAGGAAGGACCACGGTTCGATCCCCCGCAACTGCGATCGGAAGGGGGCTGGAACCACTTGATGCCAGAACTGACCCCCGAACCAGATTCAACTGGTGGTGAAAACCAAAAAAAAAGAAACTTAATTAAGGTTGTTTCTTAAAAAGAAAAATAGAAATAAGTTGTTCACTAGTACTATATTGAAATAGTGACAAATATGTGTTTCAAGATTATTTTACTTGTAACATACTTTTGATTGCGGTTTATCAAAAGAAATTGAAAGGTTACAGAAACATATTTTAATAAAATGCTAGAAATTAATAAAAGTAGAAACATGACATGCAAATCCAATTGTAATTAACATAGAAATATTATTAACTTAATTATGTTAAGGGTAGCAGTAACATTCTTTCCAAAGACACATCGGCCTTTTACCCTCAGGACATACATTGTATCTTGCACAATCTTCTTTAGTTTTACAACGGCGAAAAGCTATGTCAAATAAAAATAAATAAATTAATATTACTATAGAGGATGCAAAATTTTATATTATGATAAAGAATATAATTTGAAATTGAGTGAAAAAGGACTTACTATTATAGCTAGTTACAAGCATAATTTGGGAAATCATTATAATGAAAGCATAAACAATTTTTAGAATTTTAGCCATATTTTGTCTGTTTAGTTTGCATGTAAGAAAAACAATTATTTTTTTTCATTTTATAAGTAAAAACACGTCATATGTTGCTTGTCTCCATCAAATTGTTTTTACCTCTAGGAAGTTTCAAGAAATCATTCATATAATCAACCTTCTTCTTCTTTATGATTATTAAACGACTCTTAAATACATCCATATGTCACATTTATCTTTTGTTAAAAAAAATAAAAATTAATAATAAAATGATGTATCTTTTGAGGTATAAGAAATGGAATGTATGAAGAACAAGTTGTTCTAGATTCACCAAATAGTCCTATAACGCTTGGTAATTGAGACTAAGAGTAGTTTATACATACAACATTTACACAATGAGATGCCTTTTCTATAAAGGATAAAATCATGACGAGTTAACTCCAAAATGGACAATCTCTCGGAGATGTGAACTTGAGGTCGGATCGAAACATTGGCGCCGTCTGTGGGAAGCGAACTCGTTCTTTCTCGTGGGCCGACACCTTGTAACCCCTTAGCCTCGACTGGGAGGCTACTGTTTTGGATACACAAAAATAGTGTCTCAAAGACATGGACTTGAGGTCGAATCAGAACACGACTTATATATAATACTCGCTTTGTTCCCTTTTAACTGTCCGCTTTTGTCGGATTTAGCGTTTCTATCTAACTGTCCGTTTGATATTTTAAAGATACAATTTGTCAATTGTACCCTTTATCAATTACTCTTATCTATTTCAATAAAACTAATTAATGCCATATATTTGGAAAACAAAAGTATTTTTTTTTTAAATCTTTTTTGATAGTACATAACATATTAAATTTTGTTTTTTACATAATATATTAAATTTATTGAAAAGAGAAAGTGTGTGCAAAATAATATGAATTTATTGATGGATTAAAATTAGGGTATAATCTGAAAATAAAGTGCAAAAATCCACTTTCTTAATTTGATATTATTAATCAAAATGGACAGTTAAAAGGAAACAGATGGAGTAATTATATATATGTAAGCTATTTGCCATTCAAAAAATAAATAAATATCATATATATATATATATATATATATAATAAATTATTAGACATAATTGTAGGATTAAATTATTAGGCATAATTGTAGGATTAAAATAGAACCCTGCAGAGCAACAAAAAGACGACACCACTTGCCTTTGTTTCTAATTTCTATTGAGTTTTTTTTTTCTTTCTAATTCTTGCATTCTTGTAAGGTATGTTAGAATGTTATAGGTTTTTCTTGTTTAGGTTTTGGCGTTGTTTTTTTTTTTTTTTTTTGTATTCCTAATTTTATTAACAAGTTATTTAATTTATTTTCTACAAATTATTAATATTTAACATGTTATTTTTTCATCTAGTTTCAACCATTTGGATTTTACGATTTTTAATTGTTCTTGAAGTCATCATTCTACTTCCAAGTGCTATTGTTCTCTACTTGAGATTTTTTTTTTCTATCTGAAGATTAGAAGATGTTGCCTAAGAACATTTATGTGGTAATGAAAAACGGAAAGAAAAAAAATGAAAGGAAGAGCTAATAAAATCACTATAAGGGGCTCTTAAAAAATTTGTTTTAAAAAAAATAAATACCCAAAAAATATGTATTAATATTATTATATTAAATGAAAGAAGTTTTTTTTTTCTTAAGGCCCATAAAATATCAGGAACGACACTTATAATCAACAATTTTAAGAACTTCCAATTCAAATTGGACGAACATGATTTCATAACTAAAACTTACAATCAATCTTGAATGTAAAAATTACGATCATATCAATGCATTTTAATAGACTTTGGTTTTTAATGACTTGTTAAAAGGCCATAAGCCCACATAAGACAAAAGGTGGACATTCAATAAAATTTTCTTGTTTAGATATTATTATTTTAATGATTAGTTGATTACATTACTTTTTGGTATTAAACATTAGTTCTTATAAGAATGAAAGACTCTGATAATTTAGAGTTCAATCTCAAGACAAATAAAATTCAACAAAAAATTATTCTTGCTAAGAATTGAACTTGAATTCTTCCGAATAATTCATTTTATAGAAAGTTTATTAACTATTTGACTCGATGCCACGGTTAAATATGGTTTTACTTTGTTATGACTTAAAAAAAAACTTTTAAATATTAAAATTAATAATGCATACAATATTCTTTGTTCAATTAAAGTTTACTCATGTGCAGCAAACCATTTTAAGTAAATACCATTTTACCCCCATTATAATTTATGGCCAAAGGGAAAGTGAAACTTAACATCATTGTTTGGTAGTAGGATTCTATAACATGAAGGGCACCCACCGGTCACATTTCACTGCATATTCTTGTCCTTTGTCATGGGGATTGAACAAACCAAAACAGAAGAAAGCCCAAACCCCATTATTTAGAAGTGGTGAGAATGCCTCATCCAATGCATCTAATTAATTAGTATTTTCACTTATAAATATAATAAAAAAACTAAGTAATTATATAAATTTATATAAATTTAAAATTAGGCCCCGCCCCACCCACATCCATACCCCGGGTTTGTATAATATCGGGTCTCAAAATTTTGAGATTCTATATTAACAGTTATATAGTTTTAATGTTCTTAGAATATTATATGTGCATTAATAGATTAGTGGTAAGTTGTAATTTTTGGATATGCAAGATATTTGGTTCAAATCCTTGCCCGATATTTTTTTTTTGCATAATTTTAGTTTTCTAGTGATTTTAAATTAAATTAAAATCAATAATTTTTTTTTTAAAACGCTTTGAATTAAAACTATTATATATCTAACTCAATCACTAGGTCATTTCAATCTTTATATCATATTTAATCCTAAATTAAGATGTTCCTTTTTAATGTTATATACAATGATAATTATTTTTTATGCTACTAATTTATAATTTAAATAGAGAATAATTTTTTTTTTTAAAAAAATTGTGTTTTTTTATGAGAGGTCCATTTTTAATATTCAAGCAGGGCCTCTAAAAAATCGAAGACAACCCTGTTTGAAATTTAGATTATATATATATTAATTTTTGTTGATTTGATTTTTTTTTTTTAATATTTTAGACTGGAGACAATATTATTTTTAAAATATACAAAAAAAAAAATTATATAAATTTCAACTTCTTTTTTTAATTTCACCACCAGTTTAATCTAGTTCAGGGGTTAGTTCTAGTATCAAGTGGTTCTAGCCTTCTCCCGATCATATTTGTGAAGAATAGAACTGTGGTTCTCCCTACCCAATTCAGCGTCCATCGCCAATTGAAATATGAATTTCAATGATTAGAAGAGTGTACTCCAATAATATACATACATACATATATATATATATATATATATATATATATATATATATATATATATTAAGAGAATGTATTTAAAAGTACATGTTTGACAAATGTGTTTCCAGTAATCCTTAAAATAAAAAAAATGTACATTACATTCTAAATTCCTTAACATAAAATAGCTAGAAGAAAAAAACCTTATGCTTAGATTGTACAGTAGTATATAAATTAAATACAACTTTTTCATCAAATGACTTAAATTCTTTTATATATGAACCAAATAATTGTACTTAAGTGATTTATGAGTTTCTCCTAAAACAAATCATTTGAAGAATTCAGATTTAACTTTGAAATGATTTTTATTTTTTTTATTAACATTACTTACCTCATAACTAACCGAACTTTAAATTATTTGAATCTCTTCTCCCAAAAATTGAAAGTTAACACAAAAACCAACCCATTAATAGGACATAAAATCATTTTTAACTTAACTAGCTAGTGGTAATAATCTTGATAGCAATAACATCCTTTCCAAATGCACGATGAATTTTTATGATTGGGACATTCCTCAACCGCACAATCCTTGTTAGTTTTGCATGAACGAAGGCCTGCATGTAAAATAAAATTAAATGAATGTTATTATATATAGAGGATGAAAGTTTTTCTTTTTCTTTTTTTTTGTTTAGGAGGATGAAAGATTTTATACACATGATAAATATTTTTTTTTGAAATGCATGTGAAAAAGTACATACCATTGCCGATTACAACAAGAATTAAGGAAAACAAAATGATCAAAGCATAAACAATTTTTAGAATTTCAACCATACTTTGTCTCCTTAACTATAAATTTACACACAACAAACAGTAATTTGATCAACTTTATATCATCAATTTATAAGTAAAACATGTCACGGCTGGTTACTTTCAATTATATATATACTATTGTTTTTAGCACTTACACCTACATAGTTGCAAAAAACCATTCATATAATTAACATTATTGTTAAATGTCTCTTAAATATATTGTGTCAGATGTCATTAATAATTTACTAAACTTTTACTATTTTATTTTTCCTTTAGCCTTCCATGATAGAAATGGGGTAAGATCCCAAGTCACAACATACTTACTTATAAATTAAGAGTATCATAAGATTGATAATAAAAAAAATTCTGTTGAGAAAATATTATAGGACCTTAAAGTTAATATATATATTCACACATTATAGGACCTTGTTCAATAATTAAGTTCTCATTATTATTGTTTACTCAAATAATACAATAGAGCATTTTAATCATGTGGAAAGGGGACCCTGTCCCTTACACTTTTAGAATAGCTTCATATAATCTTTGTGGTTAACATCATTCTTTACAAGTTGATTATCCATGCCTCATAGTAGAACACCACAACAATGAAGGGCCACTAGTCAACACGTTCAACTTGTCATGAATGACCAAACTATATGAGAAGCTGATAGGAACTTGCCCCAAAAATCCAAACCCCATAATTTATAAGGATGCCTCATTCAATGCTTCTATTTATTATTGAAGGACGAATAATTAATAGAACCATTATCCATCCAAATTACTACTCCAACGCACTCTTAAGAATGATTTTAATATATAAAGAGGTGTTTATATAATAAATGATTTTTAATTTATTTTTTTTTAAAATATGAATGTAGTAAAAATATAGTGATGTAATTAATATGATACGAAGTTATTGCTAGATTAATATTCAATTAATGGTTAATAGGTTTTTACCTTCTGCAAAATATGTGTGTTTGGCTAAAAATATGATAAAAATTTATCAGCAACTAAACTTAGAAAATTACTACTTTATAGAAAGGGTTTTTCTAACCTGTGCAAGATTGCACAGAATAAGCAACAATAAATGCAGCACTTTTTATGGGATTCTTTAATTTTATTAATGTTCATCTTCTCTTTTTTCACTCCAATTTTTTTTCTCCCTCTTTCTCAGCACTGATCTCTCGCTCTCTCTACTCACCTTTTTTTCTCCACCACCGACCACCACCACAATCTTCACCGTGTCTCTCTTACCGAAGTCCTCCATCTTACCGTCATCTTTCCTTCATCATTATAGATCCAACAGCGACAATTTGATGTTTGTTAGTTTGAAAAATGTTGGATTTTTACCATCAATAGCTACTTTTAATTTGTCTTTGTTAGGTTGTTTGAAATTTAGTAGGACTGATTTGGTGGTGAGATGGTGCAAAAGAGAGAATGCAAATCCAGATATGTGTGAAAAAAACAAAGTTGTGTTGAGAAAGAGAAAGTGAGATGCGTGAAAAACAATTACTGAGAAGAGAGAGAAAAAAATTGGAGTGAAGAAAAAGAAAATGAGCAATAATAAAATTAAAGAATCCCATAAAAAGTGGTGCATTTATTGTTGCTTATCCTGTGCAATCTTGCACAGGTTAGAAAAACCCTTATAGAAATTAAAAACATATTTAACCCTTTAATCTATATACAATAAGTAAACAATTTTAAACAACACTTTTAAAATGTTAAGTATGATTTTCATAATAATTTTTTTCACAAAACGTCTAAATTTCTCTCATACGTACGAGGATAATCTAAAGAAGCCGTCCAAACTCCAAACCAAACCTTATCTTCTTAATCCTATAAGTGCATACTACGTCACCAATCTTTTACTTATATTCAATTGGTTAAATTATTAAACCTCAATTATACACACAATGAATCTAGTCCACTAATGAGGCTTTATTGCGTAAACTATTAACCAAACATTTGATTTTTGTTACTGAATCTCCCAAAAGCATTATAGACACGTCTCACGGTACTCAACTTTTTTTATTATGGGATTAATTATTTAGGACGCAGACAGTGATATGCAATGCAATTATAAAATTTAGGAACTTAGGGAAATTATTGGCAAATGCCTATTTTCAACCACATGCAAGCTTATCTAGTCAACACATTAACTATCCAACTTGTTCAATTCAATACACATATGAAATTTTGAGATTGGCATGCATACCTATCTACATAAAAGAATTGTATATTTGGTTATTTATATAAATTAGTATACTAGTGTGTACCATAAGAGAAATGCTAGCTATTTATACTAGTGTGCATATTTAGTTATTTATATCATAAGAGAAATGCTAACATCCATGTGTTCTTATAGTCATAGAGGCATATGTTAATGATTTAAGTAAAAAAAATTAATGAAATTTGTGCATTTAATATAAATTATAAATTTTTTATAACTTAAATCATAAAATTTAAGAGAATATAATTATATTTAGATAATTATGTCTTTTGGGAATATGTATCTTAACATAATCTTTATTAATACCATAGGGAGTTAAAATGCTAAAGAATGTTTTAGGAATATTTGTTACAAAATTAATGGGTCTCTCTGATTTGTTAAAAATATGCGATCGGACAACACAACTACATCTGTATATTGTGTGTAATTTTAAAATGAGTTAATAGGTCTTTACTTACGGTAAAGTAGATGGGTTTTATTTTTTCCCTGTAAAGTTTTTTTTATTTTTTTCGTAATGTATTTTATCCCCTGCTGAATTTTTTTTAAAACACAGGGGTAAAATACACTACGAAAAAAAATAAAAAACATTACAGAGGATAATCTCAAAACAAAATAATTATAGGGGGAACAAAACTCGCCTACTTTACATGGGGATAAACACCGATTAATCCTTTTAAAATTGTTATTAGTTATTGTACAAATTGGAGGTCAAAATAGAATGAACAAAAACTAAAATCCATATTTCTTACTAAACAACAAAACAACTTCTTATTCTCTCCACAAATTATCTAGAATATCAAAAATATCTTTTATCCACAAAATATCATATACAGTACAAAACAAAACTTGTTCAATAAGATGAACTTTTGTTTGTTCTGTATTTTTTGTTCCCATTCGATTTATCTTTATTTATTTTTTGCAAATTAATCGAACCCTAAAATAGAAACATTGTGTTGGAAAATGATGGAAAGTAATACATATTCAACTTTTTAATTTGGAATATATCAAATAGATGTTGTTATTGATGCAAATTTTTTTTTCTGTGCAACAAAGTTTCTATTTTTTACCTTAGTAAGCATGATACTATAACTCATACTTGCAGGTATTTGTTCTCTCTATTTTGACTTGAAGGAGAAAACTTAAGTTGATTGAATTTGAATTTTGGTTTTTGATTTTCTCTAATTTTTAAAATATGAGGTTGGGATGGGTAAATGAATCATTGATGCTTACCTTGACTCTTCTCTAAAACTATTTTGCTTATATTGAAATATATTTTACTTTTCTTAAATTAGATACTCTTAAACAAACTTTTAAATTTTATTCATATTTTTGTTTTCTTTATTTATTAACTTATTTTTAAAAAATCATACCGTTAAAAAAAAAAGTTTTCGACTTTTAATTCTTTTTTAAAAAAAAATAGTAAAACGCAGCTCAAGTTCATATTAAAATGGAGCGAGATGAGGATACCATATCTCATTAGATATGTGTTTGGGTTTTATATTTCATCCCTATTAAGAATCGAGAATGATAAAGAAAAATACCAAAATTTTATAAATTTGAGTTCGGGATAGGGATGATAACGAGTGCCCACGGGTGTGGATTTCACACTACCCAAACTCACACCCAAATTATCGGATGTCACTCGAACCCAAAGTCTACTTGGGTGGAAAATTAACATCCACATTCATTGGGTTCGGATTTTTCACCCAAACCCAAATCCGTTGAAAAAAAATAAAAAATACAATAACATTGAAATTTCATCAAGGTCTCTCGATTAAATTAAAATTAAGGTCTACAATTGAAACACAAAACATTCCAACAACATTGAAACATGGTAACATTACAATTAAAATTACAACTTTCAAATAACAATATCATAACACAATCTTCAAGATTTTTAAGAAATTAAACTACAATTTAAATCAAGGTCTTCCAAGAATATTAAAACATAAGCATTTCAATTTGACCTATTTCAATTTGTGTTTTGTGATTTTCATTATTTTTATTTTCATTTAATTTGCTAGATTTTGGCACAATCTGTATTCTTTTTTTTTTTTTTTCGGTTTTCACCACCAGTTGAATCTGGTTCGGGGGTCAGTTCTGGGCACAATCTGTATTCTGATTATTGATTGTTTGACACAGGCTCTGAGTGTCCTTTGTGATAAGTTTCTAAAAATGAATCTGTGTGTTGAAGTTTGAAAGGATTGTCAAAGACCTATTTAAGCAATGTAGATGCAAATGGATGGACTAGAAAGTGATTCTTCTGAAGGTTTCACTCATGAACTGATTATGTTTTAAGTTCCCAATTTATAATTCAACACTCCTTGCTTATATCATTACTTATTAGGGTTTTAAACCTCATGGTGTTATTTTGCTTGAATTAAATGCAAAGTTCAAACTGCATTAGAAGAGTGTATTAAATTGAAGTCAATCCTTGATTTGTTGTCTATGCCCTAGTATACTACTTGAATGAAAGTGGTTCTGTGTTTGAAAAATATTGCTCTGATGTGGTAATCATTTCTTACTGTCTTATTTTCAGTTCCATTATTAAGGGTTTTGTCATAATCACAGTTTTAGCTCATTTATTTTCTTTCTATCAATTTGTTGTTCACATAATATTTAGGTGCAAATTCAATTAGTAAGCCTTAAAATCGCAGTTCTAGCACTTAAAACTTGTATATCTAAGAAGTAAAGCTGTTCTGATTATGTTAATTTGTGCATTATAGATTCTAAACAAATGGTAGAGGTTGGAGAGTTGACAGGAGACTCTTATGAACAGGATTTCGTATGAGTTGACAAATTTACCAATGATGCTGAGCAAACACGGAGTTTGGCTTTTAGCTAAGACTGTGAGCGATACTACATCGCGATGTTTATTGTTGGTTGCTTGATAATATACATACATATAACCTAATCTGTGTTTAGGTAGGTATATTTCCTGATGTCTTATAGCGCAAAGTGAGGCGGCATTTTGATGAAGGGGATCGGGTATTATAAGATTCTTTTGAATTTAATTTGTTCCTCAAGCATTAGTCATAAGTCAATTGATACATATGACTATGTCTGTGTGTATGGTTTCAGCTTTAGTAGTGTGACATTCTGACTCTTAAAAAGATGTGACTCTGGTTTCATCTTGCAGTGCTATCAGATATGTGCTAAAGTTATTATGCTTAAACATTTTACTTATGCAGGGTGCATAAGTAAATATTAGCCATCAGATTTCCCTGCCACGTGTTATAATCATAGCCTTCCTAACAATTAACGGAATCCTCACACGCGCGGTTAACGGTTTTCTCACACAATCGACGGAACTTCACACACAGCTATCCGAGCTATACTCCGACGAGATCCGACGGCGAAATCATCATCACCGTCTTCGGAATCATCATCTTCGTCACCGATTGCATCGTTTATTGCCATCGCCGCCATTTTTTTGGAATCACCTTAAGGTTGGGGTTACACAGAAAAATTGATTTCAATTTTGATTTTGATTAGGTTTGTTTTTCGTTTTGATTTAATTTCTGGATGCTTGTGGTTATTTGTTGATTTTCATGAGGAGGTATATGAATCATTAGGTTGTTGTTTTTTTGCTGATTTGAGGAGGTATAGGAATTGTTGTTGAAGATGGTAAAACTAACACTAATACACAACAATTTTTAGTTAGCACTGATTGTGATCTAACTGAAGTTAATAGACACAATGAATTTGTATGAAGTTGTTTATTTGTGAAACCTAAATCCAAAGAGTGAAAATGGGATTGAGTAGTAAAAGGTTAGCAGCTTATCAGACCACAAAACTTCAATAACTCCCAAGATGTGAAAATGGGATTGAGGTGCAAGTCTCTCCTGTAAATTTTTTTTTATGGATATGTAGAAGTGATGCTGCTGTAGTTGGATTAAGATACTTGTTAGGAGACTGATTATGTCATAGCAAAGATGGAGCTTGCAATTTCAATTTCACGTATCAATGCAAAACCAAATTCTACATGCTTAATGTTTGATGTCGATGAAATTTAAGTGGATTCATTGTGTAACCTCCAATTAATTGTAATGTTGATTAATTTTGGACTGTAGGTCTTCATAGTAGTGGATTAATTGTAATGTTTCATTAGCAGCATATTGTCATATGTTTAAATTTATATGCAACCATAATGATAGTTAAATGGTTTCCAGCTTTTATACCTTGAAACCATGAATATAGAGGAATGGTTTCAAGAACAACAATTTGCTATGTAAATGATTTTTAAGTACACTACTGTATGCATGTTATTTTGGTTGTTGTTCTAGTGGTTAACTAAATTTTACATGATCTTTGTTTATAGGGATTGTTGCTGTCTTTAATGGATTCGATGTCAACTTCATTTGAAATACTCCCATTGTCCGTTGTTGATAGTTCAAGCACACAGGCTGATAGTTCAAGAACACTTGTTGATACATTTCAATGTTACTCTCCTACTAAAAAAGAAACTTGGGAGTCCCTTGCTTTTAAATCTGTTGAAGAAGTTGAAAAATTTTATGGTGACTATGCATTTAAATGCGGGTTTTCAGTTCGGACTTTGTTGAGATCAAAAAAGAATTCACAAAATAAGCCATCTGATAGATATCACTATCTACGTTATGGTTGTAACAAACAAGGTTACAAGAAAGGAAGTTTGTTGGATCCAAAGAACAAGCCAAATTCAGAGAGTCCTGTTGTGGTTGAATTTGAGAAAGTAAAAGATAAAGCAGAGGAAAGGATTGGTTGTAGAGCTGCGATTTCTTTAAAGTTGGATGAAACTCTGAATGTTTACAAGATATATAAATGGGATGTGGCCCATTGTCATCAGTTACATAAACCAGAGCATAGACGTTATTTGAGATCATTTAGGGAGGTGAATGAAGTGCAAGGACAGCTTGCTGTAATCAATTCGAAAGCTGGGATGTCAATGAGAACTTCATATGAGGTCATGGGTCAGGGTGTTGGAGGCACAGATAACTTGCCTTTTCGATTTTCGGATTTAAAAAATTATTTGATGACAATCCGTTCGAAAGAGATGGTGGTTGGTGATGCTACTGTGATTCAAGAATTTTTTAGGAATGAAGCTTTGTCGAAACCATCATTTTATTATGATATTCAAGTTGATGCAGCAGAAGATATAGCTAGTATTTTTTGGGCAGATGGGATTATGCAGCTTGATTATACTTTATTTGGTGATGTTATAAGTTTTGATACAACTTACCGAACCAACAACCATTATCGCCCTTTAGGTTTGTTTTTTTGAACTTCTACCAGGTTAAAAAATTTTGTTTTTATTCCATTATGTTATATAATGTGTTGCCATGAATAGTATAGGTAAGTTGAATATGTTGAAACCGTTTACCAATAATAATGGTTTCTTTGTATATCGTGCTGAAACCATTTATCATTAGTAATGGTTTCACTTGTTAACATGTTGAAACCAAAATAGCCCTTTAATGGTTTAAGTGTTTTTTATAATATAAGTGAAACCATAATTTTGATATCTGCTTTGTGTCCTTTTAGTTGCTCCATTTTGTATTTCTTGCTGATAGTGTGGCAAAATGGTTGCTTTATTTGGTTTTTATGTTGTTTGTGAATTCAAAACCAATGAGAAACCATAAATAGGTTTCACTTAATGTGTATCTGAAACCCAAATATCCCTGTTATGGGTTCAATAGGTTTTATAATATAACTGAAACCATAAATCTGACTCAATGGTTTCACTGTATTTATTACTGAAACCAAAGTAGCCACCTGATGGTTTCAGTTATAGTGTGGCATTTGTTTGATGGTTTCAGCACTCAAGATAATCAATTCTAAGTGAAATAATAATTATGATTGATCCTTGAATTTGTTTTGCTTGGTTTTTAAGCAGTTGTTTTAATAATGTTTTAATCTTAGCTGTTTGTGAATTCAAAACCAATGAGAAACCATAATTGTGGGTTAATGGTTTCACTGGATATGTATCTGAAACCAAAATAGTCTCCTTATGGTTTCACTAGGTTGTTATTAGCTGGGGATTATATTTTTGATCTCAATATTAATTGTCCTTTTATATATGCATTTTTCCCCTGATTTGGTTTATTTACATTTCAGCTGCATTCATGGGCTTTGACAATCATCGGACAAGTGTTTTATTTGGTGCTGCCCTTTTGTATGATGAGACTTCAGCAACTTTTGATTGGTTGTTTGCGACTTTTTTGAGGTGTATGTCTAATAAGAAACCACAATCCATATATACAGACTAAGCGCCTGCATTGTTGAAGTCAATTCCTAATGTTTTTGAGGGTGTTTTCCATGGCTTGTGCTCATGGCATATGTCAGAGAATGCAAAAAAAAATCTGGGGTCTCGTGCAAATGCTGCATTTTTCAATGAGTTTAATTATTTGATTTCAAATGTTGAGACTGAATCGGATTTTGATTACAACTGGGATCAGATGATGAAAAACTGCTTTGGTGGAAGGCCAACTTCTGATTTTAGTTGGCTTGTTCAAACACACAAGAATCGTATGCACTGGTCGTCAGTTTGGGTCAAGTCGCATTTCACAGCTGGTTTGAAAACGACCCAATTAAGTGAGTCCTTTAATGCGTTTCTTCGTGGTTTTCTGCAACCTGACCATTCTCTAGTTCAATTCTTTAGCCATTTTAATATCATGGTTCAAAGATTGAGGGATAAGCATGCTGAGTTGGATTTTAAGGCTGCAAACACTAGATCAAGAAACAATTATCCCAATAGTCAACTGATGCGGTCAGTTGTAAACAAGTACACCCCAGCATGTTTTGCATTCATTCATAGACAGTATGATCTTTCCTTCAAATACTTCTATGAAGAGGTCACAACTCAATGTTCTGCCTTTAACAAGGTTTTCAAAGTTTTTACAATTGAACAGCTTGATGAACCTGAGGAAGTAGGTGGTGCTAATTATGATGATGATGCTAATGATGGACATTCATACCGCAATTTTTTGGGTAAAGAAATTTCTGAAAACCTTTCCCCAAATTTTGAACAGCATGATCGACTTGATGAAAGGGTTGTGACAATTGATATTAGGACGAAACATATTAGCTGCACATGTCGTATGTTTGAGAACATGGGTTTTTTATGTCGGCACGTTTTCAAAATATTGGAATTTTTAGGTGGTTCTGTGCAATATCATAGTTTGAAGACGATACCTGCAGAATATGTGTTGAAGCGGTGGACTAGAGATGTTCGTCATTCGATTGATAAGCTTAAACCTACCATCAATGCTGGCACTGAAGGGACGACTCAAGCACAAAGATATCAACAGATTTGTGCTGTTACAATCCAGATTTGTACACGTGGTTGTACAGACCCTGAGGCTTCTCAAGTTTTCCTTAATGGTGTACTTGAAGCTGGGAAAAAGGCAGAGGAGTTGCTTATGTCCAAAGGTTTTCAATATTTTCTTTTTGAACTATGTTTTTTACCTTGGCTGTCTGTGTGTTATAACTGAAACCCTAAGTATGGCTGAATGGTTTCATTGTCTTTGTTAGTGAAACCAAAGGTGCCTTCTTATGGTTACAAGTGCTTTTGTTGTGTCATTTGTTTTGAGGGTTTGAGTATTCAATTTATCTGCACAATGATTGATGAATTTTTTTTATAATTGTATAGGTATTCATACAGAACCACCTGTTGTGACGCCATCTAAGTCTTCCAATACAACTACTGTTGGTGAACCATCTGATGGGGTAAAGTCAACTGCTCCAAAGTTCAAAGTCAGACAAAATCCAATTAGAACAAAGAGGCGAATGAAAAGTGATTATGAAATTGTTAGGGAACGCCAGAAAAGGAAAGTAGAGCGGAGGAGACAACAAAGAGAGGATGAGGCTTTAAAGGAGAAAGAGGCTAATGTTTGATATATTTACATTTGTTTTTGTTTCATGTTAACTGTTTGTACTAGACTTTGTTAGAAAACCATTAGACTTGTAGGAATCGTACTTCGTCATTTTCATGTTCTTTGTGTGGTATGTATTGATGATTATAAGATATCGATCATTAGACATATATTTTATTTGTATTAGATAGAATGATTATCATAATTTATGTCTGTTATACTTGAATGCATACTTGTTTGGTATACTATGAATGAAACCATAAGTGTGGCTGAATGGTTTCATTGTATTTATTTCTGAAACCAAAGTAGCATTCTTTTGGTTTCAATGAAACAATGAACATTTACATACGTATTTTAATATATCATATATTATTGAAATATACAGTCATAATTTCTTTAAAAAAATATCTATATTCAAATATTATTGAAAAAAAATTCTTTGCCAAAAGCATTATAATAAACTCATATTATCTAACATGTCGAATAATTAAATGTAATCAAATAAAATCATAGATTATTGTTATTATACAAATAATCAAGACTATTCATATTATATAAATTATTATGATATCATTATATATGTCTCTTTATACCTGAACCCATCATTGTTTGGTATAATGTAAATGAAAACCATAATAGTGGTTCAATGGTTTCACTCCATATATTTCTGAAACCAAAGTACCCCTCTTATGGTTTCAGGTAGTAATAACCAAGGTTTTTTAGTAAAATCTTGTTGTTTGAAAGTTAAAAGGGTATTATTGAAATTCCAGAAGAGGCTACACCAAAATGATTTTTTGCCTTTATCTATTAGTATTGAAGTATAGATAATCAAGTCTATTGAATAATTAAATGAAACCATAAGTGCTGCTGAATGGTTTCACTGCACCTATTTTTGAAACCAAAGTATCCCTCTTATGGTTTCAATGAACATTACATACGTATTTTAATATATCATATATTAAAAAAACTATATATTTTAAATTTTACAATTTGATAGTTGTTGAAGCTTGTTTTTTAAACAGTGAAAACTAAATTTCCATGTGTGTATATTATAAGGTACAACTAAAGTAAAGATTGATTAAGAATTAAATTTCATAATCTACAAAGTGCAATTCATTAAAACTAATCATTAAATTGAACATAACTTGTCCCAAGAAGAAAAAAACATTAAAACAATCCATAAAATCAGCAACAGAGTGTTTTGTCAATAAAAGTGTTCTAATGACCAGGAGAGAACAAACTACGAATAAAACCCTATCAAAAGATGCTGAAACCATTTTGCAATACCAATGGTTTCAAGACAAAGCACCTTGAAACCATTTAACAGTACTAATGGTTCCTAACAGAACAACTTGGCATCTTTTGAAGCAGCTCTTCATAGTATGAAATTGCAAGCTTTTTCACATCATCTTTCATGGAATTGCTTGGATGGCTTAAGATTTCTGAACACAAATCGATCCGAAGATCCATGATTTTTGCAACCTTTGCATGCTTTTTGAGTCTTGACCAACCTTTGAAAGATTGTATTTCACCTCCCCATTCAGCTAGAAACTTCATGCAGAATACACCACAATTGTCCGAATCAATCTGTGTAGCAACCTTTGGTGTATCCCAAGTGAATGTGATGAAGGAGAAAGGCATTTTCATTTTCCTTTGCTTATACAATTCATCCACAAATGCTTCTACCTCATTTACCCAGACATCAAATAGCTTCTTGTATGAGGTTGGTTCACCATCCTTGGTTTCCAATCTTTCTCCTACACCCGCCAAACTGTTCAGGAATTGGAATTTGCGGTGTTTGAGATTGACAACGAAGCAAACATAATGGCTTCCTGGGTTACCAACTATTGCTGGTGCCATGATCTGTTCCACCATGACAAACATAGTATTAGAATCACATTATTTAACTAAAATTTTAATAATAAAATCATTATCATAAAGCATGTATCTGAAAGGTTTTGAAAAGAGACTTACGTATTCCAGCTTTTCAGGGTCAATGGCCTTCCAATCCATGTATTTGAATTGGTTGAGCCTCTCAAGCAATCTCCAACATGCAATATTCCTACTTACGGGAGGCATTCTTTCCTGGTCAAACTGTTTATATAAAATGAGTAAAATAAACAATAATATGTAAATAAACAATATTATGTTAATTTTTAATATTAATGGATTGTGATACATACATAAGTAAGTAATGGTGTCACCAGTTTTGTCATGCTACCCTGTTGATCCCAATTCAGACAATTAACCCAGACGTTTATGACCAGACATGACACTCATTCATCCTTTTGAAGGGTCCATAAAGCATCTCTTTGTAGGGAATAAAGATGAGCCTTGTTGTTGGAGCAGTACATAATTTCATACCTATATAATAATTAAGCATTTAGTATTGGTAATAATATTTAATCTGAGTGTATTGCATTAGAACCTATACAATAAGTAATGCCAAATATTTAAATCCTAGTGAAACCATAAGGAGACTTTATGGTTTCAGATAAATATCCAGTGAAACCATTAAGCCACTCTTATGGTTTCACATTGGGTTTGAATTCACAAACAGCTAATTTTAAAACATTATTCAAACAACTGATTAAGAACCAAACAAAACAAATACAAGGGTCAATCACAATTATTGTTTCATTTATATTTGATTATGTTGAGTGCTGAAACCATCAAACAAATGCCACATTACAACTGAAACCATAAGGTGGCTACTTTGGTTTCAGAAATCAATACAGTGAAACCATTCAGCCACACTCATGGTTTCATTTATATTACACAACCTAGTGAAACCATGAGAGGGCTATTTTGGTTTCAGATACACATTCAGTGAAACCATCAAGCTTAACTTATGGTTTCTCATTGATTAAGAATTCTCAAACAACTTCAAAATCAAATAAAACAACCATTTTTCCAAAAAAACCAACATTACTATTTGCACTAAGCTAAATAAGAAACAGTTTTTAACTTACTGATCAAGATCTGGGCTCCAAGCATATGTTGACAACTGTTTCTGCAACTCAGTTGTACTAGACTCATGGACAGCGTCATCATATGGGCTTGCAAGGTATTTAGATTTCTTCACCACCCGTCGACGCTCAGGGTACGTCCTATCAGAGTGAAGCACATTATGTCTCTTTCTTTTTTTTGGAGTGACATTGTCAATGTCAATAATTTCATCTGGAAGCATTGTCTTTATTGGAGTTGCACTGTGAAATAATAGTACATAATAGTGTTATTTTTTGCAGGATTTAAATAATATTATATTTATCACACTGTTTGATTCTTACTTTATAACAGTGTCTGAGTCACGTTCTTCAGACTTCTCCCGTTGTGACACATCTGGTACCAACACTAGCGCACGGCATTGGTTGGGTACTTCAAAATATTGCGGGAACTTCAGGATTGTTTCATTTGTGGCTTTTTCTGTGTCTTGTGACACTGAAACTTGTGGTACTGGCGCATCTTTAATCAACCTGAAACAATCAAAACAATAATTTAGTTTTGAAACATCTTATATGAAAACCATTTGACAAACGATTTTAAAGTTATGATATCTTACTCTGCATCAAAAAACTCAGGAAACTTCAACATAGTTTCCAATGTTGCTGATTCAGCCCCCTGTGACACCGAAACATTTTTGTTAGAAGCTTCAGCCCGATCAAAAAACTCTGGAAACTTCAAGATAGTTTCCTGAGTTAATGTCAGGCCTGCATTCGGTGTCAGCTTCACTGAATGATCAGTGATGTTGCATGCTGCCATCACTGCATCATCAATGATTTTTGGAGCGATCTCATCTTCTTCATCTGTCTCTTCATAATTGTCATGTTGCATGCTGCCTGCATCATCATTAGGTGTTACTTTCATTGAATCATCAATGATGTTGCATGCTGTCGGCACTGCATCATCAATGAGTTTGGGACTGATCTGATCTTCTTCATCGTCGTCCTCATCCTTGTCATCTTGAACTTTATCATTGTCATCTTTGTTGCTATTTTGACCAATGATTTTGTCATCCTCTTCATCATTACCACTTAACCTACATTATTGAATTTTCAGAAAGTCACAACATAACTCCCAATCATAAAGCATTCAGAAAAAACATTTTTAATGTTGAATTAAATAAGAATATGTATTGGAAACCATAAGATGGCTATTTTGGTTTCAGAATCAACTATAATGAAACCAATAAGTCACTCTTATGGTTTCAGTTATATTATTCATGTTGTATAGAATATGAATACATATATTAAGGAAAGGTCCTGAAACCAAATTAAATGCAGTACCTCTCTTCCGCTTGAGTTCTTTTTCCAACATCATCATCATCATCATTCAACCTGGAAATCATTAGTGTGAATTTTCATAAACTAATCCAGCAAAATTTAATTTTCTGAAAAAGTTAAATTAAATGCAGTACCTTCCAGTTTCAGGTACAATACCAATATTGGAACTCTTATTCCTCTCATTTTCACCTTCTACTTCAATTGGATTATCTTTTCCTGAAGTTCCGGCATTTGCTTCAGTTATTCTTCTTTCCAATGTTTCTGCGGTTTTTGTATAGACAGTTATACAAGACCTACAATGAGTAAGATACATTTGTGCCTGCCAAGGACAATCACAAGTTAAACCATTAAGAAACATTTATGGTACGATTTCCAATATTTTATATTCGATTAGCATTTGAAAAGAAAATACAGTACATGAGAATCAATGACAATCACCTTAGACAGTGGACAAGTGTCTGCATCAAAGCACAATACAATCGGACTTCCTGCGGTTCTGCTCAGACTTGGTAACCCAGCTGGTAGTCCATTATCAAGGCTTGTTACCCCTGCTGTCAGTCCATTCTCAAGTCCCATAATATCATGGATCTTTTGAAGTTCTTGGTTTGCCAGCTTGACATCCCAATCACGGAGTGATGGCCGATTGTACTTTCCTGTCAAAAATGGACTTCTTTTTCCCATTTTCTCCATGTAATTAATCTGCAACAATTAGTTAGTATTGTGTCACATAACAACTCCAAAGCATAGATCATTAATTAGAATATTTGTATGTTGAATAGAATTTGAATATTTAATGGGAACCATTATAGGCCTATCTTGGTTTCAGATGCAAATACAATGAAACCATTAAGACACACTAATGGTTTCAGTTAAAAGATATAAGATATAAAGGATAATAACAGCAATTAGCAATTAAACATAGGTTATTGCAAGTAGTTCTCAAATATGAATATTTAATGGGAACCATTATAGGCCTATTTTGGTTTCAGATGCAAATACAATGAAACCATTAAGACACACTAATGGTTTCAGTTAAAAGATATAAGATATAAAAGATGCAAATACATTTAGGAATTAAACATAGGTTATTGCATTGAGGGTAGATCATTACCATTAAAAAGTGGAAGTCTGCTAGTGGATTCAAAACATCTGGAGATTGCAAGCCTTTTTTCATATAGTCCAGAACATGTGAGCACCAGTTATATGAAGATACTCCAGCTGGATCTTCCAAAATATCTGCATACTGGAGAGACACATTGCCTCTATTAGTTGGGCACAAAATGTTGTGAATGATGTAACAAATTGTACCCTTCACCCATGTTCTAGGTTTCTCTATTGTCTTCAGTGAGCTTTCCAATTCCGCAACCTTCACAATTGGAGAATAATCTCCAATCAATCCTAATTCCTTCCTCAGCCTTTTAATTGCTCCATCAGAGGAAAGGTCAGTGTCTATTTTCTTTCCAGCCGTTGGTAGTTCGTAGACTCTATGCACATCATCCTCTTTCAACATCAGGACCTCTGTATCACTCAGCCTTATCCACATATGCTCATGTTCAAATCGTTTGACAACCCAATCCACAAAAAAGGTGTGGATCCTTTTCCAGTTGCATATATGCATTATCCCTCCAAAGCCACATTCGTGTAGTTGGTCAATTATTTCCTGTTTCCTCTTTTTGGCATTTACTGAATGCATAAGTTCATAGACCTTAGGTACACTCATTTTATGCCCGAGTCTTGCATCCGCATCAGGATCTTTTGTCACAACAACTTGTTTCACATTTTCTTCACCCGAGCTTGCTTCATCAGAATCTTCTGTTGCCATTGTTGCTCTCTTTTTACGACCACGAGATGTAGAAGCAACACTCTCACCACGTTTTGTCTGTTCTTTCTTTTTTTGGTTCTTGTTTTTGCCACGTCCCCTATCATTTTTTTGATCACTACCAGATAACGAATCATTCTTATTTCGTTTATCGTCATCCGATCACTACTTTGGTTATATGTATGTATATTATCAAGCAACCAACAATAAACATCGCGATGTAGTATCTCTCACAGTCTTAGTTTGAATCTTCCAATTGTTATGAAGTGGCTTGCAATTGTTATGTAGTGAGTTTTTTGGCGTGGTAGTGAGTTTCTTTTGTCTGGTATTTTTTTGAAAAGTATGCGTTATTTGTTTTGATGTAATAATAAAGAGATATGTATTTAAGATTTTAAGGGTAAAAAAGTAAATTATCTTTTAAATATCTCCCCTCCCCTTGTGAACCAAACATATATTTAATTAAAATATCTCACCTCCCCTCCCCTTTTTTGAACTAAACATATATTTAAGGGAAATTCTAATTTGCCCTTTCATAATTTGAGGGTATATGCCCTTCAACCAATGAGAACAAACCATTTGTATGTGGTCCTCATAAGTTTGTTATAATTAGTTATGGGGACCACATACAAATCTACTTATGTGGCTTGTTCTCATTGGTTGAAGGGCATATACCCTCAAATTATAAAAGGGTAAAGGAGTAGTCACCTTTATTTAATTAAACTACCTCACCTCCCCTCCCCTCCCCTCATTTGAACCAAACACAACATAAATGATTGAATGTAATTTACTTAAATGAGTTCAATGTGTGAACTTCAATCTATTGCACCAAGTCAGAGGTTTTATGTAATTTTTTAAGGAAATTACAGATGCTTAACAAATACAGTATATAAATTCATTTATAGGGCAACTCTTATGAAATCATCCTACCCTATAGTTAAGGATATTATATTCAAAACGCATCCTACCTATGAAAGAAGAAACAATGACATGTTATAAAAAATGACATTGTAACATGTTTACGAACTTTAAAAAAAATGACATTACATAAACTTTCGGAAAAAAAAAAAAAAAAATTTAAAACATTAAATTTATAGAACTATAGCTCAAAGAAAATTTGAAAATTGATATGTTTAGAAAGCTTATTGCCTGTGTTGCAGCACTGGACAGAGCTTTCCATTTTGATTCAAATACACACACAAGCTATAACAGTGAAGGAATTAAAACACAAAAACACCATCAACTAGAAATTATGAAATCCTTAACGGACCAAAATACAAAACAACTTATGAAAAAAAAAAGTATAAAATCAACACAGAATAAGTATAAAAACCAACAAAGAATCATCATCTTATTTAACAGCAATTAGCCACAAGACTATTACAATTGGGTAAACATCTCTTCCACTCAAAGTATTTATATTTTATCAAACTAATTGCACTAAGCCACTATCACCAATATCTATAAGATTCCGAAACAATCTTATTATCAATTATTAACTAATTGCACTAATCCACTATCACCAACATCTATAAGAAGATTCCGAAACTATCTTATTATCAATTATTTTACGTGGGATACGAGCCACCACATGCCAATATTCTCCTGTACCGGGTTTAAGTTTTGGAGTCAACATTGGACAGTTACCTATATAGAAACAAGATAGGGTGGAAGGAAGGCCCTGCTTAGGCAACTGCTGCAACACATCACAAGAATAAATTTCAAGTTTAAGAAGAGCATTCAATTGCTGAAACCCCTTGTCGTCTAACTTTCTAAGACTCTTTAAATTGGTGATGCATAGAGAAATGATGGTTTTGGGAAGTAAATTCTCCTTTGGAAATGAATCTATGCCTATACATCCACCATTAACACAAAAACTAGTTAGACACTCAAGATTTTCCAATCCCCAATCCTTTTGTGATGTAAGTTTGTCACAATCTCTAATAGAGAGGAAAGTTAAGCTGGAAGGTAAACCCCCATGTGAAGATCTGAGAAATTTAATAAAATTTGGGAATTTGTAAAGATTCTGACATTTGGAAAGGGTGATTGAATTTAGGATTGGTGTATGAAATCCTTCATCTGGGAAAGAATTGAATCCTAGACAATCTATGATTTCTAAAGACTTTAATGCAAGATCACCCGTATATGTCCCTGTAACATTAAAAGATAAAAAATTGGGACAACGGTCTATTCTAAGATATTCGAGTTTTGGGAAAAAATCTAAAGACAAGGTGGTGAGGGAATCACAACTTTTACTAATTGACAAAGAGTGAATAGAGGAAAGCTTATGTCTTGATTCTACTAATGATGGGAGCAATTCAAATTTTTTACAGTTACGTATGTAAAGGTTGGTCAAGGAAGCAGGGTAAGGGATGAATATTAGAGAAGAACAATCGATCAATTTCAACAATGTAAGAAAATTTAATCCATCAAGCAAATCATTTGGAAGGACATCCAATGATTCACATCCCTTGATTGTTAGGCTTTGCAAGTTGTGCGGCAAAGAAAACAATTGTGATGCATTCGAAACAATTAATGTTTCAAAGAATAGTTCATAATCAGAATTTTGGATAGGCAGAGTTTCTTCCCTTGTGTGAGTTGTTCTCGTGCCAGGTGAATTAGTAAGAACAGTAGCTTTTGTATTGATTGGAATGTTCGCCTTAACCAATGAAGAATGTAGATTTGTTTCTTGTTTGATGCTAGGAACATCAACTTCAACTTGATGGTTGGCCTGTTGTTTTGGCAGCATGTTTCTTGATAATGCCATTCCTATCTTTTTATCCCAAGATGCAGGATTGGCCCTACATATTTTTAGGCCCTGGGTAAAATCTGAAAAACACCGAATGTGTCATTTCAACACCAAATGCCACCGAAAAAAAAAACAAACAAGCATGCACCACCAAATGCTCATAAACAAAATATACATAGACTGAGCATGGCACATGCAAATGATTTATAAGAAAGTAAATAGGATAGTAACTTATTTGATAGAATTAAATAATCAAAGCATCACCTGCACTAAAATCAGTCTCTCCAGAACCACAGCAACCCTGCAGATAACCACAAATATTAGCATTAATAATATGGTCGGTAAAAAGATCAGCAGGAAGGAATGCAGAAAGCACATGTCTAAAATATAAAAGTTGAAATAAGCATTACTTATTCTACTTACCTATACCATTTATGCCTATGCTTCTTTGTCTACTACAACTAAGAAATTGAATATATGAAAGGCCAAAATTTTAAGCCAAGTGTTACAATTACAATATAAACCATTTAAAGAACTCTGCTCAAAATGGCTTCTTTTTCGTCTACTAAAAGTTATATGAAGGCCTAAATTCGAACCAAAATGTTAAAATAAGAACATAAGCTAAGTCTATATGTGGATACTGATAGATAGGATTTAAGGCACACTATGCTCACAAACGTGGTAGTCCAATTTATAGTCAAAGGTCGATAAATAAAGGCAAATTATAGAGGAAAAAAGAATTTTATTTACGAGATGGAATTTATAACTTTGGAGATCGGTGTCATGTCTATAACTTGAACAAGAACTAATTATCATACAATTTATAGCATGGTTGAAGTCGATAAAAGATGAGAAGGAAAACAAGATACGCAGTGACTTGATCTTACAAACAGAATTGTAAGGTGGACAACATGAAATTGGCTATTTTTGAAAAATATAGCAGAATGAAATATTAATTCACTCTACTCTTTGAGACAACTTCAGCCTATACCACAATAACAACTATCAACTAAATTTGTGAACAATAATAACCAAGCAAAAAAATAAATTCAATATAAGTAATCTGTATTTCGTTTTCCTCATCACATCATTCATTGCTAAATAGTCTCAAAAAATAGTTAGAATATATTTCCACATAATTGACAAACCTCCAAATTATACTTATGTACCTTAATATTGTATATGCCTATTTTTCCAACAAAGGAAGATGCTGATATTACTCCAGGCATCTTAGAATAACAATGCACATCAAAGTTCCAGTTGGTTCCGGCTGGCAATTCATAGGCAATCTGTGCCCACCCCCACCAAAAAAGAAAAATTGTCACTACACTGGACAAATGTCCTATAAATAGGAAATCTAGCCAAATCAGGCAATTTTAAAATTCTTCAACAAAAAAAAAAGGGAATGCAGTAAAAGAAGGCCAAAACACCACCTCTCCAGAAATAGTGTCCCAGCATATGGTTCGGCTATCTTTGCCACAGGTAAGCAAATAAGAGCTATCATTGGGACATCATGACATTGCAATTACTCCTGATATCAGGGATTTAGACAATAAAATAAAGTCAGATAAGCTTAAAACAGTGATGGAAACTGTGTAGCTTCACAGTAAAAGCTAAAACTATAAAATTAAGATTCATCCAGGAAGCCAATAAATCATTTAAAAAACATGCTATCATCCATCTCACATTAATTTGACGGGAACAATCAATAATATTGCAGCACATCATACTTGACAAAAAATATAGAGTCAAAAAATACAGCATTAAGGAAGAGAACACCATAGGTAAGAAATAATATAATTTAAGTAACCGCATAAAAACCACAAGAGAAATATTATATCGCATACTCTTTACCATAGCCAAGCTATGTTACGTTCTAAAATATCTAGATTTTGCTAGACCCCCAAGCCCATGTAAAATACACATGTTCTATATTGTATTTTTGCTTCCTAGCACTCTCTATCACTTGTCATATACAAATACAATTCAAACATAATAGAGATCCACAACCGTCGGACTTTAATTATATTTGACTAGTTACTTGTTTGTTTCCCATATGTTTCTTTCAATGAATTGGTGGAAGGGAAAAAAGAGTATAGAAAAAAGAAAAGATAGCAACCAAGCATACACAGAGATTACAATAAATCATAAATAAATAAATGAATGGCTGCCATTACCTCTAGTGTGCCCAACAAACTCCTTTATCGGTGTCATTATATTCCTCATATCCCAAAGCTGCACCAACATGCTCATATAGAGTCAATACACATACACATTATCTTTAAAATAAACAGACAATCTGCAGAGACTATACCCTTATAGAAGGAGATCCGTCTTCATCTGATGCAACAACAAGTTGTGTAGTAACATCAGGATTCCACT
Organism: Trifolium fragiferum; assembly: GCA_954870985.1. Taxonomy (NCBI): domain Eukaryota; kingdom Viridiplantae; phylum Streptophyta; class Magnoliopsida; order Fabales; family Fabaceae; genus Trifolium; species Trifolium fragiferum. The sequence continues at coordinate 73,484,460 of OX940789.1, read as the reverse complement.
GCAAAGCTGAGCACCGCCGTCTAACTGAATCTGCAAAGCTGTCAGTTCAAATAGGACATACAGGGTAATAGAGAATATGTTTATGATAATTGTTGTTAACTAAATGTGTAATTAGTGTGTAATTAGGTGAGCTGTAATAACTGCTGATGTGGCAAATGCCAGCTTGCAATAGTCAAGTAATAAGTCAAAGCCCTATATATAAGGTGCTTCACTCTTGTAATATTCAGCAAGAATTACCAAATGAATAAGATAATTCACTTTCTCAATATGGTATCACAGAGCTCTAGGTTCATTTTTTTCTCTTCATCTTCATAACCGTTTTCAGTTACGAAGTAACAAACTCAGTTACGAGTATCAATGGCGTCGTTGGAAGAACAACAACCGCTTCAGATCGGAGCCTCCACCGCCATGAATCTACCATCAACCACCAAAGATTCGTCCAAATCTGGACTCACTCATTCTCTCACAATCAAGTTAGATGAGAAGAACTTTTTGCTATGGAGTCAGCAAGTTAACGGCGTAATAACGGCGCACAATCTTCACCGATTTGTGACAAATCCAGAGATTCCGCTGCAATTCTCCTCCGTCGCCGATCGTCTTGATAACAAGAACTCCGAAGAATACCAAAAATGGTTGCTGAAAGATCAAACGCTGTTTACCTGATTACTTTCCACCATCTCTGATAGCATCTTACCGCGATTTCTGAGCTGCAGACACGCACACGAAGTTTGGGATCAAATCCACAAATACTTCAATGCGATTCTCAAAGCTCGAGCTCGGCAACTCCGATCTGAATTGAAGAACACCAAGAAGCTCGCAAGATCGGTCAACGAGTATCTCCTTCGCATCAAATCGATCGTAAACTCTCTAATTGCTGTTGGTGATGTTGTCTCAGATCGAGAACAGGTAGATGCCATTCTTGAAGGTCTGCCTGAGGAATTCAATTCCTTTGTGATGATGGTGTATAGCAGATTTGATACACCCTCTGTTGAAGATGTTGAAGCGCTTCTACTTCTCCAAGAGGTACAGTTCGAAAAGTTCAAGCAAGAACTAGCCAATCCAAGCGTCTCTGCCAATGTTGCTCAAGTGGAAATGAAGTCTCACAGCCCCAATGATACCTCTGATGATCAAGAATCTGGTACTGAACATTACTATGTGAATGCACAACGCAAGAGAGGGCGTGGAAGAGGACGTGGAAATGGTCGTGGCAAAGCTCAAAAATCATCCAACAACGGGAAAACGCGCTGCCAAATCTGTACTAGGCCTAACCATGATGCTGCCAATTGCTGGTACAGGTATGATCCACCTAGACCTAACTCTAGAAATTACAATGCTAGCACTAGAGCACCTTCACATTTCAATCCCTATCCAAGCCCCTCTGCACATTTAGCTATACCTCAGTACTACAACCCTATGAGTGACATGGATGCTCATTCATCTGCCTCTTGGTACCCTGACTCTGGCGCCTCACATCACCTCACATACAATCCTAATAACATGGCTTACCGTGCTCCTTATCAAGGCCCAGATCAAGTCATGATGGGCAATGGCCAAGGTGTGTCTATACATTCATTAGGTCATTCATCCTTTAAATCTCCTGTTAATCCTAATGTGCATTTCAAGTTAAATGAACTGCTTCATGTTCCTCATATTTCCAAAAATCTTTTATCTGTCAGTAAATTTACAAAGGATAACAATGTAATCATTGAATTCCATCCTCAACTGTGTTATGTAAAATCACAGGATTCTAGGCAAATATTGCTTGAAGGCACTGTTGGCTCAGATGGCTTATACAAATTCAAGCCTTTCAATTTCATTTTCAACAACAGTACCAGCCCAAACTTTATGTCAAGTCAGGCTTCATCCTTTACTCAGTCCAAGCCTTTAGCTTCTAGTCATTTCTCTGCTTTGAATAATAGCAATATTCAGTGTAATACTGCTTTGTCTAGTAATCTTGTAGACATTGAGTACAATAAGTGGCACCTAAGACTAGGCCACCCTCACAATAAAGTAGTTCAAACTGTTTTAAAATGGTGTAACATCTCTTACTCTAATAAAATGAGATCTGATTTTTGTACTTTCTGTTGCATTGGTAAGTCTCACAAAATCCATGCTCCTTTATCTACTACTAAATACACTCAACCATTTGAGGTCATTCACAGTGATTTATGGGGTCCTGCTCCTTTTCAATCTTATTATGGGTACAATTACTACATAACCTTTGTTGACACTTACACCAAGTATACTTGGATCTATTTTTTGAAACAAAAATCTGATGCTTTAAAAGCATTCAATCAGTTCTTAACCTTCATACAAAACCAATTCAAAGTAACCATTAAAGCCTTACAAACTGATTGGGGTGGGGAATTCAGATCCTTCACTACTCTACTCAATACATTAGGGATTCAACACAGAGTAACTTGTCCCCATACATCACACCAAAATGGAACTGTTGAGAGAAAGCACAGACAAATTGTAGAAATGGGTCTCACTCTGCTAGCCCATGCCTCTATACCCCTAAAGTTTTGGGATCATAGCTTTACACAGGCAGTGTACCTAATCAATAAGCTACCAACCAGTGGTCTACCCTCTTTTCAGTCACCTCACTATACTTTATTCAAAACCAAACCTGACTATTCTCAAGTTAAAATCTTTGGTTGTTTATGCTTCCCCCATCTGAGACCATATAATAAACACAAGCTGCAATTCAGGTCCAGCCCATGTGTCTATCTGGGAGTATCCCCACATCATAAAGGTCACAAATGCTTGGATGAGAATGGAAGAATCTATGTGTCTAAAGATGTTGTTTTCCATGAGTCTCAGTTTCCTTACACTGTCATGTTTAGTCAGTCCTCTACTTCTAATACACCACAGGCACATGAATCTCTCACTGACACAGTCACCCCTATATATGACCCCATCTTACCTTTAAATCAAATACCTTTGGATATAACTCAACATACACTATCCTCATCTGATCAATCCTTTACCTCTACAATTCCTTCCCTCATACAATCCAATATACAAACCAATGACTCAGACACTACTATCAAACTATCATCTCACTCATCTGGCAATGACCAACATCAAAATAAACACTCTATGATAACTAGGGGTAAGACTGGCAATCTTAAACCTAAAGTGTTTCTTGCCAACCTTGAACCCACAAACCTGAAAAGTGCCTTGTCAGACCCTAATTGGCTTCAAGCAATGAATGCTGAATATAAAGCCTTACTAGATAACAAGACTTGGTCCTTGGTACCTCTACCACCTCACAGGAAAGCAATTGGCTGCAAATGGATTTTTAGAATCAAGGAAAACCCAGATGGTACTCTGAATAAGTACAAGGCAAGACTAGTAGCCAAGGGTTTCTTACAGAAAGCTGGATTTGACTTCACAGAAACATTTTCACCTGTTGTCAAACCTGTCACAATCAGAATCATTCTTACTTTAGCAGTCACTTACAAATGGACTGTTCAGCAAATTGATATCAACAATGCTTTCCTGAATGGCCTTCTACAAGAAGAGGTTTACATGACACAACCAGCTGGTTTTGAGGTCTCTGACAAGTCCTTAGTGTGCAAGCTTCACAAGTCCTTATATGGTTTGAAGCAGGCTCCACGTGCCTGGTATGATAGACTCACTCAAACACTTCTCCATATGGGTTTTGTAAAAAGTAAGTGTGATCCCTCTCTCTTGCTTCTTCATCAGAATGGAACATGCATCTATGTTTTGATCTATGTAGATGATATCTTGATAACTGGCTCTGCACCCCATCTCATAACTGATCTAATTCAAAAACTAAATGTGAAATTTGCTCTCAAACAATTGGGAGAGGTTGATTACTTCCTGGGAATTGAAGTGCATCACTTGCCATCAGGAAGCTTCTTGCTCAATCAAACCAAGTACATCAGAGACTTGCTTATCAGAACAAGCATGGAAAACTCAAAACCTATAGGTTCACCAATGGTCAGCAGCTGCAAGTTGAGTAGGTTTGGCACTGATTCAATGACTGATCCTACCCTGTATAGATCCACTGTTGGGGCACTACAATATGCCACTCTAACCAGGCCAGACATAGCCTTCAGTGTGAATAAGGTTTGTCAATTTATGTCACACCCATTGGAATCTCACTGGAAAGCTGTGAAAAGGATATTAAGGTATTTGAATGGCACAGTCAGCCATGGCTTATTAATTCATCCCTCTTCATCAAGCTCTCCCTTCTCTCTCAGGGCTTACAGTGATGCTGACTGGGCCAATGATCTTGATGATAGAAAGTCTACCTCTGGCTCATGCATATATTTTGGATCCAATCTAGTTTCATGGGGCTCCAAAAAGCAAGCTCTTGTGGCAAGATCCAGTACAGAGGCAGAGTACAGGAGCATGGCCAACACAACAGCAAAGTTAATTTGGATACAATCTCTTCTGCATGAGTTACATGTTCCTTGTCACACTCCCACTCTTCTGTGTGATAACCTCAATGCAGTTTCACTGGCTCACAACCCAGTTCTCCACTCAAGAACAAAGCACATTGAACTAGATATACACTTTGTCAGGGAAAGAGTCTTAGCAAAACACCTGCATGTTTTACATGTTCCTGCAGTGGATCAACTAGCAGACCCTCTGACCAAGCCTCTCTCTCCTGCAAATTATGCAACAATAAGAGCCAAACTGAAAGTGTTTCCCTTAAGTGAAACCACTTCAGTTTGAGAGGGGAATAATAGAGAATATGTTTATGATAATTGTTGTTAACTAAATGTGTAATTAGTGTGTAATTAGGTGAGCTGTAATAACTGCTGATGTGGCAAATGCCAGCTTGCAATAGTCAAGTAATAAGTCAAAGCCCTATATATAGTCAAGTAATAAGGTGCTTCACTCTTGTAATATTCAGCAAGAATTACCAAATGAATAAGATAATTCACTTTCTCAATACAGGGTTACAATGACTTCTTTTTGTGATATAATATCAGACTTTTTTTAAACCAAAAGGCAAGAGATGATCGAGTTACCTTATCACTGGCTTTTGCTTCTTTAGGTCCCAAACCACTGGAGAATAAAACCAAAAATTTTAAAAATAAACAAAATTACCATCCCAACGAACAACAATACTGAGAACAAAATATAAAGGTTAAATTTAATCACTTCCTCACCGGTGGTCCCATTATATGAAGTGGATGCTAATATGTGTTGCAATCTACTATTCCAAGATAAGAATGAAACTTCCCCCTGGGAAGCAGAGCCACTACCCTGCACAGTGATCATAAACACTATATGTGTAAAAATATCAAATCCAATTATAGATATATTTGAAGACCAGGAGCATATTAATCCATCAAAAGAGGGAGTGAGAGTGACTAAACACCATAGAGGGAAAAAAATTATAACCTTTAATTGTGGAAAATTGGTAGGCTCTGAGGGATTGGCCAAATCCCATATGCAAATTTCACCATCCTCAGCCCCAGATGCAAGCAGATTAGGTGCAATTGTATTAAACTCAAGACCACGAACCTGAAATATAAGAATGTCGAAGATATTATTCAATAGCAAACACTACATATAAGCTAGAGAACAAAGAACGCAATTAAAACTCGCAGCAGGTTGGCTCATAAAAGCAGAGAATTACATACCGGTCCCTTATGCCTTACAAGGTGTCCAACGAGAGAACTATCATTTTCCTCCGAACTGAGAAAATTTATCCGAAAAACAAAATCATCAGAAAGACATTGAGAAAATTGTATCACGCGACACTAAAATTAAAACATTGATCAATCAAACTATGAACCTACATACAGAATTACAAGTGTATTTTATCAACAACTTCAACCAAAACTAAGAAAAACATGAAGCTATCGAAGAAACTCCATTTGTTTACTCAAACAGAAACTACTATGTTTCTCCATTTTCATGACAATGGACAACCATTCTATAGTGTTACATGATATTGAGGGGAACACCTTAGTTTTGAGTTTGCGACACATAGATTATGTATAAATGGCAACCAAGATTATCCTTCACTCACGTCAAATCAGAAAAAAAATGACAGGAAACTGCATCTTAAAACTCTGGATATTATGGCATTGTAATCATAAAATAAAATCAATGGAATTCTGCATAGAAAAGTGTAAAATTCAGGACCCAACCATAGTGATATATTCATTAAAGAGTTTAATTGTGGTGCACTGACAGTGTAAAATATATTACACCATCAGCACATCATAACCATTCATGCCCACTACTTTATAGGTAGTTTTCAATCAAGTCAAATATTTATGAACATCAAATGATTATGATTCACTGTCAGTGTAAAAACTCTTTACACTGAAAGTGTATATAAATTTCAATAGTCAGATGTCTTCTGATACACAAGATCCTCATTATAGAGGCGAGTGTAGAGCATTCTAGCATCTCTATGGGAGAACTTATGATATGAACATAATAACTAGAGCTTTCAGAAAGAAAAGAGAAATTTAGAAGAACATATTTTTCATAAAACACACTAAGAGTTTATTTTGATTCAACTTGTGAAATATGTTACAACCTTCCTCCTTTTATAGTCAAGGAGGTATACTAAAGACAAAGTGATAACTATTCCCACTCATGCCACTAAGGCATGCATTATCACTATGGAAGACACACTTATGACACCTTTTGACGAAAATGTCATTATGGAAGACATACTTATGACATTTTTGACCAAAATGTCACATTATTTTTACACCTCACACTAAATACAAACATATACATATTACTATTAGGCAAGTCACGTTTTTGCCTCATATGCCACCTTAGTAATGACTTATTGGACTCTTATGTACTATTTTAGTCTTTAAAGATAGGCTCGTGACTGGGTGACAGGTTCTGGTCGGACAGATATTCGCAGTATCTTTCAAACTGTTGTGAATACCAGGTGTCTTCTGGATCAGAATTCTTTGATGACTCAACCTCCATTGGTTTTTCCTCAAATTGTATTTTTGTGAATTGTTGTTCAATATCCATCTGAAAATCCTGTCTTGGTTGAGTAGTTTGATTAGAGCATTCCCCAATTACTTGTGGATCAACAGGTTGCCATTGAGGTGGAAGATTCCCATGACTTATACATGTAGTATTAGTTTGGGTCTTTCCTTTGTTATGAAAATTAATAAGACTGACATAATCCATTAATTCTTTGGTAACCTTTATGTCTGGAGGATAATCATCAATTGTTTCCCATAAATCAGCATAGCTGCCACAAATAAGAAATTTAGTTCTGGGATCTGTCTGGTAAGGCCGGTGTAGCATATGAAAACTGTCTTAAGTTTACTAATGGCTTCTGATGTCAATCTTCTATCTTTCACCTCATTTAGGATTGGACCTAATTGGGCTCTCCACCATTCTAGAGGAGAATACCATTCAAGTACAGTCCAAATTAAAGACTTGTGATTTTTTGCATCCATGAGATGTTGATACATTGCTTCGGTTGGAATTAAAACAGGCATAACATACAAACAAGTGGCACACCAAATATACCATAAGTGATTTTCAGTAAATGTGGACTTTGGATTTATTAGGAGTGGTAAATAAAAGGGTGTATCTGGGAGGAAAGGGGAGCGATCTGGAAATTTTTTTATGATTTGTGCCATATAATAAAAAAGATTGTTTCTAGCATACTCTTTGAGTTGGGCAGGAGAGCATGAAGAATTTATTCCTGGAGGTAGGGTCTTAGTTATAAAAGCATGGACTGGTAACGGGTTGACCATAAGGATTAGAGGAAAAGTGTGAGTGTTGGTAATGATTTGAACAGGCTTCATTGATCTGGAAAGTAAATCTGGGATCAAGTTTTGATTTCCTTTGATATGTTTTACGGTAAAGTTATACCTAGAAAACCAATCTTTGAGACGGAGGGTTTGAGGATCTGGTGGCATCTTATTCTTGAATTCAAGGATTCTTGGAAAAGATGAGTTATCCATTTGAACTTCAAAATGATAACCCCTCAGGTGAAAATCAAATTTTTGAATTCCTAATTTGACAGCTAGTGCCTCTTTATAAGTGGTGTGATAATGCTTCTCAGCTTCTTTGAATTGTCCACTAGCATGGCCACAATAATGTTTTACACCATTGATCTCTTCTATCAGGACTGCACCCCAATAGTGATCACTAGCGTCAGTCTGTAGAATTCTTTTCCCATCTCCTAGAATTTTCAAGGCGGGTGGAGTCTGTGCTATCTTTTTCAAGACTTTTACTGCTTCTGTTTGTTTTGTTCCCCATGGTGGAGGATTTTTCCTGAGTAACTGTGATAATGGGCAGGTGTATTTAGCAAGCTTTGGTATGAAATCCCTGATATAATTGATAATACCAAGAAATTGTTGAATTTGTTTGACTGTGAGATTTTCATCAGGAAAATTTAATAACTCTTGAGCAATATGAGGCTGAGGTTGATATCTTCCCTGAGAGAAATGCATTCCTAAAAAGTTAATCTCTGTTTGGGCTATTTGACTCTTCTTTTCTGAAAGCATCATTCCATACTTTTGGGCTATTTGGAAGAATTGGTCCAGTAGCTGTTTGTGGGCTTTTTCATCTTTTGAGAATAATAGTACGTCATCTATGTAGATGAGGATACTATCAAGAATGGGTTCAAAGATTCTGGTCATGGCTTTTTGGAATAGTGAAGGAGCCACCTTAAGCCCAAATGGTAAGACTGTCCATTGGTATTGCGCATTGGGGATGCAAAACGCCGTTTTGTAACGGTCTTTGGGATCAACTTTGAAGCTTTGTTGGTTTTATTTGGACAATTTTTTGAAAAGTGTCCTTTTTCTCCGCAAACAAAACATCTTTGATTTCTCCCTTTTCCTCTAAATGTCTTCTTCTTAAAAAATTTCAAGCCTTTCTTTCTTTTCCTCCTTTTGAGGTCTCTAAAAGGCTTGGTATACTTTTGGCGGTGATTTTTCTTTTTTGTCGAACAAGAACATCGGTT